>OY987328.1:113297606-114722944 GCA_963920685.1 Polydrusus tereticollis
AAAAGGCAAGTATATAAATCCTAAAAACAAAAGAAATAACAAGTTCGATGCTTAGTATAAGTACCCGATAAACATCTAATTCTACAATGTATGGCAATAATTGTTTGTTTTTTTTTATGTTAAACATAAACTATTTTCTCGATTCAGTTAAGATATACATTATTTGTAATATAAACATAAACAGATAGAAATACTAAAGTCCAAAAAAAAACAACTGTACCATATGAAGTATTTACAACCATGCCGATAAAGGTGTATGAATCAAATAAAACAGTTTATAAATCGTCTTGAGACTTCAGGTGCTTCTTTCCGGATTTGCCCATGATATATATTTTTATATATTTGATATATACCCCCTGGCCCTATTTTGAGGGGTGGGAATAACTTTAAAATTTTAAATAGGATTATGTACTTTTGTTTATTAATATCGAATCTACGTAAAGAACTACGTATGTGTATAAAAAAAAATTGATTTGCTCCACTGGTTACGGAATTATCATTTATTAGGTTATACAAATTAAACAATATTATTTACCATTTAATTTCTACTTATTTATTAAATTTCTATTCGATTTAAAAAATAACTACATTTCACCAATAAATCAAGTTCATTTATTTCAGAATTATTATTCGTTTACATGGAAATGCGTTGTTTTGGCTTCTGTCAGTTGAGAATTTTTACGTATCAACGATTATTTCTCAGTTTGGTCAATTAAACATGGAAGTGAATTTTAGTGTGCAAGTTGATATGTTCTTAATGTTGGGGGAGTGCAAAAGAAACTACAGACAAGCTTTACTAATGTGGACCGAGAGGTTTCCTAACAAACCGAAATCTCACATGGCATTTAAAAGGCTGGAAACAATAAGTCGTACTACTGGCAGCCTGAAGTCAAAACCACGATTTCAGAAGCGAACTAAAACGGATAAAGATAGGGCAGTTGGACTATTAGGAATGGTAGCTATTAACCCGCATGTAGGTTCCAGGCGGCTTGCTGCAGATGCTGGAATGAGCTAAAAATCTGTTGTGACCATACCTATTGCATATGTACAAATTTCATCCATACCACATTACACTCCACCAAGAGCTTTATAGGCAAGACTTTGAAAATCGCGTTACATTTTGCAATTGGGTACAATGGCAAATGCAAGGAAATAACAGGTTCCTTAAAGAACGTTATTTTTTCTAATGAAAGCTACTTTCCATAATTGTGGGCAGGTAGGATTTTAGGTTATCCCTTCAGTCAGTAAAAAAGAATTGTTTTTTTTTGTTTGTTTTCTTAAAGGTAAATAGACACAATATGCACTACTGGGCATCGGAAAAAAAAGTAATGTATACAAATTTTTTACCCCAATTATTAAACCAAAACATAAATCCTCAGATGTGGTTTCAACAGAACGGAGCTCCACCGCAATATGCAATAGAGGCCCGTAATCAATTGAACGAATTGTTTGAAAACAAGTGGATTGGTCGAGCTGGTCCGGTCAATTGGCCTGCTAGGTCCCCGGATTTGACCCCTCTTAACTTTTTCTCCTGGAGATTTATAAAAGACGAAGTGATGGCGACTGCACCTACAACTGTAGACGATATGAAAGACCGAATCCGCTTTGCCTGCTTATTAGTGACACCTGAAATGTTAGAGCGGGTACGAAATTCATTTAAAAAAAAGAGTGCGAAAATATTTGGAAGTTGAAGGGAGACATTTTGAAATGGGGACAGGGGGTATATGATAAAAGTATGTTTAAATATGTCCCCCTATCTTACTATTGCCTCGTTAAAATTTCAAAAAAATATTTTAAACCGTTTGCGAGATGTCGCCTTGTAACACTGTAAAACTCACCCTGTATATACATTTTTTGCATATTTTGTCAATTTTATAATAAAATGCATATTTTTCCCAAATAATTATTTTATGAGCATATTTTTATGTTTTCGGCGTTAACAAAAAATTAAAAACGCCCGGTCATGAAAACTCGAAGACTCATAAGTTTAATGTCTAGTCCGGCATTTGTTTCAGGGATATAATAATTGATATTTATATTTTGGTTATACACAAGGTATTTTTTGAGGGTTTCCGGGGTTTGCAAGTATATTGTTAGGGGTTATTTATTGTCATTTAATAATGCCTTATTATTACCCGCTTAACAAACTGTATTTATATCGGGTTTTAATACGTACTTCTGTTTTAGATTGTCGAAAGATTTTGAGTATTTTCAGCGTAAAACTAGTGATTTCAAATTTGGGTTCAAAATGTCTAAAGTGGCGAAAACGTCTTTGTGGATTAACAATTTCCCAGAGTTAGAGTCCAGATGAGAAGAAGTGTTCTGTAAAGCTTGTGCAAAAATTATTGTTTGTGAAAAGAAGTTCCAAATCGATCAACATTTGAAAACACCTCCGCATATATCATAGTTACAAAAAATGAAATGTGAGCAAGTTTAGCTGAGTGTAAAAAACGCATTTCAAAATGTCAGAGTAAAATCGAAATCCGAAAAAGAAATTTTTCAAGAAGACTTATGCAAGATTTTGGTCGCAGCAAACATACTGTTGGGGAAACGATCATCCAAATGCATTAAAAATAATATAATTAAATGCAACAAATGTTTTTAGAATCAATACTAATTGAATATCTGATTTCAATATTATTTTAATAAAGGAGCAAAATGTATCAATGTTTGCGGAACGAATAGTGTTATCGCCGGGATAAACATAAAACTTGCAAATGTCGTCTTTTAAAATGCATATAATATTTCCTAAATAATAAGTCTAGTTGACCTTAATTCCAGGAAAAGCAATGTTCTACATTTAGATGTTAAGAGTATATTTTTTAGAATCTTGTACATCCAAAAACCCCTTAGCGCTCTAGAGAGGTGACACAGCATGGTACATTTTGTTGATTACCGTCCAATTGGTTAAAAGAAAATATGGTGGCGGTGTAGCCTATCCGAATGCATTGTTAGTTAATTGTCGTGACAGCGGTGGCGTAACCTTGCTGTCAGATGGTGTAGTTTTGCGTTTTGTATATTACGACACTTTTGGCTTCGATAAAGCAAGGTTGTATGTCAACAAACCCACGTGGTTTCTTTCCGTCGGATTAAAACAAATAGCATTGCCTAAAAAAAGGCACCCAGCAAATGTACTAAACAAATGTAGTGACTAGTAAAATCAGTAGTGAATGTTTATGTTATAGTATGTTATTGTAAAATCATGTACTAAAGAAGTTTTGTGTGATTTGGAGAAATAAACGCCAAATTATCACAGTGAAAAGCTCGTTTAATTCCTTCACTCAGTAAATAAAAGAATCAGTGAAATTAACCTACAATCAAGGAACATAAGAGCCTCAAGAACTGTTGACGCAAGTTAAATAACAACACTTGGCTTGCTTAACACATACCCTTAAAAAAATATTGTCAACAAACCATTTCTGACGAATCCACGCTTAGAAAGAAGTATGCCCATTCAGTATACGAAACCGCTTTAGAAGAAATTGGAGCTTCACTGGGTGATAAACATTTTTACATTATTGTTGATGAAAGCACAGATACTTCTAGTAGACATATCGCACATCTTATGCACTTCAAGAAGATAAAGCAACAAATCCACATTTAATAGCTTCTAAGCAGCTAGACAAAACTAATAATGTGACCGTAAAACGATTTATTCAGCAGTCCCTATCGAGCTTTTTCTTACTAAATCCAGTCGCAGATGAGAAGTTTTTAGTGCTTTTGTCTGATGCAGCACCGTAAATGGTAAAAGTAGGCAAAAACTTAAAAATCTTTTACCCAAATATGGGTTGACTTGTTTTTTACATGGAATAAACCCAGTCGCAGAAACCGTCAGAACCGAATATCCTTTAGTAAATAAATTAATTTCAAATGACGTAAAAAAGTGGTTCTAAAGGCACCTTTAAGAGTGCAGATGTATAAGGAGAGATTACCAGGAGTTAGTTTACCTCCAGAACCTGTAATTACCCTGTGGGGAACATAGATTAAGGCCGCAATATTCTACGCAGAACATTTCGAAGCCATTCAATAACTAATTTTGGATTTAGATGACGATTCGAAGTGTGTTGTGCAAAGTAAAGAGTTGTTAAAAAGTTTAAGTGTAGTTAAACATCTTGTTTTTGTCAAGGTTAATTTCAGTTTTATACCGGACATAATATCCTCGTTAATGTGTAGAAATTTAAGTTTAAGAAACTCAATTAGTATTGTTGAAACTTTTTTCGCTAAATGTGACAACATTCCCGGTAAAGTAGGAGGTCAAGTAAAGAACAAATTGGATTTAACTGTAAAAAAGAATGAAGGATTTAAATACTTAACTGCACTTAAAAGCATTTATGAAGGTAAACCATCCAACGAAGTTGTATCTTGGCCAATTGCAAGAAGCTTCTCTTTGTATAAACATATTTTTACTGATAGAAGACAATCGCTTTTAGTTGAAAATTTTAAAAATTATTTATTAATAAATGCCTTTTATACAATTTAATGTTATAAAATTGTTTACTTTTATTTTTCTTTGTTTTTTTTGCATTTTTTTTTTAATAAACATCTTTTTTAGAACCCTGTTTCTTTACCCTATTCTACTATAATAAATTAGGAGATATTGCATAGCAGTATGCATATTTGATCAAAAAAATGCATATAACTGCATATTTTATAGGCACACAAGGCATGTACATGCGCATATTTTGGCTGAATTTAAGTGTATAACATATTCCGCTCTATACTTATGATATTCTAAGAGAAAAAGTTGGTATGACCATGTGTCCGGAGGTGCCCTGTTTTTGATATACATTGTATTCAAATTTTATTTAATAATAATTACTGGTTTTTACACGTACCAAATTGCAATAAATTGGGAAAAGGATTTTCAAAAAAATTATAAAAATCCGATTTTGTTTTAGAAACTTTAACACACTGTGTATCAAAAACGGGGCAACTCCGGACCCATGTTCATATAAATTCTTTCTCTTAGAATATCATAAAGAATAACCCCCTTATGTTACTTACCGTACTTCTGAAACACCATGTATATTTTGAAGAACTTACAAAAAAGGGATTTTAAAATTAATAAAGAATACGTGTGTGATAAACTTGCAACAGAAAATGGACATACAGTGTTTCGTCTTCCCCCTACTATTGTGTATTTAATCCAATCGAACTAATATGGCACCAAGTAAAATCAAATACTAGAAGGAATAATACTTCCCCTACATTAAACTACACAACTACAAATGCAGCAGAACTAATAGAAAAACATAGTAAGTAACATTTTTTCAGACAGTTGGAAAAACTATATACAACATATCATTAAGGTGACAAATTCTTCTCCGAAGTTGTAAAGATAAATCTTCTAGCAAATCTGGCAGCGAATTTTGTAGATGTTGCAAATAAATTTCCCAGGTTAATCTTTGTGTAAGAAGGACAGGACCAACAATATGATTACCAATTATTCCAGCCCACACAATAATTCTAAGCTCACTTTGAAAATGTTTTACCTTGATAGCATGTGGATTTTTATCCGCATAAACATGTTCATTATGAAAATTTGTAATCCCTCTTCTTGCGAAACATGCTTCATCGGTAAACAAAATATTGTTGGCAAAGTTGGGACTCTCTTCTCTCTGCCTATGAACAAGCCGACTAAAAACCAGGCGCATTTCAGGACCATTAGGTAAAAGATCTTGAACTGGCATCTTATGGTAAGGATATAGCAACTGTTCTTGAAGTACTTCATGAACAATATCTTTGGACACTCCTATTTCCCTACCTAGCCTCCTGGTGCTTATATCTGGATCTTCTGCAACACGTTCTAAAATGTATTTCTCGACTTCAGGAACCCTTACAGAACGCTGTCTTCCATTATAAATGGCTTTAGGAGTAAATTGGCCGTTTTCCCGCAGGCGTCTTTCAACAGCAGCAAACGTCGGGTGGCTTGGTATACGACGATTTGGAAACCTTTCGGAGTAGACTCTGACACATTCTCGACCATTTCCTTGGCAATACCCAAATATCAATATCATATTGGTATATTCTGCAATAGTGTATTGGACCGCCATGATAATTCACGACAATAAAAGTTTTCTAATAATTATAAATGCAAGCAGATAAAATGATTGAACGTTAGCAACAATATTAAATGTTACAAATTTGACAATACTCTTATGTTGTCAGATGAAACTAATAATAACCAACAATAACAATCGTTTGTGAGGTGTAAGGTCGTGTTGTACATACGTGAAAAATACCATGGCAACAAAAAGCAGATGATAATAAAACTGTTCAAGAGGTTTTTGTAGTAAATAAATTGGTTTAAACCTCTTATCTTCCATTGGCGTAGAACATTGGCGTAGAACATTGGCGTAGAAATCAAAAACAGAACAATTCTATAAACCCCAAGTACTAGTTGGAAAAACTACTACGTATTAAATAATAAAATGCAAATTTCTCGAAAACCGTCAGAGAAAGCGAGTCTTATCAAGAGTACCTTTTTTGTAGCAAATGAGTTGGTTCATCTGAATTTTGTGCCCAAACCCCTCTTGTTCCATTGGCATAGAAATCTGAAACAAGCAATTAGTGAAAAATCCAGGTTATATTATAATTAATTATATTAATCAGAATTGTGGCATAAGTTTTTTTGCCCCATAAAGCTGCCAACGTAGCAAATTTCGGCGAAATAGTGTGAGCAGTTTTTGAATTAATCCAGAAAAACGATTTAACAATTAACACTTTAGCGCCGTCTAGCGCACAAACTGAGTAATTTTGTACTAAGGTAAGTTTACTTAAATCATCTAATTTTGGTCTGAAGAATATGTGGTAGGTTTTTGTAAAGACCTTTTACAGACACCCTGTATGTAGATACAGGGTCGTGAGTATGTATGAAAACGGTTGATTATTTCTTAAAGCAGAACAGCTAGCAAAAAATATTCCAGATTAAAGTTTTAGGGTTCTTTATAGGCTATTAGAATTTAAAAAAATTAAGTATACAGGATGAGTTAGAGAGCCGTAGAGAAATAAAGTTACTTTTTTTTTAATAGAACACTCTATATCTTAGAGTATTTTTGGATTTTGCATAAGATTACAATTATTTTCTATTAAATGCACTATAAGTCTAAACCTAATAGTTTTCGAGATATTGACTTTTGAAAAATTACATTTTTGAATTTTTGACAGCTTCTAGCTTTCTAACGATACGTCTTAGAGAAAAACGGCTCACATGTGCCTGTCTTAGTTTTTAACTCTCTTTCTAAAAGTGTCAATTTCCGATTAAACCGGATGTAGCTCAAGAGCCGGAAATGTAGTAGTTCTGGTTTAACCGGAAGTTGGTATTTTTGGAAAGATAATAAAAAAGTAAGATAGGGACATGTAAGCCGTTTTGCTCTATGGTGTACCGTTAGAAAGCTAGAAGCTGTCAAGGTTCAAAAATGTAATTTTTCAAAAGTCGATATATCTCAGAAACTATTTGGTTTAGACTTATAATGCATTTAATAAAAAATAAATGTAATCTTATGTAAAATCTAAATATATTCCAAGATATAGGGTGTTCCATTAAAAAATAAAGTAATTTTATTTCTCTACGGCTTTTTGACTAATCCTGTATACTTATCTTTTTTTAATTCTAATAGACTTTACAAAACCATAACACTTTTGTCTTGAATATTTTT
The DNA here is from genome assembly GCA_963920685.1 of Polydrusus tereticollis. Lineage (NCBI taxonomy): Eukaryota > Metazoa > Arthropoda > Insecta > Coleoptera > Curculionidae > Polydrusus > Polydrusus tereticollis. The sequence goes on from OY987328.1 coordinate 113,305,265, forward strand.
GTTAGCTGTCTTACTTTAAGAAATAATCGACCGTTTCCATACATACCAACGACCCTGTATATATTAATAAACAAACACTGTAAAATGCAGACCAGTTGTTTTAATTTTTCTGAATTAACGAACCACCCCTGTTGACCGACCAACATTTTATTCACTGAGAGTGGTCGCTACTGAGAGATTTTACTGTAATATTTTGCTTACATGGCTAACTGATTTAAATTTTCTTATTAATGCTTGCTAGTTTGCTTGTTATTGAATTTTCCACATTGCAAGAATAAATTATTAGATGTCGTGTTGTACAAAAGTTAATTTTATAGCATCAAATACACTGCTTTAATTGTATCATATTTTTTTAGATGAAGAGGTTAAACGGTCAACTTTTTTGATAATTAACTTTTTTCTTGTCATTATACATTTTCTTTAAGTAGGTATACCACCCACTTAATTTTTAATTTTCTAATTTTTCAAAATTGTTTCCATAGTAATTATAAATTTATATGGTAACCATGGCAACACAACTTTGAGGACTAGCTACACAAAGCAATGATAAATTACTAAAAAATATCGAAAAGTTTAAAAGGAATACACAAATATGAATGCATTACTGGTCGCATTATTCAAAACTATGCTTGCTAAAATTTTACTCAAGTTACTAACCAAATGAGGTTATAAATTCTTGTTTATTTATTTATGGTTCTACAATGTATTATTACTATTTATAATACCTTCATGTGCTTTTGCTTCAAAGCGATATTAAATTTTGCAAAGTTTTGCTGAGATACATTTATTTATATTATAGGAATTATATTTGGACAAAATATTGTGAGAATTGGTATTAGAAATTATATATAATTTGGAAAGTTTAAATACAGGATGTCCCAAAATTAAGGGGCAATACTTTACCACCATATTCTTCGGCTAAAAATAATAGAATTTTTTCATACGGACATAAGTGCAGAAATGCTTGTTAAGGGAGCTACCCCCACTCGAATGGGGAACCCTGAAATCGTTTTTATTTTTTATATTTTCGAACCTGTTCATAATTAAGTCAGTTTCTAAATTCAAAGTTTTAAAAATTTATTCATACCGGGGTGGTTAAGGGTTAAAATAATCCCATTTTTTCAACCAGTCGTTTTTTTATTACTTTCTTAATAATTATGAAATTTCAAAGTTTTCTGCGTAAAAAAGGTACCCTTAGTTCACCTCGATAGGACTTACAGTTTTTGAGTAAAATCGTTTTAAAAAAATCACGTCCATAACGGAGATAATTAATAAGAATAATAATCAAAGTGAAATTTATGAATAGAAGGACATGGAATAAAATTGAAAACTTCATAAATTTATTTTCAACCAATTAGAAGGCTCCTTTTTGTTTACGTTGCTTATAGCAACGGGAGATTATCGGGTATAATACCACTAGTGCATCAAAATTACCGATAATTCTAATTGAAAGCGTGTTGTATTGTAACTGAATGAGTTTATTTTCATTTTTGATTAAATCCGAAAGAGCCCGACTTCGAAGAAGGAGGGCTTTTTCGAGATTCAATCAAAAATGAAAATAACCGAATGCAGTTACAATACTACAACACGCTTGAAAGCAGAATTATCTGGTTATTTTTGATGCACGAGTGGTATTCGGTGGAATATTTCCCGAAAAATTGTATTTCATATTAAAAAAAAAACATTATTGTACAATAAATTACGTAATAAGTAACAAATTTATTAAAAATATACTTAAAATTAAATTAAATCTTGATTTGTAATCAATTCACTTTTTAAATGTCGCAGATTGACATAAGTAAGTTCAATAATAAAAGTTTTTGCGGTAACCGTGGTTATCGCTTCTACTGTGGAATTATCGCTTCTACTGTGGAATTATCGGGTATAATACCACTAGTGCACCAAAATTACCGATAATTCTGATTGAAAGCTTGTTGTATTGTAACTGAATGAGTTTATTTTCATTTTTGATTAAATCCGAAAGAGCCCGACTTCGAAGAAGGAGGGCTTTTTCGAGATTTAATCAAAAATGAAAATAACCAAATGCAGTTACAATACTACAACACGCTTGAAAGCAGAATTATCTGGTTATTTTTGATGCACGAGTGGTATTCAGTGGAATATTTCCCGAAAAATTGTATTGTGCTGTTGGTAATGCTTGTATAAATTTCTTTCATAGAGTGACTACCAAAACGTTCCATATCTTTAAAGAAATCTTGATTTGTAATCAATTCACTTTTTAAATGTCGCAGATTGACATAAGTAAGTTCAATAATAAAAGTTTTTGCGGTAACCGTGGTTACACTTAAATACCCATATACCAGGATATGCAAAAGACGCCTCCAATGTTGGTAAATAAAATATAATATTATTATTATTATTTTTTAAATATATTTATAAATATAATGTAAAGTATTAAGTTAGTATTAAAATTAAAAAAAGTACATAATAAATAATATATTTATAAACAGTCAAAAATTATGGATTTGTATGATTGTTAGTACACAGTAGTAGTAAAAACTTGATTATGATTGATAGCACCTACTGGGGGATTATCGCTTCTACTGTGGAATTATCGCTTCTACTGTGGAATTATCGCTGTAATTCTTGCAAAAGACCACACTTCTTATGAGATTTTTTATATATAAGGGAAATATTCGCTGTAATTCTTGCGAAAGACCACACTTCTTATGAGATTTTTTATATATGAGGGAAATATTCGCGATAATTTTGTTAGTTCCTATTAATTTAATGGAATTAATAAGTGATAATTTTTCTGTCAAAAATGAAGTGCTTTATATCTATTGGCAAAAGTCACTTAGAATAAAATCAAAATAAAATAAAACAACGGCAGTCTACCTTCACAATAAGTGGAGGTAGACTGCCGTTGTTTTATTTGATTATTTCAACTCCACTGTAATGGACTACTTCTTCAAGTTTAAAATCAAAATACATTTTGTTGCTAACTTATAATTTGTATTGATACTAACCAATTTGCTTTACATATGGAACACCGGGGCTAAAAGAGACACATCAAAACTTTTGAAAATATTTGAAATATAATGAAATTCTTGCACTGCATCTTTTTTAATAGGCGAGAAACTTGGTGATCCTATCATTAAAAATTGTCTGTGTTTTAACAAATATATGTAATATTTTGACACTCGTTTATTCCGTTGGACTTTGGACATCTTGTGGCTTTCTAAAATTGGTTTTAATTCCATATCAACTTTGTAAAATAATTTCTTTTCTTGAAGAATATTTTTGTCCATAAACTGCTGCAATAAAAATGGTAATAATTTCAAGTCTCTATGGTTTTGGCTTACGTCACTTATCTTCGGGCACGCAGTACATAATTTATAACTTTTACAGTTCATTGTAGATACTTGTTTTGAAGTTGTTTATTATTTATTAAATTTTACATTGATTTGACAATAATTAATAATATTAATGCCAAATCACCGAGACAATAACTGGCAAATGTCAAACGTTAACAAATGTTACTCAGAGCCAACTGTTTACTCGTTTATATTATATGAACAATATCTAAATAAAAACGTTTTATCAATTTCTCCTCATTTGTAAAATGAATAATATTTTTTAATGTCCGTCACATTTTAGTAACAAAAAATTATTTACTAAACGTCAAAGTAAAATTTTCTTATGAAAATACAGTAAAACTTCTCAATAGCGGCCACTAAAAATTTCATTACAAATTGACCGTTTGAGGGGGTGACCGTTTTTGAGGGAAAGGAAAAAAATAAATTACATATCTACATATAACATATGTGTCATGTGAATAAAATTCAACTTCATTAATTAATAAAAGGCTAATTACAAACATATACGTTATTATGTAATATGAACTGTAAATATATAGACATAACTATTTATTTCATAACTCCTACATAATATGTATACATAATAATGTTTAAAAATGTGCACTACATACGAAAAAAAATTATGCTTTGTGAAAAAAAGATTCAATGGAAGTATGTTTCATATTTTTAATTTTAATTTTTGCTGCTTCATTTTCACGTTTCATTAGGATATTTGAAATATCAATGGCCAAATTGCCATTTTCTTTGCCTAATAAAAAATTTTATACGTCTCTTATTTTTTCACAAACTTCACTCATGCTTTTTAAAGACGAACTAAAAACCTCCTGGTTTTCTTTACTTTCACACTCTTCATTTTCGGTAGTTTCAGATTGGCTGGTAAACTCCTGAATTATTTCCTGCATCTCCATACTGGGATTTTCCGTTGAAATGTTTGAGTCGATTTGAAGATAATTTTCCAGGTTTGGATTTCCTGGGATACCGGAAAACAACTGACTTAGTGGAATATCGTCTTCTTCTTCAAAAATCTCATTCTCTTGGAGAGTTTCTATAAATCCAGCTTTTTGGAAACATTTTTTAATCGTTTTAGATGAAACATTTTTCCATGCTGCAACAATCCATACCATAGCACTTGACAAATTTATGGTCTTTTCTGCTTTTTCAAACGCATCCTCGGTAGCGGTGTTAGTAAAAGTTAAAAGTCTTTTTATCAAATATTTTCTGTATATCATTTTAAAATTTTGTATGATGCCTTGATCTAATGGCTCGCAGTAAGATGTAGTGTTTGGGGGCAGAAAAACAATTGGAACATTTTCCAGTTGTATTTTCGGGTGAGAACTTGCGTTATCCAAAAATAAAAGTACTTTTCTTCTTTGTTTTTTCATTTTGGTGTCAAATTTTTTTAGCCAGGAAATCATTATCTCTGTTGTCATCCAAGCTTTTTTATTGGAGACCCATTCTAATGGTAATTTGTCTACATGTGCTCCTTTGAAACATCGCGGATTTTTGCTTTTTCCTATAACTAATAGGGTCTCCTTCTCACCATCCATGCTACTGCAAAGAAGAATTGTCACTTGTTGCTTAGCTGATTTTCTTCCAGCACATTTGTCACTCTTTAAGGCAAAAGTTTTGTTTGGCATTGCGAGATAATAAAGGCCTGTTTCGTCTGCATTAAAAATATCTTTATCATCATAATCCTTGATAATTAATTTTAACTTAGTGAACCAATCTTAAACACACACTTCATCCACATCAGCAGACTCACCAGAAATTGTTTTAAAATTGATGTCATGTCTTTTGCAGAATCTATCTAACCAGCCATTTGATGCCTTAAAATCACAATTTTTCAAATTTTCTGACACTTCCAGAGCATTTTCCTTTAGTAGTGGTCCAGATATTGGAATGTTTTTGTTTCTTGCTTTGCAAAACCATTCATAAACCATTTGTTCAATCGCAAGTCCGTCTGTTTTTGGAAACTTCCGTTTTTGATCTGCATTAACTCCTCCTTCTTCATAAAGTTTTTTCAGTTTAATTTTACTTTTTAGAATATCATTTACTTGCGTTCTTCCAACACCAAACTTTTCCGCTATCTTTCGAGCACTGATACCATATTTTTCACTATCCGCGATGATTTCGAACTTTTGTTTAAAAGAAAAACGTTTACGTTTCAGAGACATGATCGACTATTGTGCTGTTAAAATGCAACTGAATAAAATTTTACCTTTTATGAAAACATCTTAAGATTTAACAAATTATATTTGTACGTACCTACTTAAAAACCCATTTACATAATTAGGTTTTATCATTCTCCGGTATTTCCAATAGTACCAGTAATAAAGTACCGGCTGGGTGCAAACATTCCCAGAAGGGTCGAGACGACCGCAATTAAGGGTAAAAATTCAAGGTAATTTTCTTAAAAGTTACGGATTCATGTGACCGTGGCCGTTTTAGAAGTGTTTCGGTATTCGAAGGGTCTTTTATTATTAAAAATGCTATAAGATTTATTTTAATAAGCCAAAACTGACCGTTCAGAGGGGTGACCGTTTTTAACGGGTGGCCGAAATGAGAAGTTTTACTGTACAATATGTAATATTTTTCTAAAATCATCGGAAATAATTTTTTTTAAGCTTTAGTTGAAACTATGTAGACATAATTTCAGATGTTATGGTTGAAAACGAATTATTGTTTTTAATGTTCCTGAAATTTTAGTAATAAACCTTAGTTACTAACAAGTGAAATCAACTTCTATTGTAAAAATATAGTGCGTCATATTTAACTAAACTCATCGGAAATATGTTTTTTTAAGTTTCATTTGAAACTATGTAGACATGTAATTTCAGATGTTATGGTTGGAAGCGAATTAATGTTTTTAATGTTCCTGAAATTTTTGTATTAAACCTTAGTTACTAAGAAGTAAAATCAACTTCTATTGTAAAAATACAGTGCGTCATATTAAACTAAACTTATCGAAAATATGTTTTTTAAAGTTCTATTTGAATTTAAAACTATAAAGACATTGGATTTCAGATAACAAATTTGTCATTTAATGTTCCTCACATTTTAGTAATAAAAATGAGTTACTAACGGCTAAAATGAACTTCATTTCTAAAACTCTAATTAGTCACAATTAAGTAAAGCCGCCGGAAATATATTTTCGTAGCATTTTAGCAAAAAAATTACAATAAGAAAAAATTATGTATTATGTCCGAGAATAGTTATTTTTGTATTAAGTGCGTGAAGTGAGTGTTTTTTTAATGGCATATGAGAGTGTCAATTTTTTGCCGAGACCGCAGGTCGAGGCGAAAAATTCTCTCGAATGTGCCATTAAAACACGAATTTCACAAACGAAATACAAACAACATTTTTTGTACAACTGAAAGTTTGAATTAATCGGTAAAATTGTATATTATAATAAAAATTTTACCATATAATTTCACATAATCAAGTTAACAGCCCTGTCGTTACTATAGAAATGGTTTGTTGGCACGTTGCTTGTTTTGTTGTCATACGTTGATAGCTGTTCATATTTATTGCAATTTTTTAAATAAATAGTATAAGTACTTAAAATGGATGTAGATTACGATAGTGATAGCGAGATTCCTTCAGATATAGCCGATATAGCAAATTCGGCTATAGCTAACATGTTACCGGCGAAATCAAAATTTATATACGAGAAAAATTATAACCAATTCCGTGAATGGTGCGGCAAGAAAAATATACAAAAAGTGTCTGAAAAGGTACTTACATGCTATTTTGAGGAGAAATCAAAAACTGTAAAACCTTCTACTTTATGGAGTGTCTACTCAATGTTGAAGAGTACATTGAATGTTAAAGAAAATATTGATATAAAGAAGTTTTCAAAATTGGTGCCTTTTATTAAGAACAAAAACGTCGGATACCGAGGGAAGAAATCTAAAGTTTTATCGAGAGACGATATTAATAAATTCATTCAAGAAGCTGATGATGAAACAAATTTACTTTATAAGGTACAGATGATCAAAATTTTGTATTATTTCAGTAATTTCAATATTTTTTTAATTGTAGGTTGCGTTAATTTTGGGAATCAGCGGTGCTTGTCGCCGTGAAGAATTATTAAAGGTAACTATTGATGACATTGAAGATACCGGGTCTATATTGATTGTTAAAATACCGGATACAAAGACCTATTGCCCAAGAATGTTTACCGTTTCAAATTCTGATTATATTGAGATATATCGCAAGTATAGAGTACTAAGGCCGTCCCATACACACAAAAAGAGATTATTTTTAAAATATTCAAGAGGAAAATGTGTTGACCAACATGTGGGAATAAATAAAATAGGGGAAATTCCTAGCTTGATTGCAAAATGGCTGGGAAAAGAATTGCATAAGAGCTACACAGGTCACTGTTTTAGGAGGAGTTCTGCAACTCTCTTAGCCAATGCAGGGGGTAACATGACATCTATAAAACGCCACGGTGGTTGGAAATCTGCCGCCATAGCAGAAGGATATATAGAAGATAGTTTGAGTAATAAAATTGATATTTCTAATAAATTAAATTGTTCCTCTACTTCCAAACAAATCAATATAACTGATACAATTGTGGACTCAACTTTTCAAGGAATATCTAGCGTTTCTGATCAGCAGCAAGGTGGACTAGCTTCGGGAATTAATATTGGAAGCAATTGTTCGAACTTCACCATCAATTATTATTGTAACAAATGAGATTTTTTGGTAGTTGGTAATTAATTAGTAAATTTGTACAAAAAAATTCAATACATTTTTTAAAAAGTAATGTTTTTTCGTTTTTTTTTGTAAATCATTTTTCCAGTTAAAAAAAGTCTTTTTTTCACCGTGAAAAAAAGTCTTTTTTTCACTGTTAAAAAAACAAAAGGTTTACGTATCGATAGCGATGAAAAAATGTCAAATTTTTTTGACAGTTGTATAAAATGTATATTTCAGAAGGAAAGCAGGAAAGAAAAGCTAAAACATTCATAATTGATTAACTTTTTATTGTCTATTTAGTATAACACTTCTCATTAAAGTGATTTAACGTAAAACTTTAAAATTATGACTAATTTTTTGTATTATTATTAAACATGCAGTTGTTGTAGACAACTCTGGAAGAAGTGTCGGAAATACTGGCATTATTCGATTGCTCTACAAAGGCAGACGTTGTAGTTTCACTTGCCTGAATTTGCCGCATAGACTCAATAATCTTTTGGTGGTGATAACTATTCATTTGTAGGTAAGGCTTAATAGATTGACTACTGGAATGGCCTGTTATTTTAATGAGTTGTTGTTCTTCAACTCCAGACTGTGGTAGGCTAGTGACTGCTGTGGCTCTGGCTGAATGATTTGTCACTTTTGTTCTTTTAGTGTCGATCTCAATCTTTGCTGCTGACTGTTTGAACCATGTAGAGATTGTGTTTTTGCCTATTGGTGAATTTTTGTACCATTCGTTGGACACATTTTAAATTTGGTGCTAAAAAGAGATGGTCTGTTGTTATTAAACACATATCATCTTACGGGGCACATTTCAGGATTAGCAACATTGTTTATAAGGAACTTGCTATCTGAAAGTTTTTTAGACCCTCCTTGAGCGGTTTTTGAAAAAACAGGGTTATATTCAATCCGGCCAGTAGAGTATCCCTTATCCATTTCTTCAATAAAGTAATGAATGCAGTAGTTTACTCTTTCACCGCCTCTCCATGCGAGCTCATGAGCAACAATAAAGAAAAACTTTTTAAAGACCTTCAGGTGTATCTTCATCACATAAATGCACCATTTTACTATAATCAGCAGTCGATAATGCTGAAGAAGTTTTCTTTCATTTGGGAACATCCATCTGCAATTTACGACGTTTCGTATCTCTTGCCGCTCTAGCTTCCAAAAACTCTATATCTTTAAATAGATCAAACTTAATTTTATGTGTGGTAAAATAATATTCTTGAAGCTGTTTTGCTGTGGAATTCCACATTAGTTTAATAACGTTTTCTTTGTAATCTTCAGAATTTTGTTTTTTCATGTTGAAAGCCCAATATTTTAATATTGATGCTAAATTTGCTATGGATGTTAAAGGATCGCTCACATTATAAGATTTTTCACCACAGAATTGCATAAATTGTTTCCACACACTAACTTTTGATCTTCTTGTATTATTGGGTACTAACTGCTCAATTTCTTTAGCAATCCAACTTGCTGATTCATTACCAAAACGAATCATTTTTTACACATTATTATTGTAACGATAAATATCACGAGTTCGACTAAAAAACTGATTGTTACTTGCTGGTTTGTCTCACCTGTCACTTCGAAATGACTTGACATTTAAATTAAAATTAAGTCGTAGTAGTATACCTAAGTGTCAAATTTTACCCAGAACAAATTTGACATCTACGCAGAATAGGTCGTAGGTTTCATCTTCTCATCATATTAAAAGAAACTCCAATCTATGAGATTTTCTTACCGAATCTCCCACGCAGCAGAATTAATTCCCGATAATTATTTTCAAGGTCACGAATGTTTTTGTTGATAGAAAATTATCCCGAGTCGAAGACGACTCGGGATAATTTTCTATCAACAAAAACAAGCTTAACAATACAACTATTGCGTAATAATTCTGCTGCTAGGGAGATTATAAGTGATAATTGTTTCCTTTGACATTTCTGTGTCAGATGATGTCTGCTGTTATTACTGTTGTAAAATTAGACATAAATAAGAAAATGCAAAATTTTTCGAACCACGAGCTTACCGATATTCATTTTGTATGCGGATATCGTAATGGATGTTCCTTTGCTGCGGTACAGGAATATAGCAGACGTTTCCCGCAACAGAGACTTCCTGGGCGCAAAGTATTTGAGAGGGTTCATAGAAATTTGATGGAGAATGGTTCGTTTGAACGCCTTCGTGGGCGAGGAGGACATAGGGAGGACAATGATTTGGAAATAATAATCTCTTTGGATACAACTATTAAAAATATTGATAATAATAATATAATAATAAATAATAAATTCTTGTATAGGTAGGTACCTGCCTAGACTACTTATAAAGGGCCGATTATGTAAATAAATGATCCTTACCTTTCAATGCCTTTACACTTGTCCTTTAGACAGATATTATTCGAAAATTTATCAGGGTGAATAAATTCTCCCTATCATTGCGTCAGAAGGACTTTCGATTATCAAAATTCGATAGAGTTCACACTTTAATTACATAAAAGTATCTTTAATAATATTTGATTAAATAATTATTGAAATCTCAAAAACATCTCAGTCCAGCTTAAAATAAAATTTGAATTCAATTCGTAATATTTTTCCTATTTGAAAATTACTAATATTGTAACATTTTCTTTAGGCTTCTTGTATTATTTAATAAACTTATCATAATCATTATTTGTGACCTCATATGATATTACTGACATACCAAAGCAAAAACATGAATTGGGCTAATTTCAATGACTATCACTCCTCCAGCTTTGACAGCCTAACGTTTATTTTTAATGATAGACCTAACAGGATCGGCAATCAACATCCGTATTTAATTAACATTCCTTTGCACCTAACTTCACATCGCCCTTAAATTCGTTTTGCGTATTGTGAATGATTGGTAAGATCGAATAAATTTCTGTCCCATTAATTCATTGTAGGATTCGTTTTAACCTTGCCTTCTGCCTTCAACGCTGTTATAGATCTGTTTCGCGTCCGTTTAATTTATTCTTAGTAGGTACTTTAAATATAACTTTATAATAATAATTAATTGCATCGTCTGCTTGTGTACAGTCTAACGTAATTAATTAATCCATTTTAGTGCACTTACTGGCATTCCCAAGAAGCTCCTAAAATCCAGGGACTGCCATACAAAATTTGAAAATTTATACAACAAAGGTAGGGCTACAAAACGTCGTTACTTTACGTTCCTTCTACTCCCCTAATCACTTCCATTACTTTTTATTCTGCGCTGTTTGCCAGTTAATCTTCTAATATCATCGGTTTAGCGCGTCAACGTCTATTTTCGCTATATTTGTCTGCTCCCGGTCTTTATTTTAGCAACTTACATCCTTACATGTCCATCCACTTCACATCTAAAATTTCTTTATTATTATCAGAAAATATTTACAACGTCAAGCTTAACTATTCACTAACTAAAACTAAGCTACCCTAACGTATAATTGATATGAGATCATGTGCGTTTTTTAAGTTAGATCAAATCTTTAACTTCTTTTCTTTCTTCGTTCAACTGTTCGGCTGGTCATCATTAGATAAGTCTTGGATTCGGAAATAATTTTTTAAATAATTGACGTGCGTCGACGGCGTTCAAGTTGGTACTTAAATTGATTGAATTTGGAAGGTTACTTTAACGAAATTAATCGGGTAATTAGTCTTTTGGTAATTTATATGTACTGTTTGGAAGAGAATTAATGTGGGAGGTTATAATGAGTTCATTTTGCGACAAGTCTGTCCGTCTGTAGTAATTTGTTATGACTTTATCAAAAAATTCATTTAACGTCGGCATTCGTAAGTCATTGTGCAGTACGTGAGTCATCGTATGTCTAGGTGCGTCCGCAATAATTCTTAAAACTTTGTTTTGAAAACGTTGCAGTCTTTTCATTTGAGTCTTGTTAATAGTGCACCATGTCGGTATACCGTATGTCAGTACCGGTCTTATTATTGTTTTGTACAAGTTCGTCTTTGTCCGTATATCTATCCTGCTATTCCTGTTTAGCAGTGAATAAATAGCACCAAGCTGACCATTCGCTTTTTTCAAGCGCTGGTCCGCGTTTGTGTTCCAAGCCATACGCTTGTCGAAGCAGAGACCCAAGTATTTGATATTATCTCGCCAGTTTATCCTGGTGTTATTTATAAGCAATCGAGTTTCCGGAAATTTCACTCTTGATTTCGAAAAGTAAATAGCTTGGGTTTTAGTGTCGTTTAAACAAATTTTCCATCTTTTTAACCATTTTTCCAGAAGTCTTATATGGCGTTGCAGCTTTGAGACTACTAACCTGGGCTGTTTAGCAGTGGCGGTAATCGCAGTATCGTCAGCAAACAGATAAAGTTGCGTTTGACCAAATTTTGGGATATCACTGGTATAAATATTGTACAGAGCCGGTGCAAGAGGGGAACCTTGAGGTACTCCGGCTCTGACGTGTTGCACAGTTGAATGTGATGGGTTACATGCTTGGTGAAATGGATATTCCATAGTAGAGGAAATTAAAGTCGTACTTGTTATATTTCACAATTTAATTCAGTTTCCTGACACGTGTTTCAACCCTTGCGTATCATTATTAAAGGTATAAGACAATAATAAATTCTACACGTCATTAAAATAAAAATTGACAGATGATTGGTTATTTTGGTTCTTAATTTACAGGTATTGGCCAAAGGTACAACTAAATTACAGGTGTGATAATAGAGGTATTTACATCTAAGTAATAAAATTAAGAAAATGATATTGTGTATATAATTATGGGTTTTTTCGTTCGTAATTATTAACAGTGTTTATTGCATATTTATCTTAAGTTATTAGGCTATTAAGTATTAGATTGGCACATGAAGGTATTTTAATTTTATTGTTAACAACATTACATCGATGTTTTAAAGCTTTTTTGATTGCTAATGTTACTAATAGGTTGAGTTTTCTACCCTTGTGTTGAGTATATATCGGTTTTATTTTGTTGGATATTGAGTGGTTATTTATTATACAGTGGTCCGCTATTCCTGTTTTATTTTGTTTTTTTAAAATGAATGTTTTATGTTCTTTAAGCCTAGTTTTAAAGTTTCTACCTGTTTGACCTAAATATATATATAGTAACCATTTGTGGGGGAGCATGTGAAGTGGGTATTTCCTCTCTTCTCTTTCAATTTCAAACTCACCCTAACCTCATTTATTTGTCATCTGACATATTCAACTGTCGACATCATGATGTAGTACGTTGTAAATTTTAATAATTTTAATTTATTGTTGTTATGTTAGACCATCTATGGATTTTATTGTGTTTAAACTAAACTAGAAGCTTCATTTTTTGTAATGCTGTATATATATCTCCTGAAAAACAATGCGATAACATCAACTATTAACAAACTCTTCTAAGATGTAAGTAACCATCTGTGACTTTGCATTTTATACATTTTAATATTGCATCGAATTGTTTTTCAGACCCTGAAGATGGAAATAAACATTTCCGAAAGCTCGGTTTAACTTAAAAGAGTGCACTTTAATTTGCTGCTTCCCCACAAAAAGACTTGTTGTATATATATATATATATATTGCATCACAGTCATCACATTGTATTTGGTAGACCCCGCTATGTGTTAATTTGTCTTTATTTTCAATTTTTGAATTAGCTATGTACTATTTACCTAGGTTATTTTTATTGACTTGTATGGGGATAAGTTAAGAAATAGAGTTCAATCAGATATACAGGTCACACAAGTCAAAATATCTCCAAAAAACTCAAAAACCATAAACTTATCCCCATACAAGTCAAGTTTTCCCTTAATCATTTGGTAATGTTGTTGACCTTTTTCGCAACGATTTTTTAGGATCATCTACTACAGACAACATTACTTGGTTCACAGTTTCATTATTTGCAACCCTTGGTCTACGTTTCTTATTGTAGTTATTTTCCACACTTCCAAAGGTCTTGAATTTAGTCACTATGTTCCCTATTGTTGTAAAAGAAATCATTTTATCAGAATATCTGTAGTTAAAAATTTCGGCAGTTTCCCGATACGTTTTGTAATTTTCACCAACAATTAAAATTATTTCAATTTTATCTTGCATACTCAATTTCAACGGCATATATATCTAATTAAATATTCAAACTGATGTTTCAGACAAATAACATAGCTGACAGTTAAAATTCAAATTCAGGTGGGAAATGGTGGCAAAATAATGGACATGCCATTAGGAATTAAGATTTAAGTTTTTGAGTTTATTTTCAATAATAGTCTACTAAGAGTAGAAACAGATATAATTTTTAATGCCAATCAATATTTTCTTATACCATTTTGCTCTAAAATTAAAATTAAGGGTACTTTTCTCTTAGGTCAATTTTGATTTTTTTACTTTTTGATCATCCTGTACATACTATCTCAAGTTTGAATAGTCTAGTATTATTTTTTTAGTAAGCAGAACTTTTTATAAAGAGTAACTTTTTTTTGTAAAATTAATATTAAAAAAGTTTTCCATATGCACAGAACTTAAGCGGACATACTGTATATATACAGGGTGTTATGGAAATGACTTATTATATTTTAAGGGGCCACTCCTGGGGTGGCCTAGAGTTACACTTGATAGTTTTTTTTTCTAAAATCGGAAGTATTTTGAATTTTGTAAAATACCTTAAAACCGGACCATCTGTGCCTCTATGAAAGTTCATTACCCCTAAACACGTGTTTTTGACATGACAAATTGGCGGAATTTCTACAGACAGCTGATTACCTTGCGACGTTGCCAAGTATTCGGGAAAATCTTTTTTTTAGGTTTTTTAAAAAAGATTAAATCAAAAACTATACTGCGATTTCAATTAAACAAGCCTTATTCAATAGGTATAGTTTTTACTCACCCCATGAAATTGTATTGCTATCATAATACTTCGCTGAGTAAAAATCGTAGATACCAACAACAAGCCCTATGTCTGGAAATTTACACAGATAAACTATCACATCACAAAACATTCCCATCACATGTGTATCACATTATTCAACAACTATACACTCCAGCAGCAAAACGCAAACAAATTTTATGCCGTTGCAAGTAAATGAATAATAAGAAATGATATTAAAAACAAATTTATGAAGCCATTGACTTTGAACTGCTCAGTACCCAATCACAGAACAGCAACAAATCACATTTCCCGCCCCCTGGACTATCGTGTTTAAATGTTGTGTGTCCAGTTAAGAGGACTGGATTGGATACCGTAATTATTATTCTTAATTGCAATGGCCACCTGTCTTGACGACAATGAGCCAGCTATTATCATTACCAAGAAGAACAGAAGTCACAGAAGAAGAGAAAGAACATAACCGTATCAAACGTGTGTCGCGTTGTTTTCAATCCGGATTTTGTTATAAAGTATTTCTAAGTCTATAACTAGTAATTTCTTGTATTAATAACACAGAATTAAAGAGCTAATAACTTGATAATGTCCCGAACAGTTAATGTGTTGTTAAAGTGAATAAATGTCCCGCTAGAATCATTTGAAATGGTAACGGTATAACGTGGATTTCTTGCCGATATGTTTTTTATTTCAAGGTATGTACAAATAAAACTAGAGCAATACGTAGACAATTTTTCGTGTAATAGGGTAGAAACTAAAGCATATTAAAGTTAAGTAGAAAAAATTAAATATTCAAAAAAGGTTATCTGATGAAACTGATGTAGTAAATGTGGCAACACTGGTCAAAACACATGTTTTGGGCTGACGATATCTAAAGACTATCTGACAGTAACTGTCAGATTTTTGTCAACAATTTTTTTTTGACAAGTAGTACGAATCAGCTGTTTGGGTCATTGGCGCGTAGGTGTTTTGAGCTAAATTTTTGAAGGCATTTTTCTCGAATTTCTAGCTTCGAGCGCCATTTAACGCAATTTTTCCCCAATTCGGCTCGACCTATAGATTTACGGGTTAAAAAATAATAAGTCATTTCCATAACACCCTGTATAGGACCTTTTAGGACAAAAACAATAAAAAGGTTAATTAGAAGTAAAACTATATAAGTTAAAATAAAAGTAGGTAAATACCCAGTTATAAATTTTTGTAAACTGGTGTAAATAAATGTGTAATATTAAATTGATTTTTATCGAAATTGCCTATTATAGTGAGCAAAGTTAGTGTCAACCCTAAAATTATTTAATAGTTTATTTGTATTATGTTTTGGAGTGCTAATTGTACTCCAATTGATGACTGTAAGTATTTTAATTTTATTTATTTCCATTATTCTTATTATTTTAATCATTATAAAAATGTTTGTATTTTCAAAAAGCTTATTAATCATTTATAAAATTATAATCTTAAAAATTTTGCGCACATTTTATGAGAGCTGTAGCTTTTGCACCTTTATCAGATATTTCAAGTAATTGTAAAGAATCTTGAAGAAATCGTAATAAGTACCTAATCAAGGTTTTCTTGTTAAATTTATTAGAATCTAACTTTTGAATACATTATTCTCCAAGAACATCAGTTATTAGAACTCTATCATCCGCGAAGCATCGGTAATCAAGCTTCTCCCCATCTATTGTAACTCCTATGGCATCGAATTCGAGAGTTTTGCAGGTATATTTTATAGCAGATAGGAACAGTTTTGACGATATTTTTATCAGTGTCATCACCTTTTCTAACACCACATTCACTTTTTATTAGGTTGCTAGTATTGTGTAGTTTAATCTATGATCTAATAAACATAGATAGTACAAGCCATTCATAAATGCTATAAAGATGTGCTGACAAAATCGTTTGTTGGTGAGACGACGTGAGAAGTTAGATGGGACTGGGAGTGGGGATAACACTGCATTTGCTTTGGAATGTTACAATGCTAAACGTAACCTATAACCCAACTTTCTGTTTACTCACCTATGAAAAGTTGATGTCAATACGTTTATTTGTTATTATTGTCTAACTATAGTAACTTGAAGGTAATAGACTGAAGGTCTCAGGGCTTCAACAAGCAAACAGACTGAAGGTTATGGTGCTATGCTGAGTTATTCTACGCCCACTGCTGCCATGCTTGAACAAGAAACTAGACTGAAGGTTCCAGTGCTTGTTCTTTGTACCTTTGCGTATCTATTTACTTTTCGTTACTTTATTACGTTACTTTTGGTTTTGTTTTTGTTTGTCCAGGTCGTTAATCAAAGTTTTGATGTCTTTGGGCTTTACGGTCATTACCGAATTTGTACTTGGAATCAAATATTACCTAACCTTACCTTTGCTGACTTAATTGTATTACTTTTCGTTATTCTATTATCTTACCTGTAGGTCTGTTTTTGCGTAGGTCATTTGGCAAAGTATCGATGTCTTTAGCCTTTACCGTTACTACCGGATTTGTACCTACTGTCTAAATACTTACCTACTTACCTTGTCCTACTTTTTACCTCTTACTTTGTATTTTACTTTCTTTCTGTCTCTTCGTTCTTACTTATGGCAACTATTATATCTATTGTCTTTTTACTTGGATATTACTCTCGATTTTGACTTTGTTCAGTGGGACAAACGTTTCTAGCAGTTTTTTGCTTTTTGTGTTACAGGCTGCACATTGTTGGGTGCGACCGGACGTCGGGGCAACGCTCTCTGAGAGAGCAGTTTGTCTGGAAGGATCATCTATGGGGGCTGGACGCTTCGACCCCTGGGGTCTCTCGAGGCTAAATCACTGCACTGGGCCAAGGGGGGGCCAAGGTACTGTACTCGAGTCGGCTCCATTCGACCTTAGTCCCGGCAGGTCGGCCGCAGTAACATTATGAAGAACGCCCTTATGAAATTTTCTTAGAAAAAAGAAGAAGTTAACCTAGAAAGTTTGGAACTAAAACTGACAACTACGATGAAAACCAAAACAAAAAAATTTCCACAAAAATACTGTTGTATTTGAAATGATAGGGTACTTGATGCAAGGAAATAAGGTGATTAAAGACATGGGCAAAATGTAATTCCGCTTGTCGCTAAAGTTGTAGTTTTATACAGAAAGCAAAACATTGAACTTTTCACCAGTTTTGAAGCTAAAATTCAAATCAGATATGTGATAGAAGTTACTATGATTAGGCCATTTCTAATGACTTATTAGTGACAAAATTGAATTGTCACACTATAGTTGTTAAGTCACCGAGTTTAATTATCTTGGTTGCGTCTTTATTCGCGTATCGATAGCTGCTATCATTGAAAGCTTCTAACACGTTATGAAAATTCATAGTGTGAAATACTGTATGAGACTCCACAAATGCAAGAGCTAATTTTATCGATTATATTTCATAGACTTTTCTCTAAAGAGATTAATTGTTGGTATTTGGTAACTGTTTTTGTGTAGTCGCGTTGTTGTTTTCCTAGGGAAAGGTTCAAATACGTGATTTAGTATAGAGAGTAGTTCGTGCTATCTGGTTTTTTCCTGAAGTAGGGAGTCAGTTCTTGGGGTTTGTAACTACCTTAGTAATAATCCATCGTCTATTGTTAATGTTAGGCATAAGTTGATAAGATCGTTAACTTTTTTTCTCTACACGCCGTAGGAGACAACCAAAATATCTTTCGTATTAGTTTTCAAGTTCAGAAAGCACCTCAACTGCTGGCAGTTCGTATTTAGTTCCAGGCAAAGGGCAATAAAACAAATAATGGCCGCCAGAATTAAACACTATGAAGTCTGCAAGGAAATTAACTTTATCCATAAATTTGATTTAGCAATGAAGTGAGTTAGGAAAACCGGAGAGCCCTTTGATGCAATTAAACATGATTTGTATGCTTGAGCAGGACAGGATTAGGGAATATTTAGCAGTTTTAAATAACATAGTTTGGAACAGGGGAGTTTCTACATTTTTATGGCTTAGGTTTTCTGTGTTTATTGCAAAACTAATAGTAAATTTGGCAAATGTGTCATTGTATCGCGGTTTGTGGTTAATAAGATTAATTAATACACGGTGTGTCTGGGCCCTAAGAAGATGTTTATGACGCATTTAAATAATTGATAGAAACATGATAATTTATTTTGGAGAAATACAATCTTATACATTAAAATATGAATTTAAATAAAAATATTCATTAAACTTGCCTCACTGTACATTTGCCTCGACATATCCTTCCTCCATTTCAATACATTTAGCCGTTCTTGCAGAAAATTCTCTTAAAACATTTGTAATCATGGCAGGAGTTATATTTGTAATTGTCTCTCTCATTACCCTCTCTAAATGGTCAACATTTTGAAATGGCCTTTGTAGGTATACATTCTGTTTTAAGGGCTTAAGTCCGGAGACCTAGCGGGCCAAAAAAGGTCAGAATATCTATCGATAACTTTTCCATTAAAAAGGGTATTTAAGTATTGTCTTACATTACTTGTACTGTGGCATGGTGCACCATCTTGTTGGTACCATATCCGTAGTCTATCGGGTATTATTCTATTTTTGTAAATTCCGCACCACACATTTGTTTTAAATGAGTACTGATTACGTGTCTGCATGGTGAAATTTGAATTAACGTCACTCCACCAACGACAATTTAGTGAACTTACAGTCCCGTTCGAGGTAAAGGTTGCTTCGTCGGTAAAAATTATATCTCTTGTCATGAAAAGGTTATCTTCTACCTCTCCTTGTATTAAAAAACAAAATTCTAAGCGTCGCTCAAAATCACCTGGCTTCAATTTATGCATAAATTTTGGTTTGTAAGGCCGGAATTTGATTTCATTTAATATTTTTGAAATCGTAGTTTTCCCTACATTATTTGATAATGTTGTTGACCTTTTTCGCAATGATTTTTTAGGATCTTCTACTACAGACAACATTACTTGGTTCACAGTTTCATTATTTGCAACCCTTGGTCTACGTTTCTTATTGTAGTTATTTTCCACACTTCCAAAGGTCTTGAATTTAGTCACTATGTTCCCTACTGTTGTAAAAGAAATAATTTTATTAGGATATCTGTAGTTAAAAATTTCGGCAGTTTCCCGATACGTTTTGTAATTTTCACCGACAATTAGAATTATTTCAATTTTATCTTGCATACTCAATTTCAACGGCATATTATATCTAATTAAATATTCAAACTGATGTTTCAGACAAATAACATAGCTGATAGTTATAATTCACATTCAGGTGGGAAATGGTGGCAAGATAATGGACATGCCATTAAGAATTAAGACTAAAATTTTTAAGTTTATTTTCAATAAAAGTCTACTAAGAGTAGAAACAGATACAATTTTTAATGCCAATCAACATTTTCTTATTTATGACGCATTATAAACCACATGTTTATATAAACTTTTGTTTTCATATAATTGGCTCTAGAATATGCTTTTAAGCTTTTTTTACTTACTTAGGAACACCCTGTATAGGGACTAGAAAACTACTAGGCTTCCGAAGTGAATTCTTGTGAACCAGCGACGTTAAAATCAACAAGATTGTACATATTTTTAAAGCATTTATTTTGTTGACTAAAACTTGCACAGCAATATAAAGGAAACAAAACTATATCCATTTTTTCTTTACTTTAAACTCCCCACCTAACAATGTCTTCCTGTTTTATATCGGCGGAGTTCCCTCAGGACGCCTTCCGGGCTCCGCGATAGCATTGTATATGAGGTCCGTTAGACTGGACATAGTTTAAGCCGTCTCATAAACCAGACGCTATCTGGACATCAGTCGGGAACAGTTTGGCGCTCCGACCGAACGCTGCCGTGATCCCCGAGGTAAACATCGTAACTCCTGCGGAAACGTTACAGCAGGAATGGTGGTATCGGCTCCTGCGGGTAGTTAGACCATAACTTGTTTGCCGTAAGCCAATGAGGGGATGGATTTTTTTTATGGAAGGCAAAATGAGACGTTTTAACTTTATGTTTGGACGGCTTCCTGTGAAAATGTGGTTGTATTATGCTAAGGAAAAGTGGGTCGAACGTAAATGGATATTGCCAGTTTTAATATTATTTTTTGTGACCAAATCAATTTATTTTAAGAAAAACAAGGTGGTGTCCTCAAATGGCAGGGTTAAAGGTCAACTTTCATAACCTGAACTAGCACATACAACTCAAACTATAAGGTGGACGTGGATTAAAAAGTTAAATCCGTTTAGTCGACTTTAATTGGCGTTATTTTCTTACTAGGGATGCTACATATACAGGGTGTCCATTTTTCGATGTAATTGCAGGGTATCTCGGTAACTAGGAAATATAGAGACCTGCGGTTTTTACATGCTGCGGTACTTTTCGTGAAACAAAGAATGCCGCAAACAGAAATGTCATAGCATTAGTTTTTGAACATGGTGTTTTCGAAAGTGTTTATTTTTGACCACCCCCTGTATTTCGATTATTCATTAATTTATCAAGAAACTAAAAACTGCTTCTAAGAGAGTTTTTCAAGTAGAATTCAGTGGCGTGCTTACTTTTTTCCAGGAGTCTTACTCTTCGAGATTTGTAGCAAACATATGACTTTTAAATGGAATACCATGTATATTTCTTACATTCGTGGATATCCAGAAATAAGGCAGCCCAATTAAGTAACATTTTTCAAGTTTAAAAATTAATTTAATTAATAAACAAGTATCGGAAATTGCCCCCTAAGGGAGCTACAGCTCCCTAATAGGGAACCCATAAAGATGGTATTTTTCAGATTATTCCCAAACAGTTGAACATAGAAACATGAATTTTTGTTGTTTTAGTAACTTTTATATGCTGAATCTAGATCTAAAATCAAAACTATCAAAATTTAGTCATAGGCGTAACATCTGGCAGGGTTGAGGAATAAAAACAAAAGTAACTTTTTTCTAAGTTAATGTTTTACATTTGTTTTCTGGAATTATGAAAGTTTAGGGCTTTCTGGCAATAAAAGGTACTCTTGATTTACTTCGCTCAGATGTACCATTCCTGAAGAAAAGTCCCTAACGATGGACCGTTTCCTAATATTTTGAGTAGTACGAAGAATTTCTAACCGGTTTTCTTTAATTCGATTTCCAGCTGCATGAATTCGTCTTAAAAGCTCTTCTGGGCTATCTACTTCTGTGGCATAAACAATATTGCACATATTGCCCCACAGATAATAATCTAAAAGATTTAGATCAGGCGATCAAGCTGACCAGTTTACTGGGCCAGCTCTACCTATCCACCTATTGGGAAAATTTTCATTTAGCCAGTTTCTTATAAGCTGGCCAAAGTGGGCTGGCGCCCCATCGTGCTGTATGAGCATCTCTAACCGAGTACGTATAGGAATATCCTCTAGCAATTCTGCCAGCTCATTTTGGAGCAAACTTAAATAATGATGGGCATTTAATCTATCTGGCAAAATAATAGGGCCTATTAAAACATCTCCTATGATCACTGCCCATACATTGAAAGAAAACCTATGTTGGTAGTTAGTCTTTCGAACCACATTCGGATTGTCTTGAGCCCAAAAATGAGTATTATGGCTATTAAATGCCTTGCTCTTGAAAAGGTTGCTTCATCCGACCATAAAACTTTTCTCAACGGATTTTGGTGGTTGGAAATCCATTGGCAAAATTCTACATGAAATTGAAAATCGTCGGCTCTTAAATCATGTACTCTTTGATAATGAAACGGATGCAGTCCCTGCATTTGGGTCGTTCTTCCAAGCTAAAAAAATATTTTTTAACAATTCACGTGCTGCTATCATATTATCTGTGAAAACAATTCTAATAAATATTAGATACTTACAATTGATTTGGAGATATTGATAATATGTACCAGCGGTCTCAATACTATTTGAAGATTTTCCTCAATTCTATTTAGCGCTCCCTCGAAATCATAATTTGCCATAGGCCGGCCTTGTCCCTGGGAACGCCTAAATTATCCATTTTCTACTAAATTTCTATGGACACGGCTAAATACTATTCGATGTGGCAGTCCTCTTCTCGGAAACCGTCTTTGGTACTTACGTACAGCGGCACGTGCATTACCATTGCAATATCCGTAAATAAAATGAATATAGGCTAATTCGTTATTCGAGAAACGCTCCATATTAGAAAAATTAACCAAAATTATACCAGAAAATTTCGAATACACTATCATAAAAAATGTCAAGCTGGCAAATAACAAACATGTCAATTTTGTTTCAACTACTAAGTTGTAATGAAATGTGATCGGTCCTTGGTTAAATCGGTAAGGACTTTTTTTTCAGAAATGGTGGATCTGAGAAAAGTAAATCAAGAGTACCTTTTTTTGGCAGAAAGTCTTAAGCTTCCATAATTTCGGAAAAAAAATGAAAAACAGTAACGTAGAAAAAAATTACTTTTGTTTTTGATCCTCAACCCCCCCCCCCCTTCGAAATGTTAAAATGTTAAGCCTATGATTAAATTTTGATAGTTTTGATTTTAGATTTAGATTCGGCATATAAAAGTTACTAAGATACCAAAAATGTATGTTTCCATGTTCAACTGTTTGGGAATAATCTGAGAAATACCACCTTCATTGGTTCCCTATTAGGGGACCGTAGCTCCCTTAGGGGACAATTTCCGATACTTGCTTATTAAACAAATTAGTATTATTTTCCGATGCAGATTTCACTGTTTTCCTTTGACCACCTCATTTCGGGACACCCTGTATAATAAAGAGAACAAAAGGGACGAAATGAACTTTTTGGCTTTTGTAGAGGCACTAGAAGTTCGTGCAAAGTCATAGAAAAAATTTCAGGGTAATAAAATCTTTTTTACAAAATGATTAAATAAATATCATGTGAAACCCTATAAAATAAAGATTGTGCACCATACGTACTGGGAATGCTGTGAGACGACTTATTTTTTGCAACTGTATCTAAATCGATCTTATTAAATGAGCTTCGCACAGGCATTATCAATCGCCATAATACAAGATATAAGTCCCCAGTTGTAAATGTAATATTAGTGTATTTTTACATAATATTTATTTTAGCAGTAATGCCATATCCTTTTGCTTGCTTTAATGGTTTTAAGCCTACTACCCTAATTTTCTAAACTTTTCGATTTGTGCGTTTATTGTTAATAATAACTATCAACTATTATATATTTTTAAAAAGCTTAAAAATATCCCAATGAAATAAGACAAAAATATACAGAATTGCTTTAAATCTCGAAAAGTAAAAGTTTCAGAAAAGAAGTCAGCATTCCACTGAATTCTACTTAAAAAACTCTCTTAGAAACAGCTTTCAATTTTTTGATAAGTTGAAGTGTAATCGAAATACAGGGGCTAAATTACTTTGTTGTGTCATTGGTGCTTTGTTGTCTTTATTGTTGTTGTTATTCTCATTACTAACCAATTCTAAGCTAAATTTAGTAATTATTAAAATAATAATTATTTACATTAATATGCAGTGGCAAAAAAGTGGCGCATAATGCCTGCAACTTTTGAATTACCTCGTATCCGAAAAAGTGACCTTTATGAAAGTTGTTCAGTAAATTATTCCCCACATTTCTACTTGTACAAATTTTTCTGTCATTTCTGGTTTGTTTGCCATAGTGACTAACTTACTTTTCTTAAATGAAACACCCTTCATATAATTGCATATTTGGATTCTACTGGGAAAACTCTGAATTTTTTAAATGTCATATTTTTATTTATTTAAAATTGTAACAAACTTTATAATAAGAAAATAAATAGCCTAGAAAATTAAACAACTTATCATCGGAATAATAAACAAGTGAAACCTTTTCATTAGGTCAGGTGTTCAAAATGACCACCATTTTCTGCTAATCAGAGCGCCAGTCGATCCGTGAACCCGTCCACAACGTTTAAAAGGAAGTCCTCTGGAATGGCTGGAATTCCAGTACTAATTCCGACTTTTAAAGATTCTTTGGTCATTTGGACGGTTACCGTACACTTTGTTCCTTAAGTGTCCCCATAAAAAGAAGTCGAGCGGAGTTATGTCCGGGGATCGCGCTGGCCAATTAATAGCAACTATTTTGCCTATCCAACGTCCTGGAAATCGTTCGCTTATGTATTGTTTAACATTTGCCGCATATTGCGCAGGTGCTCTATCTACCTGTTTGCTTATGCCATTAATTATATCCGGTAAAACCATTCTGCAAGAAGGAATTATGTGATTTCTGAAGAAGTCCAGATATTTTTCGCAATTCAAATTACCATCTATGGAAAAAGGTCCCACAATATGCCCGCCCAAATATTAACTTTTTCGGGCCTCTGAGTATGACCTTTCTGGAACCAGTATGAGTATTTTCAGCAGACCAATAACGATAATTGTTTCTATAGACAATACCATTTAAATGAAAAGTAGCTTCATCCGAGAAAATGATATTTGTTGCGAAGTTATTATCGTTATTGCATCTTTTTATCATCAGCTCACAAAATTCAGCTCTTCTATCAAAATCGTCCTGGTTTAACTCATGCATCAACTTTATCTTGTAGGGATGCAACTTCTCCTGCTTAAACAAATTTTTCACTGACTGATGAGACACATTTAAATTCATTGCCATTGGCCTGGATGATTGTGTTGGATTTTCATGTATTGAGAGGATGATATCCAAAGCTTTGTCTCCCCTGGTTGCTGTTTTAGGTCGACCTGATCTAGCGGCTTCCCTAACACAGCCTGTTTCTCGAAATTTTTTTACCACTCGACACTCCGTTGACTGAGAAATCAGACAACAGAAAATTAAACAGGAACTCAAAATTGACACCTCTTAGGTCGCTGTCATGAAAACACCTTGACTCAACTGGTGGGTATTAGGTAGCAATAATTATAATTAGGAAGTTTTTTATTTTTGAGCTGTCATTATCTTGGAAACGCTTGCAGGTAGGTGAGAATTTGAAATACAAGATATTCAGAGTTTTTCCAGTAGAATGAAGTAAAAGTTAAAGGCATTATGCGCGACTTTTTTGCCACTCTGTATATTAACACAGTAGTGCAGTAATAAATTTAAAAAAGCACTAGTGGGAATAATAAGATTATTATGACATTTTAAAGTGTAAAATCATAGTTTTTATATACAGTTGTACATAAAAGTAATAATATAAATTAAGTTTCTTTATTTTATTCACTTTATACTGCTGATAACCTTTGAAGCAGCAATATTTTATTATATTTGATTATATCTTGCATGATAATCAAACGGAAACAGCAAGCAAAAGCAAGATATCGTCCATTACTTAACTAAAACTTAAGAAAACAATTTTAAAGTCATTTAAAGCAATATTAACGATCCTACAAAAAATAAAAATGGGTCGTTAATAAAATTTAATGGCACTTGGTCACATTTAAGCCAAAGAAAAATGTAAATTAGAGAAAAATGTATCATAAATAATCAGCACCTTCCTGTTTCCCGTATTCCCGTGTACATCCCGGTCCGCAGTTATTTATTCCCCTAAAATGTATTAAGCCGTACTTTCGTAAGAATTCACAAACAATTGGTCCGTCTTCTCGGAGGAAATCTTTCTTAAATTTCCCTCGATGTAAATAAAAGTTGTCATTTTCTTGCGCACAAAGAGAAATTATTGTTTTTGGGCCCGTTTTTAAAAGTGCTTCTCCTCCGTTTTTCGAGAAAATGGGATTAGTCTGCTTTAACAAATTAAATTATGTTAAATAGAAAATGCAAAGTTTCCTCTTTATTTTACTTGTTTGTTTCTTGTTTTAAATTCAAACTTTTACCTGGAAAATGATGCATGGTTATTTTCTTTCCATTACTAATCTAGTGGAACACCGAACTAACCTAAACTAATCTAAATCAATAGAAAGTATAGCAACATTTTGACATTTTAGTTAAAGCCAATAGACTTTCAATAGAATAATATTGTATTTGTGATAGAACACAATGATTATTATTTATCCACCGACAAAATTCAAAACGTTTAATCTTTCGGTTTTAGGTGCTCTACTCTCTGTTCATGGTATGGATATAAGCCTTGCTGATGGAGTGTGTGTATTACTCTTTTTTGTGGAATGCTCGATTGAACTCCAATTCTTCATGAGCTGGTCGTTGCATTTTCTTCTACTAAATCCAGAATATTTTCTGCTTCTTCTAAACCTTGTCGTGTAGCTCGTTCAGATGCTATGTTAGCACTGGGAAGCTTACCGATCTCGCACAATTTGTTGAGAACTCTGATAAATACGTTTATACTAGAATGCCTCTAATATAGATACCGTTCACAGCAGCTGCAGCACTTTTTTTTCCTTTGTTGCGTCCTTAATCGGAGCCCTGCGGCGGCTGCGGCCATAAGTAGGCCTATTGTGCAATCGTTCATTTTATTGTATCCACTCGGTTATCTTGGTTCCGTGTATTAGTTTATACACGTCAACTGTTGATTTAGTGATTATTTCGTTCAGTTCTCGAATATGACATATCGCCTGCGATCCAGGAATTCGCATTGACAGACTACATGATAGACAGTTTCCCTATCCTCGCCGCAGAGCCTACAGCTAAGATCTCCATTGTATATCTTCATTTTGTTCAAGTGATCCTTGACAGCCACATGTCCTGTTAGAATTCCCGTTGTTATTCTTAGTTGATTCCTGTCAAGGTTAAGCAACTCTTTCGAGAATTTAGGACCAATACTGCCCATACCTTTCTTGCTATAATTGAGTCCCTGTCTACTGTTCCAGTAGACTTTGTTTTCATTTTTAGTCCATCGCTTAATAGCTTCTCGTACTGTTTACCAAGGTATGGTACAGCTGATGCTTGCCTTGCAAGCTCACCTGCTCTTTCGTTACCTCTGTGACTCGGTACCCAAAATAGTTTCACAGTATTGATGTCCGCCAGGATTCTCAGTTCATTTTGGCATTACCAGACTAGTCTTGATGTTACCCTCTGGCTCATGAGAGTCTTGAGGACCGCTTGACTGTCTGAGCATATGTAGATTCGCCTATTTTGGTAGGCTCTTCTATTGTTTTCCCATGCAGATTGAAGTATGGCATAAGAGTTTCTGCCTGGAATACTGTTGGGAGTTTTTCCAAGGGAAAGAACAAGTCCTTTCTTTGTCTTAATCCATGTATCCCAGCGCCTTCAGTCTTGGATCCATCGGTGAACTACACCAGAGATCCAGACAGAAAAATCTGGTTCATTGTTTGTCCACACGGTTCGATCCTGAATGCTTATCTCAAAGGGTGTGTCGTAAATAAATTTTGGTGTCATGTGGTCCGATCTTATCTTCATCTCCGACACGTATGCTATTTCTTCTATAAGCTCGTGGCCTACTTTTTTTTTCTTTAGGTCGGCAACATCATCTGAAGGCGGTGGACGCTCATTCTTAAGCTGTATCATACACGCCGTTACAGAAACAAACACCATATTTGCATATTCTAAATTTAAATAGGTGTTTGGCATTTTATAACACTTTAATCATTGAAACTTGAATAAACGTTCAATTACTGTCACAGTACACTAACACAATTCCAAAACAACAAAGTTATCAAATGTTTTTGAGTCTCGAGCATGGCATACTGATTATGCGAAAATCTAGGTATGAGTGTAATGCTGGATAAAAATTTTTTAATTACTTGAGCACAAATGAAGATCGGATAAGGACATATGGATTTTTTCACATTGCCTTCACGTATATAATACACTCCTGTAGTTTGGTCCGTTTCACCCGACTCACCCGGCATAATTGCACATATTTTACAATAAAATTATTAATTCCATATTATCATTTATAATATTTATTTTTTTTCTAATTTACCTATAGTTTCTTTAATATTATCGACAGTGCTTTAAAAATATTTATATACAGGGTGTTATGGAAATGACTTATTATATTTTAAGGGGCCACTCCTGGGGTGGCCTAGAGTTACACTTGATAGTTTTTTTTTCTAAAATCGGAAGTATTTTGAATTTTGTAAAATACCTTAAAACCGGACCATCTGTGCCTCTATGAAAGTTCATTACCCCTAAACACGTGTTTTTGACATGACAAATTGGCGGAATTTCTACAGACAGCTGATTACCTTGCGACGTTGCCAAGTATTCGGGAAAATCTTTTTTTTAGGTTTTTTAAAAAAGATTAAATCAAAAACTATACTGCGATTTCAATTAAACAAGCCTTATTCAATAGGTATAGTTTTTACTCACCCCATGAAATTGTATTGCTATCATAATACTTCGCTGAGTAAAAATCGTAGATACCAACAACAAGCCCTATGTCTGGAAATTTACACAGATAAACTATCACATCACAAAACATTCCCATCACATGTGTATCACATTATTCAACAACTATACACTCCAGCAGCAAAACGCAAACAAATTTTATGCCGTTGCAAGTAAATGAATAATAAGAAATGATATTAAAAACAAATTTATGAAGCCACATATGAAGCCATTGGGCGCATTCGAGAGACGAAACTGCTCCGCAGTGGTTACCGGTTATGATCCAACCGCTACCGATTCGTCGGCTTCCATGGATTTCGACTATTTCGACCAAAAGATCATCACGTTTGGTTCAAATGTCAAATCCATATCAGCTGTGCGTAACAAACATTAACCTTTCTTGTTTTGTGAAGCTTACCAATATACTCATCCCTTGGTTGAAACTCTTTGGTGGCAGTTAAAAAGTACGTTTTCCTGTTTAATGTATATGTTTTGTTCCTCCATTCTATTTACTACGTTCTTCGTAACCAAACTTTTGTTGCATACGTCATTTCCCCATTGACATAACGAACCGCTCTCTCCAAGCAGCGGAAGTGAAAGATGCTACCCAAAATGGCGACCGTTCCGTAACATGTTGGAAAGTGTCGTAAAAGTAGCGGTCGACACAACAAGACGATTTAGGAACTGCTCCGGAGCAGTTTCGTCTCCCGAATGCGCTCATTGACTTTGAACTGCTCAGTACCCAATCACAGAACAGCAACAAATCACATTTCCCGCCCCCTGGACTATCGTGTTTAAATGTTGTGTGTCCAGTTAAGAGGACTGGATTGGATACCGTAATTATTATTCTTAATTGCAATGGCCACCTGTCTTGACGACAATGAGCCAGCTATTATCATTACCAAGAAGAACAGAAGTCACAGAAGAAGAGAAAGAACATAACCGTATCAAACGTGTGTCGCGTTGTTTTCAATCCGGATTTTGTTATAAAGTATTTCTAAGTCTATAACTAGTAATTTCTTGTATTAATAACACAGAATTAAAGAGCTAATAACTTGATAATGTCCCGAACAGTTAATGTGTTGTTAAAGTGAATAAATGTCCCGCTAGAATCATTTGAAATGGTAACGGTATAACGTGGATTTCTTGCCGATATGTTTTTTATTTCAAGGTATGTACAAATAAAACTAGAGCAATACGTAGACAATTTTTCGTGTAATAGGGTAGAAACTAAAGCATATTAAAGTTAAGTAGAAAAAATTAAATATTCAAAAAAGGTTATCTGATGAAACTGATGTAGTAAATGTGGCAACACTGGTCAAAACACATGTTTTGGGCTGACGATATCTAAAGACTATCTGACAGTAACTGTCAGATTTTTGTCAACAATTTTTTTTTGACAAGTAGTACGAATCAGCTGTTTGGGTCATTGGCGCGTAGGTGTTTTGAGCTAAATTTTTGAAGGCATTTTTCTCGAATTTCTAGCTTCGAGCGCCATTTAACGCAATTTTTCCCCAATTCGGCTCGACCTATAGATTTACGGGTTAAAAAATAATAAGTCATTTCCATAACACCCTGTATATATATACGTAATTGTCTCTTTACAAGAGGGAGGACACTGCAAACCTGGGGGGGAATAGAGATTCCATTTGCCAAGGAAGTTAAATACATAGGTATAACCTTCGACCAAAAACTCAAATGGACACACGTCAAGAACTCCGCAAAAGGGCATCGATAGCTCTATAGGCAGGTGCAAAAGGATGTGTTTGGTAGAAACTGGGGGCTGAACCGCAAAATGACTTTATACAAGAGTAATTAGATCCATGGTAACCTATGAGTCAGTGCTATGGTGGCCAAAGACCCAACAGAGCGGAGCAATTAGAATATTAAGTGGCATATAAAGACAAGCTTCTTCCAGTGTCACAGGAGCCATGAGTACCACTCAAACCGCAACAATGGAAGTCTTACTAGACCTATCGCCATTACACATTTTTGTCCAGGAAAAAGCAAGGTAGGTATTGTACAGATTAATGCAAAGAGATTAAGCCGATCGCATGGAATGGAACTTTGCTAAGGGTTATATCGTAGTCAGACAGTAAAGCTTTAAAGAATGGCCTGCCGTTAAGTGCTGAACCCGTCTGGTATACACATCGAAGACCGTAGAGGGCATGGGGACTGAAATCTATGAGCAAGGATTCGAAGTAGTGATCCCAGTAAGAGTAACAAAAGAAACCACAGTATTTCAAGCAAAAATAGCTGCATCACTACGTCGGATAAATACACAGGCGAAACTCGACACAGGTAGACTCTAAGCCAGTGTGGGACTACGCGCGAGCTTTGAATGATCTTGCTTCCAGGACACAGTCGTCATTCGGGAAATTAAACAACCGACGAAATGGCCAGACAAGGTTCGTCAATTGAATTGGTAAAGCAAGCCAATGAATAACAAAAAATCCATTAGAACATAGGAAGCAACACCAGGACAGAGACAGGCGAAACAGTTGAAGAAAAGACCATCGCCTAAACTCACAGAGATTCTACTAAAAAGTAGGTCTACTAACAGAATACTGTAAGACTCAATAAACATATGAGCAATATGGGTTTGACAGAAGATGTGCTATGTCGGTTCTGTCACACCATGCATGTCCTGTGCAAATGTGAAGGTCTACTAAGGACCAGGTTCGTCCAGATAGGTCTAGCATATTCCGAGGTGGAAAGCTACACAAAGCAACCGCTAAAGGCCCAAGCAGGAGGATAAAGCCAGAGCAAATTCTCTAAAAAAAGTAAAAGAGAACCACAATAGATCTGCAAAGGTCGCAGTGGACCACGATGATGCCACCTTAGCATACTTATATCTACAGAGTGGCAAAAAAGTCGCGCATAATGCCTGTAACTTTTAAATTACCTCATATACGATAAAGTGACATTTATAAAAGTTGTTCAGTAAAGTATTCCCCATATTTCTACCTACATGAATTTTTTCTGTCTGTCACTTCTGGTTTGGTTGCCATAGAGACTAATTTTCTTTTTTTAAATGGAACACCCTGCATGTGATTGCATTGGATTCTACTGTGAAAACTCTGAATTTTTTGCATTTCTAGTTTTCACCTATCGGCAAGCGTTTCCGAGATAATGGCAGCTCAAAAATGAAAAACTTCCTAATTATAATTATTCCTACCCAATATCCACCAGTTGAGTCGAGGTGTTTTCATGACAGCGACCTAAGAGGTGTCAATTTTGAGTTCCTGTTTAATTTTATGTTGTCTGATTTCTAATTTGTTTACACTATGGTTCATCTGAACTAACCTGAACTAACTTGACATTTTAATAATGAGCGGTTACGGAAATATGAAGGGATCGCAAGATCAGGTTTGTCAACTTTTCAATGAATTATATCCAAATAGGCCTCCAATAAATCAGTCAACGGTGTGTCGAGTGCTAAAGAAATTTCAAGAAACAGGCAGTGTTAGGGAAGCCGCCAGATCAGGTCGACCTAAAACAGCAACCGGGGGAGACAAAGCTTTGGATATCATGCTCTCAATATATGAAAATCCAACACAATCATCCAAGCCAATGGCAATGGATTTTGATGTGTCTCATCAGTCAGTGAAAAGTTTATTTAAGCAGGAAAAGTTGCATCCCTACAAGATAAAGTTGGTGCATGAGTTAGACGGGGACGATTTTGATAGAAGAGCTGAATTTTATGAGATGATGATGAAAAGATGCAATAACGATAATAACTTCGCAACAAATATCATTTTCTCGGATGAAGCTACTTTCCATTTAATTGACATTGTTAATAGACACAATTATCGTTATTGGTGTGCTAAGAATACTCAATGGTTCCAGAAAAGGCATACTCAGAAGCCCGAAAAAGTTAATGTTTGGGCGGGCATAGTTGGTAGACATATTGTGGGACCTTTTTTCATAGATGGTAATTGGAATGGCGAAAAATATGTGGACCTCTTCAGGAATCACATAATTCCTTCTTGCAGGATGGTTTTACCGGGTGCAAATAATGGCATAAACGAACAGGTATGGCTCCAGCGAGATAGAGTATGGTAGAGTGGTATAAGAGTACGCAGTCGATAAGAGTACGCAGTGGCAGTAGCAACGGAATCCTCAACCGCCTGAAGCTAACTTCAATCGTGTTTTGACCCGCGCAACGTATAAGTGTTCTCAACAGAAAATTAGTAATAAGTGGCTTCAAACAACAGAGGTAGGTAACTATGAATTATTTTATTAGTTTTGTTATTTATTTTGGCACTTTTCAAAGTATTCTTATATCGAAATACACTGTGATTCTTTAAAAATGACGATGGCTTGTTAGAGGTTATAAACTCGTTGCAAGCAACCGATGAATTTATTTTTGTTAATCGTTAACAGATGGCACTAGTTGTAATTTATGATCGTAAGGTGTGGGTCGTGTAAGATTCCGCAACTTAGGGGTGTGTAAGAGTACGTGCGTACTCTTAACGACACTTTTTAATTAGAATTATTTTCTGTTTTATTTTGATTGATAATAACTTTTTTTTCTATTTTGCAGTATGTCTCGCAGACCACGGACCAGCAGTCGAAGTCTTTATTCCTTAAATGTTCTTGAAGACGCCAGAATACGGATTAGAGAAGGGGAGAAAGTAAGAGCAGTAGCTCGGTCGCTTAGATGGAACGAAGCGACTCTTAGAAAACGACTTAAGAGACAATCTCCAGCTAATAGCTTAGGAAGATATGACATCACGTTTTCTATGGAGATGGAGCTAGAACTATGCAATTACATAAAACAGATTGATGCCATGTTTTATGGATTGACCACCAAAGGTCTACGAGAGTTAGCTTTCGACTTTGCCGAAAAAAATGGCATTCAACATCGTTTTAACAGACAAAAAATGATTGCTGGTAAGGAATGGCTGCGTGGCTTTCGTAAAAGACATCCTAATATATCATTAAGACAGCCTACATCAACCAGTATCGCTCGAGCCATAGGTTTCAATAAACCTCAGTGCGATCGATTATATAAAAATTTATCTGAATTGTTAGAGACTCATAAATTTCCCCCACATGCTATATACAATATGGACGAAACAGGAATTTCAACTGTGCCCAATAAGCCTCCGAAAGTGTTGTCCACCAAGGGGAAACGCTGTGTAAATAAGATATCCAGCGCTGAAAGAGGTACAAACGTCACAGTAGTATGTGCAATGAGTGCCAGTGGACATTTCATTCCACCTGCATTCATCTTCGCCAGAAAAAGAATGAAAGCTGAACTTTTAGATGGTGCACCACCATCATCGATAGGCATGGTTTCTGACACGAGTTTTATTAATGGTGATATTTTTCCAGACTGGCTCACACATTTCAGGGATCATGTACGGCCTTCGCCTGAAAATCCAATCCTTCTGATCCTAGACAATCACGCATCTCATTGCAATTTAAAAGCAGTAGAATTTTTTCGGCGAAATAATATACATGCACTAACCTTACCGCCGCACAGCAGCCACAGGACTGAGCCCCTTGATCGCTGTTTTTTCAATAGCGTTAAGAAATTTTATTCATCTGAATGCGAGAAATGGCTAAAAAACCACCCCGGCCGGGCTATAACTCCGTATCAAATTTGTTCTATATTTGCACCAGCCTATTTAAAAGCTGCAACTATAGCCAACGCCGTGGAGGGATTTAAAGTAACAGGGATTTGTCCTTTTAATCCTGATGTGTTTAAAGAAGAAGACTTTCTGTCGAGTGTCGTAACGGAAAGGCCAGAACCTGATCGTCCACAGCCTGCTATCAGTGTTAACGATGGAAACAGAGATAACATGGAAAAAGGTCCACAACAAATAGCATCTGGTGAAAGTCCATCAGTATTTGGCCAAGCTCTGGCAGCATCTGACGAAGCTCCATCGACGTCTGGCGAAGCTCCATCGACATCTGGCAAAAATGTGTCACATATATCAATCATAGAGGTCGCACCATTGCCCCGCGCTAAAGAAACGCAGCGATCAACAAGAAAAAAGAAGAAGTCTGACATTATAAGCAGCTCTCCATATAAGTTGCAACTGGAACAAGAAAAAATTCCTAAGAAAAAGCCAAAAATATCAAACATTTTTAATAAACCAAAAACTACGCCACATAAAAAAATTTGGAAATGTCCAGGATGTGACGAAGTGTTCAAAGAACCGCTAAGGGAGGACTGGATAGAGTGTTCCAGGTGCAAGGAGTGGTGGCACGAAAAATGTTCCGGTTATTTGAACTTTGGAACATTTATATGCGACTTATGTGTGGAGTAGTATTTGCGTACTCTTATAAACCACGCTGCGTACTTTTATCCGACTACATGTGCAAGAGTGCGCAAAGTACATTTTGTAAGTTTTGTTGTTTAATAAAAAAAATAATTATATTCGTTCATTGGTTTTAATAAATTGTATTTTCAGATGTATCCTGTGTAAAATCTAACATATTTCGATATATAAAAGTCATTAGTTTGTTTTCTACATCAATTTAAAGCTTATATGCGTACTCTTATACCACTCTACCCTACCTGCGTATTATGCGGCAAATGTTAGACAATACATAAGCGAACAATTTCCAAGATGTTGGATAGGCAGAAGAGGTGTTATTGACTGGCCAGCGCGATCCCCGGACTTAATCCCGCTCGATTTCTTTTTGTGGGGGGGGGGGGGGGGACACTTAAAGAACAAAGTCTACGTTAACCGTCCAAATGACTTAGAATCTTTAAATGTCAGAATTAGTGCTGAAATTCGGGCCATTCCAGAGGACTTACTTTGTAACGTTATAGACGGGTTCAGGGATCGACTGAAAAGGTTTCACTTGTTTATTCTTCCGATGTTAAGTTGTTCAATTTTGTAGGCCATTTACTTTGTTATTATTAAGTTTGTTACAATTTTAAATAAATAAAAGCTTGAAATACAAAAAATTCAGTAGAATCCAAATATGCAATCATATGCAGGGTGTTTCATTTAAAAGAAGTAAGTTGGCAACCAAACCAGAAATGACAGAAAAAATTCATGCAGGTTGAAATGTGAAGAATAAGTTACTGAACAACTTTCATAAAGGTCACCTTTTCGTATACGAGGTAATTCAAAAGCTACAGGCATTATGCGCGACTTTTTTGCCACTCTGTATATATAAAGCATAAAATTACTTGATTTGTCTATATATTGAGCATAAAGTTACTTTATCAGATTGTTGACTCACCTGGTACAATCAAATTAATCACTTAATGGCCGCAAAACTGAACAATAATTTCATCATATTTTCGATACGCCACTGTATTCACTTCTCAAAAGTTATAGGAATTTATTAGTGTTAAATCAGAATTTAATATAACGAGGGCTTCCGATTCTGACAGTAAGAAAATAAATTCACGGCCAATTGGAAAATTTGATAAAACAGAAAAGTATCTTTCCATAAAACCGATAAATCAAACGTAATCGTTACAAATGCAGTCATACCGGGCGCCATAAATTATATATTCGTTCTTCAAAATGGGAATTCGCGTTCATTTTCACAAAATTACCGTAAATCAACGGGTGACGTTGAGCTTCAAAATGTACATCGGAAAAAACTTTTTAATTTATTACCAATTGCAGAGCTATTCATTTTGTTTGGTCGCACATCCACTCCGGAATAAAACTATGTACTGGGCCAATTATTAAATTTTATTTATGTCTGTGTAATGTCAAAATTATACCAGCGAATATTTTACAATGGCTTGTAAATTGTCTAATTTGATCGGCATTATTTTGTATCATTTTGTATTCCCGCATTAATGCTAGTTTTGTTATCGTCCATACATAACAAAGGTACTAAAATTTATAGTTAAAGTAAAAGTAAGGTCGTAAAATGATACTCGTTGGACAAATTTTAAGCCTATTTGGAAAGAGATATCCACCCCTAAAAATAACTGACAAAGTGTAAGGAGGAGACCTCACCTATCCGATGATTTTCGGGTATAATGCCACAAGTGCATACAATTTTCTGGTAAATTTTGAGCACGAATGGCGTTTCCAGAATAAAAAAGCTAGTACGCTAATATATTATAAATTCCTTATATAGTAATATTGCAATTATTGTAATAAATAATATATTGACAGGTTTTATTACAGCCAATAATGAATGTTTTCTCTTTGCTGTTTGCAGTAGTTGGATTGGGCGCTGAAAAAGTTCTAGTTTGAGACTGTGTGCTACTATCTGTTTTCAGTTTTTCTACAATGACATCGCGATGTTCTTTATATATTTGAGGATAGCTAGCCATCGCTTTCGAACTGGCATAGCCAATAATTTTTATAACTTCTTGCCCTGCAATACGGTTTTTTGCAAGGTTTAACAAAGCTGTAGCCATAAGTAATCAGTAATTTTTGTTCTTTCAACGTCTAGTCTCACTATTCTCGCTTATGTAGTAGTCTAGGTTAGTTTCTCCCAACAAGACTGTCTTTATATCATCGACTTTTAGTTTTCCAAAACGAATTAGTCCTTAAAAATAAACGATCATTTTCGGTTCCTTCTCGTCTTGATTTTAGCAGGCAAAACAACTTAATTGGACACAAGTTGGGATTTTCCTTATTAACAACAAGCCATTTAGATGGAGCACATGGTTTACAACCACCATTTATATTATACCTGTTTTTTTGCCTTTCATTGTTCTTTCAATTCTTCGTTAAAGAAATGAAATGTAGCTTTTCTGCCTTCGCCTCCTCTCCATGCTAATTGATGGAACAAAATTAAAAATAGCGTCTTTTACATAGCTTCTGGGGTACATTCGTTGCAACTGTATGAACATTTTCATTCCATTATATTTTTATTGCATTTGAACTGACTTTTCTTTTATCCTGGTACTTTTGCAATTCCTTTCTTTAAGCATTTTTTTCATTCCTAGCAGCTCTAAGCTTTTGATCTTCAAATGAGCTTGTTTTAATATAATATTTTTCAAAGTATTCCTTCATCATCATTTTTGCAGTTAAATTCCAAATTATGCTTTCTTAACATTCTTCACCATTATTTTGTCACGTGTTGTAGCCCCAATCTTTAAGTAATTTAGCAATCTCACTAACTGATATTTCCCACTCTAGTTTGTAGTTTCTAACACCACAATACACCGTAAGTTGTCTTCATACGAACGACACGTTTATTTTAAATGAAACTGATGAGGCCAGGTGTTCTGACCTACCTTTACATATTCCTGTGTCTCCGACAGTATACGGATGGTTAATGAAATATTGCCTGATTTAATAAAACACATTATAACTTTAACACGTTTCGTTTATTCCACGATTTGGTAACTTTATGATGTTTACATCAATTTAACCTTGTATTATTTTTACAGTAACGACTTACTATATTTATGTTGACACGTAAGATACCCTGCAACTGAAGTCAATTTGAATACCCTTGAGATTTAGTTCCATTTGGAATGTAGGATTAACACACTTCTGTATTATTATCTCTGAGAACTCAACTACAACATATTTCTTTTACTAAGGTGCCAGGCTAACTAATCACTGCTATCGGGAAACTGCAATACTCGTACGGAAGCCATTTAAGAAAGAATTATGGTATGCACTCTCGTTGCATACTCAAACATACACGACCTGGTTTCCCCTTTTGGCAAAAAGAACCCTTTTGAAGAATATTACTTTACAGTGATCGAACTTGGATTCCGCTTCCCGGTCACGCGTAGTAGCTTCTCGC
This sequence comes from Polydrusus tereticollis, assembly GCA_963920685.1. Taxonomy (NCBI): domain Eukaryota; kingdom Metazoa; phylum Arthropoda; class Insecta; order Coleoptera; family Curculionidae; genus Polydrusus; species Polydrusus tereticollis. The sequence goes on from OY987328.1 coordinate 113,343,989, forward strand.
CTCGAGCCTTGGATGCTACTATTCTTTGTTTCTTTCGCGTGGTCGCGCGATTCGTTGGACCAATCAAAAATCATTTATCGGCTGCTATGCTATAAATCAGTGTTATTAGCAAGCAAAATTGTAAACTTTAATATTATCGTTTAGTAATATCATAATAATTATAAATGCTAATAAGCTTTCAGCTAATCCAAAAAAAGAAAAACTTAAACATCCTGTACTTGCCGGGTTTGTATATGCTACTCTTCTTTTTATTTAACAATATCAAACAGTAGAAGTAGACCACTTCTTTGATCATATTATGTGTATGAACATGCAATTAATGTACCGTTCAAATGTTCCTATATTAAATCAAAATCACATACTCGCTTTACCGTTCGCCTAAAGCTTTTAACGGAATTTAATTAGAACCGTGGCCAAATCTCACGTATATCCGTCCCTTCGCAAATTTAGCGCGGTCCATTGTACTTTGTTCTGTATTTAAATCAGCATGCGACCGTCCTTTTGGCCCCTTCGTCGCGCTATTATAGATGCTCGTGTAGCGCGACGATTATTGGTTTCAAAGACGTAGATAGTAATTTATATTAATCACTTCTTTTTTCAAAGACACTGTTTGGTAATATGAAGGCTAGGGTAAGACAACGTATTTTAAGTTCAGATTAATATTTTTAAAATTTGAAAAACAGCAATTTTCACCAAGTAGCTGTGTATGTTACTCGGTACCTGCCCAACTAGCAAAATAAATTTTATAAAGGTAGTATAAACTGCTATACAATAAACTTTATAAAAGCTTAAAATTCCTATGCCGTGGTTAAATACCCTTATATGATATTTAGAGGATTAAAAAGGGCCCACTTTAATAAAACATTTTGATATTATGAGCGTTTTATAGAAGTTGTGTACCACACTTTTAAAGCAATTTAATGCAAAACGTCTTGTAGTGTGTATTTGGTGATATTTATACACCAATATTTTATCGACACTTTAATAATAGTCTGATAATATAGCAATTTGAAGAGATATTTAATTTTTTAGTGCAAAGCTTTAGAACCAAATTATTTTAAAAGGGACGTATAACAATGGAGATTATAAATATGTACCTACTTATTTGAAAATATGCCGAAACTTAAGGGCACTTGTTCGTGAAAAATGATTAATATTATAGTACCCTTATCATTTTAATAATCTCGGATTAGCCTTAATAACTCAAACTTCATTGCGCCGAAAATTTTATTGACAAACTATGTATATGTTTGTGGCACAAAAAAGATGCGCTGTAGTTTTGGCCACGTTTGCTTTGAAACTAAAAAAAAATATATATAATTTTTTTTCATTAGGTCGGTTTATTTTTATATACAGGGTGTTTCCAAACCTCTCTAAAAAAATGAAGGTGAAGGAGGTTAATCCTCACCTTATTCTAAGACGAAAATGTTGTATCAAAGTTTTTCGCATGTCGCTTCGTTTTCGAAATACAGGGTGTTAAAGAAAAATTTTGTATTTTTTTATTTTCATTTTATTAATTAATGCCAAACGATATTGGGGTCAATTTTAAATTTTACAATTAATTCCTTGGCGAGATCTGGGTAAAAGAGTACCTTAATTTTGATAGTTATTTTTCGTATTTTATCATTATGTTGCGTCAAATGATACGAGTAGGCTTTGCTTCGCTCCATGGTAACCACATTTGTTTTCTCCGTAACATTTGTCTCCTGTTTAACATCTTTCAAATAATATCATTTTAAATTGTTTTTGAATTTATTTGTACTACATACTTTTCATAATGGCTGAGTTTACCAATCAAGAAATGGCTCAAATTCATTTTATATACGGTTTGACAAATGGAAATGCGCTAGAGCCGAGACGTTTATATGCAGAACGTTTTCCTAATAGACGAGTACCGTGTTCGGAAACATTTATAAGATTTCACCTTAGGTTAGAGGAAACAGGTAGCTCTGCAAAAAGCAAAATAGGCGGCCGACCACTTACAGTTAGAACCGTACAACTTGAGGAAGAGGTCTTAAACCTGTTTTAATTTAATAAAGAAAAGTTAGCTCCAAGTCACGAGATCACGATACTAATTTAGTCAACAAAATAAAAAGTTGAAGCCATGTTATGTTTAACTATTCCTGATAATCAACAGACCTAGAAAAGTGTATCATAAAAACTTTGGATATTTTTCTCTGACTTGCCCACGTAAATGATGTCTGAAGGAGTAAATGTCTGACTTCTTGTTTCGCGTTCGCTCATCAATTTACTTATAAATTAGTTTGTAAGGTATTAGGATTATTATAATTATTTTTGTAAAAATATTGTGATCAGGGAGTAAGTCAAATCGTCCTTTAGAATTTATTTCCGCTAACAATATTTCCAGGTTTTTTTTTGTCAGTAGTGAATCAAAAGTGTCTCCGATTAAACAAATTTCAAGTTTCTGCTTCTTTGTGGAGACGTGTCGCTTCACAGGACCATCCCGCTGATTTTGCCTCACTTGGACTGTTACCATCCGAGTTCTTTCAAAACGTGCATTCTAGACCGAGATGGTCATTTTGTTAGCTTGTTGGATCTGTTCTTTTAGCTTCAGACCCCGACTTGTACCGGGTGTCCCACTAAGAATGGCTGTCGGCCGTATCTCAGAAAGTGTTAGTCGTTATGGCTTAATAAAATAAAAAAATATATTAGGTATTGTTGGAAATTATTTTCAAGTTTCTCAGACTGGCGCTAGAGGGCGCAACAGTAACGGTAAATATGAATCACGAAGTTTCCTCAAAAGTCGTCTAGTTAAGGTATCCCGAAATTAACATTTTTGTATATTTCGAAGATTTATTAATAAAATTCACCTATAGAACGTGTTCGCCACTTTTCAAATAAAGTGGTGGGGAAGGTTGAACATTGTTTGTAATAAATGCTGATAACTCCGGTCTGGCTTAACATAACTTAGTAAACTTAAGTTTGTTAAAAAGGGCTTTTGTCACTCTATATATCACCTTATGAACTACGGCAATATGTGTTTTACACTAGGCGCTAGGGGGCGCTGTCTTACAATTTTACAAACATTGCGCGTTTTTTCCATAATTGTGAGGTCAGCGAAAACCGCAAGTTAATATATATTTTCAATCCGGAGATATCAACAGCAATAATCATAATTACGGAACATTATGATTTTATTTTCTAGTTGGTTAGTTTTTTTAAGAGTCAAATAGGCATTGGAAAAACAAAACATAAATTGAAACTGTGCACGCGTGTCCCCTTTCATTATTACGTCATAATTTTTGTCGCGCCAACAGTGTTGTGTCGTATTTGATTTTCAAAATGCCTCTGTTACTTAAAGAAACGGTTGACATCATTGCGGTGTATTTTGAATATTTGGGAAATGCAACAATTGCTGAACGGGTTTACGCAGTACGATACCCTTAAAGGCGCCGATACGACAGTAGAATGTTTAATCATTTAGCTAGCCGTTTTCGTACTTACTACTGGAAGTATTCGTCGCCCTGTATATCGCAAACGCCGCCGAGGTCGAACCGAGGAAAACATTGTAAATGTTTTGGCATATGTGGAATTTAATCCACAAATTAGTATTAGATTGATTGTTAGAGACTTGGGCGTTACTCGCTCTACTGTGCATAGGATTTTATTAGAAGAAAGGTAAGTAATTATATCTATTAGTTATAACTCTTAAATAGTTTAGAAAAATGCCAATATTTCTCTTAATAGTTTTCAAGTCAATGTAATAAGTATTTTGTTTTTCTTTAGGCTACATCCCTACCACATTGTGTTCCACCAGGCTTTGACCCCGCAAGATTATGATAGAAGATTGGATCATTGCTATTGGTTGCTCAATATGATATTGGAAGATAGAAATCTCCTCTCCAGAATTTTGTGGACTGATAAAGCTACCTTCCATAGTAATGGAAGAGTAAACCGCCATAATATGCATTATTGGTCGAGGGATAATCCCCATCGGAAGCGGGAGGTGCAGCATCAAGGAAGATAGAGTGTCAATGTCTGGTGCGGCATTTTGGGTGGCAGAATAATTGGACAGTTTGTATTTAATGAGTCGCTTACTGGGCAAAGATATTTACATTTTTAAATTACGAAAATTCTTGAAGATGTGCCCTTGAATATTCGCCGAACTATGGTTTTCCAACACGATGGATGTCCTGCACATTTTGCGCAAACGTTCGTCAATTTCCGACACATTTCCTGCAAGGTGGATAGGAAGAGGGAGTATATTTCCGTGGTCTGCCAGGTAATATAATAGGATATATTGTGATACTGTTAATGAAAGTGGTAATTTCTATTTTAGATCACCTGACTTAACATGCCTAGATTTTTATCTATGGGGGAGATTGAAGGATCTTGTTTTCGTTACCAGACCCACCACAAGAGAAAGCTTGATAGAAAGGATAATGGACAGCAGCCGCCGTATCTCTATAGCAGAGGTGGAAACTGCAGTATTATCAACCAGGGAGCGATTGGAGGCGTGTATACAGAATAATGGGCGACAATTTGAACATTTAGGGCGCCACTGAGAATTATTGTCGTAACGATATATTTGCTTGAAACATACGTACCTTCATATTTTGTTTTTCCAAGGCCTATTTAACTCTTAAAAAAACCTTTACAATGGCAACTTGAAAATAAAATCATAATGTTCCGTAATTATGATTATTGTTGTTGATATCTCCGGAGTGAAAATAGATATGAACTTGCGGTTTTCGCTGACTTGTTAGACTTTTAGTCATCCTTGTAATCAGGTAAAATTGAATATACTATTATATTTACAATTATGGAAAAAACGCGCAATGTTTGTGAAGTTGTAAGACAGCGCCCCCTTGCGTCTAGTGTAAAACACATATTGCCGTAGTTCATAAGATGATATATAGAGGGAGGAAAGCCCTTTTTAGCAAAACTAAGTTTACTAAATTATGTTAAGCCAGACAGGAGTTATCAGCATTTATTACAAATAATGTTCAACCTTCCCCCACTACTTTATTTGGAAAGTGACGAACACGTTCTATAGGTGAATTTTATTATTAGATCTTCGAAATATACAAAAATGTTATTTTCGGGATACCTTAACTAGGCGACTTTTGAGGAAACTTCGTGATTCATATTTACCGTTACTGTTACGCCCTCTAGCGCCAGTCTGAGAAACTTGATAATAATTTCCAGCAATTTCTCATGACCACTTTACCTAATATATTTTTTTATTTTATTAAGCCAAACGACTAACACTTTCTGAGATACGGCCGACAGCCATTCTTAGTGGGACACCCGGTAGATGGTCATTGTAAAGTCTCTATAAGGAACGTCTGACAACCATTTTGGCACTGAACCAGCAACAAATGAGCTTCGATCAGCCTCCTAAAACACGCAAGATGGCATAATAAATTAGTGGCATGACCAAGAGGACCATTTTCGAACCGTTTCTTGGCGGAACGTTAACTGTACCTGTGATGATCCATCCATCTGTGCTAGCAAAGTATCGGATGTCATCCTTACTGGTGTGTAAGACTTTATTCTTTTCGAAAACAAGTGTGCGTCCAACGGCGATAACTGCGAGCGAGTTGTTAAATAAAAAAATACTTCCCACCGACAATTACGTAAAATCTTACCGCTGAAAATCACACCATCTTTGGCATTAAGCAAGTCAGTCAGAACTTTACCAAGTCAACTGTTCCGGCTTTAGTACGTCTTGATAGTACAATTGCGACCAAAGTCCAACAAAAACTAAATGGCAGAACTATTCTCTTTACATTCAACGGTTAATTTACAGGGAACAACTCCACTCCAGTATCAGCCTGAAGAGCTCTGGCCAAAACCAAAATTCTTAATATCTTACAAACTAATTCATAACTAAACTGATTTTAAGGGGTTAAAAAATTTGACACATAAATATACTAATTACCCTGTTTTCTTGCACTTTTGAATGTATGATATTATTTGATTATGATTTCGAATTTGGGTTCGATAACAAGTAAAGTTCCACAGTGGTGAGTGCTTTTGGGCCTCTGCTTTTCGTGATCTATTTTAATGACATATTCTCATTTCTACTTATAGTTGTTTTTGTTATATGCGGGTGACACATCCCTACTATGTAGCCACAATAATATTCTAGATCTTAAGGAAACCAGCTTCCGACTGGCTTCTAGGGCTGGTATGCGCAGAATTCTCTTAGTTTAAAAGCCGATTAAACACAGTGGTTTTCCCGACGAGTCATGATGTTGTTAGGGGAAGAAGCGTAAATGTTCTAGGTTTTTCATGGTCACCTGATCTTGTGGGGGTGCTTTCTCAGCTCTTTATAAGTCTCTAGAATGGAAAAAAATCAATTCCTGTAATAGGCTTGTTATTGATATTTTTTTTGTAATTTTCTTTATAGTATTCAATAAACTGTTAAAATTTCAGCTCCCTAAATATATCCAATTTTTAGATATTGAATGTTAAAGATAGGGTTTCAGTAAGGAGCGCTTCGTCGACTCGTGACGTCATTCTGCATCGACACAACGGCGCGCGGATCGCCAAACGCGAACAAATTTGAGTTTACTTATTGCTATACACAGTAGTCACTAATCCATTAGAACCAATCTGAAGCTGTTTGTTTTCAATGTACATGAATATTATTATTATTTAGAGAATTTGTAGTTTAAAAGTTGTAAAAGTCCAGCAACCGAAAAATCATGTTTAAATTATGAATTCAGATGGAAATATGAAGGAAGAATGCTTGTATATTAAATTTAAATACAAATGGATCTCGGTAAAAGAATGCACGAAATTTTTGTCATGTCACATCTGGATTTTGAAAAATCAGGAAAAATTACTATCAAAAATATTGCAATTTTGATGACCAACTTAATAAATCTGTAATAAAACAACTATAATGACAAACAATGAATTTTGGGTAAAAATCCTTTTAAATAAAATAATCTAAATTACTATTTTTGTTTATTTCACTACATAATATTCTAAATTAATTACGTCACAAACTATTTTCACCATTAAATCTTAATACTTAACCAAACTTCAATGAAACGTAGCATATGGTTGAAGAATAGAATAGAATTCTCTTATTCTAGAAATCCGTTCTACACGATTTTTTTTAAATGTCAATTCTCATAAATAACCAGACGAGTAAATTGCATTTCGCAACCCGATTTCAAAAATCATATTAATGTTAATATTTATTTTTAGCCTTTCGAAAATACGGAGGTTCCTAATTTGCCTTCATCGATTTTGTCTTTTAAGTGTCTTACCACTTCAATAAATACACCTTTTAAGCTGAAAGCCCCAATTATTTTCACAGTAACATAATTTAGCGTGACCAAGCTATTTACGCTATAATCAAATCCGACAAATGTCAAAATGACAACCCTCATCAATAACTAGACGAGTGAACTGCATTTCGCGTTAAGATTTCAAAAACTTGTAGTTGTTGATATTTACTTTGACCCAATTCAAAATGGCGTCGAATCCATCACTTTTTGACATTTGTCGAATTTGATTATAGCGCAAGTAGCTTGATCACAGGAAATTATGCAACTGGAAAACAAATTGGAGTTTTGAACTTAAAAGGTCTATTTATTAAAGGGGTGAGACATTTAAAAGACAAAATCGATGAATGCAAATTAGGAACCCCGTATTTCCGAAACGGCTCAAAATAAATTAACAACAATATCTTTTTGAAATTGGATCGTAAAATGCAATTCACTCGTGTGGTTATTTATGAGGGTTGCCCTTTACAAAAATTCAAAATGGCCGTCGTATCCATCACTTTTTGACATCTGTCGGATTTGATTATAGCGCAAATAGCTTGATCACAGGAAATTATGCAACTGGGAAAAAAATTGGGGGTTTCAGCTTAAAATATCTATTTATGAAAGGGGTGAGACATCTAAAAGACAAAATTGATAAAGACAAATTAGGAACCCCCGTATTTCCGAAACGGCTTAAAATAAATATCAACAACAATATGTTTTTGAAATTGGATCGTAAAATGCAATTCACTCGTGTGGTTATTTATAAGGGTTGCCCTTTACAAAAATTGAAAATGGCCGTCGTATCCATCACTTTTTAACATCTGTCGGATTTGATTATAGCGCAAATAGCTTGATCACAGGAAATTATGCAACTGGGAAAAAAATTGGGGTTTTCAGCTTAAAATATCTATTTATAAAAGGTTGAGACACTTAAAAGACAAAATCGATGAAGGTAATTTAGGAACCCCCGTGTTTTCGAAACGGCCAAAAATAAATACTAACGACTATAGGTTTTTGAAATCGGATCGCCAAATGCAATACACTTGTGTGGTTATTTATGAGGGTTATCATTTAAATTTTACATTAAATTTGGCTTCGTTGTCGAAAATCATTGCGAAATATGTAATTTGTTTTTTATTGTAATCAACAGAAAAATAGTCAATCGGGTGAGACACTTAAAATGTCTCTGTACAATCGTGGCTAATACAAGGAATATAGTTAACACAAGTTCTTTACAAACATTACCAATCCGAGGTAGAGGAAACAACCACCGTAAACAAGTTATAGCACTAAGGAATCCGTTTGTAGACGAAGTAGTGAATAGGGCTCACAAGTTCAACCGGGAACAGCCATGGAAAAAGTGAAAAAGTCATAAGAGTTCTGGAAATTATCACAAATGAAAAAGAGCAAAATACCAGGCGATGATGTCGTTGAAGATGTGAAAGCATGGAGGAAATGTAGTGATGCCTGAGTAATGTTAATTATTTACATATGTATAAAGATGCAACAATTAAAGATATTTCATATTAGTTAAAAATGTTTTCCTGTTTCCGCCACTGACCAGAGCCTCTCTTCTTCATTCTAATAATTGGCATTAGTAGCCTGGTCGCTAATCTGGCCGTTCCTGGACCTGACTCCAGAAGAATAGCGAAGGATTTGCGATGCCGGCCATTTGCACCGACACAAATCACTTTTACTGCCCATAGAGAACCTTTTGCTAATGCCGCGCCTTGAATATCTCAGATTTAATTTCCACTCTTAAATATAAATACTATGAGGCGCTCGGTTTTATTGCCCCGTCTGTAATTAATTGCTTATGTATTCCCGGTGTCTCTGAAAATAAACACGGCACCGTTGGGGATAATTTTAGGCCATATTTTAACATTCGAAATAAATTGGTATTTTTGTTGTTTTGTGTAATAAAAATTAGATTCGAAATATGTTTAAGGCGGTAAATTATGGGAGTAGACTTAAATTACTCTAGATAATTTTCCTAAAATTGTGTGTCATACATTAAAAAATTAGAAGAGAAAAAGTTAAGTGTGAATCATAAACAAAAAAATTAAGACAAGCTCGCAGCAGTGCCGTCCCTGGGTCTTCTGTGTGCAAGAAAAACGAAGTCTAAAATAAAAAAAAATGAAATAATAGTTTCTATGTTGTGAAAAGACGCCCAATTGTTTAATGATATTTAACGGTAAAGCAATTATTATTAATATTATCATTATTATTGAAGGCAAAAGTGGATAAAGGTGTCATACACCAAAACTTGTGTGTCATACATTAAAAATTAGGAGAAAACAAAGTTAATTGTGACTCATAAACAAAAAAGTTAAGACAAGCCTCTAGCAGTGCCGTCCCTGGGTCTTCTGTGTGCAAGAAAAACGAAGTCTAAAATAAAGAAAAAACAATGAAATTAGTTTCTACGTTGTGAAAAGACGTCCAATTGTTTAATGATAGTTGATGGTAAAACAATTATTACTATTATTATTATTATTATTGAAGGCAAAAGTGGATAAAGGTGTCATACACCAAAACTTGAGTAAAATCGATTTGATTAGGTATTTTATTTTTTTTTAATTACGAGAGTATTGGATCATACAGTTTTTACAATATATGGGCTAATTTGATGGTTTAGGTGTTTGAGTTTTCTGCACGGGGGGTATCCATTAGGGTGAACAAAAAACAAACAAAGAAATATATTGTTTCCACAACTTTACTTTTAGACCTTAATACATAAATAAGAAGTACACGAAAGCGAAAACCAAACGAAAGAAATTTAGGGGTCACCCATTATAAAAATAATATAAATACAAATTATTGATAGTCAAAAACAAAATTACAAGTTACTAAACAAGAGAGGCCCTTGATGAAGTAGAAAGTTTCTTCGTATGATTTGTCACCAGGCAAAGAATAAACTGATTCTGCTCTTCTCTCTTATTAGTAATCAACCGATTATACTTTAAAATTAAACTGATTCCACGTTTAGCAGTATCGTTGACAACTCTCATTCGACTACAACGTTCACAAAATTTATTGTATAGCGGATCATCTTTCCATTCTAGAATCGACTTTTTTAAAAACGCTGTAGACTTGATTACGGGAAGAAAATCATCAAAAAAGGCTGCTTGCCCATTTAGTCACAAATTCTGATAGATTTAAATCTTTTCCCTCAGTTATTTGTATACAATGCTGAAAATTAGTCTTTCTTGACAATTTTAGATTCTTTACCATTTTCTCTTTAGTTTTTGAGCATACTCTGTCAACAAAAAGGCTAAAGCTACCTAGTGCCCAGAAAGAAAGCAAGGAAAGCGGCTTAAGCTTTCTCACTCACTGTTGGATTATGATAGCTTCTCAGTTAATGCAGAAGGAGCTTCATTCCAAAATCTCACCTAGACAAACAAAGCCAAGTTCACTGTATTCTTTTATTTTTCAGGTATCAGCTGAAACTGGTTTTTATTTAACAAACTTATAGTGGGATTAATAGTTGGTCACAGTTACCTAAATCAGTTAAACAGCATAGTCTCTGGACTACCAGTAGAGCCAAATATACATAAAAGCAACAGCTAAGTGTATAATCTTCATAAAATGATGGCGGCATGCAGACCAGACCAGCTCACTTTTTAAGGTTTTCAAGCTGCTGTTTCCTGTCTAACTTGTCTCCTAGATCATCTGATAGAGCTTCAGGAGAGTGTTATTTAAAAAATATTGTATCCAAGCGCGCTTGGTATAGGTTCATCAATAAATGCAGCTCCTTTGTCGGGAAAATTAACATCATCTAAAGCTCCGACGACTTCGAGTGATTTGAATATGTTTTTAGATCGCTTTGATGGTTAAAGACTGGACGTCGCTGCAGAAGTTAACACTATACGTTGATATTCATCGTCAGTTCCGGTTGTAATCTGAATATGACAAACAAATTGATATTGTTTGCTCAGAAACATATTTCCTTTCCCATTGTTTATATTGTTCTTTCACGTTAACATCTTTTTCATGCCGTACTTTTTCTTCATTTCTTCTTTTGTTGTCTTTAAATCAGACCCACTCATGATGAGTGAGAAAACATTTTCTCTCCTAATTTCCAAGGAATATCTCATTTTCTTCGGCTTCTACTTTCATTATAGCATCTTTTACGGCGCTATCGCACAATTCTTCTGCCAAACACTTAAAACTGCCTCGCCTGTTCTGCCTTCTTCTAAATGATAACACTGAATCATTTGGAAGACGTATGGACCATGAGGAAGTCTAACTGTTGACAACCTCGAAATTGGCATTTCAAGAAGCCAGTTAATCAGCGCAGATCTCAAATTAGCTGCCATTATTATTTGTTTCTGACAAAAATGTTAATTATTAAAAATCATACTTGGCGACCTCTAAACTTTAACGTATGAAGCTCAGACTTGGCACACAAATTACTACATTAAAGTGGACCTAACTAAGAACCGTTGTGATAACACACATGCTCTGCGGAACCTATCAGCATCAGCCCCCGAGGGCTAGTGCGAAGTACGGCGTAGAAGAATCTTGGCAGCTCACTCGAACCAGCCACTAATGTTAATAAACCTAGTAAGTCGACCCAGTTGTAAGCTGCATACTTCCTCCAGATTATTGAATGATGGTTCGACCAAGTCATTAAACCTTCTTCTTGCAAGGTTAGGGCATTCACACAAGAAATGTTGAATACTTTCCTCCTTTTCCTCGTCTCTGCAACTTCTGCAGAAGTCGTTAGTTGGTATTTGAATACGTTACGCATGTCTACCGAAAAGATAGTGTCCGGTAACCGCGGCAGTAACATTTCTCAGGTCCTTCCGACTGTGTTGTAATAACGCTGCGGTTTTTCTGTTATTAAGTAGGGGCCACAATTGCTTGGAGATCCTAAAGGCTGTTAGCTCTGTCCATCGGCTTATTGCAAGTTGTTTGACTGTACGATCTATCTCCTCTTTGACCAATCCAAGTAGTCTAGCCACGGTATTCTCTGCTAGATCGGCGGACATGCCTGCACCCTCCTTGCGAGCGCATCATCAGACTTATTACCATCTATGCTGTGATGACCAGGAACCCAACATAGAGTGACTTGATGCCGGGTACCAAGTATGTGAAGATTGTTGCGACATCGCCTTACTAGTTTTGATTTAATGTTGTTGAAACGAATTCGCTTCTTGACTATCTATATAGATAGCTATTACGCAGCTGCTCTCAGGTCTTGACTCCTGCAGGATTTTTACTGCTTTATCTACTGCCACCACTTCTGCTTAAAAAATGCTGCAGTAGTCCGCAAGTCTATATGGCCTCTGTATTTTGATGCTCTCAGAGAAGATACCAGCTCCTACTCCGACATCCATTTTTAAACTGTCTGTGAAAATCGAGTGATCCGTTTTCTTTGTAAACTGATTGCCCTCCCACTCTTCCCTAGTCGAAGTGAGCACAGAAAATCCCTCTCCGAAGTCTGTTAGTGAGAGGATTTAATCAGTCGGCTCTTGCAAATTTTGAACTGGATATTATTATGTACTTAGTATACTGATGTGCCCGTAGTTGGTGTCGTTCCAGCATTTTGACTCTTTAGTCGTAAAGCACTTTTTGCAGCCATACTTTTTCCATAAATGTCCATGGGCAGCAGATGTAACATCACTTCTAAAGCCGCCGTCGCGGTCGGCGTGGAGTAAAGGGCACCAGTTACTTCTAAACAACCTGCTCGTTGTATCTTTGTTAGTTTCTTTGTGTCATGTTGTTTCATTGTAAATCTTATGACCAAAATTTGTTCAGCCTTCTGTTGGGAGGAGGTTGTAGTAGTGAGCCTAGAACTGGCTTTGGATTACCTTGTATGGTGATGTGGCGTCTGTGACTTCTTTGATTTGTGGTCTCTGCTACGTATGGAATCTTGTAGTTAGTATGTGGGTATGGTTAGATATTTCACTGTATTTAAAACAGCTATTTTCGGAAAAATCTATTTTCCGCACTTGTTAGGATAATAGCTGATTTTTAACAATATAAAAAATATTGTACACTAGATCCTCAATCGTGAAACTGATCTTTAGCACACCCTTGTAATATATCCCACGTTTTAATTTAAAATCGTCTATCACTTTTCAATAAAGAAAAACATACTTCGATAAATTGGGAAACACAATACCCTTAACTTCGCAACGTATAGGATCGAAACACGTCGTTGAAACTCCTCGCTAATGCCACGTCCTCACGGACCCATAACATGTTATACAGTGCGCTATAAGGTGCCCGATATACGTCTGCCCCGTTTCGTAAATATCGTTGTTAACCTGCCGGACAAAGTCCAGTTTGGGTCCCCAGACTCTAAGCACCACGTATTTAGATGTCCGGTCTTTATTTACTACCTCTTGAGGAATATATCGGAGGAAGTTCATGAGAAAAGTATTATAATTTAGGGGAAAACTTTGTCTTGTGCAAGGATTATTATGATAAAAGCGGAAAAAGTTGTAAGGAGAATTAATAGACCCATGGTATTTATACGGCTCTGCCTTGATATTTTTAAACAATAAGAACGTAAATAGTAGGAATTTCTTCATATTTATGTATACGGCATTATGCAATGGCATCGAGAGTTTTATAGAAGTTGGTTACCACACTTTGAAAGTAATTTAATGCAACAACTATAAAATTGTTTTGTAGTGTATATTTGGTGATATTTATTCAACAATATTTTATCGATACTTTAAAAGTCTTACACAAATATTATATAGTGATTGTATAATGCAGTCTGATAATATAAATTTAACTTTTTAGTGCACAATTTTAGAATCAATTGTTTTAAAAGGGGCCTATAACAACGGAGATTATAAAAAAAGTTTAAGAAACCGAAACGCGTAGAGCAAAATATTAAATATTTGTGAAGAATTTTGGATTTTTCTTTCCTGTTTATTATAAATATGTACCTAAGTATTTAAAAATTGATTAGCCGAAACCTAATGGCGCATGTTCGTGAAAAATGATTGATATAATATCACCATTATCATTTAACAATCTCGGATTAGCGTTAATAACTCAAATTTCATTGCGCCGGAAATTTTATTTATAAACTATGTATACAGCGTGTAACAGAAGTATGGAACGCTTTAAATATCTTTAATACCGTTTGTCCAACTTAGCTAAAATTCGGTATCCGTATATAAGAGGTTATCGCGGAGCTGCTAGTGACATTTGCAATGTTGCCAAATTTACAGTTTTTTAGAAATTTATAGGGTGATCCAGTAAGGGTGGCGACCGGCCGTATCTCAAAAAGTATTGGTCATAAATTGCCGAGAAAAAAAAATTAATAAGTAAATCGGCAAAGCGAAAATGCTGGAAACTAATTTTAAAGTTGTACTGATAATGCGGATAGAAAGCTACGCCATTTTTAGGGCAATTTGGTTCTACGTTTTTTTTTTGTACCTCCGATAATAAGGGTGGGGGAAGCTGGTGAATATCGTAACATAAATAATGCTGTATCTTTTACACTTTGTATCCGATTTTACTTAACGTAGGCGCGCTTATTTAACAATTGATTTTGGCAATAATCATTAACTCGTACTTTGTCTTCTAGGAGGCCCTGTGTATAAAAGTTTCAGTTTTTCACAATTTTCTTAAAAAAACCAAATCGTACGGTATACTTTTTGTATAACAGCTCCGGAGAGGAATGAAATAGCTACGTTCTGGCGAAAACCGCGTCTTAATATCTTTTCTGGCTTTTAAGATATCTGAAAAAAACTCTATTTATCCACAAAAAAATTAATTTATATTAATATACCAAAGTTTTGTTATTTCTTTTATTTTGGATATCGAATCGGACATAAATAACTTTTTTGGTCAACATTTACTCATTACTCATTGTACTTTGTTTTTATTTTAACGTTTTATCTAAAAACTACAACAATAATCCAAATGTGATATTTTTTGTCAAGGTCATGGATAATTCAGAAATAAAACAAAGGAATAAATAAATAATTTATGTAACTGAAAACAATTTATTTTAAATGCTCAAATTGTTTCCCATCGTTTAAAATACAATCATTTAGACGTCTTCTCGTAGAAATTACTGCTGCTTCCACTTCAGCCCGAGGTAAACTATTTAAAGCATTTCTAATTCGAATGATCATATCTTCTCTGGTAGTTGGTCTGACGTTGTAAACAATATTTTTAACTCTGCCCCATAAATAGTAATTCAAACATGTTAAGTCAGGGGAAAGGAAATATACTTCCCTTGCCAATCCAGCGATCGGGGAAATGTTCGTTAAGAAAATTGCGGACAACAAGTGAATAGTGAGCGGGGCACCCATCGAGCTGCAACCACATTCTTCTTCTTATATTTAAGGGCATATTTTCTAACAAATCTGGCAAATAGAATTGCAAAAAATATATGTAAATTTCACCTGTTAGAGTACTTTGATAGATATGCGGACCGATAATCATTCCATTAATAACCCCACACCAAACGTTAACTGTCCATCGATGTTGATTATCAACTTCACGCATCCAGTGTGAATTGGTCTCTGACCAGTAGTGCATGTTGTGCAGATTTACTCTCCCATTGTTAGTAAGTGACGCCTCATCTGTCCATATTATTTGAGATAGGAAGTGGGGCTTATCTCTAATCATATTTTTTAGCCAATAGCAATAGTTTAATCTGTTGTCAAAATCAGCATCACTTAGGGCTTGATGTAACATTATATGGTAAGGATGTAATTTTGCCTCGCAAAGTATTCTTTGTACTGTACCATATGAAATTCCTAAATTTCTGGAAATTTTTCGTATACTGATATGAATTTCTGCGTGAACGTATGCCAGTACATTAATAACTGTGTCCTCCATCCTTGCAGGGCGGTTTCTTCTTAAGGAGGGAACTGGCTGAACACGACCATGTCGTCTCAAACGAAGGGCCAAGCGCTGAAAAACTTTCCGTGAATGGTGAACTCTATGCGGATAACGCAAAGCATATTCTCTGGAAGCTAAAACTGCGTTTCTAAACAATTCAAAATAAACAGCTAACATATCATAGGCTTCTTCATTTGTAAAAGGCATTTTCTCTTTAAAAAATGTCACTTATCTCACGAAAATAGACTTAATTTACACGACACTAATAGAAACTGATGCACATGTCAAATATGAAGGCATCCATGGCCGCCTTGGCAATAAATGAAACACAACATTTGGATTACTGTTGCAGTTTTTAGATAAAACGTTAAAATGAAAACATAGTACAATAAGTAATGAGTAAATGTTGACCAAAAAAGTTATTTATGTCCGATTCGATATTCAAAATAAAAGAAATAACAAAACTTTGGTAAAAGCCAATATGAATTAATTTTTTTGTGGATAAATAGAGTTTTTTTCAGATATCTTAAAAGCCAGGAAAGATATTAAGACGCGGTTTTCGCCAGAACGTAGCTATTTTATTCCTCTCCTGAGCTGTTATACAAAAAGTATACCGTACCATTTGGTTTTTTTAAGAAAATTGTGAAAAACTGAAACTTTTATACACAGCGCCCCCTAGAATACAAAGTACGAGTTAATGATCATCGCCAAAATCAATTGTTAAATAAGCGCGAAATTCTCTTCCAAACGAACCTAAGTGTAATAAAATCGGATACAAAGTGTAAAAGATACAGCATTATTTAAGTTAAGATATTCACCAGCTTCCCCCACCCTTATTATCGGAGGTTCAAAAAAAAAACGTAGAACCAAATTGCCCTTAAAAATGGCTTAGCTTTCTATCCACATTATCAGTATAGTACCTTAATGGGCAAAATTCGAAGTAATTTGAATTTTAAATTCTATCTCAACAGTTACGCCCTCTAGCGGTCATCGTACAACTTTAAAATTAATTTCCAGCATTTTCGCTTTGCCGATTTACTTATAAAATTTTTTTTCTCGAGAATTTATGACTAATACTTTTTGAGATACGGCCGCTCGCCACCCTTACTGGATCACCCTGTATATATATACGAGTATTTTCTAAGGCGCTAATTAAAAGCTATTGGTGCAAGTATACGACTCTTTTACAATATGGTTGCAACACTTATAGATATATATTTTTAAAGGTTGTATATCGTAATATAATACTTTTATAAAATTCTTAGAAGAACTAGATTCATTTGTTCTATATTTAAAGTTGTAAAGGCCGTTATAAAACCAAATTATGCAATTACTTTTCATTGCGAACAAAATTATGGTAAGACTATTCGATAATAATAAAATAACTCGCTTGTTTTAAAGTTCTGCTTTGCTAGTTGGGTATCAGTTGATTGTCAGGTTGGTTCTCTTATGAACCCATTTCATGTAATTTTATTGCAACTAAAATATTAATAATATTTTGAATGAAGTGGCTCGGCAAAGTAATAATGTTAAACATGGTTGTTAGTAATGGATATTAACAGTGAGAGATAAATATTCCCGCACAATAATTTGCCGCCGTTGCGCCCCAGTTCAAAATAAACCACCGAAAGGACAGTATGTTGCCATAATTATAAGTTTTAACTGCAGTTGGTGCTACGCCCCTTTTTTTGGCCCTTTAATTGATGGACTGCATTGCACCAGGTGGACTTAGAAGTCGTAAATAAGGAGTTATGACTGAATTTATTTGGGCCATTTTGGTTTGCATTCGAGTAACCAGTGCTGTGGAAGTTAGTGTTAAATTGGTAGGTATTTAAAATGAATAATTAGTAAAAATGTTTCAAAATTGATGTACTTCCTGGAATTTTAATGTTAGACCAAAGTTTGATAGAGGCTGTGATTAATATTAGGTACTAAAAATAGATTTACTGAATATATCGCTAACACTTTCGTACTATAAGCACAATAATAAATATAACCAGAAGGATTTCTCTGATGACCCCACCGCTGGCAGTCATTAAAGCCATTGAAGCTTTTTTTCGCCGAAAAATTCTCCCGAAAGCAGTACGAGCGGAGGTACGTACTTTTAATAGTTAAGGTAAGTTCTGGCAACATCCGGAGCGCTGCTTCACCAAGATCTTACCGCCCCTTTAAGAAAAAGTGTAAAATGCCGTAGTGGGCAACCCTATACAACCATTCTATCGTATGCAATTCCAATTTACATCTTTTTTAACGTTTTATTTCACGTAAAATAGTTATATTATAATGCGCCATGTTTACACAATTGGATTTGATGGATTCGCGACTACCATAACTACATAAAATTAAGTCTGAGACGTGCAAATGTAATTTAATTTTTTTTGATAGTATTAATAAAAAATATTAATAATAATAACAATAATGATAATAATAATATTCTTTATTAAGAATATAAATTTTAAAAAAATAATTACAATTCTTATAGGGCGAAATCTAGCTGATAAGCCTCGGCTACTCAACATTAACCCTTTTTTCAAACAAAATTAATCTAGTTATAGTGTAATCTGATAAAATATATATATATAGCGTAGCAAAATTGTGAGTTTTTAATGAATATGCATTGTTGGCATACATAATGGGCACTACAGAAAGTTTTAGTAACAAAAAAAAGAAAATTTTCGCACGAGATGAAATACTGACACTGACAATAATTATAGAAAATCGTGCAAACTATCCCTCGGCATTAGGATTCGCCTGCTTCTCCAGCAGTGACTTTCTAATTATGTTGCGAAATAACATTAAAGAGGGGCAGACAAAGTAATTATTGAAGTTGTTAAAACACTTTACGGCGTTATAGGTAAAACCACGCTGAAAAATAGTTTTTTTTGTGTTGGGGCATCGTAAGTGTGTTTGACCTAACTACTGAAACACTGTGAATGTCGTTTCGAAAAACTAAGTTAGATCTTAAGTACATAGGGGTTAACGTTGTTAATAATTTATAAACAAATGTTAATAATAACACAAATATATTCTCCATGTTCAACCAATTGAGTTCACATATTTTTAGGGAAGTGTGGTCATATTTTTTTTAAGTTAAATATAAACCTGCAGCAATTATAAAAAAAAACAATATTTCAAATTGGTTTATCAGATTGCATTATACAATCACTATATAATATTTTAGTAATGCTTATAAGCCGCCGATATTTTTGTATAAATTAATATCACCAAATACACACTACAAGACAAATTTAGACTTGTTGAATAAAATTGTTTTAAAAGTGTTGTACACACCTTCCATAGAACTCCTATATATACCAAAGTGTTTTACAAAAGTGGGCCTTTTTTTAACCTATTAATATCGTATAAGGGTAATTAGCTGCCTTACAGGAAATAATTTTATTGTATAGCAGTTTATACCACCTTTATAAGATTATTTTGCTAATTCGGTGTTAGCAATCAGTTTCTTGCTGTGAGACAAAAATATTAAATTCAAGTTTTGTAAACAATTGATAAAGGAAATTAGGCGGATTAATTACCCAACTAGCAAAGTAGAACTTTAAAGAAGCAAATTGTTTTATAATTATCGAATAGCGTTGCCTTAAGAATAGTTTTGTTTTGTTGTGCATATAGTTGCGATAATTTTGTTCGTTAATAAAAATACTTACAAGAAATGGTCTTATAACGGCTTTTACAACTCTTACTATAGAACAGATGATTCTTGTTTGTTTAAGAATTTTATAAAACTATTATAATACGAGATACAACCTTTAAAAATTTACAGGGTGGCGCATCGAAAACGAAACAGAGTCATTTACTCGCAGCTCAGTTCTTTTTTGGAAAAACGCTCGAACCCGTCGATTTTGTTTTCGAGGGGGACACAAAATTGGCAAATAATCACGTTATCACGTGCAGCCCCCTGGGCGGGGGTGGCACCACCCCTAAAATCTTAAATAAAAAGGGGGATCGAGTGATACCTTATTTTAAAGGTCCTGCAATTCCCTTTATAATGATGCAAAATTCATGTACTTCAGTTCAGTAGTTTTGAAGATTTATTGATTTAAAGCTTAAATAAAACTCTAATACATCATCATTAGTGGAGATCAATCCATTTGGCAGCAAAGTAGCGTAAAAATGAAAAATGAACTGACCCGTCAGCCAAGTAAATGTTGGAAATGACCACCATGACTCTCCATGAAGTAATAAATATTTTGCTCAAAACGTTGCCGCACATTTTGCAATATTTGAGGAGTAATCTGAAGATACTTATTCACAATTCTTTATCGCAAATCTTCTAACGATGTTGGCTGAGTAGCATAGATTTAGCTTTTTAAGTGACCCCACAGAAAGAAATCCAAAGGTGATAAATCTGGCGATCTTTGGGCCACTCAATGGCACCTCTTCTACCAACTGAAGTACATGAATTTTACATTAATTTAAAGGGAATTGAAAGACCTTTAAAATAAGGTATCATTCGACCCCCATTTTCATTTAAGATTTTGGGGGTGATGCCACCCCCACCCACGGGGCTGCACGTGTTAACGTGATTTTTTGCCAATATTGTTTGCGTTTTTCCAAAAAAGAACTGAACTGCCAGTAAATGTCTCTGTTTCGTTTTCGATGCGCCACCCTGTATATCTATAAGTATTGCAACCATATTATGAAAGAATCGTATATTTGCACAAATAACTTTTGATTAGTGCCTTATAGAATACTTGTATAAACATATTTTATAATAATTTGGTTCTAAAATTCAGCACTAAAAAATTAAATATCTGTTTAAATTGCTATATTATTAGACTGCAATATACAATCAGTATCCACGGCTGCCCAGAAGTCCGGAATAAAATTATTTTGACGTTATTCGTTTGTTTTTTTATAGATATTCGTCAAGAATATGACGACATCGATCTTTTTTTTAAATGGAAACATACAGCTTGTGATACATCATTTAAAAGCTAATATCTCGTACAGTGTGCTCATAACTTTTGGCGCGATTCAGTCAAGCTATTTCAAAATGGCGACTGTTAAAAGTTTAAAAAAAATCCCTATTTAAATAAGCGGAAATGATAAATCATTGATGTTTTTTTTTTACCTTTCAAGGTAGGAAACCTTCATTGTCTCACGGTCTGACATTTTGTGACATTGTGAACTTGTAAAATTAATTTAGGTATTTCCGAAGTATTATTTTACAATTCTCTAAACAAAAATGATTTTGTCGGAAAGGAAGCGTATCGAAGTCTAGACATTGTTTGGATTTGGAGATAAAATAAGAAGTCAAAGTGAAGTGTGCACTTTATTTAATGCTAAATATGCGAAAAGTCAAATTTCACAGGGTACTGTTAGTAAAATATTCCACAAATTTGATGAACATTGCACAGTAAAGGACTTGCCTAGGAATGGACGGCCACGTGTTTTAGGCGACGATGAAAAATTGGATATTGCATTATCTCTGCAGGATAATCCGCATGTTTCAACGATTTCATTGGCTCAAAATCATGATACATCTAGAGGAACTATTGGAAGATTTTTGAAAGCAGAAAAATACCACCCTTATAAAGTGTGTCTTGTCCAAGAGCTTTTAGAAGATGACTATGATAGGCGTTTGCAATTTTGCGAAGAAATGATGAGACGGTGTGACGAGAATAATAGGTTTCCACAGAACATATTATTTTCGGATGAAGCTACTTTCTAATTAAACGGGGTGGTTAACAGACATACTTATCGTTTCTGGAGTCAAGAAAATCCACGGTGATTATTTGAAGCGCATACTCAGTGGCCCCAGAAAGGAAATGTATGGGCAGGTATCATTAATAACCGAATTTTAGGGCCATTCTTTATGGAAGGAAACCTTACAGCTGAACGGTACCTGCATTTCTTAACCTTCGAGTTGAGGCCTGCTCTAGCTGTAATTTTTTCCAACGAAGTAGATCCAGATATACCTAATGAAACAATTTGGTTTCAGCAAGATGGTGCTCCCCCGCATTTTGGTGTCAATATGAAAAGATATTTAGATCAGATATTTCCAGGTCGCTGGATTGGACGACGTGGTACAATTGGATGGTCACCGAGGTCCCCAGACTTAACACCTCTAGACTTTTTTTTTTTGGGGACATATATAGGAAAAACTTTACCAAAATAGGCCAAATAATATTGAAGATTTAGAAAACAAAATTAGATTGGAGACACATAACATACCGGCTGAAGCCATTTGAAATTCCGTTGACGGACTTTACCATCGTCTGAGAGCATGCCAAGCAGAGGGTGGAGGACATTTCCAGCATTTGTCACGTTAAACCACCTTTCTGTTATATTTTGTTTTGCTTCGTTTTTACATTTTTATTTTTTTTGACAAAATAAATAACAAATAAACCATAACTATTGTTAAGTCAAAATGTCACAAAATATCAGAACGTTAAACAATGAGGATTTCTTACCTTAAAACGTAAAAAAAACATCAATGATTTATCATTTCCGCTTATTGAAATAGGGATTTTTTTAAAACTTTTAACTGTCGCCATTTTGAAATAGCTTAACAGAATCGCGCCAAAATTTATGAGCATAGTATACGAGATATTAGCTTTCAAATGATGTGTCACAAGTTGTATGTTTCTATTTAAAAAAAAGATTGATGTCGTCATATCTATGACAAATGTCTATAAAGAAACAAACGAATAACGTCAAAATGTGAGCATATATAAAACTAAATTGACGTGTTTAAGCATTTTCCTCAAAAGTTACAGGTTAAGGCTATAATAATTTTATTTCGGACTTCTGGGCAGCCCTGTATAATATTTGTGTAAGAGTTTTGAAGTGTCGATGAAATATTGTTGTATAAACATCACGAAATACACACTACAAAACAATTTTATAGTTTTTGCATTAAACTGCTTTAAAACTGTAGCACATAACTTCTATAGAGCTCTTATATTATCAAATTGTTTTATAAAAGTGGGTCTTTTTGATCCTATAAATATCATGTAAGAGTATTTTACCACGTTATAGGAATTTCAAGCTTCTATAAAAATTATTGTATAGCAGTTTATACTACCTTGATAAAATTTATTTGGCTAGTTAGGATTATTACTAATATAGTAATTAATATGATTATTTTCGTTGCTTAAATAATGAATATTACAATACAAAATACTTCTATGGCTGTATGGCTGTATGGCTGATCAGCCAAAAGCCAAAAAAAAAAAAAAAAATACTTCTAGTAAAATATTATACGCGTTATGTTAGTATTTACTTTCCTTTAGCTGCAATAGTATCGTACTCATAGTGCGATTTTTAGAAGAGTATATTTTCAGCAAATAAAGCTTAATAGTAGTTATTAAAAGATAATTGATTGTCGTATATTAAGAAATTGACAAACAAGTAGCGTAAGATAAAAAAAAAGCATCTTCAAATTATGTCGTGAAATCAGTAAGGCATTATAACCATGGCGGTGAATAAAAATTAGAACTGAATATAAATAGAACTAGAAATATACACAACGAAGGAACTAAAAATTATAAACTGAATGAGAGACGTTGCCACCTTTCACATCAAGACAGGTTCTCACTCTTCTTTTTACAGAATCGAAAATATTGGTGAGCACTTGGAGGGAGTTGTTAATCTCCTGAAGTTTATTTGTAGTTCTAGTCCGTGGATCTTCTAAATTTTTGCAAGGGATTCTGAAAACCGAGTTTTTAATATGTGACAAAGCTATCGCACTACGTAAGATCTCAGAAGAGTGGTGACCACCTAACTCGCATATTACGTTCTTCGAAGAACTGTTTCAAAATATTTAAATTAACATGAATAACATTCATTGTTAAATGCGTTTACAAAATATTCTAAAATTTTTTGGCGCCAAATACGAATCCATTAAAAAAAAGTCGGTTCAATTATCTTTCTTTTCGATATGTCCTCCCACAGGTAAACCCAGTGAGAATGCAGAGGTCTCTCTATAAACAAATCTGGATTTTCAAAAGTCTTCAATCTCATTACTGAGAATTTAAATAACCAGAAAGGTAAATATGACAAGGCATGTCAGATAAAAGGTTTTTCATAAGTCTTCTTACTATTATGTAAATTACACATAAACCACTCTGAAAATTGCATTCACTGCGGATTGTCCTTTGGTAACAATTCCTGGACTGAGCTTAGACGATAAGTGTGCATATGCGGTCATATTTCAGGATTTTAGTTAATTAACAATTTACCTCAATTCTTCCACGTATTGTGCAGTGCAAATTTTGGATGTCCCACTATCTTCCTTTCTATTTAAACTTCCTGTTTCTCTAAACAAATTGACTGATCTAATCAAAACTTCGCAACACTGGTCGAAATTTATGACTATGTATGGAATTTCTCTTTGAAAATCCTGAATGGCATCCCGGGTTGAATAAACTCACTGGACATCCACCCTTCTATGAATTCTGCAGTAACTTTCGGTCAAAAAAGCTTTTTAAAAGAAAGAAGTTGTCCCTTTTCATTCCGTCAGACCAAATCCTTGGACGGGTTTCGCCATAATACGGCTCCTCGGCAAAGCTAGAGAGTCTAACAAAAAGGAAAAGGACCTTACGGTGAATTTCAACACATAATGTAAAGATACATATGCGAGGTGTTGCACGTGGCGACATCTCGTGGCAATCAAGCTATAGCTATCCACCCAACCAGCGTCACTTGACATTAGGCACTTAGGTACGTGCTTATGCGGATTTCATTCCAGCGTTTGGTCTTCTCTAAGACCTCGCTGGTCTGGTTGGGTGGATAGCTCGATTGCTACGAGATGTCGCCACATACAACATCTCGCATATGTAATAAAAAGCTTTCTTTTCTGCCATGTTACCATATTTGCAAAATAGCAAAAAAATTCTTTAGAAAAAATTTTCCTACTGCAATAATAAAATTCAACACCCAAATTGAATGATTATTACTCTATTAGAGAGGGTAAAAGAGATATACAAATAGAAATTAATGGTTTCGGCAGTGAAACTCCCGGGTAATGATCTGTGTCGAGCAACAATTGAAACTCCGCTGAGTCATTTGTCGGGTTAAATATCAAGTGTTAAAAATGAACGTCTAAAGGGAAGCCTGGTGCTTTTGGTGGGAGATTGTTAAAATTATTTTAATATTAAATAGTCTTTGTTGTGAATATTGAAAAAAATTTTCTATGTATAATTTTTTCAATTAACTTTCTCATTAATAATTATACAAGGTGGTCTCCAGGAACGGTAAATCAAGGAGCGTCAGACAAACAAACTAACTTCAAATATACTGACAGGTTTCAATCGTCGCACACAGGCGAATTTTTCCAAAAACGTGGTCAAAACCCTAAAAACTCAACCTTAAAATTACGGGAAAAACACATTACCAATCGATCATATAAACTCCACCGTTTCATAAACTACCTGCCATTTAATTATAGGATCGTTGGGTACGAAGATATTTCAGTTGAAAATAGACATTTATATTAAGTAGTGTTAAATCTGAGAGAAGTGCTTTTAAAATTGTCTGTGTTGTGATTGCGTTTTTGTGCTTATTCTTGTGAATATTTTAAAAAACTGTTATGAAGCCTATTGCTGGTGGTAAGTAAAAGCCTTTTAAAGGTAAATATTGAAAAATTGTGCAATATATTTTTTTTAATTCAATTTTTTAATGCACTTGCATAACATAGCATATCAATTTCATTTTATAAAGTCTGCGTAGACAAAAAGTAAATTGTTTAACATAGTTTAACATTAGTATTACATTTCTTTTATACCTTGACAAGTACTTTTCTAGATTTTGTGAAAAAAAATTGCGATATTTTGCGATCTTGCTTTGAATAGATTTTTTTGTTCTCCGATATTATGAGAAATATCGATCACCCGATAAAGGACGATTTTTGTTTTGTTACAGGATCTGGAGCGAAGTATGTTTCTGTGACCAGAAATAAACTTGTCGAGTGGGTAAAAGACTGTAGGTAATATAAGAAACTTTAAAGAAAAATGTGACTATTTAGTGGATAAAGTGACATCTGAAACGAAAATTGATAATTTGTCCGAAGAATCTCAGACAAAAATAAAAAACTTTTTGGTGCAGTACAACAATAAGTGGTTGGCATCCTCGAGAAATGTGAATGCGTTCCGTAACAAAAATTTATCTTGGTTGGATTCGGACATTCGGAAGTACAGTTTTCTGGTTCTTTTAACTCAAAAGAACAAGATATGAGTGATGATTCCAAAAGCCGTGGAAGACCAGCTTTGTTTCTTAGTTCAAGTGACCGAACAGAAAGCTTGGATTCGTTTTTTTGAGTGCCTGCTTCACGTTTCTTATAAACTCGTAATTCAGCAATGGCAAGCTCTTGGTAATGAAAATAAAGAAATGGTAGCAAATAACAAAAAACGAACCCAAGAGTTATTTCAAAAAGAAATGGGGCTCTTGGTCGATAAGCCAAAGCCTGGATTTGGCAGCACTAATGATGGAAACACTGCCCGAAGGTTTTTTGAAGATGGCGCCACATCTTCAAAAATTACAGGGGTTGACAAAGAACTGATAATTTGATTTAGATCAATTCTGTTGGCCATATCTAGTGGGTATTCCATTAAAGTCGAACTGTTTAAAAGTTATTGCCTGAATACAGCTAGAAGATTTATAGATTTGTATCCTTGGTACAACATGCCAACTTCTGTACATAAGATTTTATTTTATAGTTCAGAAATTATTTCAT
The DNA here is from genome assembly GCA_963920685.1 of Polydrusus tereticollis. NCBI lineage: Eukaryota > Metazoa > Arthropoda > Insecta > Coleoptera > Curculionidae > Polydrusus > Polydrusus tereticollis. The sequence goes on from OY987328.1 coordinate 113,370,755, forward strand.
ATTTTATGTTGCCAATTGGACAACTTGGCGAAGAAGCTCAAGAGTCTAGAAATAAAGATATTAAGGTATAGCGAATTTCATTTTAGAAAATTTTCTAGAATGGAAAATATGGAAGATATGTTTTGCAATCTTCTTGTATCATCAGATCCGTTTATTTCGAGCATGAAAAAGTCATACTCAAAAAAATTAAAAAAATATCCTTTAGGAGTTTCAAAATTTTTTGAAGAGCCATTTGTAACCGAGAAAGAAGAAGAAAGTGACAGCGATACCGATTAATTCTAATATTATAGTAATTTTAAGTTTTAATATAGTGATTTAAACATCTAGTTAATAGTAAACAATTTTTTTTAGTTTAAAATATAGGTTTTGTATTTGTAGGAATATCATAAAATAAATATATTTTCTTAATAGTTACCGTTTCTTCAGTTTATGATTTTCTGAGTTTGTAGGGGCTGTAAGATTGACAACGGTTCAAAAAAAAATTTTTTTCCCTACTATGTGCATCTATTATCAATTTTAACCATTTTTCATATCAAATAAACAAACACTTAATTTTGGCCAGGATTTTCGGAAAATTCGCCTGTGTGCGTCGTTAGACAACTGACGGAGCAGTAATTTTTGATATCAGGAGAGCATGACGGACCTTTACTAAAGTTAATAAGGTTAGGTATGCCAAACTAATTATAATAAAAATAATTCACTAATTCTTGTCAGACCGGATTCTCGCAGTTTCGTCAGAGAATGCGTTATCGACTATGCGACACGTCAGAGCCAGAGAACCGCAAGGTTCCCCCCTTGCACCGGCTCTGTACAATATTTATACCAGCTATATTCCAATATTTGCTCAAACACAATTATTACTGTTTGCTGACGATGTTGCGATTACCGTCACAGCAAAAAGCCTAAGTTGGTAATCTCAAAACTGCAACGTCATATAAAACTTATTGAGGCATGGGCTTGATAAATAGAAAATTCGTCTGAGTGATGCCACAATATGATCGCATGAAAGAAGCGAACGGTCAACTGAGTGCCAGTTATGCTTTGATAAACAACAAAAGTAGTTTGGATCTGCGTAAAAAAACTTGAGTCTACAAGACTATCGTTCGGTCTATATCACTACCTGGAGTAACATAATGGGTGCATTATAAAATAATATCCCGGAAGCCGCCACTTTGATCAAAAACTTGCATTCTTTATGTTTTGTCTAGAATCTGAAGATGTATAAAAATTTGTTAAAAAAATGCGGTATTGCCATTTTAGAAAATAATTTTATTTGAAAAGCGCCCAATCTGGAACTACACTGCGCAACTTATTTAACGCACAATCAAAAATTTGTCTCAACTTTGATCTTATGTATTTTCGTCATTTTTTGTTCATTTTTATTGATTTTTTTGTTAAATTATAGGTTTTTCTATTGAGAGTGTCACTGCGTTAGTTGTTTTGGTTAAAAAAGTTGTTGTGGTATCATACCGGGTGATAAGAAAATGTTATTTTTTTTTTGGAAAATTGCAGACACCCTGTAGGGTATATTAGCTATTGCGAGTTATTCCAATTATAGCTAAATTGAAGCCTCTAGTTTTGTTTACATTTTCTTTTTTTATTTTTTTGTTTATCTCTGATACTTTATGAAATACACTGTTTTGAAACACCACGTGCTGTTATTACCTGAAATACACTTTAGAAAGCTATGGAAAATAAAGTGAAATCTGTGTTATCGGTTTTTTGTTGGCAGTCCAGCAAGAATTATAGATATTTTTTGTTTATCTCTGTAATTATTGCTAAAAAAAACTAAAAAAAAACAACCTAAAATGTACGAATTGCTTTAATAATTAAGGAAACAACAATAAATAACTTAACAAAAAAAAACAAATTCATTACAGAATCAGTATCTGGTGTTTCCACCCCTTCCGCGAATGACCTCCCGACATCTATTATTCATACTTAAAATGAAGTTTCTTATTACGTTTTGATCTAAGCCATCCCATAATTCGACTAGACGTTCGGCCAATTCTTGTAAATTTTGTGGTTGTCGTCCTTCACTTCGTAACCGCCGACCAATATAGTCCCAAAAATTTTCGATGGGATTTAGGTCGGGGCTACGGGCTGGCCATTCTATGTAATTTATTCCAATTTCTGCAAGATAATTTCTTACGATACGAGCCGTGTGGGGACGCGCATTGTCGTGCATGAGCAAAAAATTAGGCCCTATATAGGGTGCATAAGGCACAACATGTTCTTCAAGAATATCTGTGATATATCTTTCAGAATTAAGATTTCCATTTACAATTGCCAACTGTGTTCGCCCCGTCAAAGATATTCCACCCCATACCATGACGGATCCACCTCCATATAAAGTTGTGTGCAAAAAATTGCATTGACTGTATCGCTCACCTGGTCTGCGGTAGACGCGGATACGTCTGTCACAGTTATACAAGTTAAACCTCGACTCATCAGTCCAGAGAACACGTTCCCAATCTGCTTCCAACCAATTAACATGCTCATTAGCAAAATTTAATCTGGCTCTTCGATGAGCTACTGTTAATGCGGGTCCTCGAGCAGCAATCCTGGGTCTTAAATTTTCTTCTCTTAGTCGTCGACGCACAGTTTGAACACATATGAGTGGACCACCTGCACCTTGAAGTTCTGATCTTAAATTTCTTGCAGTTGTAAATCTTTGTCGTACAGCGCTTACTCTTAGAAAACGATCCTGGTTAGGAGTTGTAACACGACGTCTACCTTGACCGGTCCGCCTGGAATGCTCTCCTGTTTCTGCGAACCTTTCAATTACCCTCGCTACAGTTGTGTGCCACACTCCCAACCTACCAGCTATGCGGTTGTAACTCCACCCTTCACCATGTAATGTAACCGCCTGAACACATTCATCACGTGTTAAATTTCTGTTTTGCCGTTCCATTATTAACTAATTCTTGCTGGACTGTCAACAAAAAACCGATAACACAGATTTCACTTTATTTTCCATAGCCTTCTAAATGCATTTCAGTTGTCACTTGATTTTCCATAGCCTCCTAGCTGTTTAAGGTTTCCGATAAATGCATTTCAGGTAATAACAGCACGTGATGTTTTAAAACAGTGTATTTCATAAAGTATCAGAGATAAACAAAAAAATAAAAAAAGAAAATGTAAACAAAACTAGAGGCTTCAATTTAGTTATAATTGGAATAACTCGCAATAGCTAATATACCCTACAGGGTGTCTGCAATTTTCCAAAAAAAAAATAACATTTTCTTATCACCCGGTATAATACCACAAGAACTTTTTTAACCAAAACAACTAACGCAGTGACACTCTCAATAGAAAAACCTACAATTTAACAAAAAAATCAATAAAAACAAACAAAAAATGACGGAAATACATAAGATCAAAGTTGAGACAAATTTTTGATTGTGCGTTAAATAAGTTGCGCAGTGTAGTTTATTTTTTGCACATATTTTTCTTCGTTGAAATAATTTCTAAAACTTTGCTTTTGGAACCATAGGTATATCTCTTCAGATAAAAAAGTTAGCCTGTCAAGTTTAAAAAAAATAACCTAGTAGAATCAGGTTTCAAGCTGAAATAAATTTAATTTATAAAGAATTATATGAAAATTTCTTCATTTATTATTTTTTGAAATGCCGTTGCCACTGGAATTAATTTTCCCGACGTCGCACAACCCGGAGCTCTCTATATGCTAGTGATAAGTCACTGACTTGAAATTTCAAGTTGAGGTATAGTTCAGCTATTATCAGCTACCGCAAATAACAAAATTGCAGATATTAGCTAATTGAAAATTCACAAGAACCTAACAACAACGGTTACATAGCCCAACAGTAATGGATTTCGTACACTTTTCTCACTGAAAATGATGTAACAATCAATTCTGCTCGCTATATCAAAATGGTCAACAAGTTTCTGACGCCACAACTAAACATGTTTCCAGGAAACCAAGATTCATGGTTCCAGGAGGATGGAGATACTTCGCAGACAACAATCATTAATAAATATGCTTTGCAAGTATTTCCTGGTTACAATATCTCCGTGCATACATTGAGTTTTGGGGCTACTTAAAAAACAATGTTGTTCTTGACAAGCCAAGAAATATTCAGGAGTTACAAAGAAAAATCAGTAAAATAATTGGCAATATTCTGAGAAATATTACATCGTGTTATACAAAATTTTACCGATCCAATTCAAGGCTGCTTTTATAGAAGGGGAAGGTATTTACCACAATTAAGAAATGCGCTGACAAACTGACAGCGGTATTTTGTAGGCTTTTTAACTTATCCTACAAAAAAGGAATATTTCCTTCTTGCTAGAAAACTGCGAGAGTCCAGCCCATACCCAAAAAAGGCAAGAAGACTTTGCCAAACAACTATCGTCCAGTCGCATTGCTCTCGGTTATATCAAAAGTTATGGAGAAGGCTATCAACGAAAATTTACTAAAATACCTGGAAGGCTTCAACATTATTAGTGACCGCCAGTATGGATTCCGTAAGTCTAGATCAACAGAAGACCTTCTCGCTTATGTTACTCATGTTTGGAACAACGCAATAGAACACCATGGGGAGTCCCGGGCGGTAGCACTGGACATTTCCAAGGATTTTGACCGAGTATGGCATGAGGGGCTCCTAACTAAAGTGAAAGCATACGGAATGCCGGTTCAATTTTGTTCATGGCTGTCGAGCTTTCTTAAAGACCGTTCTCTGCGAGTGGCGATGGACGGATTTCTTTCAGACACATTTAAAATCAACGCCGGAGTCCCTCAAGGTTCTATATTGTCGCCCACCCTGTTCTTACTATTTATTAACGATCTTTTGGAAAAAACTAAAAATCCTATATATAGCTTCGCTGATGACAGCACACTTGTTTCATCTTTTACTTTGGATGCTCGGACATCGGCTGTTAATGCACATCTCTATAGGCAGCAATAGGTCTCACATCTCAACAAAGATCTGGAAGAAATTCTGTCTTGGGGTGACAGTAACCAAGTAGAATTTAACGCTAAAAAGACCCAGGCGGCAGTTTTTTCTAAAAAAGTTAATGTTGAAGAACCGGATATAGTTATGGCGGGACACTCAATTCCCTTGGCTTCATCAATTCATTTATTGGGCGTTAATTTGGATAGTCATATGTCTTGGCATGGCCACGTTGCGGCCATTGCTAAGGCAGCCTCGCAGAAGCTTGGAGTACTTTTCCGAACAAAGAACCTCTATACACCCCAACAACTTTTGATGCTCTATAAAGCCCAAATTCGACCATCACTGGAGTACTGTTCGCATATTTGGGGCTCTGCTCCTAAACATACCCTGAGATTGCTAGATTCCATTCAAAGAAAAGCCATTCGCTTGATCGGTGACCATAGTCTGACAAACAACCTGGAAAGCCTTGAACATCGAAGGCAGGTTGGCGACTTGAGTCTATTTTACAAATATTTTCATGGCAAGTGTTCAACTGAGGTTGCCCGCTTAATACCACCCAGAGCGGTGCATGGTAGAAATACACGACGAGCCACTGCAGCCCACCAGTACGTGGTTCAGCTTAATGTCCCTCGAACGATACTGTTTCAAAATTCTTTCATCTGGAGAACGTCATCACTCTAGAACGACCTCCCTGAGATCGTCTTCCCCAACGAGTATAGTCTCCAAAGATTCAAGACCAACGTGAATCGTTTCCTGCGCACACGCACCGCTCCTAGAGCGCCATAAAGGCTTTATCCTGTAGTGCTGTGCCTTATCATAAAAAAAAAAAAAGGCATTATTTTTAAGAAATAAAACTTGTCTGAACTAACCCTTCATTATGTTATGAACTAACGTTAATTTAAATAAATATTTTCATCGTAAAGTAAAACACACAATCTGCTCCACTAGTTTAATGTAAAAAGTTTTTTTAAACCATACATGTTTCGGAGGCATAAACCTCCATCATCAGTGGGATTCAATTAAGTCAAATTAAGAAGAAAAATACCAGAAACATTGTGAGAACTTGTGTCGCAGAAAAAACTTCATCATTTTATATTAAATATAGTTATGAAAATAAAATAAAATAGAAATTGGAAAAGGTTGTTATTATTTAAAAAACATTTTGTTTTAATTTAGTAGTTATAATTAAAAATCACATATTATTTTGAATTTTTGAATATGTGCTTTTTAATTATAACTACTAAATTAAAACAAAATGTTTTTTAAATAATAACAACCTTTTCCAATTTCTATTTTATTTTATTTTCATAACTATATTTAATATAAAATGATGAAGTTTTTTCTGCGACACAAGTTCTCACAATGTTTCTGGTATTTTTCTCCTTAATTTGACTTAATTGAATCCCACTGATGATAGAGGTTTATGCCTCTGAAACATGTATGGTTTAAAAAAATTTTTTACATTAAACTAGTGGAGCAGATTGTGTGTTTTACTTTACGTTAAAATATCACTACACTGAGAGATGGACTTCTTCCATAAAATAAATATTTTCATACTTAGAATCATGACGTTTTCAAAGCTCCAGTTCCCTAAGACCACCTTGGAGTATATTAACTTATTAATTTGCTGAATCGACATGGAAGCGTACAAACTAGGCATAATATGCTTGATCAGTTTCTATGTTTTAATAATTTTCTTGTATTTTGCCCTCGATCTTGCCTGGTTTCTTTTGTGTTTTTTTTTTATTTATAATATCACTTTTCTTATTTTATAAAATTTAAGTCGGGTTTTGTCCCTAATATTGGAAGACCATAAGAGATCCAAAATTAATTAGATAAAGTATACGCCACTGGCTTGCGTTAAAAAAAGATGCAAAACAATGCCAGAATAGTAAAAGGTCTGTATTTACTTCCTTGCTTTTACTTCCCTACAAATTCAAGCTCGGCGATAATTCTAGAGATTAATCTATTGCACCGATCTATTTAGTATGTACATCATTGTAAGGAAACCATAGTTACTCCAATCCACAAGGCACGTGACAGGGCTGATATAAATAATTACAGACCGATTAGTGTCATAAATAATTTTGCCAAAATCTTCGAGAAATGTCTGAAGGACAGATTAGTAGATTTTTTTAATAAAAATAACATTCTTTCACATAACCAGTTCGGTTTCACTAATGACCCAAGTACCACTGACGCCAGTTATAAACTTACTAAACAAATAACTGACAATCTGAATAACGGAAATAAATGTTTAACAGTCTTCTTGGACCTTGCAAAGGCATTTGACACCCTGCCTCATGACGCACTCTTGGATGTGCTAAACAGCTACGGAGTGAGGGGCAGGGCGGCGAATGTTTTTGCGAGTTATCTCCGGGATCGGAAACAGGTTCTTAAAGCTAATAATATCATAAGCGACCAATTAACAGTAATAATTGGTGTCCCCCATGGAATAGTCTTGGGTCCTATTTTTTTTATAACTTATATTAATTCTTTAACCAATATAAACATAGATAATGGGACGGTTATTTCATATGCCGATGACACGGCGGTAGTATTTACTGGCCAGAGTTGGTCTGATATTAGGAATGCAACCAAATTATGTATTACTCAAATATTGGCTTGATTCTTATAAACTTACCTTAAATGTTTCCAAAACTAACTACATTGCCTTTTCGCTAACTGCAGCTAACAGACCTGATTATAATAGCATAAGAATTGATAATTTGAATAACTGTATAAATAAAGTAATCTCTGCCAAATATTTAGGGATTATTGTGGACCAGTACTTAAAGTGGGATCAACACGTACTAAACCTCACAAACAATTTAAGAAGATTAATACATACGCTTTATATACTGCGAGACATACTTAGTAAAAAACTTTTAATAAATATTTACAAAGCTTTAATTGAGTCACTGTTACGATATGGACTTATCATATGGGGTGGTCTCTACACAAACACTTTGCGACAGCTTAATGTTGTACAGAATTATATTTTGAAAATTATTTTTAAGCAAAATAAGAGAATTCCCACTCAACAGCTGTATTCTGAAGGTATTATGGATGTGCGTTCGCTCTATAATTTGGATACATGTTCTTTTGTACATAAAACAAACAAATTAAAAAATTATGTCAATCATACTCACAATACACGGAACAATATTAATAAACATTTAAAAATACCATATAGTAAAAGGAACATAAATTTACGATTTATTAATTACCTCGCTCCTAAAATATATAACATTCTACCACCTACTTTGAAAAGTATTATTAATCTAAAGAAATTTAATGTTGAATGTAGAGCATATATTGCATCAAATTGGTTAAAATTTAAAGTACTATTTTGATTATTGCATAATTGCTTCCTGCTATTTCAGTGGTATGGTGGATTTTATGTTTTGATTCCTTCAAATTTTCCTATAAGTGGGGGTTTAGAACATTACCTTATTCTCCTTTCAATTTATTTTTGTTGTATTTTTCATTAGTTTTAAGCTTGGCTGACTGCATTTTGCAGCGACTAGATATAGGTAGATTGTATTCAATTATTAACAAGTAACATATGATTATATGCTGGGTATTTGAATATCAAATATAATGTATCTTTATCTTGTTGCACATACGGATGTTTAGTCATCTAGGTGGGACTTAATGTAATTTTTAGAATGTAGTCAATATAACTCCTGATTTATATACAAATATTGAAACATGGTTAAAGTTTGAAAAATAAATGAGTAATGAGTAAATGAGAATGAGTACCGGGTGTTCCACCTAAGGAGGTAATCGGCTATATCTCAGAAAGTAATAACAAATTTCTCTAGTTTAACAAAAGATATCACGTCGCGGTTTTCAGTTCCTTATAGTAACTTGTCCTCCTCTACCAGGTGATGGGGTTAGTTTCTTAATCCGACGTTTCGAATTCGAGCGACCATCATCAACTTTTTTATTTTAAATACGGACCTGAACTTTGTATTCCACTATTAAATTGCATTTATAAGCCTAAAATAAAATATGATGAAAAAGTCATATCATAACATTTGATTTTTTTGAGAAAATCCTTACCCATTGAGGAATTACGGTATAGTTTATAGATCTACGTGTAGAGGAAAAGTAGGGCTTTCTTTCAAGACCAAGTTGAATAAAATCGGTTTATCCAAAGCAGAGATATCAGCGTTTGAAAGAAAAAAAGTTTGACCTCCTGCCACCACTTTATTATTGAAAATAGAAAAAAACGATTTTTAACATAAAGTTGCATAATTTTATGAAGAATACAATGCTTATATTTTTAACAAATTTTTATTAAGAAAAATCAAGAGAAAATCGGCATTTCTATTTTGAAAGTTCTCTTACGCCCCCTAGCGGTCGTTTTTCGAACTTGAAAATAATTTCCAGCAATTTCTCCTGACCGCTTTTATCGATAAATATTTTTTCCCAAAGTCCTAGTGTTATTACTTTCTGAGATATAGCCGATTACCTCCTTAGGTGGAACACCCGGTACAATACATGCATACAGTTGATGCAAAACAAAAACCGATGCACGTCATCAATCAGCTGATAATTGTAAATGCGTAAGAAAACAGGAGGAAATTAAATTTGGGCAAAAAGTATTGCGATATTGAATTTACTACAAACTTAAATTATTCTTCTTTAATACGAACCCACTTATAGCAAATATTTTGTTTATTTGAGCTTATAAAAATTAATACAATTTGAATTTCATTGGCCGAGAGTTAGTTTGGTTTGACGTTTCGTGCAAAACTAACCTTAATTGTTCGTGGTTCTGTGCGTCTATTCTTTAACAAAAACTCCAGATCTTTTCATAAATAGCATTAAAAACTGTTCTATTAAGAGAAACAAGAGTACATACATATATTTGTCGATTACGTTGTTTACTATTTGTGAAAGATGCCGAAGTATTTAAATAGTCGGTGCAAAGAGGTAACAGCTTTTCTAAGAAGCTATTTTCAGGAAGAACTTAACAACAATGGCCTATTGTTACCCTGGACAGCAGTTGCAGAGAAGTAAATTTAAAGAGTATGTTAAGGTCTAGATATTTTATTTCTACTTTATTTGAATATCTCCACTGTAAGCGCAATTTCAACAACAGTTAAGGAAAATAAATTATTAGAATCACCTTATAACAAACGTTCTAATTGAAAAAGAGTTGTAAATGTGTGAAGATTGGATTTAAGTTCTATCCGTGACACTATTTATGGAATGTACGAAACAAGTAAGTTGTATTATTTAAAATTATAAAATTTTGCATCGGTTATTCATAAGCTGTAACTTCTTTTAGAACATCATGTAACTTTGACAACTTTAAGTTAGAAATTAAAAGACAGAGAACTGTTTGATGGTTGTCTTAACTCTTTAAGAAGCCTTTTCAAGAAAATAGGCTTCGGATGAACTAAGGCGAGGGCTTACGGAACTTTCCCATGTAGCTTTCAAACGACTGGTATTTTTGAAAGAATATATTAAAGAAAAAAAAGCATTATTGTACCAATTCGTTAACTTGGATGAAACATGAATTTTTCAGAATGGTACCATTGATCGATCTTGGCAAGATGAAAATAAAAAAAGTGTTAGATCTACTGAAGTTGCTGGTAAAAGGTATTATGCAGTAAACAAATGTAAAAACTATGGGAATTTTTTGTATATTTATCTTATTTTTATAAAAAAACACTGCGTAATTATAATAATAATGCCTGGATACCTCTTTCCCAATACAACATAAACCCTTTAGATAAAGCCTCTATTAAACAAACTTCAAGCATATAACTCAGTTAAAATAATCCAATCCTTTCTATCCCAATTATTCTCCCCGCAGCTAATTGCCACTCATTTGGACATCTCGGACAGATCTTTTCCCGGAGGTCCGGCAGCGGCATCGTTCTCTGTTGTTGTCCTTACAAAGGACTTGTCAGGACGAATCCTTTGTGCGTTACATCAACACAAGGACGAGTCCATTGTCTTTACCAGGACGTTCTCTACATAACACTATTAATTAATTAAATCCTTTAAAATAATGTTTGTCTGACAAGGACACCACTTGTCACTTAAATTGTTAAATATATAATTTACTTATGTGTTTGATGGATGTTGAAATATTCTTCTAATTTAGAATGAAACTTAATATGGGAAATTAACAATAGGAATCAAAATTTAAACAAACATTTTATTGTCACTTAATTTCGTTTTCAAAATATTAGCAATTGAAATTGCTCCGATATTCAAAATATGTCACGCGACACAGACCGCACTGCCATTGACTCTGGCGTCATCTGTTAGGACTTTTTATTGCGACTGACGTCAGCTGATTAAATATTTGTTTTCTAGACTGAAGTGGACGTAAGCGTGACCTTTTGCCATAATAATAATTGGTCTAACACCAACAGTATTGTTACTTTTAGGTATGTTCTAATTATTTTTTTGTAATTGTCGAAGAACCGCATGTCCGTAATTCTACCACTTTGCGCAAAACTGCTCTTCATTTTACGTTGTGTTGGCTCAAATTTTGATTATTCTCTGTAACCTCCGCTGTGAACGAAAAACTGTCATATGTATCACTCGGTCAAACAACTATACTCCGCAGACTGGTCAAACTTCAGCCCTTGGGGAATAGAGAAATATTTGCCCATCTTTAGGTTTTCCACCCTTAATCTTAATCAAGGCACCTACTGGGTAAGTTTACAGCGTATATTTTAATAGATGATCGATATTTTTTAGATATTTGCCACATAACTTAAAAGTTCATTACATTTTTAGACCAGTCTCCTTTTTTACCACTTACACCGTTCACTTGCAGTCTTTGCTGTTCCTCCAGTTTACCGTTGGTTAAGATTTTTCGGCCTAACCAAGTTTTGACCTTCGAGTTAGAGTCCCTCAAGCAAATCAGCTTATCCTCTGCTGATAAGTACCCTCATTTTTATCTAATTGCAAATATTCAGTTGATACAGCTAAATGCCATTTTTAACCTGACCCAACATTAAGAAATTTTCTTTTGCTTTAATTAATTAAGACATAAGGTAGTTTGTTCAACTATTTTTACAGTAGGGTAAACTACCCAATGATTGGCACTTTAAGGAAAATTTTCACTTTATACTAGTTTATCTATTATTTAAAAGGAATAAAATCAACTTGTGCATTATTATAGTAAACCTTGTTGGGTGTAATTTTAAAATCGATAAATATTTTAACTAAATTATAAAGATTTTTAAAGCTTAATTGATATAAATGTCAAATTCTACTTTTCAGTATGATTGGCAGTTCAGTATCCCATTGTTGGCATTTTATTACCCTATCATTGGAACCCACAAGGAAACCTAGCTTGCGGATTAATAATAGATACCTAGATAAGGTAGAAAAACTGCAACTATATTGTTTAGAAGTAAAAATATATATATACCTATATAATTATATATTATATAGGTACCTAGGTACCTAATATATTATATTTATTATATAGGTACCTGGGTACCTAATATATAATTATTAAATAAATATTTAGTATTGCTAGTACCTACCCATGCAGGAGATGAAAAACTTTAGCTTTATTGTTTGGTAAAATTACCAATGGATTTTTAGAATTTTAATTTAATTAAAAAGCATTTTTCAACAAATAAACAAAATATTATTTAAAATCATCAGCAGCTTTTTTACACGTCGGACAAAGGAATTTTTCAGTAAGCAAGTTACTTTTTGCAAACAGGACAGGTGAAATGTCCTGCTACATTTTTGGTATCTTATGCCAATTTTTGATAAATATATATTGTTAACGCAAGTATAACATAGATCTGTTTGGATAGAAATATTATTCTTAAGATTAAAACTTGGGGCCTTGTCTTCAGGATTTAAAAATAAATTTCTAACGTGTGTTTGCCTATCCGTGGTTATCGTTCGTATACCCAGCTTAAAGGTGATAGTTCTTTTAAGAAAGTAGTGGTTTTCGTGTCAAAATTTTTTTTATCATGATTTCTTTGTAACGTAAATAAAAGGTATTTCGTTACATTGGATTTTAAAGTATAATCTATCTTTAGGTATTTGCGCTGCCATCTATGGATAACTCTGCATACTGCAGTTAATATCGATTCTTTAAGTTTGTATTCATGAAGAGACCAACTGTAAATTTGCCGTTCCATAACATAGATTGGTAGGGTATTCTTTAATATAGATTATCGATTTCTTACATTTAATTTAGTTTATATTGGCTCCGTGAATAGAAAAAGGCTCTAGTCAATAATTAGTATTCTAAGAATCAACCTAAATTAACAATAATATGCAAATTATTAGCGCAGTGCCAACGTTTGGCTAGTCTACCCTCTATTCCAACATTATAAGTGATTTACCTTATTAAACATACAGTTCAGATGTATAAAGCGACATGTAAAGGAGTTACAACTTTTGCGCTGTTTTAATGAATATTTCAACTAGCCAAACTCATCTATTTAAAATTTTATCTTATTTGGTAAATCAACTATACTTATTAGAAGTTGAATTCAGAGTTGTTAGTTTGTAATTTAAAATCACCCCTTTTACATCTGCATCTACCTGTTTTCATAAATAAAATTTAATCATATTTGTGTGTGTTTTACTTACAGAAATTTGGTTTTGTTGTGACAAGTAAGAGCTAAAAGCAGCTGTGAATGGCGCTCAAAACTCAATCATATATTATATTGGCTTGCACAGCACCATCCTTTGGGGTTCATATACGTGCACATTGTTGCTTTACGGGCAAAAACTCTTCACAAAAGAACCACCTCGGTTTTGCATTGCCAAGAGCTTGAGCTGGCTGAGATAGATGGTGACCTTAAAATATAATCATTATTTAAAATATCAACTTTTTACATTTTGTTACTACCTTTTAAATATAAAATTGTATTTTTTATCCATGAAACTGTAATGACCCTGTATATGTTTAGAAGATCAACAAAGAAAATAACGTTTTGCATATATAGCACAGTATTCCTGCAAAGACTGATCTTATTGGTTGCAGCGCGTCAGATAAGTGTTCTTTATGTTAATGATTATGCATGCTTTTAAAAGTTAAACTGGAGAAGGTGGGAAATTGGATGCATTTGCCAGTCGGGCGATGTAATTATTGTCAGTGGCCCCTGGTGGAAAACAAGCGAACTTACTTTTCTACAAATGTTGGAAGCGTAATAAGACTGTTTGTATATTTATTTGTTAGTTCAGCTTACTGCTGATATTAGACAAGAGTAATATTCTGGAAGAACAAATCGAACCATTGACAAACTAGGTTCCCAAAATATAATACAAAGAGTGGCAAATTGACTTACGCTTAATTTAAAAAACAAACCTTTTGACAAGATGCGGCCAAGTTTTTGGTTTTAACATCGAGGTGCATACTCGAATGTATCCCCGCCACCCCTCCATAATATTTAATTAAAAAAACTAAATTTTTATCTAAATATAAACAAATACATTAGATATACATATAAAACTGCTCATCAGAACAAATATTACACAAACAATAGATGTGTAAATCTCAGGGCAATACAATGTAAATAAATAAATTAAAAGATACACAAGCAAATAAAGCTAAAATAGAAATAATTAACATTTAAGTTACAACGCGGAAAAGTAATTGTGAAAGGCCAATCGAAAGTAAACGATATAAATTATCTGATTGCTTTTCAATTAACTGATTTTTTAATGTGAAATTTCCTTTATACAGTTTTTTTTAATTTCTCATTTATTTGCAATATGTTATAGGTACAACAATAAGTAACACATAATCGTAGGCTAACAGAGTGCCCGAATCCTGACACCCCAGCTTGCGCGAATTGTGGGGGAAAACATGCAGCTAATTTTTCAGGGAATGTAAAAAACATTCTGCTACAAAAAAAGAAGAGCAAATAAATATTAACACAGAAAATATAAATTCAAACAGAATAAGATCAAATCCTAATTTTACTTGGGGGCAACAAAATAACGACAATCTCCGGGAAAATAGCAATTACAATAGCAAAAATATAAGCGAAAACAATCAGGCACCAGGGGCACGGCAAGCGATTCTTCAGAAGCCGATGCAGTCGCTTCTAACGGGGTTTTAAGCCAAGTTGCAAATGGAAGTCCAAAATATGATGACGAGTCTCTAAGAAATGCGATTCGTTAATAACATTGCAGGTAGAATTTGCGTTCTTCAGCTTGGCGACAGTCCATACAAATGGTATCATGGGCAAAAAACTTGAAATTGTTGATTTTGTAGAGAGAAACGGCATTGACGTACTTCTTATACAAGAGACATGGTTGAAGAGCGAACGTTTTACGTTCCCTAATTACAATGTTTTTAGGCTACCGCGCGCAGAACCCGAGAGATCTCACCCTGTATAATAAATCATTAACATATGATTATCGTGTATTGCCGCCTCAAGAGCACACTCATTATCAAACAGGATCGCTACCGGAAATCCTGAACATCTTTGTAATAAAAAAACACTGGCAGAATATCTCAGCCTGTAGTTTTGTCAGAGCTAACATCAGACCATAGATCAGTTATGGTAGAAGAAAATAAACACAAACAAATAAAAGAATTCAAACAAAAGCTTCCAACCAAGTAATCGAAAAGAAATTCCTACAACGAAAAAGAAGTAGAGAAAAATTCCAACTTAAGAAACTACCATTACTATATAATAGGTAACATATTTGACAATAAATAATATAAAATACCATTAAAAAAAGGCCCCTTAACCAAATACTATCTATTTAAAATTATAAATTATTAATTTTTTGTGTTAATTAGGGGAATCATTTATCTAAAACATAAAACCTAGTAAGGACATCATCTGGATTATGTCGTTTAGGTGTACGTCTGTACTAGGCTGGAAAAGTTTTCTGGCAAGCCTGTTTTGGTAGAACCTTAGTATCTTTGTTGAGTTTACGTTATGTTCTTTAACTTCTTTCATTACTGATGGTACATTCAGGTGGAGAGTAATAATTATATTCTGATCAAACCACTTTCATTTTCTACTTTGAACTTGTTCTAGAATTTTTATGTTTGGATTGGATATTGTACACCATAACTGGATCTCCTAAGCCCATATTAGCCTAAGGCTCACTTTGAATATTACCACGAATATCGAAGGAAAGAGGAAGAATGGAAACCATTCACTTGTTATATTATACAGGGTGATTCAGGAGGAAATATCAGTATTTTTGATACGTATTCGGGAATCCAAAATAAACATAATAAATATGGGCCCTATTCCCGGCCGTTACCTAAATACAGGGGCAAACAATATTCAAATTAAAATGTTTATTAAATTATTTATAAGAAGTAGGCTAGGTCTTATATTTGTTTTCAGAAATGCCACCGTTTACTTCTAATCACAAGTCAGTTCACTGATGAATAGCTCGGATCGCTCTATGAATGGATGCGGGTATGTTCCTAATAGTTGCTGCTGCATTTATTATTCAATCGAATAATGCATCTCTAGTGTTTACTTTACTTACTTAGAAAGTTATTGTTAAAAGTTGTTTAAAAAATTTCGTACTTGTAAACTGTAGTGTGTAGGGGCTCCATCATGTTGTAAATACATGTTCTGTCGTACATTAAGTGGAACATCTTCTAATAGGTTTTGCAGCTGATTCTGTAGAAAATTTAAGTATACTTGTCCTGGGAGATTACCGTCGATTATGAATGAACCGATTAATTGACTATTTAACATACCACACCATACATTAATGCTGAATTTATGTTGAAAATTATTTTCTACAGTAGCGTGACGAGTTTCATAGGAACATCGGTGTTCATTATGAAGATTTTTAACACCATTGCGAGTGAACTGTGCTTCATCAGTGGCAGAACGTACTTATATACAGTCTTCGATTTGAATTAATCCAATTGCAGAATTGCATCGTTAACGCAAAATAACCATCTTGCAAATGTTCAACTCGTTGTAAGTGATATAGGTATAAACAATTAATGTGAAGATCCCACCAAGCAGATGATTCTGTAATTTGGTAAGTATTGGCTTTCACCTTGTATTTAAGCTTGGATCATTTTCGACGGCGTTAAGGATATCCTCTTCTAGTTGAACATCAAGTCTCGATTCCCGTTCAGATACAATTCTAGCTCTTGGAATTGGAAATTACCAGATTCTCCAGCAGTAGTAAAAACGTGTTGAAAACCCCTTTTATCTGGTACCCTCCGATTCGGAAATCGACGCTGATACTTGGCGACTGCAAGATTTGAGCTCCTGTTGCAAAAGCCATAAACGAGTATAATTTAATATCAGAATATTCACAATAAGAGAATAGCGCAGGCATAATGAAATTAATCTAATGTTTAAATTGTCAGAAATAATTTCAATATTGTTGACCCCTATATTTCTGTAACGGCCGGAAATAAGACCCATGTTTATAGAAACTTTTATGTTTATTTTGGGTCCCCGAATACGTACCTATAATATGGATATTTCCTCCTGAATTACCCTGTATATGATTATGATCGGTTTATACTTTTTGGGGCCTTCTACAGTTAATAGTCAAAGGCCTCGGTAGCTCTCTATTATTTTGACTGGCAGTATTTTTCTGACCATTAATTGACGTTTTTAACTTTGGTAAGTCCGTTAAAAGTAAACGATAATATGGTTAAACCCAATGAAATATTACCAATTATCTTAAAAATATTTTTCTCAAGTAATTCCTTTTCCATTTACTGTTTTTGTAAATAAAAGTTTCCCATACTTACTTGACAACTTTGGTTAATGTGCAATTAGACGTTAACTGGAATAAAAGATATCATTCCATATATTATTATCGAAAAACTCTCCTATACTGTTTCCATTGTTTTGCTTTAACCAAAGATAAATTTTCGATTGAATCCTGGACTAAACTTCGTAATAAGGAATATCGTAGATCCAGACGTTTCAAAGCTAATCCCGCTATTTATGTTGAAACTTACATGAGCTAGAGCAGGACTTATCAAATAAAAAGGAAAGTTTATTGAGTCAAACGCCAATATTATGTCCTACATCGGGTTTAACTTATTGGCCCTAAGCTGTGTGTCCGCTAGCTGGATTTTCCAATTGTGGCCAGTATTGTTCAAAAATATGACTTTGAGATATGGCTTATAGAAATATTGACCCAGGAAAACTCGTTCAAACGTTATGCAGTTAGTATATACGTAAAGGTTGGAATAAATGCGTCTTAAAATCAGAAGTTTATTTTCTGTAATTTGTAGTATTGCAAAAATTATTTGTTTATGAATTCTACGTTACATTAGTTAAAAATATACAGGGTGTTCTATTTGAAAAATTTGAGAATAATGAGTTTTTAATGACTCATTTTTGAAACCTTATTTAGAACACCCTGTATAAAATTGATGAAAACTCTTCAATTCATCGTATCTCTGAACTCCTTGTCCTTATTTCTGTACAATGCAGTGATTACCAAAAATGTTTTCAGAGTTTTTTTTTTTTGGTTTATGTTCAGAGCTGCCTAATTTTTTTATCTTAGTTTTTAATATAGTACTCTTAAAGTACCAAAGCAAATTGCATAAAATTATAGATATTTATAAAGGATAATAGAAACCAAAATATGCAGGAAAATACAGGGGGTCCCATTTAAAAGAATTCAACATTATGTTACCACACTTTCTTGGGCAACCCTGTATATGCAAAAATATTTTCCTGAAAAAATACACTCTATGATACAGTATAAGCCCGCATATGAAAGCGCGATGCACTGTTGCAAGACCCTGTATAATGGTTGGGTACACGTGTTTTATTAGGGTTGTATTATGGAATAATATCGTTTTATATTTACGTTTGTTCTATAATCTTCTATTAACCTGTTATATTATAAAATTATGGTTTGACAGAACAAAATTATTTTATATTAGGCGTCACAAAATATAAACGTTCTTAGCCTTATTTTTGAACCTAAAATTACTATTGTAAAAAACAATTTCTCATATAATCCTTATTTTTTTAGTTCATTTTCTACGCAGAATCTAGGTCAAAGCTTTACATTTACGCAAAAATTAATTATGTCATTTATTTACCTTCTTTTTCAGCAACCTTGTACCTAATTAAACTAACCTAAACTAACCAAAAAAAATATATGCTCCCGAGTAATTTTTCCAAAAAACAAATTTCCAAACTTTTTCCCCATTAATCCAAAGTTGTACCCCTAATCAGTAACGAGATTTCCTTGCTGACCTTCCTTATCCTGGACACCCTGTAGTAGCGTATATACGAAGTAAACTAAAATAACTAACTTGCCTAAGAATTTTGTTGAAATTTATTAAGAAAATAGAAAAGTTTATATTTTATCACATTTCGATTAACAAAGTAAGGCCAAGGCTGCATTCTTATACAGGCTACTCTCGTTTACAATTTGCTGGAACAAACCCATGCAGTACAATGTTTTATTGTCAACGCGGGTCTCAAGCACAAAAATAACCCATCAATTATGTACATTGTACAATATTGCCGTGTGTCCGGTTCGATATAGCTTGTAAGATGGCCAACAGAAGTTGACAAGAAACAGTCCCTTTGGTATCATATCTTCACGTCGGACCGACGATAATCGAAAAACGGTCTAAGCTGTCCCTTAGGGCGAAATTACGACCTTCTTCCGGGCGTTTTTTTAACGAGATACAGTTTTGAAACTCACTGGTGAGGTAAAGTTAGAAATATTTTGAAAATAACAGTAAATAAAATATGGTTAAAGTTGAATTAACTTTTTTTTTTAGGCCTAGGCACTTATTTTGGGAATGTCTCTTAGTTACGTAATGATTTGAAACGGAACATCCTGTGTATAATACTAGTTTTAGAATATCTATTAGTTTCTTAACAATTTTCTTTGTCGTCTTGCTATACGTACCAGTTACCGTTCTCGGCATTTTAATTAATTCCCATGGGACATCAAAATCTAACCTGAACTAACCTACTTGACCCCTGTATAATTAGACTTTGAGGCCCTTCAAGTCCCTAGGTATACCCAATTTAGGTCCGGACTTTAAAAACAAGACTGATTTCAATTTTTTTAAATTCAATTAAAAAACACATAAAAAACTAATTCTAATGACATACTTATCAAAATCCCCGCACTCGCCGCTCAGCCATAATAAATTGCTCTTCTTTAGATGTTGAAACACATACAAAATAATAAATGTTTTTATAACGACAATAATACCAATAATAAAAAATAAACCAAAGTAATAAAATAGCGGCGTGTTAAAATTTGAAAATTTTTAATTCAATTTGACTCCATGGCTCGGCACCTCAGAACAACGAAATATGGGGGGCAACAAAACATAATAAGTCATTGTCAGTTGCAACCTCTCAGATTTTTGGGCATTACGAGGATATTTTTGTTAAACATTTACTTCTCGTTTAAAATGCCCCATCAATTTTCAAACCAAGAATACGCTGATATAATATTTGTATATGGATTTTGCGATGGTAACGGGCGAGCCGCTTCTCGAGAGTATGAATTAAGGTTTCTTAGAAGAAGATGTCCAAACCATCAAACATTTTCAAATGTATTTTCTTTTGTTCGTGAACAAGGACATTTTCCAAAATAATATTGATCAGCCTGTAAGACACCCAGTTCAACAGGAAGAAGACATTTTAAATTTGATTGAAGAAAATCCAAAAACATCCACAAGGAAAATTGCTAGACGTCTGCATATAACGCAAAAATTAACCCATTCAACAATAAAAAATGAAGGCTTATATCCTTATCATATCCAAGGGGTAGAAAGGTTGGAACCAGGTGATTATGCTAACCGTTTGGTTTTTTGTCAGTGGATTAGGGGGTACCAAAGAGATATTTACCTGACTTTGTGGACCGATGAAGCTCAGTTTACCAGAGATGGAGTTAACAATTCCAGAAATTGTCATCTGTGGTCCCTAGAAAATCCAAATGCTATTAGGCAGTCGCACTCGCAACATAGATTTTCCATTTGGGCAGGTATAATCAATGGTAAATTGATTGGCCCACACATCTTTGAAGAAAGATTAGATGGAAACCAATATTTACACTTTTTGGAAAACATTTTGCCAAATCTTCTCCAAAATGAGAATGTTAATTTAAGAGGAATGTATTTCCAACACGATGGAGCCCCTCCACATTATGCAAGAATTGTTTCCGAACTTTTAAACAATAGATATCCCAACAGATGGATAGGTCGTGGGGGGCCCCATTCTTGACCAGCAAGATCTCCCGACTTTAACCCGCTGGACTTCTTTTTTTGGGGTTATATGAAAAATTTAGTTTACGAGGAAGAAATTAATACACGGGACCAGCTCTTGCAACGCATTATCACTTCATTTCAGGAAATAAAAAATAGACCAGGTGTAATCAGAAGTGCAGTTTCAAATTTAAATATGAGAGGAAGAAAATGTGAAGAAGTTAATGGTGGGCATTTTGAAAATATTCTCAAATAATTATGTTTTTGTTATTTTTGTTATTATTGGTATTATTGTCGTTATAAAAACAGTTATTATTTTGTATGTGTTTCAACATCTAAAGAAGAGCAATTTATTATGGCTGAGCGGCGAGTGCGGGGATTTTGATAAGTATGTCATTACAATTAGTTTTTTATGTGTTTTTAAAATAAAAAATAAAATTGACAAAAATATGATATACAGGGTGTTGAATTTAAAAAAATGAAATCAGTCTTGTTTTTAAAGTCCGGACCTGAATTTCAAAAAATTTTCATACGGCATTTTAAAGCGATAGCTACTCAAAATATTTCCACCGAATATGAACATTTTATACCGGGTGCTAAAAGAATTATGGCAAAAACAAAAATGAGCCAAACCTTATAAAACACTCTGTATCTAAGTAACGAGGAAATATGGACCCACTAAAGATAGATTATTTAGAACCCCCAAGATGTCCACTATCTCCTGGTGATGTATGTACATTTAGATCCGAGTCACCCTGTATTTTGTTTACAGAATACCATGACATTACTTTTAAAAGAAATAGGGAAATAATATATTGAAATGGAGTAAATCTAAGTCATCAAGAGAGTTCTTATTTTGTTTTTATTAAAATTTTAATACTAAACTTAAAGTTTATAATATCCTTGTGTGAAATGTATAATTTAGCTTAAAATAAATACTAATTGTAATTTTGAGCAAGTTTATATATTATTTTGAAGTAAAATATTTGATTAACTGAGTAATCCATAAATTAATTTTAAATATTGATTTTTAATAAACCTAAGGTGAAATAATGCAATTTATTCAAACTTGCCTTGTCCCAAAATTAATAACAACCAAGATACAGGGTGTCAAAGTTTTAATTTTGTTTTCGCTTTTTTCCGATTATTTCTTAACGAAACGACATAGCACCACAAAATTAAGGGTTTTGGGGTTTCTTGAGGTGAGGAATTCAAAATTATTCATAGTTTTTGTGTAACCAGTAGAGGGCGCTATCTACGGCATGCCCTACTCATTTTAGCTGGCATAACTTTGTTTAGGCTTCTTATATCGATCCGACTAATAAAAAAATAAGTTACTTTACTTCTTTTACATCAAAAACATATAACTTATTGAAGTCGCTAGGAGCAACCATTTTCGAGATAATGGCATTTCATATTATTAATGCAAGAATGCTAAAATATTTAAAATAATTGTGTATTCGTATGAATGTAATTTATAACAGCTGGCTTTCATTAAAAACAACGACGTTTCTAAGGCAACAACATGATACACAAGGTATCGTCTGTCAAAGTTATTAATTTTACAAGTACAATACGCAGATATTATTCAAATTTTTAGTAATGCCTCGACATAATTGATTTTCCAATGCGGAAATGCGTGATATGCTTTGTATTTACGCAAAAGAAAATTTTAACGGTCGGAGTGCAGGGCGCAGGTACCAAGAAATGTTTCCGAATAGAAGGCAACCAAACCGCAAATTATTTTAAAATATTTATGACGGACTAGGAGAGACTGGTTCGTTTCGACAAAAAAAAGAGGTTTCGGGCCGTCCAAAAAATATAACACCAGAACAGGAAAAAGAGATTTTAGTTCGTGTAGCAGAAAATCCAGAAGTGAGTTTCAGGAAATTGAAGGCAGCTACAGGTGTAAGTAAATCTTCAATTGCTAGAATATTTCAGGATAAAGGCATGTTACCACATCACTTTACACCCGTACAGTGTTTACTGCCGCCTGATCTTCCAGCCAGACTTCAGTCCGGATGTTAATCCAATGGACTTCTGCATTTAGGGTTATTTGAAAACCATTGTTTATAACAGTTCAATAAACAACCGTAATGAGTTAAGTCAAAAAATTATAAATTCTGTAAATCTGCTCAGAAATGATGAAGATCTTTTGTTTAAGCTCCGACAGTCTTTTGTAAAACGTATAACGAAATGTATTGAGGTCAATGGTGGCCATTTTGAACAATTGCTATCACGGCGTTATCGGGGGTTTTTGGAGGGTGGGAATTAATGCAGTGATAATGATAATAATGACGGACGCATTTGTAATTTCTTGGAAGTTCGTCCGTTTTGTGTATGTGTATTTGTATGTACCTGGGTTAATTACTTATTTTTAATATGGATGACCTTAAATTCGGAGTTTTGTATTTATTACTGTTGTGCGTTGTTATTTCTTTCATTAAATTGTTTGCTACAGAAAAATATATTAAAATCTAAGTAACTACGGTAGAAGTACATCTCAGCTATATCCAATATTAATTAAAATAATATTATAATCCACTTGTCTTGGTAGATTGGTCGACATTTCCTCTTTCATTCTTCTTAAGGGGGCATTACAGTTGGAAAGTTTTTCTTTCCGAAGGAACTTTTTACTGCAGCAATAACTGTGTCTATTACTATCTTTTTTCATTTTTTCCAGTCCTTCTCTACTTGTTTCTTCCATTTTTTTATCTTCTTTTTATTTCTAACTATTTTGTTACTTTTAAATGTTATTAAACTAAGTATTAAATGAAATTTTTGATTATAATAAAATTAGTAATTCCGTATATGAAAAAGAATGTTAATTAGAAAAAAAATAGTCAACCTTAAGTATCTACATTAACTTTGACACTTGTAGCAGCAAATGTAGCTGATTTAAATAATTTTAAGTCAGAAATTTACCGTTGCTCGATTTTCCGTTGCTTTTTGACCACGTACTTAGTTTAATTGGACATATCAAATGTCATTATCTCGAAAATGGTGGCTCCTAGCGACTTCAATAAGTTATAGGTTTTTGAGGTAAAAGAAGTAAAGTAACTTATTTTTTTATTAGTCGGATCGATATAAGAAGCCTAAACAAAGTTATGTCAGCTAAAAGGAGTGGGGCATGCCGCCCTCTACTGGTTACAAAAAAACTATGGATAATTTTAAATTCCTCACGTCAAGAAACCCCAAAACCCTTAATATGAGCTGCTATGTCGTTTCGTTAAGAAATAATCGCAAGAAAACAAAATTAAAATTTTGACACCCTGTATCTCGGTTGTTATCAATTTTGGGATAAGGCATGTTTGAATAAATCGCATTATTTCGCCTTAAAGAGTCTGCTGTTGCTCTGTGTCCCATTACTTTTGGGGCACCCTGTATATAGTAAAAACGTTTGAAAACAGAATATTTTGTTTTGCGTGTGAGTTGTGCTCACGGTTCAAATCACTTCAGTGTCTTTACTAATATGCTCCCTAATTTGTCTCAATTTCTGCCAAAATGTCAGCAATCGACGCCTCTTTCGCAGCGTATCTTCTGAAGCGCCGTTTAGGTAATCCGACGCCACCGGGCGACGCTTATATAATTGCCCCTGGTTTTCAATTAACGGCTCCAACAAATCAAACCGTTTTAGGACCGACTCAAGCCGAAACGACGTTTCGCTGCCTTTATGTTCTTCAATCCTCTGAAATATGGCCTCACAGAACTGCTGAATACAAAGGAAAGGTAATTGGATGGATAAAAATTACTGGCTACAGTTTAGGGCTTATTTTTAGGCCTATTTTGTAATAAAGTACGGTTTCGTTGGGATAAAATGTAGCAAATTTAAAATATTAAAAAAAAAACATTCATAATACAATGTTTTCTTATGTGTATTTATTTATTTATACTTCAATTGCTTATCAGTTATCTTATATACAGTCCAAACGGTCGATCTTTGCTGGTGAGTCACGGATAAGCGATCAAGAGACAACGTGATTTACAACACCCCATCTGAATTTATTATAGCGGTAAAAATAAATAGAAACATAATAGAGCATCTCCGGGGTGGCCCAATACGTCTCGAATTGCAAGTAACGTGCTAGACAGAGAAAAAGATTTTGGAGGGTTGTTCATTGATGTCAAAGGTATAGTTTCGATCTGTCAACTTTAATTTGTTTTTGAGTGCCTTGAAATTAAATTTAATCCTATAAACTGTTCTTGTCAGAGTCATTTTTACCAGGATCCAGCAGCCGAATTACGAACACTCGACATCGACAAAACTCCCTTGCTTCTCTCCTCGTCTTGCCGTAGTCCGATTTAAATCAACAAGATGGGAATTACAGACAATCTATTAGTTAAAACATGTCGATTTTCTCGACACGACAATAAGCGACTAGTTTTGTGGACCCGATAGCCATATCGAGCCAAAAGCAATTTTTAGCAAGAAAGAGTAATTTTAGTGCCGATGTTTTGATTTGTCCATTTTTCATTTTTAAATTAAGTTCAAATTGGTTTAATGTTTAATTATTGAAGTGGAAGCGCATAAAACGCTAAGTATTTACTGACGAAATATTGTTTGGAGAAATCAAATTGTTCTGAAAGGTACCCAGGAATTTCTTCCAAAAATTAATCTTGTGCAAGTTAAATGCTGTACAATATTTATTATTTAACTGTGAGTAAATTAAACGTAATATTGCCTGTACTATATAATTATATCAATTATTATTCAATATTATTTATTGAAAATCCTCATTATATAATATACATACTATTTCTACAACCATGTAAAAAAACTGTATGAAACTGCATAGGTTTTTTACTGGCATCAAGTCATTTATATTTTTATATTTGTATTTAAAGAAAATAGGTGGTTCGTTTGTTCGTCTGAGGTAGTTACCTTCCTACTGGTGCTACTCCAAAGTCAATGTTTTTAGGAATAGCTAGATGTCCACTGTCGATTGACCGAAAGTAACCGAGCACATATCGATAATTACCTAGCGATTGGCCGATTGGTCGTAATAGTCGCAAATGCATCCCGACTCGAGATGCCACTGATCGACTTCGATATCTCGATCAACAATTAATAGAGTGTTTGTAATTCGGCTGCAGATTTATTATTAACTAGTAGGTATATTATAGTAGAGATTATTTAAAAAGACCGAAAGCCCAATAAAGCGTGCAACAAAGAACGCTACAGGGTATTCTTTGTTTTCATACAAATTAAAAGCAAGGGAATATCCAGTTGACGCCCTACAAAGAGAGTAAAATAATAAATCACATAAGTCTTAGTGTTCTATCTTTTACCAGGTACACAAGCGTGTACCTGAGGAAGAGAGACATATTGTAATATGAGGGTGTATATTGTGTCCTTTTATAAAAAAACTTGATGACCCATAGTATAAATTAATTCATCCACGGCATTCTAATTTTGCTTTGTATTGTTTTACTATTTGTAGCAATTCGGGTTTGAGTGCGTTTCCATAAAATTAATATTTTTGCTTTGTAGCCAGGAAATGATACAGCTTTTCTCGTTGAAGCATTTGGCATATTTTCGCTGAGCCGTGAATGGTACTTTGCATTGTCCATAACAAAAAGCGAGGGTTTTTCGAGCCGTGGTAAAAGCTGTTCTTTCAACCATTTTTCAAACAATGTAGAGTTCATGTTGTCATGATAGTCAGCGCTTTTATTTTTTGAAAAAAAACTTAGTCTGCTCCATCTATAAAGCCATCTTTGCTGCCAGCATGCAAAACTATACAGGGTGTCCGGAAACTTCGCTCGTATATTTTATGGGATATTTTACATATGAAAATATGAAAAAAAAATCATATGAATGTAGGTCCTTAAATGTCTTATAAGGAAGCTATAGTCGTCCAAAGGTGACCTCTAAAGATTACTTTCTCTTTTATATCTTTGCGACCGCTTGAGGTATTAATGTGCTTTTTGGCACACAAACTAATAATAACAATAATTGCTAATTTATGATATTGAGAGTTAGTATGAAATTTAGTCCTAGGACCTACATTCATATGAACTTTTTTCCATATTTTCATATGTAGAATATCCCCTTAAAATATACGAACGAAGTTTTCAGACACCCTGTATATCTTTCGCCATCTGTTGTTTTTTATTTAAAACTAATTTGATGTTGTCATCATCTTCTAATGTCGCTACAATTTTGAAATATCCATGTTTCGTCTATAAAACCACATCTAAAGGAGTTTCTGATAACAAGTTTTCTGTATATTGTCTCAAAAATTTTGTACGTTTTGGAACAATATCCGGTTTCTCCATAATGTAGCGCCTGCCACTGTCCCTTTTATGTTTAAATCCCAAATGTTTTAACAAATGACCTAATGTGGAGTTCTTAGGTCAATAATTTGTTTGGCATTTAATTCTTCTTTTGGCTTTTGCCGTGTGACATACTTATGCGTGGCAATCATATTGTAAACTACGTTCCTTATTTGAGTTTACCTTGCCTCAGTTAAATCCCTAGTTTTTGGGAAACGCCATTCTCTATTAGCCTAAAAACATGTTGCACCAAGGATTCTAAGTCGAATGTCGAATAAACCCCAAACTTCCTCGCCCGTACCTGAATTTTTGGGTATCTGGGAAAAGGTTCTTTGTTCCGCTTTAATTTCTCACACCTGACAAAGAAAGGCAATTGAGGGTTGATACTTGCTAATTTTAATGCCTATGATTTGTTTGGAAGAAAGACAGATGATTAAAAGCTGTGGCTTTCTTTGTTGCACGTTTTATTGCCCTTTCGGTCATTTTATATAATCTCTACTATATAAGTGTTATATTATTATTATTCCAGTATATAATATGTTAGTGTTTGCTGAGACACAACCAAAATTTTCCTCAAATCAGCGGTAATGATTCATAGTATTATGATAAATATTAAATTCCCAAAAGGTTTTTCCAACTTAAAATCTCGTGCTATAAATTTCCTACATTCACATTTAAATTTAGTTATGTTTCTATTAGTCTTAGACGAAATCATATTGTAAAACTTAAGGCCTTAAATGGGGTATCCTTTTTACAATACTATATTATGGATTTACCGGAATAACCTTGTATTTATTATACATATATATTTTACAAGTTGTCTTTGTTATTGTATATAGTAGATAGTTAAATAGAAAATAGAAAAATAAGTAAATTAAAAATAATGTCTCAATGATTTGTATTCAATTTTCCGTTTTCTCCTATATTGGTTCCAGAAAATGCTAAAACTTAAAAACTATTAAACCTATGATCCATTCATTCAAATGAATTTTTGTTATATTGCATTTTTATACTTGTGAGCAATAAGTAGACATTAAAATATATTTCTGCTGGCATATAATAAGATATTAATATGTTTTAATGTGTATTATTAAAAAAAGCTTTAAAATTAGCTTATTTCTGAATTTTTTAGTGTTCAGTATACATCTCAATAGGATCTTTTTATTTTATTGTTAATTTCGATAAACAATAAAATCAAATGCGATATTTATTCTTAGATAATTATAGCTTTCCAGATTTACTTATATTAACTAAATACTGGTTACATAAATTAAAGAACCTCTTTTCATGCCAAATTATATTGTTATTTCTAAATTTTGTAGATCTAATTCTTTCTTCATTCATCTATTATATTTTTCCAAAAAAAAATTATATACAGTGAGCTCAAAAAGGTTGGAATAGATTCGTTTAAAATTCAGGTGATTATTTTCTGGAAAAACGCTTAGACATGTCGATTATTATTTTTAATTGCGAATTTTTTGACATAAGAAATGTGTATACAGGATGTCTCAAGAAGAACATATTATACCGTCAACATTAATTTTTTGAAATAAAACACCCTGTATATTATATTATTTTTAAATGAGCATTTCTTTTACCGAAAGAACATTTTAAAAATATTCTCTGCAGGCGAAGTAACTAGTACAAACCTTCCATCGATTTAAACTATAATGAACAAGCTGTAATATATACTATTTAATCGTATTAAAAATTTACAACAATCCGCATTTTAATTATTTGATAGAAGCGACGCCTGTGGTCAGGAGTTTAATGCTTTTTTATGTCATCAAATTAAGCTTGGACCAACTATAAACCTTGGTCAAAAAATTTTGTTTGTTTGTTTAAAAAAGAAAACGAAAATAATATTAATTTACGTCTTTATAATACAAGATAAGACTTTATGATATGTTTACCTATGAATTCTTCTTGTAAAGAAATCTATAACTTATGATTCTAAAAAAAAATTTAATTATCTTCCGGTTTATGAAAAAAAAAATGTCGAATTTTAAAATGTTTAAAAAACTGTCAAAAGCTCATTATTTAAAAAAGATTATTATACCTTAAATGAATACTTTGACCATAATCTGTCATAATTATGTTTATTTTTTATTCTAACATTTAAAATTTTTTTATATTATATTTTATTGTTGATTAAAATTTCTAAAATCGTTGTCGATAAAGATATTTTTTTCAGACAGTAAAGCATATTTTGACTTCGAGTTTTCATTTTCTTGTAGTATTGTGTTATTTCAGGCTTCAGAGTGATAAACTAATTTATAGTAGTCTCGGTACATAGAATATCCGCGATAAATATCAAAAGAGCCCCGAAATGAGACTTGACAATGACTGCTAAGTCAGTCGCAACAATTCCGTTTGTGAATGGAAACAGTGTGACCACAGCCTGTCCGGCTTTCATCCGTGTCTCCACATCAAAGAAGGGTTTAGTTCGGGAAATTCTGTGACGATTTAAGCCTCTGCACCTTTGCAGACGTTACCGCACGACGTTTGCAATGTTTAGTCTATTTATTATGTAGTGTATGTACGGTTGTTTTGGCTTTTGACTAATTGCTAGTTAACGAAAAAACGTTCAATGGCACCTTGAACTTTCAAGCTATGAAATAGACACTAACCTGATTTAATGCTAGAAATGTTATCTGAAAATAGGAAAATCAAAAAAAAAATGTTGGAATTAAAAATATTAGGGTGGTCAAAAAATAAAAATAAATTGATTTGGAATAGCGCTAAAAAGGTGCCTTGAAACAAAATAAAGATAATGCGGAGTGCGTTAAAGTGTACCATATCAAATTAATGTTTTAGGGTGGTCCTTAAGTACGTTGCCAAATTAAAGAGGGTAGTTAGTTCCTTAGGACAAGAAAATATTATACAGGGTTATCTAAATTAAATGTCCACCGTTGATAACTTTGTTATTATTATAGATACAGAATAGTTTCAATTAGCAAACTATTAGTATTATTAACGCTCATTGAGATGGAAGAATAAAAAAAACAAATGAACATCACGTTTCCGAGATTGGACGAAAATTACGATTTTTTTTAATAGAAACCCCCGTATATTATATTTTTTTCTGTTAGAACTCTAAGTTTTAAACAAAAAAGATTATAAGTAATTTTCTCCTAAAGTCAAAAATGACGTTGATATTACAATTTCTAAATATTAACAGTAATAATAGTAAGAAGGCTATGAAAGCCACGTGATCTTTACGATTTGATGGTATTAATATAAGTGATGAATCGCAGAAGGCAGAAATGCAGTTCCATATCAAGGAGGCTTTGGAAAACAATGATAACACTCTCTATCAAGTCAAGTAATGTCAAACATTAGTATGCTTTAATTCGTTTTTCGCTTATAACTTTTGTTGTGTCAATTATTAATTTAAAAAAAAAATGGTTTTCGCCCATGAGGAAAAGTGTGATATGTTAGCTTCTTACTTAGTGTGCAGAGAAGTCTCTTCCAGAGCAAAAGAATACTACGCTGGATTATATTCGCTTCGCATTCAACCACATGAGAGATATTTTCTGAGACTGTACCGAAAATTTAGAGGCAATGAGAGTGTTTTTACCAAAACAAGGACAAATAAAAATTTCATAATAAGCGAGGCCACGGAAATCGCAGTTATTGCATATTTTGAAGCCTACCGTAATAATTCAATACCAGATATTGTCAAGGACTCTAATTTGTCTTATGGTACTGTGCATAGGATTCTAAAAACATACAAATTTATTCCCTGTAAGTACCGACCAGTTCAAACGCTTTTGCCAGGGGATCCAGAAAGAAGAAATGTTTTTTGCCATTGGTATCTTAAATCCTGTCCAAATGTAAATAACTTTCGTTATATTTTATGGACAGATGAATCTAATTTCTCAAATTGTGGAATGTATAATAGAAAAAATCATCATTACTGGTCAAGGGAAAATCTTTTGTTAGTACATCCAAGAGCTCTACAAGTTCGTTTCAGTTTTAACGTTTGGTGCGGCTTAATTGGTTCCAGAATTATCGGTCCGTTTTTTTTATGAGGGCACCCTTACTGGTAAAAGATACATTGAATTTAAGACTGAAATTCTGAACAATTTCTTAGACTTATCATAGGGCGAATTTGCAAGAAAGCAGCGTTGTCACGTTGAAAACCTTCTGATGTTTCTTCTTACCCTCAGAGACACATTAACCAATACGTTTGGAGAATTATTAATTTCGGCAATTTTTTCTGAAATCCTTCGTTTAAGATCATTTATATCCTCAATTGGTGTTCGATAAATGGAGTTTTTTATAAAAGGCCACAAGAAGAAATCGCAGGGTGTTAAATCGCAGGAACGAGGTGGCCATATTTGTTGCGTATTTCGGCTTATAACTCTGTTTTCAAAAAATTCACTTAAAAAATTTAAATTTTCTCTGGTTACATGAGGTGTAGCGCCATCTTGTTGGAAGTAACCTTCCCGCAATTCATCATCGTGAAGCTCATTAATAAATCAATATAGGAATGAAGCACAACGGCGACATCCCATAGTAATCGAGCGTACCACCGAGCGAGCCGGTGAGGTTCTATAAAGATCCATACACCAGCACGGAGCCCATAGTAACAGGCATCTAACCTCGGTGGCGCCGAAAACCATTACTTCGGTTTAGGTTACCGAGACCTTAAGATTACAACAAACAAATGTTTGTCCCTTATCCTTTCCATCAGACCCAATCTCTGGACGCGTTTCGCTGTATAACAGCTCATCAGCAGAGCTATAGGGTCTGACGGAAAGGAAGGGACTGTCTGTGAATTTCATCACTATATATAGAAAACAATATAGGAATGAAGCACAACGGCGACATCCCATAGTAATCGAGCGTACCACCGAGCGAGCCGGTGAGGTTCTATAAAGATCCATACACCAGCACGGAGCCCATAGTAACAGGCATCTAACCTCGGTGGCGCCGAAAACCATTTCTTCGGTTTAGGTTACCGAGACCTTAAGATTACAACAAACAAATGTTTGTCCCTTATCCTTTCCATCAGACCCAATCTCTGGACGCGTTTCGCTGTATAACAGCTCATCAGCAGAGCTATAGGGTCTGACGGAAAGGAAGGGACTGTCTGTGAATTTCATCACTATATATAGAAAACAATATAGGAATGAAGCACAACGGCGACATCCCATAGTAATCGAGCGTACCACCGAGCGAGCCGGTGAGGTTCTATAAAGATCCATACACCAGCACGGAGCCCATAGTAACAGGCATCTAACCTCGGTGGCGCCGAAAACCATTTCTTCGGTTTAGGTTACCGAGACCTTAAGATTACAACAAACAAATGTTTGTCCCTTATCCTTTCCATCAGACCCAATCTCTGGACGCGTTTCGCTGTATAACAGCCCTATAGCTCTGCTGATGAGCTGTTATACAGCGAAACGCGTCCAGAGATTGGGTCTGATGGAAAGGATAAGGGACAAACATTTGTTTGTTGTAATCTTAAGGTCTCGGTAACCTAAACCGAAGAAATGGTTTTCGGCGCCACCGAGGTTAGATGCCTGTTACTATGGGCTCCGTGCTGGTGTATGGATCTTTATAGAACCTCACCGGCTCGCTCGGTGGTACGCTCGATTACTATGGGATGTCGCCGTTGTGCTTCATTCCTATATTGTTTTCTATATATAGTGATGAAATTCACAGACAGTCCCTTCCTTTCCGTCAGACCCTATAGCTCTGCTGATGAGCTGTTATACAGCGAAACGCGTCCAGAGATTGGGTCTGATGGAAAGGATAAGGGACAAACATTTGTTTGTTGTAATCTTAAGGTCTCGGTAACCTAAACCGAAGAAATGGTTTTCGGCGCCACCGAGGTTAGATGCCTGTTACTATGGGCTCCGTGCTGGTGTATGGATCTTTATAGAACCTCACCGGCTCGCTCGGTGGTACGCTCGATTACTATGGGATGTCGCCGTTGTGCTTCATTCCTATATTGTTTTCTATATATAGTGATGAAATTCACAGACAGTCCCTTCCTTTCCGTCAGACCCTATAGCTCTGCTGATGAGCTGTTATACAGCGAAACGCGTCCAGAGATTGGGTCTGATGGAAAGGATAAGGGACAAACATTTGTTTGTTGTAATCTTAAGGTCTCGGTAACCTAAACCGAAGAAATGGTTTTCGGCGCCACCGAGGTTAGATGCCTGTTACTATGGGCTCCGTGCTGGTGTATGGATCTTTATAGAACCTCACCGGCTCGCTCGGTGGTACGCTCGATTACTATGGGATGTCGCCGTTGTGCTTTATTCCTATATTGTTTTCTATATATAGTGATGAAATTCACAGACAGTCCCTTCCTTTCCGTCAGACCCTATAGCTCTGCTGATGAGCTGTTATACAGCGAAACGCGTCCAGAGATTGGGTCTGATGGAAAGGATAAGGGACAAACATTTGTTTGTTGTCATTAATAAATGTTGTCAGAATTTCGATCCGATATCTCTCAGCTGTAATTGTGCCATCAAAGTAAATTGGGCCTACTATTCTTCTAGAACTAATTGCTGCCCACACACCAACTTTTTGAGGATGAAGAGGTCTTTCTACAAAAACATGCGGATTTTGCGTATTCCACATTCGCATATTTTGTGAATTAACATAGCCTGATAAATAAAAATAAGCCTCATCGGTAAAAAATGTTTTTTCAAAAGCACCACTATTTTCTTCTTGAAAATTGTTTAAAAACCATTCACAAAAATTAAGTTTTTGGGGAACGTCATTGGGAAGGAGTTCATGAATAGCCGTAACACGATAAGGGTATAGATGCAGATCCTTTTTCAAAAGTGTTTGACATGTACTGTAGCATAAATCCGTTTGCTGAATTTGTTGAGATAAATGCCTAATAGAAGTTGAAGGATTATTTTCCATAATTTGTCGCGCTTCTTCAATAACCTCATTCGATCGTTTCGTTGGTCTTCCAGCCTCTTTTTTATGTTGAACAGAACCAGTCAGACGAAATTTATCAACTAGGTATTGTGACCCAGTACGGAAATTATGAAAGGTCACCGCAACATCAGGAAACTCGGTTCGAAATTCATCAAAGCAGTCATGCATAGAGTAATTCCACACACCGCCTATTTTGTTTCCATTTCTAAAAAAACTTTCAACAATAAAAATTTTTTGTGCTTCACTAAACATTTTTACTGTAGAACTTTCAATCCGGCAACAAAGCTTCACCAAAACTTGATACGCAGAAAAATAAAAAAAAAATAACAAATAAAATCATATCCTGCAAATAGCACTTTATAATAGTCAAAAGACGACTCCCCGGAGAAATATTAGTTAAAGCAATAGTAACCTACCTTCAAATAACTGCAAAAATTACAAAATTTCTCCAATTTTTAAACTTTACAAATACACAAATTGAAATAAGACGTAAATGTCATAAAACCATCATGTCATCTTATCTACGCAGTACGGCCATGATGCTTTTAAAATGCATGGCCTTCCTTGAGCAAAATAATTAAAAATCACTCGTTACTATTCTTAATGATCAGTGGATAGGCACAAATGGCCCTATTCAGTGGCCTCCCCGATCACCGGACCTAACCCCGCTTGATCTATTTTTATTTGTTACTAAACAATCGGAATGTCAAAAAAACAAACAAAAACGTAATTTTTAAATGACTTTTTGAAGCCAATAGATATTATTTGAAATAATTGTCTTTTTTGTTGCAAATGACCCCCTTACAGAATGATGCATTAAAACCTTACTATTGAACCAAACCAGGGGTTCCACGATAAAAGTGGACATTAAAAAGGGTTCCACGTATCAAAAAGATTAAGAAACGCTGTCTTATCATAGGGCGAATTTGCAAGAAAGCAGCGTTGTCACGTTGAAAACCTTCTGATGTTTCTTCTTACCCTCAGAGACACATTAACCAATACGTTTGGAGAATTATTAATTTCGGCAATTTTTTCTGAAATCCTTCGTTTAAGATCATTTATATCCTCAATTGGTGTCGATAAATGGAGTTTTTTATAAAAGGCCACAAGAAGAAATCGCAGGGTGTTAAATCGCAGGAACGAGGTGGCCATATTTGTTGCGTATTTCGGCTTATAACTGTTTTCAAAAAATTCACTTAAAAAATTTAAATTTTCTCTGGTTACATGAGGTGTAGCGCCATCTTGTTGGAAGTAACCTTCCCGCAATTCATCATCGTGAAGCTCATTAATAAATGTTGTCAGAATTTCGATCCGATATCTCTCAGCTGTAATTGTGCCATCAAAGTAAATTGGGCCTACTATTCTTCTAGAACTAATTGCTGCCCACACACCAACTTTTTGAGGATGAAGAGGTCTTTCTACAAAAACATGCGGATTTTGCGTATTCCACATTCGCATATTTTGTGAATTAACATAGCCTGATAAATAAAAATAAGCCTCATCGGTAAAAAATGTTTTTTCAAAAGCACCACTATTTTCTTCTTGAAAATTGTTTAAAAACCATTCACAAAAATTAAGTTTTTGGGGAACGTCATTGGGAAGGAGTTCATGAATAGCCGTAACACGATAAGGGTATAGATGCAGATCCTTTTTCAAAAGTGTTTGACATGTACTGTAGCATAAATCCGTTTGCTGAATTTGTTGAGATAAATGCCTAATAGAAGTTGAAGGATTATTTTCCATAATTTGTCGCGCTTCTTCAATAACCTCATTCGATCGTTTCGTTGGTCTTCCAGCCTCTTTTTTATGTTGAACAGAACCAGTCAGACGAAATTTATCAACTAGGTATTGTGACCCAGTACGGAAATTATGAAAGGTCACCGCAACATCAGGAAACTCGGTTCGAAATTCATCAAAGCAGTCATGCATAGAGTAATTCCACACACCGCCTATTTTGTTTCCATTTCTAAAAAAACTTTCAACAATAAAAATTTTTTGTGCTTCACTAAACATTTTTACTGTAGAACTTTCAATCCGGCAACAAAGCTTCACCAAAACTTGATACGCAGAAAAATAAAAAAAAAATAACAAATAAAATCATATCCTGCAAATAGCACTTTATAATAGTCAAAAGACGACTCCCCGGAGAAATATTAGTTAAAGCAATAGTAACCTACCTTCAAATAACTGCAAAAATTACAAAATTTCTCCAATTTTTAAACTTTACAAATACACAAATTCAAATAAGACGTAAATGTCATAAAACCATCATGTCATCTTATCTACGCAGTACGGCCATGATGCTTTTAAAATGCATGGCCTCCCTTGAGCAAAATAATTAAAAATCACTCGTTACTATTCTTAATGATCAGTGGATAGGCACAAATGGCCCTATTCAGTGGCCTCCCCGATCACCGGACCTAACCCCGCTTGATCTATTTTTATTTGTTACTAAACAATCGGAATGTCAAACAAACAAACAAAAACGTAATTTTGGACAATTGTTGTACTCCCTAGGCCCAGTGTAATACGTAATAGTTTATATACTGTACAGTAGAATGAACTTATTATATTGTGCTCTATCCCATTGACATAATATATTAAGAGACCACACAGTTAATGTTTTTAAACTGCAAAATAAAAATAGTCGCGCAACTGCCCTTAGACCTCTGAGAAGAACAGAAGCATTGAGTAGAATTTGCAATATCATATTAAACGATTGCTGTTGTCCGACTTATCCAATGCCTACCTTGGTTGATTTATATTGTGGTTCTCTTAAACGTCTTTCCTGCTGATTTATGCGACATTCCTGCTCATTTCGGGATGTGTCCTGAATCAACACTTCGCATCTAGATAGTAGTCGAAATTTGTTGGCCGACAGTCCCTTTAGACCTTCTCAAACTTATATAATAGTGAATTATGGTTTAAAGTAGCCTCTAATGAAACAAACATGTCTAAAGTTTGTTATTTATACCTACTGTTATTTTGATGATTTGCAAGTTACTTTTTAGTGTTTTTAGGAAAAGAATATTGTCCTTATTTGTTACGATTGAAAATATATCTTTTCCTGTAAACTTGAATAGGCAAGCAAAAGTTAAATTCATAAAAGCGAGGGTGCTGATTAATATAATCGACATATTTATTTAGTTTTATTTAAGAATCCTAATATATCGTCATTAGAAGGGAATAATTATCCTAAAGGTAAAAGTGGATACAAGAATGCAATAAACATAGTAACGTGACAGCTCTATAACCGAGCTATATAGCTGGTGATATGTAGCCAAGCCGTATATCGCTAACCTATATAGCAAAGTTTATAGCAAGATCAAAAAGCAGATAAAGCACCTGCATGTAGCAATTTTACTTTTCAGTTCAGGTGATAGCGAGCAAAGAACATATCGTCGCTGCAGCAGCTGCTACAGTTATTCTGGCTACTCAAAGAAGTTTTGAGGCACGAAGGTAGTATAATGGTACCGATTTATTAAA
Source organism: Polydrusus tereticollis (assembly GCA_963920685.1). Classification (NCBI taxonomy): domain Eukaryota; kingdom Metazoa; phylum Arthropoda; class Insecta; order Coleoptera; family Curculionidae; genus Polydrusus; species Polydrusus tereticollis. Next base: position 113,408,507 of record OY987328.1, read on the forward strand.
CGATTTGAGTGAAGATGGCCAAGCTGACGACAGGTTGTATTATGAAATCAATGTAACGGGAGTTTGAAATTTTTTTTAGGAATGAAGAGGACCGATTTTGTGACCCTACTAATAGCCATTGGGCAGAAAATTGATAAAAATTACGTTAACTTTAGGAAAGTTATTAGACCCTTCGATTTTTAGCTACAGGTGATTCGTACATAAGTTTGGAATATGTGTATAAAATTTTCTCATCTGCTATTTCGCTGCTTATCCCAAGCGTATGCGAAGCTTGGGTTGGGAAATTAAATAACTACATCAAGGTAAGTAGTCAAACCTTTATTTCTAAATAGTCAATTGACAAAACGTAAACACGAACTGCAAAACAACCTTTACTGTTCAATAGAGAGTACGACTGCCTACTGGCCACTCGCCTTGGTGACAGCTATATAGCTGTGCTACAAAAATAAATTGATTCTCTAGCATGTTTCTATAGCTGAGCTATATAAATTCCTTTGATTTTTACCGACAATGGATAAAAAATTCATTTCTAGCTATAAATTTGAAGATTCTTGCCATATAGCAGAGCTATGTTTTCTGGTATATTTTTAAACACTTGTAGCACACTTGGTGTAATTCCGACTTGAACGCGAACAGCGCAACATCGTAACGTTTTAGCATTTTAGCGTGCTATTTTAACACCGCTTGTATAGGCGATATTCATGTAAAATTTCCTGCCGCCTAAAATTTTAGATCCAATAGTAAATTAGGGCCACATACACAGTTTAGCTTTAATATAAGTAAGTCTATTACTTGCGTATTTGTATGCGGTTTTTCCTGTCTCACTAGAACATTATATATTATACACTATATAGGCTGCAGCAGCATTTTGCTTGTAATAATTGTATTAACTGCAGAGATGCAGGTTCTGTTCCTACCATGTACCATTGCGATAAAAAAAAGTAGTACAACAAAATATAATTTAATCTGCTGGTCTATTATAAAATATTTTCTTTCAAACTGATAACTCAGTGTCACCAGAATTCTTGTGTCAGTGTCATGTAATTTTTAAAAAATGCCTTTAACTTCAGAGCAAAAATCGATCATATTTACGCGATTAAGGGATGGGGTTCCCATAAGGGACATTGCAGGCGCATTAGGGATAAACAAAAAAACAGTGTTGTTGGCTAAATCCAAAATTCGAGAACATGGAAGTATTGTGAGAAACCCAGGTTCTGGTCGCCCAAAAGTTTCCACCGATGACGAAGATACAACTTTAATTAATTATTTAAGGGACAACCCATTCGGGACCGCTATTAAGGCTAAAGAAGAAACCCATTTTCCTGGATCTTCAATTACAGCTCGAAGAAGAATTCGGGGGTCTGAACTCAAAAATAGGTGTTCTGCAAACAAAATATATTTAACAGAACTAAATAAGCAAAGACGAGTACAATTTGCTCACGAATACCAAAACCAACTGTGGGAGTCTGTAGTTTTTTCAGATGAGAAAACGTTCCAGTCCTGTAACAATGGAAAAGTCCGAGTATATAGACCCATAAACACAAGGTATGATGAAAGATATACGCACAAGACAAATCAAAGTGGACGTTTTTCCGTAAATGTGTGGGGTTGGATTAGTGCTAGAGGCCCAGGAGTTTGTCAATTTGTGCAAGGGCGGCTAACTGCAGGAACATATTGCAACATATTAAATAATGTTATGGTGCCATCGGTTGAAGCCATATTCGGTGATCAAAATTATATTTTCCAACAAGATAATGCTCCCATTCATACCGCTCGCATAGTAAAAGATTACTTTCGACAAAATAACATCCAAGTTTTACCATGGCCTTCGAAGAGCCCCGACCTCAATCCCATAGAAAATGTCTGGGGAGAAATGACCAAGTTCATGTATAAACATGACTTTCATCCAAGAAATGAAGAAGAACTGCGCCAGGGGATAAACGCAGCATGGGATAATATAACCCAAGAGTATACAAGAAGCTTAGTCTTAAGTATGCCGCGTCGGTTACAAAAAGTAATTGAAAACAACGGCGCAATGACTAAATATTAAACAGCTGCTTTTAAGTATATATTATTTTAGGATGTTGCATTTAGAAATGTTTACTTTTGGTTAAAATTTTGTATTTTTACTGTTTTTCCACTTTTGGCTTTTGTTGTTTTTGGATTTTTTTTATATTCAATATATAAATCGATAGTTGTTATACATACTCTATTATTTTATTTAAAAACTTGAAAAATTGCCCATTTTTAAAAGGTAGGTAAATTTTTTAAAGCACCTTTATTACAATACTTTTATTTCGCCACGTATATAGTAGATTACCAAATTCATGGTAACGCCTAAAAAGTTAGGTGACATAATTATATTGTTTTCATAGTGACGACGATATCCACTTCTCGATATCCTTATAGACCAAGAGTTCAATCTGGGACTACTAATTCTTGTACTACTTTTTTTTTTATCGCAATGGTACATGCCTGTGCCCACCATTAGTCTTAACGTTCTTAGAGACTTAAAGCATCTAACAAAATGCTGTCGCCAACTTTCACTACATTCTACTGTGGACGATACCCTGCAACGTCACCGCAATGCAGATATGAACGGCAGTGTGCTCACGTCTGTTTTAGTAAAGCATGCATATTGATCTCAATTGTATTAGAATAAAATATATAAGATTTCTGCAAGAATTTATTTTACTAACGGTTATACCAAAGCAGTTACAAGACGTTTAACTACGCAAGCAGTTTTGTCGCCACCATCTGCATATCTGCACCCTTCATAATTTTCATACTTATATTGCCTCCTTTACCCCCTTGACTCGGCGCTAAAACACTCAAACAATAAAAACGGTCATAATCATAATCTAAACAAGATAAGACCCGTCTCAGCCATCCTCTTACACCCCAAACCGTCTTGTTTATCGTTATGTCTCTGCGATAATTTAAAATTATAACAATTATGCTAAGTGTACTTAACAGACGAAATTAATATTCAAAATGTAACGCTACAACTGTTACAGCGTTCTTAACATTAACAAAGGTAAGTTATAATACTCTTCTGCTCGGTTTGCTAAAATAAAGTAAGGCTTAATGGTAAGGGCTGCTGCAAAGGGGTAATTTGTAATGATGTGCATGTAAAAGCCGAGTTAAGAAAATTAGCCAGAGTTTTGTAAGTGAAATTTTATTGTTTTCTTTAGGACTACGAATGGAAAATGTACTATCTCTTACTTCCCAAATGTTGTATAATAATTACTGCATAGTAAATAACAGACAAATAAGAGACGTCTATTACTGGAATGAGCTGTTTTGTAAAGGTTAGTCAAACATTGCCGTTACTCATAAAATAAAGATTTTCAATTAGTGTTAACTAAAAAGTTGACTGAAAAATTTGTAGTAGCTTGGCATCTCATTTCGCGATGAAATAAAAGATAACAAGGAGCTAGGATGCTACACCCAAAGTATTCCTCTTCCTCTCGGTCTGTATTAATCCACTCCTCTTCCAAATATTTCCACTTTTATTTCCAGCAGTATCGGTTTATTACATCCATACGCTAGTTTGGATATTCACAATGCCATATTTTTGGAGAAGAACGCTTTGTTTGGTCTATATAGGACGATAAACTGCCGTGGCCCACTTGACAGGGTCTTGCCTTGCTGTATGATCAGCGCATCGCCACGATCTCCAGAACATCCGTCATTTTAATTTTTCTTCCGAGCTCTTTTGCTTAGAACAATTCTAAGTAATTCCTCTCCACATTTCTGTCTCTAGTGCTTTGCCTTGATCAATTTGCAAGTAATCTACATTGCCTCAAGGTACTAGCAGGTAAGCACTGGCAATACACAGAAATTTTCTTCGAAGAAACTCGTAGGATCTAATAATAAATCCTATCTTGTTAAGGGGGATGTATAAGTATGGAATCAAAATTACAAACCAAAATATGTGCATCAAGCACAATTGGATAAAATATAGTACATTTTGCGAATAATGATCCTTAGTTTAATTATAATATAACACTTCTAACTACTTCTTATGTTATATCTTGCACGTTTTATGATTAAAAACAGTTTTCTTCCTCCAGTCTATCTAAAAGTTAATTATTTTCTCGTTTTCGCAAATTCGTACAACTTTAAATCCCCGAAAACAAACAGAATTCCATCCCTCAAGGAAGATACAAAACGTTAAGCCAGCGAGATAATAACCCTGCAGCGGCGCGAAGCATCATTTACATTTTTTATCTGGCATAGTGTATAATTCAGAAAAGTAACTGGAGCTGGATCCAGGGTACATTATACAGAGGGACATAATTTTCAGTGGTTTACGGCTGTCTAGAAACAATACATGAATCACCGGCACTCCCCAGCCTAGCGGTAATGGATGTGTACTTTCTGGATTAAAAATGAAGCGTATTGAAATATTTTTACCGCCAGCTTCAAGCCGTATTTCTGCCACTTTGAGTTTAAAATTTTTAAACACAGGATTTGTATTTCTTTGTTTGTAGAAAAAGGTGTATCGTACTCTTATAAATGGTGTGCGAATCAAAATAATGTGTATCGTATTCTCATAAAGGGTGCCCGTTTAAAAACAAATGTTATAATTTACGACGATAAAATTTAATTACATGAAAACCTAAATGTTTCAACCTGTTTGTTGCAGTGAGTACAAAATTTGCTAAAGACAAAAATTTAAACGGATTTAAACCGCCATACTAGTTAAAACTCTTCGTTTACAGTTTTGGCGATAATAGTTTTTTTGTAATGTTTTTAATTTATGGTTTGTGTTTATTTTATTAATTGTAAGCTTTGTTTACTTTGAGAATCATTTTTTGTAATGAGATTTATCCCACACTTAAATACTATATTACTTTGTAAATTTGTTCAAAAATAAATTTAAATTTCTTTATGTTTCTTACTTTTACACTTGTCTTTCAATTAATTATATAGTTAAACCCCTATTTTAAATGTATCATTTCTTTATGGATCTGCTATTATAAAAACTAGAAATTATGCATATTATGATTACATAAATATAAAAATCTAGCCAAGTTTAACACATTTTAGTGTAATAGCATATTAAATCACATTTTCTTTAATTTTTAAAATATTGATTTTTCATAGGAAATTACTAAATATCCGCTAGATGGCATCAAGAATATTAATTCGCTAAATCTCCAGTTTGAACGCCGGAAACTGTACAGACCTTGCTCGTTTCAAACTGCTGCTAAGTTCAGATACATATAAAAAAAGACGCCACATCCAAAAGAGTCTTCATTTGAAAAGAGATAGTAATGTGTGATGCATTAAACACACTTTCCTCACTGCCCTAGCTACATTCTATTTATCGATATGTCTGACCCTTTTGCTTTGCTTGTATATCGGCATCTCTTTTTTGTCTATTTGAATGAGTACGATCTTCTGTTTCTTTTGCGCTTTGTAGTAAGATTTGAATATTTTTTGTTGCGACACAAGGATAGCACGCTCAGCGTTTAAAGGATTCTCGCACCAGGAGTACAGAATGGATAAGAAGTAATACAGAAGTGAAAATTGGAATGGTTTTAATATAATCTATTAATTAATACAATGCAAGCAATGGGTAAATATTTTAGATGCTAACAAATTAAAATAAAATTTATTTATATAAATAGAGATAATAAATATTTTTAAAAATACATTTAACTTTTACTTCTGACGAAAATAGGTAGGATTACCCTTATTATCTAAATTGGATACAAAAGTGATTTATGGTGGATGTATGCAGAACAATTAAGAAAAATTTAGTTAAATTAACGATTAACGATTATATATACATATAAAAGGTGCGGAAAAAATACTACCACAAATTCTTGAAGCTTAAATATGATAATCTAACTAAACTTACCTCAGTCCAAAAGTTAATGATTTCGAAGACACAGAGTGTCAAAAGTTCAACTTGATTTTAGTGTTTCATAAATAATTTTTTTAATAATTGATATATTGGATAATATATAAGAGATTTATCAACAACAGAAATTTAGTTTAGTTTCATTTTAAAAAAATGCTTTTATCAAATGTTCAAGATGACCTCTATTTTCGTGTGTACAAAAATTAATACGTTTTAAAAAATTAAAGCGTCAATTCCAGTTTGAATAGGTCTCCTTATTTCATCCTTTGTATCAGCTGGCCTAGAATACAACATTAACATACCGGTCATTTCTTCGTTGGTATACTGTATGACCATGACGAAAAGACATTTGAAAATTCTTTGACAATTTAGATGTATGCTTGAATTATTTTTTAGATTCGATTTGCCACCCGTCCGATTTTAGTGATGGTTGATGTAATTTAACGCCTTCGCTTCAAATTGTGTTCAATTATTACAATAATTTAGACCTGGCAATACACGAAGTGATTTTTTTAAATCCAGATATCTCAAGAACGGCTGCTCAAATTAACTCTTACCACGTATACTTCTATTAGGTAGAATATGTTGAAGAATAAGAATTTTTATTTAGAAGTTAAATACAGGGTGATTTAAAAAAGTTATTTCGTTTTAAATGTATGCAAGGTACCGCCAGTGGCACCCTCTAAATCTTACAATAAAAAGGAGAGCAGATTCTAATTTTTCACCCCAGAAAATCCGCTCTAGCCGAATATTGTAATAATACACCAATTATTAAAAAAATTATTTATGATAAACTAAAACCAAATTGATCATTTGACACTCTGTATATAAGAAATCATCCACTTTTGGACTGAGTTAAGTTGAGTTAGATCGTCATATTTATATCTCAGGAATTTGTGGTAGCCTTTTTTCTGCACCTTTTAAAGATACGATTTTGCAAAAAGCAAAAGTATTTGTTTTAGATGTTTGCCCTCTGATCATTATGTAAAGTATTGCACCTCGGACATTACTTGTGGTATATGTAAAAGGGGGCACAATGTACTTTTACACTTGGCAAGGAGCGGTAATTCGAGGGGTGCTTTAAGAAAAGAGAGAGAAATAGACATTCGGCGAGTTGGAATCGTAGTTTTTAAGCCGATCCTGGAATTCGTGACAAATTTGGTATTATTTAGAGCCAAAGCAGTAGATGTCACAAGAAGCCATAAGGTAGGTGGAAATTTTAGTTTGGTTGGCAAACGACTTTGCAATTTTTGGGGTAAATTGGATAGTAACGTTTTTAACATTTATGTATATTATATATACATAAAAATAAATCGTTCGTAATGCTATGGTCGCATTTATGCACATCATCTAACAGTTAATCAAAATTATAGAGACTTAAACAAAATTAGTAGGGTCTCAATTATTTGGCCTGCAAAAATCCAACTTACGTCAACAAAAGTTTAAACGGATTCAATAATATTCGTAGAAGTATAAGATTTCACAAACGTTAAAATGATCATTTATATTGAAGAATTTTTCATTTTGCATTATTGTGTCACCCATAATTGATACATGGTGTCCTAGGGTTCCGTTTATACACTTGAGAAACTCTACCTATATAAATTTAAAACCACGTTCATAATCTGTAGTGCATGTAGATGTTTCTTTGTGACAAGGTTTTCTTTTCTGAAAAACTGAAATTTGTGTTGACTACGACCGTAATGATATTACTGGTAGGAGGTATGAACTTAAACTGAACTACAGATAAGTGATTTATAAGTGGGATAACGAAAATACATTGATCTTGCATCGATCCAAGCCCACCCACGCTGAACTGCAACTGATGCAAATCGTTCGACTACAATCCACATACTATGTAGCTTGAGTCTGGAAACTATGAAGTCGGCGCATGCAATGCCGTATGTTGCAATGTGTATGGGCACCTTTAAAAAATTGACATAAATTATCATGTTTACTATTTGGATGTTAACCATCGGCTACTTGATGCTTTTTTGGGTCGAGTTAGAATGATTCGAGTTAACGACTATAAAGCAGATCTCAGACGATTAATATGACTGTCAGTATTTGATGCTGATAATATTTCATCAGCATTTAATTAGCAGAGCCCACGCAGTCAGTATTACTGCCAATATTAAAAAGTATTGTCAGCATGATACGTGTATGGACTGGAATAATAGAATAAAGTGAAGTATTCAGACTATGACTGTACAAATCCCAACAATTTTCGAGTTGCAGGACATGTTAGCGCTTCCCATGTCTCCACGATTTCCTTGCTGATTGAATATGGTGATATATTAGCGGATAACTTTAAATCTTCAAAACTTCGCCCCGTTGTAAGATACCTTAGGGTAACTGTGAAGCGTTCTTCAATCAATACACATGTTTGCATGTTGGTATTTCTATCACTAAGTTCATAGATTTTCCAAAAATCTTTGTACTCATTGTAAAATAATTTTAATAAATTCGTTTGGTTATACATTTGCCGTTGCTTCAACCACCTCTTCGTCCATTTCTTACGACTGCTTTGTTTATTTAAAGCAGATAGTGCTAAAACATTAGCTAAACACCCATTTTCTAGTGTTATAATTCATTTTTCATTCAATAATTTGAAGTAGCACATTTCATGTATCAGTATCTGACGAACAATAGTATTGTCAGTATTTTTAAATACTGGCAGTATTACGGACAATCAGGGTGTATACAATGGCTTGAATAAAGCGGTTTTCTCCTATACTATTAATTGAGTGATGAATATCTCATATGAATGGACAAGACAATATTCTCACCTCCGGAAGAAAGATATGAATGCAAAATGTATAATTACTCGGGAAACGCAGTTAAAAATAATTATATTTCATTAATAGCTATTTAAGTAACAAGTTCCGACAGAGCTATTTGACTGGATGAGAGGCTACTTTCGGGATGAAAAATTTTACAGAAAATCTTCGAGGCGGATGAAGAAATAAAACATTGACGTAAATTAAAGATTAAAGTTTTTGTAAATTATGACCGACTGGGCGGATATCAAAGGTATTTTTTACTTTATTGGAGCGATCTCTAATAATATTAACACAGTTTTATTGGATTTATTTTCGTCTAGCACTTAGAACGGCTTCAGAACAAATTTTTAAATTTGGGTAAAATGTGTTACGCCCCATTTTTCCTTATTGACCATTGCTATCTATAGAGTTCGAACCAATGCTCAACTTTTATTGTAACGTGACCCTCACAACAGTCTAGGGTTGGTTCAGGTTAGTTACGTGATCTAACTTAAGGGCACTCGCAGACGAAAAACTTCTGTAGTTCGACAATTTTGTCGCTGAAAATGGATTGCATAATTTTAAATACAGTCATGCATACCAGCTACTATTTTGTGGTCGCCATCAACTACTGAGGGCGTGCGAATGCAGCTTATTCTATTTTCAGGGTGAGATGTAACGTCATAAAAGACGGGGGTGATCGTCGCCCTATATATAACGTACAGGTCTTAACAAGTTGTAGTAGACGGGCGAGTACATTGTGGTAGCGCGCGATGAATTTATTTTGTCCACGACTACTATATAACATGATCATTATACCGAACGAGTCAATAAGAAAGGCGGCCGGCTGTATCTCGGAAGCCGTTAGTCGCACAGCTTGCGGAATTTTTTTTTTATGATAAAATCGCCGATGAGAAATCGACGGAAATTATTTTTAAGTTCCTACGACGGCCGCTAGGGGGCGTAACACCCATGGCCAATTAAAAAAGATCATTTATTTCCGGAATTTGACCGATAAAGATGTATTGAAAATACTTCTATCTTAATACTTGGAAAATTTGCAATACATTTTTTAGGGCAATTTTTTTTGTATCTCCTCAAATAAAGTGATGAGGGAACGTCAATTGTTTTTTTTTATTTTGATTGATAACTTCGGTTTGGCTTAACCGAATTTGACAAACTTAATCTCGTTAAAAAGAGCTTTCTTTGGTTTATCGTTTGGATTATAAACTATATCTTAATTATGTTTACAGTGGCCGCTAGGGAGCGCTGTTTGACAACTTAATAGTATTTACGATTTTTATTGGAAATTTAAAATGGTATGGTATGTTTCTTTTTACAGAGTTAAATAGAGGCTAAAAATCCTAGATAACCAGTGAAAACCTTGTTTCCCTAACTCTTTTGTAGCCGGAGATATGGTCAATCAAATTTTAATTGCAACATTTTATCGATGTTAACTGGCCTACCCAATTAAACTATTAATAATAAACTATTAATATTAATATTAAAAACAATAATAATAATTAGTATATTTACAAATATTCCCCTTTTTAATGACGTCCCAGATGTTCAAATTGTCGGCCATCATTGTCTATGCAGAGCTGTAATCTTTGGCTCGTTGATAAAACAGCAGTTTCAATTTCTGCAACAGGGATATTTTGGATAACGTTCCTTCTCCGTTGTATCATATCTTCCCTTGTAGTCGGTCTGGTGACGTAAACCATATCTTTTATTCTCCCCCAAAAATAAAAATTCATACAAGTCAAATCGGGTGACCTAGAATAGAATACGCATTGTATAATAATAGGAACCCATAATTAACGAGTTTATAATTTTAACTGTAAAAGATATCACGACCTATAACCGAAGCGTAATATTACAATACCTTGCTGGCCACGGAAATAAACTTCCCCTTCCTATCCACTTGCCAGGAAATGTTGTGTCTAGGAATTCACGGACATTTATTGCAAAATGTGCCGGACACCCGTCGTGCTGGAAAATTATGTTACGCCGAACTTCCGTGGGCACATCTTCCAACAGAATCGGCAGTATGTAGCTTAAAAAATGCAGATACGGTTCTCCATTAAGTACCTCTTCAAAAATAAAGGGTCCAATTATCCTTCCCCCTACAATACCGCACCAGACATTAATGCTCCATCTGCCCTGATAGTGCACTTCTTGCATCCATCGGGGATTCGTACGAGACCATCAGTAGTGGACATTATGCAGATTGACTTGTCCATCACTGCGGAATGTAGCTTCATCGGTCCACAATATATGTAAAAGTATTTCTGGATTTTCTATAATCATGTTACTTAACCAGTGGCAATGATCTAATCTGCGATCATAATCTTGATCGTTTAAAGCCTGGTGAAGTACTAAATGGCAAGGGTGCAAGCTAAAAAGAAGTGATAATTTTATAATAAGCAAGTTTACTGTTATTTTACAAATTAGTCATACCTATGTTCAGCTAGAATCCTTTGGACGGTACTCTGAGTAATTCCCAATTCTTTTGCAATTATTCTTGTGCTGGCTTGCGGATTAAATTTCACATACGCCAAAACGTTAATCACATTTTCTTCAGTACTCTATTGAACTCTGTAAAAAGAAACATACCATACCATTTAAAATTTCCAATAAAAATCATAAATACTATTAAGTTGCCAAACAGCACCCTCTAGCGGCCACTGTAAACAAAATTAAGACATAGTTTATAATGCAACCGATAAAACAAAGAAAGCTCTTTTCAACGAGACTAAGTTTGTCAAATTCGGTTAAGACAAACCGAAGTTATCAATCAAAATAACAAAAAAACAATTGACGTTCCCTCACCACTTTATTTGAGGAGATACAATACATCTATATTGGTCAAATTCCGGAAATAAATGATCTTTTTTAATTGACCATGGGTGTAACGCCCCCTAGCAGCCGTCGTAGGAACTTAAAAATAATTTCCAGCGATTTCTCATCGGCGATTTTATCTTAAAAAAAAATTCCGCAAGATGTGCGGCTAACGGCTTACGAGATACAGCCGGCCGCCTTTCTTATTGACTCACCCGGTACATGTGTTTCCTTAATAATAATAGTATGCAATATACACCAGTGTATAATATTCATTATGCACAGTGTATAATGAAATCATATGATTTCAATAGGATTTTGTACGTACAATAAGAAACAGAGCATGCCATGAACGTCAAATCGCTATGGCAACACCATTGCACCTTGTTTTTATTTTGACAATTGCGCTTCGGTTTTTAATTTTAATTTGAAACGTCAAAAGGTTAGTTGCGCAATAGCTATAATCGCCAGTCGCTTTTATATACCCTCATTTAGCACTATGACGCGTACAAATATCTTAGAGGACACATTAGACGAAGCCAGTTATATTACTAAATAAAATTAGCTGAAATTATACCAGTATGTTCATCGCATAGTGCCGTCAAAAAAGTATAATATTCTGCAAGTCTAAAAAAAAATAAGACTGACAATAATTAATTAATGCCGTTTGCATGGGATTTTCTATGTTCCGATTACCACCATATTGCCCAGCATAACTTACGCTTCGCTTTTTTCACATTTGTATCAAATATAGTTTAAATCGTCGTCTTCGATATTATATAAAAAAGCTCCACCAGACATCACACTCCACCAATTAATACCAGAAAGCTTAAAGTATTAGGAAATGTTGCACCATCTTCCAAGAAGACAAGCCAAAGCTTATCTAATACCTGAAAGTTTCGAGCGCGCGTTTGCCGCTTAATCTTCGCGGTGTTGCCTCGCGTCGCGACGCTAATATCTTAATTCCAGACATTTGAATAAATGTTAATATTAACTCCAGGCGCCTCAGTCCGAAATATTGCGTTTTCATCATATTTCGGTGATTTATTCCATTTCTTGAGAAAGTTGGATCAAGTTTTGCTGATTGCTTTCGGCTGAGGGAGTAGCTACTTAATGTTGTTCGTATTTACAAGTAAAGGGTGAATTTATGTGTCAGAATGTTGCCGGAAACGATTTGATTTGTAAATTTCAATACAGGGTGTTTATTAGTCTGTATCATGAAATTTAGATTAACATTTTTTAAATAAAAGAAAAGATAAAGATAAATTTTGTATTTCTTACTTATACACATTTAGTGTGCCTGTGGACGATATCTCGTTAACGGTCGACTTAAGGAAAAAAATTGTATACAAAAGTTGTACAGGTTAACGCCGCGCACCTTCTAAAAATAATTTTAAATATACAGGTTGGCTCAAGAATCCAGGGTGGGCCAAACATATCTTTTTTTAAATGGAACACCATATATTTTTTTTATTATATTGAAGCCTTTAGTACCCAACAAACATTTTAAGTTAAATTTACCTTTATTCGACCTCTAAACGGGTCAAATATTTTGCACGACCAATTATATATAGGGATAATTTACCTACATTTGTTTTCCTATTGCCCAATGTGGGGAAAGAAACTAAAGTAAATTGAAGGTCGAAAATAGGTTGATAGGGTTTTTCTGTCCAATAAGTTGAAACGAAGTGAAATAAATATAGACCTATTTTACGTCTAAATGTGGAAAGTGAGACCAACCTTTTGACCTAAATATAACCTAAATAGGAGCAATAAGACACTAGACAAAAATACAGAGAAAACATTTTATATCTGGTGTTAGAAAGAAAAGACAACAACTTATGCCAACACTTCCAACAGGACAAAATAAATTATAAAATGGAGTTCGACTTAAGTAGATATTTGGAATGGCCGCATATTATAACTTCAACAATATGATATAATTAAGTTTTATCATTTTTCTGGATCGAAATTTGGATGCGAAAGAAATGTGTTTGTGAATTATGGTGATGATACTTCGAAAAACTAAACGCGCCCTTAAAATATGCATTTTTTTATGTATTATTACGATAATTTAAAATATTTTTACCATTATAACCTAAAAACAGAGTGCCTTCATTATAAATATTATATGTACCTAAAGTTTTAAAAAAACTTTCGTTGACGAAAGGTATCGTAGTCTAATGGATTTTCCACTCACCTTATGTAATTCTTAAAATTTTAATTATTGTTTTTTTATAGTTGTCGATAAACAGGAAAACTAATAATTATTAAATATGGCCGCCTTTATATTTTTAACCTTAAAGTTATTTTTTTCTTTATTATTAACTGTACAAGCAATGTTAGCCTTTGAGGTTAATCAGAAAGTTATGAAGTAGCTCAATTTTTAACCACAAAAGATCTATAACTTTGGGAACAATTTATAGGGCAAATTATCCAAAATATTACCTGTTTCTAAAACTACATGGTCAGTAAATTATTTGGACTATTTGTAGGCAATAATTGGGTAATATTTACCTAGCGTAATAGCCAAAAAATTCCTTAATTTTGAACACATATATTAAGTAACAATTAAGTAAATTATTACTTAATCATATTCCTTATTAGGATTAAATATTTTTAATGTCTAAGAGAGGTAATTTATTTGTAATTTTTAACTAGGTAAATTAAACTACAAGTAAACTTCCCTATAACAAATTATTTAAGTTCTAGATATCCAAATTTTGACTTAGATTTTAGAGTTCGAATCTTTTGTGACTTTTAAGAAAACATTTAAGGCAAAAATAAGCAAATATTTGCCAATTTAGGATTATTTTTCTTCCGTTCTGGTCTACATTACTTAATATGTTTGTTGGGTAGTCCTCAATTCTACATTAAAAATTTTGATCATCAAAAGGTATTCAATGGATTTTTGGCTAAAAACGATTTTACATCAAAATCGTTGGATTTTAACTATCTTTACAAATTTTTTTAACAAAAATTTAGGAAAAAAAAAGTTATAACATGTAAACTCACCTAACTGTTATTAGAATTGATACTACAGAGTGTTCAACATTTTGGTCCAAACTTAATAAATTTAAAACCAAGATTTAATAATAATAATAATAATAATGACTTTTATTAATAAAATACATAGCAAATTGACAAAGGAATTATGTGTAAATATCTATAAAATATTTAAACGTAAATAGAAGAGGCTGAGCCTAGTTTGGCGAAGTCTAGCCTTCTGGCTACTCTTACTTAACCAAAGGTAGGCTCATAGTATAGTACCTACATATAACACAAAACACAAAAATAAAGAAAAAGTAGGATAAGCATGATGAATTCGTTCAAAACAAGAACATTATCGAGGTTTTCAGAAGCATATCATTGTCTATTTAACAAATGATTACGGAGTTTGAATTTACATTTATTAATGTTATATAATCTGAATTCTTCAGGCAGAGAGTTATACAAACTAATGGCATTAAAAGAAAAACTTCTCCTAAACATTGCTGTTCGATGTTGTGGCATTGTGTACTTATTCCTAAATCTAATGTTCCTATTATGTACAGTTGTTCTAGGAATAAATTTACTTTTTACCAGATTAGAAGAGTCGGGTGAGTTAAGTAATCTGTGTACGAAGTTACCAAGGTGGTGGAGTCGGCGATTATTCATATTAAGCCAATTGCATTCAGTTATCTTATGCGAAATGTGATCATATTTGCGAAGACCATAAATTAGTCTACAACATGTATTTTGTACTTTCTGCACTTTGTATCTGTCCTCCTCGCAGAGACAAGGCCCATAGATGAAGTCGCAATAGGTGAAGTGTGATAACACCAGGCTTTCGCACAAAGTTTTCTTTAATTGAGAAGATAGTATGTGGCGATTACTATATAAAAGTTTAAGTGAAGCGAATGCTTTCTTATTAAGATTTTTTATATGCTTACGAAATCGTAGTTCTTCATCGACCATTAGGCCCAAGTCCCTAGCAGAGTTGACAAAGTTTAAAGGAGTATTTAAAACTTGCAGTTTCAAGTTGTTCTTTACATAACTTCTTTTAGCCTTAGTACCTATACACAGTAATTGAGATTTTTTAGAGTTTGAAGTTAAATTATGTTCCTCCAAAAGTGATCTGATATTTTCCAGATCATGAGTAATATTGTGAGTCGCTTGAACTGTATCTGACACATTAAAAGAATAATAAAGATGTGTATCATCAGCATAAGCCTGTGTTCTACAGTAAGTTGTTGAGGTTATTATATCAATAGTATAAATTATAAACAATAGAGGTGATAAGACAGAGCCCCGGGGCACTCCAGAATGGATGCTTAAACTGCTGGACTCAACACCGTTACATGAAACCCTCTGAGAACGATTTGATTCGTTTTTTTTTAAATGAAACACCATTTTTTTACATTTTTTTGGAAAATATATTTTAATTCCCTTTAATTTGATACCAATATCTGATACCTTATTTCAAAAAGTGTAAAAAACCTTAATACCATGAACAATTTTGATGTTGGCTTATTCATTTTTAAATTTACTTCCAAAAAAAATTGAGAACTTAATAAATTAGTGTATAACTCATATCTAAGTAGTTATAAACAATTTTACAAAAGAAACTTAAATTATTACCTATCGAAAAGTATGTAAATCTCCAATTTTAAAAATATCTTTCACCAATTTAAAACGAATACATATCAACGCATTAAGTGTTCAAAGTGTCAACCATTTTGCAAAATGCAAGCGTCAATTCGCTTGATGAACGAGTCCCTCACATCTCTCGACGTTAATGGGGTAATTCTACCAAATGATTGTCGGATCGTTCCATCATGTCCTCCCTTGTTGTTACTGGTGTGCTAAACATCGACCTTGACGGTGCCCCACAAAAAGAAATTCATGCCCGTTAGGTCGGGTGACTTTGCTGGCCAACTGATCGGACTTTAAAATAATAAAAATATTAGATTAAAAGGAAATTCCATATTATTGGGTTTTCAACAACCATTCCTCCCTATCCACCGCTCTGGAAACTGTGCATTTAAATATTCCAGAACATATCTGCTGTAGTGAGGGGCCCCATCGAGGTGAATCCACATCCTGTTCGTTATAAAATCCGGGAGATTATCAGCCTAACAAGGTCATGTTGCAAAAATTCCAAAACAAACGACCAAAGAAATAAGGTCCAATGACATAGTCGTGGATAACACCACCCCAAACGTTTAAGCTCCACTGATGTTGAAAATTATTTACTAGCAGAGCGTGTGCATTTTGGGTATCATAAAAGTGAAAATTATGTCTATTGACGAACCCATCTCTATTAAATGTCGATTTGTCGGTAAACATGACATATTTAAAAAATCTTCATCTTCAGCAGTGGTATTTTGGGCCCATTGACAAAATAATGTTCTTCTTTCAAAATCATTGTCGCTTAATTCTTGATGTAATTGAACCTTATAGGGATAGAATTTGTTTGCCAATAAACAATTATTCACTGGATTTTTTTTATTTCCAAATTAGAACTAATTTTTCTGACACTTATTTCTGGATTCTCCACCACCGCCAATGCAATACCTAGCTGGTTATCTTCATAAAGCACTGTTTTGGTCCATCCTATAATAAATAAAATTCTTATGAATGAAAATGACTCACACTATGACCATTTGCTGGAATCTAACCATAGTTTTAACAGTAATATTAAAATCTTACACACCGAAAACAAAGGGTATAAATTAAATTTGTTGGAGTCCCTAGAAATAAACAAACTTAATAATACCGACCATTTACTTAATTGTCAATTAGACCTTAATAGATCACCATTGTTGAACTTATTCTGTATACAAATTTGGGAAAACCCAATCCCTTAATCTTAATAGTTGTTGTAAATACCTACAAATAATATCTTGTCAGTCTTGATAAAGCTTCCGTGTAGCGAAACATGTCGATTGTTTAAAAGAATCATAAGTGTTTAAATAAAAGTGGAATTTTATACAAATTTGTGTTTATTTTACCGTCAATGATAAAATGGAGTTCTACCAAGTAAAGGACGAATCAATTCAATAAATAAAATTCGTATTTTCACAACCAAAAAATAAGTTTGCAGAGTTTCTACAGGCCCAAGCATAATAAATTCCTAATTCTGGCTTTTAAAACAAACCAGAACATGGATTGTCCTAGAGACGCAATAAGATTTTTCATTCATACTGAAAAGTTCGATGCACCTATATTATTATTTCCACTTATACTTTTTAAACCGTGCCCTGTAAAAACCACAGAAACACGTACGGAAATCCTTTATCCTGCGACTTTCTATCCCTGCAGGACATCAATCTTACGAAGACGGCATTTTAATTAAAACGCTTTATCGGTGGGCGCGGTCGCCGTAACTCACGTTGCTGCTGGATAGACAGCCTCCTCCTGCTGAGGCTGCTGATCTGCAGGAACAACTTTCATCGGTCCGTGATGCATGACCCCCATTAAGGCAGGCATTCGTCTTTCATTTCCTTCTTGCTGAAAAGGGGGTAAATCTATTGAGGTTAGTAGGAATAATAAATATCAAAGGTGTGTAAAAAATTTATTGTCTAGAATAAATTTAGTGTTCACGTATTTATACTGATGAGAAAATATATTTTAACAAATACATGTTCTATTATACGATGCGCTATTTGGCAGGGCATACAGAAAGTTTATAATTTAGGAAAGTATGATTTGCACTTTTGCCCCACTGTCTTTAATTATTTAATTCATTAGGTAAATAGAACACATTTAATAAGACATTTAACTGTAGTTGATTGTAGCTATGTTCAACTATGAATATTCTCTGGTGTTTGGATGTGCTTCTAATAATGCAGTTGAGTTGAGCTATTTTTCTTTTTTTTTTATTGTATACAGGGTATCAGGGAAAATGTGGAAAATCTCATGGATTCAGATAGACCATAAAAGAATAAGATAACAAGTTCCTATACATTTTTTTCTTACAGGCCCTCCCTACGGAGATATGTGTCCCTAAAGGACATCGCTGGAAATCGGTTTCTCTTGAATAACTTTCAAAGTACTTAATATTATAGTTTAATTAAAATTTTGTGATGGACACTAGTAAGGACCTCTTTGAGCCTTTTTAGTTTACCAGGGGCGGACTAAGCTTTGCAACTTAATACTTAAATTTTGAACACCCTGTATGAAAAAGACTTAAAAAAAAATAAATCATAAATCTGGTTAGCTTACACCTTAGACTAAAGAAAAGGTACTCCTGTTTATTGTCGATAAAATGAACCGTTTTCGAGAAAAAGAATAATAAACAAATAGTTAAAAATTCGCATTTTTTTATTCACCGGCACCAAAAAAACGTATACATGAAACGTGACTATGAAACTAAATAAATAACTTGTCATCTTTCACGTCGCTGACCTATTGGTCCTTTACTTCGATATAAATTTATTGATTTTTGGATTTCGTGGTGAATTTAATTATTGTTAATTACTTCGAGCTATGGAATACACATTTATTGAGTATGCAGATATGAATCAGATGTATGGTCTTGTGCCTTGCAATACTTTAAAAGCCAGAAGGTTATATCACGAAAGATTTCCTAATCGTACTATGCCAAAGCAGAAGCCATTTCAACGAGTTGACCAACGTCTAAGGGAGAATGGTGGACGATTCCAGTGAATAAGGTAATACATATTATTGACTTTCTTCTTCTTGACATTATTTTAGGGTAGTTTAGAAGAAGTAGTACTGATGCTGGTCTAAAAAGAACCGTACATACACCGCAATTAGAGGAAATGTTTGAAGTGCTGTAGATGACACTACATCATCTAGCACTCGAAAGTTATTAGGAAAGATTCATACATCGAAAACAATAGTACATAAACTTCTTCAAGAACAGCTGTCCATATGATTTGTAAAAAGTGCATGAACTAATTTCTGAAGATTTTCCTCGTAGAATGCAGTATGCAAACTGGCTACTGGATCAGTAACGAAATAATGTAAATTTCATTAGCATCATTCTATTCACGGATGAAGCAAGGTTTACCAAAAATGGTATCACCAATTTAAACAACACACATGTATGGGCTAACAAAAATCCTCATGCCACTTTTGTTTCGCATTATTAACATCAGTTCCAATCAATTAATATCTAGGCAGGAATCATTGGCAATTTTTTGATTGGACCATTCATATTGCCGAAACGATTGAATGTATAACTTTATTTGGAGTTCCTCCAGAACGCTTTTCTTAATGGAGCCCATTTTGAACCCTCTTACGAAGTTTTTTAATCATTTCTCTAAGGTGTCTCCTATTACATTACATGCTTTTTTTTAAATTTTTATATTTTTTCGGATTAAACAACTTGAAATGAAACTTTTCTATTGTTTGAATGACTTTTGTGTCACACTTTGTTGTCGAGAAGCAAAATAGAAATCCTGGTCCTTTTATTAAAAATAAACCATAAATTCGTTTCGGACACCCTGTATACACACTATTAATCAAAATGAGAGGGTTATTTAACTGAAATCACTGAAGGGGGTATCTTTTTTATAATATTATTTGCAAAATTATTAAGAAAAAGGGAACTTTGCAGAAAGTCATTTAAGTTGGGGACATAAGCAAATATCTATACAATTATGAACTATAACTTTAAAGTACACGAAACTAGCAACATTTAATCTTGAGTTAATCTTGCTAAAATGAGAATAAACGACGTCATTCTCAGGCATATGAAGGAACGTTCATCGAGAAAAGCGCACGAAAACTTTGAGGCATTAACATTATAATACAGTTTGCACGTGGCAAAGCATTCAAACGTGAAACGCTTATATCTTGAAAATGAGATCTTTGATCTTTGAATTAAGATTAAGAAATGCTTACGTCTTTGTATGGGCGGGGACTTGTTCTGTCGAAATATTACTTAACTTTTGCATATAATTATAAAATATAGCTTGAATTAAGTTAATAAAATATTTATGGTTTTATAATGCTGATTCTTATATTAAGGTACAAATTATAAAAATGTCCTGTTAGCTACAAACCATTAGATAACTTCGAAAGATTCCATTATTGAAACAGTTGAGGGGTTTCTCTCAAAAACCAAATATGTCCAAAAACCAAAGTTTTCAGGAAACGAAAAAAAACTTTTGTTTTAAAGCCGTTTTTTATACCAATGGTATTGGTTAATAAACGGGTTTGTAGTGAATATAAACACTAACTTTTACTAAAAAATAATGATTCTAGAAACACTTTTTTCAAAAAAAGCGAAAAACTTTTGCACTTGTTTGGTTCTTGTAAATTTTTTGGTAATTTGTTCAAATATAAAAGGTAATCAAGTTACTAGCCAATTTTTTGTATGTAAAAAAATAACATTGTGGTAAAAAGGTATTAGTCGTTTTCGGTTCTGCTTTTTCACTCATCGCTATTATTTTCTTCGTCGATATGAAAATCAGGTCCGTCATTCGTAGTGCTATAACCACCATTATTTGTCCCCAAAAGCTTCTCATAAAAATTTCGGCTGCCTGGGTTGTCCAAAAATTTCATTAGCATCTTAAGGTCCTTTGATTTCAATGGATTCAGTTGGAGCTATCTTTCATATACTTTATTAAGAGTTAGGGTTTGAAGATTGCTAAAGCCCTTTTCTCTTATTTTTTGATACGTCCATAGGCCTGCGTATGATTTTATTTGTTTTATGTGTGTTCCCCTTCTTCGATCTCAAAAAGTCTACACTGAGCGAAATATCGAGTTGATATAACCCAAATATAAGTTGTCTTAGATCGACGCGTGTTGCTAATAGAGGACAGTTCAGACCTGTGAATTACGGCAACTAAATCGAAGAAATTGCATCAAATCACTGTTCATAAGTTATAATAGCCCTGAAAATGGGTTATTTTATGCACTGGACCCGACTTAAGATTTTGGTAAGCTAAGGCTACCGTAGCTAATCGTAACTGGGATTGACGAACACATGCAACGTGGGTGCAGTTCTCTGTTTAAGCTGCCAGAGACCAATATGGGAATTTTGATGCGTTACTACTCGGGCTAGATTAATTCATCATTCGAGCTACCATAACATGACCTTTCAGTTGTTCTAGCTTACGATGATTAACTTAACGACTATAGATTTAATCTGTCCTAAAGTTGGAGTATCCTCATTTTCACGCACCTGTATGAGGAGAACAAACTCTGAACAAAGGTAACAGATCCTGTCGATCAACGATTGCGTGGATAGCAAGTCCAGTTATGTGGTCCATGACGACGCGACGTGCATGAGGTACTAATAACAATGAGATGAAGTTACCGCGCCAAATCGGCACGAGCGCGAATTCGGAATTTTCCGTGAACTTTCGATCGGTGATTTACCCTCGACGTGGGTTTCTAGATCACTCTTTATGACTTACTCCAACTCAAAATATGTACACATGGTAATCAGTTAGAATAATGCACGTCCGGGCCAAAATGGCACTTTAAAATCAATTAGTAAGCTTTCCCAATCCAAAAACTGAATTCAGGTAACTAATAAAATGATTACAAAATGAAGGATTGTGGTCATCCCAAATGTGTTTAAAATGTTGATAAAAAATCTCATTCTGTGTTGAGGCGAACGAAAAGAAGCTGAGTTTTTAAATAATTTGTGATAATTCGTAGGCTCAGTTTGAACAACATAGAAACGTGCGTTAAAGAAGCTCTAATTCTGCAACGCACGACATCGGTAAATCCATTTTTGTCAGTGTAATTCTCTGGAGTTTAAGAGTAGGTTTAGCAGCTTTCAAAAATGGAGGCTGGCTAGCTGCGTTTTTATATCTTTAAAGTTTGCATAACGCATTTAAAGCAGAGGAAAGGGGCGAGGGTGATCTAGAATTCAAAATGACCTTATCCCATGCCTTAGGAGCCTCTGCGATAGTTGTTTTCTTTTTTTCCGAACCAATAAGCGAGAAATCGTGATCGCAAGGCAGGTAACTATGGGACCTCGTAGGAAAAACGTAAGTTATCTTCCTTGATATTTTTAAGACGAAAACGAAGCAATACAGAAAGAGAACCATGGTTAGGTTTTTATTCTGTCCAGGGCATCCGTCACTAATCATGCCCAGTTCTGGACATTTAAGCGCATATTGTTAAAAAAAAGTCTAAAATCGTTGACATCACTTCATTAGTTTTCTTTCTGCTTTCAATTTCAAAATAGCGATAAATCGTCATTCACAAATTGTGTACTCCGAAAACATTGTACCAAGGTTGCCTTGCATAAAATACAGCGTTCGAAAGCATATGAGGCAACAGAAGATTCTGCATGAAGTCGAAGGCAATACATTTGATTTTACCTTGTTGGGCTAGTTCTTTGTATTTGCGTTTCAACTTTAGCATGGTAGAATAGCAAAAGGTACACGTATCTCAACGAGGATAGCCAAATGCAATATTGAAATTTTTATTTACAGACCAGTAAGTTTTATACGCTACGTTTATTCTATACATGATGTCCAGGAAGGTTTCGTGCATTAGACTCACTGTTTAGTTTTCCGGGAGATATCTTCTGTTAGGATTGTCTCTTAAAGAATAATAAGACTGCCTGGCTGGAAAAGACTTAAAGTGAGACTGATAACCTGGGGTTTTGGTCGGTCGATTTTTATGCAAGCTTCGCTTATCCTTTGGCGACTTCCCCGACATAATCCAGCTTTGTTGCAATCTATAAAGATGACTCTTTGATGTTCCATGTAGGCTAACAAATGCTTGCTGACATATTGGGGTATCGTTGCCCGCACTTTATAAGAATACGCCGCAGCATGATCCTTACGGTTATCCTTTTGGCGATGACGTGATCTCTTCCTTTTAACAGTGTGAAGGGATATTAATTCACACAAGTGCGAATCCTGGGCATCTTTACTGTCAATTTTATTCAACTCTTCGAGGATTTGGTTTCTCGCCGGTAACCTTTCCAACCTGGAGCATCTGAAAAATAAGAAAACAAATACTACTAACATAGTCTACCAACGATAGGTGTACATTTTAGAAATAACGTATTGTATGAAATTACCTAGTTCATTTGTTACTTAAATATGAATATTAAATATATCACGATAACCTACCTGCAGTCATTCGCTGTTGATCTGGCGTGGGTAACTTTGCCTCTTGAGTTAACATATTCCCTGTCCTATATCCTGGCGTGGCGACGAAGCACCTCTATCTTTATTTTCTTTTGTTTTCTTTTTGGCGAACTAAGACCTGCTTGGTCGTCATTGTCTTCTATAACTCTAACAAAAACTGTAACAATTCCACAGCACAAAGCAATCACGGGTGAACGTCAACACGTCTAAACGTTTACTGTTTATAGCAGTTCGTTTCAATTTTCGATGCAGGAATTCGGTTAAAATGTAAAAACCAAGGGCATTGACAGTATGAACTTGTTTGGTTTTTGCGGAAAATCCCGTGGATTTGCGGGATAGGTAATATAAGACCCATTACATTTCTGTGATATGTTTGGTTTCTGTAGAATCTGATATTCTCAGGACGTCTATAAATGACTAAAGAGCGATTTGCCGCCATAATATTAAAATCGGTAAATTTGGACCTTTTCGGTTTTTGTGAGAAAACCCTCAATTATTGTTGTGATGGCTTTTGACATTGATAATTTGGACTGGGGTAACTGTGCAATTTCAGAAATCATCATTATTTGTAGTTCAGATATGTTAATAATTCATGGTAATTTGAAATAATACAAAATTTCCGGACAAATTCGAATTTGATTAATTTTAAAGTATTTGTTATGGACCTGCCTACTTTTATCATTTCAATTCTAAAACCATTAATTAGACTGTGACTAGGATTCTTCTTATTATTATGAAAATAATAATCTGAAATTCATGTGAAACATATTGAAATACAATTGAAGTGATATTTTCTGATATATATAATATATTTACATATTATACATGGTGTCCCAAAAAATACCGACAAACTTACTTTAAGGAGTGGTAGAGGACATCAAAACCAATTTGGTTTGTTTTATAAACATATATCCGTAAATGAGCCGTTTTGGAGGAATGAAAGAAGAATGGTTTTGGCCAGTTTTGTTTATTTCAATAATAAATAATTAATATTAATTTACAACACGTGCTGAGGCTCAGGTTCAGAAGGACATTGATAAACCACTTTTTGGTCGTGTTGGACTTTTTCTCAATAAATTATGGTTTACAATAATTGTTCAGAATGTTGACCATTTGCTTCAATACAAACATTGTAGTGTCAGCTCATTGACTGGCAGACTCTATGGAATATCCCGGGAATAGCTTCTACTGTGTACAACTGGCCATTATTCTTGCTAAGAGATCTTAGCCACACTAAACATTTCAGATAACCGCAAAAAAAAAAATCCAGGGGGTTCAGATCGGGATAACGCGCGGCCAGGCCACGGGACCTCCTCAGCTAGGTGCATATCGGTAAGTTCTTGAAATGAGAAATTATCGTCCATTTTCAATACAGATTTTGAATTAACAATCAACAAATCTAATATTGCAATAAATAAGTAACAAATAATACGGTCTTAAAATTGGCATCTTTGGGATGTTTATTGCTATAAAGCAAATAAATGTTTGTGGTCCCCAACAACAAACGTAGTTGAAACAAAAAACGTTGACCGACAGACAGTAGTGTCTAACTAAATTAAATCGAGAAGAATTAGTATAATTATTTGGGTATGATTTAAAAGATTTTATTGCTCTACAATCTAAACGGATCATTTAAGGGCATAATATGTTTATTCAGAAATACAAGTGACTAATCTCAAATTTAAATGACGCTTTCTGAAATACACTACACATGTTAATAGTGCTGACGTTGCACAATTATATAAATTATAATTTATAATAATGACGCATTAAATAATTTGAAAAGCACATAAATAATAAACTTGTCGATAATTTAAATTATCCTCAATTATTCCGCATGCATTATTTAGGTCAAAATAAATTCTAATCAATAATGCGCTAACAACGTAAAATTACAACATTACTGCAAAACGACTGCAAAATATATTTAGGGGAAGATCTGGCCGAACCCTGCTAATACATTCAAAAATTGACATATCGGATCCTAAGTCAAAAATATACTTAACAAATTTTATTAAACTATATATGTACACTGTTCATATTATAGGTTACACAGACATACAATTCAAATCGCCATCGACTGGAAGCCTTCAGCGATAGAAAAATATACGTATACCTAATATAAATAGCATAGGAATGAAATATTTAAAAAATATATAAAATTTTAAAAATATTCAAAATGTATAAAAGTTCACAAATAAAACACAAAAAAATACGGATTAATATTATAAAATTCAGAGATTTATTGGTTAAAACTTCTGAGTTTTTCTATATAGTGGGTTGAGGTTGAGCAAGAGGTACGCTCTGTAGGCTGTATACTTCGAGATCAAGCTGATTCTTTGTAGAGTTTCTTAATAATTCCGTAAGCCTATCTTTCATGGGTTAGTTCAGGTTAGTTGCTTCACGGAACCATCTTGAAATGCACTACTAATTGCCCAAAAAAGCCTTAAACTCATGGAGCGCACGAAATGAACCTTGCTTCACGGAACCATCTTGACCGTGCCGTCTTTTTACCGCCGCGCGATACGATCTGACCACATATTTCGTCCAATAGCTAGCGTCTCAATAATGAGGTTATAACTACGGGAACAAATTATAACCCTTGTGTAATTTACAAACAAAAATAGCAGAGATTGAAAATGCACGCACACAACATTTACCAACCTATTTGCTTAGACGTGTTGATACACAGGTAATGAGGCTAATTCTATATGGTATTATTTAAAAGACGGATCATGGCAATTTTGCGGAGTACTGTAGTTTCTCCAACCTTGAGATTTCTCAGTGCAGGGTCCTTAAAGGTGAGAAAGACTGAATTCAACAATCGGGCGGCATAAGTAAATGTTGCAAGCAGTATCTCTAGAAATTCAATGATTCTTGTAGGTAAGACGTCTGAAGTGCTTTGCTTATTATTGATTTTTTCACCAGTACAGTGTGCCCATTTAGATTGACTTTATTATCCATATTTATTCCTAAGTATTTAACATTCGTAGTAGGGGGACTTGTTGGTTAAACATAGAAAGTGTAAGACTGATCTCATTAATATTTCTATTATCGATTAATTGCTTACTGTGCTGTGCTACCATGAGAGACCATTGCTGTATCGTCTGCATATTGCAATATGTATGTATAGGAGAAAAATGGGCGTCATCATTCTGCCTAAAGTTGTAAATATCTGAACAATAAATATTGTTGAGGAAGGGGGAGAGAGGTGATCCTTGTAGTAGGCCCTATTTTGGGGAAAACTCTTCTGAAATACGTTCATTGACTTTAACAACTAGTTTGCGATCAAAGGACCATCCATGGACAAGATGCAAAAGTTGTGTTGGACAGTTTACTTGGTGTAATTTATATAGGTAGCAGGCTCAAGTGCCACACACTATCGAAAGCTTTATTAATGGCCAAAAAGAGGGCCTTAGACTCATTAGTTTTTTATTAGTTTTGCTGGTCTCTACGTTGTTAAAACGACCAAGGTGGAGTTTTTATTTTTGAAGCCGAGCTGGTATCCAGGAATAACTGTTTCACTCAACATTTGGAGTATTTCTTTGATGATAATTTTAAGGTTATTCCCCAGTACTGATAGAAGCGTGATAGGTTGGTAGTTGTCTGGACATGAAGAATTTGTAGAAGCACCATTATACAATTTAATTTATAAATACCACCCTTTGAAAGATGATCCATTCTATCTTTCGAATTTACGATATGTGTTGCTAGACTATTCCGAATCTACATATCGTAAAATCAAATGATAGATTTAACCATCTTTAAACGAGTGGTATTTTATAAATTAAATTGTAATTCTTGCAACAGCACCTATATCGGTCGTACTTGTAGACCCCTAAAGACACACATAAAAGAACACCTTTCTAGGTTCTTTTCTGCTTTTGGTCAACATCTCAGCACTTCTAACCATGCTATCAGCCCTTTCTCTAATTCAAAGATCATCCACGATATATCTTCCAAAAGTTTTAATGGACTCGATTTCATGGAAGGCATAGAAGTAAATAAGGAATTACTAGACAATTGCTTTTTTTTAAATACACAAGTAAACTTAAATAGGGGTTATATCCCTCTACATAGGCGCCTTCTAAATTAAAATTTAAACTATAAATATCTTCCAACCTTAACAAATTTTTAAATAACCTCCTCTTTTATTCTCAACAACGTCAACAGTGTCAATTTAATGTCAATACAGATCTAATCTCTACAATTTAAAGAGCGTCAAATTTCGATTTGCAGGCACGTTTAAACGGGTATCAAAAATGAAAAGAAAGAAGAAAAATAATAATTATTAGATAAATTTTAGAAAAGTGGTTCGTCCCATATGTTTGTTGTTTACAATTTTACAAACTGAATACTTTATGTAACCAGTTTTTACATTGTGGTGTTCATGCCCCACTTGGAGAAAGAAATCTTTGGTACCACTCCAGTTTATCGGCTTATGCGAAAAATGGCGTAAAATGAAAAACGTTTCTTGCAATATGTAGCACGTACTTTCTAAACGACAAATCCGCGAGCGGAAAACCATTTTTTTTAATTGCAAATATTAAAAAAAAATGTGAAAATAGGGTATCCGCTTGTGACAATAATGAAAAAAAAATGAAAAACTCTTGTTGATTTATGTAGCATATACCGAATTGGAACCAAAAAGGTGGATTAGATGCCGTGTTAGCGCCTGTTTAACCAATATAAGTCTATAATTATTACAATTTTTGTCGAGTGACTAACAGCTAGAGAAACATAACCTGACTTGTCACTCTCACTGTGCTTTTCGGTCGACTATTTTCGCATTTTTTTTATATTTGCAATTAAAAAAATGGTTTTCCGCTCGCGGATTTGTCGTTTAGGAAGTACGTGCTACATATTGCAAGAAATGTTTTTCATTTTACGACATTTTTCGCATAAGCCGATAAACTGAAGAATTACCTTTTCTTTATCAATAAAGTATTGCTGTTTCCTGACAAAGTGAGTAAAAATCAAAATACTTCTATAAAATTTATAAGAACAACTTTCAACAAAAGGTAACATTTGATTAATGTTTACAAAACAGATTTTTGATCTATTCATCTTTTCACAAATACATTTTCTAAAAACCAAAATTCACAAATTAAATACTTTTACAAATTAAGTTTTTCCTCGCTTATTAGAAAGCGCTGATGATGACCTAAGGCCGAAAGCGCTCTGCATTAAAAAAATTTAGCAGATTATGCACTTAATTCACAAGTTCTTCCTGTTGTTTTAATATCTAGCTTCAACAAGATGGTGCACCCACACATAACTCCTGGATTGTATTAGATTTTTTAGGCAATTGGAGAAATTGGATTGGGAGTCGAGGACTTGCCAGGTGGCCAGCACGACCGCCGGATTTAATACGTTCAGATTTTAATCTGTAAGGACATTTAAAGCAGTTAGTTTATACTAAAAAACCAAATAATGTGCAGGATTCCGGCAGAAGCTATAAGGACTGCCTGCACCACGGAACTCCTCAGAAGATACGAGATATGTCAAACCGGACAACATTAGGCGTGTAATGTATTATAGATTTTCGATCAAGAATTGATTGAAGAAGAAAAATACACAAAATATATATTTTAAAAAGTAAAGTTAATATTAAAAAATGTACTTTTGAGGTACCCTGTATACTTAAATGAACTCCTAGTAACAGTAGTTCGTTAAACCAAGAAGTATTTTTCTCTAAACTTTTTTTATGTCATGAACAGTGAAGAAGATAGTTCGTGTATCAATAGAGTTGAGAGAGAGAAGTTAAACTCTTCATTTGTCTTTTTCTCCTAATCAGTTGCATAATAAATGTAGGAAGCTCATGCATGTAATATTGGGTGCCGTACCTCAATGCATTTCGCCCTCTAACTTGACTTAAGGTTAAACTAAATTTTGATATTATCTGCTGTGACGGGTCAGTGCTTCCCTCATTATAAACATATTTTTTTCAATTTCCTGATTAATCATGTTGATGTTACTTTTATGATAGTTGGGTTTCCAAGTACTTTTCTTCAGTATCATCTATCAACGAAAAATTATTAAACTACCTAAAAGGCTTCAACATTGTTAGTGACCGCTAGTATGGATTCAGTGTCTAAATCAACAGAAGGCCTTCTCGCTTATGTTACTCGCGTTTGGAACAACGTAATAGAACATCATGGGGAGTCCCGGGCGGTAGCACTGGACATTTCCAAGGCCTTTCGCCGCGTATGGTATGAGGGGCTCCTAACTAAATTGGGGGCATACGGAATGCTGGTTCAATTTTGTTCACGGCTGTCAAGCTTTCTTAAAGACCGTTATCTGCGAATGGCGATGGACGGATTTCTTTCAGACACATTCAACATCAACGCCGGGGTTCATCAAGGTTCTATATTGTCGCCCACCCTCTTTTCACTATCCGTTACCGATCTTTTGGAAAAAACTAAAAGTCCTATATATATAGCTTCGCTGATGACAGCACACTTGTTTCATCTTTTACTTTGAATGCTTGGACATCGGCTGTTAATGCACATCTCTATAGGAACACAACAAAGACCTGAAATAAATTCTGTTTTAAGGTGACAGTAGAATTTAACGCTAAAAAAACCCAGGCGGCAGTTTTCTCTAAAAAAGTTAATGTTGAAGAACTGGATATAGTCATGGCGCGACACTCGATTCCCTTGGCTTCATCAATTCATTTATTGGCCGTCAATTTGGATATTCATATGTCTTGGCATAGTCACGTTGCGGCCATTGCTAAGGCAACCTCGCAGAAGCTTGGAATACTTTTTCGAACTAAGAACCCCCATACACCCCAACAACTTTTGATGATCTATAAAGCTCAATTCGACCACCGCTGAAGTACTGTTCCTAAACATACTCTGAGATTGCTAGATTCCATTAAAAGAAGAGCTATTCGCTTGATCGTTGACCATGATTAGACAAACTACTTTGTGCCAGTGGAAACTCCGAAACCCCATATTATTGGTTCCGCGTCGTTGTGTGGGACTAGCCTAAAAGCGCCTGCCCGGACTGCCGCAATATCATGCCGTCTGGTCACGCATTCTCTTCGTAAACTACTTAATTTATATTTATCTGATATTCCCAAATTTATTACAAAATACGAAATTAAAATCTTGCATCAACATTTAAAGAAATGCTCACAAATAAAAAATCAAACGTCAGGCAAGATTGTAGTCAGGAGAAGAAGTTATATGAACTGAAAAAATAATTGATCACCTTGCGCTCAAGCCAAGGCGCATAGAATTTGTTTTGTAATGTCCTCCCAAGGGTCAGATCTGGGCACGCCACTGCTGAGAAAACTTAATAGCCAGGTTGTCTGAACCTAACTCCGGTATAACGCCAATATTTGTTATGGGGATCTGGGTCGAATATTCATTTTGAGGCATCAAGAACGTCGGTGGTGTACAATGATTTTTGAAATTTGTCGAACTGAGAAAATAATCAATAGTTAATGAGTATTTCTAATATTTTACAGTTAATATTTTTTATGTCCTACTCGAATATTATTTTTTCATAATACCATAGTTACCAGACACTTTAAATGGTATATAATACCCTAGGGCATTAAGAGAAATAAATAGGAAAAGTCGAAGCAACAACTTTTTATTAACAACAAAACTTATTTATCATTTATATTAAATGAACAGTTATGAAAAGACCCAGTAAAAACGAATTTACCGGCTTTTGGTAAGTCAATGTTTTCTATTATTTAGTGATGTTCACTAACAGAAATTGACGATGATTGAACGTTCTTTGATGTTGATGGTCTCGTTGATGGTACTCCAGCTATCAATTTCGAAATTTTGTTTTTAGAAGACAAAATGTCTTTCCCTCAACCACAGCTGAACTTTTCCAACCGCCATGTATTTTCGATGTGGTCATCTTTGCCCCTGCGTCCGCCAATAAAGTTGCAGAGGTTCTGCGTAAACAATGACAAGTATATTTGTCCGCATCGCTTAGACCCAGGTATTTTGCAATAAGGGAAGGAATCTTGCCTATGGTGTTCTTCTCAACTGGACGTGGAAAGCAACGACCGTTACGATAACACAAAAAGAATCTATTGATGTTGCAGTTCGTCGGCCGTAAAGACCAATAAGTTCTCAGTAGCTTTAAACAACCCATCTCCTTCTCATCGATAATTGTGAAGACACGCTTTTTATCGGTCTTTGTGTCGGGAATATTAACTATTACTACGGATCCTCTATCCTCTAAATGTTCAACCAACATATTAACTAGCTCTTGGCGGCGGCACCCACCAAATACATCAAATAACAGAGCCACTGTACATCAAAAAAGTTTCATTGGGAGCTTCACGGATGAATTTTAGCACATCTTCTCGAGTCAAAATTTTCGATTCCTTCGCTTCATATCCTTTGGATGCTTGCTTTAGATACTGGCCTAACTTGCAATATTTTGCAATGTCTATATTTTTATTAACTATTAATGTCTTCTTTAACATTAAATATTTCGTCCATAGGGAATTAGGAAGGAATGTTCCAGACTATAATCGATATACATAATTAGTATTTTAATATAATTTACAACAGAAATTTTAACATACCAATTCCTGGAAATATCCGAGTAGCACCGTCTCGTTGATAATTCTTACATCATTATTTTTCATTTAATCCCCAAACCTTTGATATTCCTTATCATAGGCGTCTTTAGACTTCTTTGGGACAAGATTATCCAAAGCTTTGGCAGCATTCACAGCAATTCTATCCGGAATCAACGGAAAATCTATTATTTTATAGGAATTTCAGTTTTGACTTTGACACAGCACAACAATAATGAACACTTATTACCTTTGTTTATTTAGCAACTATATAGGTAAAAAACTTTCGTGATTTTGAATTTTCTTTTAATTTAACTTGGAATTATCTGAAGTAGGACATAAAATATTGTATATCCCACGGGCATTAATTGATGTCTATACCCTCGGGCAACTTACAAGCCCTCGGCCCAAAGGCCATCGGCTTTGTAAGATTGTTACTCTCGGAGGCATAAACATCTTCATAATGCCCTTAATACATAAATAACTATAATACGCCAACCTTTAATTTACTGTTATAAAATCAATTTAATTTTATTGAATTTTAATTAAAAAAATTTTAGAAATGTTTTCAATCCGAATAGAAATGTTTCTTTACACAACATTTCTGATCAGATAAAGTACAGGCAACTAACCAAGCGACATCTAGAAGAAAATAAACCGGATCATCGTTTTATCTGATGGTTCTGATGTGTCCAACTCTCCCCTTTTAGTAGAAAGCACGGCTGCTTTTAATGTCGTTCTGCATAAATTTCTGATTGACGTAACGTCAAATTTGGATTATTAAATATTAAATAACAATTATAATTTTCATTTGGGACATCAATCAGTTTCGGAAATAATTAACTTTGGATCAAACTGCAGGGAAATTTCATAAAATTAGTGCCGCTTTATTCGATAAAATTCGGTTGGTTTTAGCAATTAAAAATGTTATTGCTCGCTGATTGACATTCCCATATATCGATTTATGAAATGCATACAATATTGACGATAACAGATGCTATTATGTCGATATCATCCCGTTTGGTTAAAGAAAATTAGTTAGTCTTAAGTCTCCTTAAGTAAAATCACCCTTTTTCTTTACAGTAAGAAGTTTTGAGAAATATTATATTGGGTTGGAGTTCTATTATTCAGTGTAATGCGGACAATGCAGTCGGATATTATAACACATAATGGGATGAAGATTTATTTCCATCTACTGGCAAAAAAGTATGAATTTATAAGTCCTAATGCCTGTTTTGGTAGAGCTATTTATCCTTTATTAATATTGCAGCAAAAAGCTCAACACATAACAATATTTTTACCAACACTGTGGCTTCTCCACGTGTACAGGGTGATTGTTTATATTTTACCAGATGTATATCTCGGTTAATATTGGTCTTACAAACAAGTTTAAATTAGCAATTTTGTTTTTTAATGGATATTCAGAATCCGTTATTAGAGAAATCAAAAAAGTATCATTAAAATTTCCCAGTTACCTGGGATTTTTTAAATAAAACACACCCTGTATTTTATATTTTTAGTGGCGAGATATCGTTCTCCTGAGTTCAAATATATATAGGTTGTTGGTATGGCTATTTTGTTAATTTTCGAAAAAAAAATAGACTTTTTCGTATAAATCTAAGGCAGCAGTGGAAGGCTATACGACCACGCTGATTTGTTTTTCATTGTCATCAACGTAGCCATAGATAATAAAACAACAAAATTTACTTCTTTGACAGTTATTTAACTTCCATTTAATTTAAGAATGTTCTTAAATTTTGCAGATATAATGATATATTCTGAGATAGAAAAAGTTAATGTTGTGTCAGTTTTTATTAAAAGTAATGAAACTCAACACTTGGCGAGTCAAGAATAGGGACGAAATTATCGTAACAGAAGAACCACTAGTGAGAGAGCACTTGTTGACTTATATAATCGTTTTAGAAATACCTGTTCGTTAAAGCGAAAACCCAAAATGGTTCGACTAAATAAAAATCAAGAGTTAGATATACTTCTATATTTTTAAGATAATATATTTAATTGATATTTTTTTTTATTTCAGAAATAAATTAGATTTTTTAGAAAGTCCAATAAAATCCATACGGGATGGTGGAGACATGCAATACTCTTATTGTAAGGCGCGAGAAACTTTTAAAAAAGTATCATATTCACGACTTTAAATTTAATATACCAAGGTTCCAAAATTATCTCACATGGACAAAGGCGTTTAGATTAGTTAGAGTTATGTTGCGTCACGTAGAAGAAAAGCCATATTGTTTTAATAATATGCTTTGGACCGACGAATCGAATTTCAGCACGTTCGCCCCACCTAATTTAAAGAACCTACAGCGGAAAATCCAAAAAAAAAACATTCGAAATAAAAAGATCTGGCCGAGAGTCGATAAGCGTATGGTGTGGTATAATTAAAAATCGGATTGTCGGCAAAATATTTTATAATGGGTCCTTAACAGGTATTAGATAGTTGGAACTCCTTGAAAATAATATTGAGGCAGATATTAGTATATTTCATTTAAATATATTTAGAAACCTAATATGGCAACAGGACGGGGCCCACCTCATAGCGCTTTAGCCGTTAGACAATACCTTAATGCAAATTATAATATATGGATTGGCAGGAGCCAATTTTGGCCTCCTATCAGTCCAGACTTAGCCCCCTTGGACAATTTTTTATGGGGATATTTAAAATCAAAATTTTATATGGACCGAAAGATTTGCCAAAGGGGCCAACTTTTTAGCTAAAAACTACTTCACCCCCTTTTACCCTCTGCCCCCCGGGGTCATCCCCTTAAAAATTTTAAATGACAAGGGGTATCAAGTAATAGCTTGTTTGAAAGGTCTTTCAAAGTGCTTTATTTTGACTTTTGATATTTTAAAATCGGTCGATTCGTTTTATTTTTATCTTAATTTGTTCAGGTAGAAAAAAAAACACAGGAAAATATCACTTTTTATTTCAATAAGTGTTCAAAATGTTGCCCGTTATTGGCCAAACAATGATATAGGCGATGTTTAAATTCCTGACGGACATTTTCAAAAACATGTTGTGGGAGATCATGGCAGCTTTAGCAGGCCATTCTATAGGCCCTCTTCGCCCTATCCATTTATCTAGAAACTCGTCGTCTAGCCATTGCAGAACCGGAAGAACATAGTGAGGAGGAGCGCCGTCTTGCTGGAAATATATTTCAGCCTCATCAAGTATAGGGTTTCCATCGTCTTCGATTTGGTTTCAAATGGTTTCAGTGATAAGCGGATTGATGGTATTTTCCAACATATCTAAATAAATGCCTACATTTAAATTCCCATTAATAAACAATGGCCCAATCACTTTATTTCCTAAAATGCCTGCCCATACATTAATTTTTTGGGGGTACTGAGTATGCCCTTCTACAAAAGCATAAGGATTTTCATTGCTCCAATACCTGCAGTTATGCTTATTAACAAATCCATTGAGATAAAATGTGCATGCATCACTGAAGCAGATATTCTTTACATGATGGTATTATCATTAATCGCTGCAATCATTTGTTCACAAAACTCAACTCGCCTATCGAAATCATTTTCGGTTAACTCTTGCAATATTTTCATTTTGAATGGATGAAATTTATGTAATTTAGTAACTGTGTGTACAGAGCCTAATGAAATACCAGTCGCATCAACAATTTTGCGTAATGAAGTATTAGGATTTATGCCAAAATGACCCAAAACTTCAACTTGAGCAGCTTTATCCAAAACTCTACGATGATTACGTTTTTTATTTGCAACAGATCCAGTTTGAGTAAATTTAGTAACAAGGTCCAAAACATACCTATGCGAAGTTATCTTTTCCGGATGTCTGGCGTTAAATGTGACGGCAGTTTGCCGAGCACATTGATTTTGGGCACCATAAATTATAATCATTTCCACTCTTTCGGCTAGTGTGTAAACCATTTTGGAAGTAAAATCTGAATCAATAAATTAATTTTCACTATCCCAAGATTGTCACAAAGGTAACTGACAGCAAATTAAATTCTTTCTGTTCCTTAGCAACTATAAAAAGTAAACAGGTATAAGAATAAATACAGTTCGCCCATGTTATCTGTGTTTATAAATAAAAGAAGTGAAGTACTTTTTGGTTAAAAAGTTGTCCCCTTTGGCAAATCTTTTGACGTGTCTCGGCATTTTTCGATAAATCCGTGGTGGGAAGTTTTCAAATGAACACCTTGTATATAGACTGATACGGTTCGAAAATTTAATTTTCATAGTTTAACTATCTATGTTAAGTTCTCGGTTTTAAATTGTTAAAGTATATATGTATACTCTCACCTTAAACATTAATTAGTAATTTAGTTACCTGTTAATAGCTAATAGGTTCACTATGTTCAGTTTGAAACCTTTGCTGATGTTAATATTCCAGGAAAGTTTTTTATCTTGCAAGACATCGCCAAGTGGATTGATTTCTTTTGTTGTTTGTTTCATACTACCTGCAGACAGGTCTTATTTCAAATCCTTGTTTTAATTAATTAGTAATTAATGAACTTTCAAGTTTTCAATAGAAATAACGTCTTAACCTTATCTATAAGATGTAGGTCAAATGTTTTGACCGCTGTGATTCAGTGTCAGACTGATAATTCTGTTGATTTTCACGACCACGTCTGGTTAAATAAGGTATATTTTTGCATGTGACGCATGTTGTCTAACTTTTTTTCGTAGCTTTCATGGATTGGTATGATAATTTGTTGACGATTGCTTTGGTAACTATGTATGTTAAAGAAGAAATGTTATCGACCCTTTCGGCAATAGACGTTTTGAAGTGAAAGCACGTTTGTAAAAGTAGCTCCCCAACTTTAGTTTTCTTGGGCAGGGAAGGCCTTGTGGTGCCGATAAAACATCCACAAATGTATTAAAAAGGATATTGCTTTGCAGTTTGCCTATTCTTTGGCCGGAATGCCAATTAAAAATGCTTTTTCCTCAACTTCAACAAGCGGTCCTAGACGCCATTTCGCACATTGGAACCCTGGTTAGTTATTTGAGGTGAGTCTGACAGCTGCCGCCTTGTGCAAGGCCCTGTCAAACAGGGTTTAACTTTTACTTATTCTTTTAATTATAACGTTGTAATTTAAACCTTCAGAACTTTTATGTCAAACCTAATACTATATACCACTTTGTTATTACATTTCACTTATCTACCTTTAACTTTAAGCACCTATTGTCCACCAAAGTAAGAGGAGCTTGCATTTATAAATCCAAGTAGCCAAGGGCCTAACACGACACAAGAAATAAATATTAGTATTGGCCTTTGCTAAAATTTGTCCTTTATTTAAAAGACAGCGACTTTAAGGGTCTTGAGTGAATGATAGCGTATAGGAAGCTATAGTAAACCGATTGTGACATATTTGTTTTTTTTCTAGTTTCTTTTTCTCTGAGGCCAAATACTAGAACATTTAAA
Source organism: Polydrusus tereticollis (assembly GCA_963920685.1). Taxonomy (NCBI): domain Eukaryota; kingdom Metazoa; phylum Arthropoda; class Insecta; order Coleoptera; family Curculionidae; genus Polydrusus; species Polydrusus tereticollis. The sequence continues at coordinate 113,446,035 of OY987328.1, forward strand.
GGCTTTTAAGTAAAATAAGACTAAGGTGGCGCCTTCAGGATTTGAATTTAACTTACTTATATAAGAGCTAAACCTCTCAATCTAAAAGCAATATAGCGAACCTGCCCTAAGTTGAGCTAGCTAAGGGGTGAGTTTTCAGGTAGTACAACATGGGACATTTTAGGGACTATTGTCTGAAGTACATCGTCCAGGGCGTAGGGTTGTCAGAGTAAGGGTGGATAGGTTGCCTTATTGCAGTATATTTTAGGTTGCCCTAAGGTAAATACTGGCACCCGGGAATTATTTGTGAAAAACGTTACACTGGCGCCTATATTATGAAAAAGGATAACAACATACACATATCTATTAAAACATATTATTACACTTAATAAGTCAGTCTTAAAAGCTTAAATAATCTTTGCGTTTTCTGCCTTTTTTAATGCAAATTCTGTTATAATATCTGATACATCTATATCTTCCGATTTGTCTTTCTCGATACTAATAATAGATACGTCTGAAAGCCTTTCTTGTCCCATTGTTGATTTTAAATTTTGCTTTTAAGAGCGTAGCTTAGAAAATTTAAATGTTGCTTAAAAATCGAGAATAAGACTTTTTTTTTTAATTTAAAACAACTTTCCCATTTAACGCTTAGTATTAAAAGTTTTAGAGAGATATTTTTATGTTTTTATATTTCTTGAAGACACCGTAAAAAATACAGATTATTGGAATCTTTCAAAACCAATTACTTTTTTCGTATCTTTCAATTTTTAGTTCATTTTTGTCATCTTAGCTACCCTGTAAACATACTAGATACATTACTGTACATATTAATTAACTATTCAGTTTAAAACTTATTTTACCTACTTATGTTATCTATCTAAACTTTTAATTGTTACAAAATATCATATTTATTTTTTGTTTACATATCTCCCCATAGCGCAGGCCAATACAAACACCGATACGTTCCTCCTCAATTCCCTCCAACACATTCCACTTCGAGTCTCGTCGCGCTCACTTACTCCCAAACTTTCGTTTGCCTCGCATCGCACCCCAAACGAACAAACACAGCCGCACCGTCTGCGTTTACATCCGATATTCCCGCTGTGCTCCTGCTACAACTCCCACAATTTCTGGCATTTGACGAGTGGCAAGACAGGCAGCTGACAGGCTGTCGTCTTGGAGCAGTCCGAATGAGGTCGTGGAATAAGTGGTGACGTCATTCTGGATGGACACATATCGGATGAATACGGAGAGATTGGAAAACATTTGTTTCTTTGTGCGGGCGTTCCTTAAGTTTTTTTTTGTTTGATGTTTCAAGAAGGAGTGTCAGGACGATAGGAGTTGAAAGGAATAATACAATCAAGGAATCTGGGCTACTGTTTTTACCGTTATTTAATTTAAGATTGGATGTTTTAAAGCTATAAAGAATACATACTTTTTTATAATGTGTGTACAGGGTTATCCAACCAAGACTAGACAAGGCGATTTTTTGACTTTTCCTGTACTTTTATAAAAAAACTGAAATAGCCATCTTAAGTCATTTTCTCCCGCGAATTCGAATATCTTCAGCAAAAAAAAAATTGAACATCAAACAAAAGTACTAGGGGTCACTTTGATATTTTTTTAAATGGGATGTCGTATTTGTAATGAGCTTATCCGATTTCTCATATAAATTTTGATCTAAAATGTTGGATTTTTAATTCAAAAACGCCTTTTTTCTTCAGTTTTAAATTCGGAAAATGTTAAAAATAAAAAAAAAAAATAAATAAATAAATTAAAAATCCAACATTTTAGATCAAAATTTATATGAGAAATCGGATAAGCTCATTAAAAATACGGCATCCCATTTAAAAAAATATCAAAGTGACCCCTAGTACTTTTGTTTGATGTTCAATTGTTTTTTGCTGAAGATATTCGAATTCGCGGGAGAAAATGACTTAAGATGGCTATTTCAGTTTTTTTATAAAAGTACAGGAAAAGTCATAAAATCGCCTTGTCTAGTCTTGGTTGGATAACCCTGTACTATTAATAAAGCATGAATACTTTATACAAAAATGTTGACAATATTCTGTATTATGTGATAATTCCAAAAATGTGTATCACATCTTAGTATGTTGCTTTCAACATACATTACGCCCAAAGGATTTTTCCTAAATTTGACCAAAACTCAGGTCAGGTTAGGTTAGTTCCATGTTTCGTAATGTAAGTACACATAGTAATTCTACATTTAAATCAATTAAGTAAAAGTTTATTTAAAGAAATGTGTATCATGCCTTAGTCTATTGTGGTACAGTTCGTTGCGTCAGTAAATTCTTGCTCAAGTTGAAATACTTTAAATAATAACCAGGATCAATTATTGGTAAAGTCTTAAAAGAATCTCTACTTTTTATGTAGTAAGTATTTATTGGCAAAAATATGTACAGGGTCTTCCAACGAGGACTGAACAGGGGCTCATTTTTGAGCTTCCTTGTATTTAAAGAAAAATCCAAAATAGCCAATCGATGTACTTTTTCCTGCAGAATTTATAAATGAAACCAAAAATTTATTTGAACCAGAACAAAAGAGTTACGTTATGGATAAGGTGTTTTTTAAATGGAACATAGCTTTTTTTATACGATTTTTGGAACGAGTGATTTTTTTTTGTCCGTTCTGATTAAAATATTTAATGTTGTGACAGCTATTTTTATTAAATTTTAATGTTTTATCCAGTATAATTTAACTTTAACCTGTTTGAAACATACACTAGGTAATAAAGGTATAATCACCTTTGAATCCTTCAAAGTCAAAAAATTTGACAAATTTACTATAATATTGCCGAAATGAAATATTCATTAGATGAGAGATTGCAGATTGTTATCTTGTTCTACAAATGCCAAGAAAATGCAAGAGATGCAAGGAGAAGATTTATTGCAAATTTTCACAGAAATATATCCGTCAATACTATTCTAAGGATAAAGAACCTATTTGAGGAAAATAAAACACAACATGACAGAAAAAGAAATCCAGAAAGGAATAGAAATCGAGACCGTGCCATTGTGAATTATTTTCGACTGAATCCAACCAAATCAATTTCGGACGCAGTTCGGGACGTTCAATACGGCGGCGGTGTAAGACGCAGAAGAGTTACCCAAGGAACTTGTTCACAGGACTTTAGGAAATCATAAATTTAAGTCTTATCATATCCTTCCACTTCAACATCTAACACTGGCACAAAAAGAACTTCGCTTCCAATTTGTTTCCCAAATTGTGATTCGGAAAGAAAACGAAGACCCTAATTTATTCAGAAATATCTTATGGACTGACGAAGCCACATTCACAACATCGGGGGTTTTCAATAGACATAATAATCATCACTGGGCCGTTGGAAAAAAAAAAATCACTCGTTCCAAAAATCGTATAAAAAAAGCTACGTTCCATTTAAAAAACACCTTATCCATAACTTTTTTGTTTCTGGTTCAAATAAATTTTTGGTTTCATTTATGAATTCTGCAGGAAAAAGCACATCGATTGGCTATTTTGGATTTTTCTTTAAATACAAGGAAGCTCAAAAATGAGCCCCTGTTCAGTCCTCGTTGGAAGACCCTATACAATATAATTAAAAAATAAAAAAATATATCTACACAGTCTATATAGAATTAAAATAGGAAGAAGGAAAGGACAAGAGCTTAAACTAAAGAGTAGAAAAGCTTTCATACTGATTTAGAAAACAAAAAAGAAATGGATTCTTGAACGTCTGCTGCTCAAAATATGATATTATTTAATAAAATGTTATAAAAATCTTCCCAATTAAAAATATAATATTATTATATTATTATCATCCCTATCTAACATGCATCAAATAGTTCTTCAAAACGCCACGGGTGCTTAAATAAAGGAGGTATTATAAAATTCCATTGGTTTTATTTACTTACATAACTCATAATCTTAAACAACAACCACTAAACAAACACTAGCTGGATCTAAGGCCGCTTTTATACAGGCGACGTTTTGCAGTCGAAGTGGGCTGCAAAAGTGTCGTCGTGTTGTCGACTTTCGCTGCTTGCAGTTGACATTTAACAACAATGCAAATCCTTTTTACACCGGCGGCATTTCTGAAGCCTACTTCGACAGCAAAAAGTCGCTTGTCTGAATGCGGCCTATGGTAAATCACCCAGTGATTGACTGGTTAAGCTATAATTTGAGTTTCCCATTGTTTCATTGAATTATTGAGAAAATTTGAATTTTTTAATTACTGCAAAAAAAATAAGTATTGTAAATATTTCTGTGAGCAATATCAGCCCATTTATTGACATGATAGCATTCTAATGATTAACTAGTTATTATGATAGTAGTAAAATAAAAATGACGAAATATGGAAAGTACTTATCTTGTGGTAGTGTCTATGTTGTAATGAACTCGTAGTTCAGTTTAAATCCTTCTAAAAACTTATTTACATGTTAAAATATATAATAGTGTAGCTTACAAAATACTTTATTATTTACTTATAAACCAAATTTGACAAATTTTGTTTATAAGTGTGCGATTTCAACAGCGGCAGAGCTATGAGTCGTTTTTTTATAAACAGCAATTGAACCGACTATCGCTTGCCCTATTTCTTACCATATTTAAATTACCATTAAAATCTGCTGAAGTAAACAAGAAGAAGCAAATCGTTCACTATTTTAAAATTCTTACGTTTAAGTGATTTCCGAAATGTCAACCCTTTCGATGGTTCGCTTTTGCGGTACACATCGATTTGGAAATGTATCAGAATAAATTATTCTGGCATCCACACAATTACCGAGTGCTTGTCCATTAGTTAGATGCATGTGAGCATCAATGAGACGTATTATTGACAGATTTTATTTTATTTGTTATTATTCGATTAGTATATTAATAAACTTGTATATACTCTGTTTGTTAATGCCAGAGAGTAATGAAATGTAAATTTGCAATGACAGGACACATTAAGCAGAGTGGATAACTTAAAGGTTGCATTGTAAATTTCAGGTTAATTGCAATGATAGTTGAATCGGCCCTAAATTAGGGTCACTCTAATTTGCATACAGAATAAAGACGAGTTTGGTAAATAAGATTAAGGTGACAACGGCGTTACTTCAGGTAGTATATTAGAGTTAAAAGTATAATAACAACTATACTTGATTATAATTATAGAGATAGGCAGATAATTGAAATATTAATTATTCTAATTTTAAGTAGATAAAAACTTATGTAGAAGTAAGAATAATATAAAAATAGATAAATTTAAATAAATATTAATATTTATAAAAAAAATCCACTATACATATATAATACAACTTAATTTTTAAATTTTAGTCATCATGTTCCGCGTAGTCCGATGAACTATCGTCGTTGGGGTCCAGAGAAGTAATAAGGGGCTCTACAGTATTTTCAAGCATGAATGATAGATGTGTTTTGGAATTCCATTGTCATTATTTATTAATATCACAACGTTTCAACTGGTGAGTATCTCCAGTCGTCTTCAGGTGAATAATGAACAAGCTACAAAACTACGAGAGTATTTATACTACCTCCTGGTTAGCAGTGCATGACCGAGATTGGTGCAGTCATGCGTTACTGTGTGGTTCTAAACTAAGCTTACATCTACTTAGCAAGGGTTTCCAAATATTTCTTATGTCTTAAGAAGGCTTACTAAAGCAGTCTGGATTTTGGTTTATGACGGCCGCTTCTTTGAATTTCCTCTTTCGCCAGTGTTCTTCTTTGAGTATTATTTTTGCCTCTGACCATTGCAAGTGGTGGCCGTGTGTCCAAACATGTTTTGTCCCTTGACTCTTGTTTCAAGGGGGCCGGGCGTAGGGTTTCACCGACATAGGATTTTCCGCACTCGCAAGGTATTCTATATACGCAGTTGTTCGTGTCCCTTTGGCTGGTTGGCTTCGTCTTCGGCAGGTGGCTTCTTAAGGAATCTTTGGATCTGAATACTGTTCGAATTTTGTATTGCTGTCCTAATCTTCAAATTTTTTCGGAGATTCCCTTGATATATGGTACCTTTATGGTGGGTCCAGTTTCGACGTCGTCTTTCTGTCTATTCATGTGATTCTTACGCTTCTTGATAGTCTGGTCTATTAGAATCGTGGGATAGCCGTTTGTGTTGAGGTTTGATGTTGTTGAGTTCTTCAGAAAGAGATTCCTTGTAGTTACAGAGAGTAAATGCTCTGTCAACACGTGTTTTGACTATCCCATGTTTTGTGGTATTTGAGTGGTTTGAGGCGTAATTAAGATATCGACCAGTGTAAGTTTTCTTTCTGTACACCGATGTTTGGATGGTGTCCCTGCTCTTCTGCACTACGACGTCTAGAAACGGCAGTTTATTGTTTTCCTCCTTCTCCACGGTAAACTTAATTGTTGGTGCCAAGTTATTCATGTGATGTAAAAAGGCTTGGAGTTCGTCATCGCTTCTATTCCAAATGATGAATGTGTCCTCAACGTAACGAAGCCATAGTTTCGGTTTTATTTTTTCGTAGCTTATTTAATATTCACCTGAAGACGACTGGAGATACTCACCAGTTCAAACGTTGTTATAATAATAAATAATGACAATGGAAGTCCAAAACACATCTATCATTCACGATACATCATTGTCTCAAACCTTCAAACAAACATTTTCTAGCATGTTATCTGCTTCCCACATTCTATGTTATATTTTAATCACAGGTTCGATGCACTTACTCCATTTTCACAATTACCTGTCTTTATTTCCTATTGCAAGAGCTTTCTAACGTCTCTTGTTTTAAAAGTGGTGTTATGTCTTGCTACAAACCCTTTTACTTGCGCCCACGCCATTTATATGTGGTTTAATTCACAGTGATATGGCGGAAGGCGAAGTACTATTATAGTTCGTTTTGAAGCGATTTCGTCGACAACCAGTTTCGTACAAAAAGTTTTATTCAACTTTACAATTTCCAGTAACACCTTTTTCAGCATATCTTTATGAAATGGCTTTTTATTTACAGTAAGTGAATGAATGGTAATTTTGTTTCCAAGGAGACGATGGTATTTTTTCGGACTTTCTTGAGTGGTAGCTGGCATTATCTATGACTATAACAGACCCAGGAGGAATAAGATCTAGCATTTGCTGGAAGTATTCTTCAAATACATCAGCGTTCATGTCTTCATGATAGTCTCCAGTCCGTCTTGATTTAAATGCTAGTAAGCCGCCATCGATAAATCCATTTTTGCTACCGAGGTGAGTAATAATTATTAGTCTTTTACCTTTTCCTGAGAGTGCTTTTATTCCAGTGGACCATCCTTCCATGAACGCTTGCCTCGGGCTTCTTATATCTATCATAATATCTATCATCATATTTTAAGAACGATATTACCTTTATTTAACCAAGCTTAATAATAGATTTGAAAAAATAGTCCATACTTTCAGTAGAGTCAATGTAATATAAAATAAAACAATGCAGTTTTCCTCCACAGTTTAATTGTTAACATAAAAGTTATTAGATTCCCGACATGTTTCGAGCACTTAAGTACTCATCTTCAGGGGATACTGAAAGGATAATACAGGGGATACTGAAAGGATAATACAAATTGAGAATGAAAAGAATAAGATAAAGAAGGACTTACCCAACATCGAGTTTAACTTTGAAGTAATAAGTTGTCTCAAATAAATGAGTACAACAAAAAGGCTGGAAACTTGGTGCATTAAATGATTAAATAAATTGAATGAGAGGTAAAGTTAAGATTAAGTTTTGTAATATAGATAAGTGTAACATATTAAAGTATGATAATAGAAGGGTATGACATCTGAAGGTAATTAAAGAAAAGTTTGCTTAAAAAATTAAGAATCTTGAGCTTGTATGGTTAAGTTTAGAGGAGTAACACATATGTTAAGTTAAATAAAGAAATAATGTGAACTTTGGAGGAGATAAGTTTTCTTTTAATTTTGATTTGAAAAATTTCCTTTGCGCTTTTTTCCGGACACCGCTACGTCATGGTCAGAGGTCGTGTAAAGTAGGAAAATACCGATTCGGGAATTTTCCATTTCGCATCATTGTCATTGGAAAGTTGTGTTCAAATTATTTTGTTTTTTCATTTTTTCATTGAAAATTGACAGAATACTCTGGGTTCCATGAAAAAATGAAAAAACAAAATAATTTTAACCCATTAGGGACTGAATTACTTATTTTTATAATTTTTAATATGTTTTTTTTTGGATTTAGTATACATTAAAATAGTGTATTTACGTGTTTTTTTTATTTGGATTTATTTATAAGAAAAATATAAGCCGTGCCATATATGGCACGCTAGTACCCTAAGCAGTTACAAAATAATGTTGAATACTAAATACTAGAGATGGGTAGTTCGCGAACGAACTACTAAAACGAACTATTCTTTATGGTGAACTATACGAACTAGTTCTCAACCTTAGAACGAACTAGTTCGCTGCGAACTATTAAGGGATCCGAGATCCGACCAGCGCCCGGCGTCGCACGGCTGATGCGAGGATCAGTCGCGAGGATAGTGGGGAGTGGGAAGCTTGGAAGAAGTGCGAACTGCGATTCTATGAGTATGAGTGCGAACGATTGAGCCCGGCGACATCGACATGTTTGGCATGGCAATCTGATGGGAGTTTTCGCGGACTACATTAGGAAATTAAATAAATGGAAATGGGTAATGGGTTAGTTTAGGTTAGTTCAAGTTGCTTTAATTAATAGTAAATAGTTGAATATGCTTTAGACTGGGAATAGACTAGACAATATAAACGTATTATATTTACCAAAACAAATAAGAAAAATAAGGTATTTTAAAAGGGTACAAAGCAAGAATACCAAATAGCATTATGACATACGCATAGTACCTACTAAAAAACAATTCTAACCAAAAAACAAGGAATTTCTTTGGTAAAAAATAATATGCATACCTACTTATCCTAGCTAAAAAACAATATCTCAAAAAATAAAAACAAAACTTTTTAACTCTTTGGTCAAAAATTGAGCATAATCCATATATCACTACGACAACAAAGATTCATTTTGATTTTCTATAATAAAAAGTAACAAACAAACAAATAAATTTAAAAACTCCCGGAGCCGTAATAAAATAACTGCTGCGACTTGCTACTATACTGTGAATCCCCTGCATTATGTGCGCTGCCAAGTATATTGCAACATTCTACGTTCGGCTGACACTGCCGCCGACCGCCGACCTGATTTAAACACACGGCTTGCTTTTTCAAATTCCGCTAGAGTAGTTCGTTCGCGAACTAGTTCGTCGAACTAGTTCGCTATTGCAAACTAGTTCAGTAAAAAGAACGAATAAGCCCATCGCTATACTAAATACTAAAAATTTATTTACGCTTAATTTTTGTATTGGTAAGCAGAAAAACAACTTATACATAAGCCTACATCACATTTGTGGCATTGTGTTCTCACAGCACTTGCAGATTTATGATTTCCGGCACATCTTCTTCGTTTGTTGTTTGGAACATATTCCACAATATGATCAATTCTATCATACCTGATATCCAAAGGTACCCTGCTGTCCTGCGAATAAACGGATGGCCGACCAGCTGATTTAGGGAGGTTTTGATATATTTTTAGGTACAGTTGAGCAATTTCTCTTTTAAAAATTAGTTGGGATGAATTTGGGTTTTGAACTCTCCATAAAATCCACGCATTTTATACCGCGGAATCAATTACCCCGTAAAAATTGGCCACCACCACTTTTTACCCCTTATGCTAATTCTGTATACGTTTATATTTGAATCCATTTGGGCTGTCCCACCCATAAAGTCATTGTACTTAGCAATACAATTAGGTCTCAGGATTCCTATTTTCTTCTTTTCTGCCGCTGAATACCTGCTTGCGGTAGATAAAGGAAATATACCATGCACTGAAGAGGCTACCGGTACGACAGAGTTGTCCATCCAACGTGTTACCACAATAGCTTTGTCATCTGTTGAAACATAATCGTATGTTCCACGTTTAGTTTTCTTTATTTCTTTGACGCTGCGAATTGTACAACTTTTCGGAAGACGATTTTCTCTAACCGTACCTGTGCCGTTGTAACCATGATTTTTTAAATAATAAAGAAAATTAATTGATGTAAAGAGGTTATCAAAATAAAAACGAAGGGACAAGCATTTTATTTCAGGTGGTAAATCTTCAATTAGCTGTATTAGGGGAGCAGTCACTTTTCCAAATTTTTTTTGGTGCTCTATTAGGTATGGACCCCTGGCACACTTCAAAATTTACAAGGTAGCCACTTTTAGCATTTATACACCATACCTTATAACCAAATCGTATTGGCTTGCCACGAATAAATTGTTTGCATCCGTGACGACCATAATACTCAATCATGCTCTCGTCATAGTCGAGTTCTTGGTCTGGGATGTAATTAGCGATAAAGATTTCTTTCATCTTTTTCATCAGAGTCCTCAACTTTGTCATTTTATCTAAAGGGTCTAGTTGCGTATTATCTGCATAATGCAAAAATCTCATGATTTGTATAAATCGGTCCCTTCGCATGGAATTATAAACTGACGCATTATGCAAATCGACACCTGAATCCCAATAACTTTTTTTTGATGGCTTTGTGTCGTAACCCGAAACTAATAAAATTGCCAAAAAGTATCGCATCTCATCAGATGTTATTTTAGGATCTTGGCAATTTACAAAGAGAGCATATTTATTACTTTCTTCCACAAGAATCTGTATGATATATTAACTAATAAAAAGTTCGAATAATTCAATTGAAGACATATCTTTATTCTTCGAATAATGTTTTTGCGGAAACACGTCGTCATTTCTACCTGGTAAATCAGTTTCTGGTAACAAAGCGTATGATCTAGGCTTCTTTTTAACAAAATGACTAAGCGGTAGATTATCTTCATCTTCATCGTCTTGTTCAACTTCTTCATTTCCAATACGACACCCACTCTGAAAAATTACTTCAGCAGGAGCCTGTAATTGCGTTCCCGACAAATTATCAATCAGCCCACCCGTCTCGTCACCAGAATCTTCGTCAGATTGATACCTATTCTCTGGTGGTTCAATATACATGGCCTGAACATCTTCTCTCTTAAGGTCATCCCAAAATTCCTCGGTTTCTATCATATCCGTTATTTCTCTCACAGATAACCTAAAAATAAAATACGTTTACATTTTGAACAGGCAAGGTAGCCTAAGAGACTAGTGTGCCATATAAGGCACACCAACCAAAACACACTTTTTACTAAAAACCTGTGAACTTTTATCAGAATTGATAATGATAGAAATTTTATATATATAAAAAGGCACTAAACAGTTTTTAAAATATTTGCATTACAATATTAAATTTGTTTTTATTGGAACCCATGTTTCTATAATTTTGTTTTCACACTCTAAACGGCACAAATCAAATGAGACATTAAAATCAAGTGCAACAATCCAACCTATTATTGTCATATGCTCCGGATACTACTAAACGTAAAAACATCGACCAATATTATAAAATAGTTATGCAAATAGTTATAGAGGGCGTTTAGTGACTAGGGGATTTGCGTGACATATGGCACGCTAGTACCTAATTTAATACAACTTTCCAATAACAATGATGCGAAAAGGAAAATTCCCGAATTGAATTTTCTTACTTTAAAGGACTTCTGACCATGACGTAGCCTAAGCCCTAATGATGACTCAATGTTAAGCCGAAAGCGCTTGGCTGAACTTCCCCAAGAATTATACGCTGAATACGCATTAAAGTTTAGTTTTATAAGAAACGAAATTACATAATATGGTACATTGTGTTTATCAAGTATATAATTTTTAGTAGTCAATTAAAATTTCCACCTAAAAAACCAAGCGAATAGCTAGCTCTAAAGGATTGGTCCAACAAGATAATTAGTTGAAACTGGTTGTTTTTGAGTAAAATTGCCCTGAATTAAAAGTACAGAGACAAGCCGAGCAACATCGAGAGAAACGAAACGAGTGAGTTTCATTGTATGTGGCGCGCATTTTGCCTCGGGCAAAAGGAAATTAGAGATAGCACAGCTTAGACGAAGCCTGATACCGACAATCGTGGAAATTACACTAGTGAAAATACTCAAGGGAATTTTACCAAACAGGTAATTAACAAGTTTGATGGGTTTACTTGTGTGCACGGCTGCTGTTTAAATTAAAATTGAAAATTTGACCGAAACGGCGCCGTGTCAGCCGCTCTTTTGGATGAAAACAATCGAATAAGTCGGTTAATTGTTTTGCTTGCGATACCATAAACGAATTACTGAAGTTTGTTGCGCTGTTTGATGCCTGCCTTCGGATCTAATTAAAAACTTTTTGATGTTTTGATAATTCAGTTCAGTTCAGACCTTGCAAATATAATATTTCGTTATGGCTTTGTAATTTATTTTAGATCCACGGGTAAAAAAATGTTGAAACTTTCCTGTAAGGTCTTTTCTAAAATATTTTAAAATCCATACGAGCTTTCCAGATTTCGTCCTATTTACAACCTGTTCGTTTTGACTGCCAGTTTCTCCAAATTATGGGAGAGACGTCGTAGTTTCTTCGTCGCGATATACAAGCGATTGTACGTGACATCGCAAAACTTTTGCGATTATTAGACTATATGCACGTTCGTACGTGTAAGAGTGAGGGGGCATTAGCAACATTATCAAACTGCCACAAATTTAGTCAGGTGTACAAAGTAACGTTACACTGAGCGAAATATCGAGTTGATATAACTCAAATATAAGTTGTCCTAGATCGACGCGTGTTGCTAATAGGGGACAGCTTAGACCTGTGAATTACGACAACAAAATCAAAGAAATTGCATCAAATCACTGTTCGTAAGTTATAATAGCCCTAAATATGGGTAATTTTATGCAGTGGACCCGACTTAAATTTTTGGTAAGCTAAGGCTACCGTAGCTAATCGTTACTGGGTTTGACGAACACATGCGACGTGGGCTGCAGCAATTCATTGTTTAAGCTGCCAAAGACCAATTTGGGAATTGTGATGCGTTACTACTCGGGCTAAATTAATTCATGAAACTGGACTTTACAGTTGTTCTAGCTTACTTAACGACTATAGATTTAATCTGTCCTAAAGTTGAAGTATCCTCATATTTACGCACCTGTATGAGGAGAACAAACTCTGAACAAAGATAGAAGATCCTACCGATCAACGATTGCATGGATAGCAAGTCCAGTTATGTAGTCCATGACGATGCGACGTGCATGAGGTACTAATAATAATAATTAATGAGATGAAGTGATGAAGTTACCGCGCTAAATCGGCACTAGCGTGAATTCGGAACTTTCCGTGACCTTTCGATCGGTGATTTACCCTCGACATAAGTTTTTAGAGCACTCTTTATGACTTATTTCAACTGAAGATAATTTGCACATGCTAATGAGTTAAAATAATGCACGTCTGGGTCAGTTCTCCCCAGGAGTGCTTTTAAGTCTTATATATCCGAAGCACCACTCCTTGGTACTCACCTATCCATCAATCCTCCGAGGCGTGATAAAGTAAGGTCCTTTAGGCCAGAATCCCAGGCTAGTAGTACCTTTGAGTCCGACGGCGCCCCGATGAGACAAGCTGGGTTCCCCCAGGCTACCTGGTAACGAATTATACATATACACATTGATTATAGAGATCTATGTTCATTCGGCCAGTGCTTTATTCACTTCCCGTTAGAAAAGCAACCCCCAGTTGTGACAAGGTGGAGGCGCCCATCGACCCCCGAGGCTCTTAATCTTTCCATTAAGCCCAGACCTGCATCGCACTACAGAAGAAAGAAGCATCCCCTTGAAAGCCCTGGCGGATGCGCCAAAAAAAAATTAAGCAGTCCATGTGCAACTACGACATAAAAAAACAAGGAGAAGCCGAGGGCTTCATCAACAAGTTCGCTATAAGAGTTTAGCTCTAATCCTGGAGTTCTGAAATAGGCCCAGAGACGTCCCCCTTCCTCCAGAGCAAGAAGCTACCACGATCACCAACCGGAGTGAAACTAGTATTCAAGAAACCCCCAAAGCAGAGTGATACATAAACCATCCCTCTAGCACCACTAGCCACCGAACAACCACCCCCGAAGGTACAAGCCACAGCCCACCCACCTAACATCACCAACACAGGCAATCCAGCAGACGCAAGCACCAATATCAGCAGGAAAACTTAGAAGCCCACAATGAATAGAACCGTCGGAGGCGCACTAGCCACAGCCAAGCAAGCTGCAGTACCATAATTTCCATGCCCCCGACGTTACATCCGAACAAAAGATCCGCCGCGAACTTCGAGCTTCCAATGGACAATTTTCTGAATATATTCGGGAATACTCTATGAATTTAAATAAATGTCTAACCCCCTCAACACTTAAAGGTTGCAGTTTAACATGGAACTAAAACCGAGCATAGACTTTTATTATGTACTTCGGTAAGATGTAGTTCTGCTGGAGCTACCGAGGCGACGTAGAGCCGCAGGATTTTGTTGGCTATCGTGAGCCATCTTGCATGGGAAATATTTCCCGGATTTTTCAACGCTAAAGTAGGTGAAATGTCTCTACATTCAATAAAGGTCACTATTTTAAAAAGATAATTCTGATCTGCATATCACAAGTTCTTTATTAATCAAAGTTTGGGTTAGTTCCTTTCTAGCATCAAAGAAACATCCCAATTATTGAGGTATTGAGCGTTGCAAGCTTGGTTGTGACACAAACACGCATCCCCACTTCCGCAAGGAATCGGTTCGGTTTAAATCCTGGCGTTTTAGTTGAGGTAATGTGTGTACGCGTTAAACTCGTGGCTTCTGGTTACCAAGAAGACGTTATTATTACCAGAGTCGGTTCAGAGCATATTCTAAAGAAGCGTATAAAAGTATGTCGTAAAAGGAAAAACATGTTTTTCTTAAAGACACTGTCTACTGCAGTATGCACGAAAAAATGTTAAAATAAGAAAATTGGAACCTAATGAGGAACCTGAAAATACTGAAATGGGTTACCCAGCATTCCGGAATAGGTATAAGGTGTGCTTATGCACATTTTGGCAAAGGTGAGAACAAAATCAGAAAGAAAATTTTTTTCGTTCCACCCTACTGTACATTATATTTCTTGGGAAAACATTATAATTAATTAACTTGTAAGCTACTAAATCAGTTTAAATGAATGAGGTCGACTTTATTAACCATACTGTCTAATGTCGCATAAAAACTACCTGTCGCTAGAATATTACCACAGAAACTACCGAACTTTAACAAGACTTGCTCGATATGAGAGAATTTTGCTCATAATGAAGCGTAAATATTAACACAAAGAACTAACACTGTTTCGCCATAAAACGACACACTTTCTGCATATTTTAGAGAATATTTCAGACATGAGCTCAAGTTTTTGCCATATCGACGATAGCGTTTACGAGCAGGGGGTGTAGTTCTATCACTGCGATCTCAACAGTTATTTAAATATTATTTTTAAAATACATTTTGAAAGCTTAAACACACAATAATAAATAATAAGAAACTGTGATCTTGCAATTTATTTTCAGAACAGTTGTATATGAGCGTTGTACATAGAAACTTAAGCCCCAGTTTAATTGAAATTGGCTTCCTTGAATAATGTTTAGTGCACAAATTAGCAATGTTGGACTAGAGTACCGACCTACTACATCAAGTAATAAAATTCTTAAAACTGATCATCGTCAGTAATGTTTTCGGAATTATCTAAATCAATTTTAAATTTTGTATCATAAATGTCAAGCTTGACTTTCAGACGCTCACTTCAGCTGATGTGACATAAACTGACAAGTTGTCGATTTATTTGACCAAGTACGTCATATTATCTCAATCAAACTTCCTTCCCCCGTACCTACGCTTAGGTTACCGGATTTGTAACTGAGAATGTTCGTTTTGGCTGATTTATGAGTCAACTGTCAATTTGGCATAAACTCGCAAAATTGTCGTTTCACTTGCAACTCAGCCAAGATATTTCTTCAAGCTTAGCTCAGACAAGTGACCAAATATTAAGCGACTAGTATAAGCTAGCTTAAAGTTACCTTTTCATTAAACCCAACTTAAACTTTGTTTGTACAACCGGACATTAAAACTTTACATTTTAAACTAGGATACCTACCTCTACTGATTATTGTTTATCAAAACTTTTAATTATCGTAGTATTCTAGGATACTACTTTTTACTTTGAATTAACAAAGTAGGAATCTGATTTGAAGATGAGTTTGATAGAGGATTTAATTCAGTGCTGTTATGGAACAATCATACGAGATTGAAATATATTATTAATTCTGCGAGAATATAGAAGGAACTACCAAGAAGCTGCGTAATTGTGGCATATTGTTTCCAGCCATTCAAAAAGATTCCATATGGTATTTAAGTGATAGGAAGATCGACGATGCAGTACTGGAAACTTTCGAAATAAGAACAGAGTGCGAGGACAAACAAAAATCAATGACGATATGACCGTTGAAGTTTTGGGTCGATGCCCATCTTGGTTCGAGGGAACTCGTGATACAGGAAGGTGACAACAATCGGTACTGGCAATTTTACATAAACACAATTTTCACCCTTACCACAGAACACTTTATCAAAAATTATATGGCCAAGATTTTCAAATTAGGATCACATTTTGTAACTGATTAAGACTGGTGAACCTGGAAAGGTGCTAGTAAATTGATGGTTAATGTAACTTGAATGACAAATAAGAAGTTCTTAATATTTCAAAATTTGTGTGTCCTATTTTTTTGTGTATTTTCACAAACATGTTAAAATTGGACCAGGCTTTATAGTGGAGCAGGCAGCGATGATTTGCTTTCGTCGTAATATAGACTCGCTGTTTTGTGAGGGAAGGTAGAATCAAACGAATACTTTGGTCAGTTGGCTCTATAAAAATTGGCATTGAAGGAAAAATACCGGTAAACTGAGGAATCCGTGATTGGTGTCAATTTACTAGCAATGTTTATGTGACAGCAGATTGACAATTAGTACATTGCCCTACCGTTATTACTGATGGTGCACTGGGTTAGTTTCCTGTAAAGTCCCTGTATTGGAAAGTCTGGACACGAGCTATAAAGCCCGTGTGTAAGAAAGAGAACTCTGTGTCCTTTTCTATTTCCTCCTTTTAAGAAATTAATGGCGGCCGGCGTCAGTCTCTCCTGTCATATGATCTCGCGATTTGAGCCAATCAGGGACGAGTTCGGTTATCAGTCGCGGAAATTTTAAAGATTGTTTGGAAATGTCAAGCTAACCTTTATTGTTCTGTGATGTCAAGTTGTCAATGAACTTTTGCGAGCGGTTGACGGCCACAGCTGGGTTTTATTCACATATTTGTTGATTTTGGGCGATTTTTGCTTCAAAAATTAGTAATCGAAGAGTTTTTGGTGAAAAATGCAACGTTTGTTAGATGTATTAGCTCGTTTTTTTATAAAGAAATGGAAATATATTTATAACGGTAAGTTAAAAACACCATTGTTGGTATAGATTTTTACAAAGGAACTTTCAGATTATTTTACTTTAAAAATCTTGAAATTACTGTCAAAGTTGATTTGATTTGATTTACAACTCCCTTATAGTGACTTTTATACCTTTTAGATCATAACAAAACATGAGAGGGGAGAATTTCGAGGAGATTTCCTTCTATTTACCTAAATCCGTACCAGCTACTGAATTACACGTAGAAGTGAATAAAATATAAGAATTATACCATTTTCTAATATTTATTGAAGCCTTCAAATAGTTTCCTATAATTTACAAGCTGAAAAATACATGATGTTATAGTTTAATTCAGCTTTGGCAACAATTTATACCTAATAGAGCGAGGTAAGTTTTTAAACTAGGTATAAGATACTAGATAATTATTAAAACCTGGATCAACCAAGTATTGTTTCGTACAAATTACACAACTTGTGTTGTATTTATAGATCTTTTAGTACCTAATGTTTATAAAAAAATGAACCACTAGGGTCACAATTCAAAAGCCCAGGTAGGGATACAAAAGTGAGAGTAAGGGCTTTGTCCCTTGGTATTCGTTGGGCTTTGATCCATTTTTCTAAAATATTTACAACAGTTTTAAAGTTAGAAATAGAATAGAGAGTAGATATTTTTGTTGTTTACTTACCTAAGTGCTTGTAAAAATATCTCATAAGGTAAGGATTCAGGTTAGTTATCCTATCTATCCTATGCAGAGCATTCCTTTGTTTATTTTTAATAAAAATATCAACATTCTATCTTATTAAACCTTTTTTTTACCATTTTTATACCTACCAGTATCCTAACAAAGAACATATGCACCTGTAAAATTTAGAAACTAAAATATTACTATCGAGGAATGGTAGCCGAGAGCAAAGTTAATACTAAAAATATTTAAATAAGTTCGAATGTTATTTTACTATTTTTTGTACGTAGGCAATTGAGGCAGAAGCAGCTGGATGCAATACGAAGAACTAGTATAGAATGGGCAAGATTAGAAATTGAGATGTAGAAGGAAAGAATGCCAATGAAGTTGAATTTAAAAATACTTTAAATATTCTGAGGTGCAAAAATTATTAAAGCAATCAGTGTCAGAAACATGGACAATGGATAAACTTTAGACAGTACAGTCGCGACAGGAACAGGGTACAGCCATATTTATAATAAAAATATTAAATTATAGAAATGACTTTTAGATGACTTTAGGTATACTAAAATTCTAAAAGAATCGCTTAACATAACAGCATTGTTAAAAACATTACTCTTTTTATATTTCCTGTATGAAGGTATCTCTGAGACTTCCTTAAAATTTTATTGCAAAAACAGTAGGTATAGTATTTTTCGGTTTAGGAAGAAGTTAGTTGAGGTTACATTTTTATGGCATGTATCACATTCTAGTTACATACTTTTATTTTAGGTGTAGATGTATGTTGATTCAGGTCCGGATTTAATATATATTTTTTTTATATTAATTAAAATGCGGCGAGGTCAGTAACGAACAAGGTCAACTCTAATTTATTAAAAACATGTTAAGGGGTTTTAAAATATTAGTTGGTTAAATTACCCCGTTTTTACGGTGGTACCTACAGGGAACAATACTTATGATTTCCTGATCGAAAATTTTCTAGTTTTCACACTAACTTTAATATTACACAAAGAAACTGTCTCAAAACATCACCAAAAGGATTAAACAATCAAGGTTACAGTTTTATAATAATTAACAAATTTCTTTTGAGTTTTGGGTTACATATACTTTTTTTAGCAAGCAGAAAGTTACACATAAAATTCTAACGTTAACTAACTTCTTTTTAAACTGAAAAATATTATAGCTGTCGTGAAACCAAAATAAAAAAAAAATTTAGCAAGTTCTTGATACGATATTATTTTAGTCTTGACAATCGTGTTGAATATTATTAGCAGAACCTACCAGATTTTGTAAAAATTGTAAATGTGATTTTGCTCGCTAATACATAAATAAGTAACAACGAAAATAGTTTATATAATGGTTTTATAAAATTAATATCTAAAATTACAGGAGTAACTTAATTGTTAAACCAAATATACATTTTATAACGTAAAATTACAACTGGAAGCAGCAAACTAGTGTCATGTCTCATGGCTTTGTGTTTCATGTGGTGGGGTTTTCTCTATCTACTGCAACTAGATATTCCAAAAACCTAAAATTGTTAACAGCTTTTTACAAATTAATTTTTTACCTAGCTACAGGGCATCCTGGAATGTCACTCCTGAAGTTTTTCTTTCAATTGATTTCAATCGGAATTATGCAATTTTAAGTTTTGATCATTAGGCAGTGATCTTGAGGATAAGGCAAACGTAATAAATTTAGTTTTTTCTACATTTAATAGGCTACAATCCAACCACTTTTTAATTTTGCTCATGGCCCCTTCAGCCTTTTCAAAGGTTGAATTCCAGCATTCGCCGCTTATAATAATAGCAGTGTCATCTGCGAAACAAAGACGCTACCATCATCCAGTAACGACAAAATTTGATTAACATAAATATTAAATAAGAGCGGGCCAAGAACCGTACCCTGCGGCACACCGTACCCCACCTTAAGATTGTAGTATTTATTTTGTTCAGGTCTATTTGTTTTCTTTTAACGTAGAATCGATAAATTCCTTCAAACAGGTATATTATTTGCAGCGACACACCAGGTTATTTTTAGATTGAAGACCGCTGGCCGAGGGCCGGGGTGAGGAAGCAATTGGGTCGAGCGGAGACGTTTTCGGGTTTTAACAGGGGAGTGAGTTCTCAATAAGATGAGAGAGATAATGGTTGCGTGACGCGTGCCTCTAGAAAGACGTTTCTAGGCGGAACCATTGTTTGTTAGACGTAACAAATATCTGTATTTCTTTTGGTTGACGGCCATTGACGTTGAGATAATAGTTAGTACGAGTAAAGCTGAGACGCGGCTACTTGATATTATAATATTATGTTTGTTACCAAGCCTGTGAAAATAAGTGACGCTTTTGCTTAAGTATTGTGACCGTGGCGTGCTTTTAGTTTGCTGTACATTCTTACATGTCTATTAAACGCTAAGTTATTCAATCGGAAAGTATTTGGGCCTTTTATTTCACACCACCCCTAGACAACATTAGGAAAAACCTACATTTTTGGGGGCCTGTCCGGGATGATGGATATGTATTGACGGCAACGTATGGATGAAAATTAATGGACAAGTGTTGAACATTAAGCAATGATGGAAATGTCTTGGTGAAGATACTGCTGGAAATGGGTTTTTTATGCTGCATATGGGACAAGAAAGCATAGGCGGCGTTAGCAGGTGAAAATTGGCAGTGACATTACTGGCATTTATTGGGGGCGACAATCTGGATAGGAAAAGTAACTATAAGGACTTATCGAGGTAGGATGTATGTTTTCTTTTTAATTAGACTATTGTGAAGATATAAATTCGGCGAAAGGAGGACAAGCGCTGACTCTTAAGTGATTTTTTTTGTTCTCTTCACAAATTATATTAATATTTTTTAATATTTATATAAATCTAGACTCAAAGTGATTTTTAATTTTTTATTGGTGTAGTGAGTGACATATTTATAGTTTTTTTTTGTAATTATCTACTCTAAGGGTTCTTTTAATAATTAAAAGAGTGTGTTATTTTTTTTAGTAGGTACAATCCTAGCTTATTTCTATCAGAAAGTAATAAGCAATAACTGACAAACTGTTTGATGTCAGAAACGATTTAAAAATTATAGGATTGACCATTTTTTTTGTAGATATAGGCTGTAAATAGGATTTATTTAATGTTTTGAGTAACTATTAGGTGTTGCTAAGTAGCTGGAGTCTGGCTTTAAGCGCACTAACGGTTTTTTTATTGTTATTATTACTTTAGTGGGTTATATACAAGGGGTATTCAAAAGAGTTCTCTTTAACTTTTAAAAATTCTATTTTATTTTTGATTCTCCCTTGCTGTGTCGTTGGCGAATAATTATTTTGTTTTTCTTGTTGCAATTATTTTGAATTTGAACTAAAAATGGCCTCATTGGGTGCAATAACAAAGATTGAACAAAATATAACTAATGGAAAGCTAAAAGCTGTACAAGCTTTACATAGGGCAGCTTATGGAGAGGAAGGTCTGCCGCGCCAAACAAGAAAGAATTTGAGGGCTTTTCAAGGTTTCCAATTGGAAAAGAATTCACAGGAATTTGATGCGAAAGTTGAAGAAATAAAAGAAGGTTTCGAATTAAGTGACCTTACGGCGATGTGTCATATTCTTAACTTGGACTATGATGGTGATCAGGATAAAGTTGTGAACCGAATAAGTGTATTCTTAAATAATTTAACAATTGACGTGGAAGCTGAGAGTTCCGAAGAGGATGAGGGCCAAGAAGAACATGGAGAAGAAGACGATGAAGAAGAAGAAGACTCTGACGATAATGTACCTCTATTCCAGTTAGCAGCTGGTAATAGACGAAAGAAAACAGATTCATTTGCACTAACTTTCAGGGACGTTGAAGACAGTATTCGACCATTTGATGGTAAGGATGACTATCCTGTTAATAAATGGGTTGCCGATTTCGAAGAGATAGCCGACATAACTGGATGGAATGACTTGCAGAAGCTGATTTTCGCAAAAAAATCATTGGTGGGTTTAGCCAGACTCTTTGTACAATCCGAGAAGGGGATTAAGTCTTGGTCTGTGCTAAAGAAAAAGTTGATAAGCGAATTTGAAGTGACAGTTAGCAGCGCTCAAGTGCATAAAATGTTAATGCAAAGGAGAAAAACTGCAACAGAGACGGTTCAGGAGTATACTCTAGTGATGCGAGAGATTGGTAGTCGTGCCATGCTAGACGAAGACATTGTTATTCAGTATATAGTGGACGGGATTCAAGATGAGTCAGCTAACAAGATTTTGTTATATGGTGCAAGAACTTATAAGGAGTTTAAAGAAAAAGTGAAGCTATATGAACAGGTGAAGTCAAAAGAAAAAACAAATCATCAAATTAATAGACAAAAATGGACTGGAAAAAACGAGAAACTTGATACAGAGAAACACATTAAGAAGGAAGGACACAATGAACGAGCGCGAACACAGACGAAATGTTTTAGTTGTGGACGAAGAGGACACATATCATCTAATTGTCCTGATAAATCAAAAGGAACTAAATGTTTTAGTTGCCAAGGCTTTGGCCATATTTCCACTAAATGTCCTAAGACAGTTGGAGAGAGCTCTGGAATACGTAAAGGAATTAACCTTATAGAAGCAGTTCCAAAGTTTTCTGTTAATTTATTAATTAATGATGTAAAATTGACGGCTTTATTCGATACTGGCAGTGATATCTCTGCAATCAGAGAAGATATTTATGATCAGTACTGCATCACCGATAAATTAGAAAAAGAACAGATATGTTTGAAAGGGATCGCTGATACAACAGTTCACACTCTAGGATCATTTGTGAAGGATGTAATGGTTAATGATGAAGCAATTAAACTGAAAATTCACGTTGTACCAAAGGATTCTATAAGTTTTACAGCTATTGTTGGGAATAATTTAATATCACAAGCGGAAGTAAGAATTAAGGAAGACGGGATAATGGTCTATAAAAAGGAATCAGAGAATTTTTTGATGTTAATAAATACTGATGAACAACCAAAAAATGACGAAATAGAGGTCAGTCATTTACAGAATAACGAACATAAAGAAAGGTTGTTGGAATTGGTAGGAGAATATAAACCGGAGAAGACAAAGTCAACGGACATAAAAATGAAGATATTATTGAAGACGGAAGAGTCAATTTACCAAAGACCAAGAAGACTTTCACCATCTGAGAAAATCGAAGTTGATGAGCAAATAGAGGAGTGGTTAAAGGAGGGAATAATTCGACCAAGTTCATCTGAATTCGCTAGTCCTATAGTCTTGGTGAGGAAAAAAGACGGACAAGCCAGAATTTGTTGTGATTTCAGGAAACTAAACAGCAATATCATAAAGGATAGATTTCCCTTACCACTAATAGAGGATGTGCTGGACCAGTTGCAAGGGGCAAAATGTTTCAGTACCATTGATCTGAAAAATGGATTCTTTCACGTGCCAATAGATGAAAGCTCGATTAAGTACACAGGCTTTGTTATTCCTAATGGATAGTATGAATTTTTGAGATGTCCTTTTGGGTTGTGCAACAGCCCGGCAGTATTCCAAAGATTTGTTAGCCATATTTTCAGAGAGTTAACGGCAAAAGGCATAGCGTTATACTACATGGATGATGTGATAGTACTCAGTGAAACAGAGGAAGAAGGGCTAGAACGGCTTGAAATGGTATTGGACGTTGCTAGAGATTATGGCCTGGAGATCAAAATGAAAAAGTGCCAGTTTTTAAAGAGGAGAGTTAATTTTTTGGGGTTTATAGTAGAAAATGGAATGGTTCAACCTTCTGACGAGAAAACATTAGCAATAAGAAGATTTCCTCAGCCCACGACTCGTAAACAGGTGCAATCATTTTTAGGACTCACTGGTTACTTTCGGAAATTTATTTCGGGATATGCGATTATAGCAAAACCACTGAGTGATCTCTTAAGAAAAGAACAACTCTTTTTATTTGATGAACTGCAGAAGCGAGCATTTTTGAAATTAAAAGAGCTTTTAACATCACAACCAGTATTAGCCATATACCAACGAGAACGGGAAACAGAATTACATACGGATGCGAGCAGTCATGGATATGGTGCATGCTTATTACAAAAACTAGACGAGGACAACAAATTCCACCCGATTTACTATATGAGTAAGAAGACTACACCCGCAGAAGAGAAGTATAGTAGTTATGAATTGGAGGTTCTTGCTATTATACAGGCGGTGAAGAAGTTCAGAGTTTATCTTTTAGGCATATCTTTTAAAATAGTAACCGACTGCTCTGCCTTTCAAAAAACATTGGCGAAAAAAGACTTAACCACCAGGGTAGCGAGATGGGCACTGTTACTTGAAGAATATAATTATGAGTGTCTTCACAGAAAAGGAAATAGAATGGCACACGTAGATGCGCTCAGCCGCAATCCGCCGATTATGATGACTCTAAATGAAGTAATACCAGAAGAAGGTATGATACAAAGAATAAGACAAGCCCAAGAAAATGACGACCACATAAGAGCTATTAAGCAAATTTTATGTACTGAGGAGTATGACGATTTTTGTTTGAAAAATGAAATATTGTATAAGTACAAAGATGCGAAGGAATTGCTAGTCGTACCTAAGTAAATGCAGTCAGAAATCATTAAGAAAATGCATGATGTTGGACACTTTGCGGTAACCAAAACGGAGGAGATGGTAAGAAGAGAATTTTACATACCGAAGCTAAAGGAAAAAATTCAAGAGTGTATTAGGAATTGCATACATTGTATATTAGGTAGTAAAAAAGAAGGGAAAAAAGAGGGATTACTTCACCCAATTTCTAAGAATGATTATCCGTTACAAACCTACCACAGAGATCATCTTGGTCCATTGGCTTCGACGAGCAAAAATTACAATCATATATTATTAATTGTGGATGACTTTTCAAAATTTACCTGGATTTACCCAACTAAATCTACAACAGCAAAAGAAACAGTCAACTGCTTGAGACGACAGCAGAAGGATTTTGGAAACCCTTCTCGAATAATAAGCGATAGAGGAACTGCATTTACGGCGCAGGAATTCGAAGATTATTGCAAGGAAGAAGGCATACAGCATATATTGATTACAACAGGGGTGCCTAGAGGCAATGGTCAGGTGGAGAGAGTTAACCGAACCATAATCCCCGTACTAACCAAACTGAGCATGGATGACCCTACAAAATGGTTTAAATATGTAGAGAAGGTACAAAAGGTTTTAAATTGTACATATCAAAGAAGCATAGATATGACTCCATTTGAAGTTTTATTTGGAACAAAAATGAAAAATAAGGAGGATATAGCAATTACGGAGATGATAGAAAAAGAGGCCGTAGGCCAATTTAACGAACAACGGGAAGAATTAAGAAAAGAAAGCAGAAGAAAAATCTTGGAAGTACAAGAGGAAAATCGCAAGCGTTACAACTTGAGGAGACGGAATCCTAAATCTTATAAGAAAGGAGACTTAGTGGCTATCAAACGAACACAATTTGGACCTGGAATTAAACTAATGAAAAAATACTTAGGTCCCTATGAGATCGACAGAGTCAAAGCGAATGATCGCTATGATGTGGTGAAAGTTGGACATCATGAAGGTCCAATGAAAACAAGCACTTGCGCTGAATACTTGAAGCCCTGGATCGACAATACTAGCGAATCCGAGTCGGATTAGTAGTCAGGTTGGCCGAGTGTAGTATTTATTTTGTTCAGGTCTATTTGTTTTCTTTTAACGTAGAATCGATAAATTCCTTCAAACAGGTATATTATTTGCAGCGACACACCAGGTTATTTTTAGATTGAAGACCGCTGGCCGAGGGCCGGGGTGAGGAAGCAATTGGGTCGAGCGGAGACGTTTTCGGGTTTTAACAGGGGAGTGAGTTCTCAATAAGATGAGAGAGATAATGGTTGCGTGACGCGTGCCTCTAGAAAGACGTTTCTAGGCGGAACCATTGTTTGTTAGACGTAACAAATATCTGTATTTCTTTTGGTTGACGGCCATTGACGTTGAGATAATAGTTAGTACGAGTAAAGCTGAGACGCGGCTACTTGATATTATAATATTATGTTTGTTACCAAGCCTGTGAAAATAAGTGACGCTTTTGCTTAAGTATTGTGACCGTGGCGTGCTTTTAGTTTGCTGTACATTCTTACATGTCTATTAAACGCTAAGTTATTCAATCGGAAAGTATTTGGGCCTTTTATTTCACACCACCCCTAGACAACATTAGGAAAAACCTACAAGATGATCACTTAATGTATTTGATATTTTTACTCGCTGGGTGCGATCTTCTAAATAGGACTTCAATAGTGTGTTTGCAATACCCCTTATACCCATCTTATCCAATCTGTCAAGTAGGATCCGGTGCGCCACAGTGTCGAAGGCCTTCCTTAGGGCCAAGAACACACCAATGTCAAGATTCTGCAATATCTCATCCGTGACTCTACACAAGGCATTCTCCATGTTAGAACCTTATCTTTATTTTATCTGAATTGACCGATGTCTTATACTAAGGGATCTTGACAATAATTTTTCCATCAATCTAATGCATTTGTAAATACCTAGATATTAAGATTAAATAAAAACTAACCTGAAAGTTCAATAATTCTTGATGGAGTGTTTCACTGATAGCTTCAATAGCTTTGTGCTGAGAAAACATTGAGGGCAAAGCTTGTGCAATCAAGTCTTACATGGTCCACCTCGGGTCATGTACTTCTCATTAAAATTTTTCTCACAAACCCTGTAGTTAATATGTATATCCAAGACATCCTTATACAGCAATCCTTCTCTCTTACGAGTGACAAGACATGCCTTGGTTCTAAAAATACATACTTAATAAGATTTTAAAGAATGTACTTAATTTGTTGGCCTTCGTGCTTCGTACAACATTGCCCCTTATTAAAAAGTTTAAAGAAAGACAGTTGTAAGCTATCAGGTGGCTTATTTTGGGTACAAGCGAGAACAACATTTTATTTTATTTACAGTTAGCCATATAAGACCAGGTTTTAAATAAAAAAGTAGGTACCGGGGTGGGTACATACTATTTTATTTTCTAACACCTAGGTTTAGTTTAAAACCAGCCAAGAGTTTTGCTACTAAATTGCAGGTAACTGTAACTAATATAACATAAACCAAGTCTTACTACACAATTGACATTTTAAAAGCTATTCAACATCTTTCTATTACCTATTAGTTAATAATGAATTCTGTTTCTGCTTATTTCGTTTTTAGAATAACTTTATTTACAATCATCCGTGGCTGTAAATATCTAATAAATCCACATTGTTATGTTTCCAAAAGCAAAATATTTGTTTATAATATAGGTAACATACCTGTGATCTCCTTAGCAAATCTCAAAAATGATATTCCTTCGCCGGTTTTAGAAGGGCGTTCGGGGTAAGCTCCCGATATGCCACCTTTCTGCTTCTTTACTCCCGACATTAAAATCAAAAGAAATCCTTTCTAAATTGTAAAAAACCAAAAAAACAAATCACTTTTCACTTTAAACTGCAGAAAAAAAAATATTTGTTGGGTTTTCTAAAAGTAAACAAACGATTTGACAGATTACGAATGATGTGAACATAGCTGCGAATAAGTCATCTGCGCTTCTCTTATTGGAGCCGCCATTAATTTCTTAGCTCGAGGCCAACCAATCGCGTGAACGACCGCTCGTGTCCAGACTTTCCAATACAGGGACTTTAGTTTCCTGGTGGTTACATTAATTTTTGCTGCGTGGTCAATAGAATTACTCAGACGAAAACAGTGTATGTAAATAAAACGACAATGTCTTCCTCCACAAATTTAATAAAGGTAAAATTCTTGTTCCCTACATGTTTCGGGCGTCTAGACGTCCATCTTCAGGGGATACTAGAAGGAATTCCATCTTTACAAAGCTAGCTAGTTAGAATCATGGTGAACACTGACTTACCCATAATCGAGTTGACTATAAAAACTTTAAATGGTTGCCTCAAATTAATAAATTTAAAGTTTTTAAAGTTTTTATAGTCAACTCGATTATGGGTAAGTCAGTGTTCACCATGATTCTAACTAGCTAGCTTTGTAAAGATGAAATTCCTTCTAGTATCCCCTGAAGATGGACGTCTAGACGCCCGAAACATGTAGGGAACAAGAATTTTACCTTTATTAAATTTGTGGAGGAAGACATTGTCGTTTTATTTACATTACGTAAACTCCACTGCAAGTATGGACTACTTTTTCAATTTGAAAACAGTGTATTTTTGAGAACTATAGTCTTCTCTGATAAGGCAACATTTAGCAATTATGGCCAGGAATTATATAAATTAATCTGGAATGTTTTGAGTTGGAATTTTATACTAAGCAAATCATCTTTGCTTTTATTAATTAATATAAGGTCAACCGGCACAATTTACTCCTCAAATGTTAAATCGCGTGCAATAATAATTGCAAAATGTTTAGAAGTAGATGGGGTCATTCCGAACATCTTTTAAAGCAAGATCGTCGCTGAATTTAAGGTAGTATGATAGTTTGAGGTGTTCTAATTAGGTTTATTAAAAAATTGGTAACTAAGCAACCAGTAAATAAATGTAACAATTTTCTGCTTACTTACGTAGTTGTTTACGGAGAATCGAATTATTTTCAGCAGATTTTCGGATTTTGCAATGTAACACTTTAAAATCTTCATAATAGAACAAGTTACAAAACGGGTTTTTATTAAAAGCGTATTGCGTTTTAACACTTCATGGGAGGTCAACAATATTGTAGTTTCTATGAATAAGACGATAAAATATTTTCTTAGTAACATTGTGCGATGGATATTAGCAAATTTAATATTCTACCTTATGCCTCTGAGCAGATTCAGTAATTCATGTGTATGTGTGGGAACAGCGGTGCTTTCAAATGGAATTCCTAGAAGAACATTTCATGGAATTGTAAATAAAAAGTTAGTCATTAAACCACGTCCCATCCCAGAAGGCGGTAGCTGTAAAAAGTACTTTCTACTATAAAAAAAAAATTTATAATAAAAATAATACTGCCATGTACAGGGTCTTCCAACGAGGACTGAACAGGGGCTCATTTTTGAGCTTCCTTGTATTTAAAGAAAAATCCAAAATAGCCAATCGATGTACTTTTTTCTGCAGAATTCAAAAATGAAACCAAAAATTTATTTGAACCAGAAACAAAAGAGTTACGCTATGGATAAGGTGTTTTTTAAATGGAACATAGCTTTTTTTATACGATTTTTGGAACGAGTGATTTTTTTTTGTCCGTTCTGATTAAAATATTTAATATTGTGACAGCTATTTTTATTAAATTTTAATGTTTTATCCAGTATAATTTAACTTTAACCTGTTTGAAACATACACTAGGTAATAAAGGTATAATCCTTCAAAGTCAAAAAATTTGACAAATTTACTATAATATTGCCGAAATAATAATTTAATAATAAATCTTCTCCTTGCTTCTCTTGCATTCTCTTGGCATTTGTAGAACAAGATAACAATCTGCAATCTCTCATCTAATGAATATTTCATTTCGGCAATATTATAGTAAATTTGTCAAATTTTTTGATTTTGAAGGATTCAAAGGTGATTATACCTTTATTACCTAGTGTATGTTTCAAACAGGTTAAAGTTAAATTATACTGGATAAAACATTAAAATTTAATAAAAATAGCTGTCACAATATTAAATATTTTAATCAGAACGGACAAAAAAAAATCACTCGTTCCAAAAATCGAATAAAAAAAAGTCATGTTCCATTTAAAAAACACCTTATCCATAGCGTAACTCTTTTGTTTCTGGTTCAAATAAATTTTTGGTTTCATTTTTGAATTCTGCAGGAAAAAGTACATCGATTGGCTATTTTGGATTTTTTTTTAAATACAAGGAAGCTCAAAAATGAGCCCCTGTTCAGTCCTCGTTGGAAGACCCTGTACAGGGTGAGTCAACCATAAAGTAAAGTTCATTATCCCACTTGTTTCGGAAATTACCAAAAAACGTTAAATACAAAAGTTTTAGAGAATGTTAAGGAGATACACAACTTAAAATTATTTTTGAGTATACAGGGTGGTTCAAAAAAGCGTGGCGAATACCTATAATACACGCTTTTTTAAATAGAACATCCTATTTTTTAATTTATTTTTAGATTCTGCATGAAATTCTAAAACTTTTTTGTTAATAATATTATATACCTAACTAAACCTAGTAATTGTTCTTATATTTTAATTTTTCTAAAAAAATATTAGTTTTTACTCTTATAAAAAATTGACTGTTTCGCCATTGTTTCTGAAGGTGAAATAATTATATTTAGTACAAACGTTCTATTGAGATGACAAAAATAAAACATGTAACGAAATTTGAGTTAGATGCTACAGAGGGCGTTCAAAATAAATTTATACATTTCGACTAATTTAAATCGAAAAATATCAACTTTTCTAAATGGCACACCCTGTATAGTATTATTTTTTCTGATAGGTTTTATAAAACTCTTCAACTTTTATTAGGTACGTCATATATAGTTTGCGATTTATTTTGATTTTTCTCATTTTTACCCTTGTTTTTATTACAGAAACGAACGGGACTAACGCTATAAAATAAGTTGGTTATGACAAAACAAAAATTTAGGCTAGGCATTATTAGATTTTGAAATGTCAACAAAGCAAGTAAAAATAGTTTAATTTATTGTCCTAAGTGCCGTACCTAAGAAACAGAATAAAATAGTTTTGGATTTTCCAAAACAACAACATCATCCTTTATGCTAAGGAACGTGCAGGGAAATATAGTAAAAAGGCTAAACACGTGTATCCAAGGAGACGGGCATATTTTCGAACATTTGTTACATCATAATAATTGAAAATTAAGTAAGTTAGCAGAAAAATTATTGTTACATTTATTTTATAGCGTTAGTCCCGTTACTGGAATAAAAACGAGGGTAAAAATGAGAAAAATCAAAATAAATCGCAAACTATTAAAAATAGGTATATGACATCCTTAATAAAAGTTGAAGAGTATTATAACGAATAATAATATATAGAGTATGCCATCTAAAAATGTTGATATTTTTAAATTTAAATTAGTCGAAATGTATAAATTTATTTTGAAGTAGCATCTAACTCTAATTTCGTTAC
This sequence comes from Polydrusus tereticollis, assembly GCA_963920685.1. Lineage (NCBI taxonomy): Eukaryota > Metazoa > Arthropoda > Insecta > Coleoptera > Curculionidae > Polydrusus > Polydrusus tereticollis. The sequence continues at coordinate 113,477,158 of OY987328.1, forward strand.
ATGTTATATTTTGCCGTCCCAATAGAACGCTTGTACCAAATATAATTATTCCTTCAGAAACAATGGTGGAAGTGTCAATTTTTTATAAGAGTAAGAACTAATATTTTTCTAGAAAAGTTAGAATATTAGAACAACTACTAGGTTAAGGTATATAATATTATTAACAAAAAAGTTATAGAATTTCATGCAGAATTTAAAAATAAATTAAAAAATAGGATGTTCCATTTAAAAAAGCGTGTATTATATTCGCCACGCTTTTTTGAAAAACCCTATGTACTCAAAAATAATTTTAAAGTGTGCATCTTGATTCCCGAAACAAATGAGATAATCAACTTTATTTACTCTATGGTTGACTCAACAACTCTAATAGTAGACCTGGAAGAAATTCTGTCTTGTTGCGGCAGTTTGTTTCTAAGCCATTTTAACATTTAGAGAACCAGATATAACCATGGCAGGACACTGTGGATGTCAATTTTGGGGACACGTTTACGACCCTTCCTACCATACTGACCAGCCTGAATCGCATTCTTTGTACTGCTAATAGAAAGCGCTAGAGAATTTTTCCTGCAGTATTATTATCACCAAAAAAGAATGCTGCCGAACTACTCACCATCTCTCTCATTTCCTATATCTATCTCCCTTGGAGCGAAACTTTTCCCAAACGCTAATTAGGCAAACACAAAGTTGAAATTTACGGTTGCAACTTAGACGTTCGTTTTGTAATTGATAAAATGACGACGTTGATATAAATTAAGGGTCCGTGACTGGAATGAGGCCATATCTTAAATCAGCTCGTATATCATTGTTTTAATGTGAGTTTTGAACGTAGATTTTGAGGCCGAACGGCTCTCTGTTTGTCTATAAATTCTCGAAATGTACGCACACCCCTTTCCTAACGAGCTTTTCAACCCACGAGCTGCCGCGCCGCCACCCCCAAGAGAGTGAGCCGCTCTTCTCCCGATTTGCTTTTGAGTCGGTTTTCGTCGATGTGGGAAGATTAAGCGGACGTGGAGCAGGTTAGAAATCATTTATTGATTTGCTGTTTTTTATTTATTTAGTTTTTCATGTATTACATTGTGTATATAGAGATATGATATTGTTGAAGGAGAACCTGACAACGAAATTATCCATCACTACAAGAAGATTTTCACCTGTTCCAAGATATACAGGTTTACACACGAGTCTGTGGTTAAGACGTATCGGTAAGGAGAAGCACAATCTTTTAAAACAAGGCTGAGTCATGGGCGTGCTAAACTGATATGTTTTAAATGTAATGAAAACAGGAATTTACAGTCCAGCATGGAGAAAAACATATACTAATGACTGATTGAGTGGTAATGATTTATTTAGTCGTATTAATTCAAAGACGCATAAATTCTAAGTTTTGCGAAACAACGCCGATGTTGGTAGATTATTTTTGCGACGCGCGGGTCAACCAATAACATTAACATTAGCTACCAGGGTTGCCTTGTTAACAAATATGAAAATATAGCTATATAAAGGTAACATCATTACCGCTTCGTGCATTGCTGACCGTTTCTTGCTCACATTCTTTTGGCAGCTACAGATAAATGTGTCGAGCAAAGCTTGCTTCGTCATTCGAATTCTGACAATAAAATGTTTTTTTGAATACTATAGAAACTATCTAATATGTTAGTGTATATTCAGTACATCAGGGAGATCCAGAATGTCTTATTTGAACATTGAACGCCTTTTTCTGAACATACCATTTTTTAAAAAAATTTTTGTATGGGACTGTTGATGAAGAATTTGTGTATTTATAAATAAAGACATAATATATTATATTATTATTACTATTATTATTATCATTGCAATACGGTATCCTTTTTTCGGTGTCATCTAATCTGTCTAAAGTTTTTGTAGGAAAGAAGAGAATTCTCAAGACCATGTTTGAAATTAAATTTTGGGATTCTCTAGGAACTGTCTTAGGCAAAAAAGGTTTCTTAAAGTCTACGCCATATATAGGGTTAGTCCTTAATGACATGCGAATATTAAAGAGTCTAAATCTACATGAAAAATAAATCATAGTTTGCTTGGTTCAAAAATGTTCCGTTCCGAAAATACCGGGTGTTCAAGTTTTAGGAGAAAAATGGAAATTAATTATTTTCTTCGAAACTGCTTGAGATAATTCATATTTAGTACCTGGTGATCTGTTATATTTTGACCACCTACCTATCTTATTTATTTGAAGAAATATCAAAAAACTCTAAGAACTAAAGTTGTAGGGCCTTTCATGAATTTTTAGGAAATAATATATGAAGAAACAAATGAACATCAAAAATGGCAAATAATTTACAATTTCATGTTTTCTTAAATGGAATACCCTATATATTATACGGTCTTCTGATGGGAAATTTTATTCTGATTTCAAATATAAAATATATGGTTTATATGGTCTATCTTACAGGGTTGTGTTAATAATTACAATTTTAATAAATAACATTAGTAGGCGTGCACAGAATAATAATAATGACATATTGAATGTTCGGCAATTGTTATTACGTCTTTGTTTGTCTACTAGATATAAGTTGTCTACAGGCAAACTATTCTTGTTAAATATAGTATGTAGATACTACAAAAATAGAGAAAAAAAAAGAATGAAATTTAATATGACTATCAAGAAAAGACAGAAACAGACAAACTTTACCTATATCCCCATTAGAAAAACAAATTTTCGCAGATACTACTAGTGGATGGAAACCCTATATTATTTAAAATTTTTTTGTATAAAACAATGTATTACCTAATAAAAGCAACAAAATAACAATCCATTTATAATAAATCATAGCCATCGTAACTATAGATCCGACACGCCATTCATAAATGCTATAAAATTGTGATGCCAAAATCGTTTGGTGGCGAGACGCTGTGAGGAGCTAGGTGGGGTCGGGAGTGGGGATTACGCTGCCTTTTCATATGCATGCGACAAAACCACAGAACAATAAAGGCTAGGTTGACAAAACTCCAGGAAAACCCACAGAGAAACGCTGTCACAAAAGAAATGGAGCATCCGTTATGCCGAGTATTGCCGAGTCGATGCAGATGGCCACGAAAACGATGGGATATGGGCGGATTCTTTTTTGCTGCGTTGCCATACTACAGGTTTTTTACAAGATTTTAGGCAATGTTATATATTTCCCACATGTTATTCTAGTAAATCATAGAAGTTAATACTTTTAACAGAGTAAGCCCAGAAAACTACGTTTTCTGTGGCGTAAGTCTGGCAAACCAAGTGGAGGAGAGCAGCTTGAATGTTGATTTACTTTACACTGGAATACAATGATGACAACACGTTTATTTGTTATTGTTCGGTCTAATAGTTAGGATATCTATGTAATAAATGCTCGAAATGACACCCTTTGAGGTAACTCATCTACACGATTTTCTACAGCATTTAAAAGTTCCATATATGTTGCTCCTGTCAGATTGTTCTCAAGAAATATTGAACCAAAAATCTTGTCACTTAATATACCGCACCATACATGTAAGGAATGCCTTCCAGATCTTTTTGTTTCCAGGATATTGTGTGGCTAAAATATCCCTACAGGAATTAAGCCTTCTTTCTTTGTCGCTTTCACTGAATTTTTGGTGTCTATGGAATTTATATGGATTCGCGTTATATTTTTTTTTAAGTTTTAAAAACTTTCCAATATTATTTGTCTAAATCCGACATGACTTCGCGTATAGAATTTAGTGGATTTTCTATAAACATTGAAATCTGAGTTGCACAATCAACTAGCAACAACTAACGATTTTATGTTACCTTGAAAATAGAGAAGAATTTCCAATTCTTCCTCCTCATTTATAATCACCGTTCTTTATTTCTTTTTAATGATTTTGTGGTGTGCACCAAATTGTATATATTTCTAAAAGTGTTTAGACTTGGTATTCTATTTAGATCCTCACCATATAAATTAATATACTCTTGGCGCGCCTTGTATTTATTTTTAAAAATTTTTAAGTAAGTCTTAAAGATTTTAAACTTTTCCTCTTCCGAATACCCAATTTTTGGGAAGAAATGTAAATAATTTGACAAATGCGTAAAATATAAACAATTGCAGCATATTCAATGGGCTATTATTATTTTGTCTAAGCCTACTTATGTTATTTATTAAAATTGTAATTATTAACACAACCTGTTAAAATAGACCATACAAACCATATATGTTTTAAACCAGAATAAAATTTTCCACCAGAAGAGCGTATAATATACAGCGTGTTCCATTTAAAAAAACATTAAATTGTAAAATATTTGCAATTTTTGATATTCATTTGATTCGTCTTATATCATTTTCTAAAAATTCATGACAGATCCTACAACTTTAGTGCTTAAAGTCTTTTTGATATCTCTTCAAATTAGTGAGTTAGGTGGGAGGCCAAAATATAACAGATCTCCCGGTACGTAGCGAAAATTAATAAAGTTTTTTATACAAAAAATAATTTTCAGCTTTAACAGTTAACTACGGGCGCTGACTGCGATACTTTTGAGGAAAAAATGGTACGCCAATGGTTTTTTCCAAATTAAAAATATTTTTATTTCATACTGTATTGTAAAACACACCTTTACATATTTGAATTTAGTCCAGAAAAGAAGGTTTTACAGCAATAAGTCCGGTAAAATTTTTTTACCGGTCTAGTCCTGTAAAATTTCTTTACCGGACTGAAATTTGTAAGTTTTAGTTTAATCAATGTCAAACACACAATGTTTCCACCAGTAAAAATAAGCACTTTTCAAATATACGACGCAGAATAAAACTTCATTATAATTTCAAAACATAATTATAATTTTCAACAGAACAGTATGAAATAAAATATTGTACGTCATTCGTCCGGCAAATCCTTTACAGTATTCGTTTCAAAATTCCAGACTCGGCTCCTTCGTCGCCCGGTCTCGAAACATTTCACTCATATTGTAAAAGTTGATTTACCGGACTTATAACGTAAATATCTATTAAATTCAGGTTAGTATTAATTAATGTATTAACTTAATAGGAAAAATTAAACACATGACGGGTTGACATTTGTTTGTAATGAACAAGTGACAACATACGACATTAACATAACATTACAACCAACATGGAGCGATTAGTAGCACTTAATATGCATCTTTCCGCCCTCCTTCTCATGGAATTGCGCACTCGTTGACATATCCACGGAGTATTTCTTATTCTATCACACTATTAATTCCTCTACAGTATTAATGGGACTTGCGTATACTAGCCTCACAAAAAGAAATCTAAGCTGTTGAAGTCGAGGGATCTTGGTGGCTATTCTTAAGGCCCACCGCGGCTGATCCAATGATTTGGATAAACAGTTTGTAAATAATTGCGAACCACTACACTAATATGTGTTTGTGCACCATCGTGCATAGTGTACCACATATGGTTTTTTATTGCTATCAGGACATCCTTAAGCAGCAAAGGCAGTTGTTCTTGAAGAATATTGAGGTAAGATTGTCCGTCAAGCCGTCACGGCAATAAGAATGCGCCAATAAAGTGGTTACCAATAATTCCTGCCCAAACGTAAACCGGAAATTGGTGTTGGGAATGGGTTTGGGTCACAGCATAGGGATTTTATTCTGCCCATAAATGATTGTTGTGGACATTCTGAATGGCATTTCTTGCAAAATTAGCTTCGTCCGTGGACAGAATGTGTGTTTGGTATTGCGGATTTTGTGCAATATTATGAAGATACCACTAACAGAAGGTCACACGCCATAGAAAATCTCTGGGAAGTACTGCCTGTACTCCTAAAATATGGTAGGGATATAATAAAAAGTCCACTAAAATTCTCCAAGCAATTGGATGGCAAATATTTAAAATTCTAGCAAACTTCCTCGTATTTGTTTCAGGATGTTCTTTCGTGCAGCAGCGCTTCCTCAACTTCAGGTGTTCTCACACTTCGAGGTCTACATTCAGATGTATCTCTTCGGACACTACCAGTTTCAACAAGACGACGATAAATATTAGAAATGGTTCGACTATCTGGCAAAGCACGACTGGGATATCTCAGGTGATAAATACGTCTGTCTTGCTTCTCCATTACCATCGGCGAGGCCATACACGTAGTCCATTTCCACCATTTCTGCATTTGAACAATTCACCATTTTTAACAAGATGATAAAAATAAAATGAAATAAATGATTCACGACGCACGGACTTGAATTACAGAAACGTACTAGGAAATGTCAGATGTAAAAAGCAAGTGGCAACTAGATTATTTGCAAAATTGTATTCTCCAATAATTACATTAATTTTCTCGAACAATACAACGGTTTTTACCTTGTTACTCAAAAACCGCGCTTCGCAGTAAAACAGCACAGGAAAGCTGTTATGTTTGAAATGAATGGATGGAAAGAAATTAACTGTGGCTATGTACTAAATATTACTACAATATGAAGTAGTTTCGAAAATATTAATTATTCTCAATTTTTTTCCTAAAACTTTTAAACCTCGTATTTTTGTAACGGAACATTTTTGGACCATAATTTATAAAGCAAACTATCATTAATTTTTCATGTAGATTTAGACTCTTAAATATTCGTATATCATTAAGCAACGTATGCAAAGTATGCTTTAAGTGATGACACCTACCACAATGATGACGATTTGGATATCGCACTGCATACTCTCTTGCAGGTATTGCTGAACTTTGAAAGCATTCAAAGTAAACGACAAACATATCAACACCCTTATCGTTTGTAAAAGGCATTTTTAAAGTAAAATCCAATCCTCAAATTCAATGCAAAAAACTCAAATTAAATGATTTGACGTTTCTTCAGATTATTATTACCTACCGGGATTCGTTTGGAGACCCCTTTTAGTGATTTTTTATTATAAGAATAATATTTCTGTTTTAAAAAAAGATAGGGGGTTGCGATTTTCACCGCTTTTTAGAGTTTTCTGTCGTCTATCTAGTAATGTTAAATAATATAGAAAATTTAATTTAAAATTTCCGAGAAAATCGGGAATATTTGGTAAGTTGTCAGTGAACGCCATCCAGCGAATAAAATAAAAGTCACAAAAAAGTATTTAAATTGTATCAAATAGAGCAAAAAAATACCTCTTAAAGAGACGCAACTGTTTAAAATTGATCAAGCCTAAATTGAGTTATCAGTATTTAAATGAAGAAAAGTTTAACATTCCCCCACCACCTTATTCCTAGAGATAGAGGAAAAAGTGCAAAGCAAGAAAGAACCCAAATATTATAGGGCACTAGGAGCAATCATCTACATAATATCATTGCGGGATGAATTTCGTAAAAAATACTTTTTTTACTTGACCTTAACTTGACCATAGCTGTTACGCCCTCTGGTGGCCATTTAAGAAACTTAAAAATATTTGTAAGCTACTTCTTATGGCCACTTATTTTGTTCATTAAATTTTGTTTTGGTAGTTGTGCGACTAATACTTTTCAATATGCAGCCGCCAACTTTGCTTAGTTGGCCACCCTGTACATATAAAGTGTCATTAAAGTTAAAGTTTCAATGTTTATTTAGTTTTAAAAAATTAGGTTTAATAAGCGGTCAGTCAGACCTTCAAGAATTATACAGCTGCTATTAACGCCAAGGACTAGAAGTAATATTAAAATAAAAAATTGGTAACACAAATGTAGAACATAGTTAATTTAAAACGTTTATACTTTATGCCCGGTTTCTTCATCATCCGGTAAAAGTCAGTTAAACTATAATCCTTTGTTAAACGAAATATATGGTATTTTCACTACTGAATAAATTTAATTGTCGGTTAAATGTGTCTTAACTCTTTGGTAACTTAGCCCGTAGTAAATTGGACGGTTAAGGTGTTAACAGGAGAATAAATGTGTATAACCTATAAAATAGAAATGTTATAGCCATTATTTATTTTTTTGAATAATTGGAAGTTTGTTAAGCTTTTGTATGTAATAAATAAGGTAGGTAGTAATAGTAACATAGAACTTTTTATTTTATTATGGTATATAGATGGGTAGGTACCTACCCATTTGTATGCAATAAACGTAAAATTTTCAATTTTTTACACTACATGTAATAAAATTAAATTTTGTAGGATGGATGTGGATGAATATTTTGATCTTATTAATGATATTGATTTAAGTAGTCAATATAATAGAGGAAGAAGTGGCGGAACATATAAGAGAGCATAATGTAAAAGAACGCATTGACCACTTCAATTCTTGGAATGATGCAGAATTTTTCAACGAGCTCAACAGCTTGTAGCTTGCCGCCTCTGCCGGTTTCACTAAAACTTTGAGGTTAGCTGATCAGCTGCTGGCGGTGACTGCCCTGCTATTGCAACTCTTGCTCGTTGCTGTGTATTCGCTGGAAGATTTTCTAGGTCCTTTTCCAATACGTACGATAGAAAAAGAAGCATATAACCTTGCAATTCCAGTGCATTGCAACGTTGTCAAACGTTAGCTAACCGTCTGTTAAAAAGCAATCAAAATACTAATTTTGCTTATTCTATTGTTATAATGTCGGTTAAATGATAATCCACTGTTACATATTTCTCCATCTAACAGACCGTGAAAATACCGGGCCTTAGTTTGATAAATAAGGTTTGATGAACGGTCAGTCATATTCTCAAGGATTGTATTGCAACAAGAACTAATAATTATTATTTACTGTGGTCAAAAAAATCAAATTAAAAACTAATTTTGTTAATTTTCTGTTACTAGCTGAGTAATGAGTACTAAATTTGTGTCAAGCCCCATACCAAGCTTCTGAATTATGCCACAATTGTCAATTTCCATTGGTCAAAGCTTGCCAAACTTCTTCGGATGATATTTCCGTTTAAAGACAGGCAGAGTATTTGGGTAAATAATTCACCCGTATATTTGGGAGAAAATTGCAATCGTTTATTATCATCAGCTTAGATAAACAACGCTTACGTTGAAAATTAAACAAAGACAAAAGGTTAAAATTAAACACAGGTAGGCCGGCGACAATGGCAAACAATAAAGAAAGACAATTTAGAGGCCCGGCGTCCCAGGACTCGCATAAAGAGCATCTGCCTGCGAAAAAGCAGATAGACCTCTCCGGAATTATATTGCATATTGTAATGATTTATAGGCGGGATAAGCACACATCTAGCGGCCATTCTTGTAGGTCCGGGCGTGCTAATGACCACGGCGACCCGGATCGCGGTCTCCCGTCCCCTTACGTCACCCCACTCCCGGTCTGTAATCGGCCCTCGCCTCTGATATTAACAATAACACTTAGTATTTAAATTATGACTTTGAATTGCTCCATAAATAATCAGGCATTAGGAGATTTGCATCGTCCGCGCTGCTTTGCTACGAGGAGAGAGACTAATCATGTTTAAATATTATTGCGCGATGGGCAGGGTTCTCTGTGAATGTTCTGTTGTTCGTATCCCCGCCTTTTATTGTCCATTCTTCTCTACATTGCGGATTTTCGTTTGAGCTCTTTTCGTCTGAGGCACGGCTGGATATAATAACGTAAACTTTGCATGAAGGGCACGAGACAATTATTATAATTAACATACTGGCTCGTTTCTCTGGACTACTGTTAACTTGGAAAATGTAGCTCTTAAGTATATTGTTGCCGAAAAATTAGGGACCATTAAAAGGAAACAAAAATATCTTTGTTAATATACAGGTTCCCAAAAGTAGTAAGCTGTGGTCTTTATGACGTCATTATTTTGGACAAGGGCTACGTTATAATAACCAAGATGATGGCATATTCGTGGCTCCAGAAAGGCTTTCCTATGTCATAGATCGTTGGCGTCATTTTACGACACTATTATATAAAATTGACGTAAATAAAGTACAAATCTAGTCACATTTTTTAAAGTCACCCATACAGTATTTTTGGTTATACTTCCAATATTGGATAATTTTATTATACTTCCAAATGACAAAATTCAATGATAGTGATGTCCTGTGGAAATTATTACATTTCAATGTCCAAAGCGTTTTTAATAAATGTCAATTGTTAGAGTTATTTTGTAGGAAATATGATCCCGATGTCATCTGTCTGAGCGAGCATTGGCTAAGTGTGGAAAAACTTACATTTCTTCAGGTGACAGGTTATGCAATGGCGTCCTGCTACTGTAGTGCTACAGGTAATCACGGAGGAACCTGCATCTTAATCAAATCAAAATATAGTACTCTCATAGAACCATTAGAAAATATTAAAAAAATGTCAGTAAATTCTCACTTTGAATCAGTTGGAATTTCAATAGATGATAAGGTATGTATCATGGGAGTATATAGAGTACCTAGCGGTAATATTGATTTATTTATTAATAAGTTATATTATTTATTGAGTTTTGCTGTAATGAGTTTTAGTTCTATAATTCTTATTGGAGACATAAACAGTATCACAAAACTTGAAGAAGTAGTCCATTACAGTGGAGTTGATATAATCAAATAAAACAACGGCAGTCTACCTCCACAATATGTATTTCAATGTTTATGTTTATATCCTACATGTTTCGGACATAGAAATGTCCATCATCAGGGATACTAAAAGAAAATTACAGTGTGGGTTAAACGTTTTCAGTAAAATGAGAGGACTTACCAGTAGTCGATTACGGCAGCTCTATCTTGCATAAGCGACGATCAAAATTATGTTAAAATTGAAATTGTAGGTTCTAATGAATGAACATTGATTGAACATTGATTGAACATTCATTAGAACCTACAATTTCAATTTTAACATAATTTTGATCGTCGCTTATGCAAGATAGAGCTGCCGTAATCGACTACTGGTAAGTCCTCTCATTTAACTTAAAACGTTTAACCCACCCATGTTTTAGATTTTATTAAAGTATTTTTGTAGGTAATTTTTAAGTTATTTTGTTTGCCGTAATTACCCACAAATTCTATTTCAACCGTTTTATCATAATTAATCATAAGATGATTTTGTGTGCACCACAAATCGGAATCGCGCAACACAGAGTTTATTTTAGTCTTTAATTTCTCTATTGAGGTTGCCGTAATAAGGATGGTGGTATCATCGGCATATATAAACAACATTCCATCCTATATGTGCTGAGGTAAGTCATTTACATATAGCAGGAAAATTAGGGGTCCCAGAACCCCCGTTGTGGTGTTCCGAGTTCACATTCAAAGGTATCCGAATATTTCTGTCCGACTTTCACTATCAGTGATCGTCCAGAAACGTACGACTTGAGCCAACTGCTAATTGGATGGCGAATTCCGAGCGCTTGAAGTTTTTGCATAAGAAAAGACGGGTTTATCGTCTCAAATGCGCGGGACAAGTCAAAGAAAATCGCGACTGCAGATTGATTTTTATCGATTTCGTCATAGACCACCTGCACAAGTGCCGTAGATGCCGTGAATAATTTTTGCGAAAACCGTATTGAGAAGTTGTTAATATGTTATATTTATCTAGATAATCAACTATTCTGTTGTAAACTGCCTTTTCCATTATTTTTGAGAAGCAACTCAAATACAGATTGATCTATAATTTTTATAGTCTGACAGGTCACCCTTCTTCGGGATAGGCACAACTTTAGCTATTTTCAATGCATCCGGAAAATTTCCCAAAGTAACAGATTTATTTACTAAGTATGATAAATGAGGCGCTAAAAGTGTGTGGCATTCTATGATAAGTTTCGCGGGGACATCATCGATTCCTGCGGATAATTTATTTTTTTGTTCTAATATTATTTTTGATATCTCTTCATTGGATATTGATGTAAAAAATATAGAGGAAACACGAGTACTGTTCTGAGTAGTAGAGGTATTATTATTTAAACCCAGTGCATCAACTGATTCCCTTATTGATTTTGAAAAGTATTTGCCGAACACATTAGCAGCTTCAATATCAGAATTGCAGGCATACAATATGATTTCATTATTTTTATGTTTATTTACTTTACCTAGGACTTCATTCGTCATTTGCCATAGAGTCTTTGTTTTGTTATTTGATTTGTTTTATACGTACGGATTTAAAATATTTTTTCTAATTTTGAATGTCTTTTGTGATACTCAAATAAAAAACGGCAGTCTACCTCCACAATATGTATTTCAATGTTTATGTTTATATCCTACCTGTTTCGGACATAGTGGGTTAAACGTTTTAAGTTAAATGAGAGGACTTACCAGTAGTCGATTACGGCAGCTCTATCTTGCATAAGCGACGATCAAAATTATGTTAAGATTGAAATTGTAGGTTCTAATGAATGTTCAATCAATGTTCAATCAATGTTCATTCATTAGAACCTACAATTTCAATTTTAACATAATTTTGATCGTCGCTTATGCAAGATAGAGCTGCCGTAATCGACTACTGGTAAGTCCTCTCATTTTACTTAAAACGTTTAACCCACACTGTAATTTTCTTTTAGTATCCCTGATGATGGACATTTCTATGTCCGAAACATGTAGGATATAAACATAAACATTGAAATACATATTGTGGAGGTAGACTGCCGTTTTTTATTTGAGTATCACAAAAGACATTCAAAATTAGAAAAAATATTTTAAATCCGTACGTATAAAACAAATCAAATAACAAAACAAAGACTCTATGGCAAATGACGAATGAAGTCCTAGGTAAAGTAAATAAACATAAAAATAATGAAATCATATTGTATGCCTGCAATTCTGATATTGAAGCTGCTAATGTGTTCGGCAAATACTTTTCAAAATCCTTAAGGGAATCAGTTGATGCACTGGGTTTAAATAATAATACCTCTACTACTCAGAACAGTACTCGTGTTTCCTCTATATTTTTTACATCAATATCCAATGAAGAGATATCAAAAATAATAATAGAACAAAAAAATAAATTATCCGCAGGAATCGATGATGTCCCCGCGAAACTTATCATAGAATGCCACACACTTTTAGCGCCTCATTTATCATACTTAGTAAATAAATCTGTTACTTTGGGAAATTTTCCGGATGCATTGAAAATAGCTAAAGTTGTGCCTATCCCGAAGAAGGGTGACCTGTCAGACTATAAAAATTATAGATCAATCTGTATTCTGAGTTGCTTCTCAAAAATAATGGAAAAGGCAGTTTACAACAGAATAGTTGATTATCTAGATAAATATAACATATTAACAACTTCTCAATACGGTTTTCGCAAAAATTATTCACGGCATCTACGGCACTTGTGCAGGCGGTCTATGACCAAATCGATAAAAATCAATCTGCAGTCGCGAGTTTCTTTCACTTGTCTCGCGCATTTGGGACGATAAACCCGTCTTTTCTTTTGCAAAAACTTCAAGCGCTCGGAATTAGCCATCCAATTAGCAGTTGGCTTAAGTCGTACGTTTCTGGACGATCACTGATAGTGAAAGTCGGACAGAAATATTCGGATACCTTTGAATGTGAACTCGGAACACCACAAGGGGGTGTTCTGGGACCCCTAATTTTCCTGCTTTATGTAAATGACTTACCTCAGCACATATGGGATAGCATGTTGTTTATATATGCCGATGACACCACCATCCTTATTACAGCAACCTCAATAGAGGAATTAAAGACTAAAATAAACTCTGTGTTGCGCGATTTCGATTTGTGGTGCACACAAAACCATCTTATGATTAATTATGATATAACGGTTGCAATAGAATTTGTGGGTAGTCACGGCAAACAAAATAACTTAAAAATTACCTACAAAAATACTTTAATAAAATCTTAAACATCATCAAAGTTCTTAGGATGCATCCTAGATCGAAAACTTAGTTTTGAAGATCATATTGATGCGGCATGCAAAAGATTATCACAGACATTTTATTGTTTTCTTACACTTAAGAAGAGTCTTGATCAAAAATATCTTTAAAATATATATTACTTCCTAGTATATCCTCACATTAGTGCACATATTTTACTCTGGGGTCAAGCAGGTGACTCACACCGTATATTTATATCTGTATAAGCTTTTAACATACATTAGAACGAAACATAACAATTATAAGAAGAAATGTGAAGTCCATTCTTACGGAACTCGTAAAAATAATGATTTTTATATTGAACAATTTAAGCACGTGCATACCTGTATAATCTGTTGCCTTCTGAGATTCACGCAGTTACGAACGTAAAAAAATTTAAAGCTAAGCTTCAATCTTTCCTAATAGAACATTGTTTTTATACGGTTGCGGAATTTACTGGCTTTTGCTCGGACAGATGATGCTTGCTGACCATGCTCAGAAGGCTGTAATGTTAATATACAATTTTCTTGTTGTATAATAACTGTTTTTCTTTTTTTATATACTTTTATTTTTACAATTGTTATTTTTGTTTAAGTGATACAGAATCTGACCTGTCTTTATATCTATACCATGTATTGCAACAAAAGACTTAAATAAATAAATAAATAAATAAATACTTCCGTTATATATATCAATACAACTTGAACATTAAATTAAACAACTGTATATGCCTACATCAAGATGGTTAAACACAAGCCCCTAAATTATCGGCACAGATAATCAAAACTAACCATAAGATTTGCTGAAGTTTTCCTGTAAATAAGGGAAATAAAATATATAACTAGGTAAGCGAGATTGTTTAATTCCAAATTATTGTCCACGAGGAAAACATTTCAATTGGTTGTAAGGAAATTTTCCCTAAACACGCAAGATAATATTATCAATTTGGCAGTTGACGTGTTAACACGCATTAGAGCTGCCAACTATCAATAATGCTACCAGAGAAAATTATTAAATCTATTTTTTTAGCAGCTAATAGGTGTAAAATAAGACTTTTAATCTTTGTACCGGAAGTAGTTGCGAACCTTTGTTTTTTAAATGCAAAGGTATTTTTAGATTTCTCGTTAAATTCTAAGTCAATTCATTCATCATTCAATAATTACTAACTAACTTCAACTATACAAAAGCTTCGAAACACATGTGGTGTCCAAAAAGTTGATTAGCTAATTTTGTCATATTTGATGTTATTTTAGGATGCATGCGGTAAAAATGTGAAAATTTTAAATAACTATATTACGTATACTTGTGACAATTCAATTTTGTCACTATTAAGTCAGTAGAACTGATCTATTTATACTAACGTATATCACATATTTGATTGAAATGTTAGCTCTAAAACTGGTGAAATGTGCAATGTTTTGTTTTCTGTATAAAACTACATACCGAATTTATTTTGGTTTTCTACTCAAGGTTAATGACCTTCCTTCGGTGTCTTGGGCCAAGCGGGATTACACTTTGCCCGTATCTTCAATCACCTTATTCTCCTTGCATCAACTACCCTATCATTTCATATACAACACTATTTTTGTGGAAATTTCTTTGTTCTGGTTTTCAATTTTAGTTTTCAGTTTTAGTTCCAAACTTTCTAGGTTAACTTCTTCTTTTTTCCCAAGTATGTTAATGGCCTGTATATCAAGCAACTGAATTGGTACGTGACCCTGTCGAATGTCGAAGATATTGGGACTATTGTTTATTTGAGGAAAATTTATAGTGATGTTACATTGATTATACAACAATAACTAAATTTGGGTACATCTGTTCTATTTCACTTAGCTTAAATACCTGCAACCGAGAAGGGAGTGGTTTCCACTTTTTTGGTGACATTGTTGATGGGTGACTCTGACCTTACTTGCTCCACTTGATTTTTGGCGGCGAAGTTGCTAGAGGTTTTTTCAATCCAGGATTATTCCCCTCATCTCCCCCCGATTTGGGATTAAAAGGCCCTATTTTCTGTCGCTCATACCGCAGCTTGGCAGTGTAGTGGCTATTTTGATTTGCTGTTCCTTGGAAGACAGGATAATCACCTAGGTGGATTTTTGTTGTAAACTTTGCTGCCGAAGTCAAGTCCGGTTACCAAGACCGGAAGGGGCCAAGTAATTGAGGAGCACCCCAAGATCGTTGTTGAACCCACAAATTTACATTAGGGCCCTAGAACCTTCTACTAGGGTCTCTCTATTGTCTTCTGTCTTTCTTCCCCATTGAAAGAAGTCTTTCATCTTTCGTCATCTTTCTTTCTTCACCGTACGAACTCTTCATATCTACTGTACCACTGATTACAGAGTTTAAGTGTAAGTACTAACAACCTTTTTTGTGCTAAATATAGCCATACATTTTTTAACTTGTCTTATTTATACAGCTCCCCCCCTTTTCTTACTTCAGTTTACGTGGTGTCAGGCTGCATGGTCAATCTTCGAGGTTTCCAGTTTTTTCTGTGGTAAAGCTGGTGGCGCTTGTTAAACCCCCTCCCGCGAGTTAGGGCAATTGGCACGCGTGCTCCACAGCTGGTTCTGTGCGTGTTCCCTGACTACTACTTAATTTTACGTAATATTTAATTAATTTAATTTAATCAAGTTCATTTTTTTATTTAACTTTACTGTTTTGCTTATTCAGGTTACCCATAGCATCACTGAAGAGCACCATCCTTTCTTTTTTTAAGTAAAATAAATAACTTTTAGTTTATTTTTTTTTCTTTATTTTTAACAAATAGAAAAACAGCTGAAGTGTGCGTTGCATACTTTTCTCAAGCTTTTATTTAAAATAAATTGGCGTCACGGTCGATTTGTGGTACTTCAGACGCTTACAATTTGATACTTATGGAGGAAAATATTTATACAGGTTGTTTCATAATTGTATGCTAATACTTAAGGATCGTGATGCTCGGATGATTTTAAGACAAAAAAAACTAAAAACAATCATTAAATAAGAAGTAGAAACTACAGGAGTTGAGAGTTTTCATCCTGACCCTAAACCGGGAACATAATATTATGAGTGTAACGACGAGAACGAGAACGAAAACAAAAAATAAATAAACTGAAATTCGATAAAACCTCGGATACGATAGAAGAATAATTACATGATGTATTTTCGTCATTCGTCAATGTGGTACATACATTGGTATATTGATATTAGTATGATCCAGGACAGAAGACATTTAGGAAGTTGACTATTTAATTTATAAAGAATCAAGAGAAAGAATATAGAAAAACTATTTTAAGACTCTAAAAGCTAATATTGGTAAATATTGATGCCTCAATTTAGTACCGCACTCATCATCGGAATTTTTAGTAAACATTAATGCTAAAAACACCCTCCATTAGGGGTAGTCAAACACTACCCGACAATTATTAAGAAATATAGGTACATACACTTATTACTTTATTGCAATTCATTTTGCTTAAAGGCTGATAAAGCGGTTGTTAACATTATATTTTGTTGTGAACAGTTTTTGTGTGTTTTGGGACTAACGTGAATATTTGAAGATGGCGGGAAAAAGAAAATGTCAGGCGCAAAATAAGCACTTACCAAAATCCGGCTCCATAATTCAGGCAAAAGCCCTCAAATCTGCTCAATGTCTAGGAGATTTTCAAGGCATCAAATAGATGGTTAGAAAAATTTCGTCGTCGGCACGATATTACCTTCAAGAAAATATGTGGCGAATGAACCGATATCAATATCGAAGATTAAGATTAAATTGGTGATTTGCAAAGTTTAAATCAAACAACAATAGTATGCATTAAAGCTTCATAATACAGATTAACCTTAAATATAAAAATAAATATAATGTTTTCTGTGTGGTGTCTCAGAAAAGAAGAAACAAATAAACATTAAAAATTATTGAGAAACAAAAGCTGATTATGTTATTCCATAGCCACATTAGCTGATGACACTGCTATTCTCGCAGTTAATCAAGATCGTGAGAGCTCCACTAGAAAACTCCAAATAAATAGCAAGCAACATGGCAGCTGACTGGTCAAGGCAATGGAAAACCAAGCTCAACGAACTTAAATCAATCCATGTAAACTTTACTAACAAAAAGCTAGCACAGCCACTTCGCCTAGATGTTACGGTGCAATTGTGTCCAATGAGATGAATGCTAAATATCTTGGCATGACTCATGATGCTATGCTTCGGTGGAGAGAGCATGTGAAGAAGAAAAGAACTGAGCTAGCTCTAAAATATTATTGGCTTCTGGAAAGAAATTCAAAATTATTAATCTACAACCAGGTTTATAAACCAGTGTGGCTTTACGGTATCCAGCTTTTGGGCCTGTACCTGTGATAGCAATATTAAAATAATACAGTCGTTCCAGAACAAAGTGTTGCGCAACATAGTGAATCCTCCTTGGTATGCTCGCAACTCTGATCCTCATCAAGACCTTGGAATTTCAACAGTGAAACAAGAGATCAAAAGGTGTGCCTTCACCTGCACATGAACGCAGAAGCTCTACAGCTACTGAACAATCAACATCACGTCCGAAGACTAAAGAAAACCAAGCCGTTCGATCTTGTGTAGTGTGGTTAAGTGTAAAAAGTAGAGCACGAAACTCGAGTGAAAGTGTATCGTCTAGCTCGAGCAATATTAAGGACATCAATGGATAGACTTTAGTTCATAAGTATATTTGGTTTTTGAGATTTATTAGAGAAAAGTAAATGTTAGTCTTATAGACTAGGTTCAATAGGCAAATCACCAGAAGGTGTTTTATTCAAAAGAAATATAAAAAAGAAAAAGAAAAAAAAAATGATATTCTTAATCAAAAATTTTGAATGTCGTATCGATCCAATATACATTTTAATAATTGAATTTTTCTCTTTTCAAAAAGATCTTAGGTAGGGTGCAAAATATAAACAAATACTTAGTAGGTAGGTTGGTACAGGTCAGTTGTATATGGTTGATGTAAAACAAAAACCGATGCACGTCATCAATCAGCTGATAATTGTAAGTCCGTAAGAAAACACGAGGAAATTAAATTTGGGCAAAAATGTTAAGACCTTATGCGATATTAAATTTACTACAAAATTATATTCTTCTTTGATACGAACCCACTTATAGCAAATATTTTGTGTATTTAAGCTTGTAAAAGTTAATATAATTTGATTTTATTGACTAACAGTTAGCAACACAACTGTAAACGGTGCGGTGGCGCCAGCTCGTCCATTGGCTTTGTTTGACGTTTCATGGAAAACTAACCTTAACTGTTTTGTGCTTCTGTGTTGCTGTGCGGTATATTCTTTAACAAAAACTCCAGATCTTTTCATAAATAGTATTAAAAAACTGAGAACTGAATTAAGAACAACAAAAGTGCCCATACATACCTCTGTCGATTACGTTGTTTACTATTTGTGAAAAATGCCGAAGCGTTTAAATAGCCGGTGCAAAGAGCTTATAGCTTCTTTAATAAGTTATTTTCAGGAAGAACTTAACAATAATGTCCAATTGTTACCGTTGACAGCAGCTAGAGAAGTAAATTTAAAGAGTGTGTTATATTGTCTATCTATTTTATATCTAATTTACTAATTTTTAGAATGTGGCAGCTGCCCTAAATTTGAATATGTCTACACTGTAAGTGCAGTTTCAACAACAGTTAAGCAAAATAAATTATTGGAGTCACCTTAAAGGCAACGTTCTTATTTAAAGAGAGTTGTAAATGTGTCAAGATTGGATATAAGTTTTATCCATGACACTATTTATGGAATGTATGAAACAACTAAGCTGTATTATTCAAAAACTAATATTTTGCATTGGTTATGCTTAAGCTGTAACTTTTTTAGAACTTCATGTAACTTTGACAACTTTAAGTAAGAAATTAAAAGACAGACAACTGTTTGATGGTTGTCTTAACTCTTTAAGAAGCCTCTTAAAGGAAATAGGCTTCGGATGGACAAAAGATGAACCGAGGCGAGGGCTTATGGAACTTTCCCATGTATCTTTCAAACGATTGGTATTTTTGAAAGGATACAAGCATCCTTGTACCAATTCCTTTTCTTGGATAAAACATGGATTTTTCAGAATAGTACTATTAGTCGATCTTGGCAAGATGAAAATAAAAGAAGTGTTAGATCTACTAAGGTTGACGGTAAAAAGTATTATGCAGTAAACAAATATATAAACGATGGTAAATTTTTGTATATTTATCTTGTTTTTATGAAAAAAAAAACTGTGTTATTCCCTCACTCGGATATTTTGGTTACAAGCTGGCAACATTGTCGATAACTGACGACACTCGAAGGGTATGACGTACATCGGTTTTTGTTTTGCATTAACTATATATGTTTTTATTTAGAATATATTTATATTATTTTTACTAACGTAGTCTTTTTATTGGCAAAGCTGTAACACCCTCCAAATGTATATTTAAAGGTACCGCAAAATATCATATTCTCGCAATACATGTACAGGGAAAATTTTTTAAGTGTCTCACCCGATTGGCGAGTTTCCTGCTGACTGTAATAAAAAACAAATCACATATTTCTCAACGATCTTGGATAAGGAAGCCGAATTTAAGGTAAAAAAATACATAGATTTATAAATTTGACAGATGCGACGCCATTTTGAATTTTCTTCAATGGCAGCCCTCATAAATAACTACACGAGTAAATTGCTCTTGGCGATCCGATTTCAAAAACCTATAGTTCTTGATATTTATTTTTAGCCGTTTCGGAAATACGGGGGTTCCTAACTTGCCTCCATCGATTTTGTCTTTTAAGTGTCTCACCCTTTTAATAAATAGACCTTCTAAGCTAAACACCTTAATTTTTTTCACAGTGACATAATCTCCCGTCAAATCCGACAGATGTCAAAAAGTGACAGATACGACGCAATTTTGAATTTCTTTAAAAGGCAACCCTCATAAATAACTAGACAATTGAATTGCATTTGGCCATCCGACTTTAAAACCATATGGTTGTTGATATTTATTTTCGGCCGTTTCGGAATAACGGGGGTTTCTAATTTGCCTCAATGGATTTTGTCTTTTAAGTGTCTTACCCTCTAATAAATAGACCTTCTAAGCTGAACACCTCAATTTTTTTTACAGTGACATAATTTGCCGTGAGCAAGCGATCTACGCTATAGTCAAATCCGACAGATGTCAATAAGTGACAGATACGACGCCATTCTGAATTTTTTTAAATGGCTACCCTCATAGGTAACCACACGATTGAATTGCATTTGGCGATCCGACTCTAAAACTATATCGCTGTTGATATTTATTTTTAGCCGTTTCGGAAATACGGGGGATCCTAATTTGCCTCCATCGATTTTGTCTTCTATGTGTCTCACCCTTTTAATAAATAGACCTTCTTAGCTGAACACCTTACTTTTTTTCACACTGACATAATTTCCCGTGAGCAAGCGATCTACGCTATAGCCAAATCCGAGAGATGTCAAAAAGTGACACGTATCTGTCACGTTTCGGAAATACGGCTGAAAATGAATATCAACAACTATATAGTTTTAGAATTGGATCGCCAAATGCAATTCAATCGTGTGAGTATTTATGAGGGTAGCTATTTAAAAAAATTCAAAATGGCGTCGTATCTGTCACATTTTGACATCAGTCGGATTTGACTATAGCGTAGATCGCTTGCTCACGGGAAATTATGTCACTGTGAAAAAATTAAGGTGTTCAGCTTAGAAGGTCTATTTATTAAAGGGGTGAGACGCGTAAAAGACAAATCAATGGAGGCAAGTTAGAAACCCCCATATTTCCGAAACGGCTAAAAATGAATATCAACAACTATATAGGTTTTTGAAATCGGATCGCCAGGAGCAATTTATTTATGTAGTTAATTATGGGAGTTGCCATTTAAGAAAATTCAAAATTGCGTCTCATACGTCAAATTTGTAAATCTATGTATTTTTTGACATTAAATTCGGCTTCCTTATCGAAAATCATTGAGAAATATGTGATGTGTTTTTATTATAGTCAGTAGAAAAATCGCCTATCGGGTAAGACACTTAAAAAAATGTCCCTGTACATATTTTTCAGAGTGGTTACCCCCCAGGATGTATCCTCTGCAAAGTACACCAAAAGTACTATTAGATCTGGATTTCGCACAAATCCTCCTATTAGTACGATAAATATAAAAAAAAAGATTTAAAAAAAAATAATGTGTTTTATGTCGGCATTGTGAACAGACCTTTAATGAAAAAAAGTATGTATTACTTTCAAGGCTATGGATATTATAATAATTTTGTTAAAACTATTTGTTTCGCTCATTAATCAATGGCCGTTTTAATGTTCTTTCTTATTCTATTCTATTCTGTCGAACTGATAATTTTCTTAAACAATTTTTACTGGCCGCTATTGGAAAGCTTTGCTGAATCAATAACAGAGTATGAAATTTAATTGCCGTAACTATAGAAACATTATATTTTCTTTGACAAGAATCAATTAAAATAATACAACTTCACCGTAAATGGGAAATGAATATCAATAAATAATTATGTAGACCATCACGCAATGACGCGTATGCATTATACGCTATAAATACAACACCTAAAATGCTTTACATCATTCCATATTAAAATGGCCATTTCGGGCAGATTGTTCGACAGCACGAAATCAGTCAGCTGTAATAGAAATATATAGTTTTTGTTAATGAAGAATGCCGCCGTCAGAGGGTGTAATGCGGTTATTATTTATACGGAGCGCAGTAATGAATGGCATAACTCACCGCGTAATTAGACTCATAATTTTGAACTAATGCGTTAATGCGACCGCGCCGCTGCCAAAAATGATTGAGCCCTTTGTTGTCCGGAAAATTTGCCGTCGTTTAGTTTAATTTGTGAGCTGTTTGTCAATTTTCATTGCTACTTTTTATATTATTACAGGGATAAATTGCGTCAAATTCTAAGCGAGTATTATAAGAGTAGAGTGAAGTAGAGGTTGTCGCAGACTTTACGCCATCACGTTCCGGCACTGCATTTCCCGTCAAAACAGAATACAGAGTGACAAAAAAGTCGCGCATAATGCCTGTAACTTTTGAATTACCTCGTATACGAAAAAGTGGCCTTTATGAAAGTTGTTCAGTAAATTATCACACCCTGAATATGATTGCATGTTTGGATTCTACTGGGAAAACTCTGAATTTTTTTTATTTCAAATTATTTTTATTTAAAATTGTAACAAACTTTATAATAACAAAATAAATAGCGTAGAAAATTGAACAACTTAACATTAGAAAAATAAACAAGTAAGACCTTTTCAGTGGATCAGGTGTTCAAAATTACCACCATTTTCTGACAAGCAGAGCGCTAGTCGATCCCTAAACCCGTCTACAATGTTTAAAAGGAAGTCCTCTGGAATGGCCCAAATTTAAGCACTAATTCTGACTCTTAAAGATTTTAAGTCATTTCGAAGGTTAACGTAGACTTTCTTATTTAAGTGTACCCACAAAAAGAGATCAAGCGGGGTTAAGTCCGGGGATCGCGCTGACCAGTCAATAGCACCTCTTCTGCCTATCCAACGTCCTGGAAATTGTTCGCTTATGTATTGTCTAACATTTGCCGCATAATGCGCAGGTGTTTCATCTTGCTGGAACCATACCTGTTTGCTTATGCCAATATTGACACCCGGTAAAACCATTCTGCAAGAAGGAATTATGT
Organism: Polydrusus tereticollis; assembly: GCA_963920685.1. NCBI lineage: Eukaryota > Metazoa > Arthropoda > Insecta > Coleoptera > Curculionidae > Polydrusus > Polydrusus tereticollis. The sequence goes on from OY987328.1 coordinate 113,500,494, forward strand.
GATTCCTGAGGAGGTCCAGATATTTTTCGCCATTCAAATTACCATCTATGAAGAAGGGTCCCACAATATGTCTACCAACTATGCCCGCCCAAACATTAACTTTTTGGGCCTCTGAGTATGACCTTTCTGGAACCAGTGAGTATTCTTAGCAGACCAATAACGTTAATTGTGTCTATTAACAATATGCCATTTAAATGGAAAGTAGCTTCATTCGAGAAAATGATATTTGTTGCGAAGTTATTATCGTTATTGCATCTTTCCATCATCAGCACAGAAAATTCAGCTCTTCTGTCAAAATCTTCCTCGTTTAACTCGTGCACCAACTTTATCTTGTAGGGATGCAACTTCTCCTGCTTAAACAAATTTTTCACTGGCTGATGAGACACATTACAATCCATTGTCATTAGCCCGGATGATTATGTTGGATTTTCATGTATCGAGGGCATGATATCCAAAGATTTGTCTCCCCCGGTTGCTGTATTAGGTCAACCTGATCTAGCGGCTTTTCTAACACTGCCTGTTTCTCAAAATTTCTTTACCATTCGACACATCCTTGACTGATTTATAAGCGAACAATTTCCAGGACGTCGGATAAGCAGAAGAGGTGCTATTGACTGGCCAGCGCGATCCCCGGATTCAACCCCGCTCGACTCCTTTTTGTGGGGACACACAATGACTTAGAATATTTAAGAGTCAGGATTAGTGCTAAAATTCAGGCAATTCCAGAGGACTTCCTTTTAAACATTATAGACGGGTTCAGAGATCGACTGGCGCTCTGCTTAGCAGAAAATGGTGGTCATTTTGAACCCCTGATCCACTGAAAAGGTTTCACTTGTTTATTATTCCGATGTTAAGTTGTTCAATTTTCTAGGCTATTTATTTTATTACTATAAAGGTTGTTACAATTTTAAATAAATAAAAATTTGAAATACAAAAAGTTTAGAGTTTTCGCAGTAGAATCCATATATGCAATCAAATGCAGGGTGTTCCATTTTAAAAATGTAAGTTGGTCTCCATGGCAACCAAACCAGAAATGACAGAAAGAGTTCATGAAGGCAGAAATATGGGGAATAAATTACTGAACAACTTTCATAAAGGTCACTGTTTCGTATACGAGGTAATTCAAAAGTTGCAGGCATTATGCGCGACTTTTTTGCTACTCTGTATATAGACGTTTCAAATACATTCCTTTCGGGACCTAGTTAGCTCATAATACTGAAAATGCATAATAATAATTTATAATGGTATCTTTTGCCATCGTAACTTGCTATCACTATAAAATACACTGCTGTTCAAAACTAATCCAGTTTAAAATCCGCACATTATGCAATGCACATAGTCTGGCTCATCCAATTAACAACAGTGAAGCTCGTTACTACATAAATATCTATGCACCGAATCTAAATAGACAATTCAAGTGATTAGCAGTTAATAATATGTATTGGGGGGAGGGGGAAGAGGAAATAAAAATTTCAAGCAATGGCGATAAATTATAGAGATGTGAAGGATACGAGAAAATAAGTTAATTCCATTAAATGTGTTACAAACCATCACACACACACAACCTCGCTCTTTTAATAAAAATTTCTTAACCTGTTTCTCGCAATGGTGTGTAGCCTTGAGATCAGGGGTACAGGGCGAAGCCTCTGTGTACACATATACCCAAAAATTATTTTATTTATTAATTCAGTACTTTAACATCATAAATGAAAAATTATTCTAACAAAAACTTAGACAGTGGAAACGAAACATAATACAAAAATCTTAATAAATAGCACATGAAAAACTCAAACATTAAAAGTTTAAAAGTACACAATTCAAGATGAGCAAATCTGAACATGGCAGATGGCTAGAAACTAGATTTTAGTCAATGGGTACCTACCTACAAGTCACCAATTTAAAATATTAAATGATACCTTGGCACCACCGTCTTTATTGCATCTCAAATAAAAGGTCTCATTGAGTACTTACTAGTATTTAGCTGTATGAGAAAGAATTGAATTGCTCGATTTGTTTTCCATTTAGTACAGGGGACTTGGGTAGATCGTTTTTTCTTGGTACTAAAACGAGACAAAAATCATTAATAATGTTAAATTTGAGGGCGTCGTAAAGAAAAAAAATTAGTCAAGAATTTTGTAAGGAGAACATTGACATACCCAACGACTTAACACTTCACCTAAAATTTTCGATCATATTTTGTCAAACTGATTACAAATTAACACGAAACTGTTAGTCTGAATCCACATGCATCCGTGATCACGGATCCGTTGCTACCACGTGATCATCAGTAGCCAATGAAATATCTGTTTAGGAAGCTGACAGCCCGTCAAGGTCATCACGGATAAAAGTTGGTTAATTTTAACTTTTTTCCGTGTTTTGACGTTTATATTTCAAATGTTTGGTTAGTGTTCTGGAATATCTTTTAAGTGGAGAGTCTTAAGTTTTGTTTCTAGTATTTATGATCAGTTTATGCAACAAATTTGATTTTACGAATAGGTGCGACTATCTGGCATTTTTATTTCACATAGTTTTCAGGTTAGTATTAACTCAAATACGTCCGTATCACGTGTCTCCATTCGGATGATGCCAATTTCACCCATCCGTAATACGCATACGGATATCCGTGATCACGGATGCATGTGGATTCAGACTTACGCCACTGAATAATTTTACCAATATGACCATGCTTTGCAGCGTTGCGCTTTTTGTCTCATCACAGTTTGAGTCCAGCTTCTAATTAGAAGCCGCAGTAAATACCCCTCACCCCCTCCCTTTCCTGTTTGTTGTTTGAGACCAACGATAGACCTTTTTATGAATGAGTGGCTACGTCCATCTTGTGTTAAGTCGATGGACATACCTATCTATTAATTATTTTTTAAACATTTTTTACATTCGCTATAATTGTGTTGTGTTTATTATTCAATGGTATTCACAGTTTCTTCATGGTATGCTTCATTCAGTTTACGTACTTATAGTGCATGATACTCATGGTAGGTATGTTAATTCACACCGGTCTTTGGTTAGTCTCCAGTGTTGTAAAGGTATGTATCAGACAATTATTGTTAAGGCTTGATCTTTGATTTATTTTTCCATTTCTAAAAAAACGTTTAGAAAAAGTTTAATCTCATTGCTGGTCACATTTCGAATGTATTTTTTAGTCTGAAGTCGAGTTAATGGATCCTAACGAGGATAACCAGTCCCGGAAGGACATCCCACCCACAATTACCTATTGGTTTCCATCGGGCTCGATTGTTACAAATAATCTACTTTTCGGCGTCAGATACATATATGCAGGGTGTTCAGATAAGGGTGACTCCTTTTATATACTGGGATTCTGTGCTGTCAAGTACTGCGTTGTAGAGGAATTTGATAGAGATGCGGCAGGTGCATTGCCCATATATCGGCAACAATTTCATGTGTTGAATTCCATACCTGGAATTTCACTTCATAGCGTTAAACACACACAACAGGTCCTCCGGCGCCCCTGCGAATCAAAATAGTTGTTTCAGAACTAGAACCTAAATTCCTTTTTTCGTCTGAAACCGAAACCGGAGCGGAACAGATACTTATTTCGTTTTGGTGAGAAGTGAGCATGTTTTAACATATTTTTTTTATTATATACCCCGATTTTGTTTTAACAGATTGGAGATAAAATGAAAAATTTCCCTATCCTATAAGTCGCTTAATTTTCCCTAAATGAGCAATGTCAAAAGTTAATATACTCCCGCGCCTTGTCTTCGTGTCTATACGGAACATTTCCTTTATTTCGCACAGATTAGAACTTAAGATCTCATTAGCCAAATGGCAGACGATGGCCAGAGCGTATTAGCGACCTGTCAACTCGGCAGCAAAACCAATCGACTTTATGGACACTTATCGCGAGAGCGAATTACGTTACGATAACGCTATTTTAACAGACGCTAATATACAATAAAATCAATCACACCCTCTTTGTCAGACATTATGAACTTTTGGACAAACGTTCCCTAATTCCTAATATATTTTCCCTTTTACCAGATGCGTCCCCGCAGGCGCATTAATTGTTAATTTTTCATATATTTTGATAGCAAAAATGATGACCACTATATTATAATAATAATAATAATAAGAAATGCTTTTATTGTCAATAGGAAAATAATACACAAGATGGAAAAAAAAAACAAGGAAAATAAGTAAGAAATAATAATAATAATAATAATGATAATAATAATAATAATAATCATAATAATAATAATGTAGCTACTATTCCATTTCTTTGACAAGGGCAGATTTCGCACTCATCTGCCATAGCAGTGAGCAGCGCTTTTACAATCAAAAACTTGCACTCTCTATATAATTTGTCCCTAAAAACTTAATTTAATCTATCAGAACGTCATCAGAAACTATAATTGACTGATATTTCAATTTATAATTTAAAATTTAAAACAATATATAATTATTGTAATATAATACAATAGTGCTAAAGTAATATAATAATAACCATTTTACAATAACAATAATAATAACAATAATAATAACAATAATAATAACAATAATTATAACAATAATAATAACAATAATACACCCATACTCAGTACCTTCGATATGATTAAACAATTAATATATACTTAATTACAAGACACAATAAACCTAAAAGCAATTAATTATTCATTGTTGTTCATCAACACTTGCCTAATATTGTACTTAAACGTAGGAAAGTTTGTACTTTTTAAAGTCTCGCTTAATAAGTAATACTGCTTGGTAACGTTGTATGAAAAGAATCCACGATATTGGGTTGTCCTGTGCTGTGGTGGAGTCAAGAGGTTTTTAAATATAACATTAAGGTTGTGAATAGAAGTTCTAAACTTTAGTTTTTTATACAAATAAGCTGGCTTTTGAGTTGTTATTGTTTTATAAGCCGGCTTTTGAGTTGTTATTGTTTTATCGTAAAAGGTAAGGCAATGTAATTCCCGCCTCTTTTCGATATTGAGCCACCCCAGATTTTTAAGTGAGTAGGATGAGTAAGAGAAGCGCGCTCGTCTTCTCAGGCCACAAATGAGCCTAATACAGGAATTACAGGAATACAGTTGCGGTCTGCGCGAAGCAGAGTTGGGCCATAAACCACATTACCACAATAGAGGAAATAAAAGTCTTACTTGTTATATTTCACAATTTTTATTCAGTTGCCTGACACGTGTTTCGACTCTTGCGAATCATCATCGAAGGAGTACAAGACAATTCTCTACTAATGTATTCTCTTGTACTCCTTCGATGATGATCCGCAAGGTCGAAACACGTGTCAGGCAACTGAATTAAAATTGTGAGATATAACAAGTAAGACTTTCAATTCCTCTACCATGGAATATCCATTTCACCAAGCATGTAGCCCATCACAAATCAATTACACATTCCCATACTTAAGATGCGATAGTACTAACGATTCGCAGACTAGTGTACGACATTTCTTACTAAGTAAATGGGGATTTGAATATATCAGTTTTAAATTGCAGAAGGCTCTTTTAGTTATGGTCGTGATGTGGTTTGTGAACTTAAGTTTGTAATCAACGAGTACACCTCAATTTGTTGCTTGATCTATAAGAGTGAGCTTTCCGTTATTAAGACAGATGTTGACATGCTCTAAGCATCTAAGATGCGCAGCAGCTCTGCCAAACAGCATTACTTGTGATTTTAGGGTTTGACTTTAAGGGAATATGTATTTGAAATGTTGCAGAGGGTGTCTAGGTCCCGATTGATTAAACGACATGAAGCAGTCATTTAGTTAGGAAGAAAGGAAAAATATATTTGGGTGTCGTCTACATAGAAATGAGCTGAGCGCAATGCATGTCCCTCTGGCCTACAAAACCTTAGCTACGCAACGGTATTTAGCATATTTAAGAATCTGATGTCTTGCGTTAAGTATAAATACTTGCAGAAAGATAATATCGACACCAAAACACTGACTAGACTTGTGTTTTACCATAGTTAACGAACCGGATGATAGAGAGAATGTGTTTATGGATTACTCGTGATGATAATACCTATTAAATTTGAAAGAACAATATATTATATGCATTTCAATAAGTAATCCAAACCGTTTGATTGCCGGATGAATATTCACAAAATCTACTGAAAAAGCAGAGGAGTACCTACTTGGATGTAATACCTACTGGATAAAAAATATAAAAGATGTACTTCTAATCCAAAAGAGGAAATAACATGAATTCTTCAAATAAGAACATCTGAAACTAGAAATGGGCTCTCAGGATTTTGAACATCAATGGCATTATTGCTGAACCCTAATTGGTATTATCGATTGCCTTATGTAATCAATTACAATGTGATTACGGATTACTTGCAATCCAGGAATAATTATTTAAAATTGGATTACACTTATTCCACCAGCCAATCCCGTGTTGATCTATTGTGGAATATTTTTATTCCTGAAATCCCCAGTTGTTAAATTACTGATTTTTTTATTCTTGTAGTTTCGAAATGCATCTTATATTTGAAAAAATGTTCCAGTAACCGCAGATTATTTATATGTTAGGTAAAACCATTAATGTCTATTGGGTCTTCGAAAACTTATTGGGTCTTATCATTTAGGTAAAGAACTGATATCGATAACTGACTTCTTGCCTTGATTGATGAGTGCATTATGCCGTGGTTGATTTAAAGTTTTTAGGGGTGCAAAATAATTCGGCGCCTTATTCTCAACGATTATTTTGATGTTGGTGATTTTAGTGCCTCTCTACTATTAGTTGGGACCATAAGGGAATCAGTCTTTATATAGTTTATGGGTTGCGTCTTGCATAGGTCTTGTGTGTGAATCCGTTATGAGTTGGTTTGTCGATACGTCTGTACAGGGTGATTGTTTATATTTTACTCGATGGATATCTCGGTTACTATTGGTCTTACAGAAAAGTTTAAATTAGCAATTTTGAAGTACTTTTTATGGGCAATCAGAATCCGCCATCGGAAAAAACAAAAAAGCATCAGAAACTTAAAATTTTCAAGTCACCTGGTATTTTTTAAATGGAACACCCTGTATTTTATATTTTTAGTCGCTAGATATCGTTCTCCTGAGTTCAAATATATATAGTTTATTATGGTTATTTTTGTTAGTTTACGAAAAAAATAGACTTTTCGTATAAACCTAAGACAGCGGTGGAAGGCCATTTATACGACCATGCTGATTTGTTTTTATCAAAGTAGCCATGGATAATAAAACAAAGAAATATTGTTTAATTTTATTATTAACTATTCATTAAAGTAGTTGTTCAAAATGGCCCCCATTTACATTTACACACAAACGATATCTTTTCTTTAAATTTTCTATAGATCCTCGTAAAATTTCCGGCTGGTTGTTGAGATTATTAATTTCTTCTTGTATTTTGAGTTGCATTTCTTCGATAGTTCGGGTTCGGTCCATATAAACTTTTGATTTTAAATACCCCCATAAAAAAGTGTCCAAGGGGGTTAAGTCTGGACTGTTGGGAGGCCAGGAAATAGTTCCGTTCCTGCCAATCCATATATCATAATTTGCATTTAGGTATTGTCTAACGGCTAAAATGCTATGAGGTGGTGCCCCGTCCTGTTGCCATATTAAGTTTCTAAATAAATTTAAAGGTAATATACTAATTTCTTCCTCAATGTCATTTTCAAGGAGCTCCAAGTATCTAATACCTGTTAAGGACCCATTATAAAATATTTTGCCGACAACCCGATTGTTTATTATACCGCACCATACACTTATCGACTCTCGACCAGATCTTTTTATTTCTAAAGTTTTTTTTGGATTTTCCGCTGCCCAAAAATGTAGGTTCTTTAAATTAGGTGGTGCGGCTGTGTTGAAATTCGATTCGTCGGTCCAAAGTATACGATTAAAAAAATCTGGATTTTCTTCTAAGTGACGCAACATAACTCTACAATATTCTAAACGCTTTTGTTTGTCCATGTGAGATAGATTTTGAACCTTGGTAAATTTAAAGTCGTGCATATGATATTTTTTTAAAGTTTTTTGCACTTTCCAATAAGAATATTGCATGTCTCGACTACAATCCCGTATGGATTTCATTGGACTTTCTAAAAAATTTAATTTATTTCACTCGCCTGATAAAAAAAGTATCAATTAAATATATTACCTTGAAAATATAGAAGTATATCTAATTCTTGATCTTCATTTAGTCGAACAATTTTGGGTTTTCGTTTCAACGAACTGGTATTTCTAAAACGCTTATACAAGTTAACAAATGTTTTCTCACTAGGAGTTCTCCTGTTACGATAAATTCGTCCATATTCTTGACGCGCCAAGCGTTGATTTTGATTACTTTTTATAAAAACTGACACAATATTAACTTTTTCTACCTCAGAATATATCATTGTCGACAGCTCTTAAATTAAATGGAAGATAAATAGCTGTCAAAAAAATAAATTTCTTTTGTTTTATTACCCATGGCTACTTTGATAAAAACAAATCAGCATGGTCGTATAAATGGCCTTCCACCGCTGTCTTAGGTTTATACGAAAAAGTCTATTTTTTTCGTAAACTAACAAAAATAACCATAATAAACTATATATATTTGAACTCAGGAGAACGATATCTAGCGACTAAAAATATAAAATACAGGGTGTTCCATTTAAAAAATACCAGGTGACTTGAAAATTTTAAGTTTCTGATGCTTTTTTGTTTTTTCCGATGGCGGATTCTGAATGCCCATAAAAAGTACTTCAAAATTGCTAATTTAAACTTTTCTGTAAGACCAATAGTAACCGAGATATCCATCGAGTAAAATATAAACAATCACGTCTATAATATTCCGTGATATTTTTAAAAATAATTAGTTTATTGTCGGTTAGTTAAAGTCCTGATAAAGCAGGCGGTTCTTTGTGTATCTGGGGGCATCTGTGATTAGCTTAAGCACCCTAAACCCAACCAACCTGACTAGGACATTGTGGAGGTTTACTTTCATTCTGGTTGCTAAGTCTACTTTGCCAGTGAATCAGAGAGTGATCACGTGCTGCTAATAAGTATCATAAAAATAAATGCGGATAAAACCAATAGCATTGAAAGGGAATATAGTCTCTCTTTGTTTAGTAGTATGAGATATTTTGAGATTATGATATTACCCTACAATATCTAACAGTGACTTCACAAGTATGTTTATCTTAAGTTACTTGTACCGCACATCTCAAAGAATGCCTCCCAATCTTTCTTTACAATTTACAATAAACAACCAACAACAGGTTTGCGATAACTGTCCATTGGCCTATTGTCTAAGGCCAAGCCGCGAAAATGAGATACGAACGGAGAAAATCTGCAAATAAAAGACCCGTCAATTCGGAGAGATTTTTCATCAAGCTGCACCATCTGAACGCCAGTTGATGTTTCGGTAATGAACAAAAACCGGTAATGATGAAGGACTCAAGATAAGCCGACAGGTCCTGATTAACCGCAGATGGGAATAAGGAAAACACAAAAGGAACTTATTAGAAAATATTTTGACGAGAATAAGGAAAAAATCTTATTTATAAGATTTTGATTTTTTTCTTGTGCAAAATCTGTGTAAATAAAGCGACTAGGCATACAATACTTCAGAGTTCAATGATGGATGTTTTAGTCTGTATAACCGCTCAGACTTTTTATGTAACCAGATCCTCGAAACCTATAGGTATAGCAGTGGCAGCTCTTCCGTAAGGGCTGCAGGGCTCCAGTCCCCTGACACAACAAACAAACAATGGGAAAAAAAATGTACAGAGGCATTTTTTTAAGTGTCTCACCCGATTGGCGATTTTCCTGCTGACTATAATAAAAAATAAATAAAACATTTCTCAATAATTTTTGATAAGGAAGCCGAATTTAATGTCAAAAAATACATAGATTTACAAACTTGACAGATGAGACGCCATTTTGAATTTTCTTAAATGGCAACCCCCATAAGCAACCACACGATTGAAATGCATTTGGCGATCCGATTTTAAAACTATATAGTTGTTGATATTTATTTTCAGCCGTTTCGGAAATACGGGGGTTCCTAATTTGCCTCCATCGATTTTGTCTTTTAAGTGTCACGCCCTCTAATAAATAGACCTTCTAAGCTGAACACCCTAATTTTTTTCACAGTGACATAATTTCCCGTTAGCAAGCGATCTACGCTATAGTCAAATCTGACGGATGTCAAAAGTGACAGATACGACGCCATTTTGAATTTTTAGTTTTAGAATCGGATCGCAACTCAATCGTGTGGTTATTTATGGGGGTTGCCATTTAAGAAAATTTAAAATGGCGTCGTTTCTGTCACTTTTTGACATCTGTCGGATTTGACTATAGCGTAGATCGTTTGCTCACGGGAAATTATGTCACTATGAAAAAAATTAAAGTGTTCAGCTTAGAAGGTCTATTTATTAAAGGGCTGAGCCACTTAAAAGACAAAATCAATGGAGGCAAATTAGGAACCCCCGTGTTTCCGAAACGGCTGAAAATAAGTGTCAACAACTATATACTTTTAGATCGGATCGCCAAATGCAATTCAATCTTGTGGTTATTTATGGGGGTTGCCATTTAAGAAAATTCAAAATGGCGCCTCATCTGTCAAATTTGTAAATATATTATATATTTTTTGACATTAAACTTCCTTATCGAAAATCATTGAAAAATATGTAATTTGTTTTTATGATAGTGTTCTGGTATTGGATTTTACTATAAATAGCCGACAATTTTGTATTAGATTCAGTCATTCACGGGGGTTCAAGTAAGAAAGATCAAATTAGCTGCAGTCAATATCTGACGTCATAACTCGAGATGATGAGTTATTTTTATAGTAATTAAAAGATGTTTACGAATTTAACGGAAAGTTCCCTAAAGCATAATCTGGGACTTTCTTGGTTGTATTAAAGCATCGTTGATCGGATGAATAAAAGTTTGAATAAATTACGCAGTTGTTTAATTTGTGTTTTTAAGTTAGAAAAAATACTTAGGCATAAATAGTGTTAAGAAATAAAATATTATACAGGGTAGAATAAAACCTTGGATATTTCAATTACGTTTTAACTAAGCTGTTGGAAGTCAGACAAATGGCCTTAAATTTCGCAACAGTCTTAGACAGAATGCAAGACGTGCTGCTACCGTCTTCGCCGAGCGGCTTCCTGGAGGCCTGGTTCATCGATGCCATGGATTCACCGACGACCAAAGGGCACATAGACCTCCAGGGAGTTAGCTATGACTCATCCGTCGACTCTGCGGAGGTGGCGAAGGGCCCAGACCGAGATGCCAGGCCCCCTCTTGGTGTCCAGGACCTGTTAGGGTTCCCTAAACCTCCGTCCGGCTGCCGGCCGAGTGGCAAAGAAGTGGCAAGCGACCTAAACCCCGTGGGTGGCTCAAAAAGGGCATTAACAACGAAGCCTGAAGAAGAGGATCTCTGGTCGTGGTGTGAAGATGTACAGCCGTGGGGAATGCTGGGTGAAAACGAAGAAAAAGAAGTTTATGTCGAACTAGCTGATCGTCAGCGAATTTTGAACTGGAGTGCGCCTGCGTCGGAGCTACCTGGGAAGGTGGACGTAGGCGAGCGCTTCATGGCGCCCGAGCGAAAGACCGTTAAAGGCAAGGAAGACTTAAAGCCCTTCGATGCGCCTAGGTCAATGACCCATTTAACATCAAATGAGGAAATTTTGAAGAAATGTGACGTGCCTGAAGTGGTGTCTCATCAAAAAGTAAAGAGGGAGACAGTCGATAGGGAGACGGTTTTGTGGCTACATGAGAGATTGGAGAAGGAGGCCCCGGGAGATGGGCGGTGGATAACCGCACTCCTAGGGATCGTTGGAGCGCAAGCAATGGACCCGGTTGCCAGGCACCTGCGGGAAGCTATCCGGAGAGATGCTAGGGTGCCGCTGGTAGATCGCTTTGGAGTTGTGGGGCGACAGGAGGAAGATGGAGTGGCGGTGTGGTGTCCGAGGAACCACAGGAAGAATATTCTCAATCTAGCACATGGAATACGCCACAATACTCGTGAAGGGATGAAAGATATTATCAAGAAGTGGTTATGGTGGCCGATGATAGACAAGGATGTGGACACGCACTTCAGCCAGTGTGTGTTGTGTCAACACTTTAAAGAAGATGCCCTGTGCCACGGAATGTTAAAACCGTGGGGCACAGTTTTAATAACAATTATCGAGAATTTATCAAGGACCAGACACAGTAGATTTACAACGATATACTGTGCTGTAGACGTATATAGTGGATTTATAGAAGCGAGACCACATAGAAGTATTCACCCAGCTTCGTTAATAGAATTCGTACAAGCCGAGGTGATTAGCCGATGGGGAACACCCAGTCTGTTGATGCTAATGCCAGAAGTGGCGAAGTACAGGGAGAAGATAGCCCACGCAACCAACATTACAACAGTTGGCACGGCCGAGAAATTAGTGACTTCCACGATGATACCATTTGAACAAATGAAGACGAGAATTTTAATGATGACCAGAGAAGAGTGGCCTCTACAGTTGCAGTCCTTGCTGAACCAGGCTAGGAGCCGCAGAGATGACCACAACGGAGCTACGGCCAGAGAGATGGTGACGAACACCAGGACGATCCTCCAGAACAAGACGTTCTAAAGCGTGGCATAGAGTAGAGATGGAGCTACGGCCAGAGGGATGGCGATCAACACCAGGACAATCCTCCAGAAACAGAAGAAGTAAAGTGTATATAGATAAGTAGGAATTGTAAATGTAAATATTTTGTTGTTGTTGTTCATTCGACAACAGCTAATTGGATCTCTTAAGGGGGGTGGTGTTCTGGTATTGGATTTTACTATAAGTAGCCGACAATTTTGTATTAGATTCAGTCATTCACGGGGGTTCAAGTAAGAAAGATCAAATTAGCTGCAGTCAATATCTGACGTCATAACTCGAGATGATGAGTTATTTTTATAGTAATTAAAAGTTGTTTACGAATTTAACGGAAAGTTCCCTAAAGCATAATCTGGGACTTTCTTGGTTGTATTAAAGCATCGTTGATCGGATGAATAAAAGTTTGAATAAATTACGCAGTTGTTTAATTTGTGTTTTTAAGTTAGAAAAAATACTTAGGCATAAATAGTGTTAAGAAATAAAATATTATACAGGGTAGAATAAAACCTTGGATATTTCAATTACGTTTTAACTAAGCTGTTGGAAGTCAGACAAATGGCCTTAAATTTCGCAACAGTCTTAGACAGAATGCAAGACGTGCTGCTACCGTCTTCGCCGAGCGGCTTCCTGGAGGCCTGGTTCATCGATGCCATGGATTCACCGACGTCCAAAGGGCACATAGACCTCCAGGGAGTTAGCTATGACTCATTTGTCGACTCTGCGGAGGTGGCGAAGGGCCCAGACCGAGATGCCAGGCCCCCTCTTGGTGTCCAGGACCTGTTAGGGTTCCCTAAACCTCCGTCCGGCTGCCGGCCGAGTGGCAAAGAAGTGGCAAGCGACCCAAACCCCGTGGGTGGCTCAAAAAGGGCATTAACAACGAAGCCTGAAGAAGAGGATCTCTGGTCGTGGTGTGAAGATGTACAGCCGTGGGGAATGCTGGGTGAAAACGAAGAAAAAGAAGTTTATGTCGAACTAGCTGATCGTCAGCGAATTTTAAACTGGAGTGCGCATGCGTCGGAGCTACCTGGGAAGGTGGACGTAGGCGAGCGCTTCAATAGTCAGCAGGAAAATCGCCAATCGGGTGAGACACTTAAAAAAATGACCTTGTACATCCCTATTTATAAATATATTAGTTATTGTCCATATCTTGCTGTAACTCGGTTGTTTTATATTTGTAACAATCATAATTTGGAAGTCCGTCACTCCGTCCCTGGCGACCACTCTACGTCGCCGTCGGCGATTTTCGCAACGGAATGAAGCCCCTATGAGGGCTCAACTTATTTCAGTAATGAATCTACACGAAACAAGCACCAGATCGGGCGGCATCGGTCACGTTCGCTGAAGCTCGCTATATGCAATTTTAGTGCTGCTGAGGGCTACGGAAATTTCAGCCGATACGACGGTAGCAAGCAGCGTTTAACAAAAATTCCTAACATCAACTCTATGGAAAATTGCGAATAATCGCATTTTAGCGACGAAAAAAAGAACCGATACTGGCATTTTCTCGAAGATAGATGGAAGTGATCAAGCTATAATACGGCGTAAAATTTACAAGCTATACGAGAAAATGTAGGCACTACATTAGATAATTTAATTAAGAGGCTTGAAAAAGATGAAACCGGCGTTAAATGTGGCAGAACAACGTTATGGAAATGTATCCAACACATGAGTTGTAGATTTAAAAAAATTAACAAAAGACAAGTTTTAATGGAATCCAGTAGAATTCGGGAATGGCGATTCGAATATCTACAAAAAATTGGGATTGACAGAAAAATAGCGTAATAGTAATAGTAATGGACAATGCAAGCTAACATAGTAGGCAGTTGACCAAGACTCCCTGCTCAAATGACACAAAAGCAACAATCCAAAACTACATATTTGATAATGACATTTATTTTCAGGAAGATTACACCAAAAGGATATTAATTGAGGTTTTACAAAGTTTAAAACTACAAAAGGAATACTTCTGTGATAATTATGAAAAAATCTAGGGCATACAGCTTTAAGGCTTCCAAAACATACCATTGTATATTTAATCCCATCGAACATGTTTGGCACCAACTGAAATCTGCCATTCGTCGTAACAATATTTGCCCTACTATTAACTCCAGTGTACTTGAGCTTATAGAAACTGAAGTTTTTAACATCCCTTCACAAAGTTGGGCAAATTCACACATGTTAAAAAAGTGGAAAAATCATATATCCATATAAACAATATAGCACAAATACTAATTAGAACAGATAATGATAGCGATAGTGATACTGATATATTAAGTGAATAATTATTATAAGTACCTAATAATTTGTGTATTTTTGTGATCATAAATATAATTTTTAATAACAAAATAACTTGTAATATCATATTTAAACATAAATAACATATTATTAAATGTCTTACTTATTTTTATTACAAACCATGATTAAATTCTAAGCAAAATACGGACCTGTTCCGCCATATTTTAATTTTAGAGCTGGCCCGGGTCTTTCCTAATAGGGATCAGTTAGTTACTTTCTTATATCTCTGAACAGACTTTACCTGAAAAGTAAGGGAAAAAAGAAAACAGTAAAAAAGGTACTATCTGTCATTTGTTTACATTTTTTGTGTCAATTTGAAGCAAAACCTTTTGACATTTCTTGACAGAATCATCGTATTTAAACATTGGAACGTGACACATATTGAACGAGTGAACTTTTATTTTGTCCTTTGTTAAAAGTACGTTATTTCAAAAAAATCATACAACGTAATGCCCTAGCTGTACTGAAAAACACAAAATTAAAATTTAAATTATGATTGGATACGTAGATAGAAGAAGAACTCTGAATAAATGAAGTTCTTCATTTATTCAGAGAGAAATATCCCTATTTACCACCCATATCCCAGGGTACAGTAAGCAATACTGAAAAGCAATTTCAAGAAAATGGGCATGTTAAAAAGACAGATATTCATCTACAGAGTACGCTCAATGAAGAGGGTAGAGTAAATGTACTATTAGGTATTCAAGTAAACTTTAATATTCCCACTAGCTATACCGAATACGAAATAAGTCAATCTGCAGTAGTAAAAATTCTTCATGCGCATAAGTTACATCCTCACAAAATGACAATTCTTCAGGAATTGACAGAAGATGATCCTGATAGGAGACTTCACTTCTGCGACCTAACGATGGACCTACTAGAGAGGAATAATCTATTACAAAAAACATTATTTTTCTGATGAATCAACATTTATGTTAAATGGTAACGTAAACGACAAAATTGTCGTTATTGGGCAGACGACAATCCACACTGGATGAAGGAAATGCACACTAAACACCCAGAAAAGGTCAATGTTTGGGCAGGTATTGTTGGTGATCGACTTGTAGAACCAATTTCCTTTGAAAAAAACATCTGGTTTTAAAATTGTGCGCCTCCCCATTTTGCAAAAGCGTCCCGCGAATATCTGGATACAAAATTTCCAGGCAAATGGATTGGTAGTAGGGGACCCAATTAATGACCACCCCGATCTCCAGACCTAACTCCCTTATACTACTTTTTATGAGGATACTTGTAAAGCAACGTTTTTAAGACGCAACCGGCAAATGTTGAGGAATTGAAAGCACGAATAAGACATGAGTGTAGGTTAACTTCTATCGAAGTTATTAGATATGTTCAAAACGAGTTTATCTTTCATATAGGATATTACCAAAAAGCATTTATTAACAGAAAATTTTAATAACGAACATTTCCAAATTCCAATTCCATTTTTCCAAAAAAAAAACAGTGACTGGACTTACTGAATTTATTTGACGTTACTAACTGTATGCTATAATCTTCTACATCAGCAAGAGCCCCTTGAATATTGTTGAATACTTTCGTCCTTATCAACAGACGCTCTAGATCTTTTAATATAGGATGGCACCCGAAGTAACAAACGGTTCCTTTAAATGAAGTTATTCAGTAAATCATCTCCGGCGGGATTATTTTTTAACGTTGTAACAGTCTTCCTTTCTTTTTCAAAATATTTTCCGATAAACATCCTTACATCATACCTATAGTGAAGGGGAATCCTCAACTGGCAACAATTTGAAGAGTTTCCGTAATGGTGGCGTCTGCGTCTCTGGAACTCTTGTGTGACCAACTGAGGTTATATTTCTTGCAAGGAGCTTCCGCTAAAGTATTGCACGAAGGAACTCAATCATTTTTTCGATATATGAGGGCTGTAACGGCCTTCAATGAGCTTCGACATTTTCTTCAGTATAATTTCTGTAAATTTTAGACCCTGAGGTTCTTTGGTAGTCTCGTACTTGTGGTCAATATTTACAAACGAAAAATACCTAAAAAACCTGAAAAAAAACACGGGGGTGTCCAAGTGGCCCCCGGGGGGACAAAGTGGCTCCGTTGAAACGTTGAAAAAGTTACTTCCCGCTAAACAATTTTTAGTTCCAGAGAGGTTTCATAAACATACATTTAAACCTTGAAACGTATCACTAAACTGCAGATAAATGTTTGAGAAATGTTTATGTAACTGAAAATGTCCTACCTCAGAAATGTTTCGAAATGTACCAAGGAAACATTTCGCAATGTTTCAAACATATCACATTGAAACATTAAAAAAAAAATGTTTACGAAATGTTGCAAGTTAATTTGTATGCGATGTTTCAAATTTACACTTCGAGAATGTTACCAAACGTTGCAAGTGAACCCCTAAATAATTCACAAAATTAAATGTAAATCACAAAATTTATTTTCAAAACATGGGAATATTTACAATAAAGTTTAAATACAAAATAAAGCCGCATCAAAACTTGACATAACACAATAATACCTATAACTAGATTTTAGAACCTTATTAATATTAAAATCTTATGAGGATTCCTGCAAAAACATTTAAAAAAATAAATAAAAAGGACTAACATAAAACACCTTTAAGGTTAACAATATAACAAAATATTAAAACTTTACTCAAGTGAACTTAGATCTAAAGGTAGTTAAAAATCCACTTCATATAAACCATAACAAAATACCCTGTATATGTATGTACCTACCTAATAGTTTTTATTTTTAAGTTATTATCCACTTAATTATATCAATACTGTTAACAGTCTACTTGAACTTCTTTGTTTTAGAATATTTAGTTATTTTCCGTTCCTTCCAAAGTTTCATCCGAGGTTTCATCCTAAAAGTAAATGATCAAAATTTTCTTAAAAACAAATCCTACAATTAATTAATTATTTACTTATTTATTCCGTCAGTACGCTGCAGAAATAAAAAACTTCTAAATGCTACAAAATTCGCAAATAATGTAATCGACTGATGATGAAAATTGGAAAACGTTGGATTTTTAGGTTAGATTGTTGACACTAAAATAATATATAATATCTAGGTACCCACTTACCAATGTATTATTACCATTATCACAATTATTTTTGTTTGGAGTAGTAAACACCTTCACTGATTGTGGTAATTATACTGTTTTCTTTGGATCGAATCAAAATTAGGATAAAAAGCACTCTGACCAAAGAACTCAA
Organism: Polydrusus tereticollis; assembly: GCA_963920685.1. Classification (NCBI taxonomy): domain Eukaryota; kingdom Metazoa; phylum Arthropoda; class Insecta; order Coleoptera; family Curculionidae; genus Polydrusus; species Polydrusus tereticollis. Next base: position 113,518,601 of record OY987328.1, read on the forward strand.
AAATTTAACTCTGACTAAGCATCACTACATTGGTGGGTGTGTCTATTGACCCACTGCCGTGGACCGTGGTGGTTTACTACTATATTTTCATTACCTGGCAGTTTTATCGGGATTCTGGTTAATTTGTATAGCATTTGGTCAGTTATTTTGATTTTATGTCCCCTAAAAATATGTTTAAGGCCACTAGGTCCCGAAATTATTGGTTTAATTTACTGGTTATGATGTTATGAAGTTCTTTCGTCAGAGGAAAATGTCAAAACAACCACGGTAGAGTGGCAGTAGATACAATTAATTTTTCGGTTCTATTTACAATAATACACTATACGCACAAAATAAATAAATGCTTTTCCTACAACATTTTTGGTACTAATGTAAAGTACTTGATGTTGCGGAAAAATATTTTTGCCGTGACAAAAACACGAAAGAACGCAAACTAAACCATTGAAATGACAGATCAAAATCAAAAAGAAAACGATTCTGGAACATTTCTGACATACATAAATGATATGTTTCATTTTTGCGATACTTCGGCGAACATGAAATATTTCAAGAATGTTCCATATTTAGCGGGTTATTCAATTAATTTATTGGGAGTGCATTTGAATATCTTGACATATGACGACGGAATATTCTAAGGTACTTTTCCAAACCAGGAATCTCTAATACACCTCCTTAACATCTTTTAACCCTTTATAAGCCAAAATGGCCACTCCATATATCGTTATTTTATATCCACACTATAAGCGAAGTGAATAAAATTGACATATAAAATCAAAATTTATCACCGACACTTGAACTTTACCGAAAAGAATTGATGCATGTCCAAATGATATTCCAAAATTGAACTTTATATTTCGAAAGCGCTGCGCGCTGTGGCGCGATGCATCCCTCGTAAACAACATGTTTATGCCGCAAAAACCTCACGCTCGCAAATCGCGGTGCATCCGTGCCAATCTGCGCGCTGATGGACGGCAATCGCTCCTGCTCGAAATACTCCACCGTTGCAGGGGCATAATTTTCACCCGGGGTCGCATTACTAATCAGTGGCGCCGAAAATTTGATCCATAATGTTTTTTTTTTGTTTCATAAATACTTTTAATAATATTAGATTATTCCTCATATTATCTTCTGTAAATACACCTTTATAAAGTCACAGTAAGGCTTTTCCCAAGAGCTTTCCGACAAATTGGCGAAGGTTAATAATAGCGGCTAAAGTAGTAGATACTTTTGATGAGGAGATAGCGTTTTACATCTTTTTGAATAATGACTGGTTCTGATGTTACTTGAAATGTCAACTGAAAGGGCATCTAAAAAAAATTAAAGTCAAAATTAAAAAGTAGCTTTGATGCTGTCCCTGTCCAATATTGAGTTAATAAAATAGCTAAAACATCGCCCTGCTTTTCATTATGACAGTGGGAAACGTATTATCATGGACATCAGGTTGTCACTCTCTGCGGATGCTCCATTCCACAATAATTCGTTGATTTCTCGACCGCAATAAAATTTAAATGACAACCTTCAGTTGTAATCCAAACCATAAATAAGTTGGCTGACAAATATCCATTTTGAAAGGGTACAGGTCCTGATTACCTACTAATTTCAATAGTTAACGTTAGCTATTTTCAACAAAACAACAAACATAAAATAATAGGTAAGTATCTTTATTTTATTCATGTAATTAAATAGCTATTAATATTTATACAAAAATACTAATCTACAATATTATAATAATACAATATTTAACTTAACCTACTGTATATTTAGCTCGGCACTCTACTTTACTTAGTTGGCGACTGTGGTAACTATCGTTTTCCATCACAATAACACTATTTTTGGGAACATTCGGAAGCAGACGATTCTAAAACCAATCTTCAAACAATGTAGCATCCGTGTCTTGATGGTAATCCAAAGATGAATTGGCAATTTTCTTCGCAGACAATAATAGAGCGTTCGGAATAAATCCATTTTCTGAACCTGCATGAAATATCGTAATTCTTTGTCCTTTGCTTGAGGGAGCTTTAGTTTGACATTTGATTATTGAATCGCTCCAACCTTTTTTAGGAGTGTCGTGGGTATCAAACCAAGTTTCGTCCAAGTAAATAATTGAACGATTTTCTTCCCTATATTATCTGATAAGATTCAAATAATCTCTAGGCCATACTTGTAAACGCTGCGACTCCATTAGTACCTACTTGTCGTTTGTCAATGGTACGATATTTAAAACCCATTGATTTTACTATTCTCCAAAGGCTTGTCCTACCACATGAAATGTCGGTCTCGTCTGCTGTAAGTACCTTTTTCAGCGTATCTATTGTTGGGACTATTTGTTTACTGTATATGTCATAAATTTTCCTCCGAATCAAGTCTTTATCAGCTTCTTCGATGCTTCTCAATTTTCCGCTGTCACACCGTTTTTTCCTTGGCTGGATGGGTTTGGTCACTATATCTTTTACTGTCGTTAATGCAACTTTGGTCAAAATATTCGTTTCACTAAAACTTGCACTCCGGTCATAAACTTTTTCTAAAAGGGTACAGTAAACGTTCTTTATGATGTTTTTGGCATCAAGTGATAAATGTTTTTTCTTCGTTACATCATAACTTCCGGAAGCAATATTATCTGAAGTTTCACACAGATCTGACATATTTTGGATGCTCGATAACACACAAGAAAATACCTTTAACGCACAGCTTGACAAACACCAAACGACTGATGAACTAAGATGATAATTCACCTCACTTTTATTGAACCAATCAAAACGCTCATTTTCATAGCAACCACCTTGGTAACGGTAGTCTTACTCGATAAGACTACCGCTAGCTCGAAAAGACGCTTTCGAAAAGACGCTTGTAGCTTTTTTACTTAAATAAAAAATTAGTAACACCTCTAACTTGTATATTTACCTTTATCGGACGGCCTTCATTTTTATGTTCAGTAAATTATCCAATAAAATACACCTCTAGAGGCGGTTTCTTATCTTCATACCTTCGTTTTTCACTCGAAACTCGATTTTCCAAGAAAATTTTCACTCAATGTAATTTTTACTTATAATCAAAGATAAGACCCTCGAGCTAAAGCTCTCGGGATCATATCAGATTATAAGTAAAAATTACATTTCGTAAAAATTTGTCAGAAAATCGATTTCTTGTTAAAAACATCGGTATTACCGATAAGACGCCTCCTCTATCGGTATATTACTGTTGAAAAGACTCTGATTTATATTGAACACCTGCAATTTGCCATTAACCTACCTAATATACCAATAAAATAACATAATTAATAGTAACGTAAGGCCCTTAATAATTAGTTTAGGCATAGATGATATTATAATATTGTTGATTAGTATTTTTGTACAAATATTAGTAGCTATTTTTAATTACATGATTAAAATAAAGATACTTACCTATTATTTAATATTTATTGTTTTGTTGAAAATAGCTAACCTAAGCTATTGAATTTAGTAGGTAATCAGGACCTGTACCCTCTCAAAAGGCACTTACTTATGGCTGGGTTTAAATTTTATTGGGATCGGGAAATCAACGAATTATTGTGGAATGGAGCATAGCTCTTATCGTGGAGGCACTAGGTCGTGGTCCATTACATACTTACACCGTCCTCGTCGTTGGCTTGCCTTGGGCGGCACCTGGTTTGATAGAAGTCCAAACCAGGAAAAATATACGGAATGTCAGTACACAATAAATAAAACTAAAGTTTTCCCGCACAAACAATAAAATTTTATTATTAAAAACTACCTAATAGAGGGAAGGATTTATGTATGATTCATTATTAATTGCAATTATTTAGGTAAATTTAAGATAAAAGTTAAGGTATTTAATATTTTAATTAAAAAAGGAGCTTATCTTTTCTGAACCCAAGAATTCAAGCCAAAAAAATTAAGTATGAACTACGGGAAGATTATAGAACCTTTAAATCTTTCGATATGTTGTATATTTATAAAAAGCGTTACCTTTTGTCAAGATAACCTCACAATTTAGATAATATGTTAAAATGGTTCGTGTAAATTTTATCCGTTACAAAAATATAAAAAACATTCTCCAACTTGCTGCTAGTATTACTTCAGCGGGGTTTCATACGAATCTTTATGGGCTACGTTTGGTAGGCCAGGTGGAATTCAGCTCGTTGGTTCTACATAAAGCTAGTAGGGGCCAACTGCAATCGTACCATATGGCAACTCATGGGCTTGCGGTATTAAAACCCATGTGGTTAACTTAACCTTTAAATGCCGAAAGGCAGAAAAAAGCCGGCGAAACAACCAGAAACAAAACCCTAAAAAATAACAAAAAGAAAATTGGCCCCTGAATGCCAACAAAAACAACACGTTGGGTTGATACGTGTGGTTGCCACGAGATGTAGCCACGTGCTGCAACTCTCATTCGTAAAAACAACAAACCAAAAAAAAAAGATTATGACAGCTTATTTCTAAAAGGGGAGTGAGACCTGGAGGTCTTTTTCGAAAAAAACAATTGCCAAAAGGCAACTGGCTCGACCTTCTTGTCTGAAGGAGTTTTAACAAAACGAGACGAAAGGCCAGGAGAACTCCTAGAAAATCCCTTCTCCTCCAACAAACAGCAGAGTTCCCAACTTAACATAACCTAAAAAAAAAGGAAAAGAACAAGAAACACACTAAAAAAGATTATAACGATACGAGAGTCTGGGCTTTTACCAGAACATAAATTAAATAAGGAAATAAAGGAAATAATTCCAAACAACATTGTCATTATTTAAAATTGCCCGGAGCGAAAAGTGGGCGTTCTGCGACTTGACGGAGACCGAAACGGAACTACATGGTCAACCTACTTGCAGCGCCTTGTGCAATTAACCAACAGAAAAGCGAACGCACTACTACTAGACTAATTTTCTATAAACAAAGATGACACAATTTAATAAACAAATTTTAAATAAAATAACTATGCACTTTGTGGAAATATAACTGTAAGAATCAAGGTAAGTAACATTCTCCACAAAGTCAATAGTGGCAATTTTAAAATTGCTACTTCGTTATTCAGAAAAGTGAACTGTTTTAGATTTCTATGGGCGTGTTTTTTATTGCCTATAGGGACCGATGACGCACCCTTTTCGAAAATTCATAAAAATTACAAATTTAACGGTCGGAAGTAAGTAAAACACGAAAAAAATAAAAAATCGTAGCATTCCTAAATAAACATATTTTGCAAAGCTACAGAACTTAAATATGTTTGCTAAAGAACTTGAAACTTCAAACGTTGCATTTAGCAATCTCACCCACACCATATAGCTTTGATGAGTGACTGGGGAAGATTGTTTATGTATAAAAAACAATATGAAAAAATTAATTTCGGCTTTCATTCAATTTTAAACTTAAAGAAAAACTTAAAAACGACAAAGAAACAAACAAAGAGTTTGTTTAACATATAAATTGTTAATTTAATTGTTGTTTAACAAGTTCTTGTCATATAACCTGCAACAGCCTTAATACGCACTAGCAGAATTATATTATGAAACCGTCTTCGGCATTTAAGGCACTGAATTAGGGTTGCCAGACATACCATTTTAATGGTATCTATACCATTTTTTCACCAGCGATACACGCTATTTTTTTAGCATACCATATTTGATTTTTTTACCGTAGATACCATTTTTCTAATCTTTCAATATTTTTAATCTATTTTCTCCCACATACCCACCAAGATACCAATATCACTAAAACGAAAAGTTTTCAATCAGTGTGTTCTGCCGGTTGTGACATACGGTGCGGGAACTCTAACCATGACCACCGCATCTGCAAAGAAGTTAAGAGCAACCCAAAGAAAAATTTAGAGCTCTATGCTTGGGGTGTCGTTGAGGGATCATATCCGAAACGAAGATCTGCGAAGGAGAACTGTCACTGATGTCATATCACTCATATCACGGATCGCTGGGCTTAAGTGGAACTGGGCTGAGCATGTTGACCGAATAGAGGACGGAAGATGGACGAGAAGTTTGCTCGAATGGAGAAGACCGAGAGCCGATAGGAAAAGTAGAGGAAGACCGCCTATGCGATGGGCCGAGGACATCAAGAGGATCAAATGCAATTGGATACGTAACGCTCGCAGGACAGGAGACAGTGGAAAAGAATAGGGGGAGGCCTATATCCAGCAGTGGATGCAGAGGGCTGATTGATGATGATGATGACCCAGTTTCAATCATAATTAATAACACATCTCTAATTGTAAGAATTTATACATCTCTACGAGAACATACTACACTTCCGTACCCAGCGTCCCGGCAGCGCATCGTTAATCAGAACCGAGATTGATTGACAACAAAGGGTTAGGGTGCATTGTCAAAGAGTTAACTCAACTAATTTACTCTTTGCTTAAGCGCAAAAATGGTCCGTAATTTTTATTAGCCCTGATTCCGAGACCTATTCATACTCGTGGTGAAAAATGTACTTGTCAAAATTCAAGTTGTTTCGGGATACCATTTTTTTCCAAGAAAATACCATTGTTTTGAGGTGCCCGATACCATTATTTATTATTTGCATCTGGTAACACTGCAGTGAATTCAGCCTGAATTGGGCTTGGTTACATCGCAGCGCTTCTAACTTGTTACCCAAAGCTTACTTCATATAGATGCGAATCACGAATTTTTGCGAATTGCAAATAAAATAATGCTCTGATTGGTCAGTTTAAAATATTTTAAAGAAACTGACCGATCAGAGCATTATTCGCAATTCGCAATCCGTTATTCGCATCTATATGAACTACGGGTTGGTATCTATTATACCGCGTGCTCCTGAACTAATGTTAAAATGAAAGGAGTGAACAAAGTCACCTTCAAATAAGCGAATGTTTAAAATAGGTAACCTAACTTTATAAGTGACAACTATTTTTCGAATATTTAGTTGTATTTACTGCCTATATATGCACCGAATGGTTTTACCTATAGTTAAATATATGACTCTGGTTAACTTAAAAAATCTTATGCATCGTCAGTTTAATTGATCTTAACAAAAGTAAACTAATTCCCTAAATTTCTGTGATTAAATCAACAGTTAATAAACTAAGGTAGTGTGGACGCAGAATCCAAATATCGTCAAAAACACGAGCTAACCTAGTTTAGGTTTTTAATAAATTTTATGGAAGTAGTCCATCTCACAGTGGAGTATTATTTTATTTATGGAATAAAACTCAAAGTCTGCTCCACTAATTTAATAAAATAAATTCATATTATATGCCCATACATGTTTCGAAGGCATAAACCTTCATCCTAAGTGGGTAATTATTAAGATGTAATAAAATATGAAGAGACCAATGACATTGTTACATTGTAAACTGAAAGGGGAAGGAAAAAAATACAATTAGATAATGTGAAAGCAACACAGGTATCATCAATAAAAGTTTAATATATGGAAAAAGATATTTTGTAAAATTTCGAGATTAATTAATCTCCTCTCCCACCCTCGTAGATCAAACTTTGTTTCCGCCATATTGTCAATAGATTCTCGGAAAACTTTCTTAGGTCTTCCTCATCATTCACGCTCGTGACTCAGTTGTTAACATAAAATCTTTTAGGCAACTTCAATACTCTTTCAGCAGAATATTTTAATTCGATTCAGACAAAACAGTCAGACATAGAAAAAGGCATTCTTGCAAATTAGTCTTCACCAAGAGAGACAGGGACTTCGCTTCTTATAGGTAAATTATACAGGAAAAGAAATTATCTACAAGCTCAAGTGTGTGGTGTTTGGAGTGAACAGTAGTCCGTCCTTATTGGGAACCACGATAGAGCACCACCTTGGGTTTGAAAATAATTTTAAGAAGCTGAAATCGCCTAATTATTTTGCTAAAACAGTACTCAAGTTGTCTAAAAGTTTTTATGTTGACAACTGTGTCACTAGCGTGAATGATGAGGAAGAGCTAAGAGAGCTTTCCAAGAACCTGTTGACAATATGGCAGAAGCAAGTTTGTTGATCTCCGGGGGTGGGAGAGCATTCAATTTTAGATAGTTTATATAGGCAATGATTCATATCCACAAAATGTTTAAAAAACACCCCGCCACTGAGCCGTCATCTACCTGCCGCCACCAGCCCTATATCTCGCTTTTTATTACCGGATTCTAAAATTATCGCTGTGGATTCTCGTAACTCAGAAAGATTTCATTTTAATGTGCTCCATGCTAATACCAATATGAATCAAATTATTTGCCATCCAGATTTTATTTCCATTCCCCAATCGCGTTTTGCGATATCGCAATAAATTTATATTGCTGATCCCTGATGTTGCCGCATCAAAACTATGTTTTTGATAAACGTTGTTTGTTGTGGAGTTTATTGTCGGCGTTATCTATGTATGTTTGTTAAATGTTAAATATAATTCAATATTAAATGTTACAAAAGAGTAAAATAGACCAGAATACTCTATTGATGTCATTTTGCAATTGGTGATGACAGAAGACTATCATGGAAGTAAGTTGAACAATACCGGCAGAAAATTCCGCTGTTGTAGGCTGTGTTTGATGTTTTATAACTTTTTATTTTTAGTATTTTCATGATTTTTTTACCCGTTTATTAATAAAAGAACAGAATAATCCCAATTAATATATGTATTCATTAAGCTACATAGAAAAAAAAATGCAAATAATTATGTGGTAGCAAAATCATAACCAATATGGATTCCTTGCGAGCGGAAAACATTTTCTAATTTTTAACATATCAGTAAAAGAAGACAGAATAATCCCAATTATTATATTTTTAAAGACTTTTCGCTTAGGTGATATTTTTATTTAATCGATCATTGTATTGAAGTAGGCTTCACCTTTAACTCGTGTTTTCTGGCTGTCAATGTCAATATCTTGGAAACAGCTGAAAATCGGGATAGCAAGTCCTACATAAAAAATATTTAGAATTTTTCGTAGAATTTAAAAACCTAATAAAAAATTAGGCATTTCTGTTCTATGAGACACCCTGTATAATATTTTTTTATGTCAAAAAATGCACAATTAAAAATAATAATTTACGGGTCCGGCGAGCATTTTTCCTGGATCGTTTTCCTTTAATTGATATTAATTTTATGCGGGACTTTTGGGAGACCCGGTATGTTTCTATTATTATGTAGTATAATAAAAACATTATGAAAATAACTAGGGATCGACCGATACCGATATCGGTATCGGTATATCGGCCTTCTTGCCCGATATCGGTATCGGCCCATATCGGCCAAGAGTATATATATCGGTATCGGCCGATATATTTTTTAAAGAAATTAAAACATAAATTTATAAAGTAAAATAAATAAATAAAGAATTCTTGAGCTCAAATTTAGCAGTCTGCACTCCAGAAAAATCAGCTCCTTCAGCTTTGTCGAGATAAATCAAAAGTGTCTTAAGTAATGATATTATTTCCGATATAGATGCACTGTTCCTACTAAAAATGTTCGTAATCTCTTCAAAGGGTTCTAATAAGTTTCATAAGTTTTTTGCTAGTTCCCACTGGTGATATGCTAGTTCCTTATCTTTTAAAGCTGAATCATCCATTATAAATATATTTAAAGCGTTTTTTTTTTCTACCAAACGTTCCAACATATAAAAACTTGAGTTTCATCATGTAGGTACATCCTGAACCAAAGATTTTCACGCCATATTAAGAGTCTTTTGAATATTCTTCAGTCTATCACAAGCCAAAGAGGAGTGACTAAAATAAGTTACTATACGCCTCGCTTTTGCCAATAAATCCATGATTGATCGTTGACTTTCTATCGAGTCTTGTATGGCTAATTATTAGATAGAAAGCATCTTTACAATTATTATTGTAAAGATGTATAAAACAAGTTTGGTGTTTTAGTTTAACTTCGTCGATGCCCTTTTTTATGTTGGTTTATTATGGCGGAATTGTCAACCAAAACCAAAAGAACCTGATTATGAACTAACTTCCATCTCTTCAGTAAATCATTTAACATCTGGGCAATATTTAAAGCTGTATGTGTTCCTGGAAAATGTTTGCAGGCCAGTACAAATGAACATCTTTCAGTCGTTTTAAAATCCATCCAATGAGCAGTAGAACACATAAATGGATTGTTATTGTGTTTGCACGTCCATAAATCTGTAGTTACAGAAACTTTAATGTTTTCTTCTAAGGAAAGTGATGATGATAATTTTTCACTAATTGCTGAAGAACATTTTTGGTGAATATCAGGAAGTATATTTGCTCTAAAATATTTATCAGAAGCATATTGTAACAAGGATCCAATTTTTTTAAACGCTGTTTAAAGCCGACATCATTCAGAATACTGAAGGGTTGTATACCTATAGCTAATAATTCTCCGATAGAATAGTGAATGTCTTTAGATTTAGTACCATTGATGTCCCATAACTGCATGTTATCAAAGGATTCGAATATCTTGAGCTGTGTGGTTTTACTTGAGCGGGCAGTTGAACAAGACGGACATTAATTGTAGCTAATTTATATAGCAAAATATCCATAATAGAAAATATAGCCGATATATCGGTATCGGCCGATATCGGCTATGCATATATCGGTATCGGTCACAAAAAATCATATCAGTCGATCCCTAAAAATAACATATTATATCGTTGCTTTGGTATTCTTAACTACACTTCACTAACAATAAATATTATTAAATTTGATCCAGTAGCCCTCAAGTTCATCGGATACAAAAAGACAAAACAACGAATAAATTACCAACTATAACACCATAATACAAAACACTTCCCATTCTCAAACAAAAACAACACTTTAAAATAGGCACTTTAGGATCGTTTACATCTGTCTGTTTACACTTGCTGGCATCGAATCTCCGGTACGAAAATAAGCAATCGCACCGTCAAGCGATTGAAATAGTGGTTCGGAGTTGATGCTGCACCGTCATAGATCTTTCACCGACCAAATCAATTCGTCATTCTGGCAATTTCGTCCGTCAAAGGTCGCCATCTGATATACGTTTGGAACGTCGTCGATTTTTTCCATGAACTATAAAATTCGCGATGACTGAAATATGGATTTGATGGATAGAGAGAGATTTAGATGCTTCGTACAGGTTTGGTTTCAATATTTTATATGTTTTTATGAAACGCCGAAAAAAATTAAGAAAAACGCTTTTCAAGGATTGAAATAATAGTTTGGTATTTTCTTAATGCTGGTTATTTAATATGTCGTTATTTAACAAACTGATCTCATGCTGAAATTCACGATGAATCGATTGTTGTATATTATTATGCAGGGCTGCCCAGAAGTCCGGAATAAAATTAATACAGCCTTAACCTGTAACTTTTGGGGAGAATGCTCGGACACGTCAATTTAGTATTATATATGCTCACATTTTGACGTTATTCGTTTGTTTTTTTATAGACATTTGTCAAAGATATGATTACATCGATCTTTTTTTTAAATGGAAACATACAGCTTAAGATACATCATTTGAAAGCTAATATCTCGTACAGTACGCTCATAAATTTGGCGCGATTCTGTCAAGCTAATTCAAAATGGCGACTGTTAAAAGTTTAAAAAAAAATCCCTATTTAAATAAGCGAAAATGATAAATCATTGATGTTATTTTTACCTTTCAAGGTTTCACGTTCTGACAGTTTGTGGCATTGTGAACTTGTAAAATTAATTTAGGTATTTCCGAAGTATTATTTTACAATTCTCTAAACAAAAATGGTTTTGTCGGAAAGGCAGCGTATCAAAGTCTTGATATTCTTAGGATGTGGAGATAAAATAAGAAGTCAAAGTGAAGTGTGCACTTTATTTAATGCTAAATATCCGGAAAATCAAATTTTGCAGGGCACTGTTAGTAAAATATTCCACAAATTTGATGAACATGGCACAGTAAAGGACTTGCCTAGGAATGGACGGCCACGTGTTTTAGGCAACGATGAAAAATTGGATATTGCATTATCTTTGTAGGATAATCCGCATGTTTCAACAGTTTCATTGGCTGAAAATCATGATACATCTAGAGATACTATTTTGCGAAGAAATGATGAGACGGTGTGACGAGAATAATAGGTTTCCACAGAATGATTTTCGGGTGAAGCTACTTTTTATTTAAACGGGGTGTTTAACAGACATAATTATCGTTCTAAATTTATTACGGAAAGAAATATTGTCACAACTTGGTGGGTACTAGCGGGGCATCTGTAGATGTATCCCCTCCGCTGGTAACTGGACTCGTCGTCTTGGATGCTCCTTTGGTGTTGTCTCAGCTTAATAGGGGGATTAAGCTGCTCGGGAATCGGTAGGCGCCTCCACCATGTCACAAGTTGGGGGTTGACAATACAGACCCTTTTATTTATACCACGTTATTCGTTTACCATCGGGTAGCCTGGAGGAAACCCAGCATGTCTCCGGGGGGGGGGGGTGTTGACCTGGTCGGCACTATCGGCTTGGAGGCTCTCAAGGGATGCGCCTAGGGTTGCCACCTCTCCCGGTTTTCCGGGAGTCTCCTGGAATCGGGCCTTAAAAAGCGTTGGTCTACCGAAGAGCATGTTAAAGCAGAGGTACAAACCTTTAATAATTTCACAATGAACTGCAAGGACTTTTACGAGTTCATTAGTGCAAGACCAGATATTTTAAAAAGTGCTCGATCTAATGAAAAATACAAATTTAAAATTAAATAGAAACCCTTTTATTCTCTGAAATTTTGTATGCTTTAATTATATTTTCTGAAATGTTGTTAACTATTATGCCGAATGATCTTTATCATCATGTTTATTTTGTATGTAAATAAACGTATTTACATTGATTTTTTTTTTGGTCATTAGACTCCCGGAATCGTCGGTAAGAAATGTGGCAACCCTAGATGCGCCTGAGGGGCTTTACACGGCTACGTCTCCGGGGGACGAGAATGGCTTACGGGAGCCAGGAGAGAGGCCTGGAGTCTATAAGACACTTGGGCGCTCCTGGGGGTAATTAGGAAAGATCAGGAAAAAGGCCTGGAGTCTTTCAGACACTTGGGCGCTCCTGATCTCAGGGAAGGTGACCAGTCGTTAAGGCGAAGGTACTGTGTCCACCCAATGTTCAAGTATTTCTACACCGAAAGTGCTGACTATTGTTTAATTAACCTTGACATTGGGTGGCACAGTGGTCCGCGACCTCAGCGCACAGTGGGCTAGAGGTATAAAAAGATAATTATAATATGGAGCCATTTTCTTGACAATACAAAGCTTTAAAAAAAACAAAAAAGAAAAAAATTATATAATGAAACACTAAATAAAGAAAGAAAAATCAGCTTAAAGAAATGAAATAAAAGAAAATATACCTAGATACCTAAACACAAAAAAAAAGTACTAACAATAGTAGATTCAATAGCAACAAAAGACCTAGGATTAGATGTAGAGTGTAAAATAAATCTCAGAAAATTCTATATGAAAAAAATACATATAATTCTCCTGTTTCTATTGTTGTTGTACAAAAGGAAGATGCTGGCCAGTTAGTTTAATCAGAGATATAAAACAACCGAGGCAAAAAAATTATCTTATTCACTGAATCAATATTTTATCCAGGAATTTGTCAATCATTAAAAGTCTATAATGTAAGGTATAGGGGCGCATCCTGGTTGATTTGTTTGTATAAAATATAATAGAGATAATAAACTAAAAACAATTTAGAAGCTTTGGGTTTAATGATGTAAATGATGTGCAAACAAAATATATGTTTAATACTTACTGGACATACTTAGAAGATCAGTGATTTATTTCCAAATCTAAATCTCTCATCCCTTGAACTATTCCTCGTAAAATTTACCAAACTGCGATTTGTTTTTCCCAATTTTCTTCCCATAAATCCCGTCGAAAACTGCACCAAAAACGCATTACGCCATAAACTTTTCCGCACTCATGACCCGCTGGCGGCCATCTTTCAAAACTGTTTTCTGTGAAGCAGTAAAGCTGTTCGTATACGAATGACGAACGGCTCCACTGTCCCATCTAGTGATCTATAGAACGACACATTATTTGTGCCAAGCAAAGAATTCTTTTAGTAGAATTTTTGAGTAAAATATCTCCATCAGTATTATACAGGGTGGCCGTTTAGTGTGGCAAAGTAAAATAGCTCCATTTGTATTATTAATGCACAAAAAATGTAAATATAGAAGTTGAAGGACAGTAAGTGAGTTATAACGTAAAATTATTTTTGACTCTGTAGGGGGGCTCAACAAAGAGGAACAAAAAATCTTTTATTTTTTTAAATGGAACACCCTCTATATTTTCGCACTTTTAAATTCTCCTCGATATTAAGCGTATCGTGGCAAACATAGTTTTTAATTTATTTGCAATGTTGCCAAGTTATTTAAAAATATTCTTTTTGGAAGAAAAAACTTGGCACATTAAACTTTGAAATATAATTGAATTAACTCAAGACATTCGAAACATTCTAAAGGGTATCAAAGATAAACACTAATTCAAAACTTAAGACCCTCAGAGCATTCCATATTTTGTACAGGGTGTGCTCTACAAACGTGTCAACTTTTCACATTTTAAAATTAATTTACTATTTTTTTTCAAATGGAACACCATAAATTTCAATATTTTATCTGGTAGAGTTTATTGCCCTCTACAACTTTTGTTAAAAGGTTCATTAATTATTTTTGCTCATTTTCGCGTAAACAGTAAATAATAGCTAGTGATAAAAATGCATTATTAGCTACAAGAATTTATGAAGAACTATACCCACAGCGAAGACCCCTGATAAAAAGACATTCGAAAAGCTAATGGAGAGATTTGAAACTCCAGGAAATATTTAGTGGATAAGTTGGATTTATAACCAAATAGGTAATAAAGAATTTTAAAATGGAATGGTGTGCACCGAAGAAAATGAATTCAACGTTCTATTAAGTATTACTGGGAATCCTCATATTGGTCAGCGTCCTCTTGCACAACAACTTGACATTGGACGAACGGCGGTTCAAAAAATATTCAACTCAAACATATTACATCCTTACCACAACCAGTTGCTGTAAGAGCTTAATGATGAGGACTGGTAGGCGATTTGAATTTTTTGCGTGGGCGCAAAATAAAATAAGGGAGCAGCATAATATTGCGCATTTAGTTTTTTTTGCGACGAAGCTACGTTTCATGAAAATGGCAACGTCAATAGACCTAATTTTCATTATTATGCCACTACAAATCCTCATTTCGTTAGATTTCACTCACAAAACAGATGGTCCCTAAACCTAAATGTCCTAAAAAGTCTGGTTTTCGAGATACAGGGTGTCAAGGTTTTAAAAGATAATCGGTTTTTTATTAATACCTCAAAGATCCTATTGCCGATTTTGGTGAAATTTGTCAGTGCTATTCGTGGTAATAAGACGGAGGAATTGTAGGAGACTACGTAGCTGGTCCATATTTTTTCGAGGGAACTCTAACGGGACAGATCTATTTGGACTTTCTCCAAAATGATTTGCCACAGCTTATTGCCCATTTACCGAACACAGTTCAAGAACGCATGTGGTTTCTTTATGATGGAGCCCAGGTGCACTCCACAAGGCTCATTAGGGAATTCTTAGACGAAACTTATTGTCAGCAATGGATTAGAAGAGGAGGACCTGTATCATGGCCAGCTAGATCGCCGGATACGACAAAAATGGATTCTTTCATATGGGAGATTGTTAAAGATCATCTGTACAAAATGTCTCCCGAAATATGTCGCCATTTAAGCGAAAAATATGAAGATCGTGTCCAGAAGTGTATGGAGGCTAATGTAGGACACTTTGAACATTTGATTAGATGGTTTATGTAAACAGTTAGATAAACTGATTAAAGCACCTTAAATAAGTAAAATTAAAAAAAGAAAATATTTTTCTCAGACTTTTTATTAAAAAAAAAATATTACTCCAAAATGAGCAAAAATAACTAATGAACATTTTAATAAAAGTTGTAAAGGGCAAAAAACTACAAGATAAAATATTAAAATACAGGGTGTTCTATTTGAAAAAAAGAGAGTAAATTTTTAAAATGTGAAAAGTTGACACGTTTGTAGAGCACACCCTGTACAAAATATGGAATGTTCTGAGGGTCTTAAGTCTTTAATTAGTCTTTATCTTTGATACCCTCGAGAATGTTTCATTATGAATGAATTCAATTATATTTTAAATTTTAAGGTGCCAAGTTTTTTAATAGAATGTTTTTAAACAACTTGGCAACACTGCAAAATAATTAAAAACTATGTTTGCCACGATACGCGGAATATCGAGGGGAATTTAAAAGTGCAAAAATATACAGGGTGTTCTATTCCCTATAGGGTCAAAAATAATTTTACGTTTTAGCTCACTTACTGTCCTTTTCTATTAACATTTTTTGTGTATTATAAATACAAACGGAGCTATTCTACTTTGCCACACTAAACGGCCACCGTATCTTACCTGGAACCCTAGAATACTGAGTGATCGTTTTTTTTTATAAAATGATTAGTAATTTCAGGTATCTAGACTACATATATATATTTATTTTCCATTCTCGAGGTGTAGTGTACAATCTAATTTAGGTGGCAGCGTTTCTATCTCCAGGCGACCTTTTGACTGTCATTTTCCACCTTCGACGCGTGTAACTCAAAAGAAACGACTGATCGCAAGGGAAATATGCTGCCGCGATGAAAGGTGTTAGAGCCAAAGAAATGAAACACGTTAACATCTCGTTATTGCGGTCTAGGATCAGTGGTGGCGACAATACAAAATTATCATTTGTATGGTTTTTTGAATATCTTTATACAGGTTAGTTCAGGTTGGTTCAGGTTCATCATTCATTGGCTTACTATAAATAAGAAGCCATTTCATAAAAATATGCTGAAAAAGGAGCTGCTGGAGATTGTAAAGTTGAATAAACATCTTTGTACAAAATTTGTTTTTGACGAAATCGCTTCAAAACGAAATAAAACAGTACTTAGCCTTCTGCCATATCACTGTGAATTAAACCCCATAAAATAAGTGTGGGCGCAAGTTAAAGGGTTTGTAGTAAGGCATAACACCACTTTTAAAATGGGAAACGTTGGAAACCTCTTGCAAGAGGGAATAAAGACATTGAATTATGAAAAATGGAGTAAGTGCATCAAACATGTGATTGCAATAGGAGAAAGAATGTGGGAAGCTGATAACATGCTAGAAAACACTGTAGAGCCCCTTATTATTTCTCTGGACCCCAACAACGATAGTTCATCGGAATTCTCGGAACATGATAACTAAAATTTAAAAATTAAGTTGTTGTATTGCACATAGTAGATTTTTTATTAAATATTAATATTTAAACTACCTGCAGTAACGGCGTTGTTACATGCCTTTCATTCACCAAACTCGTCTTTCTATTGAATGCTAACTAGGGTGACCATAATTTCGAATCGAATCGGGGTGTGTAGGTCTAAAATACGGAATTTTCAAAAACTATCATTGTAATTTACCAGAAATTTACAATGTAGCCCTTAAGTTGTCCTCCCTACTTAATAAGTCCTGTCATTGCAAATTTACATTTTATTACTCTCTGGCATTAAGCAACATAGTATACACCCCAAAATACGCAAGTCCTAAAATGTTCATAATTTTTTGCGGTGAATTACTTCATCGAGGAAATGAATGCCTTAAATCTTCTTATATTTCATATTATACCAAGATTTACTGTAATCGCTTTCTTTTATAAATCAATACGAATTGAAACAAACTAAGATACTCAAAACGCTGCATACTGTAAACATTTCTGCAACACGGTATTAGCAATATATTAAATATGTGGTATTGTGTCGTGTTTTAAAATCCAGCCCAAAATTTGTCGAATTCGTATTCGATTTTATGTAGCAGCGTATTTAAGACATTATTAATTAATTCTAGGTAGTCTTATGCGCACTCTGTAAATTGTATTTGCACTTTTTTATCGAATAAACCAGTTCTGAGCATAAAAAGTTTTATACAGTTTCTTGTAAAGATAATACAGAGAAAACTAAAAAACAAATGCTCTGTTTTTTTTTAATTAATTTTTTTTTTCCTAATATCATAATTAGGGATCGACCGATACCGATATCGGTATATCGGCCATATCGGTATCGGCCCATATCGGCCAAGAGTATATCGGTGTCGGCCGATATATTTTTTAAAGAAATTAAAACATAAATTTATAAAGTAAAATAAATAAATAAAGAATTTTTGAGCTCAATTTTAGTAGTCTGCGCTCCAGAAAAATCAGCTCCTTCAGCTTTGCCGAGATAAATCAAAAGTGTCTTAAGTAATGATATTATTTCCGATATAGATGCACTGTTCTTACTAAAAATGTTGGTAATCTCTTCAAAGGGTTCTAATAAGTTTCATAAGTTTTTTGCTAGTTTCCACTGGTGATATGCGAGTGCCTTATCTTTTAAAGCTGAATCATCCATTATAAATATATTTAAAGCGTTTTTTTTTTCTACCAAACGTTCCAACATATAAAAACTTGAGTTCTATCATGTAGGTACATCCTGAACCAAAGATTTTCTTGCCATATTAAGAGTCTTTTGAATATTCTTCAGTCAATCACAAGCCAAAGAGGAGTGACTAAAATAAGTTACTATACGCCTCGCTTTTGCCAATAAATCCATGATTGATCGTTGACTTTCTATCGAGTCTGGTATGGCTGATTGTAAAGATGTATAAAACAAGTTTGGTGTTTTAGTTTAACTTCGTCGATGCCCTTTTTTATGTTGGCGGAATTGTCAGCCAAAACCAAAAGAACCTGATTATGAACTAACTTCCATCTCTTCAGTAAATCATTTAACATCTGGGCAATATTTAAAGCTGTATGTGTTCCTGGAAAATGTTTGCAGGCCATTACAAATGAACATCTTACAGTCGTTTTGAAATCCATTCAATGAGCATTAGAACACATAAATGAATTGTTATTGTGTTTGCACGTCCATAAATCTGTAGTTACAGAAACTTTAATGTTTTCTTCTAAGGAAAGTGATGATGATAATTTTTCACTAATTTTTGGTAAATATCAGGAGTATATTTTCTCTAAAATATTTATCAGAAGCATATTGTAACAAGGATCCATTATTTTTAAACGCTGTTTAAAGCCGACATCATTCAGAATACTGAAGGGTTGTATACCTATAGCTAATAATTCTCCGATAGAATAGTGAATGTCTTTAGATTTAGTACTATTGATGTCCCATAACTGCATGTTATCAAATGATTCAAATATCTTTAGCTGTGTGGTTTTACTTGAGCGGGCAGTTGAACAAGACGGACATTAATTGAAGCTAATTTATATAGCAAAATATCCATAATAGAAAATATAGCCGATATATCGGTATCGGCCGATATCGGCTATGCATATATCGGTATCGGTCACAAAAAATTATATCGGTCGATCCCTAATCATAATATCATAGATACGACAAAATATTTGCAAGTTTTCAGAATTATTGAAATTTTGCAAAGTTGTAATGGGTTTGATAAACACCCTGTATGCAACAGTCCCAATTTTATTTAGATCTCACGATCGACACAACCTCTTGTCGATGAAATTTGAAAGAACACCTTTAAAAGCGTAGGCGTCTATCTCTATTAACACAAAAAATATTTCAATTCGAAATGTCACATGCGCACGTCACTGTAATCTTCAAGGCCCAAGAGAATTTAATATGTTAAAAGGTACCTGTAAAATATTTACTGACATCCAGTTTTTCTTTCCGCATCTGTATTGCTTGGTGTAATGGCGTTGTTGTCGATTTTCCTTTATCAATTGCAGAGACAGATATAATGATGTCACTCTGCAACCCTTTTGTTCATTACGTGAGGGGTAATTTACTAACCTAAACACAGGGTACTGCCATACTGCGTCAGGCGTTCACAAGGGCGTATTTATAAGAGTTTGTTAGGGGGGATAAATTGGTTAAGAAGTATAGGTAAAAAGTCTGGTGAAGACGAAACGCGCCCCAGGCTAAAATTTTTTTGGACCACGCCCAAATTTCCACAAATTTGGTCAATAATAATTTATACTAAATACTAATCAGTCCTATCAATAGACGTGCTTAAAATTTTTTTTTTAAAAGAAACTGATTTTTCTTGTACGGACGATAATATAGAAGAAAGAACCAAGCGCCATTAGATGAAAAAATTAGATTTATTCAAATGTACAAAACAACAAATGGCCTCTACTATCATAATAGTTTTTATTTAACTAATAATGAATCTAGCGGCATCTGTTAGCCAAAAGGCCTATTACTTAAATATAAATTATGTTGTACCGGCAAGACCCGACTTGTTTTTAGTCAAATTTTTATTGAAATCGGTTTTTCCAAGGGTTATTTGACTCTTGAAAAAACCCTTACAATGGCAACTTGAAAAAAAATCATAAGGTTCCGTAATTATGATTATTGTTGTTGATATCTCCGGATTGAAAATAGATATTAACTTGCGGTTTTCGCTGACTTTTTAGACTTTTAGTCATCCTTGTAATCAGGTGAAATTGAATATACTATTATATTTACAATACAAAAAACGCGCAAAGTTTGTGAAGTTGTAAGCTAGCGTCCCCTAGCGCCTAGTGTAAAACACATATTGCCGTAGTTCATAAGATGAAATATAGAGTGAGAAAAGCCCTTTCTTACAAAACTAAGTTTACTAAATTATGTTAAGCCAGACCGGAGTTATCAGCATTTATTACAAATAATGTTCAACCTTCCCCCTTCCCCCACCACTTTATTTGAGAAGTGACGAACACGTTCTCTAGGTGAATCTTATTAATAAATCTTTGAAATATACAAAAATGTTATTTTCGGGATACCTTAACTAGGCGACTTTTGAGGAAACTTCGTGATTCATATTTACCGTTACTGTTGCGCCCGCCAGTCTGAGAAACTTGAAAATAATTTCCAGCAATTTCTCATGACCACTTTACCTAATATATTTTTTTCCGCAAGCCATACGACTAACACTTTCTGAGATACGGCCGACAGCCATACTTAGTGGGACACCCGGTACTAATAGCCTTTTAAAATAATAATTTTGGAGGCTGATTTATTTTTCTATGTCATCGTCCGTACCATTATTTTTTAATTTATCAAATTCTGCACAAAAATATATAAGTACGTAATAAATTAATATCAATAATATGAACGTCACATATAACCCTGTTACTTAATATAAACCCATAACAAACACATCATTTAAACGAAAGAGGTGGGTACTTAAATTTAAAATATGCTACAAAAGGTAATTTTTCAGCTGTCGCCGAGAAAATATTCCGTTGATCTGTTCGCGTTCCTCGGAGAGTTGTCGACAATAAAAACAGCTACTTTATTACCCAAAACAACGGATCACACAAAATCCAATAACAACTTTACTTCTTCAATAAGGAAGAGTGATTTCTCTCCTGCGCTACATACCAAATCCAATACGGAAAACCGCGTACGGATTGACAGTATTGAGTTATTGCGATTTTAAAAATATAAAGTAAAACAAATTATTGTTAAAAGATAATAATAAAAATAAAGTTTGTTGCAATGTTGGTTGAGCTTAAACATAAATTTAATTATTTAAATAAGGATCGCTAAGAAAAATTAAATGATTTCGCCTTAATTTAAGTTTCATTTTGATAGCATAATATTATTCAAGTCAAGATAACAATCTGATCTGTTTGATTATTTACCAAGTTTGTTTTTACGTGGGCGTGGGTACGTTATACAGTAAAATCTCTCAATAGCGACCACCCTCGGGGAATCAAATGTTGGTCGGTTAACAGGGGTGGTCATCGAGAAAATTTGAAACAACTGGTCTGCACTTTACAGTGTTTGTTTATTAATAAGTATCTACATACAGAGGGTGGTGCATTGGCTGGCGCAACATAGGAAATCCCATGCAAAATTAAAGGTGGTCATATATTGGCTCCCCAATTTATTTTGGAGCAGAAGTTTATCTAAACTTTTTAAAGAATCCAATAAACTAAACTTAGTTTCAAAATTTTAATAATTTTCATGCAGTCTATCCAAAGTTATTTAACAAATAATATTATCTTTTATTTTCCTAAAATGGATAATACGAGTCTGAATTTTAATATTTTGATTGATTATGTCAGTATCAAATTCAAACTAAGTTTGACAATTTTTTAACTATATTATTTCGTTATGAACTATTCTACGTCTGAAAAGATTGCTATAGTTAAGTGTTATTATGCAGGAAACAGCAGCAGAAAAGTATCGGATATGTTTGCAGTACATTATCCAGAGAGACCAATTCCAGCAATATCCACCATAACCAGAATAATTAAAAAATTTGAAAATAGTGGAACGCTTCTCAATAAATGTAAATGCGAAAGAAAAGACGAAGGTAATAATCCTGCAGATAATGATAAAGACTTAAATATTTTGTTAAGTGCGAAAGAAAATAAGGGAATTATAAGTACTAGGCATATTGGAGACGAAGTGCGGAAACATCATACAACCGTTTTACGAGTACTGCATAAACATAAATATTATCCGTATAAATACCATAAAGTTCAAGAACTAAGAGATGGGGACATGATTCGAAAGGCTGATTTTTGTTTTAATATGATGGAGAGGGCAAATAATGACAGGGAATTTTTGCAAAATAATTGCTTCACCGACCAATGTACTTTTACCTTGAATAACGAGCCTAATGTATAAAATTTTCGATACTGGAGCCAAGAAAATGAATTTCGGTTTATTGAAACAAGGACGCAGTATCCCCAAAAAGTCAACGTGTGGGCTGGCATTTTGGGACATCATATCATCGGACCACTCTTTTTAAATCAAAATTTAACCGCTCAATATTTTCTTGAACTGCTTCAAAATGAAATTACGCCTGCGTTGCATGAAGTTGTTCGAGAAAATCAAGAAATTTGGTTCCAGATGGATGGCTGCCCAGCTCATAACTCCGCAGTAGTTACGGAGTATTTAGATAATGTTTTTATAGGAAACGTTATTGGACTAAATTACACAATTAATTGGCCAGCTAGGTCTCCCGATCTTTCGATGAATGACTTTTTCTTATGGGGACACCTAAAAACAACCATCTACAAAAATTTTAAATACAAGACGCTGGAGGATTTTAAAAATGCTATTACTGCAGAGTGTGAAAGGCTGCCCGTGTATCAATTAGGAAATGTTCGAAACGAATTTTATGATCGTTTGGGGTATTGTCTAGCAGCAAATGGGGGGTTGTTTGAACATTTAGTTAAATAATTAGTTAAGTATGTAATTTAGTTGTTTGATTATGCATTAGAAAGTCACATTCTCGAAAAATAAAGTACTCTTTGTTTACCAAAACTGTTTTATTGATTTATCTCCTCCCCTATATTTTTGTTTGTATAACAGAGAGACAAACCAAATTGTATTAAAAATCTTAAACCTTGAAGCTTTTAACCTATTTTACCCGAAAACAAATGTATTGTCATAATACATCCTTCTTGTCAGTTACTGACATTTACTGGTGTTTTTATTATAAAGCTGGATTTATAAACTCGAAAAGTTGGTGAGGTTGAAGTTATGATCAAGTTTGTGAGGTTAGATATTTCGAACTCCGAGCATAAAAATTGGTTATCTCGAACTACCCGGGAAGCTTTCGAACCTTACATGAGCTTTACATGAACAACATGAACGTGTGTATAAATAGAACTGAGTGTTCCCTATAGTTTAAATTGAACTCCTATTTCCAACACCAACTGAACCTCAACCTCGCCAACTTTTCGAGTTTATAAATCCAGCTTAAAGCTTCAGAACCGTATTTGTTAATTTTTGCCAATTATAGATTGACGTTTTTTTAAATAAGCCCTTAATGACTTAATAAATCGCGCTAAAGTTTCGTCAGTTAGTTCGTCAAATTATTCCCTTTAATAAAGTTAAATAAATTATCGGCCTTAAAATAAACAAGGGAGCCAATATTTTACCATCTCAAAATTTGGATGGGATTTCCTATGTTGCGTGGATCGATGCACCACCCTGTATATGTAAATAATTTTAGATATTTTTGTTTAAATTTATCAGAACTAAAATTAAATGAGATGAAGCCAACTTACTAGTATGTAGGTATATACTGCACGTGCTTACTAAAATATATATTATACAATGTACTGTATGTTTGCTTTAAAATTCTTTTTTCTACGATCATGCAAAAAGGGACAACTTTTGTACTCACCGTCTTATGGCAAAAGTTAGCTTTTATTGCACGCGTGCAATAAAAATACATTATTGCACGCCTGAAATAAAGTGTTTTCTTGGTTGCCTATATTCACCACAACCCATCGAAACGACACTTAACTATATATAAGTTCCTCAAAACTTTTACCCTTATTTATTGCTTATTTATTATACATTTACTAAAAGAAAAATTTTAAGAGACATTTAGCAACATAATATCCAACAACAAACGAAAACTGTAACAAAAGACCGTTTAATCAAAAACATTTAATAGTACTTTTCTAAACAATATAAACAAAATGACGGGCGACAGGACGCATCTCTCGTAAAAACAATTGAATAAAATTCCAAGCCAAAGTTGCTTAAATTATTAATTATGCATGGAGAATTAGGTAATTAAGGGAAGATTATTTTAATTTTATTTATATAAAATAGGTTCGATCATAGAAAAAATATTGTATTCAACATGTGCAAAAAGGCTGTTTATTGCACACGGCACACTTATTTGAATTTTGAATTATTAAATAAATGTATGCCCTTGTGCAATAAACAGCTACTTTCTGCACTAGTTGCATAAATAACTAATTTCTTAAAATAATTAGAAATTAATGATTGCTTTATACTTTCTATTTTATTTATATAAAATTCAGGTTCAAATTTTAATAGCAATTGAGAAATATTTGTAGGCTTGTCAAAATTGTTAACATTATTAAAAAAGTTTTCTCTCTCAAACTTGCTTCAGATAGGCTTGATATTCTCGACACTGAAGCAAGTTCAGATTCCTCTCCCTCTGTCTCAGAGTTAGGAGTAGTTTCTTGGATCCATTTCTTGGATCTCTTCAATACACTCGATCAGAGTCAATTCTGCACTTTCTGTTGGCAAATCGTTTCCAATAGCTAGTTGTGCAAGTGGAATATTATCTTCTTTTTCGAAGTCGTCAATAGTATTTATATTACACATAAATCCGGCTTTCATAAAGCGTTTTTTATTGTTACTGAAGGGACAAATTCTGCCAGGCCACCGAAACCCATATCAAGGTGTTGGTTATGGTAATAACGAGTGATTTTTAATTATTTTGCTCAAGGGAGGCCATGCATTTTAAAAGCATCATGGCCGTACTGCGTAGATAAGATGACATGATTGTTTTATGACATTTACGTCTTATTTGAATTTGTGTATTTGTAAAGTTTAAAAATTGGAGAAATTTTGTAATTTTTGCTGTGATTTGAAGGTAGGTTACTATTGCTTTAACTAATATTTCTCCGGGGAGTCGTCTTTTGACTATTATAAAGTGCTATTTGCAGGATATGATTTAATTTTTATTTTTTTTTTATTTTTCAGCGTATCAAGTTTTGGTGAAGCTTTGTTGCCGGATTGAAAGTTCTACAGTAAAAATGTTTAGTGAAGCACAAAAAATTTTTATTGTTGAAAGTTTCTTTAGAAATGGAAACAAAATAGGCGGAGTGTGGAATTACTCTATGCATGACTGCTTTGATGAATTTCGAACCGAGTTTCCTGATGTTGCGGTGACCTTTCATAATTTTCTGGGTCACAATACCTAATTGATAAATTTCGTCAGACTGGTTCTGTTCAACATAAAAAAGGGGCTGGAAGACCAACGAAACGATCGAATGAGGTTATTGAAGAAGCGCGACAAATTATGGAAAATAATCCTTCAACTTCTATTAGGCATTTATCTCAACAAATTCAGCAAACGGATTTATGCTACAGTACATGTCAAACACTTTTGAAAAAGGATCTGCATCTATACCCTTATCGTGTTACGGCTATTCATGAACTCCTTCCCAATGACGTTCCCCAAAGACTTAATTTTTGTGAATGGTTTTTAAACAATTTTCAAGAAGAAAATAGTGGTGCTTTTGAAAAAACATTTTTTACCGATGAGGCTTATTTTTATTTATCAGGCTATGTTAATTCACAAAATATGCGAATGTAGAATACGCAAAATCCGCATGTTTTTGTAGAAAGACCTCTTCATCCTCAAAAAGTTGATGTGTGGGCAGCAATTAGTGCTAGAAGAATAGTAGGCCCAATTTACTTTGATGGCACAATTACAGCTGAGAGATATCGGATCGAAATTCTGACAACATTTATTAATGAGCTTCACGATGATGAATTGCGGGAAGGTTACCTCCAACAAGATGGCGCTACACATCATGTAACCAGAGAAAATTTAAATTTTTTAAGTGAATTTTTTGAAAACAGAGTTATAAGCCGAAATACGCAACAAATATGGCCACCTCGTTCCTGCGATTTAACACCCTGCGATTTCTTCTTGTGGCCTTTTATAAAAAACTCCATTTATCGAACACCAATTGAGGATATAAATGATCTTAAACGAAGGATTTCAGAAAAAATTGCCGAAATTAATAATTCTCCAAACGTATTGGTTAATGTGTCTCTGAGGGTAAGAAGAAACATCAGAAGGTGTCTAGAAGTAGGAGGCGGCCATATAAAGTAGGCTTTCAAAGTAAGATAGCTCAGGATTTTATATTACATACCGTCAAAAAACATTATTTTAGGTTTTCAACGTGACAACGCTGCTTTCTTGCAAATTCGCCCTATGATTTAATCTACGCGCTACTGCTACACTATGTATACTGGGTCACAGCCGCCCTTGAGAAAAATAATTAATAATCACTCGTTATTATTTTCGATTTCTTGAAGAGGACAACCATTGTCTATACATGTTGAAAGTCTCTTAGAGCATTTAAAATTCTGAATAATGCCTTGGTCCGAAGGTTGGCAATGTGAGGTAGTATTGTGCGGAAGAAAAATAAGTTTGACATTATCCAGTATAATTTTGGGATGAGATGTTGCATTATCCAGAAACAATATCACTTTTCTATTCTGCTTCTACATCTTGGAATCAAATCTGTGAAGCTATGTTGTCATGATGTCTGCTGTCATCCACGTTTTTTGTTAGAACCTCTTTAAAAGCGGAGGCGTCTATCTGTATGAATATAAAAATATTTTATTTTAAACTATTGGCAATATAGAGGCGAAGTCTACTAAACTGTTTTCACTCTTAATTAATAATTGCTGGGAATAATATACATAATTTTTTTTTATAAAAAGAATAGGTCCTGAAACCTGCTTACTTCTGATGACCCCCTTAATTATAAATTCGCTGCTCCTGCTATCATTTATTAAATCGAAAACAACTGAAAGATAGGCTTTATTAATGGCTGTCCATATACAATATGAAATCCTGGTCTTAAATAACAATAACTATAGATTATTATTAAATGCATTATTATTAAATAGAAAATATATAAATTTATTACAAGCTTATTATTTTAGGCAATCGTAAATTTTAGCCATTCAACGTCAAACAGGAAATTTTATGGGTCAATCATTCCCAAACAAAATGCTTTGTTTAAAATTAGAAAACACGATATTTTACTTTGTTTTGACAGACTGTTTAATTTGTGAAATTTTACATGGGGAATTTATGCCGATGGCTGTTTTTATTTCGTGTATCTGTCGTTCGCGCATCATTTGGGAAGAGGTTATATTTTTTCTCTCTGTAAACAGTCAAATAAATCTACAATTTATTGGGTTATACCAAGTATCTTTAGACAGTGATGTATGGTTTGCTTACGGTATCACCGTAAGTGGAGCGCACTGGTAGAAAATATGTAATTCTATACTACAAGACCTTCTTTAGAATTGTTCGTAAAAACTGTTGTATTTTTTTGGTACTTACTTTACTCAATTTTTCTGAAAATTAATTTTTAGAATCTATATAATACTTAGATCCAAAAGTTTAGACGTATACACTGTGTTCAAGAAGTCCCGGATCATTCCGATATTTCGTAAATGTCGCTTCCGATAAAAAAAAATTAAAAATAAACTTTATAGATCAGTTTTTTGGTCTACATTAGAAAAATTGAAAATACGGGTGCTTTACAAAGTCAGTACTATGTTATAAATGAAGTAGTATAGTTTTTGATTTGTTTTCTAATTATACGCGGAATCTTAGTCAGATCCCTTGAGAGGTATTGCAGAATTTTGTTAGAGATCGAAATTTATATATTGAATAGAGTTAGCCGATACTTGATGGAGATCCATATTAAATTTATAAAATGAAACACTTGTTTCTAGATTTCCACTAACTTTTACTTAATTTTTTTTACAATTATTTCGCCAACATTGTGGCTTCTTCAGATGTTTATAACCGAGTAAATATAACACAACAGTATACTACACAACCCTTAGTATCTAATTAGAAATTATACAGGGTAGGCCAACAAGGGCGCGTCGGTCAATAGTTGCTAAACCGTTGAACTTATGGGAAAATTTTCTTAATAAAACTTATAACGTTTCGCCTCTGCTATAACCCAAAATCATTTTTAAGAATACAGGGTGTCTCAAGAAAGAGTAATACCAAAAATTATATTTTTGTTAAATGGAATACCCTACCTTTTTATGTGGCATATAAAGCCTCTATCGGTTGTGTATTCAACTTTTAATTTGTATGTAGATCAAATGCAGCGTTGCCAAGTTATGAATTAAAGAAAGAAAAATCAGTCAAAACCATACTTTTTTTAAACTGTTATATCTTCGCCACTGCTTCTTAATTTCCCTGACAAAGTTACATGTAATCTAATGCTGGCCTAGTTTATCCTAGACCGTCCTCACTTTTCGATTTAATTATACAGGGTGTCCAGAATACTTGTTCAAACATCTCTATTTTCAATTCGATTTTAATCAAATTTCTTAAATACAACACCCTATATATTATTTTGCCGTCGAAAAGCCTAAAGTGTCCCCTTTCAGAAAATATTATATTTGTCGTATGTATCTCGCTATCATTTTGAGATATTAAGGTTTTTCCGTAACTTTACAAAGAAAATTTGAAAAAAAGTAGGCGGCATGGCCCAAGAAATCGAAACAATAATTGCTATTCGTTGGTATGTCGCTGTCAGTAATTTTACTTTTGTAATCCTGTGACATTTGGTGCCATTTTGTGCATAGTATCTTTCTTCAATAAGAAGTATTTTGTAGTAAAAATGAAGTATACGAACCAAGAATCAATTGATATTATTTATATCCTTGGAGAATGCTTAAAGAATTGTCTTCTGGCATCCCGAGTGTACTGCGAGAGGTTTCCTGATAGAACGCATTCAGGTGCAAGATCATTTCAAAGACTGATGGATAGATTTGATAGAACTGGGACAGTTAAGTACGAAAAGCAAGAAAGAATAAAGCCAGTGGTAAACGAAGAAAATTAATTTAACTGTTTATGAAAATCCACATAGAAGTACAGTAGACATAAGTGATTTGTTGGTCTTGAGTCAAACTTCTGTGAAGAGAATGTTGCGTAAGAATAAGTTCCATCCATATCGTGTGCAACTGCATCAAGCACTTGATGGACAAGATTTTGAGAATAGAATAAATTTCTGTAATTGGGGTCTTGCTCGAATTCGAGAGGATGTACGATTTTTTAATATTGTATTGTTTACCGATGAGGCGACATTCCACAATAATGGTCATGTGAACAGACATAATTTGCACTTCTACGCCGATGAAAATCCACATTTTCTAAGGTCTATTGACCAGCAACGTAGGTGGACCTTAAACGTCTGGGGAGGCATAATTGGAGACAACGTAATAGGACCTCATTTTTTTGATGGACACCTCAATGGGAATATTTTTCAAAATTTTTTAAATGAAGATCTTGATAATCTGTTAGAAAATATACCACTAGGACTATTAAGAAGAATGTGGTTCCAGTTAGATGGGGCGCCTGCTCATTTTAATATTGGAGTTCGAAATACTCTGGATGAAAAATTTCCTGGCCGTTGGATCGAAAGACGCGGACCTGTTCTGTGGCCTCCAAGGTCACCAGATATGACAAAACTTGATTTCTTACTATGATGATACGTTAAAGATCTGGTCTACGGAACACCTCCAACTACAGCGGCAAACATGCGGGAAAGAATAAGAGAAGCATTTAATTCAGTTACTCCCTTAATGTTACAAAATGTAAATAGATCTTTAACAGACAGGTTAAATATATGTTTACAGCAAAATGGTAGAGTGTTTGAATATCTAATAAATTAATTTCTTTAAAATAATTATGTTTATGTTAATTATTTATTGATGTTGCGTTTATTGATATTTTGTACCTAAAAAATATATTAAATATAATATTATATTGTTATAAATATTTTTAATATTACTATGCACAAAATGGCACCAAATGTCACAGGATTACAAAAGTAAAATTACTGACAGCGACATACCAACGAATAGCAATTGTTTCGATTCCTTGAGCCATGCCGCCGACGATTTTTTAAATTTTCTTTGTAAAGTTACGGAGAAACCTTAGTATCTCAAAATGATAGCGAGGTACATACGGCAAACATAATATTTTCTGAAGGGGACACTGTAGGCTTTTCGACGGCAAAATAATATACAGGGTGTTGTATTTAAAAAATTTAATTAAAATTGAATTGAAAATAGAGATGTTTGAACAAGTATTCTGGACACCCTGTATAATTAAATCGAAAAGTGAGGACGGTCTAGGATAAACTAGGCCAGCATTAGATTACATGTAACTTTGTCAGGGAAATTAAGAAGCAGTGGCGGAGATATAACAGTTTAAAAAAAGTATGTTTTTGACTGATTTTTCTTTCTTTAATTCATAACTTGGCAACGCTGCATTCGATCTACATACAAATTAAAAGTTGAATACACAACCGATAGAGGCTTTATATGCCACATAAAAAGGTAGGATATTCTATTTAACAAAAATATAATTTTTGGTGTTAGTCTTTTTTGAGACACCCTGTATACTTGAAAATAATTTTAGGTTATAGCAGAGTCGAGACGTTATAAGTTTTATTAAGAAAATTTTCTCATAAGTTCAACAGCTTAGCATCTAGTGACCGACGCGCCCTTGTTGGCCCACCCTGTATACAATAGAATTAATAAATAAGATTTAATAACGGGTTTTTTTCGTCGTTTACCATGTAATAAAAGTATGTTAATGAAAAAGGTTTATAAACGGGGAATTCCCCAGATCCAACTGTTCATTCAGTAGTAAATTTGCATTTTTATATTTATTTATTTTCATCGATTTCAATAAATCTAATCTCTTCCCTTTGTTGCCTAAGTATAAAATTTTAAAATTGTCATTAAAATTATCGCTTTTGCTCAATAATTGTTTGGCATAATTAGAATTTTCTTTTTTCTTTAAAAAACTAACTTTATGTTTCTTTATTCTATTCTGCAATGACCTACCCGTTTGGCCAATATAAAATTTTCTAATAATCTAATCTAAAATATCCATTAAGTATTTAATTGCGGCTACTTCCTCTGGTAATCAGAATGAATCATTTTAAACGATGCGTACCTACAAGAAACAAATAAATTGTTGAAGGAATAAAACAATCGAAAAGTAATGCTAAAGAATACTATTTCACCGAGCATCCCGTTACGTATTATATTGAAAAGATAAATCAAGGAATCCCAGAAAGACACATAAAACTATTGGTGTTGTCCACAATTTTGAGACATTAAAGATATAAAAGTCCGGCGATAAACGTGCTCTGTGATCATAAAATTACCGGATTGATTGGGTTAAAAATTTAATTAATTTTAAGAAGCAAAAAGAAAATTGTCAGCATTTCTTGGCTAACAGCAGAACGTAGCCTTCCATTGCCAATATAGAGGAAATATACAGGGTGTCCGGTAAGTGCGTCTTAATTTCTTGGGAGCATACAGAAGAGGCCAAAATAACCCCAATTTGTGCCAGAAAGATATTCCCAAAGTGGCCCTTAACGGAGATATAGAGCCCCATAGAGGTACCCAGCGATTTACTTTTTTGGCTCTAACTTTTGAATCGACTTGTATAATTTAATGAAATTTTAGTATTTTATAGAGGCCATAATAGTCATTTATGTATTAAGGGCATTATGAAGATGTTTATGCCTCCGAGTGCAACAATCTTACAAAGCCGAGGGCCTTTCGCCCGAGGGTATAGACATTAAGTAATGCCCGTGGTAAATACAATATTCTATGTCCTACTTCAGATAATTCCAAGGTAAATTAAAAGAAAATTCAAAATCACGAAAGGTTTCTTACCTATATAATTGCCAAATAAACAAAGGTAATAAGTTAAGAGCGATTGTACTCAAAACACTTGAAAAACTGGTTGATTGATTTCATTAAGACCAGCATGCCTACAGAACAGGAAAATCAACGGAGTCTGCCCTTCACCAGGTAGTCAGCAAAGTGGAGAAGTCTCCACTGTCGGAAGAGGTCGAATACCTGGAAGTAACTTTGGACTTCAGACCGACCTAGAACAAATACGTAAAAAAAACAATCCTGAAGTCGGAAGTAACCTTGACAGTTACTAGACGGATGAACGGAAAAACATGGGGACTCTCATCTAAACTGGTGTATTGGCTATACATCAGGGTAGTGAGTGCAATTACGTCTGGTCTTGTGGCCAAAGACACAGCAGAAAACCATAATATCAAAGCTAGGAAGCCTACAAAGACTGGCCTGCTTGAGGAGACCTAAGTAAGAAATGAGATCAGACCACAAAAACCCTGCATATCGCTATGACGTACCATTCAAGACCGTGATCGATGAACGGGATGCGTGGAGCAAAAAAACACCAGATTCTCCTGGGGCAATAATCTGGTACACAGACGACTCAAAACCCAAAGACGGTACCGTAGCAGGGATGCACGCAGTAAGACCGAAGAGAGATGCTTATTTCTCCCTGGGTAAGTCTCCCACATATACTCTGACAGTAAAGCAGCCCATAGAGCGTTAATAAGCAATAAGGTGGCATCAAGAAAGGTATAGGAATGCCAAGAGGAACTAGTGACCCTGGCAAAAGCCAGCAAGGTAGTACCTACTACAATGGGCACCAGGACATGAAGATATTACAGGAAACGAAAAGGCTAAAGAACTTGCAAGAAAGGGGTCGGAGAAAACAATCATTGGTCCAGAACCGGCACTTGGAGTCCCAAGGTGCACAGTACAAGATGTCATAAAACGATGGATAAGGAATTAAACCATAGCAAATCTTTCATTGGGGACCCAGACCCGAAACTAACAAAACAGCTACTTCTGATGAGCAAAAATCAGCTGAGAATTACCACCTGCATCGTATGCAACTGTACAATAAAGACCTAAGCTGCAGGTTATGCGTGCGAGAAAGTGAAACGGCACAGCATATTATCTGCCACTGCGAGTCATTGGATCGAAAAGGGTAACAAATACTCGGGCAACCAAGACTAGAACCAGAGGATATTCCGACACTCTCCCCAGTTGACTCACACAAACTAGTGCAAGGAACTGGAATAAATAAGTGGGTGTAAGAAGACCAAACTAGTGTGAGCACAATGGGTCAAAACTGACTAAAGTGCATCCGGCAACTGGACGGAGCCTCGGAAGAAAAAAAAAAGTTGTATACCGTAAGTAAGTGCAGGTCTAACAATAATCTTATAGAGGTTTGTCTTTGCCCATATGTTTAGTCTGCTGTGTCTGCCTAGAAGCGGTGAGATGACACCCAGTTGTTGATTTGCCATTTTCAAACAGTTTACTCTGATATTAATAATAATAATAATAATAATAATAATAATAAATAGCCTTTATTTAAAATATTCAACAAATATACAAATATAATATTTGACGAGAGTGGCGAGATCTAACAGAGCTACTCATCTAACCACTCTAGTGCAAATGCAAAAATTATATTAACAATGAAAAAAAAAGAATACGAAAATTAAAAATACAGGGAAACATATGTAAGTTTACCCTTGTGTAATATACACAATCAAATAATTATTATAATTCATATAAAATAAAATTTATATAAGAAAAAAAAACA
Source organism: Polydrusus tereticollis (assembly GCA_963920685.1). Taxonomy (NCBI): domain Eukaryota; kingdom Metazoa; phylum Arthropoda; class Insecta; order Coleoptera; family Curculionidae; genus Polydrusus; species Polydrusus tereticollis. The sequence goes on from OY987328.1 coordinate 113,552,585, forward strand.
AAAGCGTCAGTCATAGCGATCACTTTGCTTGGTTTGGTGTTAAAAGATAGATTTAGATAACAAGAAGTAAAGTTAAATTTCTTCTAATGATCGAATATAAGTTTGTTTTTTTAATGTGTCAACTTTTGAGCAGCTTTTTACATTAGTCGGAACGGGATTGAAATATTTCACGGAGTTGTTCGTAAATGATCGCTGAAACAAGGCTGTCCTGTGTCTGGGGACAGAAAGTAGATCGTTATGACGCATTCGTCTTTCATGAATGTCAGAGCCCTTAACAAGTTTTTCGTGAAGATATTCAGGCTGCTGAAATTTTTGTACCTTAAACACTAAAGTACATAAATGTAACTGAAACCTTTGCTCCAACTTTAACCAACTAGAATTCGAGAAGTGCTGGGTGACATGATCAAACTTTCTAAGACCATAGCAAAATCTTAAGCAACTGTTCTGAAGTTCTTGCAGACTGGTTTTATCCTCCAGCAATAGAGCAGGCCAAAATAGTACATCACAGTAGGACAATGATGATAAAATAAGCGAATCACACAGTCTTAATTTGACAGGTGTCGACAAAAAGTTGTTAAACATGTACAATGTTCTTAACTTGCCATGGCTCTTTTGTAGTAAGAATGACACATGCGGCCTAAATATCAATTTAGAATCAAAGTAAATACCTAGGTTCTTGCATGATTCAGACGCAGCGATCTGAACACCATTCATAATGATATTGAGGTTCCCAGAGATATCATTAGTATTGTTACCAAATAGGAGAAGCTGTGTTTTAGTTTGATTTAATGAGAGACTGTGGGCAAGAGATATTTCATTGATAATTTTAAGATCTTGATTAATAATAGTATTAGCCACCTCAACATCACCAGGACCAAATCTATAATATAGTTGAAAGTCGTCAGCGTATTGATGCAAATATGAATGTTTTAAATAGCCTCCAAAATCTGCCGTATACAGCAAAAACAACAAGGGGCACAAGATACTGCCTTGGGGCACCCTACGGCTTATGTTTAACATATCAATAGAGTTATTGTTAACTGTTACTCTCTGACGTCGATTACAAAGGTAGCTTCTTAAAAATTCGACAGCAGGAACGTCGAGGCCAAAATACGTAAGTTAAGTACACAGTGTATCGTGGTCAAGGGTGTCGAAGGCTTTACTGTAATCGAGAAGCAGTAGGCAGGTACACTTCCTAATATTAGAAGCACGAATGATATCATCGGTAACCTTTAATAGAGCTGTGGTTGTACTATGCCGCACCCAGAAACCTGACTGAGTGGCGGGAATTACTTTTTCTTGTATAGAATAATTATTTAGTTGCTCAGCTATGATTTTTCCCAAAATTTTAGATAAGATCGGCAATAAACTTATGGGTATATAATGGGAAAATTCAGTAGGATTACTTTTTTAGCTACGGGAAGAATATTGGCAATTTTCCACTGGCCGGAAAGATTACACGAGTTAATGATGTAAGTAATGTGTTGAATTGAATGGGGGATTAACAATAAAATATTTTTCCGGTCCAAGCCGTTGGCTCCCCTGGCATTAGAACGTAACAGATATATTATTCTCGCCACCTTGTCAGCATCCACCACAGAAAACGTAAAATTATAATTATTATGACCAAAAGTAGAGTTTATACAATGATTTATAAATGTATTATCAGTCTGGACATTGAGACGTGGAATACTTTCCAAGAAATGCGTATTAAAATTATTAGGAGTACCAATCTCTGCAGGATCATAATCAGAAGTAGAGTTAATATTAAGCCATCTAAGTGTACGCCAAAACCCTTTGGGGTCAGCAATAAATTTTTGATCTAAGTAGGCTCTTTTTTCATTGCGTACCGACATACTGACAAGATTTCTTAGCTGTTTGTACTCATTCCAAGTTATCTCAGTTTTTAGCTTATTATACTTAGAATGAGCTTTGTTTCTTAAGCGCATCATAAATTTTATGTTAGGTGTAATCCAAGGTGCAGGCGGCTTAGTCAGGCGTGACCTCTTATAAGGCGCATGCCTATCAAATAGCTTATTAACAGAATTTGTGAAAAAGTCTACCATATCATCAACATCATCTAATGAATACAAAAAGTCCCAATTGTAGCTGTACATATTATCTGCAAGGAAATCATCATGATTAAAATTACCGAAATCACAAGTTTTAAGTTTAACAGAATAATGGTCCGTTTCGTTGCAGTTGATAGCTCATATCGAGGGTTGAAGCCATAAAACAACCGTAAACCATAGGCGTTGGTAATTAGTATATTATTATTATAATAGTAATTACCTACTATGCCTTATTTAATAAGAAAATTGGCCTCTGTCCATTGTTAAATATACATTAGGAATATTAGGGTTAAAGTAGGTACAACAGGAGTAATTAGTAATTAAATTTACCTATTTTTGCCTGCTTTAGGATATTATTACGCCATTTGATGTACGTTTGTCAAACTATGTTTTTAGTGTATGACCTATGGCTCGCTAATACTGAAGCTCTGGACGTAGCCCGATATTGGGCTGAAAAACTGTAGAAATTTAGGATATTTTTTGGATGTGGACTCGAAAAAGTAAAGTAAAGTAAGTGTATTTAGATACTGAATTATCCCAAAGTTGAATTATTTCCTATACTTGTGACAATGGCTTCAAGTTTTTCGCCAACGTGTCTTCGTCAAATTAACAAGAGTGCATATTCTCTCCGAGAAAAGACATTAATACTAAACGTGCATGATGCTCTAGTGCACCAGAAACCTGCAAGTGATATTCGTAGCATCATTGCAGAGTGTGCCAATATGGTAGGAGTTGGAGAGGCTACTATATATAGGTTCTTGCGTGAAAGAAAATCTAAGAACCTCAGTGAGCCAAAACCACTCCCAGGAAAGAAACCGTTAGAAATTGATATTATTTGCTGGAGACGTCAATACTTAAGGTCCATCCGAAAATACCGCAGCGAAGGCAAAAACATTTTCTATTTGGATGAAACTTGGCTGAACGAAGGGCACACCGTATCTAAAGTCTGGTAAGATGAAAATGTCCTAAGTTCTCGACAAGCTGTCATGGAAGGCTGGTCAACAGGACTTAGACCACCATCTGGAAAGGGACGCTGACTTATTATAACTCATATAGGAAGTTCAAATGGCTTTTTGGATCAAGGATTATTAGAATTTCAGTCGAATTCTACAAAAGACTACCATGAAGAAATGACTGCTGATGTTTTCGAGGAATATTTTAAGCAAATGATAGAATACATTCCCGCTAATTGTGTAATAGTGATGGATAATACCAGCTATCACTCTAGGCTAAAAGAGAATCTTCCCACAACTTCATGGAAAAAGGCGGAAATCGTAAACTGGTTACAACGGAAGGAATTGAGTTACAATAATACCATGGTAAAAAAAGAACTTTTGGGTATTGTTAGGCTACATAAATCGCAGTATAAAAAGTATGTTATTGACGAGATGGCAAGAGATCGAGGTATTATAGTGCTCCGTTTACCACCTTATCATTGTGAGCTAAATCCTATAGAAATAATATGGGCTTAAGTAAAAGGATATGTTGCTATATAATATATATAATAATAACAAAACTTTTAAAATGCAAGAAGTGCGACAACTCTTGCTTAATTCTTTAGCAAATGTGTCATCAGAAAATTGGCAAAACGCCATAAAACATGTTATAGTAGAGGAACAAAAAATGTGGGAACTTGACAACGTAATTGACACAACTATGGAAATTGAGCCTTTAGTAATAAGCGTAGGACTTCTTCAGATTTTTCTGAGGACGATTTTATCGGGTTATAATTATTATTAAAATTGTCAATATTTTTTTTATCTGTAAATAAATTAGTTTTCTTGTAAAACATTGTATTTATTCTAGAATAAATCAATCAATGGTTATAATTTACCAAAATTCATAAAATCATATAATCTATTATATTTAAATAAAATAATAAGCGGCTAGATTATATTAAAACCCAACTCTCCGACCATGGTGGGCCGTTTTAATCATTATCCTTTCATTTCATTTTATGGCTCTATTGTTACTTTATCTGTTACCGGGTGGAATAGGTCAAAATTTCTTCATCCTTATGCTAGATGTACCTACGTAAAAAGACCATTTTATAGGTAAAATATTTTGAGCCACCCGAGCCTTGTTTTGAATCTTTAATGAGGGTATCGAGCTTTCAACGGCAACAAAACGGACTATACAGTGCACATTACACTGAAATAAACAGTGATCAGAAATGGCGTCCATTCTAACCACTTCGGGATTCTGCACACAATCCAGGGAAGAGGTAACTACAATATCCAAGAGGGTACTAGAGGTGTTTGTAATGCGCGTCGGTTGATTAATTATTTGACTTAGTCCATACTTATTTAAGACGGTATTCAGCACCATAGCCCCATTATGATATAGAATTCAGATCAACATTAAAGTCACTACCAAACAAGACAAGATCGTGACCAGGAAGAATAGAAATTAAAGTGTTTTCTAATACCCTCAAACAATTAACTAAATTTGAGTAAGGAGGACGATATATCGAACCCAAGCAAATCCTTTTGCCACCAATTTTTGTACTTACCCAGACTTGTTCAATGTCATCACCATACGGATTTACATCATGAACCCTAAACTTAAAATTGTGATTCAAATAGAATCCAACACCTCCCCCTCTGGCGTCGCGATCACTTCGAACAAATTTGTAACCACTAATTTTGAGTGCTTCAGAAGATATTCCTTTATTAAGCCACGTCTCCGATAAATCAACAATATCAAGCTGCTCAGACATTACAAAATCAGAAAACTCATCAAAGGAAGAACACAGTGATCGCACATTGCTCACAATCTTTGACCAGCGAAACGGTGATCGTCACAACATACGCGATGATGATATGCACTTCTTGATATTTATAAAACGGTCTTGCTCGCGACGAGGTTTTGTTGTATGTCTGTACCAAGCTATATTTTGATGAATTTATTTCATTCTAGGGATACTTTTCAACTAAGTATGAGATTTGAACATGACACAACAGATGATCCGAAAGCAAACTAGGCGGAGAATTTAGAGCAAACATTTCAATAAAACCAGATTAAGAACGCGTTATTATGACTATAGTGATTACTATCAACATTTTTTTTTTGTTTTCAATAAATTTTTTTAAGGTAGTACATCAGAAATAATAAAGGAATCAAGAATTAGAGGGGTTCCTATTAATGCATGGCAATATTCCAAAGTACAATAGTGATAATCCAGTTTACGAGTTGAGGGGGTTAGGGAGAGGTTTCAGCCCCTCTAGCAGAATCTCTATACATAGTCATGAATTTTGAGCAATTTCATCAACGAACTCTGAGGCTTTGTTTCGAGAAACAGGAAGTGTGAATGGGAAACAGGATGAATAGAAAGAAAGGCATCGGAAGACCCAAGCTTGAACGTAAATGTATCCTACGGAATCTGCAATTCAAGTCTGAAATCGCTTGTCATCTACGCTCAGTCCAAGAATTTTTAGCAAATACCAGTCCGCAGCGAATGCAATTTTCAGACTGGTTTATGGGTAATTTGCTTACTCAACAAATGAGAATGTGCAGCTCTGAAAATCCACAATTCCTAATAGAGTGTCTTAATTGCATTGTCATGAAGGCTTAGAAAATTTTATAAACACATTGAACAATGAAGATATACGACAAGGATACTTTCAGCAAGACGGCGCATTAATTTACTTAATTAACTCTTAAAAAACATTTCTCGAAAAACGAATCACTACCGAAAGTGTGCCAGTTAGATGGTAACAACGGTTCTGCGAGTTCATGTCAAGCGACTTATTTTTACTGCCACATGTTAAAAACTCGGTTTACAAAACCCCTTGCAAAGATTTAGAAGACTTACGGGCTAGAATTACGAATAAATATTAAGTTAGTATATGGCCAAACAAAACAGTTTAATTTTGGTTTCACTTCCCGTAAACCATACGTATTTTTGACGCCAACTTTCTAAAAATGACCTATTACTCTATGACAGTGGCAACCTTTTGTCATGGACAACAGGTTTCCACTATCTAGTGACGGTAGCTCTTTATGTGGAGGCACCAGTCCGTTATACTTACACCCTCCCCTCGCCGTTGGCTTGCCTTGGGCGCCACCTGGTTTGAAAGAATTCCAAACCAGGAAAAATATACCGAATGTTAGTGCTCTTTGGAAAGCTATACAATAAATAAAACCAAAGTTTTCCCACTCAAACAATGAAGTCTTTATTATAAAAAAAAAGGTTTATGCCAGCTTCATGATCACAGTGAAATTGTTTAAAATTTAGTTTCATAAAAACTATTTATGTTTTATTACAATTATTTAACTTGCGTCAACAGTTCATGACGCTTTTATGTTCCTCGATTGTAGGTTAATTTCACTGATTTTTTCATTTACTGAGTGAATTAAACGAGCTTTTCACTGTGGTAATTTGGCGTTTATTTCTCCAAATCACACAAAACTTCTTTAGTACATGATTTTACAATAACGTACTATAACACAACTATTCACTACTGATTTTACAATCAAAACTAGTCACTATACAGGGTGATTCACGTTGAGTGCCCTATTAAAAGTTCTGGCGAACTAAAAAGGATAGCTTTTTCAAATTCGGTGTGCCGCCTTAATAGGACATAGCCTATCTTTTAAAAATATTTTCACAGTTGCTGCGTTGCCAGTTCTACCCGAAACCAATGGCAACATTGGAATTTCAAATGGAACACCCTATATATTATTGCATTTTTGAATTCTACGCAAAATTGTAAGAAACTTTTGTTAATATTTCCCTATACTTATCTCTTGCCGTTTTTGAAAAAAAAAAATAATTAATAATTTTTGATAGAAAACCACCGTTTCAATAAAGTTGAGTATTTTCGTGCGTAAACGAGCTAGCTATTTGAAATTTTCACACAGGTTAGATAATACATGTGTTTAAGAATTTCATATGAAATATTGGCGATACTTTATACAGGGTATCTCAAAAATGTATATTTTTTAAAGCAATTTAGAAATAATAAAAATTTTTTTTTTTAACTCCCCGTATTTCATTGTAACATCAAATAGGCAAATAACTTACCTACAACATTGCCACACATCTTCCTATACCTATCTCCCTCCGTTTTTTAAATACAAGCGGAGAAAAATAAATCCCTATTTTCAAGAACTACCCATAAGAAATATACCCGCTTAACCAATGATTTAGCTATAGGTAGGCCATGGCAAGTTTTTTGTTTTAACTCGTCTTGACGACTATTTGACATGGCAAACAATTTTTAAATTAGGCATATGATAACAATGACGTAAAAAATGGCAAATGTAAATGAATATTCACATCTTGATATTTTAAATTTGTTTTACATGCACGGGGAGTGCAACAAAGTTATTTCAAGAACCTGTAGAAGATTTAATGAATTTGTTGTGTAGTGGATCCAAACAGATCGCGTTACTTTTGTAATAAATTAAATACTCTGTATAAGTGTAATCATTTTATTTAGTTTAATAAAATGGTGGGCGAGTGTTTGCCTCTTCCGACGCGTTGTCTATGAAGGTTTTTTACAAACATAAAACATAATCTTATTCTCTGCCTAAAAACTAACTCCAACTGTTTTCCACTTCAAAAAAAGGTCTCGGGTCACACGCTTATTGCGTGTAAAGTGTCACTGTTAATGTCTTTCAATAACTCGACCCTGTGGGTTCTTTACGTAATAATTTTTAAGTGACAAAATATAATCACCTAATAAATACAAAACTGTACATCTCGCCCACCTTGAAAGAGTAATTTCAATGATATAGGTTACAAGATGTATACCAACATACAAATATAAAATTAATGTATAAAGAAAATGTAAACATAAAGTAAAAAATAAAATAGAGTCCTTTAGTCCATCTCAATCGGTAAAACACTTATTTTAGTAACCACACGTTTAAAAACTCCCGTCTTAGTTTTTACGGACACTACGCGGATGACATTGTCTTTTCCGGGATGAACTTTAATGATTCTGCCTAATGACCATTGCTGAGGGGGAAGGTTTTCCTCACGTAAAAGCACTAGGGATCCGATCTTGATAGGTGGCCCCTTGTTGCGTCCACACTTTGCTCTTGACTGCAAAGATGTTAAGTATTCGGATGACCATCGTCTCCAGAAATGCCGAACTAATTGCTGAAGAAGTTCGTACAGAACCAATCTGTTAGTAGGTACCTCGGTGACATCTCGCTGTGGAATGGAGGTAAGTAGGTCGCCAATTAGGAAATGGCTAGGGGTTAGGACATGAAGATCATCGGGATCATTGGATAATGGGGTCAGAGGTCGAGAATTTAAAATAGCCTCTACCTGACACAATACTGTATAAAGAGATTCATAAGATAAGTAAGCCTCTTTTAAGACTCTGGTTAAGTGAAATTTGGTAGACTTTACCGCAGCCTCCCAAAGACCTCCAAATGAAGGTGATCGTGGTGGTATAAAATGCCACTTAATATCGTTTTCGAGTAGAAATGTAGATATTTTATGACCCTTTGAAACGTCCTGTAAGAATTTACTAAGTTTTTGTAGTGCAAAGTTAGCTCCTACAAAATTTTTTCCGTTATCAGAGTAAATATTTTTGCATAGTCCTCTTCGAGAGACAAATCGCTTTAATGCATTTAAAAATGAATCGGTACTTAGATCTCCAACGAGCTCAATATGAATAGCTCGTGTAACAAAACAAATGAAAATACAAATGTAAGCCTTTATTATCTTGCGAGAACGTAGTTTACCATCCTTTATCATTATAGGACCAGCAAAATCGCAGCCTACAGTTAAAAATGGACGTGAAGGCATTAGTCTTGATTGAGGAAGATCACCCATCATCGGAGTGCTCACATAAGGTTTAGATTTGAAACAAACAAGACATTGATTGATAGCACGCTTTACTGCATTTTTGCCATGAATAATCCAATATTTATTTCGCAAAATTACCAAAAGAGCTTGAGTTGCTGCATGTAAGTTTCGTTTGTGCTCATGCTCAATTAGAAGTCTAGTAAAATCATGATAAGGAGGTAATAAAATTGAATGTTTCATATCAGGAGTCAAGTCGAATTCTTCCACCCACGCGTAATATACCCTGCTCGTCAATAAATGGATTCAATGAAAACAGTTTACTGTCCCTAGAAATTTGTTTGTGTTTCCGCAAATCGTTAATTTCTTTGGAATATTCATAATATTGAACCATTTTTATTAAAGTGTTTAATGATTGATCTAACTCATTTTGAGATATTTCCGCAAAAATTCTGCTGGTTTTATGTTTTGTTTTAATATTTAGCATAAATCTTAATATATATGCAAAAATTCGAAGCAGTTTATTGAAATTTGAATATCTTCTAAAAAAATCCTGATCCTGATAAGTTGTGTTAGTCATAAACGATAGTTGAATTGTCCGTTTTCTGTCCGGTATGTTGTCAATATTAATTTGATCTAAAACGGGCCAGAAGTTTTCATGTTTTGTCAGAAATTCTGGTCCGTGCCACCACAAGTGACAATCAAGTAATTGTTGCGGATTTAATCCGCGGGAAAGTACGTCTGCTGAATTTTCTTTGGAGCCAACGTGTCTCCATTGGAATTTGTCAGTCAATTCATGTATTTGTGTTACCCTGTTAGCTACAAAGGTATTCCAGTTACTCGGTTCACCCGCGATCCACGACAGTGCAATAGTGGAATCGCACCAAAAAAATTTATTTTTTATGTCAATTTCGAGAGACCTTTCTACATTTTTTGCCAAGCACGCTAAAAGTAGAGCCCCACAAAGTTCCAACCGAGGCAATGAGATTGTTTTTAAAGGAGCAACTCGACCTTTAGCGCATAATAACTTTGAATGACGTAACCCGTTAATATCTGTCGTAACTAAATATATACAAGAACCGTACGCGGCTTCGCTTGCGTCGCAAAAACCATGCAATTCTATAGTTATATAATTTGGAGTGACTACTTGACGCGGTATTTTTATTTTGTCAAGGATTGGTAGTTGTTCAAAAAATGAAGTCCAAAGCGTATAAATATCTAAGGGCACCGATTCGTCCCAGCCTAACTTACACTGCCAAAGACGTTGCATAATTATTTTTGCACGTACAGTAATCGGGCCTGCCAGACCTAAAGGGTCAAATATTTTTGCGATAACCGATAAAATCTGACGTTTTGTTACCGTTGCGTAGTTCTCAAAGTTAATTGAATAACCTAAAGTATCTTTATTTGGTTGCCAAAATAATCCAAGTGTTTTGCGAGTATTATCTTCAGATAAATCATAATTTTCTAACTGACCCTGATCGCAATCAGCTAACACTTCCGGCTTGTTCGAATAAAATTTTCGTAATGGAAAGCATGCACCATTTAGAATCTGAATTATTTGGTTTTTTAATGTGATAGCATTTTTAACAGAGTCGGATCCAGTTAGCAAATCATCAACATAAAAACAATTCAAAATTGCGTTACTAGCATTCTGCAAATTTTTAGCGTTATCAATAGCGGCTTGATTTAAAGATCTAATCGCTAAAAATGAAGCAGGTGCAGTTCCATATGTTACAGTGTTTAAAGTATAAAACTTAAGATCCTCATTCGGACTTGAACGCCATACAATACGCTGCAAATGTCGATCACATTCCCTTAATTGGACCTGTCGATACATTTTTTCAATGTCCCCGGTAAAAACTACATTATGAAGTCTAAAGTTTAAAATAATAGTTAATAAATCTGGTTGTATGACAGGACCCGTCATTAGGATGTCGTTTAAAGACACTCCGCTATCGCTTTTTGCCGAAGCATCATACACGATGCGTAATTTTGTTGTAGTACTGTCAACCTTGACAACACCGTGATGTGGTAAGTAATATGTCGTGTCAATCGTGTCTATATTCGAACTGATTTGTGACATATGTCCCAATTTTTCATATTCCGACATAAAATTAATATAATCGCGTTTTAAATTTTCGTCCCTTTGTAATCTTCTTTCGAGACTGTAAAATCGATTGATAGCTGCATTTTTCGAATCACCCAATTCGAAAGAATTATTTGATAAGGGTAAACTTACTTCAAAACGACCTTGCGATACGCGTCTATAGTTTTCAGTGAAATGTTTTTCGCATGCCAAATCTTGTGGTAAAATGTCCCGTTTTTTAGTGTCGCAATTTTCTACAGTCCAAAATTTTTCGATTTGCCTATGCAACTCATTATTTGTTATTGAAAGGTTACAAATGGTGGAGTCATTATTTTTATATGATGCATTGTAATCAAAAAATAAGGTTCCTGCAGAAATCCAACCCAGTTTAGTTTTGTTTAAGATTAGTTTGCCTTTGCCCAATTTAATTTGTCCTACACATAGTATGTCATAGAATATGTTTACTCCTAACAAAACATCTACAGGGCGCGACAAATTAAAATTTTTATCGGCAAATTCAATATTGTTTGGTAGGTCTATGTTAGACAAGTCAAAAGAGGTTTGCGGAAGATTTTCGGTAATTTTGTTTACAATTAAAAATGAATCTTTCATTTGATATTTTTCGCTGACAGAATAAAATGTGGCGTCAACCTTTTTTGAAATTTTGCTAAGAGAGTTATTTATCCCAGCCACGGGAATACTAAAATTTTTAGTTTTTAGATTGAGTTGCCTAGCCAATGAATCGGTAATAAAATTACTTTGAGATGCACTGTCTAGAATGGCCCTAGCTTCTATTATTTTTCCATTGCAATCTAAAATTTTAATCATGGCTGTTGCCAAAAGTATTTGTTTGTTGTTTCCAGTCGATAAACAATGCATTGTTATGTTTTGATTAGAAAAATCTTGGATCTTGGAAGTTGAGGCATCATTTGAGGTTTGTTTATTTTCTCGACTAATTTCCGTTGAGAGTAAAGTTTGAGTATTATGGGTACTTTGTGACCCGCCATGGGATTTGTTATTATTGTCGCGATCGACAGTGTTTGGGTTATTAACAGAGCTATTGACGCCGACAACGTTACCGCTGTTATTAAAGAATAAATGTAATAATGAATTATGTTTTCGACCGCAGTTTTTACAGCCTGCTGAATTGCAGGAATTGTGATCATGAAAAGGTCTTAGACAGTTGATGCATAGTTTATGTTTTTTAATTTCTGTGTAAAGATCCCTTTTCGGCATTGTATGTATTTTTTCGCATTGAAAGTTTAAATGATTTTTATGACAAAAGGCACAAGAAATCTTTCCTGTCGTCACGTGTGTTAGAATTTTGTTGTGTTGTTGTCCTCTGTCTGTCTTATTTTTGCTTTCCAGGGTTTCTAAGAAATTGCAACGCTTGGTTAGAAATTCCGTTAGTTGAGAAACCGTAGGAGAGTCAATTCCTTGTTTATTTAAATGTTCCTCCCATTCCCGTTTAGTTACAATGTCAAGTTTGTTACCCAATATGTATATGAGAAGTGTATCCCAGTGTATCCCACATATCTATGGGCTGCCCAAGTGCCTTTAACGCACGTAAATTTTTGTTGAAATTATCCAATAAATTTCTTAGTTGAGAATGTGACTCGTTTTTCATTGTGAAACCATCCAAAATATGTTTTAAATGAGTGTGTACAATCAATCTCTTGTTTTCAAACCTATCCCTTAACATATCCCAAGCAATTTGATAGTTTTGATTTGAAATTTCAAGTGACTGAATTAAATGAGCAGCTTCGCCTTTCAGGCATGATTTTAAGTACCAGAATTTTTGTACATCATTTAACTGCGCATTTGAATGTACTAAAGAATTAAAAATGTCATAGAATGTCATCCATTGACTGTAGGCCCCATAAAATTCTGGTAAGCTAATCGGTGGTAATCTTACCGGACCTTGTAAATTAACATTTGTATTTCCAATTGCATTATTAACACTAAAAATGCTTGCACCAGGATTTGGTGGTGTATCTTGCGTTTTTAAAAAATCTGAAAGCATTTTCTTGGCTTGACCGATAGCCTTAAAGAATTTTGATTCGAAATCATCTCGCTCGGCGTCCTGAGAAATATTTCCCGATAAGTATTCAATTTCGGTTTGGATGTCATTAAATTGATCCAAAAGAAACGTTGTTCTCTCTACGCGAGCACTAACTTCTTCATAATTTCCCGAAAAAGATTTAAAATTATCTAGGTATGTAATAAATCTAGTTAATTGGGATTTGACTTGTCCCCGTTTTAACTTTAATTTGGCTAACATATCAGCTAAATCGAGTGCATTGTTAGTATTTTCAGAAGCCATATTTTTTTTTAAATCTCTAAACACACTAAAGTATCAGATAATGCAATTGAATTTGTAAAGGAAATGGTAAAAAGGAATATTGACGACTTACCAATCGACGCTATTTTCCTTGGTTGTGGTTTTCTTTCAGCTGTGTTGCCAAACAAACTGTTGTAGGTATTTGGTTTTCCGACTGTGTTGCCGAAAAGTCCCTTTGACGACCGTTTTGTCGCACTTGTATATTAGCTTTCCCGGTTGTGTTGCCGAACAAAGCCGTTTTTACCGACCGTTTTGCCGATTTAACTATTCAGGCTCGAAGGACCAATGTTGTGTAGTGGATCCAAACAGATCGCGTTACTTTTGTAATAAATTAAATACTCTGTATAAGTGTAATCATTTTATTTAGTTTAATAAAATGGTGGGCGAGTGTTTGCCTCTTCCGACGCGTTGTCTATGAAGGTTTTTTACAAACATAAAACATAATCTTATTCTCTGCCTAAAAACTAACTCCAACTGTTTTCCACTTCAAAAAAAGGTCTCGGGTCACACGCTTATCGCGTCTAAAGTGTCACTGTTAATGTCTTTCAATAACTCGACCCTGTGGGTTCTTTACGTAATAATTTTTAAGTGACAAAATATAATCACCTAATAAATACAAAACTGTACAGAATTATATCCCCATTTACCTCCCATGAACGAAAAAAAATTTAGAAGGTAACTATTTTAATATTTTTATACCCTTCTTAGATTATCTTAAAAACGTATTTGTTTTGTGTTGATATTTCAGATATGAAGTAAATTTTAAAAATCAGGGTGTAATTAGAAAACCTCGAAAATTCGCAAAACCCCAAACTGAAAATGAAGATAATGAAATAAATGTTCTTGCGTATTTTAATGTTTACCCCCACGCATCAATTCGAAATGCAAAAATAGATTTAGGACTTTCATATTCAACTATTCAACGCATTTTAGCCAAACATAAAATTTATCCATTTAAATTTATCACCCAACAAGCTCTTTTACCAGGAGATGCCCAGAGGCGTGTTGAATTTTGTGAAATGGTTTTAATTAGAATTCAAGAAGACCCATTATTTTTAAGCAAAATCATTTGGACAGATGAATCGAAATTTACGAGGGAGGGAATATTCAACCGACGAAATAATCATTTTTGGGCAGTTGAAAATCCGAAATTTGTTAAAGAACGGGGGTTTCAATTTCAATTTGGTTTTAACGTTTTTTGCTTATTGATGGATAATAAATTTGCTTATTGTATCTACGAAGAAAATCTAAATTCGGATAAGTATTTGGACATTTTAAGAATGACAGTTAGTGAGTTTCTGGATGGGTTGTCACTACAATTAATTATGTCTTGCTGGTACCAATTAGATGGGGCTCCTGCTCATTTTAGCAACGGGGTGAGTCAAGAGTTAAACGGAGTGTTCGAAGATAGGTGGATAAGACGCTTGGGACCGTGGGACTGGCCCCCTCGGTCCCCAGATCTTACTCCCCTAGATTCATATCTTTGGGGAACTATGAAAGAACGGGTGTATGTAGGAACCCCAATAGAAAATCGCCAAGATTTAGAAAAGCGGGTACGTCGAGCTTTTGAAGAGTTAGCTCCTGAAGAAATACGAAGGGCAACTACGACAAATCAAGTGACGTGTTTGAACGAATGCCTAGCAAATGGTGGACATTTTAAGCATTTTAATTATTAATTTCTGTATTTTTGTGTTAAATTAACGATAACGTATTTGTTTGTTTATTAATTTTTGTATGCTTAATGCTATAAAATAAATAGGTACATTTCGTTATCATATGCTTAATTTAAAAATTGTTTGCCATGTCAAATAGTCGTCAAGACGAGTTAAAACAAAAAACTTGCCATGGCCTACCTAGCGAAATCATTGGTTAAGCGGGTATATTTCTTATGGGTAGTTCTTGAAAATAGGGATTTATTTTTCTCCGCTTGTATTTAAAAAACGGAGGGAGACAGGTATAGGAAGATGTATGGCAATGTTGTAGGTAAGTTATTTGCCTATTTGATGTTACAATGAATGCATTTAAAAAAACATTTTTTTTATTATTTCTAAATTGCTTTAAAAATATACATTTTTGAGATACCCTGTATAAAGTATCGCCAATATTTCATATGAAATTCTTAAACACATGTATTATCTAACCCGTGTGAAAATTTTAAATAGCTAGCTCGTTTACTTTATTGAAACGGTGGTTTTCTATCAAAAATTATTAATTTTTTTTTTTTTTCAAAAACGGCAAGAGATAAGTATATGGAAATATTAACAAAAGTTTCTTACAATTTTGCGTAGAATTCAAAAATGCAATAATATATAGGGTGTTCCATTTGAAATTCCAATGTTGCCGTTGGTTTCGGGTAGAACTGGCAACGCAGCAACTGTGAAAATATTTTTAAAAGAGAGACTATGTCCTATTAAGGCGGCACACCGAATTTGAAAAAGCTATCTTTTTTAGTTCGCCAGAACTTTTAATAGGACACTCAACGTGAATCACCCTGTATTTGTTTAATACATTTGCTGAATGCCTTTTTTTAGGCAATACTGTTTGTTTCACTCCGACGAAGAAAAACCACGTGCGTTTGTTGACAAGCCACCTTTGCTTTATCTAAGCCCAAAGTGTAGTGTTTTTAAAAGATGGAAAACTGTATTATCTGACAGCAAGGTTCCGCCCCCGCTGTCACGACGACTAACCAACAAGCATTCTGATAGGCCACACAACTGCCATGTTTTCTCCCAACCAATCGGACGGCAATAAACAAACCGTACCATGCCATGTCACTCTCCTAGAGCATCAAAACGCCGTCAAAGGGGTTTCGGATGCACAAAATTCTAAAAATATACTCTTAACATCTAAAAGTGGAACATTGCTTTTTCCTGGAATAACGGTCGACTAGCCGTTTATTATTTAGGACATATTATATGTATTTTAAAAGATTATATTTGCAAGTTTTATACCTATCCCGGCGATAACACTTCGTTTAGCAAACATTGATACATTTTGCTCCTTTATTAAAATAATATTGAAATCAGATATTTAACAGTAGTATTGATTCTAAAAACATTTGTTGCATTTAATTATATTATTTTTAATGCCTTTGGATGATTGTTTCCTCAACAATCGCTTTACAAAAAAAGATTATTGATTAGAAAGTTTAAAAAAGTGATAAATTAAAACAGTTACATTTGATAAACTTGTGAACGGTAAGGATTAATTAAATTATAAAAAATACATCTAGATAACTTTTATACCACTCTGTACAGCTTAGTCAATCGATTAGGATGGCCCCATGTGGTTTTCTCTGGTAGGCCAGGTGGAATTTATATGGTAGCTCGTCAATATCTCTACTAGGAACATATTAGGTAGGTGGTTTCCTAACCTTACAACCCCGTAAACGGCAAAACCAAAAACAAACCAACCAACAAAGCCCCCTAAAAGGGGGGTGAGACCTCGTGGCCTTTTAGCAAAAAAAATAGCCTAACGGCGACAGGCTTGACCTTCTTGTTTGAAGGAGTTTTCAAGAAGCCAGCTCAAATGCCACGAGAACTCCGACAAAACCCCTTCTCCTTCAACAATCAGCTGACATAAAGTTTTGCCAACTTAACCTAACCTCAACAGAAAAAGAAGAGAACAGAGACACACTACAAATGATCAGAACGATACAAGAGTCTGGGCTTTTACCAGAACCTAAATTAAATAACGAAACATGGAAAATAATTCCAAACAAATTTGTTTATACACAAAATTGCCAAAAGTAAAAATGGGCGTTCTGCGACTTGACAGGAGCCAGAAACGGAAATACGTGGTCAACTTGCTTGCAGCGTCTTGTGCAGTTAACTAACAGAAAAGCGAACGCACTACTTCTAACCCCACATATTTTGACTAATTTGATGACACAATTTAATAAACAATATTTTGAACAAAATAACTATAAATAACAGATGCACTTTGTTGTGGAAATATGACTGTAAGAATCATAGGTAAGTATAACATTCCCTCAAGTCAATAGTGGCAATTTTAAAATTGCTAAAACTCTTGCCTCCAGTAATAATTAAATTCAACATTTTAGGGGTCGTCGGATACGACCATCCTTTTTTATTTTAATTTGTTTATCTACTGAAATCAACATTTTAAACTTAAACAATATTGAATAAGATCAACTTTTACCTCAGTTTTAACTTTGTTTTCCATGTCATTGCGTGCGAGATTAACAATTCCGCAAGTGCTCACCAATATTTTTGATTCTGTGAAAAAAAAAGAACATCTTTGGAAGTACATAGAAGGTGACCACGCCACTAAATTAGTTTAAATTTATAATTTTTAGGTTGTTTTTCGTTTTTTTTTTTAATTTTACAGTTTAATTTTTTGATTTACCTTTAACCGAATTTACCAATTCAACAAATACTTGCATGATTCCACGGCGCATTTTGAGGTTTTTTTCTATTTATCTTGCGGTATAATATTGTCCCCCTTATTTAAAACCCAATGTTTCCTATAATCAAATAAGTCCTGATCAAATTATGACTCTTTCCAGAGGACAGAAATAAAAACTTAAACCAAGTCCCAAAAACACTAAAAAGAAGTTAAACAGGCCAAATGAATAAGCTTCAATGCTCCAACAACTATAAACTTTACTTGACATTTAGATCTAGACAAGTTGTTACAACACCATTTATTGCCCCTTCAACTTTTCAAGTGAACAGAAATATTTATTCGCTCGTCAGTGTCATATCCATTTAAATATCGATGTCTGAAACATAATATCGGTGACATTATTAAAGCATTTTAAAGAATACCGGAATATCTAATTACATTATTGAAGCATTGTAACCTTTACAGGATTATAATGAAAGAAACAATTAGAAACGCCTTTGTCTTTATCAAGAGAACAACAAAAATATTGAAGATAGTATTTTTAAAATAGTAAGGGGATCGTATCTATTGGCGCACTGGGTTAATTTCCTAGCGGTTACATTATTTTTTACTGCGTGGTCAATAGCGTTGCTTACTGATTCGTTAATTTTCTGCTACCTTTCATTAAAACAATTGTTAACCAAAACACTTGTATTTTTAAAAGAAAGAAGTTTGTCCCTTTTGTTTTCGTCAGACCCAATCCTTGGACGCGTTTCGCCATATTGCGGCTCTTCGGCAAGGCTATAGTGTCTGACGAAAATAAAAGGGACCTTAAAGTGAACTTCATCACATAATGGAATCCGCATAAACCCTGCTTATGCGGGTTCCATTCCAGCGTTTGGTCTTCTCTAAGACCTCGCTGGTCTGGTTAGATCGATAGCTTGATTGCCATGAGATGTCGCCACGTGCAACATCTCGCATATGCATGACTTGTATTTTTATTCTTTAATGCAGGTTATGGTATCATGTTACAAGGATTCATGACAAATACAGTGATTGGCACTTAACGTTTATATTAATAACTACTTTTTAACATTGTCTTTCTAACTGTCAGTTGAAAGTACATCAGAAAAAGGCCCCGGTATTGTAGGGAGTACGTCAGATAAAACGGAATCGCTGGCTTAGTTCTATTTAAAAACAAACCATTAATTGCCCAAAAAAGGCCTTAGAAGCGTGTAGCGTCCGTAAGAGAACTTGCTTCACCGAGCCATCTTGGAAGACTGCCGCCTTCACCCTTGCACCATGCTCCTTGCTTCTCTCAACCGGCGCGCACGATTCGATACAACATATTTTTCGCCCAATAGGAAGCTCGCGTCCCAATAACGTTTTAAGTTCGATTCATATCTACCAGCACGTAGCGTCTCCAGCACGTAACGTGGCAGACACGGAACAGACACAAGTTTTCATATCATGCGACAACCACTACAACTAGTCTCCGACAGGCAAACCAACTAGAGAGGTGCCGGCGTTGTTAAAATGTTTCGAAATTTTTCTATTGAATAATTAACTGTGATAGCAATTTTACTGGAAGAAGAAGAAGGGAAATCTGATTATGTAGAAGTACAACAGAGGAAACAGAGGTCTTCTGTCCATCCTATAAACGTAAAACGAAAAAAAGAAGGAGAATTTTGGTGCATACACATCGGCGACTACATTCATACTAACCGTACTGACCGACCAGACATAAACAGACGTCGACAGACATGAGCCGTTACAGACAAAATATTCTTGTCGACAATGCTGCCCGGTGCTGGCTCGTGTCTGTATAGACACGCTCCGTTCAAGTTCGCTAGATATGAATACGCGTACCAAACTGTTCGCAATTATTTTTTTTCTGTCTGCCACGTTACGTGCTGGACACGCTACGTGCTGGTAGATATGAATCGAGCTTTACAAGCATCGTTGCGACGCGTTTTTGACTAGCTGCGTGACTAAATGCCAATAACTGCGTTAATTGACAAACAAGAATAGCAGATATTAAAATCGCACGCATACATCATTTACCAGCTTATTCTCTTTGACTCTTTGATGTTGATACCCTTATAATAAGTTAAAAGGGGATTCCGTAAGTTAGCGTATAGCTTTGTGTTCATTTTTCGTTGGTTTGTAGTAGCCAGTGGCGGATCTTAGGCTTAGGGGGTCAAGCCTCCCTCCCCCTTTGATTGACGATTTATTTTCTGGAAAAACGCTTGGACACGTCGATTATTATTTTTAATTGCGAATTTTTTGACATAAGAAATGTGTATACAGGTTGTCTTAAGAAGAACATATACCGTCAACATTTTTTTTTTTAAATAGAACACCTTGTATATTATATTATTTTTAAATTCTACGATATATTCTAAACACATTTTGTATAACATACTATATCTTCAAAATCAACGGTTTTCGATATATTGACATTTTTTCTGGTACGAAAACTACAATTAAAAATGAACCCTTTACATCTATTTAGTCTATAGTATTTACATAGACTATATTAAATTTTATTTTAATAAATGTTGGAATTGACCGCCACCAACTTCCTGGCAATATGCAAGTCGATCTTTGAATTCTTCCAAAACGTTATGGATTACCTGGGGCTGTATTAACCTAACCTCATGCCTTATTCGAGCTTTAAGTTCATCAATATCGTAAGGTCTGTTAAATTATACTTTAGATTTTAAATAGCCCCACAGAAAAAAATCTGGCGAGGTCAAATCTGGTGACCTTGCCGGCTATTCTATTGGACCCTGTCGACCAATCCACTTGCCAGGAAAGACTGTATCCAAGCACTAACGCACCGAGCGTGTGTAATGGGCTGGTGCTCCGTCTTGCTGGTACCATAAGTTATTGTTGGGAATGTCTGGCTCATCTGGATTTGGATAGAGTACAGCAAGTGCCGGTATTAACTCAAAATTCTAAAAATTCTAGATACAGTTCGCTATTTAACGTACCATCAAAAAAGAAGGGACCTAAAATCCGGTTATCAACCATTCCAGCCCAAACATTCACTTTCTGCGGGTATTGTGTGTGGGACTCCATGATCCAGTGCGGATTTTCCTTAGCCCAATATCGACAGTTTTGGCGATTCACATGCCCATTTAGAGTAAACGTTGCTTCATCAGAGAACACAATTGTTTTTAAAATTTGAGGATCTTCAATGTATCTGTTCATCATTATCTCGCAAAATTCTGTTCTTCTATCCGGGTCATCTTCATTAAGTTCATGAACCAACTGTACCCTATAGGGATGTCATTTATTTTTGTGTAAATAATTCAATAGGGTTGATTGACAAATATTATTTTCCGTGGGAATACCGCGAGTAACTCTATGGTGGTTTTCTTAGACAGCTAAGAGAACATTTAACTGCACATCTTCTAAAATCCTAGGTCGACCTTGAATATAATAATTGTCTCTAACATGCCCCAAATCCCTATATTTTTTACAATTTTACTAACAACAGATTGAGATATTGGTGCTCGGTTTGGGTACTTATTGTTAAATAACTCACACACTTCTGTTTGGGTTTGCATCCTATCTCCACAGCCAAGCATCATTAGTACCTCTATCCTATCTTTTTCACTTAACCGCGCCATTTTTACAGAATTACTTGAAGTTAGATAGATCTACACAATTTGAAGAATTTTTGACAAGAAGTAAATGTCTGTGTCAAGATAAATTAATTCAGGTAACAGGTTACAATAATAATAAAGAAATGCGCAATTAAAACTAAAAATCCACGGATCTCAGCATTTTTTCAGAAAAATATTAAAATGTCAATATATCGAAAACCGTTGATTTTGGAGATATGGTATGTTATACAAAAAGTGTTTAGAATGTACCGTAGAATTTAAAAATAATATAATATACAGGGTGTTCTATTTAAAAAACATAATGTTGACGGTATATTATGTTCTTCTTGAGACAACCTGTATACACATTTCTTATGTCAAAAAATTCGCAATTAAAAATAATAATCGACATGTCCAAGCGTTTTTCCAGAAAATAATCACCTGAATTTTAAACGAATTTATTATAAGAAGTGCCAAAAATTACGAACAAGATTTGTCGGGTTCTGTTTTAGAATTGAAGGCAGAATTGGGCCTTTGAAGAGAAAAATGGATCGATTCTAATACCAACCCCAAAACTTGCACCGATGCCCTGAACAATTGTTCCACAATGTGTTTTCCAAATATACAAACTTTTCCCACATTACCTGTCACAACTGCCACTGGTGAAAGAAGTTTCTCTGCTTTAAAACTTCTAAAATTTTACATCCGATCTGAAATGGGACAAAAGAGATTAAATAGATTACCTTTAGCCTACATCCATAAAATACAAGAAGTAAACATTGATGACGTTATTAATTTATTTTGCCTGATACGACCACGGAGATTGCTAACGTCGGACTGGACAGCTTAGATTTCTAGTTTATGTTCCGTCAATAAATAGATATTTCGTACCATAATAATTATTACTCATGTATTCGATATATTATTTCATAAGCTTTCCAGGCAAATAAATATAAAAAAAAGTTCAAATGCAAAAAATACTTTTAATTTGGTAAGCGACTACTTAAAACATGCAACACCAAAACTCTTTCTCGTGTATAGAACCGCTGAAGGTAAATATTAGAATAGTAGACAAAAACGAAATTTGGGTGAGGTCAAAAACCATTTTCTCCTGAGGCGCTATTTTTGGGCTTTCGGCACTCCTTGATCCCCCCAAATGAATTTTTGGATCTGCACCCCCATATATAAATCCTGGATTCGCCCTAGTAGTAGCCCGTTTATTTTAGTGAGATGTAACCGTCCTCTCTTTTTCTCCTACACTGAGGAGTATAAATAAAAACAAAACATTTTGCAGTGTCCGTAGGAACGATATTTTGTAGACAAGTTATTTTAAAAAGAATATTGGTTGTTTTTAAAAATGACTTGACAATATAAGAGACCTTACGCTTAGGTACCTGTATTTAGAAAAGAGAATTTTACACAAAATTCTAATTTTTAACAACAATTAATTTGTCGCCATCGTAATGACATTCTAAGTGTCTATTTAAGTTGTCTTTCTTTTCTGTGAAGTATGTCCATTGTAACTCAATATTTTGGCAATCTGTAGGCGGTTTCGTAGATGGCATAATTAATATTTTATAGATGGGGGCGGGGGCAAGATTATTAGGAAGTTCAGTGAAAGTAAAGGAAGTAAGGTTAGATACACTGAGAAAATGGATTTGTTAAAAAGTTTTAAATTTTATTACGGTTAATAAAAATCATGCAACTACTGCAACTTTTTTAATAACGACAGCAATAAGACGATAGTTATGGCTACTAAAAAAGTAGCTGAAATTGTATTATTACCATTGCTATTCATCCTATAACTTTATTTATATAAGTTGGGAATCATAATAAAAATTAATAACAATCGTATTAAAACATTACCAGTAATGGTAGTCAAGAAACTTCGTAACAGTAATAAAGAATACACATTGTAGTTACCTGCCAAGTTGGCTAAAATGCACCTTTATTGCGACAACAAGAGGTCTTACTTACTATTACAAACCGAAATGTGACAATTGAAATTCGCTTTAATGTGATAACTAAAGGGCGGAATATATGCACTTAAATTCAGTCAAAATTTGCGCATATAATATAATATGCCTTGTTTGCCTTTAAAAGATGCAGTTATATGCATCTTTTTGACAAAAGATGTATACTGGTCTACTAAGTCAATTCGAACAGCTAAAAAAAAAAATAGTCAAGTACCGGGTCTGCTAAGTTTACCAAGAAATTTTAAAAGAAAATAATCTAATTTTATTATGATTAGACCACACGCGTATGAATTTTTTTTCGCCCACACGTTCCTAGCCGGCCGCTTCTAGTTGATTAAGTAATTTTAGTGGACAAAATAATAAAATAATGCCTAAAAAATGTCTGTTCCGCTGCGTTTTTTACCTGTTGTCCCTGACAGTGGTGTAGATTAATTATTAACATAGGGGGAAGTAAATTCAGTTTATTCTTTAATTTGTTATTGGAAATATTAGAAAGTATCTTTATAGTGTACCCGAGTGTAGTGTTTTCTAGGGTATTTTGTTGTTGTTGCCGTTGCTGTTACTACTGCTGTTATTGAGTGTCCTGTTTTTCTAATTGTTTTGTTGTTGTTGCCGTTCTTGTTGTTATTTAAATATTTAATCAAGATGGCGTTATAGAGACCTTTTGATGTTTCTGATAATGAAACGAACAATGTGGAAGCCGATTCCATGGCGGAGCTGTTGGAATTTTGTAATAAAGACTTACATGTTCAAACCCAGAGACTTATTTTAAATATTTACACCTGCTTAAAAAATGATAGTCTTGGGGCTTCCCAAAACGAGATATTAAAAAGGATTTTTAAGCTCACTGAACTTGCTCGGGCTACAATTTACACAGTGATTAGAGCAGGAGTTATCATCGACCATTCCGTAAAACGAAAAAGAGCGAATCAGAAGCTTAAAAGAAGTTGATAATGGTGACAAGGAAGTACGCCGAGTTGTATATCAATTTGACGAGGAAAACCAGGTCCTGACATTAGAAATGATTCGGGATCAGTTACGAAATTATCCTGATTATCAATATAAATCTCTGGACACCTTAGTATTTTGCTAGATTGTGGCTTCAAGTACAAAAAATTGAACAAAAGAATGGCAGGTTGGAATCGTCTCGTGTCGTATAGCATGGCGGCAAGAATATTTACGTGAAATTAAGGTATATCGCCAATTAAAAAAGGAAATAGTGGATATGGTTGGGTGGATGATGGTAATAAGTGCATACTAAATGGGCCTTGTTCTTGCGGTAAACGAGTGATCATACTACACGCAGGCAGTAATAAGGGTTTGGTTCCTAACGCTTTATTATTGTTGCCTAAAAATATAAAGCACTCATCGGCTGACTACCGTAAAGATGTGACCGCCAGTCTATTCGAAAAGTAGTTTATTGAACAATTGCTGCCAAATCTATCCCCCAACTCCGTCATTGATATTGACAATGCATCCTATCATTCGCGTCTACTACGAGCTATATAAAAACAGAACTTTAAAAAGGAATATGTAATCGACAAAGTATGCGAAGCACATGGTCATACTATTTTATGCCTCCCGTCCTATTACTGTATACTTAATCCAATCGAGGTGATTTGGGCTTCAGTCCAGAACAAACTGAGAAAATGTAACCAATCGCCAACTGACAATGCTTTTGTACTTGAAAATATAAGCACAGTTGTTGATGAAGTAAACGACAGTGGTAAATGGATGAAATGTATCCAGCATGTCATATAGCAGAAGGATGGATATTGTATTTTACCGGCAATTAATCCCATTATTAAATCCCCAAACACGGATTCAAGCTCTGGAAATTCGTATAGTGAATTTTGACTTTTTATCAAATCTACAGGATATAAAATATAATGATAAACGGGTGTTAAGTGTTTTCTTATCATCACTATAAATGCTAATTTAAAAAAAAATAGATCTCTGTAGTTATATGAAAATTATTGGGAATAAGTTTTTATACTTAAATGGTAGGCCACAATGCCGACCTCAATAGTTTTCATGCTCTTCCAATTGGTTTTGTATCCACAGAAAAAAATTAATTAATGCGGTAAAATATTTTCCATTCCTAGCGTTTTACGACGCCCATGCTTCAAAAAGAACTTGCCGCCTATAACCCGAATTTAATTTTTTTTTCTGCTCGGATTGACTTCGTATATACTTTATGCAATATTTCTTAATTGATTTTACTAAAATAGGGTAAAGAAATACACTGGGTCTTGTACTTGTCCAATAGTTATCAAAATTGTCCAATAACTATACATTTTGGTACATTTTTTTGTTACTTCGATTTGTTTTTCATATTAACTGAATAGAAATTGCTATAGAGTATTAAATAACATATCACGAAAAAGAAAATTATTCTCAAAGATAAAAAAATAATAATAATAAATTACTAATAAAGAAAAAATAATCTTAGCTGTCTAATAACTACACGGTTTACCCTATATCATGTTAAATTACTCTTTCCGAAACTTTGACATATAAATACAATAGGATTAGACGTCGAAAAATATAAGTATACGTTTTTATGTTTCATTCCATTGCTATTTTGAGGAGGGGACCAATAGTCCCGATATTTTCAGTCCAAACAAAAATGTTTAAAATATTCACGCTTTTGTAAATTATTTAAATCGCAAAACTTTTTTTTTTGCTTTATTCGTGATTTAAGACTTAATTCGATGGATCAGTCTTTATCTTCTCCTGGCATCGAACCGTACCAGTTTGTTTTATGGTAATTTAGTGCATCTTAGGCTGAGAGTTACGCCCCGTCCGCGAATGCCCTGACAGCATGGCCGAAGGACCATATATCGCCGGCCGCTGCACTGGCGCTGGTGTCAACATCTATTGAGGAGAACAGACAAACTGCACGACATACATATCGTAAGATAAAGAAAAATAAAACTTTCTCAAAGATGTCGTGGAATCTTGGGCATGCCTTAAATTATTACTCTTGAAAGGTAAGCTAGGTAAAAAGGAAAGGGAATCCCTACCATAAGCGCATCTCCCTTGTCTATGAGGGAAATGAAAAATAAAACTGTCAGGTTCTGAAGTTTTCATTCTAAGAAAATTAAATAATATGGCAGAACAAATAGTATATTGTTTTATTAGGAGCAAAAACAATACTTTTTATGACGAGTCTGAAAGTTGCTTTTACTACGAATAAAACATACTATTTTTTCTTCAAACGTCGCGTCGTTAAAATATAGAAAGACTATTCCACTCATCATAATTTGAACCAATCAAAATGTAGCAATTTTAGATATTTACCTGTTTTTAATCGGAAAAACCACTACCTTCATAATTTTATCGACCCCACTGACCAATCAGAATATCAGAAAATAGCTAGCAACATAGTTTTTAATCGGCAAAATTTTGTTACCTTAGTTACATTCACTGTTAAGATTGGTAATTAATGACTGACAGTAGATTGTCACTGTTACTTTTGAAAGGTTGTAGTCTCACGTAAATTTATTTATATCTTCTTTTGGAATAAAATGAATTTATAATTCACCCATATACCTAGTTTTAATATTATTCGTAAAATAATCTTGACGAATACCACTCAAGAAAAAAATTTTTAGGTAAAATTTTCCTCTTTATATTCAAGTTTGTTGCTTTCTGGCAATTTCGCTCGTGACATTTTTCAAAACCACTCGCCTAACGGCTCGTGATTTTGTAACAAAAATGTCAATCGCGAAATTGCCAAGCAACAAACTTTCATAACAATCGGAAAATTTTGCCGGCAAAATTTCCTCTCTTGTGGTATTATATACGATAAAAACACAAATTTTAAATTTTTTTCATTTAAAAATTTGAAGCTTCGAATAGTACCTGCTAGCGTTGCTACGGATTTATTTTATTATTTTATTGTTTGATACCGACGCATAATTCGATTTGACAAGTGTCAGTGAATCTTATTACAAGCAATTTGCAAGCTTAAAGCTGGATTTATAAACTCGAAAAGTTGGCGAGGTTGAGGTTCAGTTGGTGTTGGAAATAGGAGTTCAATTTAAACTAAAGGGAACACTCAGTTCCATTTATACACTCGTTCATGTTGTTCATATAAAGCTCATGTAAGGTTCGAAAACTTCCCGGGTAGTTCGAGATAACCAATTTATATGCCCGGAGTTCGGAATATCTAACCTCACAAACTTGATCATAACTTCAACCTCACCAACTTTTCGAGTTTATAAAAATCCAGCTTCAATTTCCTGTTTTAAAAATACCATTTTTTTTTAATCGAACATTTAAACGAAATTGTCAGAATCAGAATTTACCCGTATGTCCCCGCAAGTTGCCAAAATTACAGCAGATGTCGTGGACAATTTGTTGCCAACAAAATCCAGTAGTATTTACGAAGCTGCGTTCAAAAGATTCCAAAGATGGTGTAATGAGAAAGACATCAAAAATAATAATTCTGAAAATGTACTCTTGGCGTATTTCTCTGAACTGGCGAACAAACAAAAAATAAAAAGTTCAACAATGTGGTCACATCATTCTATGATAAGGTCAATGCTAAATATCAGGCAAGGGATGGACATAAGCAAGTTTGTGAAACTACGTGCTTATTTAAAGAAGCAAAATAATGGCTACACTCCCAAAAAGCTAAAGTATTTACCAGGGAACAATTTGTTGTTGTTAAAATAAATTTAAATATTACGTCAATAAATACATGTTTTTTTATGAAATATATTATGGTATTTTTATTTTATTATATTTTTAGATTGTACTTGTTATTGGTATTTCTGGTGCATGCCGATGTGAAGAAATTGTAAAAATGACCGTTGAAGACATAAAAGACTTAGGTCCTGCCATTCACATAAGAATTTCTGATAGTAAAACTAGAAAACTGCGATCGTTTACTATTGTTATTGTATTATTTTATATCAAATTTTACAACCTCATTTTACTGAACCAATTCCTATTAACATTGACATAAATTCAACAGCAAGTGGTTCCACGGAAGGTTTAACGCTAGAAAATACAAAAACAAGTCAGGATCGCAACATCGCAACACCTTGTGTTAATTTTTCTGGGGCCACAATAAATAACTGTACTTTTAATCTGATGTTTAATAAATAGTTCATTGTTTTTTTTAATAAATAAACTATACAAATATCCAATATTTCTTGTATTTTTCAACATTATTTATTTATGACACACACACTTTTTCTTCTGCTGCCTATAACAACCGTCTACTGTAAAAAAAGCAAAACTTTAACGTCAAAAAATTAGTAGAGAAATGTCAAGTTTATTGACGTTTGAAGCAAAAAGCTTTTATGATCAAAACTTACTTTAGAGATTGTAGATGGGTTTGTTTGGTTCAAGAAGTGTGAATAGAAAGTAAGATATAGAATAATTGAGCCAAATTGTTAATTAACACCCACAAATCCTTATTCGGCATTCAAGCCACCAAGTAAATGTATCATACGCAAGCTGCAATACAATCCTGAAATGTGACCTGCATTTGCACCGTTATTATGTGTGCTTAGCCCAAGAATTGTTAGAAAACGACAATCCGCAGCGAATGCAATTTTTATAGTGATTGACGGGGAATATTCATTTTAATGAATTTGAATGAATAAATGGTTTTACCGCTCTGGTTATTTGACTTCCTAACAAATAAGAGAATGTGGAGTTCTAAAAATCTACATTTCCCTGCATTCTGAGACAGCTGGCATATCGAATTAGCTCGTTTTTTTCTTCTCAATTCGGCCCAATACCGTTATGAAATTTCAGAAAATTTTGTTAACATATTAAACCATGGAAAGATACGACAAAGCTTTGATTTTACTGGAAGAATTTTTCAGAGAACGAATCATTAGTGATAGTACGCCAGGTACCTGGCCATCACGGTCCAGTTCACGCCTTGCGACTTCTTTTTATTGCCACACATTAAAAACTCGGTTTTCGAAACCCCTTTCGAAAATTTTGAAGACCTACCGGTTAGAATTACAAATAAATTGCAGGAGATACAAGTGTTCACCATGTGTTTAATTCTGTAAAAGGAAGAATGAAAACATAGTTGGAACTAGAAGAAGAATATGTGCGGCTCTTATTTAGTTTAAATTTAAAACTTTTAAGGTTTTTCCTGTATACGTTTTTTTTTAGTTCCTCAATGATAATGACAAAGTAATGTAATTTCCTTCCTGAAATAAAGACTTCAGAAAGTGATGATTCTATACGTAGTAAAATGCCAGTTTGACGAATCTTATTCCATTATATAAAAACAATTAAATTATAAATTAAATAAATTAACAGCTCTAGGACTACTTCGTCTTACTGATGAGATCCGAAAAAGATCGAAAGCTCTCAATTTCAACTTCACAGAAGAAAATCTACAAATATGTCTAGTGGCAATTTCCACTACTGAAGAGTCGAATTGAAGACAAAACGAACCTGAGAACGCCTCAGTCAAAACTGGGCCTATTTTCAACAAGTAACGGAAAACGCATTGGCGAGCCAAATCCGGTTTCCCAAAACAAGTTTTGGTCTATACTCATGGAGCTTTCGATCTTTTTCGGATCTCATCAGTAGGACGAAGTAGTCCTAGTGCTGTTGATTTATTTAATTTATTATTTTAGTAGTTCGAGAAGTGATTCTACATAGGAGAGAACAAAGTTTGTTCAAATTTTCCAAAAGGCACAAAGTCTGTGACAGTGTTCTGGATTTCCCGTAGTCTCACAAATCTTTGGAATACACATCAACTCAAATTCGAGTTTTTGATGCTTTATTTTTCCAAAAACAATTCTGTGAATTAAATTATATTCTGAATGCCAGGACCAACTATTATTTATACGTCAATTATTATAACCCCGAAACACTAAGTCTCAGCTTTAGAGAAAGTAGAACAGTCTTCAAACAAATTAATAAATAATAATAATTAGATATCAGATATCATTAAATTAGCAGCTTTCCAAACTTCCAACAAATTGATTTTTGTTTTAGAAATTCCTCTCGTTGAACCCAAAATTAATCTACAAGGTTTAGGTTAGTTTAATTTTTTTTTTCCTTATTTTCAGCACATTACAATTATTTCTTAACTCATCAAAGTCATTTTTGACACAATGACTTGCATGGTGATTTATACCAATCTAAATAGTGCTCTACCGTGCTACCAAAGAACTTGGGTTCTTGAATATATTTTTACGTCAGGTATTTATCCTTTGACATCTGTTATTCATTGTGTACTGTTTAGGTATTGTCGCTTATGGAAATTTTGATATCGGCTCTTGCCTTAATTAATTTTGGTTCGTGCGTTCTCTTTTAAAAGTTTTTGTCTGCAAAGTTTTGGCGCTTTTTCTATCATATATCCTTTAGTGCCTCTCTACTATGAATTTGGATTTGGACCAACAGGGAGCCAGTCTTTTGGTAGTTTGTACATCGTGTCTTGTCTAGATTTCGTATGTGAGTCTGTGATTAGTGGGGTTTGTCGATCCGTCTGTGCGTTGGTAATAGTCATTAATAATTTTCATTTTCACGAAAAACTCGCTTATCTTCTGCATTTGAAAATCGCGGTGAAGTACTCTGTTGGGTGTATATCTAGGTTTGTCCGCGATAGTATTTAACGCCCTGTTTTAAATTACCTGGAACTTATTAAGCTTCATTCTGCCTATGTTGCACCACGAAGGTACACCATAAATGAGAACCGCCCTGACCAATTCCTTGTAGAGGTTGACCTTAGTCCTATTTAAAAGTCTACTCCAAGCCTTACTCTATTAATTGAATTGAGCCTTCAGTTAAGCTTTTGGTCAAATATAAGTCTCAGGTTAGTCTCAGGTAATTCACCTCCTGACACCACTTTGATAATACAAATAAATACAATAATTGAAAATTAAATGTTTAGAATCTCTTACATCCAGGTAGTTACTAATAGCATCATAAATTTATATTAAATTAGTTCACATTTGTCAATAAAACCTAGCAACCATCATTATTGGCTGACTTGTTTGAACTCCAATAACTCGAAGCCTTGTTTCAGGCCTGCGCACGGTGCTTTTTGAAAAAAAGATGACTTTCGTCTTGGCGGGATTTAGGAGAATCTTCCAAGCCGAAAGCCATTTTTCCAGCTCGATTACGTGACGCTGCTTCCGACTGACGACAATGCGCGCTGATTTAGATGTCGAAGTAATTGCTGTATCGATCAAAGAACAATTTACCTGAAACATAATACGTTAATTTTAGATTTGACAAATATTACAAACCGAAGTTATATCGTGTTAAAGATAACAAACAGCAGAAAAGCTAAATACTTTTTATCTCTAGCTATAAACCTTACAGTCTAGTGACAAATCAGAATCAAGGATTTTATTTAACATTAACAAAGGAAACAGCAATATTTTGTAAATCCTCTCACCAAAATTGCTATAACTTTTAAATCCTCACATATCTGCCATTTGTAGCGGTTGCTGTTTATTTGATCTGAAAGGATGCCTATATTTTCATAGGTTTCTTTCAGTGCCACTGAATGAGAAACCGGTGTAGATTGTTTGAAATTGACATTGTGTAATAACGCAGCTTTAAACTATATTTCGATAAGTCTTTGAACCAGCGCCACTCACAAAAATAATGCTCGATATTAAGCTCCTGCAATAAACCATCGATTTCAGTGCACGCACATAACGAATTTTCAATATTGTAAAATGCAGGAAACGTAGCAGCATGGCTTTTCTTAAAAGTCGTAATTTTTGTTTCTTTGGCTAGTAAGTTCCACTCCTTAAGACGAGAACCAATAAGTTCTGACTGTTGCTGTGACAACCCCTAATCACGTACTAAATCATTTAACTCAATTTGAAAAATCAAATATGATTCGTCGGAACTAAGACCCGGAGTAAAAGTGGGGTAGGTACACTGTTTTTCGGAACTGTCTAATGATGCGTCATTATCTCCGTTACTCCCAAAACAATATCTGGTCTCATCAAGTCTTATGGCAGAAGGCAAATTCGGATATTCTGTCTTGCGCTTCTCTTTTTTGGAGTAACCTTCAGTCCTTGTGATGCAAAAATAATATACTATTGTAAACCTAATTAGCAATAAACATTATTTATTTCAACTTTCACTAACTGCAAGTTTACGAATGAGAATTGCAGCACGTGGCTACATCTCGTGGCAACCACACGTATCAACCCAACCAGGACAGCGAGAATCCATATAGGTTCAAACGCTGGCAAGGCGGCCCATTGCGGGCAAACTACGTTGGGTGTCGCTGGAAGCCAGTGTATCGGTTCAGCCAACCGAAAGCATGTAAATTAAAAAACACAAACTTAAAATAAGTTCGTGTATAGAGTTGTCCCTTATCCTTTCCGTCAGACCCGGAGCCTTGCTGAGGAGCCGTAAACGGCGAAACGCGTCCAAGGATTGGGTCTGACGGAAAGGATAAGGGACAACTCTATACACGAACTTATTTTAAGTTTGTGTTTTTTAATTTCACTAACTGGTTATGAGTTTTGGAAAATTGACTTTAGAGGTATTCGCCTGAATCCTTTCAAGAAGAAGGTTATTCTCTTCTCGAAGAGCAGAGTTAGAAGACCCGACACTAGGCCCTTTTGTTAAAGCTATTCAAGTAAACTGGGTCTATATCACTCAAGTACTTGGGACTAACTTGGAAAGAAACTCTGAATTGAGATTGAAATAAGCTGCCAATCAGGTTCGTTCTATATACTGCATGTTCAATAGAAAAGCAAGATAGGTTATATAACTAAAATTAATTGATAAAAAACTCTCGTCGGGTCGAAGCCGACTTATGGAGTGCCAACATGGTGCACCATAAGCAGGAGAGCACATAACAAGTTCCACGTACCACAAAATAGAGCGTTAAAAATAATTACGGTCTGAGATGTACTTAACTGTAAATAGAATACTACACAGAGACTTTCAAATATCGACACTTTTATGGTAAAGTAATAGCGGACTACTACAAACGTACGGACGTATCCTCCAACCCACTAATTACAATTTCACACACGTACGCATCACTTCCGGATTCCACCTACAAGTTCCTACAAGAGTTACCTCCTGCCATAGTGGAAAGGCACTAATGGTGGAAGCCTCGACAAACACAGCCTTCTAAGCAGAAAAAAGAATAGGTCTAAAAAGACGCGCTTAACTCCTTTAAATGATCCAGGGCTTCGCTCAAGTCCATTTCCTACTTTGAGGTCTCAATGACTAATAGAAGTTAAAGGCGATGTATTTGAAAGAGAGCGAACTTCAGAAGGCAACTAAGGATTTGAACCACGCATTTAACTGAATAAACTTTCGCTGTTGTTGGTCATCCCGCTCGTTCTTGCTGTTGCTGGTAAGTATTGGCTCGACTAACACAAGTCCTGATCTCGCTCGCAACTTTTATAAAAGCGAACTAACCTGAACTAAAAATTTGTTGCCTGCCTGCTGGGTTAGTTAAGACCAAGGATTCTTTGAGCGCAATCAGATCCGTATTTCAATAAGCTTGCTGTTGGCCAGTCTAACCATCTTGCGTGCTCTACAATCTGTTCCAAATTTCTAAAGAATTATTTACGATCGAGATTGAGTAGGTGCACTAAGATTCTGAGCGAAAAGTGATGCCATCGATATTGGGTAGTGTTATTAGGAAAATATTTTGCTCTGGGGAAAAGTAGGAAAATGCTTTTTTGGAATAACCTTCAGTCTTTGTCATGCCAAAATCAAATCAAATCAAAATGATTGGTGGGTTCTCGGCATACTACTGGAACTGCAAAAGGCATACTTCTTCTTTTTCCCTTTCATCCACTGCACCAATGACACGATACAGCTGATACAGTACACATGGGTTGTCTGCTTGTCTTGATCTCCGATTAAACACCCAAATACATGAAATACGTTTTTTTTCACATTTTCGGGAAATGGTCTGACTTGTGACTTCAACAGAAATTTTCCACAAATATAAGAAAACTTGCCAGGAGAAATTTTGTGTCGCGTTTCACTTGATAATTTCGTCGTCGAAAAAACTTTTTTAACTACACAGAACCACTCAATTCGAAACTTAAAAGAAGACTGAATAAGAGAATAAGTTTAATGTTATAAACAATCCATTTTAGGTTACCTTTCTGTTTTAAAATGCACCCCTTTTAAATGACCCCTCATAAAATTTACTATCTGCCAAAGGGGATAATGAGCCCACTGAAAACTGGTACGTATTAGGGTTTTATGAATATTTTTTTCTATTATTAGTAGGATATAAGCATTGTGAAAATAATGGGCTGAACTGTATTACCAAAATCGTGTCGGCGAGTTAAGCTGTCAGCACCCCTACCTTCGTTAAAAATGTCCTCGCCAGCTAGGCTGAGGCCCGGTGGCAGTACAGAGATAAAACAACGGGTACGTGTTATTCTGTTTGTTTGTGGTTTAATTTTAGTTCTTAAATAATTATCGTGCATGTTGTCTCCTTCCTCAGTGTCACCATCCAGCGGGAAGACGTGGACAACTCGGGAGCCGCAGAAACGGCGGCATCGGCTCGCGGGGCGCATTGTATTGTTTGGTTGATTTACGACACGAAGGGACACACAATGCAGTGATGGGGAGCACGAGGAACAGAGTGGGGCATGATATGTGAAAGAAGTTGGCAGAAGACCATAATGTCCTTTGGTAAAACAAGCGTTTTTTTTTGCATAGGTACATTTTACCATTTTTTGACGAAATCTGTCGCAAAAGGCAACTAAAATACCTACACAGCAATTGATTTATCGTTTACAACTAATTAAACCCAAGAGTGCGCTCTAACACGGTTTATTCCAAGTGGTGCGCCTGGACGCAGTTCTCGGGAAGTTGCCGAGTTAAATGCAAAAATTAATGAGTATATGTAGATTTGAAATAAGTTTTGCTTCAATGGCATTGAGAATTAATCATAATTATACTCTTAAATGCATATTAATATCTACAATAAAATTAAAGGACTAGTTCGTCCTGTAAAGTGTAGGGGAGCCTTCCCGCTATCTCACTTTTTGACGTAACATTTTGGTACAAGTCTAGATGGTCCTTATATATAAGGCTCAACTTTTGAAAATTGTTGCTTCAATTTTCGCCTTTTCAGAAAGCCCCTTTAAATTAGTCCACACCTAATTTTTTCTTCCTTATACTGTGTTAAGAACATGAGTGTATTTATTAGCCATTTTGCACGTTAGTTCTAAAATACTATGGAATTGTAAAATTCAAGTAAATCAATTGGACTTCAAACTAATCTAGACCATAACGCTCTTGAAGCAAGTTAGGTAACACAATATCCAATTTCAGACAAGGAATATAACCCGGTGGCGTGGAATAAGTTTCCGTCCAAAAACTTTAATAAAGATTGCTATTCTGTAAAACTCAACATTTTTGGAGAACTACAAACAAACCATCTTTCCTAAACTAATATTTCATTTTCCTACTTTTCCTAAGAGCAAAATATTTTCCTAATAACACTATCAATATCGATTGCATCACTTTCCGCTCAGAAGTAAATCTCAGTGTACAGGGTTATCCAACCAAGACTGGACAAGGCGATTTTTTGACTTTTCCTGTACTTTTATAAAAAAACTGAAATAGCCATCTTAAGTCATTTTCTCCCGCGAATTCGAATATCTTCAGCAAAAAACAATTGAACATCAAACAAAAGTACTAGGGGTCACTTTGATATTTTTTTAAATGGGGTGCCGTATTTTTAATGAGCTTATCCGATTTCTCATATAAATTTTGATCTAAAATGTTGGATTTTTAATTCAAAAACGCCTTTTTTCTTCAGTTTTAAATTCGGAAAATGTTCGTCTACCGTAAGATTAATACCTGATAGATGGATACCCGTTTCACCTGTTCACCCTTTAACCTGCTTTAAAGCGTCCGTCAGTTAGACAAAATAATCAAGTTTCAAATTTCTATATATTTTTCACGAATTAATTACAAATTTAGTAGTTTTTGCAAATCTATTATTGCTTACGTATAAAAAAAGTATGACATATTAGAAAAAACTATAAATTAAAGTGAATAAC
The DNA here is from genome assembly GCA_963920685.1 of Polydrusus tereticollis. Lineage (NCBI taxonomy): Eukaryota > Metazoa > Arthropoda > Insecta > Coleoptera > Curculionidae > Polydrusus > Polydrusus tereticollis. The sequence continues at coordinate 113,588,800 of OY987328.1, forward strand.
TTTAATCTCAATAATATAATTGTTCTATGTGTCCTCCATTATTTTCAAAACATGACCGATGCCCCCTTTTCAATCAATCCAAAGAATCTCTTACAATATTTTGGTCCTGGTTAAGTCTATTAATTTCATTTATAATTTTTTGCTGAATGTCCTCCAGACTTCTGTTGGGTCGTTGATAAACTACATTTTTTAAATGACCCCATAAAAATGTATCCATTGGCGTGATATCGGGGCTATTTGGTGGCCAATGAATTGTTCCGTTACGGCCAATCCACTGATTGTAACGCTCGTTTAGGTATGTTACCACTTCTCGAACTGCATGAGGCGGAGCACCATCCTGCTGCCAAATGATATTGTTGTAGGCTTGCAATGGCAACCTTTCCAAGAAATCCTCGATATCGTTATGAAGAAAATGGAGGTATCTTTGGCCTGTTAAAGAGCCACGATAAAATAGTGGTCCAATAATTCGATTTTCTAACATCCCACACCAAACATTAAGTGAGCTCCAACCTTGAAACTTTATCATTTTATATCTATGAGGGTTAACTGCTGCCCAGTATCTTGTATTTTTCCGATTGTATACCCCCGATGTTGTAAATGACGCTTCGTCACTCCATAGAATTTTATTATATAAATTATAATCTTCGTCTTGCTCTCTCATCAGCATTGAAGCAACAAATCGAAATCGCAGTTCTTTTTGAAGCTGTGTTAAGTATTGAACGGGAAGGATGCAATATGGTTTTAGACCACATTTTTTTAAAGTTCTGTGAACTGTTCCATAGCTTACTCTCCGGAGCCCTGGACCATACCTTACTTCTCGTACCGCTTGCGGAATAGAACTCTTCGGATTTATAGTAAAATATTGAACAATAGCTCGATCCCTTATATTCCGTCTTTTCATCTTTCTTGGCTTATCTTTCAATGTCTTACTTTCTTCAAATAGGGTCTTAATTCTGAGAATTGTATCCACTGAAATGTGTCTCTGGAAACTCTCAAAAAATGTTCTTTGTGTTTGTCGAGCATTCTCTCCACTTTTGTAATATAATTTTATTACATTTAGCCGTTCTTCTAAAGAATATTTCATTATTTGTAATTAATTCGTGAAAAATATATAGAAATTTGAAACTTGATTATTTTGTCTAACTGACGGACGCTTTAAAGCAGGTTAAAGGGTGAACAGGTGAAACGGGTATCCATCTATCAGGTATTAATCTTACGGTAGACGAACATTTTCCGAATTTAAAACTGAAGAAAAAAGGCGTTTTTGAATTAAAAATCCAACATTTTAGATCAAAATTTATATGAGAAATCGGATAAGCTCATTAAAAATACGGCATCCCATTTAAAAAAATATCAAAGTGACCCCTAGTACTTTTGTTTGATGTTCAATTGTTTTTTGCTGAAGATATTCGAATTCGCGGGAGAAAATGACTTAAGATGGCTATTTCAGTTTTTTTATAAAAGTACAGGAAAAGTCAAAAAATCGCCTTGTCTATTCTTGGTTAGAACAGATTGTAGAGCACGCAAGGTGGTTAGCCATAGCCTGGCCAACGATAAGTTTATTGAAATACGGATCTCATTGCGCTCAAATTCGTCTTAATTAATCCAGAGCAGGCATGCAACAAATTTTGAGTTCAGATTAGTTCGCTTGTATAAAAGTTACGAGCGAGATCAGGACTTGTGTAAGTCGCGCCAATACTTTAGCAGCAACAGCAAGAACGAGTGGGATGACCAACAACAGCGAAAGTTCATTCAGATAAATGCATGGTTCAAATACTTAGTTGCCTTCTGGATCTCTCTCTCTTTCAAATGCATCGCCTTTAACTTCTATTAGTCATTAGGACCTTTGTTGGCCAAACTTCAAAATAGGAAATGGACTTGAGCAAAGCCCTGGATCATTTATAGGAAGTGTGAGCGTCTTTTTAGACATATTCTTCTCTCAGCTTAGCAGGTTAGGTTTGTCGAGGCTTCCACCATTAGTGCCTCTCCACTATGGCTGAAGGTAATTATTGTAGGAACTTGTAGGTGCAATCCGGTGGTGATTGCCTGCGTAAAATTGTAATTAGTGGGTTGGTGGATACGTCCGTACGTTTGTAGTAGTCCGCTATTACTTTGTCATAAAAGTGTCGGTATTTAAAAGTCTCTGTGTAGTATTCTATTTACAGTACATCTCAGACCGTAATTATTTTAACGCTTTATTTTGTAGTACCTGGAACTTGTTATGCGCTCTTTTGCTTATGGTGCACCATGGTGGCACCCCATAAGTCGGGACCGACCTGGCGAGAGTTTTGCATCAATTAACTTTAGTTCTATAACCTGTCTTGCTCTGTTATTCAACAAGCAGTATATAGAGCAAACCTGATAGGCAGCTTTTTTCAATCTCAATTCAAGGTTCTATTTCCAATTTAGTCCCAAGTACTTGACTGACATGAACCCAGTTTACATGAATTCCGTTAACCAAGGGCCTTGTCTCGGGACTTCTAACGCTGCTCTTCAAAAAGGAAATGGGCTTCTTCTTGGCAGGATTCAGGTGAATACTCCACTTTAAAAGCCACTTTTCCAAACCTCATAACCAGTTAGTGAAATAATGTAATAGTTAAAATAAATAATGTTTATTGTTGATTAGGATAACGAAATAATCTATTGTTCAGATTAAGACATGAGTTTGGGTAATTCGTAAAGTTTGGTAATATGTGACAATTAATCCATATCAATCGTATTATTCGTAGCTATCAATCAAGCCCTGATTTAATAATTTTATTCGAAACTAACGATTACCCAGCATGCCTTGCAATGATCATTTAACCCATTGCAATTTATCCTGTTGTAATGCCACTCATTCCATGAATGGTATATAAACGCATAATATGGGACAAGGAAAGAAACAAAGATTCATTTTTATATATTTGCCGCCCCCCCCCCCCCTCGCTACGCTACTGATTGACCACATTTCCCAAAAAATGCCGAACTTACGCAACTGCCTTAACTTTAAATGAAGTGGTCTGAATATGATACAAGTTATGCAAAAGAAAGAAAATAAGCTGCATGAGTATTTATTTTATTTTTGTATTTATAATGGGTTTTTGGGATAAGGAAATCAAAGAAACCCAAGTTTGACTAGCCGGCTTTTCCGAACATATATTGCTTACCTCAGGGCGTAATGCACCTATACTTTGATCTAGTCTTTTAAACGTACTGGGTTTGTTTGATTTCGGTGTTATTTTCCAAAACGTCGAATAATCAAACTTTAGTTTAATTTGATTGGCTGTTTAACCTTGGTGCGACCCATATATAGCAAAAGGAGAGTGTGTTCCTTTGGTCTCTTTTTCCCCACAAGATGTCCAATTTCATCCGGCCTGGTGAATAGGGCTGGCGGCCAAGGTTCATTTTTCATTATTCTGTTTTTGCATAACGTTGGACTGCTACATCAACTTATCACTAAAATCCAAACGGAATCGAACGGGGATCGAACCAACACTACACTAGTCCTTGCGCGGCTATGAGACAACCTTTGGTAACTTCTCAAGAAATGATTGTTCATTCACGCAATAGAGAAACCGATTTTAAAGATGTCCGGAAGATTTGAAGTCAATGGCATAATGTCAGTGGCGGCTTGCCAGGGGCGGCAGGGTCGGCAGTGCCGACCCAACAAAATAGGAGAATAGAACAGTAATAAATCTGGAATCTCTCATTCAATACTAAAAATGTCTATATTTTTAATTTTAACGATTTTTTAAAGCGAATGTTCTTTTAAATTTATTAAAAACAGTTTTATGCTTTTATTATTTATTATTATTTGTAAACGTATTTACCCTTGCACCGGTCGGTCATCTCCATATTAGACCATAAAAACGGGCGAAAGTCATATTAGTAGGCCTTAGGCCCCAGTTTATTAATGGACAGCCTAAGTCTGACGTCACAAGGGGCGTGACTTTTAAAAATCTTTCCAAACAAAAATAAATTGCATTGAAAATCCCATAAGAGATTTTTAAAACCAGTGCTGTGAGTTTAGAAACGATAAATAAGGAATTTCTTCAAGTTATTCATATTTTTAGTGATATGATTGACCCATTTACAGCCACAGATAGAGGTAAGTGTGTCCTGAAAATATTTAATCGCCATCTGAAAAAGTTTGAGGTTATGTTATTGTTGTTTACATTATTGTTTATTAAGACATAATTGTTAGTTTTTTGTAAAATAAAGCTTGTGGTAGTGTTTATTTATTAATATAAAGTAGACCCAGTCTATAGACTAAATAATTTATATTATAGATTCAATATTGGCTAAAGTGGTTAATACGTATTTTGTTACCCGAACAGAAAATTTTCAAGTTTGTGGTATTCCCTGCAAAGATAAAAGAAAGGAAAGCTCGGACATCACTTATAAGGTACCTAATAGAGCAAATATTATTATGTTAAAAAGGGGTAAATGCCTTGGAGTCAAACCATGTCCTATGGATGCAATTTGATTCAGGTCGGAGAAGTTCACACTATGATGAAAGACAACAGTTATAATATTGTGGTAATAAAATATCAACAACTGCATTATTTGTATACTACTACCTATCAGTCCCTGATAAGAAGTGCCTTCGAAATGCCCAAAAAACTAAATCCAGCGAAGTTAAAACAGCTGAGCTATATCCCAGTAAGCCTTATTCATGCAGCTATGGATCATCAGATTGATCAGCAATTTTAGTAATACTGTAGACCTTAACAACATTTGATGTACTGAAATAAAAATTTAAACAAATATTTATTGTTATTTTTATAACATTGTTTTATAATCTACATAATATATATTTCAAATTAATTGTATTAGGTATAGCATTGATATCCCTGTGCATACATAAGGATAGGTATGAGAATAGTTGTAACTAAAGCGTACTAAAAGTTTTTAAAGGTTTTTTCAAATTTCTTCCAAATCTTGTATCAAAAAATAATTTTCTGCTTTTAACGATGCTCCTAAAGCATGAGTCAATATCTTCAGTAACATCTGTCTGCTCACTTCTTTTCTAAAAATAATTTAATATAATGTTGGCCTTGCTTTTCTATTAAAAGTTAAATTAAACTATTAAATGTTCACATTTTTTACTTTAGTTTTTAGGAACGTGAATACATTTTGTATAATAAAAGCTATAACATACCTTTTTTCTGGAGATGTAATGCTAAATTGCCTTTTAGCGCTGAACTCAAATATTGTAGCCCTATTCTTTCTGTCATTGTGCCCAAATTGGCAGGTATAAATACAAACCAAAGAATGTTGGAAAGGTACTCTGCTCTATCTTGACTTCTACCATTGTAAAGCAAATAATGGTTCAACTCCAAGGCGTTTATCCCTTTTTAACATAATAATTGTTCTATTATGTACCTTATAAGATGCTTATAGGTGATGACCAGGCATTCCTCTCTTCTATCTTTGCAGGGAATACAACAAACTTGAAAATTTTCTGTTCGGGTAACAAAATACGTAACCACTTTAGCCAATATTGAATCTATAATATAAATTATTTAGGCTATAGACTGGGTCTACTTCATATTAATAAATAAACACTACCACAAGCTTTATTTTACAAAAAAACTAACAATTATGTCTTAATAAACAATAATGTAAACAACAATAACATAACCTCAAACTTTTTCAGATGGCGATTAAATATTTTCAGGAAACACTTACCTCTATCTGTGGCTGTAAATGGGTCAATCATATCACCAAAAATATGAATAAATTGAAGAAATTCCTTATTTATCGTTTCTAAACTCGCAGCACTGGTTTTAAAAATCTCTTATGGGATTTTCAATGCAATTTATTTTTGTTTGGAAAGATTTTTTAAACGCCCCTTGTGACGTCATCACTTAGGCTAGCCGATCGAGAAGGCTAGTTTAATGTGCAACCAAACATATAATCATGCTTTCTCTCGCTCTCTCTCTCTCTCTCCCTCTCTCTCTCTCTCTCTCTCTCTCTCTCTCTCTCTTTCTCTATAATATGCGAATATCCTTATTAGCAGCACAACGCCAGATTTGAATCTGCCTCATGTTGCCGATATGACCACTATTTTATTATATTTGAAGAATAATGACAAATATTAAATATTAATTAAAATGTAATACCTCCATATTTAGGTAATGCGTAGTGTATGGTAGACATTACTTAATTATTTGTTGTAAAATGGTCAATGGTTTAAATTTTTAATGTTTTTTTTTCAAATTCTGTTTTCAAAGATCAACGTAAATGAGCCACGCGATACTGGCAACCGCGGAGATTCTCGACCGACAGTGTAAAGTACCGGAACCGGAGTAAGATTATTCCTGGTTTTACTTAGTGCTTGTGACAATTTGCATTATTTTCTGGCCTAAGTACCTAAGTAGTTTAGTTTTTTTGTCTTGTGTACTTGTGCTGTGACGTTGATTGTGCAATTTACATTTAAGGGTTATTTTTTGTGGTGTTTTGCCGGCTCCAGGCTTTAAAAAGTGGGTAAAATATTAGGCGTAAGTAGCGAAAGTAAAAAAATGGAGGGAAACGCTTCCAATCCAGCTCAAATTGTTAGTATTACTAAGAGTAATGATATTGTTAATGACCTTATATTTCAAAATTTTGCATCGCTACCGCATGATGAAAAAATGATTATAAAAAACAATGGCCGTCCTATGCCAAAAATGGCTTCATTAATTACTGCAGCTAGCGGCAAAGGTTCAAATAGATTATTTAATATAAACTGGTATCAAAAACATCAATGGCTTACTGGTAGCGAAGCGAAAAATAAACTTTTTTGTTGGGCATGCTTACTTTTTTCTAAGAACAACCCTGAAGAAAATCAAAATCCTTGGAGTAGATGCGGGTATAACAACTTGAAAGATTTATTTAGAGCACTTCAAAAACACGATGTATCAAAAGAGCCTACGTACAGCCAATTAAAATTAAATTTATTTGGCAAACAAAATATTTTCACCGCTCTAAATACTGCTGAACGCGAAAATATTAAAAACCATAATAAGGCTGTAAAAAAAAATCACGCTCTCTTGCGACGATTAATTGATATAACTATTTATCTTGGAACTCAGGAGTTACCATTCAGGGGCCACGATGAGACGGTAGATAGTTTAAATCAGGGAAATTATAAGGAACTTGTAATTTTACTAAAAGCTTACGATCTAGAATTTCAGGAGTTGTTGTCAAATTCAAAGATATTTAGCGGAGTTTCAAAAACCATTCAAAATGAAATAATTCAAAGCATAAGCCATGTTTTAAATAATAAAATTGAAAATGAGCTTAAACAAGCATGCTGTTTTTCTTTGCAAGTAGATGAAACTACAGACACATCGTGTTGTTCTCAGTTATCCATTGTTGTTAGGTATGCGCTAAATGGCAATGTTAACGAGAGATTTCTGGGTTTTTGGGATGTCAGTAAAAGTCACAAAGCGGAGGATATTTTTACAGTTTTAAAAGATAAATTTTCAGATTTTGATCTGCCTAATAAATTAGTTGGCCAAACGTACGATGGCGCGGCTGGTATGTCGGGGGAGCTAAACGGGCTACAAAGTAAAGTTAAAAGTGTTGCTCTACAAGCTTTATTTACTCACTGTCATGCACATCGGTTGAATTTAGTTTTGCAAGATACTTGCAAAAAATTAAAGAATGTAGAATCTTTTTTGCTAACTTAAGCGGATTTGCTGCTTTTTTTTTTCATATTCCCCAAAGAGAACACACGTTTTAGAGCGCATTTTAAAAAAGAGACTACCAAATGTTTGCCAAACACGATGGAATTTTAAATCTCGGCTAGTGACTACCGTAGCAGACTACCGCGAACAGCTATTAGAAGTTTTTGAAGAAATAATTAATGGGGATGATTTCGAAAAAGACGGTATCTCAGTACGAGAAGCTGTCGGTTTAAGAACCCTTTTAGGCAATTTTGAGTTTAATGCGTTGTTAAGCGGTTTTAAAAAAATTTTTATTCATACGGATTTAGGTTTTGAAATATTACAGAATCAATCCACCGATATTGTTTACTCTCAAAAAACAATCAAACTCATAGAAACCCTTAAAACATATCGTCAAAAAGAAAATCACTTGGAATTTATATTAAGCGATATTAAAGATCTCTTAGATGTCAAGGAAATTCCCACGAAAAGACAGAAACGTAGCGAACCAACCGAAAATCCGTATCGGCGCCTATTATTATGCAATTAGAGACTCGCTTTGCAAATTTTAAACATCTACAATTCTTTAAACTTTTTGAGAAAACTAAATTTTCAAATTTTGCTAATGATTTTCCCAAATACTTAATGAATAGTTTATTAACATGTTATCCCACCTTTTTTAATAAAACCAAACTGGAAACCGAATTAAAAGTATTATTGCGGATCAAGAAATATTTGGAAAATGGGAAAAGTTACTTGATATGTATACATTTATTTATTCAAACCAGCTGCAAAATACTGTTCTTGAGATTTTTAAATTGGCTTCCTTAATTCTTTCTTTAGCTCCAACATCGTCATCAAATGAGCGCGATTTTTCTTGTTTAAAACGAATTAAAACTTATGCACGTAATCGTAATACTATGAAGCAAAGAACGGTAAACCAATTTGTCGTCAATTGCAATAGAAAAATCTTTATTAAAATAAATACAAAAAACACAAACATTTTACGATGATGTTATTTATCATTTTGCTACGTCAAAAAATCGACGAATTGAACTAATTTATAAACATTCATAAAGTTTCAAACGTTCTAATTTAAGAATAAACTGACTATTTTATTCTCTTGGTGTTGTAATGAAAATAGAGTCTTCTTAATTTAAGATCACTTAAATACCTATTGCTCTTATGATGATACGCATGAAAATTTTATATATTTTTAAATTTTTTCATATTTTCTGAGGGGCACAGCAAATCATTGAGTTTTTGATTAAAATTTTTCCGAGAATTTTGCCGACCCTGTTGAATAGCTCACGAGCCGCCACTGCATAATGTGAGGTACCAGGAGATAGGAAAGATGTATTTCGTGCTATGACTTATCTGCGTCTAATTTGAGTAACTTAGAAAATATTGTGCGTATTGACAATAACTTTCAGGACGTTATTTTAGACACTTATCGATTTATTATTATTATTCATCAACACTGAGAAGGCCCCGTAAATAAATAAATAATGCTGATATCCACTGCAAAACCCAGTACGCACATCAACATTAAACAGCTTGGCATAATTATATAGAAATGAACGTGGCCATTTACTGTCTGGCCGGCCGTACTTTACACAAATTAGATTTAACGTGTATTTATTAGACTGAGGTGCAGTTCGGGCTAATGCGCGAATATTTCCCGGGCTACCGCTCTGCCGTAGATATTTACATTTTCAGTCGGTATAAACAACACGTGCTCTCACTAACTGATTACGACTGATTAGTGGCCACTGACTTTAGTTCGGGTATCAATGAAAACTTTTAACAACTGCTCATACAGTTAATAATAGGTGGAAAAATTGTTCTTTTTTCTCAACTATCAGTACTGGTGACCAGATCATCATATATGCTTTATCCTAATTTAATCAGCTCGGAATCGTTTCATAGACACTTTTACACTTATTATGACATATAAATATGTATATCTATGTATTTGAGAAACTTTGTTCTCTGGGCCATATGTCCCAACGAGCGCTGAATTATAAGGCAAAATTTGGATCATTTTGACTAGCAGCAAAGAAACTTGCGTAGCTATAAGTTTATTTGCTAGCAGTTACTAAGACACAAGCTCAGATTGCAGAAACTACCGGAGAGAAACGGATGAATATCTGCTTTAAATGATAGGATGTTACACTGCTGCTACCTGCAGACCGGTTTCGAACTCTTTGGTTCTGTACTGTACTAACGAGAACCAAAGAGTTCGAAACCGGTCTATAGGTAGCAGCAGTGTAGTATCCTATCATTGGAAATAAATTTTCATTCCTTTCTTTCCGGTAGTTTCTGCAATCTGAGTTTGTATTTTAGTACTAACAGTATTAGTCAAAATACGGCAAATTGTGTTTTATAATTCAGCGCTTGTTGGGGCATATAGCCCAGAGAATAGCTGTTTTAGCATAATTTGGTTAATCCCTATTGTATAAAGTCTCAGCAAGTGGCTAGAGAACAAAGTTTTTCACATATATACATATTTATAGACTAGCGAATATTGAGGAGTGCAGCAAATATTAACATATTAACATACTTATATGTCATATTATGATTGTCACTGGTCAAGTAGTATTAATTTGCTATCACTGTTATACTTATTAAAACACCGTCTTCTAGGTGGCGCTGTTTGGGCATGATTTAGTTTCTTTAAATTTTCTTAATACAATTGGCATGATCCATTTTTTATTTCTCAGCTTAAAGAGCAACTGTGACGCACACGCAAAGCTTTATTTTTCAACCGATAACACCTACTATCACTTGTTTTACACTAATTTAGTTCTTTTCTTTCAAGAATAATCCGAAAACTTCAAAAACAACAGATCCAAACACGAAATATTGCCTGTCGATAATGAGTATTAGACATAAGCATACCTCACTTTAAATTAAGCGGCAGGTACGTGGTTGCCGACCCTGGGTTTTAACTTCGAACGTTGTTCGATACATGGTGTATGTTTGGTTGCTCTCCTCCAAGCCTCATATACACACGACAGGGTATAGGCATACCGATCCCAGCCCGGGTTACTTGTAGAGTAAAACAATTTAAGGTAAAATAAAACCCAAAAGGAGTAAGTTTTGGATTCCTCGGTAACAGTGTATAAAGTGCACTTATTACTTGGTGCTTTTTATTTAAGCGAATGCAATAATTGTCATGCCCGACGGACGATGACCCACGTTAATTTTGACGTACATGTTTACCTTTGAAGGGTTTAACTTGCAGTGTCTGTCGAGGAACTGTCAGCTTGCTTTGTCGCTAGAAAATCACGCCCCCCTGCCATACTGATCAATCACAAGGTAGCATATTTCGCGCGTTGTGTTCTAATTAGCTATTTATTATTCCGTCATGTTTTCTGAGGACCAATTGTTATTGTTCCGTCTTTGTATACCGCTGTGAGCTTACTTTTCTAGCGGCAAAGCGTATCAAAAGATATACGTTTTAACACTGAATCTGTATTAAGAAAACACTTTTTTTGCTTAAATAACCGTAGCGACAGGCCGCTGTTGTAGGAAAATATTTGCAAATTGTGTTGTCGGTTGACTGGATATGTGTAATTTGTTCTGAAAACATTAGACGCATTTTATTTCTCTGTTTCTCTGACCGTTGAGGAATCGTGTTGCTAATGGAATATTTGACAAGCAGTTATTTTATCTACACAAAAAGTAGTAATGATTCTGAAAACATTAGTTGCATTTAATTTCACTATTTTTATTGCATTTGAGCAATCGTTTCCCCAACAGAATATGAAATTATCGCATGTGAAAGTGTACAAATGTATATTATGTATGTTTATTGACAAAAATAAAGTTACTCGCCTTTCCTGATAATTTTTAGCTAAAAAAAGCTTGGCACATATAATATTTTTCTTCAGAAAGTATTCTAATTAGACATATTATTTAGAAAAATAGCTGCATAAAAATACGTGGCATATATAAATTTGACAATAGAGTAATTTTATATTTTAAATTGACATCCATATTCTTAAAAGTAATTAGTTTTTTGGTCCAAATACACCTCGAAATACACATTCCGTATCACAAATTCTTAATATATGCATGCATATATATTCCGCCAGGTGACACTTACGCCTTTATGGCATTTATAAATAATTTATATACACTTGAACGTATCTTTTTAGAGAAGACCGTGACTATAGTGGGGGACTTTAATTTATCAAATATAAATTGGATTTCTATAAATAATGAAAATTATTTGCATTCTACGCAAGCAGATGAAAGGTCTTCCTCTATGGTCGACGCATTCTCGTATTTCGAATTAATGCAGTTTAATAATGTATTAAATATTAATAGTAAAATATTAGACCTAATTTTGTGCAACAAAAATTTAATCACTAATATTATGCGCTCGGATAATTATCTGGTTGATGAGGACCAGCATCATCCATCTTTGGAATATTCAATTAAAATTTCTGTAACTCAGTCTCTCACCTACCAAAGTCGTACAATTTTTAATTTTAGGAAAGCAAATTACTATGTTATTAACACTAGCTTGGCCGCCATAAGATGGGAGGACATTTTGCTTAACAAATCTGTGAATACTATGGTTGAATTATTCTATGCTGAACTAAATAAACTTATTGAAAAACATATACCATCTTTCAGAGTTAGGGGCAGGTATCCGATATATTTTAAAATAGAAACTATTAAGACAATTTTAGAAAAAAATAAACATCATAAAAAATACAAAAAATATGGAGATCAAATTTCATACCAAATGTCGAAGATCTAGACAATTAATAAATAGTGATTTTAACTTGTATATTAAGAGCGTAAAGTTAGAGATTTTAAATAATAGTAAAAAATTTTGGAACTATGTGTCCAATAAAAAAAGGTCAAGTGCTTCAATCCCTCGGGTTCTTCATTATGGCGACTCGGTTGCTGAGGACAAGAAGAGTGTCAGTAACCTGTTTGCTACATTTTTTAAAAGTGTGTACTTGACAGCTAATACGGGACAGAAGCTATCTTATCCTATGAGTAAAGGTGCAAAGGACAATATTTTGGTTTCGGAAAATGAAATAAGGGATCTTATAGAAACATTGGACATAAAAAAAAGCGCTGGGCCCGATGGAGTGCCACCTTTATTTATAAAATATTGTGTACGCCATCTCGCCAAGCCACTTCATCTTATTTATAATTTGTCTCTACGGGAAGGATGCTTTCCCCATAAATGGAAGGCATCCTATGTAATACCTATATTTAAGAGTGGGGACAGAAGTAGTGTGTCCAATTAGTAAAATCAGTATATTTGCAAAAATTCTTGAAAAAATTGTTTATAAAAAAATCTTCTCTACTGTAAAGAATACTATTATTGAACAGCAACATGGCTTCTTTCCCAAAAGATCCTTGGAGACAAATGTGTTGTGTTATTCTCAGAATGTTTGTTTGGCTATGAATAGTCAGAAACAGGTCGATGGCGTGTACACCGATTTCAGCAAGGCTTTCGATAAAATCAGTCATGAGGTGCTGATGGAGCGACTTGTTGATGTCGGGGTGTACGGAGCGATGTTAAAATGGGTTTCGTCCTACTTTTGTGACCGAACGCAGATTGTTGTGGTAAACGAGTATCACTCGGAGCCATATGGGGCGTCGTCGGGGGTTCCCAAGGGAAGTCACTTAGGGCCTCTATTCTTTATAATTTATATCAACAACATAAGCCAGTGCTTTTTAAATAGTAATTTTATCATGTATGCAGATGATCTTAAAATCTATCGTACGATGGAGGCCTAGGAGGACTGCCTTAAGTTACAGGGGACCTCGATAGGTTGCTTCATTATTGCAATGCAAACAGCCTCTTTTTGAATTTGGATAAGTGTATATCTATAACGTTTACTAAAAATATTAACTTAATTAACTTTAACTACAATATAAATTCAAAAGTTTTAAAAAGAGTTGACCGAATTAGGGACCTTGGTGTGCTTTTAGACGGCAAATGGTCTTTTCGATTTCACTTTGATATAATTACGGCTTAAGCTAAAGTCTGTGCGTTTTAAGAAGTCCGCTAAGCCATAAAACCTCTTGAGCATTATGTTGGTGGCTCTCAAACAATAAATTATATTGAAGGTAATTTTGGATGTTGATGAATTACATTTTCTAAATAAAATAATTTAAAGTAAATAAAAAATTAGTTTAGGTAAAGAAAAATAATAATTTTTTAGCTTTTGTAGTATTCAGACAAATTAGTTTTACGAATTCTTTTTTATAAAGTTTTGGTTCTAAAAAGAACTGATTTTGTAGTCTTGCGACAGAACGTACCTACTTGTAGATAGGTACTACTAAAAGTAGTCTTCCCCTGCATTTGAAATCTTACCCATGCTTTCAGACTCATCAGAATCAACATCATCGTCATCATCATCATCATTCGTAATAATTAACGGTCTTACTTCGTCCATAACCTGTTCTGTCTCATAAGATTCAAAAATAATTTTTTCTGTGTGTTTAATGCATTTCCGCCTTTCTTCTTTGCCCGCTTAGCTAAGCGCCTCCTCCCATAACTTTATAACGCTAGGCTTACCGATATTTTTACAGGCATGTTTGTCATAATAGTTCTTGCTAATACCCCATACCAATTCAATTGCGTTGTAATGACAATGGTAGGGCGGCAATCTCAAAACTTGATGTTCATATTTGAGGGCTAATTCGTCAACAACATACTTTTTGTTAAATGACTGCTCTTTACACTTGCTTAAAAGTTCACTTTTTAAATATAAATTTTCATGGTTTATGTTTTTCTTTGACAACCACTCTTTTATTTCTTCCTTTTTCCAGCTGCTTGTAGGGAATTTCTCTTCGAGTCTCGTATGGTAAGAGGCATTGTCTAAAACAATTAAGGAAGGTTTTTCTAAACTTTTTAAAAAATTTTCCTCGAACCAATGCTCAAAAATTTCAGCATCCATATTGCCGTGATAATCATCAGTTTTTTTTGTTGATGAAAATATCAAACTGGCATTTAAAACAAAACCTTCTTCATTACCAGCATGTAATATAATATACCTTTTTCCATTACTGGCACGGGTACTTGAATAACAATGCTTTGAGTCATCCTGCCAAGACGTTTTTGTTGAAGTTCCGTTTGCAAATACCCATGTTTCGTCAAGAAAGACAACTTGTCTTGACAATTCCGATTTTTTGTTGTTTAAATAATCCCTTAAAAATTGCCATCTTTTCGAAACAACATTAAACAGCTCGCAAAGCAGTTTTCTGTTGTTCGTTTTTTTATATTTGAAACCCATGTTTTAAGATGATGGACAAACTGTCAGTTCCAATATCGCAACGTTTTTTCTGCTTTATCTTTTCAAGAATAGCTTTGAGGGTAACATATTCCTTGGCTTTATACATATCATAAACAATATTCCTAATAGAGAGTTTTATCCCTTGGGATAAATCCAAGGTTTTTGAATGGAGTCGAACCCTTTTATATGGTCTGTCCAAATCCTCTTCACTCTTTTTTCGAAGTCTTCTTAAGGTCTTCTCTGAAATGCCGCAAGCATCAGACGTTCGTTTTTGCACTGCCAAAACAGACTCTAACGGGCCCGAGTTATCTTTTTCTAAAGTAAAATAACGTTCCACTTGTAATACCAAACGGCGTTCACCTGGAGATAAATGCCTTCTAGGCGATGTGCCACCTTGCTGAACATTTTCCATAACTTTGCTTAATAACTGATTTTAATTCACACACAATGAGAAACAAACTAAAAGTGAAAAGCACAACTACTTATTTAAAATAAAGTAGAACATACCATCCCGCACTTCAGCAAATTTTAATTATTTCTTGGAAAATAGTAATTATTATGAAGATTTAATTATAATAATCCCAAAATAATGTCATTATCGGAAAAGTATATCTGACAAAATCTTTAACATATTTAACCATCCCGCACTTGAGCAAATTTTAATTGGTTCTTGGAAAATAGCGATTATTATATAGATTTAACTATAATAATAGCAAAATAATTTAATTATCTATTTAATTATTATTTATGCTCAACGCGTAATTCTAAGATAATTTTGTTTTGAAACCTCTGATTTTGCCCAGTAATAGAATACAGTAAACCAGTGGTATGTTCGGTGTGATCAAGTATAGCGAAGGTGCGAAGATATTGTAACTTAACCGACTTACTGTTTTAAAAGCGATAACACGATAACATCCCTTGGTGATTTAATCCGATATCGGACTTCTTAAAACGCACAGACTTTAACAGATTGTTAGGATTCATTGTCAGAAACTGTCAGGTTTTTAGAGAACCAAAAGCACTATTATCACTTTATTTCGCATTTGTTTACAGTAAACTCTCTTTCGCTTCGGTTATATGGAATCTTAATTATAAAATTTATATAAACAGAATCGAAGCAATTCAAAATAAATTTCTCAAAGTATTGGCATATAAACCGCTTGTACCCCGGAGAATGTAGCCAAAAAATTTAAGATTTTACCGCTTTCCGAGAAGCGTCGAATGTCGGATATATACACAATATTTAAACTTATAAACCATCAAATTGATTCACCACTTCTTTTATCACTTTTGAGTTTTAATGTTCCTGCAAGGGAACTAAGAAGTCATGAATTGTTTAATATACCATTGCTCAGAACAAATTTGGGACGTAATACCCCGTTGACTAGAATGCAAATAGTTTGTAATAAGTATTGTTATGACATTGAAGTTTTTTCTGCTTCAATTTTGAAATTTAAATCAAAACTAAAAGAACTTTTCCTCGCGTATGTATTTGTTAATGTATGAAAAATATTCTATGTCTATTTTTTCCATTCATATTAATGTAGAAACCCAATATTAATATTAAATTGTATTTAGCGGATGCTTTTTTGGAACTCAGTTCTGTTGTATCCTAAATTTTATAAATAAATAAATAAATATTTTCTACTAACTCTCGCCACGAATAATCTAGAATTTAAAAGTATTGAAACATTTATAGTTTTTTCTTTCTCTACCATTTCTCATTTGAATGACGTTTATTTTAAACAGAATTGGAAAAGTGCCAAAGTCTAAAATCAAATTTATTTTTATTGAATTAGCCCCCCTTCCCCCAACATGGATTCCTAGATCCGCCACTGCTTCTCTTTTAAGGACGGCTTTGACGTTCTGGAAAATGAAAGAGACCTTAATTAATCTTATTAATATTTCTAATAAATATAATTTTCTAAAGGTTACAATACATCAGTTTCATGCTGGTGTTTTTAAATATTATGCTTTATTAACGTTACCATTTATGTTTCCGACATTCTTATTATTAAAATGAGTGTGACAGTGACAAATACATTTTCTCTTCTCTTGAAAAGTTCAAGGGTTCATAGACTGCCGGAACAGACAGATACAGGCGCACAGATAAAAAAATAATTTTCTACACCAAGGATTTCACAGAAAAATAAGGTGGCCTTGATGATGACGCTACAGTCTTTCAAAACAGCAGTCTACACGTTATATTTCCTGCTAAAACTAGTACCTATGTAAAAGCTGGAGATGGCTAGATGACTAGGAAGAGTATGTAGATGCTTTTGAAAAACAAAACTGTTGAGAAAAATCAAACTTCATGCATTTTTTCACAGGCAGCAAGAAGATTAAGAGCAGGAAGAAATTATATCTATATCTGACATAAGTATTGCAACAAAATGAAAAATTAAAAAATAGCCAGATAACTAGCACGCACAGGGAAGCTTCCTGTAAACATCACAACAAAATTTCGGTTCACAGGAACCGACGATTGGCTTTCAGCGCCACCTGACATTAGATACCTGCTTATGCGAGATCCATTCCAGCGTTTGGTCTTCTCTAAGACCTCGCTGGTCTGGTTAGGTGGATAGCTCGATTGCTACGAGATGTCGCCACGTGTAACATCTCGCGTATGTTCACAACAAAATTGTTTGCTCGGGTTGTCCGTGATCATCAGGGTGGAGTGAAAACGGCATCGAGAAAAAAATCCTTAAATTAATTGGCCTATATTTGAAAAAGTTGCCTAATACAATGATCTATTCTAGAAAGAAAAACGTGGCTCAAGATGTTGTCAAAGGGCATCTTACGCTTTTTTCCACTTAGCCAGCCACGAATGTTGGACGCACATTTGTAGCAGCAGATCTGGGGAGACCAATTTTTATCCTGGTCTCCAATTTTACAGCCAAAATACAAGTGGTAAACCTTTTGTCTTAAAGGGCTAAGTGTACGTTTTTGTTTCACAACAGTCACTTCACCACATATATAACAAAAATGATCCGGCTTATTTAAACAAACTCGCGACATGTTGCTCAAAAGTCTCTAATTTCTTAAATACGATCAGCTCTCAATCAACTGGTGGTTAAAATACAACTAACTTACAATTTAGGATTTATGTTATATTTATTTAAACCCCGTATAAAGTACACCTGTTATAATAAGTCCAGGTACTTCTCATTTAATAGTCGAATTTTCCCATACATTACGGGCAGGTAGGTAATTATCATAATTAGCATGGATCTATAAAACCGGAGCCAACTGAGACTTTTGCAAGACAGATTGTTAGTTAGTCTAATATAATAAGTAAGATTTTGCTATTTTGGTCTCGGAAACATTTTTGCTGTTCCCCAGTGTTATTTAGGTCTGAAAATGCTTCTTTCGGAGCAAAACATGTTACCATTCTATTAACTAATTTAAGGCCGAGACGCCTTTTCAACTCTCTATTTATTAAGGTTTACGTTTATTTTTCAGAGTTCAGTCCTGTCCTGTATTCCTCCCAGCAGCACCCGTCACAGGCATGATGGACGTTCGCGCATAAAACTGACGAGTGAGTCATGGCGCCTTCACAAATGGCTCTGCGGAGCCCCGTATATCACTTTTATTACGGCCATCTTCATTTTCATATTTCATATTTGCATTTTCTGTGCCGTTATAAATCAGCCGGTTTATGGCTAATTAGGCCTTTGTGCCGGCGGACGGGGCCGTAACGGCTTATCGGACGAGGCCCGGGAGGATGTTACGACCGGGGGGGTAGTTTTTGTTTATTCAAAGACTTTTCTGGATTTTTTCAACTTGGATTATTTAATGGATATTCATAGAAATGTTAAACGCCGAGTATGATGATTGTGTAAAAAATACCTCCAAAAGAGAATATCTGTAATATCATAGAATGCTACACCGATAAAAAAAAATGTAAAAATACACTCTAAAACATTGGTCACTTTTATGCTACACAAATATGTCGCACCCTCAATGCAACACTACCACAACTCAAAATATGTCAATTTTGAGTTATGTGGTGCAAATCGATACTTATATATCAGACTTGCTAGTACAAAAGTAACATAACTCTAAATCTAAGGATTGTTTTTTTATTAGCAGATATGTTAGTATGCTTCGAATACAAATTATAAATATCCTAGATGCAAGACTAACGTATTTCAAGTTGTGGTGGTGTTGTATTGTGGATACGCAAATGAGCTGCCAGCTCGTTCAACAGCATTTTGAGATGTGTTACTATTGCATCAAACGGTTTCATTCCCGAAATTCTAATTTACGCGCAAATTAAACTTGTGGTGACTTTTACGGTTTGTTATCAATTTAGTTTCGAAGATTTCCAATCAAAATATGTTTGTCCACTGTGTTTAAGTTTTTTATGTAATTATAACAAATTAAATAAGTTATTTTATTTTACAAAATGAGTAAACGAGCAAGACAGATAGTGAAATTAGAACGAAGTTTAAATCGAAGCCCATCATCTCTTGTAAGATTGGTAAGTTGCTGACATCTACTCTCTATCGTTTGTATCTTGAAAAGTGCAGAGAAGATGACAAACCGTTTGTGAAAAAATGTATTTATGAACAAATTTTTAACACAGAGTATAACCTAGGTTTCCATAAACCGAAAAAGGATCGATGTAGTACTTGCGAAAGTTATAAGAATTCAAATGATGAGAAGAAAGGCGAATTAAAGCTTGTAGTTGAAAAACATCTTAAAGACAAAGAGTTATCACGAAAGGAAAAGGCTAAGGACATAATAGATGCATCAGAAAATAAAGATAAAAAACCGTAGCGATGTATGATTTGCAGGCTGTGCTTCCTACGCCTTCGGGAGAAGTATCATCTTTTTACTATAAAAGCAAAATTTCGACGTATAACTTGACAGTCTATAATACTGCTGGTAAAAATGGACACTGCTATGTTTGGAGTAAGGATATTGCAAAACGTGGGTCCAATGAAATAGCTAGTTGTGTCCTATCTTTTTTGAAGAATGTTTGTTCCGGAAAAGAAAGTGTTATATTTTAATCAGACAATTGCGTTAGTCAGAATAAAAATAAATTTGTAGCTGGAATGTACATGTACGCAACACAACATCTCGATATTGAAAAAATAAGTCACAAGTTTTTAATTACTAGCCACCGAAAATGAGGGCGATTCTATGCATTCGTGCCTAGAACGAGAAAAACGAAGAGTTGTGAGGGGCAGCTCTATTTATATTCCACAACAATGGATACCGGTAATCGCTTTGGCGAAAAAAAAATGGCTTGCCGTATAAGGTTCATGAAATTAACGCAACCTACAATTAAAAAAATATTGAAATTACTGAAATAATACAAAATTTTGATCATCTGTACCTTATAAAGTAAATTTGTTTCATCATCAGCTTCTTGAATGAATTTATTAATATCGTCTCTCGATAAAACTTTAGATTTCTTCCCTCGGTATCCGACGTTTTTGTTCTTAATAAAAGGCACCAATTTTGAAAACTTCTTTATATCAATATTTTCTTTAACATTCAATGTACTCTTCAACATTGAGTAGACACTCCATAAAGTAGAAGGTTTTACAGTTTTTGATTTCTCCTCAAAATAGCATATAAGTACCTTTTCAGACACTTTTTGTATATTTTTCTTGCCGCACCATTCACGGAATTGGTTATAATTTTTCTCGTATATAAATTTTGATTTCGCCGGTAACATGTTAGCTATAGCCGAATTTGCTATATCGGCTATATTTGAAGGAATCTCGCTATCACTATCGTAATCTACATCCATTTTAAGTACTTATACTATTTATTTAAAAAATTGCAATAAATATGAACAGCTATCAACGTATGACAACAAAACAAGCAACGTGCCAACAAACCATTTCTATAGTAACGACAGGGCTGTTAACTTGATTATGTGAAATTATATGGTAAAATTTTTATTATAATATACAATTTTACCGATTAATTCAAACTTTCAGTTGTACAAAAAATGTTGTTTGTATTTCGTTTGTGAAATTCGTGTTTTAATGGCACATTCGAGAGAATTTTTCCCCTCGACCTGCGGTCTCGGCAAAAAATTGACACTCTCATATGCCATTAAAAAAACACTCACTTCACGCACTTAATACAAAAATAACTATTTTTACTTACTTTTTATATTTTTGCATTTATTATAGATGTTGTTTTATTAGACAATAGAAAAATAGCTTAAAAATCGAACTAAAGTTAGTACCGTGTTAGACATTTTTCTTTAATGCAATACTACCACATCTCAAAATATGTCATGTATTTCATCACTTTATTCAAGATTATTAATATAATAAAAAAGTATACACTTTTTAACGTTCATCATCTTAATATAAACACTATAAACAATTTAAATTTTGAAAATAAACGCATAAACTTACATAAATAAAAAAGTTAAAATGAATTTTTTCAACCGCCAAAACTTTAAACGCGTTTTTCTCGAAACTATCAATTTTGAGTTGTGGTAGTGTTGCATTGAGGGTGCGATGTGTTAAATTACATCTTGCCCGAAATTACATTGTTCATATAAAATTTTAAAATGTAAATATACCACTAAGAATGGATTATTACAGTAAGTGTGTAATAATAAAATGTAAATTTAGTTTTGTAGATAGTTAATTACACAACTTAGTCGACTTCAATTCATGTATACTTACAATATTTTAGTGCGTATTTTTACATTATACGTAGGGATATGTAAAATACCTATTAATTTTTACTATTTAATATATGTTTTTTTTACGGTGTATTATTATACTGTAATAATATTTAATAAAAATATATTCTATAGCTGTTAATGGGTTGCTTATTGGCAAACCTTTTTTGATGTATATTAAATAGATTATATTTCATCTAAAAATATTTTCCTAGAAATGTACTCTCTTCTCAGCAAAATATTTTTGGACAGAAAAAAAGGTCATATCCATCAAAAAAAGTTTACCAATAAATACCCCATAGCAACAGTCAGAAAGTATATTTGTAACAAAAAAAGGTTACCAAGCTAAACACATAAAATACACTGAACAGCAATATTAACGCACCACTAAAAATTTCCAACAATTTTGATGTTATATATCTTCTAAACACTCAAATATATTTATAAAACTCACCTGTCATACATTTTCAACCAGATAAATAATTTAGAATATTTAAATTAGCACAAAACTGAAAAATTACAGGAGTTGCATCACCAAAAACAAAGAACGATCGAAATGGCCGCACGCACGCACGCACGTTCTTTGGTCGGCAGCATCGCGTGATGATCGGTGGTCTGGTAACGTGACCCGAACCGTTAATGTGATTGGTAGTGTTAACCAAGTACATTGTAAATCTACTTTTTTGATGTATATTAAATAGATTATATTTCATCTAAAAATATTTTGCTAGAAATGTACTCTCTTCTCAGCAAAATATTTTTGGACAGAAAAAAAAGGTTATATCCATCAAAAAAAGTTTACCAATAAATACCCCATAGCAACAGTCAGAAAGTATATTTTTAACAAAAAAAGGTTACCAAGCTAAACCCATAAAATACACTGAACAGCAATATTAACGCACCACATGTTATATATCTTCTAAACCCACTGTCCGATTTCAATGATTTTTTTTGCACCTGATAGGT
Organism: Polydrusus tereticollis; assembly: GCA_963920685.1. Lineage (NCBI taxonomy): Eukaryota > Metazoa > Arthropoda > Insecta > Coleoptera > Curculionidae > Polydrusus > Polydrusus tereticollis. Next base: position 113,611,335 of record OY987328.1, read on the forward strand.
TTATCCTTTAGGAATATTACTGTACTCGCAATTTTTGTTAGGAAGTTAATTTTCATGGTATACCGGGTGTAACAAACATGTTGTGTTTTTTTCCCAAAATTTGAAACACCCTGTGGAATATTCTAGGATTCGTACAATATTGCATTGCAATTCTAACGTGAGTCACGTGTTTTCGCAACGTTTTGTTTTTTGGTTCAATTAGTTGGGTTCAATATTAATGAAAATAGACACTTTTTTAAATCAGCTTGTTTTTTATTCATAAATCACACTTTTATTGATACCTTGATTAACTAACATAAGTAGGCTATGTGAGCAAATGTCAAAGTAATTCTCAGTAGGGTTTGTATTTTGAAAATTATTTTAATTTGATTTAAGTATTGTTTGAAATCAAGTAAGTTAGTAAATTTTGATTTTCCGCTGTTGGGTGAAAATGGAGCGCGTTACAAGAAATTTGACCCGTGACGAGTGTGTTCAAGCAGTGACTTTACATGGCGAAGAAATGAGCTACCATGCCATTGGTTTGAGATTGAGAGTTACCCATACTACAATATCCCGTGTTGTTCAACGCTTTAGAGAAACCAATGACAACCATAGGCGTCCTGGGCAAGGCAGGCCTCGAGTCACTACAGTGGCTCAAGATCGTTTCATTAGATTACGTGCTTTAAGAGAACGATTTACCACGTCGAGAAATATTTTAATCGAACTTAGTGCCGTTCATAACATCCAACCGAGCATTGATACTGTGAGAAGACGTCTTACCGAGCACAACTTGCATATTAGAGTACCAGCGACAGGCCCCGCATTAAACGAAGATCACCGTAGAGCTAGATTACAATTCGCAACGCAGCATGTAAACTGGACTACTGAGGACTGGGGGCCTATTTTGTTTACGGACGAATCTAGGTTTTGCCTTAGTCTTCATTGGTTTTGACTGTATAGCTCCGATTGACGTCTAAGAGTGAGGGGAGGAATTTCCTTAACAGCGCGGACAGATCTTGTTCCTCTACGTGGAGGTTCGTTAAACAGCGAAAGGTATATTTCTGATATTTTATCAGAGCACGTTGCACCTTTTGCTCCTTGTATCGGCAATAACTTTTTTTTAATGCACGACAATGCGAGACCACATGTAGCTAGTATTGTAACTGAATATTTGCAAGAGGTAATTATTCAGATTCTCCATTGGCCATCTCGTAGTCCAGATCCTAACCCAATCGAGCATATGTGGGACGTTATTGGCAGAAAATTAAGACATCGTCAGCCTCCCCAAGCAACCTTGCAAGACATAGAAAGGATAGTTGTTGAAATTTGGAATGAAATTGAACAAAATCAAATTGAAAACCTAAATATGAGTATGCTACGCCGATGTGCAACCGTTATTAGAAGTAGAGGCGGAAATACACGCTACTAATTAATTTTTATTTTTATAACATAATTATTGATCTGTTTATTTGTTATTTTTTGTTAGTGCCATGTTTTTAAAATTACTTCTTATGATTTTCTAATAGAAATGTATACTGGAATATAAAATCGTCTATCTTCATTAATATCGAACACAACTAATTGAACCAAAAAACAAAACGTTGAAAAAACACGTGGCTCACGTTAGAAGTAATATACAATATGGTACGAATCCTAGAAGATTCCATAGGGTGTTTCAAATTTTGGGGAAAAAACACAACATGTTAATACCATGAAATTAACTTCCTAACAAAAATTGCGAGTACAGTAATATTCCTAAAGGATAAACCTATCATGTGCAAAAAAAATCATTTATTTCGGACAATAGATTTCTTTATTTTCTTTATGTGCCATGCTCATTCGAGCGTAGGCGACCTCTCGCATATACCTGTGATGTGTGCCTTTTTCAGATTTTTCACAGGTATATGGGACCTACAGTTTATCGCCGGTTCCGAACGGCACTATTTGAGAGGTTGTACTAGGCAAATTACTACGTGGTGGTTTGCCATTGCCTTCCACGAGGTGACGACCGAATAAATAAAGATCGATGCATGGTCCCGGGATCGAACCGGGGACCTTCGGCTTAGTAGTCGGACACACTAACCACTAGGCTGCGGTCGCCACAATAGATTTAGATGATATTATATAACATCAAAATTCTTCAAAATTTTTAATGGTGCGTTAATATTGCTGTTCAGTGTATATTAGTAAGAAGTTGCAAAATTTGTTGAAAAGGTGTGGTTATAAAAAAACAACCCACCCCTTTAATTAAGTTTCTATTAACCTCAAGTTATATTAATAATTAGGTTCTACAAACCTACATTAAGCATAATAGTGTATGGATATCTTAAACTAATAGCAAATTAAAGAAAATAGGTTTCCTTTTAAAAAAAATATGACACAGGAACAAATGTAACAAATGAGGGTCTTAAACAAAAAGAAAATTAAATGGATTTCTTTTGCCCTTTATTTTAAACTGACATACGTAAACTCAACAAAAAGAAACAAAAGGTAGTCAAATATGTTAATAAACATAAACTGCAAACCAAATTGCAAACATAACAAATAAATTATTTGGTAAAACCTGGATTGCTTTTAGTGAATAAAATTGCATATTCATATTTTAAATACTCTCGAGAACTGTATGTAAAATATGAATTTGCAACAAGAGTACAGCACTAACATGAGCATTGTAGGTACATGATATGCGACCAATAAAAAATTAAACAAAAGTTATTATTTAACAGCAACTGAAATATATGATACAGTTGAACGTAAAAAATATGGTTTTAAACACACATTACACTCAAATATATTTATAAAACTCACCTGTCATACATTTTCAACCAGATAAATAATTTAGAATATCGATGGCTTATATGCAATAGGGCGTAACCCCACTTTGTCAATTGTTCAGGAAATGAGAAAAACTAAATAAGTATTAAACAGAAATAGTAAATTTACAAAATTTTAAAGTGCGAATATACGGTGGGTTGTAATGTTTATATTAAGTTGTTCATTTGATATTTTCAACTTTTAGAAGATAATTATGTGTAATACGACATATCGCTTCATTAAAAATTATATTTTTTGTGGGTTACGTCATTACATCAAATGATACACCAGGTATCAAAAATCAGTCTAATAATATTATTAGCAAATAACAGATACTTCTAGTAAATACATATTTTATTGTAATGCATTATAATAACGAAAAAGCTATAGAACAAATTGAAATAACGAACAAAAATCACTAATTATTCAGGTGCGGAAGGGAATCATAAAATCCATGTGTGTCAGTAGTTAAGTAACCTTTTAGTTGCTGTAAGTGAAGCCATTTGGAGTGCTTTATTTTAAGTATTTCTTTAAATAATTTTTCATATTTGAATGCTTTCATATTAGCTTGTTTGTTTCTCTGAGGCAATTCTTCGTAATTACTATCAAAATTAATCTTGTAAAGTATTTTACCCTCAGGGGTATACTTTAAAGCTCTAAGTTCAGTAACTGTCGGGTCATTTACACCTCTTCCTGGTCTGATTGAATTGTATATAAATGAATGTTTTTCATCAAAATTAAGAAAATCTTCGTGGGTTAGGTAACGGACATCTAAAGGTGTAGGCTTTTTGCGAGACTCGCGAATCACCGAAATATATTCACTTGGAAGCTGAATAATTCTATCCTTCAATTTTCTCTCAATCAGAGCATGGACGGGGTCACACTCCATTTGAGTGTGACCCTTCTCCAAGTACTTTTGCTTAATAACAACATTGTGCTCTACTGATAAATGTAATAAAGCATTGGAAAGTATGGCATTGCGATTTTGGTAGCAACAGCCATCAGAAAACAAAATAATTGGTTTTATATCAGTAAGACAGTTTTCTTGAATGTGTCTTGTTATACAAGTGGTAAACACGGAAGCACTCAAATCCCCCTCTGTTTCGTTCCATAGATAGTTTACACATTGATGGGACTCCAGGTTGTAGACAGTAAAATTATGCAATTGCAGTTTTGTTTTATAATAAAAGGCACCCACATTAAGCACTGGACATAATTTTACTGCTTGTGTATCCATCGTAAACGTGTGCACGTTATTCTGCATAGCCTCTTTCTTATTTTTGTTTTTTCAGCTCTTGCCACGTTTTTTCTTTGCATGTGGTTGTTATATAATTCTTCGTTGATTTGTTTGATTTCAAATGAGTAGCACACATCGCATTCGTCTTTTCTTGGCCGAAAAATTGACAAGTTTAGTTCGTCGAACATGCAGCTGAAAGGATAAAGTGTATAGGGGTCTATTTTATCTAACTGACATTTTTCTTTGTATAGGCCATAAAGCTGAGATTTTGTTTTAAAGGACTGTTTAAGGTACACTTTGGAACTGTCTTTCCGACAATAATGTGATGGTTGCTTTGGCAGTACATCAAAGAAAGATTTTAAATGATTTCTTCGTAGGTCGTTTTTCTGACTGTACTGTCTGCCTGCTATTCTGTCTGCAATTTTAGGTACGTTTTCTACAGTTTCTGGACTACTATTTTTTATCCAAGAATGTGCCATCTTCTCCTTAAGCCCCAAAGTACCTAGAAACATGCGCTTGCACACTTGAAGTTTTATATCATTTAGATTTAACTGGTAAATAAATGTAAAGGATCTTCTAGAAGGACCTGCTGTGTAACCACGTTTTCTTGGAATTTTGTCGACCAGGGACAAAACATAATCTTTTTTTTCTGGCCAAGATAAACTCCAAAATTTTGAAAACATTTTTTCTGAATCCTCTCTAGTTATAGAAGAACAATATCGTTGATTTTTTAAACATTGATCCGATTCACAAATAACCAAATTTCTGGATGGACGTTGTTGGTTATGACTTACTTTTCCATCCTTGTTGCGAGTAAATCCCAAATAAGCCTGCCCTTTCATTCTTTTAATTTTATTTTCGTTTCGTTTTCAAGTTTTTGGATGTGCTCTTTTAAATCTCTTATTTCCTGTATCATTTCTAGTACTATCTCTTAGCTCTTCTTGTATAATTTCAGTATCTTCTTGTAAATAATTATTATGTATTTCTTTATTCTCTTCATCATCGTCCTCAGCCTCTTTATCTTCTTCAATTTCATCAGGGTGTGCAACGTAGTCAGGATCAAAATTATTATGTGATTCATCAGAGTCCAACTGGTTATTATAATTTGGCGCACTTGGTAAACTGACAGGTGTTAGAACTGTTACGGTAGCGCTTGCAGTTCTGTTTTCGGATCTTGTTATCGGACTTAAGTCATGAATATCGGCAACGTCAAAACAATGAAGTTCTGTAATTACATGATGTTGTACGTCATGTTTTGCCAAAACAAAATTTTTGTCTGAATCCTCCGTACTAGAATAAACCGGCTCCTTATTCAAGAACAAATTGGAATCAGCTTGATAAGGCTCATTTTCGAAAATTAAACCAGCATCTACTAACTGCTCTATGTCATATTGATTAGGTTTGTTGTTTTCTTTGTCTTTCGTATTTTGAGTTTCAAAAAATAATATCAACGAATTGACGGGCTGTTTTGCAATGGCTAATTTAACCATATTTCTGCTTCGGGCAGACATTTTTCTGAAAATAAACGAATAACTTAGTTATCTATCCTGATAATATATACATCACATTTTTAGAATAGAATAATTAAGAGAAGATCTTGCAAAGTTGTAGTGCAATATATCGAAAATCATTACCTACTGAAAAATCATGGAGTAAAGTATACACATAAATCTAAAAATTTCAATAAACAATTCTGAAAGCAGAAGAAATATGGTATATCCTCGGGTATAACTGAAAAAGTTATATGCAAAAACGCAATATTTTTTTTTGTGTAACAAGCGATTTCATTTCTTATTAATTTTTTTCTAAACTAACTCCTCACAACAAAACACAACACTAGTTAGATATATTTTGGCCAATTCTAATAGGACGTATTACACATCATTTTCTTAAAAGTTGTACTGGTAATAAGACGTATCAATAAAAGAATGTAAAAAATATACCTGGAATTGATAATTAATGTTAAAACATAATACATATTGATATACTCACTTTACTGAACACCTGTACCACTTTTATTGTAAAACTAACAAGCGTTTACGATAAAACACCTCAAAACTTAGCAATAAATCGACATGCTTTAACCGGCAAAACAAACCAGTGGGATACGCCAAATTACATGCAAGAATCTAAGGTTTACGATACGATATATTGAAACAAAGCTGAAATGGTAGATTTTGATTGGTCATAGGTTTATGAGTCATTACAAATAGGCGCAGAGTAGTATTGTTTATTTATTGGCGCAAAAACCTATTATTTTAAAAAAAGTGGGTTACGTCCTATTGCATATAAGCCATCGATATTTAAATTAGCACAAAACTGAAAAATTACAGGAGTTGCATCACCCAAAACAAAGAACGATCGAAATGGCCGCACGCACGCACGCACGTTCTTTGGTCGGCAGCATCGCGTGATGATCGGTGGTCTGGTAACGTGACCCGAACCGTTAATGTGATTGGTAGTGTTAACTAAGTGCATTGTAAATCTACATTTTTTATGGATTTGCACATTGTATTTGGTATTTTTACATAGTTGGGTGTAGTTTTAATGTGAATTTACATGAAATTGTAGAGTTATTACATAAAACATTGTAAAAATAGACTCAAAATGTATATTTTCCATGCACTGTGTAAATAATATACACTCACTGATATGTTCAAATACATTTTTTATTATTTTTGTGTATAATAACTGTAAACTATGTGTAAAAAATATTGTAAAATTACCCCAATTTTTATCAGTGTACTTTTCGATCAGCTAACAATACTACAACAAGTGGCAAATTGATGGCGTACGTCAGGGGATACACAATTTATGTTAGTTTAATTTTTTCTCCTAATATTTAAACTTGTTTTTGCTTCTTGCGAATTCTCCTCTAATTTTGCGATGAAATGATTTTCGGCATCTTATATAACCGATCCACACCAAGATGACAAGTACCAATACCAATATTGTTACCGTCAAAACATCTTGAATGCTTCTAAATTTTGGGACCCTTGAGCGCAAGGAGATTCATCACGGGGAATTAATTTCGTTTGGTGAGTCTAATTAACTTACATCTACAAGCTTTTCCAAATTTAAGTTGGTTAAAAACTATTTGTTATTAGCAAATTTGAAGATACATATGCGAGATGCTGCACGTGACGATATCTCGTGGCAATCGAGCTATCTACCCAACAAGACCAGCGAGGTCTTAGAGAAGACCAAACGCTGGAATGGAACTCGCATAAGCAAGTACCTACGTCAAGTGGCGCTGAAAACCAATTGTCGTTTTCTGCAAACCGAAAACGCGATATAAAAGAATGAAGCTTGATTCATTTATTTCCGTCAGAACCAATCTTTGGAGGCGTTTCGCCGTATTACGGCTCCTCAGCAAGGATACAGACTCAGACGAAAAGGGAAGGGACCTGACAGTGCATTTCAACACATATTGTAAAGATACATATATGCGATATGTTGCACGTGGCGACATCTCGTGGCGATCCACCCAACCAAACCAGAAGAATGGAAGTAAAAGACTGAAATTCAGTTGAGGAAATCAATCGACAAAAATAATTAAAGTACCTGGAAGGCTTCACCATTATCAGTGACCACCAGTATTGATTTCGAAAGACTAGATCAATAGGTTAGAATAGAATATCATGTAGAGTCCCGGGCGGTAGCACTGGACATTTCTAAGGCCTTTGACTGAGTATGGTATAAGGAAATCCCAACTAAAGTATGGAATGCAGGTTCAATTTTGTTTATGGCTGTCAAACTTTCTTATAGGCCGTTCCCTGCGAGTGGCGATGGATTTGTTTCAGACACATTTAACATCAAATCCGGTGCAAGGTTCCATATTGTCGTCCACCCTGTTTTTACTATACAATAAAGATCTTTTGGAAAAAACGAAAAATTCTATATATAGCTTCGCTGATGACAGCACATTTGTTTAATCTTTTACTCTTACTATTACTCTATAGGCAGCAAGAGGTCTCACATCTCAACAAAGACCTGGAAGAAATTCTGTCTTGGGGTAACAGTAACAAGTAGAATTTAACGCTAAAATACCCATGCGGCAGTTTTTCTTACAAGGTAATATTAAAGAACCGGATATAGTCATGGGGGGACACTTGATTCTTTTGGTTTCATCAACTCATATATTGGACGTAAATTTGGCTGGTCACGTTGCGGCTATTGCTAAGGCAGCGTCGTAGAAGCCTGGAGTACTTTTCCGAACTAAGAACCTGTATACACACTTTTAATGCTCTGTAAAGCGCAACGTCGACCATCGCTGGAATACTTTTCACATATTCGGGGCTTTGCTGCTAAACATACCCTTAGATTGCTGGATTCTATTCTAAGCAGAGCCATTCGATGATCATGATCTGACAAACAACCTGGAAATCCTTGAACATCAAAGGCAGGTTGGAAACTTGAGTCTATTCTACAAATATGTTCATGGCAAGTACTCAAGTGAGGTTGCCCGCTTGATTCCATCCAGAACGGTACAAGATAGAAATACACGACAAGCCACTGTAGCCCACCCGTACGTGGTTGTGTGTCCCTCGAGCGAAAATTCTTTCATCTGGAGAACGTCATTACTGTGGAACGACCTTCCTGAGGCCGTGTTTTCCAACGAGTATAATCTCCAAAGATTCAATACCAATGTGAATCATTTCCTGTGCACCCTACGCACCGCTCGCAGACCACCTTCTCCTTTGAGTGCCGTGCCTGGGTTCAGGCGTTTGCTATCATCATGCTGACCATTCCGTGAAATATATCCCTGTCTGCCGCTATTCTGAAAAGATCTTCCACTTGTAGACCTGTCCAATGTCTGATATTGCATAGCCAGGATAGCTTTCGACCAATCCATCTCTTTCCCTCCACCTTACCCTGTATTATAAGTCGGAGCAAGTGATACTTTGGACCTCCAATAATATGGCCAAAGTACTCAGTCTTTCTTAGTTTAATAGTGTTCAAAAGCTCCCGTTCTGTGTCAATTATTTTGAGCACATCTTCATTGGAAGTGTGTGTGATCCAGGGTATTTTAAGGATTCTGCGATAGCACCACAATTCAAAAGCCTCCAGTTTATTAATGGTGGTAGCCGAGGTGGTAGCCTTCAAAGTCCAGGTCTAGCAGGCGTAGAGCATGGACAGGTTTCTATTGCACAGAACTGGTTTCCATGATATAAATGCTTTACGAGCTACTTCAATCCTAGTTAAGATTTCCTCATCCGAATCTCCCTCCGCATTCAACCAGCTATCAAGGTATTTGAAGTGATCAACAGGCTCCACCACCTCTCCATCCAGGAGCAGTTGCCCTGGGTCAACATTCACCTATCCCACTGCCATCCATTTAGTCTTGTTAATATTAATTTTTAAACCTCTTCGACGACTTGATTCGCATACTGTGTTAACCAGGATCTGGAGATCTGTTAGACTTTCAGCCAGGATGGCGGTATCGTCGGCATATCTAATATAGTTTATTGTTTCTTCTCCGATCTTTATCCCCTCTGTTCGGTCATCCATAGCCTCTCGAAATATTTATTCGGAATATATATTGAACAGTGTGGGCGACAACACATACCCTTGACGTAACCCTAATTTAATTGGGATTTTATTTGAAGAGGTATTTCCATCTACTTTAACGGTGGCCACCTGGTGGTAGTATAGGTATTTTAATATCCTAAGATCGTAATTGTCCAGTCCTATCAACTCCATATATTCGAGCAGCAGATTATGTCTGACTCGGTCAAAAGCCTTTTCAAAATCTATGAAGCATACATAAACGTTCCAGATCACCATAAAGGATTAATTCTGCAGTGCTGTGCCTTATCATACAAAAAAAAATACCTGACTCTAGATTAAATTCCTTTAATAATGCAGGCTTTAAAAACATGAGTTTGTTATTTAACTTTTTACTCTTAAACAATTATTCTGTTTTTTTAGGGAGAGTTGATGATTTCCTCAAACTTTATAGCGATTTTCCTTCCAAATTTGGAAATTAATATAACTAGCTTACTGGCATATTCCTGTTAATAATTCAGTTCACAAAAAATTATGTCAAAATTATTTCCATGTAGTCAAAAAGTTTAAGTCAAGGATTTTAGGTAAGCTCAATGTTAAGGATATTTTAAAAATATAAAACTGGTATAATTTAAAGATTCTAAGACATTTCAAGAAAATTTGCGACGTTGTCGAATACACAGCCATCAAAGACATGACCTTGACCAACCTTGTCATTTGTCTTCTTCAAACTTCTCGCGGCTTTTAATTACGTTTGCACTTTGGATCAATGTATGTTTATGTTCTAAAACCTAATTCCTCTAAAACAAGTGAATAATTTCCCATCTGCAAAAACTCTATATTTGACGATCCGCGTCAGCTATAAATCCAAGACCACAAAAAGGGCGCATGGAGGTGCCACTGCCGCCCTCCATCTTATACAGTAGGTTGACTTATCGCAACTCTGAAAATTCTTTGTGTTCCGGAGATTTATGATTTTAATAAAATTGAGGTCAGAGCACAAGTTTTAGTATTATGAAAGTTTAAAAATGAAAATTATATATAGACCATTGCCTGCATTGGATTGTCACTTATTTTGTGAATATAAGGCATACAACACTAATTTTTAATTTAAAGTAATACTATGTAGTTGGTGATTAAATCATGTATATGATTTCGGAAGATTAGCGAGTAACACCAACCAAGAATCATTGCTCTAAATGATCTTCTTCTTTTTGATTCAATATGGTATGGTATAAATATCTAGAAGCCCCTTAACGTTCTCGATTACTTCTTGCCGATGAGATTTAAAACAGGACTAATTATTACTGGTTCACGTGGAACTAATGAATGCGGTGTTGCTGAAGATGGAGTTTATCCAACTTGCTAACTATGGAAATATATATAATATATATTATATATATAATAATTTCTCACTAACCTTAACGTAACTATAATTGTTGTTATAATAACCTATAATATATACCTACTAATCAAGAAGAAAGAAATGTAGTAGTATAGTAGTTGTAGTAGTAGGTGAGGGGGAGCACACGGACCTGGCAAGTAGACCAAATGCGATCCTTTCTTCCTTCCCCTGGGTCTTCCCCCATCCACTTAACCACCCAGGTCCGCGCCAAACCTATCCGACCTTCTCATCAAAGTCAGGCCGCTACTCCAAGCAAGGTTCCTGACTTCCTACTTCGCAAGCGCACAGGAAGTGCAGTGGTATCTCCTCGTCCTCCAAGCATCCTGTACATATCAGGTCCTCCTCTACACCCATCGTATGCAGGTGCTTCCTAAACTTGCAATGTCCTTTTAGAAGTCCTACTAGAGGATTCAGGACACGCCTACTTCTGTTAAAAATACATTCTAACATGGCCCTATCAGGTCAAGTTATGAAATCTTTGACCATTCTACAGCCTGGCGTCTGCCGCCATTTCTCCTATGAGAGGTTGGCAGCCCATTCCCTCAGGGCTGTCCCTACCTGCTGTTTTGATATGCCTATTGCTGGTTCGGGTCCTAGATGGGAAACTCCCGCTCCAAGTCTAGCGAGCTCGTTGCCATTCACTCCGCAGTGTCCAGGGACCCTGACCAAAAATACCTGTTTCCGTTCTGCGAGCCTCCCAAATACATCCGCACACTCCTGCATGAGGGTCGACCTGCTCGGGCTGGCAGACTGCCTTGAGGGCGGCTTGGCTATCAGAGTAGATAAATACAGTCCGCTTTTGACGGTCCACGACCTCCCTCATACTTGCCACGGAGAGGATGGCGTATACCTCTGTTTAAAAAACCGCCGTGAGCCATCTCACTGGGTAGCTTCTTCTTATATTGATGTTTCCAAGTATACTCCTGCCCCTGATGATTCACTTCCAGCCCTGCGCGACCCATCGGTGTAGCATACCAGAGTATCGTCAGGGAACTTCACCTGGTCTTCCTCCCACTGCTCCCTACTAGGGACCGTGAAAGTAAACTTCCTATTCAGCCTCAGCACTCCTTTAACTGGCATTGCTCTGAAGGAAAGAATTGAGATTTCCATTTCCACCCTCGGAGCTATACTAGTGGGACCTAAGTCGCCCACTCCTTTCCAGCATCCAGTGGCTCGCATTCCGAATAGGAAGTGTAAGACAGAATTTGATTGATCGATATATGCCTATATTATTACTTTTTGTTAAATGTAGACTTGTGCTTTCGCTCTGGATTCACCATAGCGCTGCGCCAGAGATATTTCTTCGTCCGCGATAATTATCTAACATATGGATTAATCGTACGTACTCCTACCACCTCATAGTGATTCAAATGATCTTAAACCTTATTAACATTTAAATCGCTGATCGTAAAAAGGTCTAAAATGTGTCCTCTTGAATTCTTTAATAATTCTCTTGCAACGCGACATATCGATTAGGTTCATTTATAACGATTACTTGGGCTAAACCTAAAAACTAATTTCAGGATTTTTTAAAACTGAATCCCTAAGGGATGAAAAGGGCTAAAATGTGTTTCCAGGGATACTCTTATACCTCTCGCATACAATGAGATATCGATTAGGACTTTATTTATAACGGTTAACTATGCAAATGTCTTAAAACTTATTTTATAAATATTTGATATTTGAGTCGACCGCTGCGGGTGAAAGAGGCTAAAATGTGTTCCTTTGGTTTCTGTTTATGTGTGAAGGTTGGACTCGAAGCGCGTAGAACCCTTTTTAGTTTTTGTTTAGATAGAGAACTAAAGATTATACTTGAGGGGGCTAGTATTAAAAGCGGTAACTCCACCATTTTCACTTTTAAGTATACCGCAAAAAAATGCTACGCTTTTATAATGGCTAATATCAAAACAATGATAGTTTTAAATAAAACCAAATGGTAAACTACGGTGAATTCTTAACCGTTTTTGAAAAAATTAAGAAAAAAATAGGGAAAATGCCGTGTTTAATATTGACAGTTGCGGATACTGCCGGTTTTGATACCAAAACTCTTCAAATAAAAATGCTGTGAAAGTAATACCTAGTAATTTAGAAAGGTTGTACAGGCAGAATAATACAATATTCATATTAGCGTCAACATATTTATGCAGTAATTGCATCTTATTCGGTTTGCAATGATAAGAAAGTAACAATTTGAAGGTTGGCAGGCTTTATATGAGAAAGAACTTTAATCAATTTTCGTTAATATGCAACCAAACAGACTGTGAGGCGCTCTAGACACTAATGATGGCTTTTCTGCTAGTTACTATAAGGAGAAAAAAAAAGAAACCTAGGTATACAGGTGCAAAAAATTAGTATTAAACAAAATACCCGATTCTACATAAGATCTAGCAGTAAACCAGGAGCACTGGGTAAAAACCTTGCAAGAATTTCTTCACGAAAGTAGATTGGCTGCAACTCAAGACACTCAGAAACCAAGAAGCAAAAGGCTACAAGTTGCTTCTGGTAAAGGAATAAATGCTCAAGACTTAGAGTAAACTAAAGACGAAAGTGAACAAGTGTTTATGTCAGATTCTAGTGGCGAAGATTTAGATGCCGATTACGAGCCAGAAATCGAAGATGATCAAGTTGCAGACAGACGAAAATAAGACTGAAACTGACCAAACTAGGACCAATTTTTTGATAGAAATAGGAACGTTTGTAGTTGTGAAGTTAACTTGTCCGAATAATAATTTTAAGTATTTTGTTGGCTTTGCTGCAGTTGAAGACCTCAGGGAAAAAACCTGCAAAATTTTTTGAAAAATGAGTTAGCACTGTCAGGTGATAGCTCTTTGGGTGTAGTGTCCAATAGAATATTGATACTGACAAAAAACGCTTTATGTCACCTGATAAATATATACAGAATAAATCGCCTACAGGGAAAAAACGATCGTATATAGTCGTCGCGGTACCAGATAAAAACGTGTCAGTTAGGTTTACATTGGTTTTCTACGCAATCAGGTTAGTTTTATTGTTGTTTACGGTAAAAAAGCATTTCGAGCCATACCGGTAGTGAAGAACTAGAAGAACCAACACGTTCACTTTCAAAAAAACGAAAATTTACGGGTCGTTTATCAGATGTTTCCAAAAAAAGTTAGATTACATAGCCATGAATCGGGTCCAGACTGCCAGTGTACGCGTTTTAAAACTATATTTGCTAACGAACGAGCTAAAATAGTTAAAGCTTTTAATAGTTTGGGTTCCTGGGACGAGCAAATTGCTTACCTATGTGGACTTACAACTCGGCAGCCTGTTCTACAAAGAAGGAATCGGCGTCCTGAACGCGAAAGTACTTTTCGACAGGCTTCTTATTTTTACAAAGTGCGGGTGTTAAGGAACAATACTGTCACAGATATCCCAATCTGTCTAAAAGCGTTTTGTGCAATACATGGCGTAACAAGAAGAAGAATCCAAACCATGCATACATCTCTTAAACTATACGGAAAGGCTCTAATGGACAAAAGAGGAAAACATTCGACCAAACATCGTAAACTTAAAGAGGAAATTATAAACGCCGTAACTGCTCATATAAAGTCTTTCAAAGGTAGGCCCAGTCATTATAGTAACAAAAACTTACTTGCTCGAAGAATTAAATATTAAGAAAATGTTATTCAATGGATGTAGCCTTTACTTGATGAAGATCCATTATAGAAACTTGATAGGAAAAATACAAAATGTATAAATCTTCACTTATATTATTTATTCCACACTATAACAATTGTTTCGACACACAGTGTCTTCGTCAGATAGTAGAAACTGAATGGGAAGAGGCGAAAGAATCTTGGTTACAGCAATCATGTAAGGAGTTTCTACTATCTGACGAAGACACTGTGTGTCGAAACAATTGTTATAGTGTGGAATAAATAATATAAGTGAAGATTTATACATTTTGTATTTTTCCTATCAAGTTTCTAAGAAAATGTTCTTAAGAATAACATTTTGAACAGTAAACAGTTTGGGTTTCAAGCCAATAAGAGCACTAATGACGCTATCTTTTCTTCTCTTGAGAGTCTGTATCTGAGTCTGAATGACGGGGAGGTGGCAGCAGCTGTGTTTTGCGACTTAAGCAAAGCATTCGACTGCGTCAATCACAGCATATTGTTGCACAAGCTTGAGCATCACGGATTCAGGAGTAATGCTTTGAAATGGTTTAATTCATTTCTTACTAACAGAGTTCAGAGGGTCTAATTTAACGGAGTGCAATCGAATCTGCAGGTTATAGAGTCTGGGGTACCACAAGGATCTGTTCTGGGACCCATTTTGTTTTTGCTGTATATTGACGACCTGGCTAATACTAACATATCGGGTAGATTTATTTTATTCGCTGATGATGCCACTATACTAAGGCGGAAGACGGATGAAGGCTTTCTTAACGACGTTATAGCTTCGGACACAAAGATTATTAAATCCTCGTGCGATGCACACAGGTTGTCCATGAATATAAACAAAACTAATGTAATGTCATTTGGCTGCAATTTGGAAATGTTTTCCTGAATGGTTCTCTACTTGAGAACTTTTCAGAAAGTAAATTCTTGGGAGTTTTCATTGACAACCGTTTAAAATTCGAATCACACATAATTTCCTTGAATAATAAGTTGGCGTCAAATTGTTATGCGATTAGGATAATGTCAAATGAGCTGCCTGTGGAAGTCGTCAGAAATGCTTACTTCGCCTTGATTGAGTCTCATATGCGATACGGAATTTGTTTCTGGGGCACTTGTTCCACAGCTATTTTAGAGTGTGTTTATCTTACAGAAGCTAGCCATTAGATATTTGTTTAGGGCCAAACTGCGAGACTCATGTAGACCTTTATTCCTGATCAATGGAATTTTGACCCTTCTATCTTTGTTTGTGTTGGAAAGTGTATGTCTTATACATAAAAAATTCACAAATCAGCTATGTGCTGAACGCATGTATAATTTCAGATACCAACATCAACTTCCCCTCCCAATTCCTACATCTGAACTGGTAAGAAAATCAATTTTATATAATGGTAAGAACGGTTATCAAACATTGAAATCAGAAACGAATTGTCTGCAAAAATAAACGAAGAAATACACAATATTAGTAAAACACCCATTGAAGATAACACTACCTACGAGAATTGGATACACATCAGGGAACCACTCTTGGAACACACAACAAGACTACTGACAAATTCAACAAAGAGAGAAACAAAAAATAAGTGGATGACAGAAGAAATCATTAAGATGATGGAAGATCGACGCAAATATAAGAACAAAAACAACCAAAAATATAAAGAAATTAACAGAAAAATTAGAGGAAAAATAAAAGAGGCGAAAGAATCTTGGTTACAGCAATCATGTAAGGAGATCGAACACCTACAACAGAACCATGACACTCTCAACCTTCACAAGAAACTTAAATCTACGGCAGGAATCTATAAACCCAAACACATTAACTCACTGAGAGATGAACACGGAAACATTTTAACCAACAATGAACAACGTTGTAAAGAGTGGGAAAACTACATCTCAAATCTTTTTACAGACGCGGCGAGACCGGAACCTGCACAGTTTCACGATAAACATGATGAAGAAAATGACAAACTTCCAATCCTTAAATCAGAGGTCATAAGAGCAATAAATCAATCAAAATCGAACAAAGCACCCGGACCAGACCAAATCCCAAGCGAATTACTAAAACTATTAGACAACGACAGCATTACTCATATAACGAAGTTCTTTAATCAGATTTATAATCACGGCAAAGTACCGGAAGACTGGCTCGAATCCCATTTCATTACAATACCGAAGAAAAATGGGGCAAACAGATGCGGTGACTTTAGACTCATTAGCCTAATGAGCCACACCCTCAAGATATTGCTAAAAATAATACAAAACCGTGTATACAAACGCTGTGAGAACGAGCTAGGTGCTGAACAATTCGGTTTTCGAGACGGATTGGGAACAAGACAAGCTCTTTTCTGTATACGACTTCTCATACAGAAAATATGTGAATTCAAGAAAAACGTGTTTATCTGTTTTATAGATTTCGAAAAAGCATTCGACCAAGTCATGCACGGATTGCTGTTTGATTACCTTGAACAGAAAGATATAAACAACTACGATCTCAGATTACTGAAATATCTCTATTATAACCAGATAGCTACCATCAAAGTGGATGAGATGTTCACAAGGAAAATTCCAATTGAACGTGGTGTGCGACAGGGATGTGTTCTATCACCAACACTTTTTAATGTTTATTCAGAGGAGATATTCAAAGAATCGTTAATGGATAGGAGGGAAGGTGTAAAGATCGGATGAGAAATATCACCAACATAAGATACGCCGATGACACCGCCATATTAGCTGAAAACCTGGATGATCTACAGACAATGCTCAACTCAGTACACGAGGCGAGCAAAACTAGGGGCCTCAAGATAAATGTTAGTAAGACAAAATGGATGGTTGCAGGAAAAATAGATGTGGGACACGGACAGCTTTTACTAGATGGTAGACCTCTCGAAAGAGTCAGTCATTTCAAATATTTAGGTAGTTGGATCAACGAAAATGGAAACTCTGACGAGGAAATATTTACACGCATTGCAATGGCTCGACGAGTATTCACATCCTGGAAACCTATACTATGCAACAGAGATCTCTCCATGCACCTTCGGAAACGAGTCCTCAAATGTTATGTCTGGTCCGTATTACTTTATGGCAGCGAGGCGTGGACCTTGAAGACAGCAACGACAAATAAGCTTGAGGCATTTGAGCTATGGTGTTATCGCCGAATGTTGAAGATCTCCTGGATTACCCACACATCCAACGAGGAAGTACTTCTTATGATGAATGCCAGCAGGGAACTCATAAACACAGTAAAGGCGAGAAAAACTGAATATTTCGGGCATATCATCAGAGGACCCAAATACTCTTTACTCCGCCTTATTGTCCAAGGGAAAGTGGAAGGCAAACGTTGGATTGGACGTAAAAAACTGTCATGGCTACGGAACATAAGGCAGTGGACAGGACTGCAACCTGAACAACTTTTCAGAGCGGCCGCCGACCGTAACACCTTTCAAGATGTTATCACCATGATGATCGCCAACGTCTGAAGACAGACAGGGCACCGGAAGAAGAAGAAGAAGAAGCGCTTTGATTGTGTTTGGTCCTGATTTTGTTATTATATTATAGCTACTTTCTACATGCATTTGGGTACAATTCAAATATATATTATCGTTCTTGTTTATTATCTTATTTATTATTATTGTAACTGTGTAGTACATTATATTACTAGGTGTAAGATTGGCTTTGTGATAAAATATTTATATTTACACAATAACATTTTGAATTTGAATTTGAATATAACCTGAAATATCCAGATAAACCTGTCTCTTATGAAACTTACCGAAGAATTTTTTCAACCAAATTTAATATTAGTCTCGGGTATCCGCGCACAGACACCTGTAGCAGCTGCGATGCATTCAACGCTAAACTCAGATGCCTCAACTTAAAAGTTTCGTCAGGAAGTCTTACTGATAATGAAAAATACCAGGTACTTCTCGAAATAAAGACACTGGCAACGTTGAATTTAATTCACAAAAAAAAAGCAGAAGTGGAAAAAGAGAAGCTCGAAAGGGCAATAGAAAGGTTCTGGATAGAGAAGCAGTAAGTATGGATTTTCAAAAAAATTTACCAGTACCAAAACTACCAAATATATCCACAAACGACGTTTACTATATAACGAGTGATTATTAATTAATTTGCTCAAGGGCGGCTGTGACCCAGTATACATAGTGTAGCAGTAGCGCGTAGATTAAATCATAGGGCGAATTTGCAAGAAAGCAGCGTTGTCACGTTGAAAACCTAAAATAATGTTTTTTGACGGTATGTAATATAAAATCCTGAGCTATCTTACTTTGAAAGCCTACTTTATATGGCCGCCTCCTACTTCTAGACACCTTCTGATGTTTCTTCTTACCCTCAGAGACACATTAACCAATACGTTTGGAGAATTATTAATTTCGGCAATTTTTTTCTGAAATCCTTCGTTTAAGATCATTTATATCCTCAATTGGTGTTCGATAAATGGAGTTTTTTATAAAAGGCCACAAGAAGAAATCGCAGGGTGTTAAATCGCAGGAACGAGGTGGCCATATTTGTTGCGTATTTCGGCTTATAACTCTGTTTTCAAAAAATTCACTTAAAAAATTTAAATTTTCTCTGGTTACATGAGGTGTAGCGCCATCTTGTTGGAAGTAACCTTCCCGCAATTCATCATCGTGAAGCTCATTAATAAATGTTGTCAGAATTTCGATCCGATATCTCTCAGCTGTAATTGTGCCATCAAAGTAAATTGGGCCTACTATTCTTCTAGAACTAATTGCTGCCCACACACCAACTTTTTAAGGATGAAGAGGTCTTTCTACAAAAACATGCGGATTTTGCGTATTCCACATTCGCATATTTTGTGAATTAACATAGCCTGATAAATAAAAATAAGCCTCATCGGTAAAAAATGTTTTTTCAAAAGCACCAATATTTTCTTCTTGAAAATTGTTTAAAAACCATTCACAAAAATTAAGTCTTTGGGGAACGTCATTGGGAAGGAGTTCATGAATAGCCGTAACACGATAAGGGTATAGATGCAGATCCTTTTTCAAAAGTGTTTGACATGTACTGTAGCATAAATCCGTTTGCTGAATTTGTTGAGATAGATGCCTAATAGAAGTTGAAGGATTATTTTCCATAATTTGTCGCGCTTCTTCAATAACCTCATTCGATTGTTTCGTTGGTCTTCCAGCCCCTTTTTTATGTTGAACAGAACCAGTCTGACGAAATTTATCAATTAGGTATTGTGACCCAGTAGGAAAATTATGAAAGGTCACCGCAACATCAGGAAACTCGGTTCGAAATTCATCAAAGCAGTCATGCATAGAGTAATTCTACACACCGCCTATTTTGTTTCCATTTCTAAAAAAACTTTCAACAATAAAAATTTTTTGTGCTTCACTAAACATTTTTACTGTAGAACTTTCAATCCGGCAACAAAGCTTCATCAAAACTTGATACGCTGAAAAATAAAAAAAAAATAAAAAAAAAAATTAAAAATTAAATCATATCCTGCAAATAGCACTTTATAATAGTCAAAAGACGACTCCCCGGAGAAATATTAGTTAAAGCAATAGTAATCTACCTTCAAATAACTGCAAAAATTACAAAATTTCTCCAATTTTTAAACTTTACAAATACACAAATTCAAATAAGACGTAAATGTCATAAAACAATCATGTCATCTTATCTACGCAGTACGGCCATGATGTTTTTAAAATGCATGGCCTCCCTTGAGCAAAATAATTAAAAATCACTCGTTATAAGCGACAATTGTCCTTTTATTCTCTTAATATTCATAGACTTTTAGATAACGACTTCAGAAGAAACTGCAAGAAAGAGTGCTAATGAGGTTTGTTTCTTCCTTGAAGACTACGTCACTTATCAGCTTCCAGATACTGTACAGCATTTACACATTTTTTGTGATTCATGTCGTGGCCAAAACAAAAATTTTACCAGATGTCAATATATTCACTACTTGGTCAATCAAAAGAAAAATTCAATTCTATAATTATTGTATTTCCAATCAGGGGACATTCCTACATGAAATGCGATGAAAACATTGGATTAATTAACTGCAAAATTAGAACTGAATTGCCTAGGGACTGGGTTCAGATATTTAAGGAGACAAAAGTTAAGCCATCGCCTTTTAAAATCGACGAGGTAGATAATAGCCTTGTAAGGGATTGGAATAGCTTTTTGGAATCTATGTATGTAAAAAAATGCCCTTTTTCGTCCAGACCAATTAGAGAAATGCAAGTTACATTACAACACCCAAGGATAATATTACATCGAGATCGTATAATGGTGAGCCAGTAGGGCATTTCACGGAAAAATAATTCTTTTTAATATACCCATTTCTTGTAGATAAAATTCCCATTACAAGAGAAAAGTATAAAGACCTACAGGAACTCAAAACATTTTGCTCAGAGGATACTCATTCATTTCCTGGAAGAGGGAAAGGGACAGTAAAAGGGAAAGGGACAGTAAAAGGAAACGAAAAAAGAAAAGAAAAAGGAAAAGGAAACGTAGTGTAAAATGTTTGTAATTTTTAAGCATATTTTTTTTTAAATACATAGCACATTTTTCCCTGTGTTTGTGATAGTTTGGTTGTATTTTTTGTAATAAAACTCATTGAAAAAAAACAATATTTCGATCCATTTGTACCTTGAAAACAATATATTTTGCATTACAAAGAAATACAAACCAAAGGTAAGGAAGTGTAATAATTATAAATATTAAGTTTAATACTTTAAAATCGATATATCTCAGAATTATGAAATAGTGACTTTGCACGTTTTTCTCTGTGGTCTTTAGATGTGATCGACAATAATAAATTTTATCTTGTTAATTTCTTAAGAAAACAAAATTCAAACAAAATGAGGGAATACTTTATTATATCCAACGGTGAAAGATAAAAGTCTAACAGACATGGATCAGATTTTTAAAGTTTGTAACACTGTTAAGAATTTAAGACGCAAAAGGTACCAATTACCTATGTTATCAAAAATTAAGAATATTAGGGTTGAGTAAACCGCAATTATTGTGACCATGTTTTTTTATGTTTTATTTATTTTTTGTATAAAAATGTTTAAGTTGTGTCACTTTTCTTCAGTTTAAATCTATTTTTTACTTAGTTTTTATAGTTCTGTTTGAGGACGTGTTTCTGTTTTAGTTTTGATGTTTCTACAGTAATTTCAGTATTTGAAATAAATTTGATTGTTTAAACTTAACATGCGTGTTTTATTTTAGCTATTCCTATAATTATTGAAAATTATTTTTAAAACAATTTTTACTGTCCCAATCCGACCCAGAGAAGGGGTTAAAACAAGATTCAATGCAAAATAAATGCTGGCCGTCTCTCCCCCACATACAGTGTCACCATTAAAGTCCGCACCATACGGAACTTTTTTTTATTAATGAGGTTAGTTAAAATTAAATTTCGGCAATCGTTTTTGCTTCAAATTAGACTAAAAATTATATAATCAAATGTCACCATCTGTCATTCGGTATCTGTCAAAAATTACATTTTAATCAAAAAATGCTGAAAAATGGCATTGTTTTACCGAATTTCAAAAAATTTTATTAGAAAAAGTTGTTTCCAGTACAATTCTTGGCCTAAATGCAAAGTTTCAGTTTTCTAGCTCAAAGTTGATTTTTTTGCCATTTTTTCTAATTAACTTTTTTTTTATTTAATGTAAGTTCGCTTAATGGATATTAAACTATTTGCTTATACCATACTCAATATTTTATTTAGTTTGTATGAGCTTTTTTTTACTAGAATGCCATTTTATTTCGAAATTTAAAATTAGAGGCAAAAAAATTTGAGACAGGTGGTGCAAAGTTATCCTAATTTAAAAATTTTAACAGATAGACGTCAGATATTCCATTTTTTTGATAGTACATACACCTAAGAAGTTTAAAAAACTTATAATAAAATTCCCAGATATCAGATTAGTTCAAAATTTAGACACATTTTCTTTTTATCCACAATAAAATATCAAGGCAATTTTGAATTTTATAAGTAGGCTATGGAAAAAAAAAACGAATTAGAGTGCCGAATAAATAAAAGAAATGTCATAAATTTGAATATTTTCGCAAGTTATAGTTTTCAGTGTTATCACCAATGTTGTCCATTCAAGAAAAAATAGAAATTGTCTTAATTTGTGGAGAGAATATGCCTCACCGGCAAGTATCTGCCATTTTTAATGAGAGGCATCCACAAAAAAATTTGCAGCATAGCACTGTTTCAAGAATAATGTCAAAATTTAGAGAAACTGGATCTGTTCAAAATAATTTTAAGAAACCTCACGCGGCAAGTAAATACGATGAAGCAGCACAACTTGATGTTTGTTTAACTGTTATTGACCACGGTCAAACTAGTGTAACCAAGATAAGTGATTCAACAGGGTGCAAGAGGGAAAGCGTTAGAAAAATTCTTCAGAAAAATCGATTTCGGGCATATAAACCCAAGTTTATAAACACATTAAAAGAACGCGATTTTGATATCCGACTTGATTTTTCGTTTTGGTATCAGGGACAATATGAGGAGAATATTCTTTTTCCATACAAGATATTATGGACAGATGAAGCCACTTTCTCTTCGAATGGTACCGTGAGCTCACAAAATTGCCGATGGTGGTCCCAAGAAAATCCTAACTTCACAATTGAATGTCGCGACCAGTATCATTTTAAAACCAATGTTTGGTGTGGAATTTTGAAAGATGAGCTTATTGGACCATACTTCTTTAGAGTAAACTTAACTGGTGAAAGGTACCTGAATTTTCTTGATAACGAGATTACCGAAGTTTTGGATAACATGCCCTTACACCATAGACATAACTTATGGTATCAGCTTGATGGTGCACCCATACATCAAACTGTAGCAGTGAAAGAACGCATAAACTAATTATTTCAAAACAGAGTTATAGGGCGTGATAGAGAATGTCACTGGCCACCCAGGTCGCCTGACATAACCCCACTAGACTTTTTTCTGTGGGGTATCTTAAGCAGAAAGTTTATAAGAATCGACCGTTTAGAAATATCGAGCATTTGGAACAAACGATAAGACAGTGTTGTGCCGATATAAGACCAAGCTTTTCACAAAATGCTGTCAAAGACGTTTAGAGACGGACGGGTGTTTGTATAGAGCGAGAAGGACGTCACACTGAAATGTGAAATTTATATTGCTTTTGTTAAAGTTCCTTTTTGTTCCTTTTAATAATAATGATAGTTTTAAGTATAAAATAAAATTTTTATCAAATATTTAGATGTATTTGTCATTTGAAAAACGAAACATCTGACGTATATCTGTTAAAATTTTTAAATTAGGATAACTTTGCACCACCTGTGTCAAATTTTTTTGCCTCTAATTTTAAATTTCGAAAAAAAATGGCATTCTAGTAAAAAAAAGCTCATACAAACTAAATAAAATATTGAGTATGGTATAAGCAAATAGTTTAATATCCATTAAGCGAACTTACATTAAATAAAAAAAAAGTTAATTAGAAAAAATGGCAAAAAAATCAACTTTGAGCTAGAAAACTGAAACTTTGTATTTAGGCCAAGAATTGTACTAGAAACAACTTTTTCTAATAAAATTTTTTGAAATTCGGTAAAACAATGCCATTTTTCAGCATTTTTTGATTAAAATGTAATTTTTGACAGATACCGAATGACAGATGGTGACATTTGAATATATAATTTAATTCTAATTTGAAGCAAAAACGATTGCCGAAATTTAATTTTAACTAACCTCATTAATAAAAAAAAGTTCCATATGGTGCGGACTTTAATGGTGACACTGTATAGGGGCGAAGCCGGACACCATTTGATCAAAAAAAAATAGGACATGTTGACACTAAGGTAAGTTTTTTGGATAAAATTAAGTCGACCTCGAAAATCGTCCGTGGTCACCCCATATGACGGTAGCGAAATGTCATGTCACATGGCCGCTACGAATCGTCTAATTGGCCAAAGCGGAATTTGTCGACTTGGATTCTAAACGTTTGATGGAGATTGCTGTGTTTGATTTTCTTAGGCGCCACTCTCGTACCAAGCGCAAAAAGATTAACAATTTAATGGATAAATTTCGTCAAAAAGTGGAGATTACGGCCTAGGCCCCCTCATTTTCGCAAGCCCTGTAGATTATTAAAGCTGCTAATATCGATATAGCAGAGCAGAATACGCTATTCGCAACATTTGACTTTTTACCTTAACTTTTCCGATTAACAGGTCCATGCAGACCATAACAATAAATAGGGATTTCGGGATCGTCGGGAAAGACGAACATAAAGAGAATGAGGATTACCGACGGGAGATGAGGGCGAAGCGAGGCAAGGGGAATGAGACCAACCCGCTCCCTATCGCAAACAAATTAATCATAAATTACTGCTATTGCCTACACTTACGTCACCCTTATAATTATAAATTTACTTTTATGGCTCGGCCGTATCAGAAATTTGTAGATATTGCCGCGGCTTTATGCAAATCTGCGCTCGTTCTGGCCTGTGTTTTATATTCGAGTTCATTTGCTTGACGCGCTGTGAACGATTCTCGCTTATTTATTACTGAATTTTAATATACAAAATGTCGGTTAATATACTTCTGTGTCAATAAATTCTCCTGAAATTCCGGTTATCTGTCGTATTATTTTAAAATAAATGGCTCGACTTTGTTCCTTTCCAAATTTAATATTTTGAAGTTTCTACCTATTTCATGGGGTTATTAATCATAATTTTTTGTCATTAATATAGAAGGTGCTTAATGACAAATAAAATACTGATACTTTTGTATCACTTCTTATAGATCATTACATACTTCTGTTCTATTTAATAATTAATTTCCATTAACTACGTCTTAATCCAGATCCAGACTTATTATAACTTAGTAGTGTTTAAGGTCAACGCTATCCCATCTACCTAAATATTGCAACCTACCGAATGGAAGTTATCATTGAATTTTTTAATCAAATTGTCTCTTTTTTGGTTTGTTGTAAAAAAAAGGCCGAAATAAAAATATCACTCCTATTAATATTAATATTATAATATTAAATAATATCAAAGAAACTTATAGCTACGCAAGCTATAAGTTTCTTTGGTTATAGTCTAAAAACAATAATCATTTGATTCACTGTTAGCCATGCCCCGATCCACAGTGGCCCACTTATGGGTAATCTTTTTCCAACTTTTTTTTCAAAATCTATATCTTGCAAATTTATGTATTATTCGCCAACAAATGCCTTTTTCTTTGAATGTTTCATACTCTTCCTACAATTTAATTTGAGGGAACAGTGATTTAGCCATACACTTTGAAACTGCATGAGCTAAAAAAAAAATAATCTACTGTTACCCAGTCTCCCCTATTATTGTCATAGATATACCTATTTCTCAATCAAATCGATTTGCTTATTATTCTGGTAAGCCGTAAAAGAAGCATGATAAATACAAATGTTTTTTGATCCTGACGTCATAATAGATACCTAACTGAAACAGAATAATATGGTTCGAGATATTTTAATTGACTGTCATTTCATATGCAATACTCTTAACTGAAAAAATCTGATATACAACGCCAACATTTATCAGCAAAGGCACTTTCGAAAACCGATATGGCAAAATAGCTCGGCTCTATTAAAATGACAAAAAACACATAAATACCAAGTTTTATGGCTGATAAATTATGCATCAATCTTTAAATATGCGGTTTATTTGTGGTTTGAAATAAGAGCTACGGCTCTTTAGTGGATTTCCAATGTTACCAATAGTGGCACTATACAATTGAGAACTGGTTAGTAGTTGGTTGAAATTCAGGTTACCATTCCTATTACAGTAAAAAATTGAGTGTTAAATTTAACACTCAATGGTGGTACATATAGGACCACATATAGGACCACACTCAATAGGGTATATTAACCAATCAGTATATCTGGTAAAAATGATATTTTTGAATGGTTTTTTTACTTTTTGATGAGTGTTAATTCTTCTAATTTATGGGTAGGTACATTTACTCTATCGTGTGTAAATTGAACTTACAGATTGTAAACCTATCCTTCTGGGGGTGTAAAAGAAATAATGAGAGGTGTAAGTAAACCATTTTTAATGGTAATTTGTGATTAATTAGTGTAAATATGATATTATTATAGTGTAAATATTATTTTATTTGGGTGTGCCTTTACTATAGTGAGCGTAATAAAATAATATACTCAGGGCTAGAATACTTTCCACTTTGTTTAGGTCATTTAATCCCGTATCAAAGTAACCGGGCGTTTATAATTAAAATGTAAAAAATTATGCATACAATATGTTTTACATTATTAACCTCTGCTTAGTTTGATACATGATTGAATGACTTAATCAAAGCCGAAAGTAGTAGCCCCTAATATACATGAATCTTCAGATCGTTTGGGAAACGTTTGTTAAATGAATGAAAATATTGAGTATTATTTATCGTTTATTTATAAACAAAATGATGGTTACAACAGAACTGGAAAACCCTGTGCTTTTTTTACAGTTATTATTATAACTATAGACCATTTAAGAACATATGATTTTGACAAGAAGTATAACCTAAACTTGTGACTTTGCCCCCCAGCAAATATAGCCGTTGTCAAATATGTAATGGTAATTTCATGGCTTTGACATAAACTTTAACCTAAATTTGTCAAATTTGCCCCCCAGCGACGTCATCCTTAAATGGTCAATAGTCAAATCTGGTCTTATCTGGCGGGTCCAAAGTCACCGATTATATAAATCAATTCGAAAATTCCAGAGCTAATCAAAAGGTTGTAAATAAAAACCAATATGGCCGTATATGGACAGCTGATTTTCCATAAAATTGAATGTTAATAGGTTAACCGTTAACTTGAAACTATCAGTCATAATAAAAATGACGGGTCTCATTCCAAAATTAATTTCTCAGGGGTGCGTTCGTATTATTGCAGACGGTTAACACAATAGTTTTACATTTAACAAATTTAATAACCAAAATGATGGTGGAAAATTAGATAAAAAATATACAGTAAAACCCCTGACTAGCGACCACCAAAAATGTCGATGAAATGTTAAATAAATTAAACAAATTTTAGTTTATTTCAGCAGATAATAATAAATTAAATATAAAAAAAAATCAAATTACACATTGGCTGTTAAGCCAATAAGCGCCCCGCTAAAAATAAGTGGGAGAAAGAAACGTATAAAGTCTAAACCGGTCTCAGAAGGCGGGTCCAAAGATCACGGCGTCACGGATCATATAAATCAATTCGAAAATTCCACAGCTTTTATCAAAATGCTGTGAGACTATGTAGGTATCAATATACCCGGAGAAAAGATACATAGTTTTATTATTTTAACTGTCGTGAAGTCGTGAAGATAGCCAGATATAATTATTTTTGCAAAAATTATGTACATAATAGTACAGGGGTGGCGAATCTTTATATATTAATGTGCATTTTTTCTAAAGAATGGTTTAATGAGGCCATATAGACGTACCGTCGCAATTCGTAATATACTTATTCATAGTAAACTTTGTGATCGGTGGCGAGCTAAAAGTCGCGTGCCATTGGTTCGCCATCCCTGTAAATAGCATACCTTAAATGTATTTATTAAAAACGACAATAATAAACAGTGTAATTTATTTTAACAATTTTACTACTAAAACCTAAAAATTCAATGGCATTTAGTCTGATAAACTATTTCGAAAATGAAAGAAAAAGTGGAAATTGGCCAACCAATATGCAGGAAACCGTAGCGAAAGCACTGGGAATTAGTTTAAGGACTGTGCAGAATAATGTGCATGAAAGAAAGTAATATAATACCGAAGAATACTAAAAAATGTAAACAAAGAAAGCCGTTTATAAACAAATTATAGACTAAAAACTGTCATCGTCACTTACAAAATCTGAAAAGTCCTCGTCGTCTGAGTCGTCTTCGAATGGAGCAATTATCATTGGCGCTACTTCGACTTGTTCTCGATCCCACCAATCCCTTATTTATATTTCTGTATGTTCCACTGATTTCTTCCAGTACTCTTCTACAAGCCACTCATAAATATCATTTTTCCTCCAAGATGAAGTAGGCTGTTTATTTAAAATTCTTGAATGATATGATGCATTATCTAATACAATTAAAGACGGAGAATCCAAATTTGGTATCAATTGAACTTTTAACCATTTTTCAAACATTTCGCAATTCATATTATCATGATAGTCAGCACTTTTTGATGTTAAAGAAAAATTAAGCTTGCACCTGGAACATATCCTGTTACAGAACCAGCATGTAAAATAATGAACCGCTTTCCCGTGCCACATCCCTTTTTCCTTTTCACAGAATCATCTTGCCAAGATTTTGAACCACTTCCATTTGAAAATATCCACGTTTCGTCTAAAAATACCACTTTTCTAAATTTCGATTTGTAATTCTCCGTATAATTTTTTAAAAACTGAACACGCTGACTCACTATCTGTGGCTGCTCACATAAAAATCTTCGGTTACAGTCTTTTTTATAGCGAAAATCTAACTTTTTTATTAATTTTGATAGCGCTTCAAGTCCAATTTCCAAAACACCCCGAATTTTTAATGTTTCTTGTAAAACTGGAAGAGTTACATTGGTTTTTGATCTGTATAAATGGTAAATCACATTTCGAACTCCCATTTTAATATTTTCGCTTAAATCCTCAGTCTTTGGCTTTCTTTGTTTACATTTTTTAGTATTCTTGGGTATTATGTTATGTTTTTTTTCATGCGCAATTCTCTGCACAGCCCTTAAACTAATTCCCAGTGCTTTGGCTGCTGTTTCCTGAATATTGGTTGTCGAATTTCCACTTTTTCTTGCATTTTCGAAATAGCTTATCAGATTAAGTGCCATTTTTTTTGCT
The DNA here is from genome assembly GCA_963920685.1 of Polydrusus tereticollis. NCBI lineage: Eukaryota > Metazoa > Arthropoda > Insecta > Coleoptera > Curculionidae > Polydrusus > Polydrusus tereticollis. Next base: position 113,640,761 of record OY987328.1, read on the forward strand.
TGGGGATGCAAAAACCCAGAAAATTTTTTCATTTTGTCACAAACTGTCAGAGTCACAAACCCGACATCTTTAAATCAAGACGAAGGTGGCAGGTACTTGGGCAGGCACAAACTTTTGTGAATCGCTGAAAATTAAATAAAATACCTATCCTTTTCTTTCATGCCAAAATTACATAAGTCTGTCATATTTGTCTGACGGATTTTATTTGGTTAGTATGATTAAACGCAATAAAAGAAAAGAAAAATTGAAAGTATGTCTTTGTTAAATCGTAAACCCGCCAGATAAGACCAGATTTGACTCTAGTTGAACAAAATGACACACCTATTATATTGTTTACAATTTAGTAAATTAAACATATATATATATATCTACGTTTAATGTACCTCATTGTTAAATAACATAATAAATATATGTATATTTAGAACACTAAACAGCTAAATAAAAGTATGCTTTGGAACAATATAAAATAATGGGAAAATGAAAATGACGAGTATTATATTAATCGTATATTTATTTAGAGATGTGATGAAGTAAAATATGTAGGTAGGTACCTAAGTATCTATATAAAAAAGGAATACATTTATATTATAAGCTTATATCAGAATAATTTAAAAGCTAAAGGGAAAACTGTAGCAATATAAATACCTACTTAGTTTGTTAAAAATGGCGTACTTATTAGTAAGGTTTCTATTAAGTTTTTTTATTATGCTTACCCAATTTAACAAGATCCTCATAAGAGACACTCTCATTTGGCACTTTACAGAACTTTGCTTTGTTTCTATATTTTAATTTAAATATAACATGATTCTATATCACGTTCAAGCACAATCAGACTGACTTGAAAGTTGAATTTGCATGTAGCGTCGGGGTCATCTGTCAATTCCTAGAATTTCACACTACTTGTTGCCGCCTGTCTTTTCGGTAACACGGGTTTAGGTATTTTTACCCGGGGCCGTGTATAAAAACGATTAAAGAATAAGTTTTACACTCAATGTGTTAAAAGAACCTTCTAGCGGGGTTTCTTTACACGCTAATATGGTGTTATTAATTGTCATTGTATTTAATTTTCCTGATAGAGTGTAAAATGAAATAAATAACACCTATTCAATAAAATTAACTTTATAGAGGGTTAAATTCATAGGCAAATTTAATACAACAACTTTGGTCCCATATGAGTGTAAAAATGTGGTAAATTATGTTGATCCGGGTGTTTACATTAACACTCCTTTTTTTACCACTCCTGAATTAATTTTTACCAGGTGGATACTTTTTACTGTCTACAATTTGCCGAAACTTTTCCCAATATCGGAAAATAATTTAAAAAGTCACAGGACTATAAACCTGCCTAACATTATCTTTCTTGGGAATTAATTGTCGAGGAGTGTATTTTCTTTCTCAAAAACTAGTAAATTCCGCAGAAAAATTTCTGATTCGTAATCAGGGTGTTTAAAAAATAATATGGAAAAATTCGCTGCTTCCGATGTTCCAAGCTATTACCAAACTTTTAAGCCCTTACCTTATTCCTTCACCTAGTTACTTCATAAAGCATCTGACCATCTGCTTCTTAAACCTTTTACAAAATGAATAGCACTGGCCATAGCACCCTAATCGGTAAATATACGGTTTATTTGTAACTCGAAGTTGATCAGTCGATTAAAGAGTCCCATAAGAGTGGAGGATCGCTTCAACCACGCAATGCCATAATAAATGCGTCTTATAAATTACAAGTCGATAAATAAGTAACTTTATATTCTGCGCACAATCAACTATGCCACTTTACATCCCGGCTAAACAATAAAATCACTAAAATATGATTGAGAAATGAGTTTTTATCTCGGAGAGAAACACGGTTCGTCCGTCATAAATATTGAGCCCAACATGTGCAATGCCACCATAGCCTGATAGGTTTATTAGCGAGGATTCGTGTAGATATTTGCAACTTTAATTAATATTATCGGGAAATATTTAATAAAATTGGACATTAATACACTTAGCTTTATTACTAGTGGTTGCAGCAAATCAGGCTTACAAGAACGGCAGGACTTCGGATCATTAAATTTAATTATAATATCCGTGCTATTAACAAGTATACTTTGCAGAGTTTCACTGCTAAGTTCTGTTGGGTAAAAGGAGAGAAACATCCAGCTAAGCTTCAAAAATAGCATAAAAACAACCAAATATAGCATACTTATACATCATCACGACAACGTTTGAAGCAATAAAAATGCTGAATGAAAAATATTCAGGGTGTGGTGCCCATCTTCTAAAAATGAGATAATTATTATTCTCAATGTGTTCAACGGTCTTCGTCACGCGAAATTTAATATTCGGAGTTTGAAAAATAGTTAAAATGTGTTCGAAGATGACTGGAGTCGGACAGTCAACAATATACCTACTTCTGCACGAGGATTAACGCGTCCCCATTAGGCCACCAAAGAGACATACAGAAAAAAAAAGCAGTATTAAATGAGGATGAAAAGACTGCCATCAGAAGTTAGAATCATACATTGGTTTTACTTAAAGAAAAAAATATCTACCTTGAACAAAATAATGTCTGAAATGAAAAAGAATGATTTCATTCCACCCATGGATAAGAAGAAACTATGAAAAACTTTGAAAAATTCAAAACAGAAAATCACTTTTATTAGAGAAAGACGAAATCATCTGCTGGCGACGACGATGTTTAAGGGCAGTTAGACAGTTTCGAAGGGAAAACAGGATATCGTCGGTGGTTCTGCAATACCTCCTAAGTGCAAGATTGTAAATTTTACAGCAGGTACAAAAAACTAACTGCTGTTTGCCTTAAATGAAATAATGATAATCTGTCTTTGTTAATTAAGACTAGTTACGCTCTGATTTAAATGTAACTGTAATATTGCTCCTTTGTCTAGGCTTTATTGAGATATTAAACCTTTTTATAATTTTCAGCACATAGGAGATATTAGTTGTTCATATGCTTACACATGGATGGTATTATAAACATTCTAATAAAACGATAATCAACAAGCGTCAGTATTTTGTTGCTGGATTTATTTTTTGAAGGATACAAACAACTTAACAAACTAACATAACAAATTATAAACATTGATAAACAAAACAATAGTTCTATTAATGTGAATAACTTCATTCTTTAGCCGTTTTTTTTGCTTTTTTTGAATTTGGTTTATTATTATCCGAGATGTATGGAAGATTGTCATAAAAATCGTGATGTTCTTTTTCTATCACTGGTTTTAGTTCCTGAAGTTGGCGGTACTTTGACTCGCTGATCGGAATCCGTCTTAGATAGAGTTGCTTAGGGATTTTTTTCTGTTCAGATGATTTTCTTTGGGGTAAGTTTAGCCATTCAGTATTATAGTCTAGTTTATAGTTTATTTCCCCACTTGGAAGATACTGAAGTTGTCTAATATCAGTAACTGTTGGTTCTCCTACCTTTTTGCCAGGTCTAATTGATGCTAAATTAGTTGAAAGACTATCATAGTCTAAAAAAAACTCATGATGTACTACGACTACATTGTATGGATGTTTAGACCTCGCTAAGCGCATTCGTGCCACATAATCGGATGGTGAGTTAATAGGAGGTTTAAAGACATGTTCTAGAACTGAATGTACACTGTCTGTCTCCATCATCGTGCGCCCTTTTTCCAGATAGAGCTGCTCTATTACGATGTTCTTTACTTTGCTTAGATCGCTAAGGGCGCTCGCCAGAATTTTGTTTCTGTTCTGATAGGTACACCCATCAGAAATTAGTACAATCTCCTTGTAGTTAGGTGAAGCGTTTCTAATGTACTGTATAATACAGGAGGTAAATTCGTTGGCAGTAACCCCGCCTTCTACTTCATTCCAAACATATAAATGGACATCTGAGTTGTTTAGTTCATATAATGTGAAGTTATGTACTTGCAACTTTTGCTTGTAATACATAGAAGATGCCATAGTTTTCGGACATAAGAGGACACTTTGTAGGTCCATAGTTACGACAAGCTTCTCGTCAGATACACTGTTCTTTGTAATATTTTTTGTGTTTCTACTTCTGTCTTTTTTCTCCACATGAGCTTGGTATGTACTTTCATCGATGTTGCCGGTCTTAAATGCTGCACAAATATCGCACTGATCTTTGCGTGGGGCGTGTATAGCAATATTTTCCTTTTTTAAAACTTCGATGAAAAGTTTTCGGCCTACCGACGGCATTGTATTGTCTTTGCACCATTCTAAGAATACGTTATGCATGTGTAAAATCGACCTAAAAGTTGATTCTACGTATATTTTTTTAGACGATGCCCGGCAGTAATGGCTCGGTACTTTTGGAATGAGTTGAAGCCATTGCATCACTTTTTCGGTTTTCTTGTTTTTTATTTCGGCTCGAATATTCAATTGATCGCGTCCAGAGAACTTTCTTTTCTTACTTAAAGATTTTTTAAGATCTGCTAATGATTTTGCTTCATCTTCACTGTCATCTCGATCGTCCTCAAATTCAGTGCAATTTGCAACATGATTATGCTTAACCCAGCGTTTAAAGGTGTCTTCTCCTAAATCGACAGTGCTCAGAAAAAAAGCACGACAAACTCTTACCTTGTCGCCATTACCTTTCGGAAGGTGAATATCATAGCCTTCTGTTTTTCTTACTTTTTTTAGGACATCACTTTTTCTTCTCCTTCTTATTTCTCTGGCAGAGACCAACCCTTTTATATACGCTCTCTTTTCAGTCCAGGTTGGTAATTTTTCCCAAAAACTATTAAATATGTTCAGTCTCATTGCTTCTGAAATTGAACCGCACAAGAAGGTTCTTCCGCTTTTCTTAGAAGTTTGCGCTGAGTGGAAACAACCACGATTTCTTATGCTTCTAGGTTGTCTTGGTACGCCGTATGAAATTTGCCCTTGCCTCCTTTTATATCCCAGCACGTCCAGTCACCCTTCTTCTACTTGCTTCTGTTTTTGATTCTGCAACAGTAGGGGTCCGTGGTACTTGATCCTGGTTCTGCTGGTCAATTTCTAGTGCTGCTCTCCCAGGAAGTTCTTTGCTATTAGGTTCTGTTTCCATTAGGTCTCCATTTTTCAATATTATTTCTCGGCTTTCCCTATCTTCGCTATGTTCTTCGATTTCTGGGTGGTAGTTCTCATCATTTTCGCCTTCTACTTCTGCTCCTGGGTTAAATGTAATGATGGCGTTGCTTTCTGCTTCGGTGCTTTCCTGTTCCATAATATTTGATTGAAAATGATCTGAATATCGCGCAAATGATGAGGATCGGTCATTTGCAGTGCATTGTATCACTTTATGCACTTCAGATTGGTTTTCAATGTAAACTTGTTCTTCCTGATAAGACAAACAGATTTGTCCTCCAACACCATTTTGCAAATTCACCTGAACTGAATTTGGGCTTAGTCGAAGTATATCCTGTGGTGCAGTAAGCTCTACAAACTCAAGCAGTTCATTATCTGTTATTGGCAGTACGATGCAATCTTCAACCTCACCATGATTCGTTGCATAATCTGATGGCATAGTTGAAATGGGCTGAATGGTGACTACATTATTAGACGAAATGGTCTGAACTTCTATGTGACTATTTGAGTCTGATTTATTAATTTTCTGCGAACTAGGTAATTTTTCAATTATTCTGATCTGATTCTCTTCTAGGCCAGTGGAAATAGATCTAATGGACACCCCACATTGTAGCAGCATTTTTTTTGTACGGGAACTCATCTTCAAGCAAAAAAAAAAATAATGTGAATTTCAAACAAAGGGCTCTAATACGATTTAATACCGACAAATAAACGAATAGCTTGCAGTTAAATTTTTTAATTATTGAATTTATTTTTTATTCTATAAGCGACATTATTAAGAATACCGTATTGCTAATAATTATGTGAACGCTATGAGCATGATTCCCTTTAAAAACCCTCTACATTTTTTCTCAATCAAATGCAAATTTTGTCAGTACCTAAAATTGACTTTATCTACCAGTACCGATATAATTTTCTGCTTTCTGTCAAGTTTCTTCGTTTTATGAAATTTAATCAGAATTACTCCGGCCGCAGAGTACGACTATGAGCGCAGGACACTCAAATTGCCGCCAAAGAGAAAGATAGGTTAGAATAAAACACCCCAGTAATTATTATAACTTATTATGATAATTTTCATTATTATAGATACTAGAGGTTTCTGTATTAAGTATAATACATTCTTAATTATGGAAATTAGGTTCTTACCTTTTTTTTTTGGATAACATGAATGTTAGAACATAAACAGTACACCTTTTAAAAGCGTTTTTAAGAGACTACTAAACTCCGAAATCCGTAATCCGACTAACCGAATACCTCCTATGTGCGAAACCGACTTATTTTGGACCAATCAAAATATCTTCTATGTGCGTTGTGTCACATAGACGATATTACTGGAACAATAATTTCCAGTATGCACATAGGAGCTATTCTCTATTGGGATAATAATGAATTCAAATTTAATATACACATAGGTGAAATTATGGACGCATGCGGAAAGTACATTACTATAATTTACTATCAAAATCGTAATATCAGTAAAGGCTGCACATAGGAGGTATTGCAGAACCACCGACGATATACCGTTGGTAAAATATGGCAGGATTAACATGTAAAAAGCGCGTGGCAAGCATTCATGTAAGGATGGTCCACTGGAATAAAAGCACCCTCGGGAAAAGGTAAAAGATTAATAATTACACACATTGGTAGCAAAAATGGATTTGCCGATGGCGGCTTACTAGCATTTAAATCAAAACGGACTGGAGGCTATCATAAATACATGAACGCTGATGTCTTTGAAGAATACGTTTTCTTGGAAAAAAAATTACATCATTCATTGGCTTATTGTAAATAAGAAGCCATTTCATAAAGATATGCTGACAAAGGAGCTACTAAAGAGTGTTAAGTTGAATACACCTCCTTGTACGAAATTTGTTGGCGACGAAATCGCTTCAAAACGAAATATAACGGTATATCACTGTGAATTAAACCCTATATAATTGGTCTGGGCGCACGTAAAAGGTTTGTAGCAAGGCCTAACACTACTTTTAAAATGAGAGACGTTGGAAACCTCTTGCAGGAGGTAATAAAAACAGTGGATTGTGAAAAATGGAGTAAGTGTATTGAACGTGTGATTGAAATTGAAGAAAGAATGTGGGAAGCTGATAACATGCTAGGAAACATTATGGAGACCTCGTTATTTCTCTGGACCCCAACAATAATAGTTCGTCGGACTACTCAGAACATGATGACTAAAATTTAAAAATTAAGTTGTTGTGTTGTACTTAGTAGATTTTTTTTATAAATAATAATATTTATTTTAGTTTATCTATTTTCATATTATTCTTACTTCTATATAAGTTTTTATCTACTTAATTTTAGAATAATTTGTATATCTCAATTATCTATCTCCGTAATTATTATCAAGCATAATCATTATTATACTTATTATTCTAATAAATCACCTGTATATAGTAATTCCGCTGTCACATTACTTTCATTCACCAAATTCGTCCTTCTATTGTATGCAAATGAGGGTGACCCTAATTTCGGACCGATTGGGGGTGGGTAGGTCTAAAATACGGAATTTTTAAAAGCTATCATTGCAATTTACCTGAAATTTACAATGCAACCTTTAAGTTGTCCACCCTGCTTAATGTGTCCTGTCGTTGCAAATTTACATTTATCGCCCTCTCGCATTAAGCAACAGAGTATGGTAAAGCGCCCAGGATTTTTCTTTTTGCATTTAGCATTTACAAATAACACAGAAATTTAAGTGTCCCAAAACAGAAATCCCTTCTCCCCTACACCCTTTCCAATATCCATCCAGTATAAGAATTTTGTTTTTAAAACGCCGGATCAAAAACTGATTTATAAAAATGAAACCATTTTACAGGATATCAACAATGCGCGTATTTAAATAAATGCAGATGTAAAAAAAAATAATTTTCAATGCATTTTATACACGAATAGAACAAATTATATCCTGACCAGAAATGACATAACAAAAACAATGGAAAATGTTCTTTGTACTCATCTGTTTATAATCGGAAAAATGATCTTCCCAAATAATTCACAAAGTCACAAATGTCTAAATAAATAAACACTGCTATCGCGATCATCACGTTTCTCTAGTTCTATTTAACTATTTATACCCTCTTATAATGTAAGCGTAGCCCAGTATCGTCTAGAAAGAAAATAAATGTTCAAAGTACTATTTCTATCAAATTGTAATATTTGTACGTACTATAGTATTTAATATGATCTTTTTACTTCAAATCGACAAAATCTACCTTTTTTTCAAAAGGCGCCTTTGTAATCTATTGGTTCCTAATATAGAATATTTCGTTAATTCGTTGATTATATCCTAACGAACAAAAAGGATATGTGCCAAGATGTTACCATCCTGAATCGATTTGATACTGGGAGCGACCACCGTATGGTTCGAGCCACCATAAGCATAAATACAAGATTCGAAAGAAATAAATTAATACATCATCAAAAATACCCAACAGCTGAAGTGTTGAGAGTAGAGAGAAACTGAGAGAGCGAGATCAGGTGGTGCTGGTGGTGCTGGTGGTGCAACTAACCCAGGTGGTGCAGGTGGTGCGTTTTACGATCTAACCCAAGTGGTTCGGTGGTGCGTTTTATGATCTAACCCGGGTGGTTCGGTGGTGCGTTTTATAACCTAACCCGGGTGGTTCGGTGGTGCTGTTTACAAAATAACCCGAAATTAAACCCGACTTTTTACGACCTAACCCGGATGCTTTCATGAGGCGGCTTCTTATCTAACCCTAACTTGAACCTGAATATTTATGAACTGACCCGAGATAAAACCCGACTTTTTACAACCTAACCCGGATGCTTTCATGAGGCGGCTTCTTATCTAACCCTAACTTGAACCTGAATATTTATGATCTGACCCGAGATAAAACCCGACTTTTTATGATTTAACCTTAGTGAAACGCCGCTGCTAAAGCGGGATAATTAAATCCCAATTTTTATAAGCCATCCTTAAACCCAACTTTTTACGATGCGACCTGAGTCATCCTTAAACCAGACTTTTTATGATTTAACCTTAGTGAAACGCCGCTGCTAAAGCGGGATAATTAAATCCCAATTTTTATAAGCCATCCTTAAACCCAACTTTTTACGATCCGACCTGAGCCATCCTTAAACCAGACTTTTTATTATTTTCCCTTAGTTGAAACGCCGCTGTTAAAGCGGTATAGTAAAAAACATTATTTATATTTTCTATCTTAGTGAAACGCCGCTGGTGGGTAGTAAAGCGAAATAAAACCCTAATTTATATGGTCTAACAAGATAAGTATATTAAGGCGGCACATTTGTCACCCCGCAATAATTATTTATACCTAAATAACCCTCTCAAACCCTCTGCCGACTCGATTTAAAAAGAAAGGGACATAAACCTTTATTTATTATTCCGAAGGACCCTCATTAAAATTCAGTAGCATATCTAATAATTGATTCCAATTTTTGCACCACTTATATAAAATACAATAAAATAATTACCATCTAGAACCATTAACTAGAGATTTCTTTGTACTGGAAATGGATAAATTATAGGACTATCTTGTAATGAGAACAGAGTAATAAAAAGTAAATAAAACTTAAATACGTATAAAATACCAAGCAGGTATAGGTACTATACAACTTGTGTTCGCCATCAGGTAAAAGCCCTCATAATGCTTTTATAAAAATTTCGGATAATATCATAATATAAGTAAATAGGCTACAATTTCAGGAAAAAAGTAAAAAAAATTAATTCACAGTGTAAAATTGTAGTTAAATGGATTGTAAATACGAAATAATATAAAAAGCTACCTTTTGTTTGCGATGATGTATGCACAATAACTCTATATTATTCGGCCCTTAAACTGAAAATACCCACTAGATAGCTATCATAAGCTGTATTTGTCATCAGGTAGAACCCCCAATAAAATTATGAATATTAGGCGTAGGCATCAAAGTAGCAATCTTAACTTATTTTCAACACGAGCATAAAAATATAGGGTTGTTAAATATTTTACAACCCTAATTCTCAATGGCAACAATAAGCAAATCACGTTGGTTTTTTAATTTATTATTAATCTGGCTAACTTAAGAAACTCACAATATAACGACCATCCAAAAAAATCATAATACATTACTGGGTGTGAAAGCAATTGCGCTGCAAAATATAGTGTATACCGACTCTGAGGTAGTTAATTAAAATCCCAATTAGCGCTAAAAAAAAATCAATTAGATATTTACTTTAGATATTTTAATAAAAAAATTCAATATTCTCATCAACATTTAACTTTTGAAATTAGCATAATAACAAATCCTTTACAATGAATTAAACAAACGCATACATAATTTTAAAATCACATAATAAGAATATAAGCTAAAATCTAACAAGTTTCGACAAGTTGAAACTTGTCAGTTTACATCTGTAGAGAATACCCAACTCTCGAATCATAAAAAAATGGTCAAACTTTGTCGGCAAATACCCTTCTATGATGCAGGGGAAGGACAGGTAACTCGAGATGTTTATAAAGAAACGTTAAAGAACATTATTTGCTTATTTCTAGACTCTTAAAAATTAGATGCAATCGAACAATAAATGTTTTCATCATGTATATTTATGAGTAACACATTACTTTCGTCATTCGTAAATTAAGATTGATAATTACTTGTCTTAGTACTTTTTTAGAAGTTTGAATCATTGCATATAACCGTCTGAGGATACCCAAACTTCCCCTAACATATTTCTCCGTGACCGGGGAAAAAAGAGGTATAAAAGCGGCTTTTGTTTTGGTATTCGATTTTCTTATAAATAGCCGACAATTTTGTATGCTATTCAGTCATTCACGGGGGTTCAAACAGATAAGATCAAATTAGCTGCAGTCATCATATGACGTCATAACTCGAGATGATGAGTGATTTTCACAAGATTTAATTGTAAATACGTAGTTTCAGTGGAAAGTTCCTAAAACATAAACTGGGACTTTCTTGGGAGTTGTCCAAATAATTATCGGACCAATAAAATAAGTGTTAAAGTTCAGAAGTCGTTTTATTTTGTGTTTTCAAGTTGAATAAATACTTAGACATAAAAAGTGTTAATAGTCAGATATTATAAAGGGTCAGAATAAGACCATTATAATATACAGAGTTAGGAAAAAGTTTCAAAACATTTTATTTACGTTTTAACAAGACTGTTGTGATTTAGACACATGGCCTTAAATTACGCCGCAGTCTTCGACAGAATGCAAGACGTGTTGCTACCGTCTTCGCCGAGCGGCTTTCTGGAGGCCTGGATCAATGATGCCATGGGTGACGCTTCGCCTAATGGACAAGCAGAGCTCCAGGGAGTTAGCTTCGACTTGACCGTCAACGTTGCGGAGGTGGCAAAGGGCCCAGACCGAGATGCCATCTCATTAACAGGTGAACAGGACCTGTTAGGGTTCTCTAAGCCTCCGACCGACTGTCGGCCGAGTGGCAAAGAAGTGGCAAGCGACCCAAACCCCGTGGGTGACTCACAACAGGCAATAACAACTAAGCCTGAAGAAGAGGATCTCTGGTCGTGGTGTGAAGATATACAGCCGTGGGGAATGCTGGGTGAAGCGGAAGAAAAACATGAATATATAGAATTAGCTGATCGTCAGCGTATAAGAAACTGTGGTGCGCATGCGTCAGAGCTACCTGGGAACGTAGACGTAAGCGAACACCTCATGGCGCCCGAGCGAAAGACCGTTAAAGGCAAGGAAGACTTAAAGCCCTTCGATGCGCCTAGGTCAAAGACCCATATCGACAAATTTAAAGAAGTTGTGAAGTTTGAAGAAGTTAGAGAAGAAAAAGAAGTTTTGAAATATGACGTGCCTGAAGTGGTGTCACATCAAACAGAAGTAGATGCGGAGACAGTCTTGTGGCTGCATAGCAAGTTGGAGAAGGAGGCCCCAGGAGATGGGCGGTGGATAACCGCACTCCTAGGGATTGTTGGGACGCAAGCAATGGACCCGGTTGCCAGGGACCTGCGAGAAAGTATCCAAGGAGGAGCTGAGGTGCCGCTGGTAGACCGCTTTGGTGTTGTGGGGCGTCAGGAGGAAGACGGAGTGGCGGTGTGGTGTCCAAGGAACCACAGGCGAAATATTCTCAACTTGGCTCATGGAATACGCCACAATACTCGACAAGGAATGAAGGAGATTATCACGAAATGGTTATGGTGGCCGACGATAGACAAGGATGTGGACACGCACTTTAGTCAGTGTTTGTGTTGTCAGCATTTCAAGGAAGATGACCTGTGCCACGGAATGTTAAAACCGTGGGGCACAGTTTTAATTACCATCATTGAAGATTTACCCAGGACTAGACACAGCAGATTTACAGCCCTCTACTGTGCAGTTGATGTATTCAGTGGTTTTGTAGAAGCAAGACCACATAGAAGTATTCACCCAGCTTCGCTGATAGAATTTATACAAGCAGAAGTGATTAGCAGATGGGGAACACCCACTTTGTTGATGCTAGCGCCGGATGTGGCGAAGTATAGAGAAAAGATAGCCCATGCAACCAACATAACAACGGTTGGCACGGCAGAGAAATCAATGGTGTCCACATTGATACCGTTCGAGAGAATGAAGACCAGGATTTTAGCGTTGACCAGAGACGAATGGCCTCTACAGTTGCAGTCCTTGCTGAACCAAGCCAGGAGCTGCAAAGATGCATTTAACGGAGCCACAGCCAGAGAGATGGTGATGAACACCAAGACGATCCTCCAGACTCGAATGTTCTAAAGCGTAGCATAGAGTAGAAATGGAGCTACGGCCAGAGGGATGGCGATCAACACCAGGACAATCCTCGAAGAAACAGATGAGGACAAGTGTATATATTAGTTAGGTAATTGTAACTGTAAATATTTTGTTGTTGTTGATTATTCGACAACAGCTAAATTGATCTCTAAGGGGGGGGGTGTTTTGGTATTCGATTTTCTTATAAATAGCCGACAATTTTGTATGCTATTCAGTCATTCACGGGGGTTCAAACAGATAAGATCAAATTAGCTGCAGTCATCATATGACGTCATAACTCGAGATGATGAGTGATTTTCACAAGATTTAATTGTAAATACGTAGTTTCAGTGGAAAGTTCCTAAAGCATAAACTGGGACTTTCTTGGGAGTTGTCCAAATAATTATCGGACCAATAAAATAAGTGTTAAAGTTCAGAAGTCGTTTTATTTTGTGTTTTCAAGTTGAATAAATACTTAGACATAAAAAGTGTTAATAGTCAGATATTATAAAGGGTCAGAATAAGACCATTATAATATACAGAGTTAGGAAAAAGTTTCAAAACATTTTATTTACGTTTTAACAAGACTGTTGTGATTTAGACACATGGCCTTAAATTACGCCGCAGTCTTCGACAGAATGCAAGACGTGTTGCTACCGTCTTCGCCGAGCGGCTTTCTGGAGGCCTGGATCAATGATGCCATGGGTGACGCTTCGCCTAATGGACAAGCAGAGCTCCAGGGAGTTAGCTTCGACTTGACCGTCAACGTTGCGGAGGTGGCAAAGGGCCCAGACCGAGATGCCATCTCATTAACAGGTGAACAGGACCTGTTAGGGTTCTCTAAGCCTCCGACCGACTGTCGGCCGAGTGGCAAAGAAGTGGCAAGCGACCCAAACCCCGTGGGTGACTCACAACAGGCAATAACAACTAAGCCTGAAGAAGAGGATCTCTGGTCGTGGTGTGAAGATATACAGCCGTGGGGAATGCTGGGTGAAGCGGAAGAAAAACATGAATATATAGAATTAGCTGATCGTCAGCGTATAAGAAACTGTGGTGCGCATGCGTCAGAGCTACCTGGGAACGTAGACGTAAGCGAACACCTCACTTTGGTCGCATAGAGATTTCAGTTCCAAGTTAAACTTGATACCGAAGCAACTTGTTAAAACTAAACTAACCTTACAAGATTAATAATTTCAAAGTAAATTTTGCTAACTTTTATTTTATTTCATTTACATTAAAATGGAATGTATTACATGCCATAAAAGTTATTCAACGCTGTCAGCTTTAAAAAGACATCAAAAACAGCAGCATTCAAGTAGTCAGAAACAATTTAGTTGTCATTTATGTCCGCTAACTAGCAATAGAAAGGATACTTTTAAAAAACATCTTAAAACCCATGAAAAAAGCGATGCAAAAAAAGCCGAAAAAGCTGCCACTTTAGCTAATAATGTAAATAGAAAACAGATTAATCAGACAAATGAAAAACAAGCTAAAATAAATGATGGAGCCTCGACATCATCATCTACTGTTAGATGTCAGGAATGCCAGATAGATGTCAATAGAAAAAATATGAGCGCTCACTTAAAAACATTATACCACAAAAAACATTGCAGTGTTAGCATTGGAACAAATGTGCAATTAATTAATTCTGCTTTTAAAAAAAATATTTGTAGCTATAGAATAAACAACGAGGGTGAAACACTACAAAATGTAAACGAGTTTATGACAGTAATTAAAGCAGATGCCCTAAATTTAATAAAAAAAGAGCTTACCGAGCAAGAAAATGGCCTTAAAGTTAATTTTGAGCTTTTTGCCTCATATATGCTATCGACGAAACAAAATGAAGATGGGAATGATGTGCAAAATGAAACAAAATCATTTAATAGCAAATATCGTATTGCAACAGTATCGTCGGATTTGGAAGACATGTATTCTGAATTTACAGAAATATTAAAAGTGAAAAGCGAAGAGTTCCAGGTAAGTTGTACAAATATTATTATTCGATTTCTTATATCTAAAAAAAATTTATTTTATTTTAGCAAAAAGATTCCGGATGGTCAATGCTCGCAATTTTATATTTAGAAGTAAATATGCTCAGATTTGAACCATTTCGAGGATCGTCTTATATACCACTCCCTAAAGATATAGAAAATAAAGAGGCTATTATCAATATTAAAAATACCGATAATAAGTGCTTCGCCTATAGTATTCTCTGCCATCTTTATCCTGCTGCCAACAATGTTGTTAGAGTTAGCAACTATGAAAAACATTTGGATAAACTAAATTTTAATAATTTATCATTTCCTATGGAATTAAATAATATTCAAAAATTTGAAAAACAAAACATGGATATAAGCATCAACGTTTTTGGGCTTAGTAAGAAAAAAGATAAACATATCGTTGTAGGGCCATTATATCATACTAAGCAACGAAAAAATAATCATGTGAATCTCCTATACATTGAAGATCCCGCAACGGGGGCATCACATTTTTGTTACATAAAAGATTTAAGCAGACTAATTTCAAAGCAAAGAAGTAATCATAATGGTCAAATTTATGTATGCGATGGCTGTTTAGTTACATTTTTAACAGAAGAGAAATTAAAAATGCATTTAGATCTAAATGACTGCCTAAAAGTTAGAACAGAGCTCCCAACCGAAATGAATAATATTCTCGAATTTAAGGATCATCATAAGGCATTTCCTATGCCGTTCTGCATATACGCAGATTTTGAAACTTTACTCGAGCCTATCCATATAGCAAATCCAGACCCATCCAAGAAATATACAGTGGATACGCATGTACACAAACCATTCAGTTTTGCCTATTTTGTGAAATGCGAACATGATAATTCACAATCATTTCTGAAACAATATAGAGGCTTGGATTGCGCCGAAGTTTTTGCAGAGTGGCTTATCCAAGATGTCAGAGAAATACATGAAACATATTATGCAAAGCCGAAGCCAATGGCAAAACTAACAGCTCGAGAACAAGAAAAATTTTCAAATGCAAAAAACTGCTTTTTATGCCAAGACATATTCCAACCTAATACTGAAGACGTCTCACTAAAAAAAGTGAGAGACCACTGTCATTTTTCAGGTTAGTAGATACTATTAATTTAAATAATTTTTAATTATGACAAACTATTTTAGTTATAAAATTTAATAATACATAGATCCTAATGAAATATCGTTGTTTTAGGTTTGTACAGAGGTGCAGCACATAGCAAGTGCAATTTAAAATATAGAACGCCACAGTTTATACCTATATTTTTCCATAACGGCTCACATTACGACTTTCACATATGTATCGAAGAACTATTAAAAAAATCCGAGTCCATAGAAGTCATCCCACAAAATAAAGAACTTTATATCGCATTTACAGCGAAAATTGCGCTAAGTCCGAGCGATGGCAAAAATTTGAATGCTGAAAGCGAGAAGAAAAGGTATTTTTACTTACGCTTCTTGGATTCGTTCCGCTTTATGCCTTCCAGCTTAGATAGCCTAGCGAAAACTTTAAATGAAAACCAACTAATTGAAACCAGAAGACTATTTACAGATGATGAGCAGTTTAATTTAATGCGACGAAAAGGAGTTTTCCCCTACGAGTTTGTGGATTCATATGATAAACTAGAATCTACACAAGAATTACCAGCAATGGCAGATTTTTACAGCACGTTATGTGAAGAAGCCATTAGCTTGGAAGACTACATGCACGCAGAAAAAGTTTGGCAACTATTTAATTGCGAGAACTTAGGCCAATATTCAGATTTATATTTAAAAACAGACGTGCTTTTATTGGCGGACATATTTGAATCATTCAGAAAGCTATTTCGATCTCTATACAATCTAGAAGCCTGCTTCTATTTCACCCTACCAGCGTTGGCATGGTCATGTATGCTGTCATTTACTAAGGTATTTCCCATTATTATTAAAACAAATTTTTTAAACTTTAAAACTTAAAAAAAAAAATATTTTTACTCATAAAAATTATTTATTTTAGGTAAAGCTGGAACTACTTACTGATCCAGATATGTTACACCTAATTAGAAAGGGGATACGAGGCGGCGTTGTACAATGTGCGCACCGTCATGCTGTGGCAAATAACAAGTACATACCAAACGACTTGGAAGATGATTTTAATTATATAAAATATGATGCTTCTAAACCTACCTCATACATCACGTATCTGGATGCCAACAACTTATATGGACAAGCCCTTTCTCAGTACTTGCCTTTTGGAGGCTTCAGATGGCTCAAAGATGAAGAAGTTCAAAATTTTAATGTATTAACACAATGTTCAAACGAAAAAAGCGCAATAGGATTTATTTTAGAAGTAGATTTAATTTATCCGGAAGAACTTCACGACTTACACAATGAGCTTCCTTTCTGTCCTGAAAATATAGTTGCGCCTAATGGTAAAAGTCGTTTAGCTAAGCTAATACCTAATTTAAATGATAAAAAACGTTATGTAATTCATTATAGAAATTTATATCAGGCTCTACAACATGGACTAAAATTGGAAAAAATCCATAGAATTGTTGAATTCAGGCAGTCAGATTGGCTAAAAACATATGTTGATAAAAATACGGCGATGAGGCAAGCGGCTACAAATGATTTCGCTAAAGATATGTATAAATTAGCTAATAACGCAGTTTTTGGTAAATGTATGGAAGCTGTCGAAAACCGAAAAAGCGTCAAGTTGCTAAAACAATGGGAAAATATTCGTGAAAAAAAGGGTGCTCAAACTTTTATTTCACAATCTAAAATAGATAGCGTTAAAGTTTTTAATGAAAATTTTGTTGCCATTCAACTTAAAAAAGATAAAGTTCTTTTCAATAAACCTATATATGTAGGTTTTAGCGTTCTCGATATTTCCAAAACTGTGATGTTTGATTTTCACTATGATTTTGTAAAAGAAAAATATAAAGATAATGCAAAACTCTTATATACTGATACTGACTCATTAATATATAAAATTGATACTAAAGATTTTTATTCAGACATAAAAGAAAATCTCAATAAATTTGATACTTCCAATTATGACTTAAACAATCCGTATTCAATACCATTAGTAAATAAAGCAGTGTTGGGAGTATTTAAAGACGAAGCGAAAGGTCTACCAATTCTTGAATTTGTCGGCCTTAGACCAAAATTATATGATTATGTTGTAGCCAAGCCTAAAAAAAGTAGTGGATACTATGGTGAAGTAATTAAAAAAGGAAAAGGAGTTAAAAAATCTGTTATTAAAAGACTTAAGCATAGTGCTTATAAAAATTGCCTCTTTAGCAAGAATATTGTCTTAGCTAGACAAAATGTATTTCGATCAATAAAACATGTCATACATACAGAAACGGTTAATAAAATAGCTTTGTCTGCAAACGATGATAAGAGATATATTTTGCCTGATGGAATAAGTACTCTTGCGTGGGGTCATTATAAAATCGACTTTTTAAATGCTATACATGAAAGTTTTTAATATTTTTTTATTAATTATACTATATTTTCAAAAATATTAACCATATGCTATTTTTCAAGTTGGGTATAATGCTAAAACCTGTCTAAACAAGAATAAACATGTTTCGACAAGTCTAAACCTGTTTCAACTCGCCTAAAGCTGAAAGCTGTTTCGAGACGTTGAAAGCTGATTCATATTGCCGAAGGCTGTTTCCATTGGTTGGCAGCTGTTTCGACTTGTCGAAACTTGTTTGTAAACGAGGGTGGGATGGGTAGGGGGACTGTAACTATAAAAGAACTTAAAGCAGATGGTTTAAGCTATAGTAAGCCAAATGACCAAGTCGCTGCAACTTCAAAGAGAAATAAATAATTTTTCTAAAAAAATCAGAAAACTGAAAAAAGATATTAAACAATACGAACAAAAGAAGCAGGTTATATATCTATTAAAGAAACTAAGATTATAACATGGCTAGTCAATCTTCTATGACTTCATCAGATTTCTGCTATCCTGAATATATAGATATGTTGCTACCAAATTATAGCGAAAAAATAGAGGAAGAAAAATATTTGATTAACGAGAGCATTATACATCTCCTCACAGTTCCCATACAAATTTCTACAGGCTTAAGTACTATGCAGGGCTTTCTACCGACAGTCAAGCTAACATATGTTGCTCCCTGCTCTAAGGATAGCATTTCTATATAATAATAATAATAATAATAATAAATCGACTTTTATTTAAAGAATGTTACAAAAATTACAATTACGATAAAAAGAGCTATAAAAACACAATGAACCCAAGGCGATCATTCATGGATATAGATTGGCATGAACTATTTGAACATATGCTGAATATGTCTCCATTAGTTAATGCTGATGGTTCCCAGACTGAGAATGTAATGATTTTTCAGCAGTTTAAACTTACAAGCATACCATGCGAAGGACAACCATTGTTAAAATTAGAAAAATTTAATAATGTTTTATATTTTTGTAAAGAATGGCTTCAGGAAATTAAATTATATTCTCATGTTATTGACTATAAACTAAAAATTTTAAAAGAAATTGATTTCTCGAGTCATTATACCAGTATTTTATTATATATAACAGAATATGATAATGATGTAACATATTCAGAAAAAATTAAAAATGTATGTAGTTTACAGTTATCTGTTCAGAATTATTGCATGTTAGAATATTTAGCTTTTAATTATCATAATATATTATGTGATATTACGAAAATTTTGTATATGAAATGAATAACCTAAAAATAAAAAACAAAGTATTTATTAAAAAGTTGTTTTATTTACCTTTAAGCTACAAATACAAATATATGTAATAAGTTAGGTTAAGAATTAATAATACTATAATATGACATCAGCTTCATTAACCCATGTAGGTTTGGGAAATCCTAGCCAGCGAACTAAAACTTGCTTAACGCCATTTTTTGTTCGTTTTCTTATAATTTTCTCCACCAAATAAACATCAGGAAGTTTGGTTTTTTGTAGTTCTTGTTGATAAAAACAACCCTTTATCGGCTGACCATTCATATCTTCCAATAGGAAAGTTGGTGGATTGTTAATATTAATTTTGACTATTTTGAATAACTCTGGAGACCAGTTAATTTCAAATCCTTTACTGAATGCACCTTTATATTTGCTTATCCTGACAATATCGTCTATTTTTAGTATCTTTCTTCTAACAACTATTTTTGGCACATTATATACATTTAGCAATGTATTAGGTTTTACATCGCAAGGCTTCATTCCTGTGGTACTATGCTTGCTATTATTGTAATCGTCTGTAATTTCTTGTAAGATATCGAACCAAATGTGAGTTCCACGTAAAGAGAAATATTTGTATATTCGGTTTTTTAATGTGCGTATAACACGCTCGACAATTGCCGCTTTTTTATTACTATAGATAAAAAAATTATTTATTTTATATTTTTTCATTAAAGAATTAAAGTGTGAATTTTTAAATTCTGAGCCCATATCAGAACCTATATTTTTAGGTGAATATCCTGCCGATTCAAGTATATCTTTCATACTTTTAGTAACTTCGCTTCCAGTTTTCGATTTAAGCGGTCTAGTCCAAACAAATTTAGAAAAACAATTTATAACCACTAATACATAGCGAAAACCTCTATTAAGAAGCGAATATGGTTGAAACTCCATTAGGTCAATTTGAAAATAGTCATAATAATCTCGTATTACAGTTTTACGCCTAGAAAAATTTCGACGTGTGGGTTTATGGAGTTCTTCAACGACTTGTCTTTTTTCTTTAGAGATCATCTTGTAAATTGTTGACGTGACTAGAGTAGCTTGATAACTAGAAAGGTTTCCAATATACAGCGCGTTAAATTCATTTTTTATTTCAACATTATTTTTTAATCACCACTTTTGAATGTTTAGTGTCTTTTATTTTTTCATTTATGATTCGCTCCATCTCTTTTGGGATATTACTTTTATCTAATAAATTGTTTATATGTTTATCTATGTATTCTGTAAGTAGTTTCTCCAGAGTCTCATTTTGCTCTTCAATCACCGTTTTATGAACATATGGTATAACATCATTGTTTATTATATTTGCAAGTTGTTTTCTAATCTCCTTTAGCGTTTTAGCTAAATCTTCTTCCATTTTTAAGCCAATATATGTACTTAGATTTTTGTTTATTCGTTCAGTGGTTTCAGATAGTTTATTTCCCATTTTTTCTTCCAATACTTTCATTTTTTCAGTCAAATAATTCATTGTCACAGCATCATTTAAGTCTGTAGGTGGCGAAACATTGGTTAGCCGTTTTCCTTGTAAATCATAATTTCCGTCGGAAGTTAGTTTGTAGGCGCTTATAGGGGTTTCTCTAAGTTTAAACTGGAATGAGTCTTTCCATTTACGTTTACGACCAAATTTATCTATTGTGTTAACACTCATCATTTTATGTATAAACTGAGATGAAAATTGGAATGTTACGTATTATAAGGCGTTTAATATATTATATTAGCTTCTCGTAGTTCTTCTAAAATGGATATAATTTCATTATCATGTGCCGTGCTTCCAGCTAATTTAGACGCCCAAAGGAGGCGGAGACGTTCGATCAATTCCTGGGGAGTATTCCAGTAAACAAATTCTTTATTTTTAAAGTTTAGTTGTTTGGTATTTAGCGGTAATCTTGCTATTGATTTTCCTTCTTTAAAAATAAGAGGTCTTATTAAGTATAAATATTTTTTTGATTTACTGCGGTTAAGTCCTTGAGTTGGATTATATTGATTAAAAATTACATTTGTTTTATGTAGAATTTCTTGATATATACCCTTTGTTTGCTCGCTTATAGCATCAGGATTTTCTAACGCTTTTGGATGTTTCAAAAAAAGTATATCCAAAAGTTCTGCAGATGCTGGATATGTTCCAATATTTGTACTACCGCGCCAAAAGGAAATCTCACTAGGAGGAAATCTAACCTCAGTGTTCCCCATGTGAAGTTTATTTTTTGAATCTACGCGAATTCCATATCTTACATCAAACCTGGATATATTACGTTTTATTTTTTCCACATAACTCATTGAAATTGAATGTGGACTAGCATGCGAGGAAACGTCTATCTTTCTTGTTTTTAGCTGTTTATCATGTTTGATAATAGGAGGTGTATCACTTAAATCCGGTGTTGAGAAAATATCTTCTGCAGGTATTGTACTGATATGCGGTGAAACAGCGTCAGATGTCTCATCAAAGCTGTCATCATGAACATCGACATCATCAGACGAATAAGGCTGGCTAGTTGTTTTTACAATAGTGGTTTGGCTTTTGTTAGCTGAGGGAGGCTGCATATTAGATTTTTTTGATGCAACTTGAACAGCATCAGAAATAGATTTTAAACGAGTTGTAACAGGCTGATAAAATTCTTCAAGTCCACTCTTGTTTTCAAATTGCTTATTTTTAATGCTATAATATTTTTTACGCACAGCATCAGTTGCTTCAATCAGTTTGCGTTTAAGCTCAATTTCTGAAGTATCGTTCATTTTTTTTTTTTTACTCCTCTCCCTTTACTGCCTCAATGTTAAATGATATAAAATTTTAAAAATAAATGTATTTATCAAATCCTATTCGATATCTGCCTCTCTTTAAATCGCTATCTTTATCAATAACTAGGAAACCATATTTTTCTTTCCAACACTCTGCACACATTTCTAGAAATTCAGAAAATGATATATCTGGAGAAACATGATCTAAATAAATGTGTTTAAGGTTTGTTTGATCTTGATTAAACAGAATAAGAAAATTTGCATTATCACGAATTAATTGTTTTGGAACTTTAGAATATGTCTGAGCTAAGTAGAAACAGTCAATGTTTTTATGTCTCCCCATACTAAAATATAAACGAATAGTATCTTGTCTTTCACAAATTACATCGTCAAATATAAAAACAGAATTAGGTTTAGCATCCGCGGGATTAACTATTGTCTCATTGGAAGCATAAGTATAGAAACCAATTTCCTTAATCGGCTTGAGTACTTTGCGAATATAATCATATTTTGCTTGATATAAGGACTTTGAATAAATATATATATTTTCAAAACAAAGTCCTTTAGGATGAGTTAGAAGGGTTATCATAGCATTTGTTTTCCCACAATTTGAAGGACCTATTAAAAGCGCTCTTATTGAATTTGGTAATAAAGGTCCATTCCTTTTAGTAGTCGGCAACCCTGCTCCAACGGTCTGATCCAGATTGTCAACTTCCAATTCATAACCTGATTTTTCAATAAACATATTGCTGTAAATATACGTTACTTGCACACTATATTTTATTTTAATGTCAGCCGCCAAACGATTAGGACGTATATCCTCTCGCTCCAGCAGCACCAAGGCGAGTGGTAAAGGCTTAGTTGATACTGTAATAAATAAGCTACCAATTGAATTACATTTACCTGGATATCAGTATTGCGGACCTGGAACAAAGTTAGAGAAAAGACTCACCCGCGGTGATCCTGGAATAAATTCATTAGATATTGCATGTAAAAAGCATGATATAGCCTATGCAAGACATAAAAAGTTAAGTGAACGACATAAAGCAGATTACGAACTTGAACAAAGTGCTTGGAAACGTGTAAAGTCGGCAAACTCTAGTTTTGGCGAAAAAACTGCAGCTGGCTAGTAACGACTGGAATGAAAATAAAAAGAAAGCTTGGCATGGGATGTAAAAAAGCATTACCTAAACGTAAAAAGAGTATTAAAATAAATAAAAAACAGAAAAAAATAGTTTTTGGTAGCGGGATTATAAATAAAATTCGTAAAAATTTAAAGAAACGTTTAAATTTAGACCCGAAAAATTCTGATATACAAAAAATGGTAAAAATGGGAATAATAGTGGCGCAAAAAACATTAAAAGTTCACGGAGGTAAAAGAAAAATACAAACTCCGCGCATCATACCATTACCAAAGCAGGGAGGAATTTTACCTCTGATTCCTATATTTGCAGGACTTTCTGCTTTGGGTTCGTTAGCTGGCGGGGCCGCTGGAATTATAAGAGCGATAAAAACAGCTAAAGATGTTTCATCGGGAAAGCGTTATGATAAAAATATAGATGAAGGAAAAAAGGGTAATGGATTATATCTTAAGCCATATCGCAGTGGTTTGGGGCTATATCTAAAACCATATAAAAGTTCAAAAAACTAATAAAATCCCTACCTCCAAAAGCGCTTACAAATTTCGACTTGTCTAAGTATGCATTACAGCTAAATATTCCATATTTTAGAGGTGTATATATGAGAGATGCTATGCCAAAAACAGGTCCTAACAAGTTTGAAAGTGGAATTGTTAATTTGGATGATGCCGAGGGGGTAGGGACGCATTGGGTTGCATATAAGAAGAAAAATGATAAAACATATTATTACGATAGCTTCGGAGATTTACCTCCACCAAGTGAGTTAGTTAGTTATTTGTATACTGGGCGATATAAAACAGAAAATATCTTCTATAACTACATTCGCGAGCAAGATTTTGATACAGTCTGGTGTGGACATTTATGCTTAAAGTTTCTTGCTAAAAAAAGTTAAGAAATGGAGAATGATGCTATAAAAAAGATCTCTCAATCTATGCAAGTGTTTTTCAAATCGAGAAGCTTATTAAATATGACAAAGGAGGAGTTAGTTTATATGCCCAAAGAAGTTATTATAAATTGTGCATTTCGAGAAATCCCGTTTATTTGGTCTAAGCTTCCTAAACACTTACAGGAAGATCCAGATTTAAAAAACTATTTATTTTGTACTGAGCATGAGCAGGATGATAGTGAGGATGGAGATGTAAATGATGGACCTCCGAAGCGAAAATTATTCTGTTGTTATTGTAAAATGAAGGATATAAATATAGCAACAGAAAATAAAATCGAGGTTTTACCATCGGATAAACGTTGTATATTACAATAAATATTGAAATACATCTAAATTTTTTGTAGTCATGTCGTACACGTTTACCTTATCAGATCATAGCAGCGTGTTGAGTGCTAATTTTTTTCCCTCGCTTGAGCTTGAGAAGAATTCAATATATGGTTTAGGATTGTTGGGATTTTACACTTATAATTCAATTTTTAACATAGATGAAAATAATAATTTACTTGGATTTGGCGAGCCTGATCAGAAAAAGTTTACTTACTTTAGAATTAAACCAGGTGCATATGAAATTGATGAAATCCATAAAGAAATTCAGAAAGAAATCAAGAAAAAGAAATATTTAGAAAATAATAATGAAATTGATGATATGAATAGAATATTTAGTTTGGAGGCTAATAACAACACTTTAAAGTGTCAGCTTAAATCTACATTGGATTTAGATTTTTCAATAAAATCCTCTTTAGGAAGAACGCTTGGATTTGCAGAGAAAGTGTTTAAAGCCAATAAGCTTCATGAATCCACTCTACCAGTGGATATAATGAAAGTTCGAATGATACGAGTTGACTGTAATATTATTTCTGGAGCATATCTGAATTCAACAAAATCTCATACTTTATTCGAATTTGATATTGACGTTGAACCTGGTTACAAACTTTCTAAGGAGCCCCATAATATAATATATATGCCCATACAACCTTTGGGTCGTCAGTTTATAGATAACATTACGTTGAGAATCTTGGACGATCAAGGAGACTTGGTTAATTTCCAAGGAGAGAAAATTATAATTAAATTAGAATTAAAGAAAATTACATAATGGGATTTCAATATAATTCTCAGATTTATAAATATCAAAAATCGTCTAAGATAATAAAAGATAATAAAAGCAGTAAACCTAAAACTATAGCACGCATTCTAAAAAGAAACGTTGATCTGAAAGGAAGTGATATAAGCATCGAAGATCGTGAATTTTTGAAATCCTTGGGTTTACAACTAAAAATTTAAGAAAATATGGCCACCATTTCAACAAGTGAAAAATTGGAGGTTTTCGATGATCCTGTATTTGATTATTCACTTGTCAGTTTAAATGAGCATACATATAAACCTTATGGGTCACCAACATATAGCAATTCTGATGAAATCCGTATACCAATTCATTTTCAAGATCTAATACTCAATATTGCAGATAGTTACATATATATTGAGGGCACATTTAATTCAAGTGATGCTACAAAAAAATGCTATTTGTCAAATAATTGTTTGGCATTTTTATTTGATGAAATTAGATATGAAATGGGTGGTGAACAAGTATCTATAGTCAGAAAACCTGGAATCACCACAGCGTTAAAGACATTGGTATCATTTAATCCACTGCATAGTAAAAACTTACTTACCACAGGATGGGGTTTAAACGAGGGATGTCAAGTTATTTTGGACAAAACAAGCCATATATTTAGCGGAAAGCTACCCTTAAAATATCTATTGGGTTTTGCAGAAGACTATTTGAAAGGAGTCCTTAATGTAAAGCAGGAATTAATAATGGTTTTATCAAGATCATATGTTAACTGCTACGTCGGCGAAGTAGAAGCAACTATTAATGTAAGCAAAATTGAATGGAAAGTTCGTCATATTGTCCCCGAAGATCGAGAAAAGCTTAAACTGCTTTCTCGTATAAATAAAGGTGGCAATAATGCTCAAGTAAATATAGCTTATAGAATGTGGGATCTATATGAGCTTCCAACACTACGAGAAACGACTTCAGATATATGGGCTTTAAAAACGAGTACCAATCTTGAAAAACCAAGATATCTTATTCTCAGCTTTATAAGCGCCGATAGTTTGGATAACTACAAAAAGAATGCGATAGATTTTATAAACGCGGGTATTCGAGATATTCGCGTGTATTTAAATAGCAACGTATTTCCTTATGAAAGATGGAACTTGGATTTTAGCAAAAAGCTTTGTGGCCCTGCATACTACGCATACGAAAATTTCCAGCGTAGTTACTATAATCGACAAGATTGTAGCCCCCTACTTGATTTAGATGAATTTTTCGCAAACCCGGTCTTTGTCATTGATTCCAGTCAGCAAGCGGATAATAACATAAAAAATTCGACAGTAGACATAAAAATTGAATTTGAAACGCGTAACAAATTTGCAAAAAACATTAAAGTTTTTGCATTGGTGTTACACGATGCATTTTTAAGCTATAATGCTTTAGATGGTTCTGTTCGAACCGGGTGTAATTTTTTGGGTAGATAAATGTATACTAATTAGTTTAGATTAATAATATAATTAAGAATTATAGTAGTATAGAACATAACATATTATGTAGTTTGTATAATCCTGAATTTTGAATAAATTATGATTAAATTATATTATGGATTTTATTTTACCTTAACTAATCGAATTTTGAATTAAGGTTTGAGCATACCATAAAAGGCATGGTCATTTAGGTATAAATAATTATTGTGGTCGCAAATAATGCACCGCTTTATTATACTTATCTTGTTAGACCATATAAATTAGGGTTTTATTTCGCTTTGCCATTCACCAGCGGCGTTTCACTAAGTTAGAAACGTTCCGTATTTACAATCCATTTAACTACAATTTTACACTGTGAATTAATTTTTTTTACTTTTTTCCTGAAATTGTAGCCTATTTACTTATATTATGATATTATCCGAAATTTTTATAAAAGCATTATGAGGGCTTTTACCTGATGGCGAACACAAGTTGTATAGTACCTATACCTGCTTGGTATTTTATACGTATTTAAGTTTTATTTACTTTTTATTACTCTGTTCTCATTACAAGATAGTCCTATAATTTATCCATTTCCAGTACAAAGAAATCTCTAGTTAATGGTTCTAGATGGTAATTATTTTATTGTATTTTATATAAGTGGTGCAAAAATTGGAATCAATTATTAGATATGCTACTGAATTTTAATGAGGGTCCTTCGGAATAATAAATAAAGGTTTATGTCCCTTTCTTTTTAAATCGAGTCGGCAGAGGGTTTGAGAGGGTTATTTAGGTATAAATAATTATTGCGGGGTGACAAATGTGCCGCCTTAATATACTTATCTTGTTAGACCATATAAATTAGGGTTTTATTTCGCTTTACTACCCACCAGCGGCGTTTCACTAAGATAGAAAATATAAATAATGTTTTTTACTATACCGCTTTAACAGCGGCGTTTCAACTAAGGGAAAATAATAAAAAGTCTGGTTTAAGGATGGCTCAGGTCGGATCGTAAAAAGTTGGGTTTAAGGATGGCTTATAAAAATTGGGATTTAATTATCCCGCTTTAGCAGCGGCGTTTCACTAAGGTTAAATCATAAAAAGTCTGGTTTAAGGATGACTCAGGTCGCATCGTAAAAAGTTGGGTTTAAGGATGGCTTATAAAATTGGGATTTAATTATCCCGCTTTAGCAGCGGCGTTTCACTAAGGTTAAATCATAAAAAGTCGGGTTTTATCTCGGGTCAGATCATAAATATTCAGGTTCAAGTTAGGGTTAGATAAGAAGCCGCCTCATGAAAGCATCCGGGTTAGGTTGTAAAAAGTCGGGTTTTATCTCGGGTCAGTTCATAAATATTCAGGTTCAAGTTAGGGTTAGATAAGAAGCCGCCTCATGAAAGCATCCGGGTTAGGTCGTAAAAAGTCGGGTTTAATTTCGGGTTATTTTGTAAACAGCACCACCGAACCACCCGGGTTAGGTTATAAAACGCACCACCGAACCACCCGGGTTAGATCATAAAACGCACCACCGAACCACTTGGGTTAGATCGTAAAACGCACCACCTGCACCACCTGGGTTAGTTGCACCACCAGCACCACCAGCACCACCTGATCTCGCTCTCTCAGTTTCTCTCTACTGTTGAGCTCTAATAAAGACTCATTTCAACGTATTTTAAATACTAAACTAGGCGGACCAGAAATGAACCTACTGGGAATAGACGAGCTATGCGAGAACATCTCGAACAGTATCCAAGTAGCAACAAAAAGTATATGCTCCAAACAAAAAGAAACCCACAGCAAGATCGGTCTGCATACAAAAAACTTAATCAGGTCTAGAAGAGAAATGGATCGGAATGATCCTAAATATAAGGAACTTAACAGGCATATCAACAAAAACATCCGAAAAGACCTAAGGAACCATAATACTAAACTGGTCAAGAACACAATAATTGAAGATAATAAGAGTATGAAAGTTCTGAGATCCAGACTATCAAACGGTAGGCCCAAAGTCACGAAAATAAAAAACAAAAATGGAATTTTGGTCAGCAACCGGAGCGAAGTGGCAACTGTTGTTCAGGACTTTTACAAAAGCCTATATAGTTCCGAAGTTGGAGACAGTCAATATCAGAGAAGAAAAATTCAAAATGTAGTATCAGAAGACGTCCCCGAAATAGATATCGGAGAACTCAGGGCAGCGTTACAAGGCATGAAGAACAGAAAAGCCCCGGGCGAGGACCAAATTACTAATGAAATGATTAAAATCGGAGGAGAAGTGCTGTTGGAGAGTGTGCGAGTTTTGCTAAATAAATGTTTAACCGAAGAAAGAATCCCAAACAAATGGCAAAATGCAGAAGTCATCCTGCTGTATAAAAAAGGAGACAGAAACAACATAGAAAATTATCGCCCCATTAACTTGTTATCTCATTTATATAAGCTGATAACAAAAATATTAACAAACCGGTTGACCAACAAAATGGACTCGTACCAACCAGTCGAACAAGCAGGATTTCGTAAAGTATTTAGCACTGCGGACCACTTGCAGACTCTCCGAACCCTCATAGAGAAAAGCACTGAGTATAACATACCACTCCATTTAGCCTTTGTGGACTACCAGAAGGCCTTTGATTCTTTCGAAACCTGGGCAATCATTAAATCCTTGGACGACGCAAGAATCGACTCCAGGTACACAAGCCTTATCGAGCAAATCTACGAAAATGCCTCTATCCAAGTCAAAATAGATGAAGATCTAAAAACCGACAAGATCCCAATCAAAAGAGGAGTAAGACAAGGTGATACAATTTCACCGAAGCTATTTACACTAGCCCTGGAAAATGTCTTCAAAAAACTAGACTGGAAAGACAACGGAATCAATATCGATGGAATACGTTTAAACCATCTACGATTTGCAGACGATATCGTGATCATCGCAAGTACGGGTGAAGAAATTAGGAACATGCTTCAAGAACTACACCGGGTATCATTACAAGTTGGACTGGAGATGAACTTAACTAAGACAAAGATCATGAGTACGGATAACATCGAGGTAAATATCAACAACCAACTATTGGAGAATGTACCCGAATATATCTACTTGGGTCACAAAATTCAGCTCGGTAAAGAAAACCAGAATTCCGAGATATCAAGAAGAATAGGCCTTTCCTGGGCGGCTTTTGGCAAGCTGGGATTTATTCTCAAATCCAAAGAAATTCCGATACACCTGAAAAGGAAAGCATTTGAGTCCTGTGTGTTGCCGGTACTTACATATGGACTCGAGACCATGTCGATTACTCGCAAATCTGCAAATAAACTACAAACTACACAACGAGCAATGGAAAGGGCCATGCTTGGAATTACTCTGCGAGATAAGGTACGAAATGATGAGATTCGGAGGAGGACTCGGATAATGGATGTATTGAGAGTGGTGGCGCAGTCAAAGTGGCGATGGGCGGGTCATATAGCACGGCAAGACCACCACAGGTGGACCAACAGAATACTGGTTTGGCGCCCGAGACAGACCAAGCGAAGCGTTGGCAGACCCCAGAAGCGATGGCGGGACGATATCCGGAAAGTCGCGGGAGTAAACTGGATCCAGACCGCGAAGGATAGAAGGGCGTGGAAGGATTTGGAAGAGGCCTACATCCAGGAGTAGGATGAATACAGGCTGAGGATGATGATGATGATGATAGAATATTTAATACAAGTAAATTGGTATACATAAAACTAATAAAACAATAAATCTATTCTGTGAACAAGTAGTGGCGATTGAAACGACCCTAAAAGAGTTAGCCGGTAAAGATTTCTAGTAGCCTACTGCGGGAAGATTGCTCGCGTCTCTGTCTCATTTAATTAGTTTCCCAGCTGTCGTGACGTCAACCAGCACCACCGTGATGAGTTTTACGGTGCTTGCAATATGAGGCGCTAAGTTGATCTCCTGCCTTTGCGGATATCCCATATTAGGTGAGTATTATTGGTGCAAAGCTCTGGCGATGTAGGAAAAATTATGAATATGAATATACAGTGAGTCCCGAAAGAA
This sequence comes from Polydrusus tereticollis, assembly GCA_963920685.1. Taxonomy (NCBI): domain Eukaryota; kingdom Metazoa; phylum Arthropoda; class Insecta; order Coleoptera; family Curculionidae; genus Polydrusus; species Polydrusus tereticollis. The sequence continues at coordinate 113,671,652 of OY987328.1, forward strand.
ATGTCTAATTCATTTAAAATTCAGCCGTGTGTTTTTTGAAAAAAACGCTGTCGATTTTTATTTCTAAATTTGTTTTTTATTATGGCTAATTCATGTATACAGGGTAGCCCAAAGATAAGTTCCAACCATCAACTTCATTTTTTCAAGTGACAACATCAATTTTTTAATTTATTTTTGAATTTCGCTACAAATTCTAAGTATCTTTCATTTACCATGTCCTATACCTGAACTCAATAGTTATCGAAGAAATTACGATAAGATATATCGATAAGTAAGGCCGTATTTCTAAGGATTTATTTGTAAATCGAGCAACATTCCATTGTGTCTGTTGGGGAACAGCCCTAAAAGTTGAAATGAGTTGTCCAAAGATGAACTGTTTAGTTTAGTTGCAACATAGTAGGCGTAACATGTCAAATTTACGATCTCGTTCGTAACATAGTAGGTATAAGAAATGATGTATTTTGGAGCCGCGCCAGGGAGCGGCTGGAGACCACTGTCACGCTCCAGTTTTGTTCGCTGTAAAATGCGCTCACTGGATTGGCGGAAGCTTGGCGTCGGCCACAAAGGATGAATGAGTCGCGTCATAGGGTGTGCGTGCAGCGGCTCCAGCCGCTGCGTTCGGCGCTAATTAAGACTTAAGAAGTTACTGTTGAGTGAGCAATAAAGCTAGCAACACGTCCCGTCAACCAAAGTTGGTTGTTGGCGGTCATTTTACTGTTTGTACCAAGTGGTAAATCTTTACGAATGTTAGTGTATCAATTTAGAGTAACTGTTGAGTGAGCAGAGAAGCTAGCAACACGTCCCGTCAAAAAGGAATAGCCAAAGTTGGTTGTTGGCGGTCATTTTACTATTTGTACCAAGTGGTAAATCTGTAGAAATGTAAGTGTACTAATTTCTATGTAAAAAGTGGAAGTTTCACCCTAAGTACGGGTACTAAGTGTGCATAGCTCTGTGCAAAGAGTTATAATGTGTTAATTTCGCCAGAAGTTATAATGTGTTAAGTTCGCCAGTATATTAAATAAAGTTATTTTGCTTTAACACGAGTTTAATTTCCAATCATAATAAAAACGACCAGTGAGTCACACGCCTGTGGAAATATACCACAAAATTGATTGAACGTAAGAGGAAATAAAGCCCGGCGTTTCAACAGTGTGTTTATTTTGTTTCTTTTCAGTTCTGGTATTTTTGAATGTTGACTTGTCACCGTTTAGTCCCATAGAAAGTGTATGACAATTTTACTTAAAATAAGTAATTGTCAAGCGTAGTTGCAAAGTTGCAGTTTTCACAATGGTGAAGTTAATGGAACGAGACAAAATTTAAATTCTATCCATGGTTGGGTTTGGTGATAGAACACACACGTACTCAAATGGAAACAGCTCAATTATTCAATGAAATCCATCCTGATCGTCCTCCCATATGTCAAGAGGTTAGTTCAGATTAGTTAGAATAAAGACTAAATTTAGAGAATTCGGGTATGTTAGAGATTTGCCTAAATCTGGTCATCCCGCTTGACGTTTTGCCTTTCTTGAAAGAAAACATATGTACTCCTCTATCACGCAGTGGAGCCAATTAACACACGTGGAAATCTGTTGTTCACCGAATAGTGAACTATTTAACTAAGCACAAATATCACTCATACAAAGTTATTCCAGTGCATGAGTTATTTGAAGATGATCTCGATAGGCGAAATGAGTTTTGTGAACGCATAAAAAATATGTGCAATCTCTATAATAATTTAGTAAAAAATAATATTCATTTTCGATGAAGCTACGTCCTGTTTGAATGGTAATGTGAACAGACAAAATTGTGGTTATTGGGCAACAGAAAATCCGCATTGGATGATGAAGGTTCACAGCCAGTACCCTAAAAAACAAATGTGTGGTGTCGAATAGTACGCGGAAGACTAATTGGTCCATATTTCTTTGAACAGCGTTTAGCTGGACAAGTATATTTCGAATTTCTCCAACTTGAATTAACTCCAGCATTAGTGACTTTATTTTTGAACCCATTGGATCCAAACTCCCGTGACGATGAACTGATGTTCCAGCCAGATGGTGCTCCTCCGTACTATGCTGCTACTGTGCGTACATTTTTGGATCAAACCTTTTTCGATCGGTAAATAGGAAAGAGAAAGACCTATCGAATGGCCTGCTCTAGGTCGCCAGACATAACTAAAAATACTCTCTGCAACTCCCAAAAACTTCTTTCACAAGAGCTCAACAACGTCAAAAAGGACCTTAACACAAGTATCCCTCGAAAATCGTTACATCCGAAAGGCCATGGATGGATATCCCATGGTTCATCCGTGACGTAGATCTACACCGAGACATCAAAGATCAGGCCATCAAGAAGCATCAGAATCACAATCACACGAATAGACAGAAGAATGCTGTCGAAGCTGGACCCACCATAATTGTTCCATATTAGATTAGGACAGAAATACAACATTTGAATAGTGCTTAGCTCCAAAGATTCCTCAAGAAGCCACCTGACAAAGACAAAGCCTACAAGTTAAATGAACTTGAAAAATTGTGGTGTATGCTAGTGCGGACAATCCTAAGTGTGTGAAAGCCTACGACCTCTTGAAACAAGGATAAAAAATATCAAAACAACACACTGAAGGGAGAAACAAACACACCCGGTACAGCAGATCACCCACGGCCACCACTTGCAATGGTCAGAAGCAAAAATTATACCCAAAGAAGAGGGCTAATGAAACAGTAAAATCAAATAAGCGGCTGTCATATCTTAGAATCCTGACTGCTTCAGTAAACCCTCTTTAGATATAAGGAATATTTGGAAACCCTTATTAACTAAATGAAAGCTTAGATAAAGACCATACAGTTACACATGACTTAACCCATCTCGGTCATGCTTTGTAAACCCCTATCTAATATAAATAGGTATAAATACTCTTGTAGCTTCGTACCTCGTCCATTTAATCCAATCATACCTAGCCGGACGCAAGATCCTGCGTCCGCATAGGCCACTCCCTCATCACCCTCAGAACCCTAGAGGCAGGCGTCCCTCAAGGTACTGTTCTCTCCTCACATCTTTTCGATATCTTCATTCATGACATCCCCAAAGCCCCAGATAATACCCTAGCCCTCCATGCTGACCATACGGCCTTTGTCGTAAGGTCACTGCGTACCCGAATTCTCCAGTTCCTACGTAAGCTGGAAACTTCGTCTCATTCCCGAAAAAACCCAAACCGTCCAGTTTGCTCGTAGAAGGCTTCGACAACATCAACCTGGATTGTCGTGACGTTCCCTGGTGCGACACAGTAAAATACCTCAGTATCACCCTCGACAAGACCCTTCCGGGCGCCCCCATATCCAAAACACTATCAACAAAGCCAGGCTTTTCTAGAGTCAACTATACCCTCTGCTCAAACAACGCAGCACCCTCAGCCACAATAATAAACTTCCCGTCATCAAATAAATCATTCGCCCCACCCTACATCGTAACATCGGGGTTACGCAGCACGATCCAGCCTAAACCGTCTCCAATTCCTCGAAAATCGTTACATCCGAAAGGCCATGGATGGATATCCCATGGTTCATCCGTGACGTAGATCTACACCGAGACATCAAAGACACCCCTTCCTAACCCAATACCTCCACGAAAGAGGTACCGAAATTCTCACCGCCACCCCACCCACCCCAAGCAAGTCATCAGACAAGCCTCGCACCGCCACAAAAACGTCCTCGACACCAACTTCTCTAGATAAAGCCACAATTCACTCCCCCCCTCCTCTCCCCCGACCCCTCACCCTGAACCTTCTAACCCCCATTCTTTTCAGGAACCGCAGACGGGCGAGGCAGGCAGCAAGCCTACGGGGAGTAAGCGGAGAACAGAGCTTGAGATAGCTCTGGCCATCGATAACTCCTTCAAGGTGGGCTCACCACATCGCGTGTGTAGTTTCGTAGCTTATTCAATATTCACCTGAAAATGACTGGAGATGTTGACCATGGCAATGGAAGTCCTAAACACGTTTATCATTCATATTACATCATTGTATCTAACCTTCAAACAATCACTAAACATTAAGGTAAGGTACACAATTTTTTAAATACAGTTTTAGTTTAAAAAAAAAACGAGCTTACTGTAGGTATGTTATCTGCCATTACAAGTTTGTCTGAAACACACTTTACTTAACAGCACCCAGCTGTAAATCAAAACTTAACTTCACGATACAAATATTATATTATCTAGCTGCAAGAAAGTCTGCTGTTATTCAATCTCGGATAGATAATGTCTAGTTGTAAAACATCTAAATTTTGATGTTGCAAAAACGATTGAATGATACTGCTTGTGCAAATCCAGAGAGTTAAGTTTGTAACTTGCTTTGATTTACATGTACTTTGCAAATTACAAAACTTGTATAGTTTTTCAAAAAGTGTTTTTGTTTCTAACTGATATTGATCACTTTCTGTTAAGCCAGACTAAATGGTTTTCATTAAGAAGAAAAAACAATACTACAGTGTTTCAACTAAATTGTATGAATGGCTAAATGTCCTTCGCTTTAGTTTATTCGATAACAATTCTTAAGTTCAGCTAGTTCAGTTGGCTACTAATTGGGAAAAAACTAAAGAAATTAAAAAAAGTTCTGAAAATATTATTTTTAAAATTTATTTGTACCTAATTTGGTAGTTTTTTTTTTTAATTTTTAAGATGCGAATGTGTAATTGTTCTGCTCATTTTAGTGTATAGAAGCTACGTACCAATTTTTTTATTAAATTATTTGTGGTTTAGGCAGACACGTATTCTTACCATTTCAAAACTTTAGCCACTGTAAGAATGGACTAATTCTTGAACCTTAAATACAAGGACGCTTTTAACCTTAATTATTAACATTAACATTTATTGTACAATTATTTGAGCAATCAGAAGCTGAAAAAAGTTGATAATGGTGACAAAGAAGTTGTACGCCGAGTCGAATATCAGTTTTACGAGGAAAACAATGTCCCGATATTAGAAATGATTCAGGATAAGTTACGGGATTATCCTAATTATGAATATAAATCTCTGGACACCTTACGTAGTGTTTTGCTAAATTGCGGTTTCAAGTACAAAAAATTAAACAAAAGAGTGGTTGTAATGGAATCGTCTCGCATCGTAGCATGGCGACAAGAATATTTGCGTAAAATTAAGGTTTATCGCCAATTAAATAGGGAGGTAGTGTACCTTGACGAAACTTGGTTAGACACACATGATCTTGTTAAATATGGTTGGGTGGATGATAGTAATAAGTTCCCACTAAATGAAACTTGCTCTCGCGGTAAACGTGTTATCATACTGCACGGGCAGTAATAAGGGTTTTGTTCCTAACGCTTTATTATTGTCGGCCAAAAATATAAAGCCCTCATCGGCTGACTACCATAAAGATATGACCGCCAGCCTATTCGAAAAGTGATTTGTTAAACAATTGCTTCCAAATCTATCCCCCAAGTCGGTCATGTTATGGACAATGCATCCTATCACTCACGTCTACAAAACAAAGTTCCTAATAGTAGCACAAAGAAGGGTGAAATTCTTAAGTAGAAACATGAAAATTCCTCAAAAGGCTACAAAAAAGGTGTTATTGGAAGCTAAAAAAAAGATAACTTTAAAGGGGAATATGTAATGGACAAAGTATGCGAAGCACATGGTCATACTATTTTACGCCTCTCTCACTATTACTGTATATTTAATCCAATCGAGATGATTTGGGCTGCAGTCAAGAAGAACCTGAGAAAATATAACCAATCCCCAACTAGCAATGCTTTTGTACTTGGAAATATAAGAACAGTCGTTGATGAAGTAAACGACAGTGGTATATGGACGAAATGTGTCCAGCATGTCATAGACAAGGAGTGTGAATATTTTACTTTACCGGCAATTGATCCCGTTATTATATCCCCAATGACGGATTCAAGCTCTGAAAATTCGGATAGTGAATTATGACTTTTGTTTAATTTCACAGAAAATAAAATATAATGATAAACGGGTATGTTTTTTCTTATCATTACTATATACAATGCTAATTTAAAAAAAAATGGATCCGTGTAGTTATATGAAAGTTATTGATTTTTATAATTTTAATTTAAATGCTGCGCCACAATGCCGACCTCGATAGTTTTTATGATGTTTCAATTGGTTTTGTATATACAAAATAAAATTAATTAATTCGGTAAAATATTATCCATTCCAAGCGTTGCACGCCGCCCCTGCTTCAGAAAGAAGTTGCCGGCTATAACCCGAATTTAATTTTTTTGCTATTTCGATTGACTTCGTATATACTATACCGGGTGTTGCATCGTCAAGCGGGACATAGGAAATCCCATGTAATTTTAAATGGGGTCAATTATTGGCTTCCCTAATTATTTTAGAGAAAAATTCTATTTAGGTTTATTAAAGAGCACTAAAACCCACATTCAAAAGAATTACTTTAGATATTTTTGATGAGCCCGTTTACGGGTTATCGCCGATTTCTTTTTAACTATTTCTCCTTTTTATGGCCCCGTATTTGCGGGCACCAGTCAAGGTAAAAGATGACTGTCAAATAAAGTTATCATTTTGAAATGTGTGCTTTATTGTTATAAAAACTCGTACATCGAAAATATTAAAGGTGTATTTATGAGTACAAATTAATCTGAATAAAACTAAAATAAAGTATCCAATTACAAGGTTAATTATGAAATTTTACATGTTTCAATATTTTACTAATTAATAGGTAGGTACTATTAAATTGTTAGAACTTTAGGATTTAAGAAGATGTTCAAATATTCCTCAATTATCCTAATTAAGCCCCTTATCATTATGAATAACGGTACTAAATTTCAATAAGTTCGAAAAAGGGATATTTGAAAAAATTATAAAGAAACGATTGTTTTTTTAATTTTAACACCCTGTGTATCAAAAACGGGGCAACTTCGAAATATCATAAGGTAGTTACGTACGGTCTGAATATGTCCAAAATGTCCATAGACGATCTTCTGTTATCACGTCTTGTAAAAAATTAGCGTAATTAAATAAAATATCAATAAACTGAACTGATAAATGGATTTTCATAAATTTCTTGGTGACGATAAAAATTAATTTATACTACTATCAGACAAATACGACTTGCTTAATTGTTCAGGTTTTTAATACGGCATACTTGCATCTTACCGAGACATTGGGTACAGGGTCAGTTTTTGCATAAGCTTTTTATATCGTAAATTCATGTTTCTTTTGAGTTATTTAAATTTTAAATTGTTATTGGGTTAATAAAATAATACTTACGTTGTCTTGTAAGCTAAATTAATTGCCATCACATGTTTACATGTTTTTCTTTATTAAATCAAAGCAGAGGAGCAGCGCATTCAGTGACATTATTTTGGGGTTCAGCTAGGAAAGAAATAATAGAGCCCTTATAGGATCACTTTGTAGTCCATCTTTCTGTTAATGCTCCTCTCTCAGGAGCAGCTATAGTAATCAGCTCTTAAAATTCATATTATACCAGTTTTCAACAAGATTACTGCCAAATTCTTATCGAGAAACATATCAATTTCGAAACTTAGGGAGTTCTATGGTTGACTCTGCCGCATATTTTGAATATTGAGCCAGCTGACTTCCACTTTTGGTTTAAACAGAAGTCTGATGTTTTAATGGAACATCTTCTATATTTTGTTATATTTGGGTTCTACAAAATTTTCTACATAAAGAACATGAGACACGTTCTATATCTATCTTTAATAGTTTCTGAGGAAATAGCGATTGAAAATATAAATTATACCGTTTTGGCAGAAAACAAAAGAATAAAGGAAAAAACTATGCTAATTTGGGTTTATTTACAAAGTATATTACTATCACAACAACTTCACTTACAAATATACCGGAAGTCCTACAAAAATTAACATTTAAAACAAATTACTACTTATTTGGAAAACCCGTTAAACCTGCTTTTATTGTTAATGTAGAAAAAAAAGTAGTGTTTTAAAATTAGCAAAACCAAATAAATCAAGTCCTTTTACATTGTCGTACAGCCGCACCACGGATTTTATTTTTTCCTTTTTAATTTGATTATAAAATGCATATCATGTAGAGGCGTGTAGTTCGCGAACGAACTAATTAAAAAGATCGAATCTGATAACTGAACTAAAAGATTCAATCAGTAATTCCCGAGGTAATTCCTTAAAGATTGAATCAACGCGAACTAAAGCCTTGTACTATGAGCAAAACGCGAACGAGAGCGAGATATGACAATATCAGATATGTCATATTTATCGAGACTTTCATAGAGTAAAACACCGTATAGTTGCACTGTACTATCCACGAAGCATTATGCTTATCTTTCATTTATTTACTAGGTTTCATTGTTATTTATAATATAACATTAAAATATTTCCCTTATCTATTTATTTTGGGTTCACTGTGCGTATGCGAGTATAAATCAGTGAACTAAATGAACTAAACGAACTAGTCTCTTGTACTATTCACTTTATTGAACGAGATCGAAAGATTGAAATCGGCAAAGTAAACTAAACTTCCCAGCACTAATATCATGGCTAACAAAACAGTTTAATTTTGGTATCATTTTCCGTAAGCCTCCAGTGTTAATTAAATTCAACATTTTAGGGATCATCAGACACGAGCATATTTTTTATTTTACTTTGTTCGTCGAATGATAGGCAGGAGGAAAATCCACATTTTAAACCTAAAATATATCGAAGAAGATCACCTATTACCTTGGCTTCAACTTGGTTTTTCATGTCATTGCGTGGTGCGTGCATCCAAACAAGATATATTTAATTTAAATTTTAAAACGCTTACCTGAGGTCCGTATTCCTAACAAACCTACAAATAACAAAAACAAAAGTTTTCTTTTTCAAGAGACAGCACTCGCTCTGTTTAATTTAACAGTATTTTAGTCCTTTTCTTCCAAGAATAATAACACACAACCGATAATTAATGAGTATAATAATAATAACTAGCCAACTAACCTCATTTTCTTTCAAAGTCTATTCGATCCCGCGAATGATCATTTCCAGCCTTTCAATTAATTTTTAACTTGGCAATCGACTGTTCTGGTGGTAAATTAGTTGTGCGACCGCTCGGAGACTGTACTGATACTGTTTTTGGTAGGGTTGGAACAAACTTTAAATTCAACGGCAAATCCGATTTTGTCGGATGTGTAGTATGTTAAGTTTTCTTTTTTATAGCAGGGTAGGCTTGCCGGACCTGGTCCTGGTTACAAAGGCGACTTAAAAAGTAAAATAATTAATTTGATGGCAGCGTAGTTTGCGAGTAATCCACTATGAGGCCCGGGGTTACAAGGGCGATTCACTGTTAAACTGCTGTTTATAGATTTTGACACCAGATTACTAAGGTCTACAATCCCATAGTCCCGTAAAAAAGTGAAGCTTTTAACGCAACGCAATTAAACCATACGTCATTTTAAAAGTTACGTAATACTATGTTGATACTGACTCACTCATCAAAAGCTATAGGGTTCTTTCAGTTGGCTTTCCCTAAGGCTGTATGGTCGCGTGGTGCCCCTCCTACCAATAAAGTCAAATGATATAATACTAACACCATTTTTATTAACTACCTAATCCATCAAATATTTTAATAAAGTTTCCGCACACAATTTGCAGCAATTACCGATATTGACGTATTTGTCGTTTTTTTTTGTGGTAACTTTGCTAATCTTCTCCTTGAAAATTAAAAATTAAAGTATTGGGTATGACCTTATCAGATTTACACCTGACACAAGTTAGTAAGCGAAAAGCACAAAACAGACTTTTACCCTTAAACGTATAATAGCAATTTACCTAAGAAGTATTTAAAACGATTCGCATGATACTGCAGCTGACCAAAAGACGCGACACTTTTAGCACGTGTTAGGTACAATGTTTTTTCTACAAGTATGAGGAAAATGATCTAGTTGTGGGTTAATCTAGGGTTTTGGTGTTATCAAAGTGAAGTCAAAGTACAGGTTATTCGCGTATATTTTGCCCAATAGATACCTCCATTATTATTGGTTTTAGAGAAATGGTTAAATTAGCAAAGTCATAGCATTTTCCCCGAACCTTCAGAAAATGATATGAACAAAAGCAACTGAGTATCAGAAGTGACAGTTTTTTCAAATGGAATACCCCCTATTTTTTCATTGTATCCGTTAAAGAATTTTATCCTCTTTTTAAATATACATTGGTTGTTGGGGTTATTTTTTACCGTTTTGACGAATTTAAAACATAACACAACATATATATTATTTTTATGGAAGTAGTCCATCTCACAGTGGAGTAATATTTTAAGTGAGGAATGAAACACAAAGTCTGCTCCACTAATTTAATAAAAAAGTTCAGATTAACATCCCAAACATGTTTCGAAGGTATAAACCTTCATCTTCAGTGGGTAATTATTAAGATGTTATTTATGAAGAGACCAATGACATTGTTAAATTTATTTAAACTAATGTTGCAGAAAAATTATTTTTAAGAAGACATATGTAACTTTAATTAGATAACTAATACATATTTAAATTAAAGTAAAATTTATAAAATAAAATGGATTTAAAATGAATTTGGTTTTATTTTAAATTTATTAAAAAACCCAAATTTTACTGGGAAAATGTAATAGGGTACGACCATCATGGTGGAGTCGCACCAAAAATGATTTTTGGTACGACTCCACCATGATAGTGGAGCAGACTTTGTGTTTCATTCCTCACTTCATATACAGTATGTCTCCGTAAGTTCGCACCATATGGAAAACTTTTTTATTATTAATTTTACGAAAAAAAGTTATTCTTTATAAAAAGCTCTGCATGGCCTAAAACCTAATATGCCACTATCAGATATTAAATTTTCCCAGGCATATACGGGGTTTGTCAAAAAATATGAATTTTGCCCAAGAGTAAACTACCTTTATTTTTGACAATATCGAAAATTGTTATTAAAAAAAGTTGATCAGAACTAAAAACCACGTTTAAATATGCAATTACACCCATTTATGATAAAAAATATAGGTTTTGTTATTTTTTTATAATTTTTATATTGCAAATAAGAAAACACATACAAATAATAAATTGTAACAATAATAATAATAGATATAAATATAAATTAGATTTTCACTCATTGCACTAATGCCTCAACATATCCACCCTCTCGTTCAATACATTTCATTGTTCTATTGGCAAAATTCCTTAATACTTTCCCTATCATTTCTGAAGAAATTTCCCGGCATGATTGTGTAATTATCCTCTCCAAATGATTAACATCATGAAAAGGCCATTGCTGGTAAACTTCTTGTTTTAAGTAACCCCATAAGAAGTAATCTAGAGGAGTTAGGTTAGGGGATCTAGCAGGCCAAAAAATATCTGAAAATCTGTGCATAACTTTTCCATTGAACAAATGTTCAAGATATGCCCTAACATTTAATGTACTGTGGCATGTTGCAATTTTAGTTCGTCCATGAAGTCACTGATCTGATTTTGCAAAAATTGTAAATAACGTTCGGCATTCATAGATTGGTGAAAAAAATACGGCCCTATTAATCTGTCCTTGCAAATACCACACCACACTTTCGTTTTAAATGAATATTGGTCACGAGACTTTATTGTAAAATTGGGATTTTCATCAGACCACCAGCGACAATGTTGTGACGAGACAGTTCCATTTGAAGAAAATGTTGCCTCATCGGAAAAAATTATACGTCTCGGAAAAAAAAGGTCCCCTTCTAACTCTCCTTGGATGAGAGAGCAAAAATCAAAGCGCCTATCATAGTCCCTTTCTTTCAATGTGTGAACGATTTTTGGTTTGAATGGTCTGAAATTATTTCGTTTTAAAATTCTTCCCACTGTATCTTTACTTACATTTTGTTGTATTAACGACTTTCTTTTGCGCAATGACACTTTTGGATGTTCTACAACAGACAGCATTACTTCTAACTGCGTGTTCTCATTAGCAACCAGTTTTTGGCGTTTTCCATTAAAGTTATTGTTTTAACTTCCAGTAGTCTTAAATTTATTCATTATTCTTGTAACAGTTGAATGATTAATATTTTTATTGGGATGTCTATCATTAAAAATAATTGCTGCTTCTCTATGCGTTTTATAGTTTTCCCCCACAATCAAAACAATTTTAATTTTTTCTTCACAACTAAATAACACCATTTTTATGTACTTTATAAATTTTAACGCGTTTGGACGGTCGCTGTCTTGCTATCAACATTTCATTTGTATGTCAGAGCACCCTAGATTACATGTAACTACAGTTAAATTTGCATTATTATTGTAAACATACATTTCAAAAAAGAAAAAATATTTTTTTCATCGTAAATGGGTGTAATTGCACATTTAAACGTGGTTTTTAGTTCTGATCAACTTTTTTTAATAACAATTTTCGATATTGTCAAAAATAAAGGTAGTTTACTCTTGGGCAAAATTCATATTTTTTGACAAACCCCGTATATGCCTGAGAAAATTTAATATCTGATAGTGGCATTTTAGGTTTTAGACTATGCAGAGCTTTTTACAAAAAATAACTTTTTTTCGTAAAATTATTAATAAAAAAGTTGTCCATATGGTGCGAACTTACGGAGACATACTGTATATTATTTTTATAATTTCACAAAATGGCCACCGTTCATTAAAACGCAGGATTGGTACCCCTCTTTTAGTTTTTCAATTGCATTAGAAGGCAAGGGCCTAGCGACACTTAAAGCACCGGTTCCCGTCAGCTAATCTGACTGGGTTTTTTTGCATTTTTTCCAGAGTGCTTGCTTTGGCGTTTCAGTTCTTCATGATTATATGTGTGTTGAAAGTTTGAGAAAATTTTATTGAGCCGTGAGGCAATGCATCGTATCAACACCCCGTAAAGGCACTTGCCGGGACGGGTGTAAATAAAAAAATATATTTAAATACTAAGCTGTATCCTAGGCCATTCCAACGGCCGCAGAGCCTATGGCTCTGTCTTTTGGGCGCATTTTGGGTCGTATTTATACGGCCCATATGCGCCCAACACTGTTAAAATTAAATACTTAATGGACTTTGTAATTACGCAATCATTAATTTAGTTGTGTGAGGGCAATAGGCTCCAGGTAGATTAATTTAGATATTAAGCTTAGTATTATACCTAATAGGAAATAAAAGACTTTAAAAAGAAGAAAGAAAAGGTTCCCGTCAGATCACCGAAGTTAAGCGGTGTCGAGCGCGGTTAGTACTTGGATGGGTGACCGCTTGGGAAACACCGCGTGCTCTTGTCTTAGAGAAGAGTGTAAAATAAATCGACATCAAAACCATCCTATGCACGCCGGACAGGCCGGATGAGAGCGGATATCTCGTAGGATGAAGGTGCCGTTTCACACTCCCCAGTCGGTAGACCGCACGATTAAAAACCGTACGGTCGATGACCGGTTCAAGATGGCCTCTGATACGCCGACAAACCGTAAAAAATAGTAAATAAAAGAAAACAATTGCATTAGCAATTATATCTGGTCTACCGAAGTTGAGAAAGTCAATTTCAATTTGGATTTGTCCCTGCAAATCGGCAACACTACTTGGTCTGGAAGCAGATATCTTGTCTTTGAGGTAGCCCCGAAGAAATAGGTCTAATGGTGTTAAGTCGGAATTATTGGGAGGCTATGCAACCGTCCCTCCACGACCAATCCAAATGTCATAATTCTCATTGAGGTATTCTCTAACTGGAAGAACACTATGACATGGAGCACCATCTTGCTGCCATATAAAATTCCTTGCGACGTTTAGAGGAAAAGTTTCAAGAATATCCTCTATTGCATGTGCAAGCATTTCACGATATCTAATTCCATTTAAAGATCCATTAATGAAAATTGGACCGATAATTCTGTTTTGCACTATCCCGCACCAAACATTTACTGATACCCACCCAAAACGTATCACTTTAACTGTAAGATGCGGATTCTGTGATGCCCAAAAGTGTGTGTTTTTGGGATTTGGAGCTGAGGCCGTATTAAAAGAAGATTCATCGGTCCATATAATGTTCTCAAACAAATTGGCGTTATTATTGAGGATGCTTGTCACGTGACGGCAAAACTCCAAACGCCCTTGCTTCTGTTCTTCTGTTAATTTTTGAACTTTTCTGAATTTAAAGTCGTGGAATTTATGCCGTTTCAGAATTTTAGAAATTACTGAGCAACATTTGCCAAGATATCTTGCACAGTCCCTTATCGAATTTTGTGGATTTTCTGAAAACAAATTAAGCTTCTAAATGATACGAAGCGAATATAAAAACAAATAAAAATTACCATGAAAATATAAAAGAATAGCAAGTTCTTCATCCTCAAGTATCCGAGAATGCCTTTTCTTTATTTGTAATGTTTTTCGCTCAGAAAGTTGACGAAACACATTTCGGAAAGTGTTTTCGGTAGGAATTACTAAATGTGGATGTCGCCTTCTGAATTCGCGTTGCGCTTCTCGCTTGTTGTGTCCCTATATTTTAAGAATTTCGAACTTTTGCTCTTCAGAGTATCCTATTTAGACCCTGATTTTGACAACGTTTATGAGGATTTGTCAAGAGCAATTTAGTCAAGGTGACAGGTATTGAAATGAGTGACATGAGCCATTTACAAAACTTTAATGAGGATAATGATAATTCTATTATATTTTCGTATAATTCCAAAACGGTAAAGAATAACCCCAACAACCAATATATATTTAAAGAGGATAAAATTCTTTAACGAATGAAATGAAAAAATAGGGGATATTCCATTTTAAAATTCCGACACTCAGTTCTTTTTTTTCATTTCAGTTTCTGAAGGTATGGTGAAAATGCTATAACTTTGCTAATTTAACCATTTCTCTAAAACCAATAATAATGGAGACATCTATTGGGCAAAATATACGCGAACACCCTGCACAAGGTGCACATCAAAAAATGTTCATATATTCATTTTGATCCGCAAATTATTTAGTTGGAATTATATGTGAAATTAGTACGTTAAAAATATAATAATATAGGTACCTAAAAGTACGAAATGCTCAGGACTTAAGTTTTAATTGTACATATCCGTATAATATGCTTTTTACCTGATCAAATTTAAATAAAAATTTTAAAATTCTAAAACGGTTAATTTATACAAATAGAATAATTTTCGCAAAGAAATTTTGTATATTATGATGACAATTCAATTTTGCCGCTTTAACGTCATAAAAACTTGCCTACTAATATTAACTTATATCGCATATTTGATTTGATTTTAATTTTAAAACTGGGGAAAAGTACTACGTTTCGGTTGCTGTACCTATATCACCTATGGTTTTCCTCTTAAGGTTAATGACCGTTCTTCGGTGTCTTTGGCTAAACTTGGGATTACATCTTGCTCATTTCCTAATAACCCTATCTTCCTTGTACCATATCATTTGATCCCCATAGTAGTGCTTTTCGTGGAAATTCCTGATAATTATTCTTTGTTTTGGTTTTACATATATATAATATTAACTGTCAGTTTTAGTCCAAAACTTAAGAGATTACCTACTATGCAAGCCTATGTATTATTAACCGTTCATCATTTAAAATTAAGGCAGATCTTTCCTATTTTTTACGATATTAAACTAAAAACATTTTTTCAATGTCTGTAATTTTAAACAGAAGGAGAAATAATTTAATCTAAAAATTTACGATTTAAAGTTAAGGTAACTTTATGCGAAAACTTTCGAAACTAATTATACAAATGTAGCGAAAGCAACATTAATTGTGTTTATTGTTATGTGTATTTAAGTTAAATGTGATAAGTGGGTATAATTTAATTTTAAAGCCATGCTGGTATTGGCATTTCTTAATGCGGTATGACACAAATTAAACATAAGTACGTCCTGCGGTTAACTGACTTCTTTCATCTACTATGTAATAAGTTTATACATTTATAGATATATTCTTGATAAAACTAAACACCTTACTTCTTAGGATATACAGGGTGTCCAAGCGACCTTACATACTTACATCGCGTAATCTAAGCACCTCCCAAAATAAAAAAAAAATGTTCCTTGCAAAAATATGATTATACAGGGTGTCCATTTAGTGTGCCGGTGGACGATATCTCACTAAAAATAATTTTAAATATACAGGTTGGCTCAAGAATCCAGGGTGGGCCAAACATATATTTTTTTAAATGGAACACCATATATTTTTTTATTATATTGAAGCCTTTAGTAGTCCTCTATTCTAAATTTAAAGATTTTGATCATCAAATGCAATGTTGTTAAGATATGAATTTTTTAATGAATTTTTGACTAAAAACGATTTTACATAAAAATCGTTGGATTTTAACTATGTTTACAAATCGTTTTACTAAAATTTAGGAAAGAAAAGATATAACATGTAAAATCACCTAACTGTTATTAGAATTGGTATAGGTACTACAGAGTGTTTATTTTAGCATTTTGGTCCAAGCCACTGCCGTCTCGAGGGGACAGGCCGTCATGTTTCCGTCCACATTCTAAAATCAGCTGTTTCTAGTCGATCCACGTTTTGACAGATTTGCATTGTTTTGGTAGATCGTTTTGGTGTTTCCTTTAAGTTTTTAGTTATTTTTAGCTGTTTAATGTGATTATTTTAGAAACCCCATAACATTGATTGAACATAGTTTGGACCTTTATATGTAAAACCATACATTATTTGATTAAGTTGCTGTGAAATAGCGATAAATGCCAAATTCATGATTTGTTCCCGGGTGTAATACTCAACTATAATGTTTTTCACTGATGAAATGCTATTTATTGATAAAAAAAAAGACCCCAAGAGACGATTTAGTATTGAGAAAATGTATAAAATTTTGCATAAAGTACTTTGAGGAAAGGTTTTTAGTCAGTGAATTCAGGGCAACCAGAGGACTTGATGGTAGATAACACTAGAGCAGTGCAGTGTAGGTACCTTTTTTAATTTAACCCTAGAATGCTACACTTGTATGCTAAACTTAAAATGCTACATGGGGGTACACCTGTACCCCAAGAAAAAAAAATTATTTTAAAAATATTTATTCAGCAAAATAAAAAAGCAAACTTAAAATACAATATAAAAACAGTTCTCTTTCACATAAAAAAAAAAACATTAGGTTATGCAGCACAAGTTGGGCATATTTTTTTTTGGTGTTGTAAACAAATGAATTTTTTGCATATAGCGCAGCTGACCCTCGATTTTCGATCTTCGCTTCTTTTGCAAAATACACAGCTGCCCGTGGTAGTTGTTGGCCTAGTTGGTACTTCTGGCGTTGGAGTTATTTTTAGTACATTGCATATTGTTTGGCGGAGTCCACGTCTTAAGGTTGGAGTTTCTAAACGACGTTCCATATGCGGTTGTACTAAATCCATTGCTAGTTTTTTTAGGTACGCCCTCCTGTTGGTCAAATTTTCTTTATCTAAGGCGTAAGAACCACGTAAAAGGACCATCGAGTTGTATCCCACAATATTAAGTAAATTATAAAACAGGCATAGGGGCCAACGGCGCGTCTTTCTATTAGTAGAATAAGTATGGCATAGCTGGTCTAAGGTGTCCACTCCGCCCTTTGTAGAATCATAAAACAATTTAATTTCTGGAAATTCGGTGGAATTTGGCTCATCTCCTTTTTCATGCATTGTGGAAAGCATCAATACAATTTTTTTTTTAGTTTTTTGTGGACAATACGACAACAGTGTAAGTGAATTACTGTAACAAAACATGGCAGAGTTTACCTGCCTATCCTTGAGATCTAAGAATGATGAAGGTATTTCTTTTTTGTTTTTCCTCAAGGTACCTACAACTGTAATATTTTTTTCCAAAAGTTGTTTGGCGGTATCCACCGATGTAAACCAGTTGTCCATCGTCAGATTTCTATTAGTACCATGAAAAGAAGTAGTACGTTTTTCGCAATAGTACTGGGCGACGGGAACATCACGTGGTGTGGAACCCTTGCCTACATAAACCTCAGCGTCAAGTACAAATGCATCACAACACATAACTATTTTTATTCCATACTTGTCAGGTTTCGATGGAATGTACATCTTAAATGGACAACGGCCTATAAATCCATCTAATTGTTCATTAATAGTTGTAAATTCCGATGGTACATATAGGTCTTTCATTTTATTTATTGATCTTTCAAACACTTCTCTAAATGCTGCAAATTTGTCGGTCTCTTTTCTTTCAACTCTGGTATCTTTGTTATCAAACCTAAGACAGTTTACCAAAAATCTAAAACGTGCTTCAGGCATCGTTGCTCTAAATATTGGTATCCCACTGTCTTTGTCGAATAATTCTTTGGTAAATACTCCTCCCGTTTTCATTACGCCTGCATAATATAACAAGCCAATCAGAGCCTGCATTTCAACAGTGTTAGTATCTTTCGTGAATGAAGGTTTAGAAGAAGTTGGTATTTCTTCGTTATCATCATCGTCTACTTGTGTGGCATAACTCAATCTTTGAGACTTTATTTCTTTGTTTTTATATTTTGTAATTTCTTCCAGATTTTCTTTGGTGAAACATATGTTCCAGGCTTCTACTCCTGATTGTATATTTTTGGATTCATTTTTATTTTCGGGCAAATGTAAAACCAGATTTCTTTTTGGTGTACGATGGACTGTTCCTTTGACGCCAGACCATTTGAACCCATTTTTTCCTCTTAGTTTGGTGGGAACTTTTAAAATTTTAAGTTTAGTTTGTTCCGCAAGCTGAATTCGTGCTATCGGTAGATCATCCTCAGAATCAGAGGAGGATGAAAATGAATCCTGGGAGTAAACTGGATTTGGCAAATCTACGTCGTTTTTCTTCCCAATCACTGTATCTGGCTGATGATCTGGGCTAGGCGAATCGCAACCGATGTCCCCAATTTCAGATTCTTCGTCCACTCTAAAATCTGGTATAATGGCATCGTCTTCATCGCTCTCATCACAAGAATTACCAGAATCAGAATCATAGAGAATTTTCTGTATCTCCAAGATATCATCAGGTTTTGTCAGATCAAAAACCTTTTTTGGGCAGCCATATTTTCTGTCAGCTAAAAACAAACAAATAAATACATAAACAATAAAATAAATGAACTAACTGGAAATAATAATCGATACTATAGTTAAGCTAATATACTTACATTAAAAGAAAAAAACGACGATACCATTTAAAATATATTTGTATTCTGCTACACTGGGGTACACCTGTATCCCAATATCAAATATTTGCACAGTGGCTTGAAACTACAGAGACGCTCAAGGTTGCAGCGCCATCTGCTATCGGTTGGCCAGAATTTAAAAAAAAGGCTGGGGTACAGATGTACCCCAAGTAGCATTCTAGGGTTAAAGAAGTAGTCCATACTTACAGTGGAGTGGGTAATATAGATAAAGACAGAAGTTTTGTTTTTATCTACCTTTTTTAATAATAATATTTTGGTTTATTGTTTAAATTGTTATTAGGCAATAAACATAAAAAGACTATAAGTATATTAGACGGAGAATGAAGCCAGATGGCTCCATCTCGTGGTGCTGGTAAAGAACACCAATTCTTAAAGTTAAAGTTATTTACCAGCACCACGAGATGAAGTCATATGGCTTCATTCTCCGTCTCATCCCGTTTTTTCTGTTTTAAAACAGACACCTATGCTTTTTCCTTTTGTCAGAACCCATAGTCCCACTGACGAGCTGTAATGCTGCGAAACGCGTCGAAGGATGGTTCTGGCAGAAGGAAAAAGCAACCCCTTGATTTTTTATATGTATATTAGTTAGCTATTAAATAGATAGTATAATATTGAAGGTTGAGCATGTCATACTTAGGTTAGGTTCAGACAAAAATTTAGTAACAAAACAATGCCTACTCTCGTTGTACATTTTGTTTAGATTTTCATACGGTACAAGTTTTCCTTACTTAAAATATCGGTTAAAACATACCTACGAGTTTAAAGCAGGTTCCTCTTAATGCCTCTTTATTTTTCTAGTAAAAAACCAAGTTAAATAAAGTTTATATAGTTTCTCAAGGAAGATATAATGATAGTAGGTATGTGCCTACCAACTGACTGATATAAAATTTTATTTAAAATAGCTACCTAGCACCTATGACATTGTTCCTAATGTTTGTTATTCAGGGATTATTTGGGGATTATTTTCGTAACCTCGAAGGAGTATCGAAGAAGATTGAAAGCAATACTTAGTGATCATAACATAAGCTAGTTTATAGTCTTGAATCACTCTGTATACTAATCATTTTAATTTAATATCGTATAATTATAAATACCTTTTTAATATACGATTCTATACCTCATTTGATATAATTTAAGACATCTTTGACTTACAAATATCAATTTTATTATCTACATGCCATATAGCCTCTATAATAAATTCCATCTTCTGATGTGACGTCACGATCTTGACATGACGGCCTGTTCTTTGAGACGGCAGTATCCAAGCTTAATGAATTTAAAACCAAGTTTTCGTTTTTTTTTTTAAATGAAACACCCTGTATTTTACATTTTTTTTTAAAGGATATTTTATTTCCCTTTAATTTGATGCCAATATCTAGTACCTAATTTTAAAAAGTTGTTGAAGGAAACATGATTTCAAAAAATTGTGTCTTAAAAAACCTTAATATTATGAACAATTTTGATCTTTACTTAGTCATTTTTAAACTTCCAAAAAAATTGAGAACTTAATAAATTGGTGGGTAATTCATATCAAAGTAGTTATAAACAATTTTACAGAAGAAACTTAAATTATTACCTATCGAAAAGTATGTAAATCTCCAATTTTGAAAATATCTTTCACCAATTTAAAACGAATACATATTAACGCATTAAGTTTTCAAAGTGTTTACCATTTTGCAAAATGCAAGCGTAAATTCGTTTGAAGAACGAGTCCTTCACATTTCTCAACATTAATGGAGTAACTCTACCCAATGATTTTCGGATTCGTTCCATCATGTCCTCCCTTGTTGTTGCTGGTGTGCTGTAAACATCGACCTTGACGGTGCCCTACAAAAAGTCCATTGATGTTAGGTCATGTGACCTTGCTGACCAACTGATCGGACCTTAAAATAACAAAAAATATTAGGTAAAAAAGAGATTTCATATTACTAGGTTTTCAACAACCATTCCTCCCTATCCACCGCTCTGGAAACTGTGCATTTAAATGTTCTAAAACATATCTGCTGTAGTGAGGGGGTGTTCCATCAAGCTAAACCCATATCCTGTTCGTTATGAACTTCAGGAGATTATCAGTCAACAGTCATGCTGCAACATTTCCAAAAACAAACGGCCATTCAAGTGCTCTTCAAAGAAATAAGGTCCAATGACATAATCGTGGATAACACCACCCCAAACGTTTAAACTCCACTGATGTTGAAAATTATTTACCAGCAGGGTATGTGGATTTATTATTTAGATTTTCATGGATTATTATGGATCATAAAAGTGAAAATTATGTCTATTGACGATTCCATTTCTATGAAATATCGATTCGTCAGTGAACATGACATATTTAAAAAAATATTCATCTTCAGCAGTGGTATTTTGGGCCAATTGACAAAATAATGCTCTTCTTTAAAAATCATTGTCATGTCGGTTAAAATTTGTTTGCCAACAAACAATTATTCACTGAAGATTTTTTTATTTCCAAATTAGAACTAATTTTTCTGACACTTATTTCTGGATTCTCCACCACCGCCAATGCCATGCCTAGCTGGTTATCTTCATAAAGCACTGTTTTGGCCCTAGATGTTTTTTCATACTCTACGCTTCCCGTTCTCTAAAATCGATCTTCTAGTTTAAATATTGATCTATCGTCCGAACATCCAGCTTCTGGAAACTTCTGAGCATATAAACGTGATGCCATAATAGTAGATTCTGTAACGAGGTTGGAATGAAAATTCGATCCGAGTGGAAGATTCGATACTCGTGGTTCTTCCACTCGGATCGAATTTTCATACTAACCGAGTAGCAGACTATATTTTCTCCACGACCAAAAAGTACGAATAAAAACAAATAAAATCTGTACAAAGCAATTTAGTTATTTATTCGCAATATTCGTAATTTCAGGTGGAGTATTATCCAGTTCCATATCTGATTCATCCGATTTTTCACTCATTTTTTGTCTTGCACTTAAATTTGTCTGAAAATAATTATTACAACGCGACCATTTTTATCTGACACTGACAGTTTCGAAATTCATGGCAACCTATGTCGTTTAGATCAATTACAGAATATTCATTCCGTATCTTGTTATGGAATGAAAATACACGCAAAACGCATAAGAAGCAAGTGTTTCAGAATAAATATTCCAACTCAAGAGCGAGAATTTTTACATTCTATTATCAAAAATGATTTTGGAATTATTGCATTCAATAATGGTCGTGGAGAAAATAATTTCCATCACTTTCTCCAATTTCGTAAATCATATTTATCAATTCTACTCGAGTGTTATTAAAATTCATTTTGAAAATTATGTAACGTAGACAAGGCCACTGTAAAACGTCAAATAATTGATAATTATTATGTCTGCCATTTGCAGAAAAGTTGAATTTGATAGAAATGCATGGCCAACTAGTTATTAAATTTAAAGCATCACGAAATTACGCTTGCTGTTAAGACACAATTCTTTGAAATCATGTATCCTTTAACAACTATTTGAAACAAGGTATTGGTATCAAATTAAAGGGAACTAAAATATCTTTTCGAAAAAAATGTAAATTACAGGGTGTTCCATTATTCCATTTAAAAAGAAAACGAAAACTTGGTTTTAAATTCATTAAGTTTGGACCAAAATGCTGAACACTCTATAGTACTAATACCAATTCTAATAACAGTTAGCTGATTTTACATGTTTTCTTTCCTAAATTTTAGTAAAAGAAATTGTAAAGATAGTTTAATTCCAACGATTTTTATGTGAAATCGTTCTTAGCCAAAAATCCATTGAAAAATTCATATCTAAACAACATCGCATTTGATGATCAAATTTTTTAAAGTAGAATAGAGCACTACTAAAGGCTTCAATATAATAAAAAAATATATGGTGTTCTATTTAAGAAAAGATATGTTTGGCCCAGCCTGGATTTTTGAGCCAACCTGTATATTTAAAACCATAAAAGGTGCGCCGCGTTAACATGTACAACTTTTACATAATTTTTTTTTCCTTAAGTCGACCGTTAACGAGATATCGTCCACTGGCACTCTAAATGGAGACCCTGTATACATATTCTATCGAAAAATGTTTAAGGTATATCCTCTTAATTATAAACATATTACCAGGTTTTTATCACCTAAAGTAATCAAGCTCCTGATGGAGCTCGATACACGGTAAATTTCATTAAAATTGTGAATGTTTAAGGTAAAAAAATCGTGATTTGTTTGCTTTTGACCTAATTTTAATTAATTTTCTAAAAAATTAAGTGTCTTATTTGGTTTTCTATTTCTTGAGCGTACAAATTTTAGTCTAAATTAATTATTACAACAAAAATTGAAAATAAGAATATAATAATATGATTCTACAAAAAACAGAAAAAAAAGTTTATATTACCTGTTTTAGACAGGGATTCGCCCTGGCCTGACATAGACGCTGTATCACCCACAGTATAAGGCTGGTTCGTTTTATTATTGCTAGACCAATTAAACACAACTTCTTTTGCTAATAACCACAGACCATGGACTACTTCTTAATTCTTTTGCTGTGTTTGTTTATTCTTTCACTTTTCACCACCCTTTGAAGTGCATGTTCTTTATAGACCAAACACAAAGAATATAGTCGATTTAACTGCGAAATTCACGGTACTTTTACTGTACGTTTTAAAGATAGCAACCTGTGTTACCGGGCACGCGTCCCCAAAATATCAATTACTTTAACATTAAGCTGGCATTACATATATGCAAGTTTGAAGCAATGCAAGTTTCATGCAATGCAAGTCGGCGTTTCTCTTGCATTGCCCGCGATATTACATCTAGGCAATTTTGATGCAAGTTTTAAATTTTGACAAAGGTACTTGTTGTGCTACCAACCCTACAAAATAACTAAAATTTTTAGGTTACAGTTATAGTTACTGCTAGTAGGTACAACACAAGTATACTAACTAACCTCTGAATCGCCTTGCTTTTGCCCTTTTCCATTACAAACCCGATTATAAATAAAATCTTGAAAGAAAATCACAGAGCAAAAGTGTATACAAATAAAAGTAACATAACCACAAAAAACATTTCAATAACTTTTTTGTACGGTTGGTAATAACGAAATTACTAAAAAAGTTACTAGGCTTGCATACGACTTGCACCGAAAATAGCGCAGGTTCTAATTTTTCGTCTTGCATGAGAATTGCACCAAACTTGCCCCTGCGTATGCGCTTTATACTCTTTGGTATTGCATATCACTTGCATTGCACGAGACTTGCATCATGTAATGCGGCTTTTAGAAAATCACTTTGCCTTACACACCTGTCAGATCCAAACATGTGCTATTATTGTTTTTGCCACGTGGAGCATCCACTTCCTTTGAAATCTAGCAGGACACTTGTTTGTTTATGGTGCTACAGCGCTCTAGTCTGGGAGGTCCACCAATCACATGTAGTCACGTGAACCCTTTTGACCAACCAACGAGAAGCGGCCGTTGAAGTATTCAAGTGATTATTCCGTTACCCTACCAAAACGTAGTTCATCGTCAAAATATGGATTCAAAATATTGTCCCTTTATCGCTGTGCTGTAACTGTGTCATGGAAATAGGGCCAACAATTTTTCTTCGGGAAACAGTCAACTAGACACCAATTTTTTGTGGATGCAGTGTGAACTCTACAAAAAAATTAGAATTTTCTTTAATCCACGTGCGTCTATTTTGAGAATTCACATAACCGGTGAGGTGGAACTAGGCTTCATCAGAAAAAATGTCAGGTCTAATAAATCATTTATTTTCCATAAATTTTGGGTAAACCACTGACAGTAATTCCTGCGTCTTTCAAAATCTGCAGCTCGTATTTCTTACAATACTTGCACTTTATAAGGAAACAGATTTAAGTCTTTTTTAAGAATAGTCCTGCATGTTGATGAAGGCGTCTCACACATTTTGCGTATTTTGCATTGTTTCACGAACGTTTGCAACAAGTTCTTCTGTTCTTACACATGATCTTCCAGCTTCTTTTTTATGCTGTACAACTAACCTGAACTAACCTGTTTCCTTAAACAGAGCCACGGTTCTTCTCAGACAATTATAAAATTCCCCAGAAGTAAAAGCTAGATTAGGAAAATTTTCGCAAAAATCGTTCATGCACAGACGCTGATTGTATTGCCATTCACCATTTACTCTAACCCCGTTTCGAGGATACGCTTCAACAATGAATGTTTTCTGCTGTTCCTTAAAACCTTTTGCGTGAATTATTTAAGAAATTGGATAAATTAGCGATGAATGAAATTACTTGTAGTGACTGTTCAAAATGACAGAATAACTTGTTGCCTGATGATAGTGGCATTTACTGACACCCAACAGGTATTAAGCTATACCGCTAAGCAGTACGGCCTTAGATGTAAAGCACACTTTGTTGATAATAAGTTTTGATCGCACGATACCTAAACATAATTTTTGTAATGTAATGTACCTAACTAGATCCTAACAAAATTTCTTCAAATTTTTCATTGTCATTTCTGGACACCCTGTATAAAACAAACAAGATATGTTTTATTTCTGAAAATTTCAACCGGATCTCATACCCGCGCACTTATTTTTCCAATTAATCAATTTTCAACATTTCGAAAGGAATAAATCAGTCGCAGCCTCCCATGATGTGTATGTGTACATCGTCTCACTGTATACATCAATGTGTCATCCCGATCCCGAGAACAGATAATGTATAAATATTGATACAATGAATCAGTCATCAGAATCGGATGATAGACAACCACGACTTTTTACAAATAATCTTCGGGAAACCATTTGTTTGGGATCCGTTCTAACAGTGGCGGTGCACAAAGCTTTTGTTTCATCGAATTGGTCTACTTCCGATATTTGGATCAATTCTGCACTTTATTCTTTTTTCTAATTTATTTTTGATTCTGCATGAAATTCTATAACTTTTTTGTTAATAATATTATATACCTGAACCTGGTAGTTGTTCTAATATTTCAATTTGTCTAGAAAAATATTACTTTTTACTCTTATAAAAAATTGACTGTTCCGCCGTTGTTTCTGAAGGTGGAATACTCATATTTGGTACACACGTTCTATTGGGACGACAGAAAAAGACATGTAATGTTAATAATTAATGTAATCATTTCGCAATAAAGGAGCAGTTAACCGCCATAACATGCACTATTATTCGACAGTTAATCCATTCTGGGTCCGGGAGATTCAAAATCAAAACCAGTGGTCAATCTTAACTGGCATAGACATTTCAACTTTTCGCAAAATGAATTACCATAGATCCTTGAAAACGTGATGAGATTGAAAGGGAACAAAAATGTGGATTCAACAAGATGGAGCTCCTGCTAGTTTACCATCGGGAAGTTGCGTTAATGATAATCGCCCTACAACACCAGACATGGAAAATAGGATACGGGATGCCTGCAGGACAATACCACCCTTTATGCTAAGGAACGTACAGGGAGTATAGTAAAAAGACTAAACATGTGTATCCAAGTAGACGGGCACATTTTTGAACATTTATTACGTCGTTATAATTAAAAATTAAGTAAATTAGTTAGCAGAAAAATTATTGTTTTTATTTTATAGCGTTAGTTAGGGTAAAAATGAGAAAAATCAAAATAAATTGCAAACTATTAAAAATAGGTATATGACATACTTAATGAAAGTTGAAGAGTTTTATAAAACCTATTAGAAAAAATAATAATATACAGGGTGTGCTATTTAAAAAAATTGATATTTTTCAATTTAAATTAGTTGAAATGTATAAATTTATTGTGAACGCCGTAGCATCTAACTCAAATTTCGTTACAGTTTTTTTCTGTCATCTCAATAGAAAGTTTGTACCAAATATAAGTATTCCACCTTCAGAAACAATGGCAGAACTGTCAACTTTTCATAAGAGTAAAAACTAATATTTTTCTAGAAAAATTAAAATAGCCGAACAACTGCCAGGTTAAGGTATATAACATTATTAGCAAGAAAGTTATAAAATTTCATGCAGAATCTAAAAGAAATTAAAAAATAGGGTGTTCAATTTAAAAAACATGTTATTCGCCACGCCTTTTCAAAGCACCCTTAACATTCTCTAAAACTTTTGTATTTAACGTTTTTTGGTAATATCCGAAACACATGAGATAAGATAAGATGTAGGGTGAAAACTTAAAATCTGCTCTCTATTTAATTAAAAAATTTAGAGGATGTCACCGGGGATACCTTGCACGCATTTAGAACGAAATAACTTTTTCAGCCACCCTCTATTAACTTTTAAAGGTAAACGTGGTAAGAGTTGATTTGAGCAGCCGTTTTTGAGATTCGTGGAGTTAAAAAATTCACTTCGTGTAATAGTAGTCGCGATGGTAAAATGACAGGACCAATTATGAAAGGGTCTATGATTCCTGCCCACACATTGACATTAAACTCATGCTGATAATGGGTTACTTTAGTCGCATGAGGACTTTCTTCAGTATAGATATGTACATTGTGCAAATTAGTTATGCCACTCCGCGTGAAACAGGCTTCATCTGTGAATAAAATCTTGATTTCTGTGTTCTTGGATAAACCGGCAGAAAGCTAGGCGTGATTCAAAATCATGGGGTAAAAAAAACTTGTATCCTTTGAATATAAAATAGATGCAGTAGTTATTCTCTGGTCACCCTATTAACAGTATCTTTGCATACCCCTAGCTCTAAGCCCAATCGTCTGCTGCTGAGTATAGGATTTTCTTAAATCCGATTTAGAATATCTGCCTCAACCTCTGGAGTTCTTACCATACGTGCACGACCATAATTAATAGAAACAGGCGCAAACCTACCCCCGTTTTACGAGGATGTTGTTTGGGACACACTTCATATTTCTGTCGTGACCCAGTAGGAAAGCAAAGTAAAAACGTTGAAATGAATCTTAGGGGATATAATGTAATGTAATACTAAACCAAGCGGCAACGTCGCATTCGTGCTAAAGTACTATGTTTTTCTTCAACAACCAAATGCTAAATAATAGAGAAAAATACATTAAATTCACATGCAATATAAATGGCAACACCACATATCAAAGTGGTGGCAACGTTGTACAAGTCTATAAAAATATACGTTCAAACAAAATCCTATAATGTAAAAAACTGTCAGCTATTTTATATTATTCTCTAAAACTCAATTCTAAGTACGACACAAGCCACGTGCTTAGTAATAAACAAAGATTCTGATTGGCCAATCGACAGTGGCCTGATAGACGTTGCCATCTTGCTTTTGACGTGTTAAGATCTAATTGGTTAGGGTGTTTGGATAGGGTTATATTATGTTCTATTGTTTGTTAACAAATCAGTGTCATTCGAGAGCCTAAAGAGATAAGTTGTCGCTCCGTGTAGAGGAAAGCCTTCACGTTAAAAATTGGTAAAAGTAGTTGAAAGTGTTAAAGTGTCAAGCGGAATTCTACAGAGTTAAGTCGCCGCCGCTCCGTGGAGAGGAAAGCCTTCACGTTAAAGTTGGTAAAAGTATTTGAAAGTGTTAAAGTGTCAAGCGGAATTCTACAGAGTTAAGTCGCCGCCGCTCCATGAAGGAGAAAGCCTTCATGTATGATTTTGTTGTTGTTTACAAGTGTCAGGTGAAAAGTATAGAAAGTTAAGTCACCGCTAAGTGAGTGGACAAGGCCATCACTGTGACAGTTGTTATATGTTGTAGCCCATGCTACGGTGAGCAGAGGAGGAGTGTTATTAATCGTTTAATAAAGGAATAATGCAGTAAAATTAAAAAGGATTTTATTTTCCAATTTAAAACAAATTTGAACCAGTCGACTTGTGAAGATACAGGTTAAAGTTTTGTGTAGCTCATTGTTACAAACGTGAGTCCGTACAGATGTCTTTCAGCTGCCGCGATGGTTTTATGGTTTAGTAAGCGACGATTAGGAAATCCTTTACTGTATACTCTGCAAGATTCTAAACCATTTCCTTGGCAACATTCAAAAACCAATAACATATCGGTCATTTCTTCGTTGGTATACTGTACGGTCATGACGAATTGTTGTCAACCATTGCCATCTCCATGAATCAATCCGCTTCCTAGTGTATTATTAACTGTAGTTCGGGTCCGGTTTCCTTTCAGTTATAGGTAAATTATATTTTATTTCCTAAACGAACACTAATATTTCGGAATTGAACCGATGTACCCGCGTACGTGAACAAGCATTATACTTTAAGTAATTCATTATCAGTGCAGTTTAACAAATCCTTAGTCCTCCTTCCCTGTTTCGAAAACCATGCAACATATTCGATCGTCGGGCTCGTAAATAAGTCGATAGAAGCGGTAATTTATAACTGATTTCCAACTTTCTAAATAAATCCCTGCCTTTTATAAATACCATAAAATATATTTCATTTAAACACTTCAATAAAATGTAGTTATTTACGATGACGGATTCTATAATTTACATTTTTTGTTCAGTCTTAATACGCCCAGCTCGGATTGATATGGAGCAGGCATAATTTTCAGATTCGTATGGAAATCGCGAGGCTGGCTCATACTCTTATGAAAGAAAATCAATAGGATTTTCTTTATTTAAAAAATAGGAATATCTCGTAGAGTGCGTCTTTTTAAAGTCAGGTCATGAAATATTGCGTGCTGACTTTTCATCCCCATGTTGGGAACTCATCAACTGTATCGATACACCTGAAACTTCTAATCAGATAAAGGTCCGGAACTATAGTCTATCTTTAAATGTCGCGAAGTAATTAATGCTCATTATGTATGCAAACTTAACCTAACCCCCCAAAAAAAGAAGAGAACAGAGACACACTACAAAAGATCAGAACGACCAAAGAGTCTTGGCTTTTACCAGAGCATAACTTAAATAATGAAATGAAATTATTGCTGTGTAATTTCCATTTCCATTATTATAAACATAAAAACCTTTATTATAATTATTATTATTATTATTATTATTGTTATTATGATTATATTATTGGTGGGAAGATACTGCAAGGTATAATTACTGCAACAACAAAAATGTAAGTTGAAATACGATAAATCATGTAAATGTTCCTTAAATAAATTGTGGTGTGTTTCATGTTAACTTTTATATTAAATATTTTTACCAGAAACGCACCATATTCTACTTTAAGATAGTATTCCCATTTGAAGCAGTAATTGATGGTAGTTTGATCCTAATAATATTGTCAACAGCGACATTATTAATTAAATTGTTTGTTTATACTCTCAAACATTAGTTACATGTGTAAGTACATATTATACACCTACACCTACATCTTGTTGCTTGCAACATAGACAAACACATTTGTAAGTAATATTATTTCTACTACGAGTACAAGTGTATGGATATAATTAATATGATAGTATTTTATAACATAAATTATGCTATATATTATACAGGGTGTCGGGTAAATATATGGCATAATCTCGGGATCGTATGGGGAAAGTCAAAATAACAATAATTTGTTATAAAAAAAAATTCCGAAAGATACAGAGGCCCAAAGGGCCTAACTTTTAAACCCACATGTACTTATAATTAAATGAAATTTTAATATTTTGTGTAGGCCATAAAGACTCCTCAAACCATACTACAGTAGATGGTCAGGGAAGTTAGGAACGGACGCGCCACCATACTCGTTGGGCCAAAATTTTGACAAGTATCATTTTTACAGAGCTGAAAACCGATATTTTAAATACTCTGGTTATTCCTCTTTAAAAAAAGGTACTCTACATTTGTTTCGATAAAATTAGCCGTTTTCGAAGAAAATTACACATTTAAGCATTGATTTTCGAAATTTATTTAATAATCAGGTTTAATAACATAAGTTATTTAAACACAGAAACTAATCGAATAACAACGTAACTAATAATTCGCATTAAAATAATAAAATTTGTCATTATTACATCCCATTAATGCTCACATGCATCTAACTTATGGGCAAGCACTCGGCAATTGTGTGGATGTGAGAAAAATTTATTCTGATACATTTCCAAATCAAGATGTGCCGCATGAAGGAACCAGTGAAAGGGTTGACATTTCGGAAATCACTTAAACGCAAGAATGGTAAAAATGTGAAAGATTTGCTTCTTCTTGTTGACTTCAGCAGATTTTTAAAATTGGTGCCCTGTACATTTCCTTAACCGACGGATGTTTTCTCGTTGTACTTGAGACAACATTCTAGGATTGTCTCGAATTTCGTTAAAATGGTGTATTATTTTTTCTGTCAGATCTTTCCTGGTATGAACTGGCGTCGAATAATATACAAGAAAACCAAATGGAAATATATTTTCGTAATAAAGTAATAGAGAAGAACGTGTTTTATTTACAGTTTTTCTATTATCAATATAGATAACACAAATAAACAATTAACTAAGCGATTCAATATAAAATCTAGTACATACATCTTTGAATTTAAAGGAACTAAAATATAATATTTTTTGGAAAAATGTGCGCATTAATAATGTACGGAGAAAAAAATATCCAGGTCGAATGTAGCTCTAAAACGTCAATTTTGATAGAATTCTGTCAAAATTGATATTTTAAAGCCGTCTTGATCCATATAATTTTTGATATCTTGGTACTTTTACCTGTCACAAAAAAAAAACAGGAAAATAAATAATTAGTCTTCGATGTTGGTGTGTAACATATTATGCAGTTTAAGCTTCATCTTGTGATTTCTGCAAAATTCCTCCAGAATTTTTTCGGGTTTGCCTTTTGGTAAATGTAAAGTAAGGAAAGACCATTAAATCGTGAGGTTCCCGTAGTCGATTGTAAATATGATTTTAATAACCTTAACGATGAAAAGGATCTTTCCGACGAACAGCTTGTAACTGGTATTGGTACCAGAATCTATGTAGTCGAATTTTAATATTTGGAAAAAAACAATCGGTTTTTGCGATGGTTTCTATAACACTTAAGGGTTACTCTTCTTTTTGCTGCCAGTAAAGCTTCCATAAGTTTAGTTCTCCTTCTAGGTCTGTCTTATTTTATGGATCATCACTATAAAATTGAACTGCCTCAAAAAATGTTTCGTCATTTAGTTTATGGTGGTATATGGGAACAATGTTAAAATAAAACGATATATCATTTATGTAATGAAGAATATCACAAGTGAATTACCGCATGACTATATGGGCAAAAGTAAATTGCCCTAAATGAATGAAAAATTTGTAAAATGTTTATACACCGTAATGGTAAACTATGTATTATAAATTTACATTTTCGCATCATTTGTGGGGGGGGGGGGCTCTGGCCCCCCTGGATCCGCCAGTGATCACATCTTATTTTTGATTTCTATATGAGGACACATTTTCTAATTACCTGTTTATGGCACTATTTTATCCGCCTTCGATAAAGAACTGTTCAATGAGATAATTCCCAATAATCCCTGCCCACATGTTAACCATGAACCTTTGTTGGTGCTTTGTATGTACTGTTGCACGGAGATTTTCTTCATGCCAGATGCAAATTATAGCAATTTATTACTTCATCTCGGATGAAACCAGCTTACTCCGTGAATAAAACAATACTAGTAAAACTATGACTCTGCTCAAATCGTTGCAAAAACCAATTTGCGTAGTTGACTCTTGCAGGATAATCAGCGATAGACATGGCATGTACCTCTTACACGTGATAAGGATGTTTTCAGCAATCTCATCCAGAATTTCCTTCCCTAACTGCGGATTCTTTGCTTTTCTTGGAGGCCCTTCTATGCCATGGCAAGAAACTTCCTAATATGGTTTAGTAAAAGATTAGCTACTTTTAACATTTTTTTTTTGTTATTTCACTTGACTTTTAACCTATTTCTCTTAAGCTACGATCAACCCTTTCTTAAGTTCCTCGGTGCGGTAAACGTCGATTTGGAAATGTGTCACAATAAATTATTCTCGCCTCCACACAATTGCCGACTGCTTGTCCATAAATTAGATGCTCGTGAGCATATTCACTATAGAAATAATCCTCCATTACTTAAGTCTTATACTCAATCAATCAGACAATTTAGAAAAGTGTTGTCAATAACATATTCTTAACGAAATAAAAAGGACTGGTGTTTTATTGTAGTATGTTGATTTATTATTTCAATAACGTGTTTTGTTGTAGTATGTTGATTTACTATTTCAATAACGTGTCATACAAAAAAATATTTTTTTTTTGAAAACGGCTAATTTTATCGAAACAAATGTAGAGTATCTTGTAAAGAGAAATAACCAGAGTATTTAAAAAATCAGTTTTTAGCACTGTAAAATGTCACCTGTCCAAATTTTGGCCCAACGAGTGTGGAGGCAAGTTCGTTCCTGACTTGCCTGACGATGTAAATCATCGGTTTTATGAGTCTTTTAGGCTTACATAAAATACTAAAATTTCAATAAATATTTAATAAAACTACGTAAAACCCAATATATTTTACGCGTTTTTAAAATATTCATATTTGATCATGTTGTTGCTTACCAAATAAGAAATAAACCAGCTTTATCGCTTTCCTCCATCCTTTACTTTCGACATTTGACATGTTTAAACCTCTCGGTCAGGCTTCAATCACAATTCACCTCTCTTCCAAAATCCCGCTTCGTAATCCCTGTTCCCGACTCCCTGAAATAAGTCTTCATCTCCCCGTAGTTACCCCGTGATTTGTATCTGTTGATGCGTTTGAAGTTTAGGACCAGATTTAAGGGATTTCAGAGACGTTGTTGATGAGAATGAAAGGCACAAGCTATACCTTTGCCTTGCAAGTTACGGAGAAGCGTCAGTTTTCGGATGAAGTTTTATTGTAGTTTGGGAGGTAAAAAATATCTCGCTTTCTAAGTAATGTCGTGGATGAATTGTTAGAGTTTTGGGTTAAGGAAGTTTATAAATTGTTTTACGAAATTACTAAATTATTTTAACGTTAACAAATTGCTGGGAGTATTGAGAGGATATACAAGGTACAGTGCACGCTAATTAGAGCGGCTTGTTGAATGTTTAGTTATAGGTAGTTATAATAATAATAATAATAATAATAATAATAATAATAATACTAATAAATATATATTTCCATAATAATACGGTAACAAAGCAATACATTCATTAATAGTCCTTATTTATTGAAAATATAGAAATAATCCACTAAAGCCACTTAAGGCTAGTATGCGGACCCTTCGCCATATTTACATAATATTCAAACTAATTAAACCTATGGTATAATCCTAACCTACTGTATTAGTTAACGAGAGAAAATAAAGAAATAAATTCTGGCTAAGGAAAGAGTAAAAAAGAAGAAAAAATATGCACATAAACCATGAATTGTTCCAAAATACTTTATTTTTGCAACTTCTGGTTACCACCAAACTGCCCGAGCCTACAGCTTGACAAACAACAAATTGAAAAAGTCCCCCTCAGGGCTGGTTTATTCGCCTTTTCAAGAATGTCTATTTTATGTTTGTCAATACTCTTATTGCTCGGAAAAAATATTGTGATTTTTACAACAATTGTAGACAAACTCAAACATCTTGGTGAACATTTCACAACTATTTGTTGGAAATGTTCTGTTAAACATTTTACAACAATTTGCAGGAAATGTCTTACAGAAACTAACGGAAGAGATAGAATGAATCTCAGAATCTCTGTTTCCAATGGTAGGATGTGTAGAGGTGTGTCGTTCACGAATGATTTGTTTAAAATGAACGAATCACTTCATTGTATCGAAAGAATTAATTCATCGTTCATAAAGAATTCGATTCTTTTTTGATTCACCAATTTAGGAATAATTTAAAGAATTGACGAATCAAAGTCGCATTTCGTTCACTAACTCGAAACTCGAAAAGGCACCAGTTCAGTAATTCACTCGTTCGGAAGTCCGCAGTTCAAACGCTCGAGCTCGAGAGTTGGCATGACGGCCGTCACTCGGCGATGCATGATTTCGTCATCGAATTTTACGATGTAGACGAAGATAACAGTTTAATTAGGTCCGCAAAGTACAGCAGAAAGAAAAGAAATAAATGAATTGGATGAAAGATTTTATTTGTTCGGTATTTATTTGATTTTTTTTTATTAGTGTACAAATGGTTGTACCGGGTGTTCCACCTAAGGAGGTAATCGACTATATCTCAGAAAGTAATAACACTAGGACTTTGGGAAAAAATATATATCGATAAAAGCGGCCAAGGGAAATTGCTGGAAATTATTTTCAAGTTCAAAAAATGATCGCTAGGGGGCGTAGGAGAACTTTCAAAATAGAAATGCCGATTTTCTCTTGATTTTTCCTAATAAAAATAGGTTAGAAATATAAGCATTGTATTCTTCATAAAATTATGCAACTTTATGTTAGGAATCGTTTTTTTCTATTTTCAGTAATAAAGTGGTGGGAGAAGGTCAAACTTTTTTCTTTCAAACGCTGATCTCTCTGCTTTGGATTAACCGATTTTATTCAACTTGGTCTTGAAAAAAAACCCTTCTTTTCCTCTACACGTAGATCTAATAACTATACCATATTGATTCTAATGGTGGCCACTAGATGGCGTTTTTCCGTAATTTCTCAATGAATAAGGATTTTCTCAAAAAAATCAAATGTTATGATATGACTTTTTCATCATATTTTATTTTAGGCTTATAAAGGCTATTAAATAGTAAAATAAAATATCCAGGTCCGTATTTAAAATAAAAAAGTTGATGATGGTCGCTCGAATTCGGAACGTCGGATTAAAAAACTAACCTCATCAGCTTGTAGAGGAGGAAAAGTTACTATAAGGAACTGAAAACCGCAACGTGATATCTTTTCTTAAACTAGAGAAATTAGGGATAATAATAATCAATATGGAAAAATAGGCCATTTTTTAAAACATTAATTAATCAATTAAATCTCTGGTTTAATGACGTCCAAGATGCTCGAACTGTCTCCCATTTTTTAAAAAAGCACGCAATCTGTTGTATTTTTCAATGTTCACATTATGCTTCAAATTTAACACGGACCTTATTATCATTGAATAATGAGCCCCCAAACTAGAACTCTTCATTTTCAGTGCAATTTCGTTAAAATATGTCAATAAAACGTTCTCAGAGTATTGCCTTACTTTTTTTCCAGTGAACCATTTGTTGAACTTGACAAAGGCAGCTTTATATACTGCACCAGATTTCGTCGGCAGCAAGTTTTGAATAGCTATTCTAGCTGCGTCTACTACCTCGGGAGGATCATCAGGCACTTCTAAACTCATTTTCTGTAGATTTTCGGTCTCCACTGACGCGACACCGAATTTGAAATATTTGTTTTGATAGATGCCAAACAAGTACGTATCCATGATAACGATACCAAAAAGGGAATATACAGTGAAATAAGTTAAAAATTCAATCTTGTTATCTTCATTAAAAAATTCGTTTTCTTTTATTGTTTTATCTCGAATAATATGATGCACGTTTGAAGAAAAAAATGGTATATGTTATTCGGAGAATGAGATACTTGATGTGCTTCGCATGGATCACTACGTTCGTCAGACAAACTTTCCACGCTCAGCACATAAAGAATCTCTTATTCTCCTAATATCATAATGTACTATTATGTCTCAAAATTGATTGCGGTAGCTAAAGCAGTTCCGGAGCTACCAAACGAAAACTAGTTAATGAAGGCCATCTTCCAGGGGCCCTAGCTCCCTGAAGAAACGTTTCCGGACCCATATTCATATGAACTTTTTTTTTTTTTTTACTGTGTTCTATCTACCCTAGAAGTTTTACCATGATCACATTAACAGCGTGTATATCGGCTGATGCATGGGGCTTAGTTGAACATAAGAAATCCCATGTAAATTTTGAGGGTTCTAAATGTTGGCTCCCCTGTACATTTTAGAGAAAAATTGAATTATAATTTCTTGAAGAGGCCGATATAATAAATCCATGTGCCATGTTTGAATAAATTTTAATAAGCCAATCCTAACTTATTCAATTAAATGTAATGGCAAAATTATGAAATATTCACCAGCAAATAATTTCTATGACGCTATTGTCAAAAATTGACGTTAAACGGGACATAACGAATAAAGATTATTTCACATTAAAAGCGTGTTAAAAGCACATTTTCGTTTCACCAATCCGGCAATCACACATCCAAAATAAAAGACACCATTATGTTTTTCTGACTAAGCCTTTAATTTAACATAACACACCTAAGACTACAGATTTTCACAAACACATTAATTAATTAAATGTTCAAACTTTAAACAACCATCCATTAACAGTTAAATAATATCCTAACCGATCATAAAATTCATTTCTAACATTACTGAGTTAATATTGAGAAGTCCGTCACATTCTAACGAAATACAGTTTTTTAGCTGGTCTAGATTTTTAAATTTTTCATTTTTATAAATAAAATTTTTTAAGTGACCCCACAGAAAGAAGTCGTTTGGCGAAAGATCAGGAGACCTGGCTGGCCAAAGGGCTAGATGCCGTGGGCCAATAATATTTCTGTTAAAAATATTTTGCAAGTATTGCCTAACCATGAGGACAACCATCCATTTGATACCAGATCTCCTGATTTTCGCGTACAACTTCTTCTAGTGCGGGTTCAATTCGATTTTGTAGTAAGTCCAAATAGGTTACTACTGTAAGGTTGCCTTCCATAAAAAATGGTCAAATAATGTGATGTCCTACAATTCCCACCCAAACATGGAGACATTAGACGAATTTCTTCGGACGTTTCGAACAATGTACTTATTACTCAGTCACACACTCACGCACCACACCAAGCTACATACCGGGTGTTGCATCGTCGAGCGGGACATAGGAAATCCCATGTAATTTTAAATTGGGTCAATTATTGGCTTCCCTAATTATTTTAGAGAAAAATTCTATTTAGGTTTATTAAAGAGCACTAAAACCCACATTCAAAAGAATAACTTTAGATATTTTTGATGAGCGCGTTTACGGGTTATCGCCGATTTCTTTTTAACTATTTCTCCTTTTTATGGCCCCGTATTTGCGGGCACCAGTCAAGGTAAAAGATGACTGTCAAATAAAGTTGTCATTTTGAAATGTGTGCTTTATTGTTATAAAAACTCAATACAAGTACAAATTAATCTGAATAAAACTAAAATAAAGTATCCAATTACAAGGTTAATTATGACATTTTACATTTTCAATATTTTACTGATTAATAGGTAGGTACTATTAAATTGTTAGAACTTTAGAATTTAAGAAGATGTTCAAATATTCCTCAAAATGACAACTTTATTTGACAGTCATCTTTTACCTTGACTGGTGCCCGCAAATACGGGGCCATAAAAGGAGAAATAGTTAAAAAGAAATCGGCGATAACCCGTAAACGGGCTCATTAAAAATATCTAAAGTTATTCTTTTGAATGTGGGTTTTAGTGCTCTTTAATAAACCTAAATAGAATTTTTCTCTAAAATAATTAGGGAAGCCAATAATTGACCCCATTTAAAATTACATGGGATTTCCTATGTCCCGCTCGACGATGCAACACCCGGTATAGACTTCCACGCGACTGGCTCCAACCTTAAGAAAAACAAGCTGCAGTAGATAATTCTAAAAATATCATTAGGAAAATAAGAAAAGCATTACCATATTAGCATACATTCAACAAAGCAGCCAAAACAATAAAATTGTCAGCACCCAAACCCACCCAAGAAGTTGTTCTGAACAGAAGTACGATACAGAAGAGGAGTAAAAGATAAAGATCTAACTCAATGTCCAAATTTAAGTCAATAAAATTTCTTTTTTGTGAATATTGCGTCCGAGTATGAACAAGACGATGTTCATTTTTTTGGCTCCAATACCGGCAATTATAAATATTTGGTTTGTTGTTGGGGGTAATTTGCTCTTTCCATTAGCTTAAAACAGAATACCATTATCCGTTCTTCATCACCTTGCCGTACCTCTTAATGTTTTTCATACTTGTAAGGAAAATATTTAAGTTTTTTCGAAGTTCGCGACACTGTGGTTTGATGTGCAGTAAAATATCAAGATCTCTATAATCCCTTTCTTCAGCTCTATTGACATTCTGAGTTGAGCATTTACAGTTATTTATTACAGTGCCTTTAGACCCAAATTTACTAATGATACGTTTAATTAACGAAATGAAAAGGATAGGCTTATCAGGAAATTGAACTGAAAATATTTCAGACACTGCTCTCAAACTGTTTCCTGTGTAATACCACTTAATCATAGTTACTTTTCCTTGATGGAATAGCTCATATTCAGGTTAGTTAGTTGCTGCCTACACCATGAAAATTTCGTAATTTTGCCATCACATTCAATTGAATAAGTTAGGATTGGCTTATTAAAATTTATTCAAACTTGGCACATGCATTTACTATATCCGCCTCTTCAAAAAATTATAATAAAATTTTTCTCTAAAATGTACAGGGGAGCCAATATTTAGCTACCTCAAAATTTACATGGGATTTCCTATATTCAACTAAGCCATGCATCACTCTATGTCGATGAGACATAACCTTTTCTCCCAATCGACAAAAGATCAAGCACTTTCTAGATAATTATTTAGCCGAAAGATATCACTTTACCGGTTTAGACCGGAAAGCAAAAACGAGGGATCGGTAAAGTACTTTACCGGCTCCTCTTTAATTACTATTCAATTTTGTATTTAATTTTTTATTATTTAGTCTAAATAATTCAGTTTATTAAACATTTTCCTGAGTAGAGATTTTCAACTGTCGGCAACTATACCAATATAGTAAAGTAGTACTTTCCCATCTTGTAACGTAATACCTACATGTACTATTTCCTCTTTAGCTATACTATAATTCAGTCTTCTACTTTCTTTTCTGTCCGCCCAGTTTTAAATTTATATTTATCAAATCAAAAATCTAAGTTAATTTCGCAACCATTAAGTCCAATAAGTCCATCTTTACTTCAATCCCAACGGATCAACAATCCGACGGTTTCCGATGAGGTCCATCGGCGTACGGATGACTCCTGGGGGAATCCCCCGTCTTGGCCAAAATAACGCAGATTAATTACAGCTGTCATCCCCCGTAACTTCAGCCAGCGATAAGCGATATTTAACAATTAATTGTGACACATTGCTGGCCGTTCTAATAACCGCTCTTTCACATAGGATTAGCCAGTCGAGGAATGGACAAAGCGTTGCCTAGGGAATGGTGCGAATGTTTTCAAATGTGGTGGTAAGGAATTAGTTAAGACAGATTTAATTATAAAAGCTATTTAATTTTTTTATAATACTGCCCTCCTTAAACAAATTGTCCCTATATACCTGTAAAAATGCAGATAGGACAGGTTGAGCCATCATTTTGTATGAACTAAATTTATTTAGAACAATTTGTATTAGTATATTGCGTTAGTAGAACCACGTGTTTTCTAACATCACCTCAAATAATATAGTAATTATAGTGTGTTTGCATTGTCTGCAAGTACGTGTTTGTTGTTGGTTGTGCTTTTTTATATGGTTTTGTTCAGAGTTACCAACTAAATATGGATCAGAGAAAAGTTGTACTACAGTAAAACCTATGTTTGCGACCTCCTCTACAAAGCGACCACCTGCGGTAAACGACCGGTTATGATTTCCCCATACTTAAAAATGGAAATCCCATTATTTTATACTCCTCTTTACCGACCGATCTGTTAAACGACCGCGGGCACTCATCATCGGAATTTTTATTAAATATTACTGCTAAAAAGACCTTCCATTAGGGGCAGTAAAACCAGACCCGACAATTCTTAAGAAGATTTGGTAATGGGGCGGTGCTCCATCTTGCTAAAACCGTATCATATTCGTTGGAAGTTGTGGGTTTGCTGGATCAGAATATAAGTTTGTCAAAGTTGGCAAGACATTATTGACATTAATGAAAAAGGGGCCTATGATATAATCTCCAACAATTTTGCCCAAACATTAACCTTTTCAGGATATTGCGTATGTTCTTCTCTCATCCAGTGAGGATTTTCCCTAGACCAATAGGGCAATTCTGACGATTAGCATGACCGTGAAGTGTAAAGGTGCCCTCATCAGAAAACAAAACATGTTCTAATTGAATCACATTGTTATCTAAAATTTCCATCATTTGTTTGCAAAAATACGTTCTCCTATCAAAATCGTCTTCCATGAGCTCATGAGTAGGTATAATTTTATAGGGATTCATTTTATTTTCTTGTAATGTTCGAATAATCGATGAATGCCAAATATCGAACATCGGGGCTGTTTTTCGACTAGAAGTATGTGGGTTTTCCTGAAACTCAAGCATAATATCTAATTTGGTATCATCACTTATTGCATTGGCAGTTACTTTTTTTATCTGCTTTACATGTCGAAGCTGGCAAAACTGCTTTTCTAAATAAGAAAAAAATAATAATAATAATAAAATTAAGAAAATGATATTGTGTATATAATTATGAGTTTTTTCGTTCGTAATTATAGACAATTTTTATTGCATATTGATCCTAAGTTATTAGACTATTAAGTATTAGATTGGCACCTGAAGGTAATTCGATTTATTAATTATTAACAACATTAAATCGATTTTTTAAGGCTTTTTTGATTGCTGTTGTTTCTAATAGGTTAAGTTTTCTACCCTTGTGTTGAGTATAATATATCGGTTTTATTTTGTTGGATATTGGGTGGTTATTTATTATTTAGATGTAAATGCCTCTATAATCACACCTGTATAGTTGTACCTTTGGCCAATACCTGAAAATTAAGGACCAAAATAACCCATAATCTGTCAATTCACTTCATCTCCCTAATTATATTTTAATGACATGTTTACCATTACTATTATTTAGATATGTAGATATGAATACCTTTGTAACTACAGGTAGCATTATTTAGTATTGTCTTGTACTCCTTTGATAATGATCCGCAAGGGTCGAAACACGTGTCAGGCAACTGAATTAAAATTGTGAAATATAACAGGTGAGACTTTTATTTCCTCTACCATGGAATATCCATTTCACCTAGCATGTAGCCCATCACAAACCAATTATTTAAAAAAAAAATTGTTCTATATTTGACAATTATAAAATAATTTGGTTCTTTTAAAGTTCTGTTGCTAGTTGGCCTAATGAAGACCCCTAGCACAAGGTCGAAAGCACTAAGTTAAGAGTAGAAATTATACGCTAAATCTGATTAGTTCAGGTTAGTTTTATTTATTATTTACGGCGACATTGCAGATTCAGAAAAATAATATTGACATATTTAACCAGAAATATCACTGAAGTACATTAGTTTATTATAATGGTGGTATCACGCTAAAGAGATAATATTATGTCAACTACATTTATTTTATGAATTTGACTCACATCCTCCTGAATAA
The DNA here is from genome assembly GCA_963920685.1 of Polydrusus tereticollis. Lineage (NCBI taxonomy): Eukaryota > Metazoa > Arthropoda > Insecta > Coleoptera > Curculionidae > Polydrusus > Polydrusus tereticollis. The sequence continues at coordinate 113,713,975 of OY987328.1, forward strand.
ATTTTCGTCTTACAATCGCGTTTTTTCATACTCTTCCTTCCATAATGTCTGTATAAATATTACATCGTGTTTTATTATCCAAACACACTTTATTTGGCCTGTTGCTTGTTGTAAACTCACCCCATAATCTGGTGTAAAAGCTGTTCAGATTGAATAAACTGTTGATCCAGGCCGACGTCGACGGCGGCGTCGGCGGAGCGGTTTCGTGACAGCTCACTTAGTAACGTGGCTCGGGAGTTTTTCCTGGCCTCTGCTCCCCCGGCTGACACACGAAAGCACAACAATTTTTCTTTCGTTCCTGAACAGCTTTTATTGGGAGTTCCTTGATTTTTCATGAACCCCTAAAAAAACATCGAATTTTAGAAATTTAGAAAATTGATGTGTTATATTGTTTACAACAGTAAACCAAGTGAACCTCGTTTTAACTAACTGACTTATATACTACGTATACAGGTATATACACGGGAAGCACCCTTTTCCCCTATATTGAAACCTGAACTACACTGCGCGGCTTATTTAACGCACAACGAAAAATTTGCCTTAATTTTGATGTTATGTATTTTCCAAATTTGTGGTTCGTTTTTAATGATTTTTTTTTTCTAATTGTAGGCTTTCTTCTTAAGAATATCAGTGCCTTTATTGTTTTGCTTAAAAAAGGAACTTTGGTATTATACCGAGTGTTATAAAAATGTTGTGTCTTTTAATGGAAATTCAGAACACCCTGTGGGATTTACTAGCCATTGCAAGTTATCGCAATTATAGCCGAATAAAGGTCTCATGTTTCCTTTACATTTTCTTTTTTGATTCATTTGTTTATTTCTGTTTTTTCATGAAATATACAATTTTTAGTTCAACTTTTTTTCATAAAAAAATGTTTAGTTAAAAAATACAAAATGAACGAAATGCTTAAATTAATGCAACAGCAATAAAAAAAAACAAAATTTACATTAAATAAAGAGTCAGTATCTGGTATTAATTAATTTTATTGAAACAAAGCACAGCAAAAAAAATACAGGGAAAAAAATAATTGTATTTTCCGAAGTTGTGCAAAAAATTAAATAACAACATTTAGTAGCGGGTATTGCTTCCCCTTGCTCTAATTACTGCTTCGCATCTTTTCGGCATTCTTAAAATCAAATTTCTGATTTCGTCTGGATTAATCTGATTCCATATTTCCATAGGCCTAAATAGTAATAATAATAATAATATAATAATAAATGACTTTTATTAATCATAAAGAAAAAAAAAATTACAGAGGAATATACAAAAATGTGAGTGGAGGTATTCAGCAGAGCTGCTCATACAACCACCCACTAGAAAAAATTATTAGATATATCATTTGATTTATGTAATAATACAAAGTAAAATACAAAATCAAGAGGACAAAAAAAAAAGGAATAAAATTAGACAACCTAATTATACCCAAAAATAATACAATCTAAAAATTTCTTTTTAAACCCTTCTTTAAAGAATATATTGTTTTAATTTCTTTCCAAAGGTGGCGAGAGTAGGGGCTTCCCTGACATTCGTAGACAGGGAGTTGTAAAGTTTGGTGGCATTATAGGTAAAAGAACGCTGGAAAAAGGTGGTGCTGTGCCGCGGAACACAAAACATATCCCTGTGACGTGTTTGTCGGTCATGTATACTTGAACCTGTGACTAGTTTTTCGAATAAATAAACTGGTTGTTTGGAAAGTATAACTTTATAAATAAATCGTGCAAATTGAATTTCAAATCTTTCTTTGATAATAAACCATCCTGATTGTAAGAAGTACTGAGATATATGGTCATATTTGCGCAAATTGTAAACAAATCTAAGACAATAATTTTGAAGTTTTTGTCTTTCTGCAATAAAGCTGGTCAGAAAACAATATTACAGTAAGCTAAATGAGAGAGTACCAACGAGTTGGACAGAGTAAGCTTAATATTAGGATCAAGAATATCTTTACTTAAATATAAAAGTTTTAATTTAAAAATGCATTATTGAATGATATTACAAACATGACCACTGAACCTTAAATGACAATCCATCAAAATACCAAGATTTTTACATGCCGTTTTTATTTCTAATAGAACATTATTTAATTATATATTTAAATTATTATAAACACGGTTATTCCTGGCAAAAAGCATCATTTGTGTTTTATTTTTATTTAAAATTAGACCGGGGGCCCTTGATATTTCTCAGACAATTTTAAGGTCACTATTAATATTGAGCTCTGCAGTCTTATCTTGATCAGGATAAAATGAGTAAAATGTTTGTGTATCGTCGGCGTATTGATGTGTCCTGCAGTAATGAAGAAATTTATAGAAGTCAGCAGTATAAAATGAAAAAATTAAAGGACCCAATATACTTCCCTGATCCTTTAAATGACAGATCATTTAAGTTTCTAGGAGGAGGAAGCAAGGCTCTAACATGTCGACCCATGTTATCCTCTAAATGCTCAATAGGATTAATGTCAGGGCTTCTTGCCGGCCAAGGCAAAGTTAAAATTTCTGTTTCTTGGAGATAATTTTGTACCACTCTTGCCGCGTGTGGGCGTGAATTATCGTGCATGAATAAAAAATTATCCCCAATAAATGGGGCATATGGTACCACATGGGGTTCTAAAATGTCTGATATGTACAGGTCACCTGTCAAAGGACCTCCCTGAATCACAACTAACTTCGTGCGAGCATCCAAACTAATGCCACCCCAGACCATAACAGATCCTCCTCCATAGCTTACTGTTCTGACAATGTTGCATTAAGCATATCTCTCGTCAGGACGTCGAAACACTCTCCGACGGCGGCCATCACTAAAAAGACAAAACCTTGACTCATCGCTAAACAATACATGGCCCCATTCACGAGCTGCCCAATTTTTTTTTGCTCCTGGGCAAATTGAAGACGCTGCCTTCTATGGTTTACGGTTAGGAGGGGACCAGTTGCGGCTCGATAGGGAATAATATTGCTTTCTGCCAACATTCGACGCACTGTATCTTGACTAATACGATAATTATACCGACGGGAAAATTCCTGCTGTAGTGCAGTGCTTGTAACATACCGACTTCGTAATGCATGTATTTGCAAAAAGCGATCTTGGTCATTCGTTGTCACCCTTGCTCGTCCTTGTCCAAGTCTTCCTTGATTAGCACCAGTCTCCCGAAATTGTGCCAATGCTTTGGAGATAGCAGATTGTGTCACTCTATATCGTTGGGTGACTTGAAATTGTGGCAAGCCTTCATCCACAAGTGCTATGGATCCAGCACATTTCTCAGGCGAAAGATTTCTTCTTACACGTGCGCTTTGGGCCATTTTGTTTTTAATTACACTTAATAAAATTAGAAATTGCCAATATAAGTATGCAATGCAAACTAAAAAGAGATAAAATGAAGAATCAAACCTGATAACGCTTTTGTTACATTTCACTTTATGGCGTTTCTGAGTAATCTTTCATTTTCATAGCCTGCTACTTTTCCGATAAATGCATTTTAGGTCAACAAAAACACGATGAACTAAAAATTGTGTATTTCATGAAAAAAACAGAGATAAAGAAATGAATCAGAAAAGAAAATGTAAAGGAAACATAAAACCTTCATTTGGCTGTAAATGCGATAACCTGCAATGGCTAGTAAATCCCACAGGGTGTTCTGAATGTTCATAAAAAAACACAACATTTTTATAACACCCGGTATATTACCAAAGTTCCTTCCTTAAGCAAAACAATAAAGGCGTTATGCGTTAAACAAGCCGCGCAGTGTATATTGGTGCCCTATGCATACAATCGAGTAGATTTAAATGAAAGACTCTTAATCAGAATTCATTTTAATCGCAGTTTTCAACCCATTTTTTATACTTTCCCAAACAATAAAACGAAAAGTAAATGACCCAAACGTATCCCAATTAAGACATACTGAGGCATGGCGACGTCGGCCGGGTCTCCTCCTAAAGACAACCAATTTGTCGGCATCACTTCATCCGGCGTTTCTCTTTCATTCCAGTCACTGTCCCGGGACTTCGCCCGTCAATCACGTCTCGCTTCTGTCACATCTCTATTACTTATCCGAAGAAAATATCTGTATTTTGTGCCCTCCGGGAAATATTACCCTTATTAATTACTTTAGTCTCTTTTAATCCATTTTGGTGACATCTGAATGATTGCGGACATTTGTTGTAAATGCAGAAGAATTATTTCCGAATTTGGGAGAACTTTAATTTGTATTTTAGTGTCTCGTGAATAAAGGATTTTTTCTACTGCTAACTTGAGAAATCGTCATTATTTAATCTATTTCTAACTTTCTATATAATGTGATTAACGACTGGTTGTACAATGCCAGTTTAAACTCAATTTAAAGTTTAAAATCAGTTTAAAAAATAGTGTGTGATGTAAAATGCCAGTTCAATGCTAAACTTCGTTCAGTATAATCTAATTTGGCAAACTATTCCTGACGAATCCACGCTTAGAAAGGAGAACGTCCATTCAGTATACGAAACCGTTTTAGAAGAAATTAGAGCTTCACTGGGTGATGAAAATTTTTACATTATTGTTGATGAAAGCACAGATGCTTCTGGCAGAAATATCGCACATCTTATGATTGGAGTACTTCAAGAAGATAAAGCAACAAACCCATACTTAATAGCTTCTAAGCAGCTAGAGAAAACTAATAATGTAACCGAGCTTTTTCTTACCAAATCCAGTCCCAGATGAGCAGTTTTTAGTGCTTTTATCTGATGCTGCACCGTATATGGTAAAAATAGGCTAAAACTTAAGATTGTTTTGCCCCAATGTGGTAAATGTGACTTGTCTTTTACATGGAATATACCATCAGAACTGAATTTCCTTTAGTAAACAAATTAATTTCAAATGTAACAAAAGTGTTTCTAGAAGCACCTCTAAGAGTGCAGATGTATAAGGAGAGATTATCAGGAGTTAGTTTACCTCCAGAACCTGTAATTACCCGGTGGGGAACATGGATTAAGGCCGCAATATTCTACACATAACATTTCGAAGCCACTAAAAGAACTAATTTTGGATTTAGATGACGATTCGCAGTGTGTTGTGCAAAGTAAAGAGTTGTTAAAAAGTGCAAGTGTAGTTAAGGATCTTGTTTTTATTAAGGTTAATTTCAGTTTTATACCGGACAGAATATCCTCGTTAGAGAATAGAAACTTAAGTTTAAGAGACTCAATTAGTATTGTTGAAAATTTTTCAGCTAAATATAATAACATTCCCGGTAAATTAGGAGGTCAAGTAAGGAACAAGTTGGATGTAACTGTAAAAAAGAATAAAGGATTTAAATACTTAACTGCAGTAAAAAGCATTTATGAAGGTAACCAGCCAACGAGGTTGTATCTTGGCCTTATACTTTACTACCTAAGTTGCTGCATTGTCCGATTACATCAGTAGATATTGCAAGAAGCTTCTCTTTGTATAAACATATTTTACTGATAGAAGATCCTTTTTAGTTGAAAATTTTGAAAAATATTTAGTAATGCCTTTTGTACAATTTCAGGTTAAAAAATTGTTCATTTTTTTTTTGCTTTGTTCTTTTTTGCATTTCTTTTTAAATAAACATCTTTTTGAGAACCCAGTGTGTTTCTTTACCCTTTTTCTACTATAATAAATTAAGAAATATAGCATACCAGTATGCATATTTCGTCAAAAAATGCATATCTATAACTGTATATTTTAAAAGCAAAAAGGCATATATGGGTATTTTTCAATAAATTTTAATATCCTGAGGTACCTGATTTTCAAAAATGAAGTTTGGATTTAGGGTATAATTTTTTTGTTTATAAATAAAGTTATTAGTATAGAATCAATTTATGGAGCGGCAATGAATAACACCCAGCCGATTTTTTTTAACGCGGCTATATTTACGAGAAAGTCCCAAGTATAAACATTTCCGTCACGCATAGATAAGACTAACTAACTTTTTTCAAATACTGCTACAATACTACAATAGATATTTACGTTATAAGTCCGGTAAATCAACTTTTACAGTATGAGTGAAATGTTTCGAGACGAGGCGACGAAGGAGCCGAGTCTGGAATTTTGAAACGAATACTGTAAAGGATTTGCCGGACGAATGACGTACAATATTTTATTTCATACTGTTCTGTTGAAAATTATAATTATGTTTTGAAATTATAATGAAGTTTTATTCTGCGTCGTATATTTGAAAAGTGCTTATATTTACTGGTGGAAACATTGTGTGTTTGACATTGATTAAACTAAAACTTACAAATTTCAGTCCGGTAAAGAAGTTTTACAGGACTAGTCCGGTAAAAAAAATTTACCGGACTTATTGTTGTAAAACCTTATTTTCTGGACTAAATTCAAATATGTAAAGGTGTGTTTTACAATACACTATGAAATAAAATCAATTTATTTTATATACTTTGAAGAAATGAACGGAAAAATAAAGGTTTTAAATAATTGCTGCATACAGATAGTTTTACAAATGAGCTAAACTTGAAAATTATAATAATAGGTCCAAAAATTACACTTTACTTTCGCATAACAGCAAAACCTACTATACGATTCGCATGGAATTTATTTTACATTATGTATATATATTACACTACAGGTATGGATCTAAAAAATGAGAAGGTTAAGGATATATTTTGAACTATATTCAATAGTTATGCGTGTGACGGAAATGTGAGTAGTGAGATGGTAATGTGACTAACGGGACGGTAATGTAAACATGCATACGCTTAATAAGAAATTAAGATCTCTCTGAAAGTATTATAACAAAATCATTTATTATTTTGGTCACATGAGCAAACGGAAAAACTAGTTTCATTAAAAACGAAATAATATTAAATTTTAATAACAAACTAAATATGATTAACACAACATATTATTCCTAATAAGACAAATTATTTAAGCTCAGAATCGTTTATAATTTGATCTCTTAGACAGTCTATGTCATCAGATTTTGGGATTTTAAACAGTCTGGTGGAAATTTTTGTCGGAGAATCCAGTAGGCAAAGGATTTCTGCTTCATTGATAGTATGAATATCATCTTTGCTAGGCCAAAAATACAAATTCTTAGAGCGCTGCATGAACTTAATAGTCAGCATTTCACCAGCACGATTGATAATATATCCAGGATACCATATATCATCAAAAATAACTGCTACCCAGTTAACCTCTTGTATTTTTTGGACGGTATTGAATTGATTTTGATCTGCACTTGACGTTCCTGGAATGTCAGTGTTAGATGCATCTAGTATATTATTAAGGATAAATGTAATATAACAACCTAAAATAGCTAAAAAGTTTTTTTTTGAAAGGATACTATTACTGGCTTCAACAGCTGTATGTATAAACTGAAATATTCCTGGAGTCAGAGTATAATGCGGACAATCTGCTTCGTTTCTACATTCTACGCAAGACAAATCTCTTAAATGCAATTGGGATTTAGTGGATTTTTTCCAGAAGAGTTGATGAAGCTTCATTGTATTTGGAAGAGATGACAATTTTTGACCTTCAAGTATTTTGTCAACTGTAATAATTGAGTTTTCATTTATCAAAAAAATTTCACACTTCAGTCCTGCAAGGCACTGTACGAAATCATCGATACAAGATACGTCATGGCCCTGGGCTACATTTTTGTCAGCTGTTCTTTTTATGACACCTCCCACACCATCAGCTATGCTTTTCCCGTGGCCGCTTTCACTGAAGTTCCAGGTTGCATTTGAGAATCCGGCTTCATTACAAAAATGAGTAAATAAAAAAAAGTTACTCTTGTTCCTGTACTGTGTCGTCGGTCCGTCGCTTACTACATGTAATATTTTAGCACCGACTACGCACTTCTTTATCAACTTTATAACTGGTTGAAGATGGGCCCATATAGCACAAGCATCATGCCTCAAACATGAAGAAACAGAGCAAGATGTTTGACATGATATTTGTTCATCAGTATTTTTGTAGTATAACGCCCCTGTGTGCAAGCTCAGCTGACCTTTAGAGGCACCAAAATGAACGCTCTGAATCTCTTTGGAATATTTTAAATTATAATTTTCTAAAAAGTCTATCACCAAAATAACTTCATTCGGAGTCATGGTTGTCTTTAAGGTTTTGGAAAAATTCAGTTGGTGCCAAACACGGTAAGAATGCGGTAGTATTTTGGGAATTTCGCTTTCGAATGTCTCCACTAGCTTCTCAACTGTACAGCAAACTCGTTGCTTAGAAGTCAATTTTACGACAACCTCTTTTCCCTTTATAGTTCTGGTTTCTGCACTTCTTAGCCATTGATAGTAAAATATTGTGGTTGAAAAATCCAGATTTAACTCCTTATTAATAATAGTTTTTGGTTTACATTGCGCGCATGTTCTGTACATACAAGCCTGCAAAGTAGTATTGCAACACAAGCTTTCTGCTACTCCGGATAAAGAATTGGCTTCAATAATATTATATTGCCGCAACTTCTGTAAAATAAATTTAAAATTTTCGTGTTTAACACACAAGCACGTGTCGCGGCTTGAAAGTTGTGGGTTGACTATCCAAAATGGTTTCACACGGTAGAATGTTGTGAAAGAAATTTTTGCGTTGGTCTGAGATACAAACTTTTTGTGTAGTTTCCATAGGCTTGAATTTAGATATCTTTTCTGTTTTTTTTTACCGCCTCTGGATATTGTTGAATTCGTACCAGGTGTTATCATTGAATTTTCGTCATCTTCAAGAAAACGTGTAACTGCTTCTTTCAGTCTCGCAGCAACACTTCTTCTCATAGTTTTATCTTTTAAAACCTTACCTTTGGAGGACTTCATAACTTTTCTTTGGTTATGAGGACTTACAGGTGCCGCTGACATTAACTTGTACTTCTTAAAAAGAGGACCAGAAACAATTTCAGACAGTGCTTGTTTTTCTTGCAAATTAACACATTTTTCCTTGTTGCTTTGAATTTGTGCCGATAAGACCTCGCCTAACAAAAGTTTTCGCTTTATTTGATTTCTGTCACCAACATTTAAAATATTTTCTACCTTAGTACCGGGTGATTCAGGACTTTTATGTTTTGAAATATTTATTTTATTTTTTAATCTATAGTATTTCTGCTTATAACGTTCTGATTTCTTCCTGTTTTTTTCATTTTCCATTTTTACTTTAGCTAACTTACGGGCAGTAAGTGATCTTGACGCCAAAATTTTCTTTCTTCCCAGTTTTATTTTATTGGTCTGTGTGTTAACTTCACCATTTAATTGTACATCGGGTGGGAGTATAGCTAGTTCCCGCTTTTTCTCATAATACGTTTTATTGTTTTTTCTCCATTGTGCTCTTTGCTTTTTTTGGGCCCGCCAATTTCTTTCGGATATTGGTTTCAGCTTTCCTTGAGCTTTTCTTCTTTTGTACCTTTCCCTTTCCTTTTCTTTTTCTTGCTCGTGTTTATCTTTGTTGGTTCGAATTCTTTCTCTTTGACGTCTCTTTCTTTCAGCAGCCATTTCTCTTAATCTTATTACCTCCGCTTCGCTTTTTGGTTTATTTTTCTTTCTTTTATTCTCTTTGGTCTTAGTTCTAACCAAATTATCTAACTTTATTTTGGTAACTGCTTGAGACTGTTCAATCCGCATTTGAGTTAATGTACCGGTATTTTTAATTGTCTGTGGTAAATTTTCATTTTTTACATCATTTACAATTTCTTTGTTATTACGGGGTGTTATTTTGCTTAAATCATTTTTTTTCTTATCCTTTATTTTTCGGGCAACTTTTAACATTTTCTTTTTTTCTTCCCTTTTTTTTTGTGAAATTTCTCGCATATTTTTAAGTTTCGCTTTAAGCAGGAGCAATTTTTGTGGTGATAACTTGCACACATTTTTATCTTTGTCGGTGGTTAAAGTGATAGAGGCGACAAGTTGGCCCTCACAATCACTTTTGCTATTTTGTTCCAGTGCAAATCTGACTTCAGTTGTTTGTTGGTCCATTTTTAAAGATATAACAACGCTGTTGGACAAAAAAATAATAATAATATATTCTGTTCACATAAAAACAAACCACACATTGATTTGGCCAAACTAATTGATGAAAACACTCTAAAATAAAACCTCTATATATAAGTATCACTACTTTTTACATTACCGTCACGTTGCTAATTTTCGCGATCGTGACGGTAATGAGAGTGACGGAAATGTGAATGTAGCTATATCCCACGCTTTCAATTTTCTGATTTCGAACGTAGAAAAGTGAGGTTATGGATTTAAATTAAGAAACATCGATTTTATTTAAATAATAAACTACTTCATGTATAATCGATTTATAAAACAAAATATTGGTAATGACGGAGATGTGAAAGGAAAAAATATTTTTTAGTTCCTTACCTTTTAATCTCATTAAAGCATACACTACAATCACACTACAATCAAAACATAACGCCGCAATGATATGCACGTCACCGAGCACCACAGAATAATGCACCATAGAATACGATTTTTAGTGATTGGTAGTAAATTCAACGAATATTACCTGTGACGGTAATGTTACTTAATCATGGTATCATCATAAATTCTTTACATGGAAGAAAAGTAGCTCTTTTGGTTCTAATGTTACTTAAAGATTTACAAAATTTAGGTGTTGTGGATTACTTTAAGTCTAAAATATTGTCGGTGCAGACAAGAATACACTCGCTATAAGAGAAAAAAATTTATGAAAGTGCTGAGTGACTGTGGACGGTAATGTGATTAAGGATAAGTATGTATGAAGATAAAAATTAAAAACAGCTATTAGTAGCTATTTTTATGACTGACTTGACAATTAAGGCCACTAGAAGTAGTAATAAAAAATAGTCGTACTAGAAAAAGATGCTGAATATTTTTATTTTCGGTGGTTACGGTAATGTTAACAGTTATTGAAAAATACCCATATATGTGCATATTTTGGCTGAATTTAAGTGCATATATTTCGCCCTTTTGAGACTACTAAACTGTTTAGATAGCAGTGGTTGAACCATTATTATTTACTATTTATACCTGTGCGTAGATCATAATTTATAGTAATATTAGGATGTTATATATTTATTGACAAGAAATAATTTAACTCAATACTCAAGCACATACCGGTGAACCTTTCACCTAGGTGCTTCTATTAACAAGTCCTACTAATATACAGCCTGTTCAAAATGAAGTCGGCACTACTGCTAACTCTCTTATTATAAGAGATGCGACGTCGGTTAAATTAGTAAAGATTTGTATTTTTATGTACTGATTATTATGGCGGTGGCAAAAAGAAAAATCAGAATCACGTGATATTAACAAAAATATATTTTTCTTTAATGAAATGGGGTATTTTTGTTATAATTATTTGATACAAAAAGAAAATCTTATGAATATTTTTCTTTTACTACATATCGCTGAACTTAATAATAACAGAGATATTTACATTTAAATTACCATTAAAAATTAATTATCTCGACAGCTCTTTGACAGGCGGCCATCACAAACAAATCGCAGGTATCCTTTAAATGTAATTTTTCATTTATTATCGTAGGTGGCCATTTACCGAATTTGCAAGAATATTCCACTCACGTATAAAAAATCCCATAAGGGCAGTGGTATTTTCGAAAACTTACAGCGGATATACAAAATCGAAAACACCAAAACGAAAATACCACTTGTCAGTGTCACTTTGTTGACAAATTTCTATTTAATATTTCAAAGTTGACAAAATCAATGTTTTTGGATTCGTGAAATATTCCTTTAAGTACCATGCGTGCTTTAAAGCTAACCGGATAATTTTTCACTTATACGTGTTTTCTTTACAAATCTCACTCGTCCTTCGGACTCGCGAAATTAAAGAAAACACGCATTCGTAAAAAAATATCGGTAATTTTAAAGCACTCGTGGTATTACACCCGAATATTTCCCTCATATATAAAAAATCTCATAAGAAGTGTGGTCTTTCGCAAGAATTACAGCGATAATTCCACAGTAGAAGCGATAATCCCCCAGTAGGTAGCTATCAATCATAATCAAGTTTTTACTACTACTGTGTACTATATTATTTATTATGTACTTATTTAATTTTGATACTAACTTAATACTTTACATTATATTTATAAATATATTTAAAAAATAATAATAGTAATGTTATATTTTCTTTACCAACATTGGAGGCGTCTTTTGCATATCCTGGTATATGGGTATTTAAGTGTAACCACGGTTACCGCAAAAACTTTTATTATTGAACTTACTTATGTCAATCTGCGACATTTAAAAAGTGAATTGATTACAAATCAAGATTTCTTTAAAGATATGGAACGTTTTGGTAGTCACTCTATAAAAGAAATTTATACAAGCATTACCAACAGCACGCCTATGAACACAGTCAAGAATAAAAACTTTGTATGGAGGCAGTTTGTGACTTTTTGTGAGAAAAGATCATTCACGCTAGAAAGAAACACTACGGTAAATGAAATAGCGAAAATTTTAACAGACTGGGCCTTTAACATGCGGAAACAAAACGGCGATGAATACAAGGAACATACAATTAAAACCATTTGGAATGTTACCGCCAAAATGACAATGGAAAAATTTCATGACGAATTTGGAATTACTTTTAATCCATTTTTAGATATCGAGTTTAAGACCGCACGTGAAGCAAAAAATTCAAAACGAAAACAACTTCAGAAAGAACCCTAAAAAGGAAAGAAAGTTCAGTTGCTTTAAAATACAATGAATTTAAAATGATGGTAAATAACTGCAATGAAGAGACTCCGCATGGACTACAAAAAAAACTCTTTCTTATATTATCTTATGAGTTAGCATGGAGAGGCGGTGAGGGAAGTACATGCCTTATGACCTATTTTAAGGAAGAAATGCATAACGAAGGGGATAAAACTGGGAGAATAGAATACAACCCGTTATTTACTAAAACCACACAAGGGGGTTCAAAGCCCTGCGCAACTTCAAAATGGTTAATTAAAAACCAAGCAGCTCCAGATTTGTGCCCAGTACGTTTGTATTTGAAATATCAACAGAAACGTCTTGAAATTAAAAATGAACGTCTATTTTTAACAGCCAATTCTTTCTGGGAGTGTAGCGGCAAGTGGTACAAGAATATTCCTGTCGGAAAAAACGAGTTAGGTAAATGGACAAACCGGGAAGCTAAAAAGGCTGGACTGGACACAGCAACAAAAAAAATTACTAATCATTCTCTGCGAGCCACAGCAGTTTCCCAATTAGCTAAGAGCGGAGTCGGCGAACAACAGTTAATTCAAATTACCGGCCATTCAAGTGCAAAATCTATTCCATCTTATCTTCAAATGGATAAAAACCACCATGAAAACATAGTTGCAAAGATGAGGGATAGTAGTCCTAATAACTTTGAAGAATCTTTTCAGCTACAGCAGCCGCAATCTCTATGACAAAAACCTCAGCCACATCAAAACAAAATCACATTGTAAATTATTCTAATTGTACTTTTAGCGGAAACACATTTTATTCCTAATTTTAAGTATATTTTTAATAAATTTGTTACTTATTACGTAATTTATTGTACAATAATGTTTTTTTTTTTAATATGAAATACAATTTTTCGGGAAATATTCCACCGAATACCACTCGTGCATCAAAAATAACCAGATAACTCTGCTTTCAAGCGTGTTGTAGTATTGTAACTGCATTCGGTTATTTTCATTTTTAATTAAATCTCGAAAAAGCCCTCCTTCTTCGAAGTCGGGCTCTTTCGGATTTAATCAAATATGAAAATAAACTCATTCAGTTACAATACAACACGTTTTCAATCAGAATTATCGGTAATTTTGATGCACTAGTGGTATTATACCCGAAAATACCTTTGAGAGATCTTTTAATCCGTCGTGATAAGTTCAGGTTAATATCTTTTGAATAAAATGGTATTTACACATTTAGAAAAATGCGATCTGCTTGAAACATACATAGTGTGCCAAAAAAATGGCGAACGTGGTAGAGAACGATATCGTACAGTATTCCCCGAAAGAAATATGCCTGATCGGAGATATTTTTTGATTTTGAAAAACACACACTTAAAATAAGTTCGTGTACAGAGTTTTCCCTTATCCTTTCCGTCAGACCCAATCCTTGGACGCGTTTTGCCGTTTACGGCTCTTCAGCAAGGCTCCGGGTCTGACGAAAAGGTAAGGGACCTCAAAGTGCTTTAACACAGAAATGCAAGTTTACGAATGAGAGTTGCAGCACGTGGCTACATCTCGTGTCAACTACACGTATCAACCCAACTAGGACAGCGAGAATCCATATAGATTCAAATGCTGGGAAGGCGGCCCATTGCGGGCAAACTACGTTGGGTGTCGCTGGAAGCCAATGTATCGGTTCAGCTTACCGAAAGCATATATTTTGAAAAACACAAACTTAAAATAAGTTCGTGTACAGAGTTGTCCCTTATCGTTTCTGTCAGACACGGAGCCTTGCTGAAGAGCCGTAAACGGCGAAACGCGTTCAAGGATTGGGTCTGACGGAAAGGATAAAGGACAACTCTGTACACGAACTTATTTTTAGTTTGTGTTTTTAAAAATACATGCTTTCGGTAAGCTGAACCGATACATTGGCTTCCAGCGACACCCAACGTAGCTTGCCCGCAATAGGCCGCCTTGCCAGCGTTTGAACCTATATGGATTCTCGCTGTCCTGGTTGGGTTGCTACGTGTGGTTGCCACGAGATGTAGCCACGTGCTGCAAATCTCATTCGTAAACTTGTATTTCTGTGTTAAAGCACTTTGAGGCCCCTTACCTTTTCGTCAGACCCGTAGCCTTGCTGAAGAAGAGCCGTAAACGGCGAAACGCGTCCAAGGATTGGGTCTGACGGAAAGGATAAGGGACAACTCTGTACACGAACTTATTTTAAGTTTGTGTTTTTCAAAATACATGCTTTCGGTAAGCTGAACCGATACATTGGCTTCCAGCGACACCCAACGTAGCTTGCCCGCAATGGGCCGCCTTGCCAGCATTTGAACCTATATGGATTATCGCTCTCCTGGTTGGGTAGATACGTGTGGTTGCCACGAGATGTAGCCACGTGCTGCAACTCTCATTCGTAAATATTTTTTGATATTATACAGAAAGTTTAGATGTAATGAAAAAGTTTTTGAGAAGTCAATGCCAAAGAAAGTATTTATTATTAGCGAAGATACTGAAATAAATGTGTTGGCGTATTTTGAAGCGTTCCGCGAAAACTCTAAAAGAGATTGTGTGCGAGATCTTGGACTGTGTCTGGGAACTATTCATAATATATTAAAAAAAGTACAAGAATCTATCCTACAAGCATAGACCAACACAGACTTTATTGCCAGGTGACCAAGCAAGACGTATGGAATTTTCTCAGTGGCTTATTAATACGGTAAATGAGAATCCACATATTTTGCGCCAAATTTTGTGAAGTGACGAATCTAATTTCAGCTATAGGGGCATGTTTAATAGAAAAAAACGGCATTACTGGAGTCACGAAAATCTTATGCGTTACCAGCCTTGTAACCCACAGAGGCGTTTTAGCTTAAATGTATGGCGTGGTCTCATCGGTTCAAAAATAATTGGACCTCTTTTTTATGAAGGTACCCTGACAGGCGAACGCTATGTAGAATTAATAAGAAATACAATGGAGGACTTTTTGGATAACATTAATTTAGTAGATCGGCAAGAAATATATTTTCAAAAAGATGGTGCGCCGCCGCATAATACCTATGTTGTTGCCAATCTTCTTACCGAACTGCTTGAACAACGTTGGTTAGCTACACGCGGACCAATTTTATGGCCTCCGCGTTCACCAGACATTACTCCCCTCGATTTTTATTTTTGGGGGTTTTTAAAAACGAAATTTATAACAAACAGTACAACAATGTTGATGAACTGCAAGACTTCATTATTAACAGTATTAATAACATTGATGGGCGAACAGTTTTGAAGGCTATATACGAGGAAAGTTTTAAAATGTGCTCGAAAGTGTGTAGAAGTAGAAGGTGATCTGTTTGAACACTTAATTTGACGTTATAATATTTCATTTTTCTTAATGGCAACTAAAATCAATTTGTACAAAATGTATGTAATTCATTACTATAAATAATAAAATTACAAGTAATTAATCAAAAATTATTAATTTTGTTTCTGAGATAGCAAAAATACCCCATCTCATTAAAGAAAAATATATTTATGTTAATATCACGTGATATTTTTTTTTGTCACCGCCATAATAATCAGTACATAAAAATACAAATCTTTACTAATTTAACCGACGTCGCATCTCTTATAATAAGAAAGTTAGCAATAGTGCCCACTTCATTTTGAACAGGCTGCATACTAAAAATAACATGATTAAGTATAACTAACAAATTGCAAAACATTGTAAATAAATATAAATTTGGTGAATTTATTTGAATTTATAGGTTACAATAATTTTTTCAACGCCCATTTTGAGTTTGAGTATTTTGACAGCTTCATTTATTCTGCTTTTGGTTTAAATTAAATAAAAAATAGTTTCTGTTTCCATTGTGATGGATTTCGACAAAGCGGAAGAAAAATTGTTTATAGCAAGCAGTTGTGCTCGTTATCAAATTGTATTCGAAAATAAAGGAAAAACTGATAATATCTGGCTTAATGAAAGAAATTCAAATTGGTACGAAATAGCGATGAGTGCTACACTATTGCATAATTACTTTACTAAATTAATTAACATTTACTTAAAAATCATTGTCAAATTCCAAGTCTTCTTCTGAGATTAAGTAAATGTGCAACAGTGCTTTTAGTGAGGCGAAAACGCCCTAAAGAACGTTAAATTGTCCAGTTCGTCAAAATTATTATCTCTTACAGGGAGTTTCAAAATTTTCATGATTTGAGGTGCTTCTTGTACCTTAGTTATTATTATACTGTGATGGGCTAAAATATGGAACAAATTCATTTAAAAATCAGGTATTAATTTGTTGAAAAAAACGCTCGGACACGTCGATTATAATTTTTTCTTCCGAATTTTCTGCCTCAAAAAGAAATTATACAGGGTGTGTCAAAAAGTAGATGTAGCAACAATTTTTTGTATTTTAAATAGAACCCTATTTTTTTCAGTCGAATTTTGAATTTTACGTTAAATTCTGCGCATAATTCATGTAGCATCCCTATCCTTATCTCTAACGGTTTTAGAGAAAAATTACATCATAAAACGAATTTTTTCTTTAAAAAAAGTTACATGTATCTACTTAAAGGTAAACAGGTAAATTTAAATGAATTGTTACTACGATAGCAAGTCATGTGTCAATCAAAAATAATTTTAGGTATAATTTTGAAAAACGGTGATCATGGTGCATTTAATTGAAACTCAAAGAATCGAAATTTTAATTTTAATTGGATGTGGAGACGAAACAAGAAATCAAGAAGAATTTTGTAACTTGTTAAGCGCTAAGTATCCAGAACGACCGATTCCAAGATCTACAGTGAGTAAACTTGAGAACAAATTCAGGGAAACAGGCAATGTAAAGGGCCGTCTACGGCCAGGTCGTCCAAAAATTAGTGAAAACACAAAATTGAACATTTTGTTAGAAGTTGAAGATAATCCCCATAGTGCATCCACCGAAGTAGCCCTTAATAATGATGTAAGCCGACGATCTGTCTTGCGGGTATTGAAACAAGAAAACTACCATCCGTACAAAATTAGGTTGCTGCACGAGCTAAACGAAGATGATCCCGACCGCCGACTACAGTTTTTTGAAACTATGATGGAAATTTGCAACCTAAATCTATTTTTCCATCGCAACATACTTTTTAGCGATGAAGCCACGTTTTGTTTGAATGGTTCGGTAAACAGACAAAATTTCGGTATTGGAGTACAAATAATCCCCGTTAAATGAGAGAGCAGCACACGCAAAACCCACAAAAAGTAAATGTTTGGGCAGGGATATTAAATGATAGAATTATTGGACCTTTTTTCTTCGATGGAAATCTTACATGAGACCGGTATTTACAATTTCTTCAAAATGAATTAATTCCCACACTAGCAGCGATGGATAGGTAGAAGAGGACCCATAGAATGGCCTGCAAGATCTCCCGATCTTACACCAATGGATTTCTTTCTTTGGGGTTATTTGAAATCAAAAGTGTATAAGGATAAACCACAAAATTTGGAAGACTTAAAATCTAAAATTAGATATGAAATTAGGCAAATTAATGAAAATACTGTAAATAATGTTTTAGAAGAGTTTTTAAGTAGATTGGCATATTGTCAAAAAGTTAATGGTTGGCATTTTCAACACTTAATAAGGTAAGTAAGGTATCCTTTAAATGTAATTTTTCATTTATTATCGTAGGTGGCCATTTACCGAATTTGCAAGAATATTCCACTCACGTATAAAAAATCCCATAAGGGCAGTGGTATTTTCGAAAACTTACAGCGGATATACAAAATCGAAAACACCAAAACGAAAATACCACTTGTCAGTGTCACTTTGTTGACAAATTTCTATTTAATATTTCAAAGTTGACAAAATCAATGTTTTTGGATTCGTGAAATATTCCTTTAAGTACCATGCGTGCTTTAAAGCTAACCGGATAATTTTTCACTTATACGTGTTTTCTTTACAAATCTCACTCGTCCTTCGGACTCGCGAAATTAAAGAAAACACGCATTCGTAAAAAAATATCGGTAATTTTAAAGCACTCGTGGTATTACACCCGAATATTTCCCTCATATATAAAAAATCTCATAAGAAGTGTGGTCTTTCGCAAGAATTACAGCGATAATTCCACAGTAGAAGCGATAAACCCATAGTAGGTAGCTATCAATCATAATCAAGTTTTTACTACTACTGTGTACTATATTATTTATTATGTACTTATTTAATTTTGATACTAACTTAATACTTTACATTATATTTATAAATATATTTAAAAAATAATAATAGTAATGTTATATTTTCTTTACCAACATTGGAGGCGTCTTTTGCATATCCTGGTATATGGGTATTTAAGTGTAACCACGGTTACCGCAAAAACTTTTATTATTGAACTTACTTATGCCAATCTGCGACATTTAAAAAGTGAATTGATTACAAATCAAGATTTCTTTAAAGATATGGAACGTTTTGGTAGTCACTCTATAAAAGAAATTTATACAAGCATTACCAACAGCACGCCTATGAACACAGTCAAGAATAAAAACTTTGTATGGAGGCAGTTTGTGACTTTTTGTGAGAAAAGATCATTCACGCTAGAAAGAAACACTACGGTAAATGAAATAGCGAAAATTTTAACAGACTGGGCCTTTAACATGCGGAAACAAAACGGCGATGAATACAAGGAACATACAATTAAAACCATTTGGAATGTTACCGCCAAAATGACAATGGAAAAATTTCATGACGAATTTGGAATTACTTTTAATCCATTTTTAGATATCGAGTTTAAGACCGCACGTGAAGCAAAAAATTCAAAACGAAAACAACTTCAGAAAGAACCCTAAAAAGGAAAGAAAGTTCAGTTGCTTTAAAATACAATGAATTTAAAATGATGGTAAATAACTGCAATGAAGAGACTCCGCATGGACTACAAAAAAAACTCTTTCTTATATTATCTTATGAGTTAGCATGGAGAGGCGGTGAGGGAAGTACATGCCTTATGACCTATTTTAAGGAAGAAATGCATAACGAAGGGGATAAAACTGGGAGAATAGAATACAACCCGTTATTTACTAAAACCACACAAGGGGGTTCAAAGCCCTGCGCAACTTCAAAATGGTTAATTAAAAACCAAGCAGCTCCAGATTTGTGCCCAGTACGTTTGTATTTGAAATATCAACAGAAACGTCTTGAAATTAAAAATGAACGTCTATTTTTAACAGCCAATTCTTTCTGGGAGTGTAGCGGCAAGTGGTACAAGAATATTCCTGTCGGAAAAAACGAGTTAGGTAAATGGACAAACCGGGAAGCTAAAAAGGCTGGACTGGACACAGCAACAAAAAAAATTACTAATCATTCTCTGCGAGCCACAGCAGTTTCCCAATTAGCTAAGAGCGGAGTCGGCGAACAACAGTTAATTCAAATTACCGGCCATTCAAGTGCAAAATCTATTCCATCTTATCTTCAAATGGATAAAAACCACCATGAAAACATAGTTGCAAAGATGAGGGATAGTAGTCCTAATAACTTTGAAGAATCTTTTCAGCTACAGCAGCCGCAATCTCTATGACAAAAACCTCAGCCACATCAAAACAAAATCACATTGTAAATTATTCTAATTGTACTTTTAGCGGAAACACATTTTATTCCTAATTTTAAGTATATTTTTAATAAATTTGTTACTTATTACGTAATTTATTGTACAATAATGTTTTTTTTTTTAATATGAAATACAATTTTTCGGGAAATATTCCACCGAATACCACTCGTGCATCAAAAATAACCAGATAACTCTGCTTTCAAGCGTGTTGTAGTATTGTAACTGCATTCGGTTATTTTCATTTTTAATTAAATCTCGAAAAAGCCCTCCTTCTTCGAAGTCGGGCTCTTTCGGATTTAATCAAATATGAAAATAAACTCATTCAGTTACAATACAACACGTTTTCAATCAGAATTATCGGTAATTTTGATGCACTAGTGGTATTATACCCGAAAATACCTTTGAGAGATCTTTTAATCCGTCGTGATAAGTTCAGGTTAATATCTTTTGAATAAAATGGTATTTACACATTTAGAAAAATGCGATCTGCTTGAAACATACATAGTGTGCCAAAAAAATGGCGAACGTGGTAGAGAACGATATCGTACAGTATTCCCCGAAAGAAATATGCCTGATCGGAGATATTTTTTGATTTTGAAAAACACACACTTAAAATAAGTTCGTGTACAGAGTTTTCCCTTATCCTTTCCGTCAGACCCAATCCTTGGACGCGTTTTGCCGTTTACGGCTCTTCAGCAAGGCTCCGGGTCTGACGAAAAGGTAAGGGACCTCAAAGTGCTTTAACACAGAAATGCAAGTTTACGAATGAGAGTTGCAGCACGTGGCTACATCTCGTGTCAACTACACGTATCAACCCAACTAGGACAGCGAGAATCCATATAGATTCAAATGCTGGGAAGGCGGCCCATTGCGGGCAAACTACGTTGGGTGTCGCTGGAAGCCAATGTATCGGTTCAGCTTACCGAAAGCATGTATTTTGAAAAACACAAACTTAAAATAAGTTCGTGTACAGAGTTGTCCCTTATCGTTTCTGTCAGACACGGAGCCTTGCTGAAGAGCCGTAAACGGCGAAACGCGTTCAAGGATTGGGTCTGACGGAAAGGATAAAGGACAACTCTGTACACGAACTTATTTTTAGTTTGTGTTTTTAAAAATACATGCTTTCGGTAAGCTGAACCGATACATTGGCTTCCAGCGACACCCAACGTAGCTTGCCCGCAATAGGCCGCCTTGCCAGCGTTTGAACCTATATGGATTCTCGCTGTCCTGGTTGGGTTGCTACGTGTGGTTGCCACGAGATGTAGCCACGTGCTGCAAATCTCATTCGTAAACTTGTATTTCTGTGTTAAAGCACTTTGAGGCCCCTTACCTTTTCGTCAGACCCGTAGCCTTGCTGAAGAAGAGCCGTAAACGGCGAAACGCGTCCAAGGATTGGGTCTGACGGAAAGGATAAGGGACAACTCTGTACACGAACTTATTTTAAGTTTGTGTTTTTCAAAATACATGCTTTCGGTAAGCTGAACCGATACATTGGCTTCCAGCGACACCCAACGTAGCTTGCCCGCAATGGGCCGCCTTGCCAGCATTTGAACCTATATGGATTATCGCTCTCCTGGTTGGGTAGATACGTGTGGTTGCCACGAGATGTAGCCACGTGCTGCAACTCTCATTCGTAAATATTTTTTGATATTATACAGAAAGTTTAGATGTAATGAAAAAGTTTTTGAGAAGTCAATGCCAAAGAAAGTATTTATTATTAGCGAAGATACTGAAATAAATGTGTTGGCGTATTTTGAAGCGTTCCGCGAAAACTCTAAAAGAGATTGTGTGCGAGATCTTGGACTGTGTCTGGGAACTATTCATAATATATTAAAAAAAGTACAAGAATCTATCCTACAAGCATAGACCAACACAGACTTTATTGCCAGGTGACCAAGCAAGACGTATGGAATTTTCTCAGTGGCTTATTAATACGGTAAATGAGAATCCACATATTTTGCGCCAAATTTTGTGAAGTGACGAATCTAATTTCAGCTATAGGGGCATGTTTAATAGAAAAAAACGGCATTACTGGAGTCACGAAAATCTTATGCGTTACCAGCCTTGTAACCCACAGAGGCGTTTTAGCTTAAATGTATGGCGTGGTCTCATCGGTTCAAAAATAATTGGACCTCTTTTTTATGAAGGTACCCTGACAGGCGAACGCTATGTAGAATTAATAAGAAATACAATGGAGGACTTTTTGGATAACATTAATTTAGTAGATCGGCAAGAAATATATTTTCAAAAAGATGGTGCGCCGCCGCATAATACCTATGTTGTTGCCAATCTTCTTACCGAACTGCTTGAACAACGTTGGTTAGCTACACGCGGACCAATTTTATGGCCTCCGCGTTCACCAGACATTACTCCCCTCGATTTTTATTTTTGGGGGTTTTTAAAAACGAAATTTATAACAAACAGTACAACAATGTTGATGAACTGCAAGACTTCATTATTAACAGTATTAATAACATTGATGGGCGAACAGTTTTGAAGGCTATATACGAGGAAAGTTTTAAAATGTGCTCGAAAGTGTGTAGAAGTAGAAGGTGATCTGTTTGAACACTTAATTTGACGTTATAATATTTCATTTTTCTTAATGGCAACTAAAATCAATTTGTACAAAATGTATGTAATTCATTACTATAAATAATAAAATTACAAGTAATTAATCAAAAATTATTAATTTTGTTTCTGAGATAGCAAAAATACCCCATCTCATTAAAGAAAAATATATTTATGTTAATATCACGTGATATTTTTTTTTGTCACCGCCATAATAATCAGTACATAAAAATACAAATCTTTACTAATTTAACCGACGTCGCATCTCTTATAATAAGAAAGTTAGCAATAGTGCCCACTTCATTTTGAACAGGCTGCATACTAAAAATAACATGATTAAGTATAACTAACAAATTGCAAAACATTGTAAATAAATATAAATTTGGTGAATTTATTTGAATTTATAGGTTACAATAATTTTTTCAACGCCCATTTTGAGTTTGAGTATTTTGACAGCTTCATTTATTCTGCTTTTGGTTTAAATTAAATAAAAAATAGTTTCTGTTTCCATTGTGATGGATTTCGACAAAGCGGAAGAAAAATTGTTTATAGCAAGCAGTTGTGCTCGTTATCAAATTGTATTCGAAAATAAAGGAAAAACTGATAATATCTGGCTTAATGAAAGAAATTCAAATTGGTACGAAATAGCGATGAGTGCTACACTATTGCATAATTACTTTACTAAATTAATTAACATTTACTTAAAAATCATTGTCAAATTCCAAGTCTTCTTCTGAGATTAAGTAAATGTGCAACAGTGCTTTTAGTGAGGCGAAAACGCCCTAAAGAACGTTAAATTGTCCAGTTCGTCAAAATTATTATCTCTTACAGGGAGTTTCAAAATTTTCATGATTTGAGGTGCTTCTTGTACCTTAGTTATTATTATACTGTGATGGGCTAAAATATGGAACAAATTCATTTAAAAATCAGGTATTAATTTGTTGAAAAAAACGCTCGGACACGTCGATTATAATTTTTTCTTCCGAATTTTCTGCCTCAAAAAGAAATTATACAGGGTGTGTCAAAAAGTAGATGTAGCAACAATTTTTTGTATTTTAAATAGAACCCTATTTTTTTCAGTCGAATTTTGAATTTTACGTTAAATTCTGCGCATAATTCATGTAGCATCCCTATCCTTATCTCTAACGGTTTTAGAGAAAAATTACATCATAAAACGAATTTTTTCTTTAAAAAAAGTTACATGTATCTACTTAAAGGTAAACAGGTAAATTTAAATGAATTGTTACTACGATAGCAAGTCATGTGTCAATCAAAAATAATTTTAGGTATAATTTTGAAAAACGGTGATCATGGTGCATTTAATTGAAACTCAAAGAATCGAAATTTTAATTTTAATTGGATGTGGAGACGAAACAAGAAATCAAGAAGAATTTTGTAACTTGTTAAGCGCTAAGTATCCAGAACGACCGATTCCAAGATCTACAGTGAGTAAACTTGAGAACAAATTCAGGGAAACAGGCAATGTAAAGGGCCGTCTACGGCCAGGTCGTCCAAAAATTAGTGAAAACACAAAATTGAACATTTTGTTAGAAGTTGAAGATAATCCCCATAGTGCATCCACCGAAGTAGCCCTTAATAATGATGTAAGCCGACGATCTGTCTTGCGGGTATTGAAACAAGAAAACTACCATCCGTACAAAATTAGGTTGCTGCACGAGCTAAACGAAGATGATCCCGACCGCCGACTACAGTTTTTTGAAACTATGATGGAAATTTGCAACCTAAATCTATTTTTCCATCGCAACATACTTTTTAGCGATGAAGCCACGTTTTGTTTGAATGGTTCGGTAAACAGACAAAATTTCGGTATTGGAGTACAAATAATCCCCGTTAAATGAGAGAGCAGCACACGCAAAACCCACAAAAAGTAAATGTTTGGGCAGGGATATTAAATGATAGAATTATTGGACCTTTTTTCTTCGATGGAAATCTTACATGAGACCGGTATTTACAATTTCTTCAAAATGAATTAATTCCCACACTAGCAGCGATGGATAGGTAGAAGAGGACCCATAGAATGGCCTGCAAGATCTCCCGATCTTACACCAATGGATTTCTTTCTTTGGGGTTATTTGAAATCAAAAGTGTATAAGGATAAACCACAAAATTTGGAAGACTTAAAATCTAAAATTAGATATGAAATTAGGCAAATTAATGAAAATACTGTAAATAATGTTTTAGAAGAGTTTTTAAGTAGATTGGCATATTGTCAAAAAGTTAATGGTTGGCATTTTCAACACTTAATAAAATAATTTTTGTTTTATGATGTAATTTTTCTCTAAAACCGTTAGAGATAAGAATAGGGTATGCTTTATGAATTATGCGCAGAATTTGACGTAGAATTCAAAATTCGACTGAAAAAATAGGGTTCTATTTAAAATACAAAAAATTCTTGCTACATCTACTTTTAGACACACCCTGTATAATTTCTTTTTGAGGCAAAAAATTCGGAAGAAAAAATTACAATCGACGTGTCCGAGCGTTTTTTCAAAAAATTAATACCTTATTTTTAAATGAATTTGTTCCATATTTTAGGCCATCACTGTAGATACAAAAATAAATTAAATTACAAATTCAGTGGTGTTACCATATTTCTCTATACTTTCTATTTTTTTAGTTAAAGTACTAAGATGGGTTATTTTAAATGGAATACTCTGTATATATTAGCTCTTAAAATAGGATTCGTCAGATCATATTAATTTTATAGCAAACTGCGTGTCGATTCGTATTCGATTTAGATTTCTATGACTTTGCATGAGCTTATAGTGCCTCTACAAAAGCCAAAACGTTTATTTCGTCCCTGTCTTGATTCTCTTTATTATTAAAACTTGAAAATGTTACTTGATTACACACTCTATAAAGCAAAGTAACATTTTGTAACGTATTTTTCAAAATTTCCATATAACTATAGTAATAAACTAGTGAATATTGGGGAGTGCAGCAAATGAAAGAGTACTCTTTAAAGTTATTCCAAGCTTTCGGAAATCATATATTTCATTTCCATCCTCAGGGAGACTACAATTTATATAAATTAAGATTAGGAGACCTCATTAGAACAATAAATAAATTATTTTACTTACAACTTTTTTGAGATTGTTCATAAGGATGTTCATAGAATTAATATAGGACATGCGACAAGAAAACGTGTTGAAACCCAAGTCAATTACAATTAAAATCAAAAATTGGAGACAATACTAAAAACATTGTATATGGACGTAGAAACACACAATTTAAAATAAAATCAAAATTTTGATGTTCACATTTTGAAAATTCGTTACTTAATTTGAAATTATGGAATTATTTAGCGGGAAATCATGACTTGCGTGTCTCCATTTTAAGTGACTGGTAGGTTAGGAAATACTGTCATTTTAACATGTCATTAAAATTGTCAAAAATATTTTTAATGCGGTTTACAATAAGAATAATATTAAATAGAGAAAATATTATTCTTATTGTAAACCGCATTAAAAATATTTTTGACAATTTTAATGACATGTTAAAATGACAGTATTTCCTAACCTACCAGTCACTTAAAATGGAGACACGCAAGTCATGATTTCCCGCTAAATAATTCCATAATTTCAAATTAAGTAACGAATTTTCAAAATGTGAACATCAAAATTTTGATTTTATTTTAAATTGTGTGTTTCTACGTCCATATACAATGTTTTTAGTATTGTCTCCAATTTTTGATTTTAATTGTAATTGACTTGGGTTTCAACACGTTTTCTTCTCGCATGTCCTATATTAATTCTATGAACATCCTTATGAACAATCTCAAAAAAGTTGTAAGTAAAATCATTTATTTATTGTTCTAATGGGGTCTCCTAATCTTAATTTATATAAATTGTAGTCTCCCTGAGGATGGAAATGAAATATATGATTTCCGAAAGCTTGGAATAACTTTAAAGAGTACTCTTTCATTTGCTGCACTCCCCAATATTCACTAGTTTATTTCTTAACTAGTCAGCAACGACTACCCTCTCGATAACTATAGTAATATGTATCTACTACATTTTTGCCATTTTTTTAAGCATTAGTGAAATGGTGACATTCATTTTAACAAAACGTTATTTTACCCTATACATTTTGACAAATAGTCATGGCAGATATATATTCTTCCGTTTGTTTCAACGGTTTCATGGCCTATACTACCCTCATTTTCTTAATTTTTCTGTTCATGCGTTTATTGTTAAGTAATAGAAACGATCAACTATTATACAAAGTTTAA
This sequence comes from Polydrusus tereticollis, assembly GCA_963920685.1. Taxonomy (NCBI): domain Eukaryota; kingdom Metazoa; phylum Arthropoda; class Insecta; order Coleoptera; family Curculionidae; genus Polydrusus; species Polydrusus tereticollis. Next base: position 113,740,959 of record OY987328.1, read on the forward strand.
AATCTCCCTAATCAAATAAGAGAAAAACATACTCTCATTAAAAAAAAACATATGTCTGCCTTAAATCTCGATATTAGAAACAGCTGTGAATTTCTTGATAAGTTAAAGGATAACCGAAATACAAGGGGTGCTCAAAAAGTAGAAATTTTTTAAAACAAACTGTAGCTTAAAAACTAGGAAAGCTATGACAATACTGTTTACGGTATCTTTTGTTTTACGAAAAGGTAGCGAGTAATGTAAAAACCACAAGTCTCTATCTTTACTAGTTACCGAGATACCTTGCAATTACATCGAAACATGGACACCCTGTACTATGTCGAAAAGGCGCCATCATGTATACCTTCGCATCTGGTGTAATAGTATTATTAAAAAGGCAGAGTCCGCAGGGTACAGGGTGTCCAGTTTTCGATGGTTTTAGGGGGTATCTCTGTTATTAGTAAAGATACAAGAATACGGTTTTCGCAACACTGTGCTACTTTTTTGTGAGATAAAAGATGCCACAATCAGTTTTTTTTCTAGTCCTCCTTGTAATTGATATACGGGATGTTTTTGAAAATTTTACATTTTGGGACATCTCGCCATATTTAGGTTACCCTGTAGCTTATCAAACAGAAAATAAATGTACCTTTTGTAGTTTTTACATAAAATTAGTCTCAATTGAAAAGAATCCAACTTGCAGAACGGTTGAAGGTTGTGTTGGAGTAGTTAAATGAAGAGTTTAAACAATTCTAAAAAATACAATTTTAAGCCATACAAATTCCACCTAGTACAAAACTTACATCCTGGTGATGCACAGCGCCATATAGAGTTCAGTAATTGGTATATACAAAATATCAACAGTGAAAATAATTTTGAAAGAACCGTTATATGGTCCGATGAGGCTTATTTTACCAGTGCTGGTATATTTAATTGGCACAATACGAGGTTTTGGTCTCAGCAAAATCAGCATGTAATACTTCAACTCGAACGGCAAGACAGGTTTGGCTTTAACGTTTTATGTTTTATACTAGGAAGCAAAATAATTCATAATATATTTAAAGGCAGCCTTAATGCAAATAAATATTTGGAAATTCTGGAAAACGTTATGCCGGAAATAATAAAGACGTGCCCGTTGCGGGTCTCAATAACTTGCATCTGCAACAAGATGGAGCTCCCGCTCACATTGCGCTAGCGCTAATTATCAGGGCCCACTTAAGCAATAATTTCCCAGGCCACTGATTGGAACTAATGGACCTGTAAGTTGGCCACCAAGGTTACCCGACTTGTCGGTTTTGGATATCTTCTTGTGGGGATACCTTGAAAATAAAATTTATTCTATTCAATACCAAACAATTGCAGATTTAAGAAATGCCACTGAAAGAGCATTTAGGGAGTTACAAACGCGGCCTTTTATTATCTTAAATTCATTAAGGCGAATAAGAAGTATGTGTGAAACATGTCTAAGGCACAATGGAGAACAATTTGAGCAATATTTATGAGAAAGTTCTATAAAATTTCAGCTTTTGTTTCTAATGTTTTACGTAGTAAAACACAACTCAATTTATGCGTTATTATTACTGTAACTGAATTATAACTGCTAATTAGATTAAGGAGTCTTAAACACATTTCTTCTGCAGTAATTATCATACCAGTAATAGTTTTTTTAAATACCCGTCATGGCCTACTAATAAAAAATGTACTTATATTTTTTAATAAGACGTACATTTTGTGCTTAATATTAAAAATAAAAATAAGGTATTATATATTTCTGCGAAGCTTGTTACAAACTAAATTACATTATTAAAAATATATAGGGTGATCCATTAAAAAAAAAAAGCAAGTTTGTTTTTTTCTCGGAAACTATTGACCGTAGAAAAATCTGAGTAAGTCACAAGTAAAAGCTATAATAAGAATGATAAGAGGAGGGCTTCGACGTTGCCTTAATCCAGGAACCTTGGGTCGAAGACGACGTCATACATGGACTAAGGCTTAGAAACTATTCCCTTTTTTACACCAAGGGCAAAGGTAAACCAAGAACTTGTATTTTAACAAAAAATAAAATCAAAATGTTCTTAATGCCTAATTTTAGCAATCAAGACATAACAACAGTCAAATGGGAACGTAACGGAGGGGCACCATTAATGTTGTCATCCATCTACATGGCTCACGACGTTCCAGTACCATCGGCAGACGTCCAAAATATCGTGGAATCTGCCAGGATTGCAGCACTAAGTCTGATCTTGGGATGTGATGCCAACGCCCATCATACATTATGGCGAAGCAAGGACACCAATGATCGAGGTGAGTATCTTTTTAACTTTATTATCACCACTGATTTAAATATCTGTAATAACGGTAACACACCCACATTTGTCACTGCGAATAGAGAGGAGGTTCTGGACGTTACGTTCGCGAGTGAGTCTGGCGATGTAAGAGTGGAGAACTGGAAAGTGTCCAGCGAAAATTCGTACTCGGACCATCGTTGGATTCTGTTCGATGTCAGCGCGTCCTTGCACGCTCCTAAAACATTCCGCAATCCTGCCAAAACAGACTGGGAAAAATTTTCCAGAATTATCTCGCATAAGCTGGCAAAACCACCTAATAATCTGTTGCCAGATACTGCTTCAATTGATAGCGCGATCAACAAGCTGATAGAAAGTCTTGAGTCAGCTTTCGTTAGGAGCTGCCCGATAAGCAGACCGGCCAAAAAGTCATATCCCCCATGGTGGAACGCGGACTTGGGTCTGTTAAGAAGAGACATGCGAAAGCTCTTTAATAAAGCAAAGAGCAAACGTACGGAAGACGAGAGCGCCTACAAGGAGGCTCTAAAGGCGTACAAGAAAGCCATTAGGAAATCCCAAAGGAGCTCCTGGCAAAACTATAGCGAGCGGATAGAGCACACCAGCGAAGCTGCTAGACTTAGAAAAGTTTTATCGAAGGAGCCTAATGTTCCTTCCTGCCTAAGAAAAAGCGATGGGGCCTTTACAGAAAGTAGCAAGGATACCCTTGAATTGCTGATAGATTCTCATTTTCCTGGGAACACACTGGCAGCAGTGACTCCCATTGATCAAGGAGGTACCCCGGATTTGAATAATATTAAATCGGTGGTAACTAGCGATAAGCTTGAATGGGCGATAGACTCATTTGAACCCTATAAATTACCCGGATTAGACGGGATAATGCCCGCCATGCTACAAAAGGGGAAAAAGGTCCTAATTCCCTGGCTCTTGGTGATATACAGAAGCAGCTTGTACTGGGCACACATGCCTGCAGACTGGAATAGGATAAAAATAGTCTTCATACCAAAGGCTGGTACTCTAGGAACTTTCCTGGACATCGAAGGAGCCTTTAACAATGTCACGACCGAGGCAGTGTGCGACGCTCTAGCAGAATCAGGGGTTGACAACTACATCTGCCGTTGGATTTATAAGATGTTAAAAGGCCGCCAAATCTACTCCAGTTTGGGTAGCAGTGAGATGATCAGATTTGTCGGAAGAGGAACTCCGCAAGGCGGGGTGCTGTCACCAACACTCTGGCTACTAGTTTTAAACAAAGCTCTTATAACTTTAGAAAAAGCTGGAATTAAAGTGGTTGCATATGCTGACGAATTAGTTATACTAGTGTCAGGCAAATTTCTAAATACCATCAGCGATCTAACAGGAACAGCGCTACAAAATCTTCAACGCTGGGCCTCGAGACGTGGCCTGCAAATTAACCAAGGAAAAACGGAGCTAGTTCTATTCAGACGCAGAAGGGTGATTGAGAACTTCAGGCTCCCAGTCCTGGACAACAGGACCTTGATGCTGAAAGCAAAAGCAAAGTATCTGGGACTGATACTCGATTCCAAGCTAAACTGGGGCATGAACTTGCAAGAACGAGTCAATAAGGCGTCAGTTGCGTTCTATGCCTGCAAAAAAGCCATCGGTAAAAAGTGGGGATTGAGACCCCATATAGTACACTGGATTTATACGGCCTTTGTAAGACCTATACTAACCTACGGGGTCCTGGTCTGGTGGACTGCTTTGGAAAAAGCAGTACACACAAAGAAACTAACAAAGATACAACGGGCAGGTTGTTTAGGAGTAACTAGTGCCCTTCACTCCACACCGACGGCGGCTTTAGAAGTGATGTTACATCTGCTGCCCGTGGACATTTATGGAAAAAGTGTGGCTGCAAAGAGTGCTTTACGACTTAAAGAGTCGAAATGCTGGAGCGACACCAACTACGGGCACAGCAGTGTACTAAGGACATATCCAGTCCAAAATTTGCAAGAGCCGACTGATTACATCGTCCCACTAACAGATTTCGGAGAGGGATTTTCTGTGCTCATTCCGACTAGGAAAGAGTGGGAGGGCAATCAGTTAATAATGGAGACAGCCCACTCAATTTTCACAGACGGTTCAAAAATAGACGTCGGAGTGGGTGCTGGTATCTTCTCTGAGATTATGAAAATACAGAGGTCATACAGACTTCTGGACTACTGCAGCATTTTTCAAGCAGAAGTGATGGCAGTTGATAAAGCAGTAAAAATCCTGCAGGAACGTCAAGACCTGAGAGCAGCTGCGTCAATAGCTATCTATATAGATAGTCAGGCAGCGATAAAGGCAATTCGTTCCAACAACATTAAATCAAAACTAGTGAGGCGATGTCGCGACAATCTTCGCATACTTGGTGCCCGGCATCGAGTCACTCTGTGTTGGGTTCCTGGTCATCACAGCATAGATGGCAATGAGTCTGCTGATGCGCTCGCCAAGAAGGGCGCGGGCATATCCGCCGATCTAGCGGAGAATGCCGTGGCTAGGCCGCTGGGATTAGTCAAAGAGGAGATAGATTGTACAGCCAAACAACTTGCAATAAGCAGATGGACAGAGCTAACAATCTGTAGCATCTCCAAACTCCAAGCAATTGTGGCCCCTACTTGATAACAAGAAAACCGCAGCGTTATTACAACACAGTCGGAAGGACTTAAGAAATATCACTGCCGTGGTCACCGGACACTGTCTTTTCGGTAGACATGCAGAACGTATGCAAATACCAGCTAACGACTTCTGCAGAAGTTGCAGAGACGAAGAAGAGGAGGAAAGCATTCAACATTTTTTTTGTGAATGCCCTGGCCGTGCAAGAAGAAGGTTTAATGCCTTGGGCGAACCATTCTTTAATAATCTGGAGGAAGTTGCAGAGACGAAGAAGAATAGGAAAGCATTCAACATTTTTTTTGTGAATGCCCTGGCCTTGCAAGAAGAAGGTTTAATCACAAGAATAAATAACAACCAGAAGGAAAACAGAAAGAGAGATCCGATATTCAGGTAGATTTTGCCGCTCGGGCTTTGGAAGAAATTGGAAGAACTTATCGGCCAGTGCCGCGACGACTAGTGTAGCGATAAGTTATTCTGCCAGTGCCGTAGTATTTTATTAAAACTTTTCAAAATATGGAGAATAAATCCAAATCCCACAATGTTTGTTGTGTGAAGAATTGTGATAATAAAAGTTACAATTCCCCCAATCTAAGTTTTTTTAGATTACCAAGTGATCCCAAAAGGTAAGGATAATTTTATATTTAGAGACATAGTGCGGAAATTAAATTCCGGACAGCATTTCGTTATATTGAACCTATTACTTTTCTTGAAGAAGTAGTTACAGTGGAGTTGATATAATCAAATAAAACAACGGCAGTCTACCTCCACATATTGTGGAGGTAGACTGCCGTTGTTTTATTTTATTACTTTTCTGCCTATTAATTATCTACATTATAAGTGTATTAAGTGTGTTCAATTTTCGAAGGTATACGTTCCTACGGAACCTTTCATACCTTTGTGTTGTCTTAATTATAAATATACAGAAAATATACCAAAAAGTGGCAATTTCACTCTGTCACTCATATTTTTAATAATTATACCACATATAATAAATGGTAAAAGCTTAACTTACTAAATTACACATAAATGTCATAAAATGTCAAATTGATGTCAAAATATTAATCAACGCAACTGTACGTAGACACAAAATTGCTCAATAGTAATCTATGTAAATAAAAGTTCCCACATTACATGTCACGCATCCCTTAAATATTCTTTCGATGTGACACAATTTTAAATTAACTTTGCTTTTTTATTCGTTGTAGAGCTAAGTATTGAGCTATTGCCTGCCAAAGAGAGGATTTGTTAACCGATCTTAAAAAGACGCATAACTTCATCAATTCATCACATACATCAGCCTCAAAAACGTTTAATCGGGCTTTCAAAGAATTAGACTATCAAATATCGTTTTTAAACGAGTGAATAGATTTCTTTAATCGGGTGCAGGTTTTTAACGGAAATATTAATGTTACAAAAAAAGTAAAATGTATAAATTCTTTAAAAGTTACAATAAATGGGTTGCTTCAAATTTGGAACAGTCTAAGTTCCATAAGATTTAAATTTCTATTTACTTGTAGATTAAATCAAAATTTTTTGGAAAATCATTTTGGTGTTATTCGACAACCAAGTGGCAATTGCCGGAACCCATCACCTATACAATTCCAAAGAGCCTTTAAAAAACTGTTGTGCTTAAATTTATTTCATTCGGGGACAGAGAATTGTGCGGGGGATGGTGACAATTTACTTTTAAAAATTACAGATATCACTCTCTCGGGAGACCACATTGACAATAAATTCATTGAATCTGAAAATTCAGAAGTAAAAAATGTTTCTCAAAAAGACTATCAAACAGATAATCATTTAGAAACAAATTTAAAACTATACATTAGCGGATATCTAATTAGAAAATCTCTAGTAAAGGGTAATTGTGAAATTTGCGAAAGTTACGCAAATGCGCACAAAGATATTGGCAGTACTTCCATTTTTTGTCATTTAAAAGCCTATGAAAATGGAAACTCGGACTTGTTCGGAAACCTCATGATTCCCAACGACAATTTTGTTTATTTTGTTTCCAATTTGGATACAATATTTATTGCCAATTTTGAAGAATTTTCGACCAACCCAAATATTGTAAAACGTCTTGTTGAAATAGGTAAAAACATAAATTACATTCACCCTTGTCCACATTTCCCCAAAGAATATATTATTGTTGACTTATTTATGCGAGTTAAATAATTGTGTTACACTTTAAAATATATAAGTAGAAACTTTAAAAATATTAATAAAAATAAATTAATAGTTTGGGGACATTTATAAACATTTATATATAGGTAGTGTATATGTTTTAGTATGTACTATTGTGTATAAATAGTAGGAATATGTATAATAATGCGCCATTGTTCATATTCTAAAATTAACCATTTCTAACCAAATCTGTGAATAAATAATATTTAATCATCTAATATTATGTATTATTTTACCATAATTATAACCCAAAGACGGTCCTGTCAGGCAACGTTGAAATATTTGGTAATATACCTGAGACCGGCCCCGGTTTTTCATAAATCACGCGCTGCCAAGGTCATAGAAGATCGCATCGGATCTCTCTTTCTGTTATCCTTCTGGTTGTTATTTATTCTTGTGGTTTAATGCCTTGGACGAACCATTCTTTAATAATCTGGAGGAAGTAAGCAGCTTACAACTGGGTCGACTTACTAGGTTTATCAACAGTAGTGGCTGGTTTGAATGAGCTGCCAGGATTCTTCTTCGCCGTACTTCGCACTAGCCATCAGGGAGCTGATGCTGATAGGTTCCACAAAACATGAGTGGTAACACAACGGTCCTTAAAGGACTACGTGAGACTGTCTGGATAGACCAGAAGTCTGCCACTCTAACCTAACCTAACCTTTAATAAGAACATTTGTCTTCTCTTTGATGAGCTACAGGGTAACCTAAATATGGGGGGGTGTTCCAAAATGTAAAATTTTCAAAAACATCCCGTTTATTAAAAACAAGGAGGACTAGAAAAAATATGATTGCGGCATCTTTTGTTTCACAAAAAAGTAACACAGTACTGCGAAAACCGTATGTATCCTTTTCTATCTTTAAGAAGTAGTCCATTACAGTGGAGTTGATATAATCAAATAAAACAACGGCAGTCTACCTACTCAATATGTATTTCAATGTATATGTTTATATCCTACATGTTTCGGACATAGAAATGTCCATCATCAGGGATACAGTAGTCGATTACGACAGCTCTATCTTGCATAAGCGACGATCAAAAGTATGTTAAAATTGAAAATTGTAGGTTCTAATGAATGTTCAAGATTGAATGAGATGTAATATTTGGTCAAGGTCAAGGGAAATCATTTCCCTGCACGCCAGCATGGTGAAGTGAAGTATCTTTGAGCTGTAATATAATCTAATCAGCTAAAACAATGTGATTTTAACATAAATACTTCACTTCTAGTCAAAATGGTAAAAATCCAATTTTAATTTTTTATATCTCCTTTTTTACAATCATAACATTATGTTCATTTTCTACCCCCTTTAACCTAAAAATTTGTTAGCCAATCCTTCAAGCATGGTTGAATGAAGCATCTTTGAGCACCTATCTACATCTTTTTCCTCTAATTAGCTACAACCTACATAATTGCTTCACCACCTGCTCATTGGCTTCAAATTAATAAATTCCAACCTTAAAATAGTATAATTTCATTTCATTTTTTGTTTATCTCCTAAGAATGTGTTATTCAAGTCTAACCCAGTATTTTGCTGACCACACCCTAGACACGGTTAGATGAAGCATCTTTGAGCACCTCACTTAAATTAATCTCCTCTAAATAGCTACAAATAACATAATTGCTTCATCACCTGTCTCAGTGGCTGCAAACCCCTTATTCAAAGATACCTTGACCAAAATTTCAAATATTACATCTCATTCAATCTTGAACATTCATTAGAACCTACAATTTTCAATTTTAACATACTTTTGATCGTCGCTTATGCAAGATAGAGCTGTCGTAATCGACTACTGTATCCCTGATGATGGACATTTCTATGCCCGAAACATGTACGATATAAACATATACATTGAAATATATATTGTGGAGGTAGACTGCCGTTGTTTTATTTGATTTTTCTATCTTTACTAATAACGGAGATACCCCGTAAAACCATCGAAAACTGGACACCCTGTATAGCACTAGTCGTGCTCTCATTTATTTCAAGTGTAAATAATTTTATAGGTGTAAGAAACATTAGTGAGTAAGACCTTAGAGTTATAAGACATACAACCGTAGTAAATTAAGAAAATATCGGGAATAGTGGCTTCACTAATGTAAATAATTTTTAAGGAGTTAAAACTACAGTATACCCATATTTTAAATCTTTCCACTTTCCACCGAGGTCTCTTCACATAAATCTAAAATCCGCCACATACATCTTGTCCCTACTAAAGGCCTTGTTAATATTAAGCACCTAATTTCTTAGTTTCTGCACATTTTCACTTCGTAACTCGTTTCTCCATTCCGTGTGTGTCAGCAGCTCTTTCGAGTTAATTCCGTCTGTCCTGTGTCCAATGTCATATATTTTTAATTTTTAAATCCAAGGAAAAATCTGTAGGCAGTGTTTTATCACTGTTAACTTTATTCGGTATGGCCTGGACTCGCACAGTTTTCCAGCAAGAAGGAAACACCTCTTTTTTTCAACTTCTGTTTTAGAATTTGTCATTTGTTTGACCTAGTTGTAGCTAGGTAGGTACTTATATTTGTATATTATATTGACAGCTACTGGCTTAAATAATATTTAACGAGTTATGTAAAGTCGACATTAAAATACTATAAAACTGAAGTTAAATTGAAGGGTTTATACCAGTGGGTCATAAATTTTACGGTTATGTTATTCAGTAAGTTTGATGACAGGCTTGCCACCAAAGTACTAATAAACCTGGCTGTAAAGGGGTTAATAATTTTAAAACATAAAAGTAGTTTGGATCTATACGGAGTAATTTATAAATAATGTGTAAAATTGGGACAATTTATTTTTAAAACTTAGATTAGGATTTACAACCACACAATGCAGAAAGCAAGGGAACAAGGTAATTTATATACAGTACGTCCGCGGATGCGATTAACAAGAGGACAAATGGACCAAAAATTGAAAGATACAACAAGAAAAAGTTATTCTTTATAAAAATATTTGCTTGTCGAAAAAATAGGAATAACGAAGGGAAAATTGATTCTTATCATACTCAAATGTCTCAAAAATGCGAAAACAGAAAATTAAACAAGAGCAAACAGTCATTTTTTGGACTTTTAACGTGAAATGATAAATAAAAAACTTGCTCCAAATTTAGTCCTAACCCTGATTCCGAACTTACTGAAAGAGATTGGAATTTATTAAATTAAAAAAAAAGTTAAACATTTTTGCAAGTCCGCATTTTACTACTTTTACTTGATTATTACCTTTACACTAAATTTATAATGGACGAAACATAATACACAATAGTCATAGTTGTAGCATTCATTTTTGCTATAGTTGTATATTTATAGAATGCTACATGGTTTTGTGTAAGATATAATTTGTTTACATTACCTTTCTATATTTTCTGTGGATTTTAAGTTTAATGCTTTGGTGCAGATGTTCATGTTTTACAGGCCGCGGTTCTATCATGAATATTTTTTTTTGTACATTCTTTATTCCTTTCCTTTTAATTAACTCGAACGAAGTAGATATCTGAATATTTAAATATTTTTATTGTCAAAATTTGGGGTTATGTTCATTTATGATAACCGGTCAGTAGTTCATTTGGCTTATACTATGTTCGTTGAGTTGTTGAACCTTGCTTAGTTCACTCTAGAACATTGATGATATTGCACTTTTCACCATTCGATAAATTGGTATGCCATTATTTGTTTTTAAATTGCATATTATGCAGGGTAAACTGCTATTAGTTTTCCACATATCAAGTTGGTTTGGTTTTGTCATTTTATCGAACTTTCATCATTTGTCTGAACGTACCAATTTTTTTGACATGACAGTTAAGGGAAGGGACACCTGTCATTTGATCTTTACTTTTTTCGAAGGATTTTGACTTTAAGAGCACTTCATTTAAGATCACCCGTGAAGGTTGAAGTCGGCGGTTTTTAAAAGGGGCCCACTATTATGTGATTTGAAAAGGTCCGCCGCCCCAATTTTAGTTGGCACCTAAGGGGTAATAGAGCGCCCTCATCTCTTTGATGGTAAGATTTCTTTAGTTCCTTTTTTTGTGTCTCCTTAATTTTTTTATAACCCTCAAATTTTCTACAACATGTGCAATTTAATTTTTAGATTTGTACATGAGGTCTCATTTCTTTATATTTTTGTTTGAGATGGTAGCACCGGACAACCAATGAGGTAGGATATATTTTTGATTTGATTTAACCAGGTATCTAATTCGCTGTTTCGATTTTAGGGTTTTTATATTTTAGTTGCAATTTTCCTTTTGCTTCCATCGAAGCGTTTCATCACCATTGAAAGACCTATAGGTGATAACCAGTTACCAGGCGAGTAAAAACCCTTCAGGTCTTCCCATGAGAATATAATTTTTTAACTTTAATATTTAATTTAGTTATTGATTTCAATATTTAATCTCTTTGTGGAATCCAGTTTAGTGATCCTAATAAATTACCCCAATTGTTGTTTTACATATCTGTGTTTTATTGCCACTCACTGTACTGCAGGATGAACTATTACCATCTTTAGAAGCAAGCGGTTTTCCTATTTTAAAACGCTTTGTAAGTATTAAGTTTTTTAACCCTTTAAAATAGGTGGCGTCCAAGACATCAAAAAAAGTGTACAACTGCTTAAGGCAAGGACTCCGAGCCTCCGACACAAGAGCTGCCGTTCGCACCATGGTACGTAAAGTTGCCTTGTAAAGGTAATTTTACGGCACATAGTTCAAAACCTCCTCCCCCATATTCAACACACTTTTCCAACTGCTTCCTACTGTGATCAAAACTGGCTTGAATCTCTTTAACTGATAATAATTCCACTGCTCGCCTAATTCTTAGTTTTAAAATTTCGACATTACTATCCATTGGTTGCGCAAAAGTAAGCTGCTTTACACGGCCCCAAAGGAAAGAATCGGCTAATGTCAAATCGGGGCTTCTTGGGGGACATAAAACTGGCCCATTTCTTCCTGTCCATCTCACACCGAATTTTCTGTTCAGCCATTCTCTGGCCTCTCCAGCGTAATCTGCAGGGCACCCATCGTGTTGAAAATACATTGCGTTGCGATAATCCAGGGGCAGCTATTCAAGATGATCGCAAAAGAATGTAGGTATCTAGTAATTGCAAATAGCTCGCTCTGTTACAAGTACCTTCGAAAGAATAAGGCCCAATGATACCGTAATATTAAATAGCACACCACACATTGACTTTTTTAAAGTACTGACGTCTTGCGGGAATTCTAAATTCAGGATTCTCTTTACTCCAATATCTGACATGTTGAGAAGCAACAGTTTCGTTGGTTGAAAATGTTGACTCATCAGAAAACATTATGGGCTTGTGAAAATTTCTATCGACGTTACATATATTATTTCCAGCCCCTGAACAAAAATCTAGCCTTTTAGCTTCATCCCCAGCCTCCAAGGTTTGATTGAAATGAGGCTTGTAAAGGTAAAGTTTATTATATTTTAAAACTTTCTGAATGGTAGATTTTGGTACCACCTCTAAATGCTTAGCCCTGTTTCTCAAGGAAAGCAATGGATTTTCATTTACAGATTGCAATATCAAAACTGTAAAGGCATCTTCCTCATTATATTGCTTCTTGTCTTTTTTAATGTCAATAACTGATCCTGTTTAAAATTTTTTCACCAATTGGTGTACACCAACTTTCAAAACGTACACGCCAGGAAATTTGCGTTGGAATTCCTCCACTACGTAGCGATAAGAGCACTGACTATTTTCATAGCATTGCACTATAAAAACTCTTTGTTCTACGGTCAGCATTTTCGAGAATATTTATTTTGACACTAACACTAACAACTACAACAACAGGTAATAATGTGCAGGTGTAAATGTCTTAATATGAAAGTAGTAAAATGCGGACTTCAAAAATGTTTCTTTTTTTTTTTTTAATTCACAAATTTCAATTTCTTTCAGTAAGTTCGGAATCAGGGCTAGGACGGTAAAAGTCCCAAAAATGACTGTTTGCTCTTATTTGATTTTATGTTTTGCATTTTTGATGTATAATAAGAATTAATTTTCTCATCGTAATTCCTATTTTTTCGACAAGCAAATTTTTTTTTGTCAAGAATGACTTTTTTTCGTATCTTTTAATTTTTGGTCCATTTGTCCTCTTGTTAACCGCATCCGCGGACATACTGTATGTTGATTTTATTAGCCATTAGTCCAAATAACTTCTGCCATTCCTGGGCATTCTTTATTACATGGGTGGCAAAAACACGATGCAGGCAATATTGAGACTTATCTCGGAGATAATGGACGTATTCCAGAACAAACAGTTCGACGCGGTCTTGTTCTGCGACCTGAGCAGGACTTTCGACTGCGTAAACCGCAGCATTCTTCGGAACTTTCAGTTTATAATTTTTCAGGTAGTAGCCAACTATTAAAATTGTGCCTACAAGATAGGCGTCAGATTTTTAGGACATCGGGGATAGAATCTGCGGAGAGCGTAATTGACATCGGAGTACCTAATCAAAATATCTGAACAATACACGCTCTCTGCGGACGACACTACTGTCTTCAGGATGCTTTGGAGGGCTGCGAGGCGGCTCGGCATGAATATATTGCTCTTAAACAACAATAAAACAGAACAGGTGATATTTCCTAGGCTATTCTCCTAAGAGAGGGGTTGGAGCTAAGTTTTTGAGGGTGAGTCTGGATCCGGGGTTGTAATGGGAAAACCACGTTAACGGTATTACGAGAAAATTGGGCAGCGGCCTCTTTGTCCTTCGAAATCTTGTAAACGCTGTATTCAGCGGGGTTCTGAAATGGCTTATTATGCTCTGTTCCAGCCTCACATTACATATATCATTATGGCATGAGGACATTCAGCGGAGTCAAGTACAGTGTTTCGTGTACAGAGAGGGGCAGTGAGGCTGTTGGCTGAACTGTGCTACAGAGAGGACTGTCGGTCTGCTTTTAGACAGCTGGAAATTTTGACTTTCCCATCACTGTATATATGTGACTCATAAAGAGGTTCATCAATATAGCACTAGAAATTAATATAACCTGGTTTCACTGTATTGGAGGCTAGGGAGATGTCAGGATTGCATATTGCATATTGGCCTAACAAGTTTTTTAATAAATTGCCTACAGATATCAGAGACTTACCTTTTCCAACCTTTAAGAAATGAGCCCATTTTAATGGAAATCTCATTCTACTCGTTCAAAGAGTTCCTAGATTTCAATTTTCTGTAAGTGGTTCCGACTCCATAAATTTTAAATTAAGTTTCAATCTGTAAGTTTCTTTTAGAGTTTTAGATTATGTAGATCTTTTATTTTTATATATATATTTCGTATGCTCTCACTATAGTTAGGAGCCACTAATGTCATACGTGGTCAAAGGCCTTGAAAATGCCCAGTGCTACCGCCCGGGACTCCCCATAATGTTCTATTACATTGTTCCAAACGTGAGTCACATAAGCGAGAAGGTCTTCTCTTGATGTAGACTTATTAGTCCATACTGCATGGCGGTCATTAATAATGTTGAAGCTTTCCAGGTACTTTAATAATTTTTCGTTGTTAGCTTTTTCCATAATTTTTGATATAACCGAAAGCATTGCGACTGAACGATAGTTTTTTGGCAAGGTCTTTTTGCCTTTTTTAGGTATAGACTGGACTCGCGCAGTTTTCCAGCAAGAAGGAAATATTCCTTTTTTTGTAAGATAAGTTAAAAAGCCTACAAAATACCGGTGTCAATTCATCAGTGCATGTCTTAATTACGATGACTGGAATTTCGTCAGGACCAAAAGCTTTTTTGGTGCCATCAGAACGTAAGGTGAAATGGTTGACTTGGTAAAGTTCTGACTGACGACCAAAATGATCTTGATCCCTTAGGATATTCAAGAGGTTTGTGTTTGGTCCTCTGGTTGTGTTCTTCTTTGCTTTGGTTTATCGTTTGCTGGCATTGGTTTCGAGCGTTAACAAATATGGTACGATTTTCGGCGATAGGGTTTTGACGCCATTGTCGGTACAAATATAATATTGATTTAACAGCTACAAGTCGGGGTTTGAAGTTAAAGAAGATCCAATTTAGGAAAATTACCATATCGGTCTGGGATCCGAGTTGGTCCAGTTGATGGCAAAAGATTCGGGCTTTTCGACTTTGCTCGTCGGTTGTATTTGAGTATTTGATACAGTTGACATTATGAACGTTAAAGTCTTCAAGGATAACAACTTTGGAATTGGGATGGTGAGTTTGCAAAAAGTCGATAGTATTTACTAGTGAGGAGAACACGCCTGGCTATTAGAAATGATGGATATTGGGATAATTGCGCTTGATAAGGCGCCAGGACCAGCCCCCACCCGGAGATCCGATCGGGGGGCGAGTTTAACTCCGGGGCATTTTGATCTTGGAACCATCATCATAGCATTTTTCATATATTTCCCAACCTGTAAACCGGAGACAAAGGCACAGCAACGAAATGTTAGCTAAAAGAGCAACTTCACGCCACCTAAGCAGATGGTATTTTACCGGGCGACGTCGGGTGAGCCAACATCTACCGTCTCACATGTATGTATGTCCAAAACTTCTGGGCACTTCCAGATGACGTCAGAATATCTGCAGCAATAAATTATAAAATTTTAATAAAAGGAAAAATCACAAATTGGGATAAGCATTACTAGCTTTTCTGTATTATTTGTCAAATTATTTCTTTTTTCAACTTTTTTAATGGCAACAATTTTATTTAATTATAAATTAAATAATATAATTGTAAACTCCGCCAATACCTGTAAAATTTCTGAAGATATAATGATGACAAGCACCTTCCCACAAATTCAGTATTATATACGATAGAAAGAGACAAAACCAGTATCAAGGCACAGGTGATAACTTGTGACCCAGGAATACGCGCTGTATTAGACTGGGTTGCGAAATTCACCACAATAAATGATTAATTCATATATCTTAAATATTATCTTCACCGCTTTAACGAGTAGAATTTGAAATGTAAGGGGGAGAATAAACGGGATATGTTACAGGGTCTATACACTATACAGGGATATGCATGTCTAATAGTTATATGTCATATATTTGAATTTCATACAAATTAAGATTCCTTGGAAATTTAAACAGAGTATAACGGCGGCCATGTTTCACATTCGTTAAATTCCTTACGTAGCTGTAGACTCGTGCGTCGGACTATGTACTTAACGCAAAATTAAAACCGATGCAGGTCATACCCTTTAAGTGACGTCAGATATCGACAGTGTTGCCAGCTGATAACAAAATATCCGAGTGAGGGAATTACATTTTTTTTTTCATTAAAACAAGATAAATATAGAAATATTTCCAATAACTGCATAATACCTTTTACCATCAAATTTAGTAGATCTAACACTTCTTGTATTTTCATCTTACCAAGATCGGCCATTGGCACCATTTTGAAAAATCCATGTTTCATCCAATAAAACGAATTGATACAAGAATGCTTTTTTTCTTGAATATATTCTTCCAAAAATACCAGTCGTGTGAAGGCTACATGGGAAAGTTCCATAAGCCCTCGGCTCAGTTCATCTTTTTATCATCTAAAGCCTATTTTCTTAAAGAGGCTTCTTAATAAAATAATAATACAAAGATGGATCTTCAATAATCCTCCAAATCACTTGAATCACTCGTTTTTTTTACTTCCATAATAATGGGTTGAATGTTCAGTCTCAGTTCTCTTTCATACCATTTTAATATCTCGCTTTCTGTGTGCCGAATTGAATTTTTCCAAACATCAGGAGTAGCAGTACCCAATGATTCTTTCCACATATTCATACAGTCAGTTTTTGTAAAGCCATCTCGACCAATATGTTGTAATAATTTTTGGTAATCCCCCAAATATGTTCAATCGGATTGGTATGAAGTAAGCCGTAAAACTTTATGTCCACATTGCTCAGCCAGGTCATCAACTAAATATTTTTTTGGTGGCTTATGTCTGAAAACAATTTAAGTTTAATATTTAAGAATATGTTAAAAAAAAGGGCATACAAAATGTCTTGTACCAACCTAATACCCATTTGTAAAAGTTGTTTGTTGGCTTTGAACATTGTATAATCAAATTTAATTTTATTAGTAGTTAACCATTCTTGAATTGCAGCTTTATCCCATATTTTTGTTAACAGCATGCTATGGTATGGGGCGTTATCTATTACATACATAAGATCGGATTCTTGAACCGTCTCGCAAGATGGTGGACGAGTCACGTGTCACTAATGGCACCCTGTCGACTTCTAGTCTATTTTGTTTTTGTAGGTTGGTAGGTTACTTGTACTAAATTTCAGATTTATCAGGATTGGACTAAGACTAAGCTAAATTTGTTAAGCACGTAAACCACATTAAATGTGCAATTTTTTTTGGAGGATTGGAATATATAGTTTAGTGAAATCAGCGTAGGAGCAAAGGGAAAGAAAAAAGGTGTATGTAGTACTTTTTTATTTCTAATTATAAGAAATCTACAATCTACAAGTAAAAAATACTTGTACTACTGTAGTGGAAGGTGCGTTCTACGTTCCCAGGTAGCTCCAACGCACGTTCACCACAAATTCTAATACGCTGACGTTCAGCTAGTTCGACGTAAACGTCTTCTTCTTCATCTTCACCCAGCATTCCCCACGGCTGCACATATTTACTCCACGACCAGAGATCCTCTTCTTCAGGCATCGTTGTTATTGGCCTTTTTGAGCCACCCACGGGGTTTGGGTCGCTTGCCACTTCAACGCCACCAGGCCGGCAGCAGGACGGAGGTTTAGAAAGCCCTAACAGGTCCTGGCCGCCAAGAGAGGGGTTGACAACTCGGTCTGGGCTCTTTGCCACCTCCGCAGCGTCGTCGGATGAGTCATAGCTAACTCCCTGGAGTTCTGATTGTCCTTGGGACGACGAAGAACCCATGGCATCGATGATCCAGGCCTCCAGGAAGCCGCTCGGCGAAGACGGTAGCAGCACTTCTTGCATCCTGTCTATTACTGTTGCGAAATCTACAGCCATGTGTCTGACTTCCAACAGCTTATTTAAAATGTAGTTAAAATATCAAAGTTTTATTCTAACTTTATTTAATATTTTATTCCTTGAAACTATCCTATGTTTAAGTATTTTTTCTAACTTAAAAACACAAAATAAACAACTTTATTAACTTTAAGAAAGAGTTTTATTCATCCAATTTACAACACTTTATTTGCAACCAAAAAGTCCCAGATTATGCTTTAGGAAACTTTTATGCAAGTACAAAGAATAACTTTTTATTTACTGTAAAAATATCTCATCAACTCGAGATATGAAAATTTATGATGACTGCAGCTAAATTGATCTTTACTAGTTGAACCCCCGTGAATGACTGACTTTACATTTTTTTTTTTTTTTTTTTTTTTTTTTGGACAACCGAGGAGAATCTGTGTACGTCGGGTTCAGCGCGAAAATCGGCTATTTATAGGAAATTGA
This sequence comes from Polydrusus tereticollis, assembly GCA_963920685.1. Classification (NCBI taxonomy): domain Eukaryota; kingdom Metazoa; phylum Arthropoda; class Insecta; order Coleoptera; family Curculionidae; genus Polydrusus; species Polydrusus tereticollis. Next base: position 113,759,448 of record OY987328.1, read on the forward strand.
GTTCCAAAACACTACCAAGGCTATTTTGTAATTTTATAAATTAAATTAATATAGGCTGCAATGGCATAGAAATTGTTATATTTTAAGAGCTGATATATATTTTCAGTGCAGTATATTACTATTCATTTATATAAGGAAATAATGTTAGTTCAATCTATATTGTTTTTCGTGGAACATAAAATCGATTTATACTTTCTGTCGGCATTTTTTGAAAAAGGCGAGAAAAGAACTTGAGTGAGTTTAAGCCCAATGCAAAAATGTTATGCAATGTTACTAAACCACCGTTTTTGGTTATTCAAAATGGAAAGCAATTTTATTCATTAAGCAATTTTTTGGACAACCAATAAGCTATAATACATAGTTATTTTTTGTTGTTTTTTTGCTGTATATATAGATACTGATACTGCACATGTACAGAAAATAGTGGGTTTGCGATAGTCACTATATATTTCATCAGGCAGTTATTTATTAAAGAAATTTATTGGACTGTATGGACATAGTCCAAAATAATAGTAATAGTATTTATAACTAGCATTATCTAAAATTATCATGGAGGGCTCTTCTAAGTTTGGCAGGGTTTCGCACAGCCATTTTTCAAAATTGTCAGAGTTCATCTCTCCATGGTAGTCACCAGTTTTGCATTTGGATTTAAAAATAAGCCTGGCATTTTCGATAAATCCACATTCATATTCATTTACATATTATGCTATGCATATTCAATGTAAAATATTAGTTTTTGAATAATACAACTTACTTGTTTCATACATTCCATAAATAGTGTCACGGATAGAACTTATATCCAATCTTGACACATTTACAACTTTATTGAAATAAGAACGTTTCCTTTTAGGTGACTCCAATAATAATTTATTTTGCTTAACAGTTGTTGAAGATGCGCTTACAGTGGACATATTCAAATTTAGAGCAGCTGCTACACCCTAGAAAGTAGTAAAGTAGATATAAAATATAAAAACCTTAACACACTCTTTAAATATATTTCTCTAACTGCTGTCAAGGGTAACAATCAGTAATTATTGTTAAGTTCTTCCTGAAAATAGCTTATTAGAGGCTATTAGCTCTTTGCGCAGGCTATTTAAATGCTTTGGCATTTTTCGCAAATAGTAAACAACGTAATCGACAGATATATGTATGTGCACTTTTGTTGTTCTTAAAAGAACAGGTTATTAATGCTATTTATAAAAAGATCTGAAGTTTTGTTAAAAAATAGACGGCACAGCAACACAGAATCACGAAATAATTAGGGTTAGTTTTGCATGAACGGCAAGCAAAGCCAACGAACGAGCTGGCGCCACCGCACCGTTTACAGTTGTGTTGCCAACTATCGCCCAATAAAATTCAAATTATATTAATTTTTACAAGCTTAAATAAACAAAATATTTACTATAAGTGGGTTCGTATCAAAGAAGAATACTTTAAGTCTGTAGTAAATTTAATATCGCATGAAGTTTTAATACTTTAATTTTCTTGTGTTTTCTTACGGACTTACAATTATTATCAACTGATGGATGACGTGCATTGGTTTTAATTTTGCATTAACCATAGTTATCTAGATATTTTGGAACGATAAAATCTAAAAATCAAAATTTTTGTTTTGGCTCTTTTTTTTTGTTGCCCAAAACCGTTTCCAAAAATGAGAAAAAGGAAAAATTTCCATATAGTGCAGAATTTTTAACAGAAGCTCTGTTACGTAAATAATTTGTATTCGCCATTTATCCAATGCAAATAATGGATCATGCCTCTAGTTATTTATAAGTAAAATCGCTCTTTGAAATGTACACATACTTCCAGCTCCCAATTGTCATTTATCTTTCCGAGTTTAAGGCCTACACGACCCAAATTGCGGTAAGAAGAAACTTTAATTGTGACGTCTGCTCGAGCAGCTTAAAATTGACAATATTGCCAGAATCTCCGGTTGGCAGGCTCGTATTAAGAAGATATCTGGCTAATTTATGTTATACGGGGCCCTTGATTCCCGTTCCGACCGGTAATATATTCCAACATTAGTCTCACTAATGTCTGCCAGAACGACGATGTTGGATTCAAAAGCTAAGCCAACTTAGGACATAAATACGACCCTCTGGATCCGCCGAGGGGTTGACGAAGTAAAGGTGACAGTTTTATTGCTTCATAATAACCCGAACTAGTTTAATTGGGATTATAATTTTGAGAGTGAGCGTCGGCTATGCCTAAGATTTTCTTGTCTACTATCCTTGTTCTCTTTATCTTTGAGACGATTGCTATCCGACAATATGACTTTTCAATTTTCAGTTTTGAGACGAAAATTGCTCTCATTGCAAAATAAATTATAAAAATAACCTACAAGACTGCAGATGAGTTTTTAAGCATCTAAATAATGGTGTATTGTTTTATTGGGAGTAAAAGTAATACTTTGATATATATACAACACAGGTGAAGTCTGAACTTATAGTAAAGGAAAACATTAATATTTCAAGATATTGTCAATTAATAGCATTTTTAAAAGTTAAATCAAAGGGATATCTTCGTAAAAAGTCAAAAGTTTTAGAAGGTAAACAAGTTTTAACTTTTATCAACAATGCGCCGAATAATACCTTCCTGCTGCATAAAGTGGTACTCGTAATGGGAGTTTTTGGCGGCCTAAGACGTGATGAGATGGTAAAAATAACCATTGATGATATTGAGGATAAGGGGCCTGTTATGCTTGTCAAGGTACCAGAAACTAAAACTGCTACGCCAAAAAGTTTTACTATAATCGAAGGAAACCAAACAGATACCTTAAAATTGGTTGGACAGTGCCTTGCATTAAGGCCAAAAGGAATTAAGGAACGCAGATTTTTCCTTACATACCGAAGTGGTAAATGCATAGCTAAGCATGAGGGTAAAAATACACTAGGACTAGGAGGTGTTCCTTCAATCATAGCAAAATTTCTTAGTTTAGAAAACGCCAACAAATATACAGGACATTGCCCACGTAGGACCTCGTTCACACTTCTTATCGAGGGTGGTGCTTCCCTTGCAACCCTTAAGCTACACGGAAAGTGGAAGAGTACTAGCGTAGCAGAGGGTTATAAAGAGAAAAGCATCACGTCGAAAAACCGAATAGCAAAAATGATAGCTCGCTCTGTTACCGAAAAAGTAAATATGTTAATTAATGTTGAAATGGAGCCGGAATCCGCATGCACATCGAGAAACTCAGCAATCGAGTCGCAAAATTTCATAGTTAGGCCAGCTTCTTTCTCAGGAAAATTCAAAAATTGTACATTTAACATAGGAGAAAACAGAATAATATTATGTAAAAAAATTTTTAAAAATAAATACAAATTTTGTTCCATATTTTCGTTAATAATAATTACTGGGAATTACTAAAATCACCGGGCATTATGAACCTTATCGTCCGCTAATATTTCCTATGATATTATAATGATGTCTATGGCCAAAAGTTTTTAGGGGCCACGCCCAAATATTGCCAATAACTCACCTAAAAACAGAGTGGGGTATCTACCTACTTTTGTTTTCGACATGTAAAAAAAGTTTTTCGACGTTTTACGTTTAGGTAATTGATTTAAATTTCGAAATTGAAAATTTAAAATTGGCCGAACTCTCGTCGAATAGGGGGAGGGGGTTAAACCCCTTGAATCACCTAACCCCCCCCCCCTTATATACGTACCTGAGTCAAAACATTTTTCTCTTGTTTGTTTCTTGGCCTGGAGCATTGTTCATTAAGCGAAATATAGATTTTAAAAATGGTTTAACATAACTGAGAACACTGGTTGGTATCTTACAAAGTAATAAAAATAAATCATTACATCAGTTGATTTTATGCGAAATTATTTACGTATATTATTTAGGTAGTTTGGAAATAAAACATCCTCAGATCAACGGATAAATCCGACAACCGACAAGCGAAAACGCAGATAGTTAAAAAGTCAATCGTAAAAAGCAAAAAGTCGTGTGTGCCGTGCGCAAAACAAATGAGCGTTTCTGTCAGTTGACAAAGCGATGGAGTTCGAGTTCAACCCTTTCGCGTTGGGGAAAATGCGAGCGAGATCTGATAAATGGAGGAGTGACACGACTGACTGATCCGACAATACAAACACTCAAATACGTAGTAAATTCATATCCGCGGTCGAGGCTTGTGCCACACGGCTCACTCTTAGCTTAGGGTTGGGTACAAACTGCACTGATCATAAATGCGATTATTTGTTATACTAAAGTTAAAAATCAAGTGGGAAGTTAGTTCTTACTGGCCAATCTATTGCACCTTATCTGTCACTCTCTAACTGGTAATACGTAGTGGGGAGGAGCTCCATCTTGCAGAAAATACAAATTTTCTTCATTCAGTTCCGGGATGCAATTTTCATCCACTGGATTTCCCAAAGATTATACAATAAGAGGATTTATAATATTTTTCAAAAGATTCAAATACAATTGACCGGCTAAATTTTCTACTAGAAATATTGGCCCAATTATTTCGTTTCCAAGATTGCCTGCCCAAACCTTTGTTATTTAGAGGAATTGAGTCTAGCCTTCTCGAGAAACTTGCGGATTTTCATTACTATTGACAATTGTGTAAACACCCGTCAAATAAGTTGTTGGGGAAAAGTTCCGTTAACTAGTTGCATAATTTAATAACACAAACAAGTATAAATTCAAAGCAAAGAAAGTACGACAACGTTGCTGTCTAGACTAATTTCGTAGTAAGTATGCCGTCTTCACCACCCAGATTAAATTCCAACAAGATTGGCCGTCTCCAAAACGAGCCTACGTGACAAAAATTCGAGTTTAAAACCGATATATGTTTCTTAAACGACTGCCAAAAAATGAAGCAATAATTGTCATGGGGGATTTTAATGCGAAAATAGGACGCGGAATGTCAAATGAATTTATAGGCCCTTATGGACTTGGAGAGAGAAATGACCGAGGAGAGAGATTAAACGTTTTCTGTATGGAAGAACAACTAGTTATCCTCAACACCTTTTTTAATCTCCCTGCGAGAAGGCTTTACACTTGGAAATCACCAATGGACACAAAAGAACATATAGTTAGAAATCAAATTGATTATATATTGGTCAACAAAAGATTTAAAAATAGTTTTACGTCTGTTAAAACTTACCCAGGAGCAGACATAGAGTCAGACCACAGTCCATTGGTGGGTGTCTGTAGAATCAGATGGAAGACAGTACAAAGAAAGGACCGAAAATGTAAGCTGGATCTCCAAAAACTGAAAGATCCTCCAATCAGACAACAGGTAGAGCACGATTTGTCCAGGGCGGTTCGTAAAACAGGAGGCACAAGTACCACAAACACAATAGAAGAAGAGCTTAATCATATAAAAAGAGCTATTGGCACAATCAGTGAGAAATACCTAAAAGCAAAAAGCACTAAAAGAAAAACGTGGATGACAGACGAGATTCTTCAGATGATGGAAGAAAGACGAGCACAAAAAACAGTCAACCAGACTAAATATAAGGAATTGCAAAAACAAATTAGAAGGAAAATTAGAGAAGCTAAGGAAATCTGGTTTGCCAAAGAATGTCAAGAGATAGAAACTCTTCAACAAAAATACGATAGCTTTAATGTTCATCGGAAAGTTAAGGAAGCCGCTGGTATCTACAAACACCGAGCTACGGGTATGCTGGTAGACAACACGGGGAAATTAATTATAAACAAACGAACTCGTATACTTACATGGAAAGAATATATTAAACAACTTTTTGCAGACAACAGACCAGACCCCCCACAACTGCAGACTTGCACAACCGGACCGTCAATCACCATCGAAGAAGTTCAAAATGCCATCACGCAAATGAAAGTAGGAAAAGCCCCTGGACCGGATGATATTAGGGCTGAATTCTTGAAACTCCTCGACTGGGAAGGCACGAAGTGGCTCACAAAGCTGTTTAATTACATTTATGATAATGGATATCTCCCTCAAGACTGGCTCGTGTCAGAATTTATTACGCTTCCCAAAAAATCTGGTGCTAAGAAATGTAGCGAATACAGGACCATTAGTCTGATGAGCCATTTTCTAAAGGTATTTCTAAAGGTCATACACAGAAGAGTATACAAACTTTGTGAAGAGCAAATGTCAAATACACAGTTCGGCTTCCGAGATGCTGTTGGAACAAGAGAGGCATTATTTTGCATACAGGTGCTGGTCCAGAGAAGTAGAGATGTTAACTGCGATGTCTATGCCTGTTTTATATACTACCAAAAGGCATTTGATAGAGTTCAATACGGAAAAATGGTTGAAATACTGAAGAACGTTGGTTTGGACGACAAGGATATTAGAATAATTATCAACCTGTACTGGAACCAGTCCGCCTTTGTTCGAGTGGAAGGAGAGAAAACAGAAGCAATAGAGATACTGCGCGGTGTAAGGCAGGGTTGTATACTCTCACCATTATTATTTAACATCTACTCGGAACAAATATTCAAAGAGGCCTGTGAGGAAACGGAATGTGGTATACTAATTAACGGGAACCGCCTTAATAACATTAGATATGCGGATGATACTGTGGTGCTCGCGGACAACCTGGGAGATCTCCAAGAAATCATGAACAAAATAACACAAACAAGTGAACAATATGGCCTTGATCTGAATATTGGTAAAACAAAATGTATGGTGATCAGTAAGAACGCAGTGGCAGCAGGAAGAATAACAATAGGTCTGCAGCAGATTGAAAGAGTTAGTAACTACAACTATCTCGGAACCATCGTTAACGACAAGTGGGACCACTTACAAGAAATTCGATGTCGTATAGAGAAGGCCAGGGCAATATTCTTAAAAATGAGAAATGTTTTTAGAAGCAGGGATCTAACACTAACAACGAAAATAAGATTACTGCGCTGCTATGTGCTATCCGTTCTTCTGTACGGGGTGGAGTCGTGGACGCTGACTGAAGCTGCAAGCAAAAAACTGGAGTCTTTCGAAATGTGGCTTTACCGTAGATTGCTACGTATATCATGGACCGATCACGTTACCAACGAGGAGGTGATGAGGAGGATGAACAAGGAAAAGGAAGTACTTATCACGGTAAAGTCCAGAAAGCTCGAATATCTAGGACATATTATAAGAAACCCGAACAGATTCCAGTTACTTCAGCAGATATTACAAGGAAAAATCCTTGGACAACGCGGACCAGGACGAAGAAGAACTTCATGGCTAAAAAATCTAAGAACATGGTTTGCAATAACCACCACTGGTCTTTTTCGAGCTGCGGTGAACAAGGTGATAATTGCTGGGTTGATAGCCAACATCCGGAACGGATAGGCACTCAAAGAAGAAGAAGAACTAGACATACTTACGGGTTAAGTGAAATAGCATGACAGAATGCTAGTGTGTATGAGAGAGAGGAATGACATATTGCAGGTGGGACGTAGCATGTTTTGACAACGAGAGATCTATAACAGCTTGCGTGGAAAACAGACGGTTTTCCTCGCGAGTTTAGCGAGTTTTGGTTTTTTTATGGCACTCCAAGTAAGTAAGTCGGTCAGTTCGCGGTGTTATCCCGAAGATATATTTAATGTGATTGATCTATCCAAACTTCAGTAGAGACACGTACAAGCCTTTGTAGGAAGCACACGGTTTCCTCGCAACATTTTGCGCGGTTGGATTTTATGGTATTCAAGCAATGAGATGCGTTGGAGATTTTGCGGTATTGTATCCCGAAGGTGTATCTAATGTGATGGTTACACCCCAACTCTAGTTCTGTTTTTCAGTTGTAAAAAGCAATCTCCAGTTCGTAGATACGATAAATGCTTGAAGTTTTAGGAATACAGTAGTGTATCCCGATATTATTGTTTGTTTAGTGATGTAATGTTAGTGATGTAAAAATGTATAGCTGTTTGATTGCAGTAAGTAGTTACCATACTAAGTTGTAAAAGTAAATAGCATTTGTTGTTACGCAGAACGGATGTGAAGATAAGTAAATGAAATACCAGAAGAAAATAGATATATTTTGTGTGAGAAAAACTGACATATTTTGAACCAAGCAGCCTATGGAAATACAGTAAACAATTTATGTTTGGCGCAAGCATATAAAGGCGGCGTCAACATAAGTAGTTCGTAAACAAACCTTAAAGACGTAATATTTTTGTGGCTCAATGATAGCAGTCTCGCTGAACTTAACTTCAAAGGATTTCGTAAAGACAGCGCCTGCTGGTCCTTTCTTTATGCTGTGGTATCCGTCATATACTTTTTATGAAACCGAATTATTTTTTATTTGTTAACGTATGGCATCGCAATCGCATCGGAATCTTTCTTTTTAGTTTTGTTGATAGGAAAAGATAGTAGAGAAAAGTCGCCTATTATGGGGTATGTTCCTAATGTGGGGTAGGCATATATCTCGGCAACCAAAATAGAAACATCTATGTTTCAATAGTCAAAGTAGACCTACCAGGCTTGTATTGATTTCTACTTAATATTAAAGCCATGCACCAATTAGCTGTTCCGTCATTTTCGTTTGTACGTTTTAATGGTAGTAAAAGTTTTAGGGTGCCTGTTTAAACGATTTTAATAATACAAATGTTAGTTAGTATTTTGTGCATATAGGTTTCTGTTTCTGTTTTCATTTAAACAAAAATATTTGATTGTTTACTATTTGCCGAACGTGTCCTATTAAGGGGTATCCGAAATATTCCCAATATGGGGTACCCCATATTAGGACTCCACTATCAAGAGTTAGGTATTAATATGCATATTTTTTATATCTAGATGCCAAACCAACGTGAGAGAAAAAACTGGAATGCAATTAATGGGTTTAAAAAGACAGGAATGTTTCCGGTAAACCTGAGGGTAAACCGAAATATATTCCAAGATTTCGATTTTGTTAATAACAGTTCACATGAAAATTCGGAGGAAAATATTGGAAATTGTTTAATGCAAGGAATACCTAATGATTCAATACGGAGCACCTCGACGACAAATACTTTGGATAGTACTCACTCTATTAGGTCAAAATTAGTTGCAGATCATGCCATGCGAACTAAGGTCGGTATCAAACAAAGGCAAAAATAGAAACAAAAGTGATAATAAAAATAAAAAATCCAAGAAACAGACTGTTAAAAAGGACTCATCATCTGATTCAGATATCGAAGTGCATTTTCAAGAATCAGACGACTCTGATTTTGGTGACATTCAATCAAAATGCATGTTTTGTCACCTTATATTCAAGGATGATAAAATTGAAGATGAGTGGGTTCAGTGTCAAGGATGTTTGGAATGGGCCTATTTCAAATGTGCGGGAAATGACACGCCGAAGTATATTTGCGACTTCTGTAAAAGCTTATAATTTTGTATATATATTCTTAAAAGTTTCTATTAAGATATTTGTTTAAGTGAATCTTTCCCCCATATTTAGGTTTTTATATTTACATTTGTATAATTTTTTCTTTTATCAATAAAACTTAAAAGTTTTAAGTACATTTTATTTTTCTGTCTTTTTTTTTGTACTAAACACTTGCACCAGATAACTTTTTCAGGTACCCCATATAAGGCATACCAGGACCCCATAATAGGCTACCTGGTAGCCTAATATGGGGTAGACACAGCATTTTTAAATTATTTTTTTTTACAAAAACGGTAACGTTCTAAATTTTTATTTTATCTAATATTATCTTGCTTGCATAATAACGAACCAATGTTGCTGAAATGAAATATAAAAAGAAATAAATAAAAAAAAAATTGCAGAAAATAAAATGGTACCCTATAATAGGCGACTTTCCTCTATTACTAACATAAAATGTAGGCACAAAATTTGAAACATTTTTATGGCATATCTTCTTTTTAGAAATTGTTTTTTTATTAAAAACACAATGCAAAATGAAAAAAATAATATAAATAAATATTTTATAACGCACTTGTCCCGTTAGAAAACTCCCCCACAAGCGACTTAATATACCATTTTTTTAAAATTGTCAGTAACGGCTTTTTAAGGTTTCACACTGGGTCGGCATTGCCCAGTGTGAAACAGACGACAGGCAGTATTATATTGTTATTTATCTACATCAATTTACATTTTCAATGACTCACAAATCACCTTGTAAACCACGGACCGATGGCCGTCCCTGCCGTAAGAATATCAGACTGCACAATATGCAACCAAAAATACTTAGTTTGTGTTCAAGTTAAAACTCGTAGTTTTATTTAAATATGTCAGATCACGTATTATCACTTGAAAAACAATATTATCTAACCTCTAGCAACTGTTTTACAATTTCAATAAAATATCTTGTTGAAGTAATTTATGACATGAAAAACCAAGTTGAAACCGAAGTAGAAAGTGATCTTATTCATTATGTTTTAAGTTTCAACCCTGCAATATCGTACTTATTTTATTTTGCGTACGCTGCAGTCGGGCATCAGAAATCTAGGTTTTTTTTTTAATTAAGTAAATATTCATCAACATTTCTTTATGTGTAGGGTATAAAACTACAACAAAACAATGTTCTTTCAATGTTTGCTCAAAATAAGTGCTTATTTAACAAAACATTTTTACGAAAGTGACAATGACACAAAACGAATGCTGTTTAGGTACAATAATTTTGCATAAAAATATTAAGATATGATATGATTAAAAATGTATATATGTGAGATTTTTGTTCTCTAGCCATTTGCTGAGACCTTATACAATAAGGATTAACCAAATTATGCTAAACCAGTTATTCTCTGGGCTACATGCCCCAACGAGCGCTGAATTATATAGCAAAATTTGGCGCATTCTGACTAACACTGTTAGTACTAAAATACAAACTCAGATTGCAGCAAGTACCGGAAAAGAAAGGAATGAATGTTTACTTCCAATGATAGGACCACTGACGATAAAGCAAAACTGCTTTATCGTCAGTGGATAGGACGCTACGCTGCTGCCACCTGTAGACCGGTTTCGAACTCTTTGGTTCTCGTCAGTACAGGGCAAGCATGACAAGCGACCTACCATTAGAAAGTCAAAACACCCAATGGCCATAATATTGTTCTGCCTAGGCAGTACAATATAGGTAGCGCCATCTTCCAGAAGTCTCTAGGAATCTGAAGTGAAAAATACCGTATGGTACTATAAACACAATAAATAGCAAAATAATACTACTTGGCAAGTGGTAACCATAATATAACATATAAATATGTATTTATGTGAGAACTTTGTTCTCTAGCCACTTGCCGACACCTTATACAATAAGGATTAACAGAATTATGCTAAAACAGCTATTCTCTGGGCTACATGCCCCAACGAGCGCTAAATTATATAGCAAAATTTGGTGTATTTTGACTAACACAGTTAGTGCTAAAATACAAACTCAGATTGCAGAGACTACCGGAAAAGAAAGGAATGAATCTTTATTTCCAATGGTTAATTCCTTTGCTTTCCGGTAGTTTCTGCAATCTGAGTTTGTATTTTAGTACTAACAGTGTTAGTCAAAATACGCCAAATTTTGCAATAGCTTCGGGCACGTAGCCCAGAAAATAGCTGTTTTAGCATAATTTGGTTAATCATTATTATATAAGGTCTCAGTAAGTGGCTAGAGAACAAAGTTCTCACATGTATACATATTTATATGTCATATTATGATTACCACTTGCCAAGTAGTATGCTTTTGCTATATAACATTAGAAAAATCCAAAAAAATAGAAATAAGTCACTTAAGCTTTAATCTAAAACAAAACATAGATAGGTAGTCAAAAAATGCACGTATGCGCAAATTGCATTGAAGGAGAGCCCGGATCTTTCAGGTCCCACTGTGGAGTTCCAGGGTTAAATATTTATTTTTGTCATTCGACGAACAAATTAAATTAGAAACGATGGTCGTCGCACCCCTAAGATGTTGTATTTAATTAAAACGGGAGACAAGGGGAGTAATAGGTCATTTTCAGAAAATTAGTATCAAAAATATTTATGGCTTACTGCGGGAGTGAAACCAAACTTAAACTGTTTTGTTGACCAAGCGTGGTGCGAACTGTTTCGGGTTCTCCGATAGCATGATATTTCTAAAAACCTATAGATAATTAAAACTCGATTTAATTGGTACACAATACATTTACCTATTTGACTATTGGTATTGTCATTGTCACCCAAATATTAATATGTGTCAAATTAGCGACGATTTTCGTGTAAAGCGCGTTAAAACTTATTCTCGTACTACAATTAACCCGGAACGAATGTCAAGTTTTTCACAATAATTATTGTCAATAGAAAAAATTTTAAAAGTATACAAGAACATTATAATCAGAACAATAATATTTTAATCAGACTGATACTTCATATTTCTAGCTTCTTGCAGTTTGGCCGAGCCCTATTAAACACCTCTAGCCCACTCCACTTGATGGATGAATCTGCAAACAGTGCATCCGGCGGTTTCGGCTGGCAAATCGGCTCTGCGACCTGTTGATGCCAACGACGGGATGCTGCCGAATGCATCACCATTAAAAAGGGCAAAAACGAAAAAAAGCCGCCCTGACACTGATATGTGTTCGACAAATTAGCGCTTGCCACACTGCCATTTTTTATCGTTTTTTTTCCGGTTTATTTAGAATTGAATCAGTTTCTTCTCTGGATGTTTTATTAGCAATTTCTGTTATTTTTCAGTATCAAATCCTTTAAAGACTCTCATCAACGACACAGTTTCTACAGATACAAATGCTATGAATTAGTATCTAATATAACAAAGGACCACGCACTTTTCTTTTGAGAAATGACTTTGAGCAACATTTTCTACCAGTTGTAGTTCTTGACTTCCTGATCAAAAGTTCTCATATGCACAACAAAATCGTACGACTAGTTTTTGATATACATGGCGTCAAAATTGTATTCTTGATTTTTATGAAAAATTCTAAGGTTTTGAAGTTTAAGTTTTTTAAACACGCACACAACCATGTATGAATGATAACTTTTAGAATTAAGTTAAGTAGGGGTTATATTCCATCTTTAAATGATGCGAAGGAATAAATCAATCAAAACCGTCTTCTCTATGGGCGTGCAAGGTTTTGCGGCATGTATATAGATTTAAATAGACCTGAATTTTTAAATTTGTGCAGAATTAGTACAAGTATCGACATTAAATTCAAGTTTCGTCTTCAAATATATATCTTAGTATTAAAATTTTTCAAGCTTAAAATTATGTAGGGCCGTACCATTTACCTGGAATTTTAGAAAGCAGTTTGATCAAAACTAATTAGAGTCTAGGTACTTATTCCGTTTCTGCTGAGGTGTCAGTGTATTTTTAATTAAATATGGAGAATTTTCAACAACTGCCCAAACGTCCATGTACAGTAAATGAAAAAAAAATTTAACTGTTACGATTCTATTAAAAGTAAGAATGCGGATTTTCAGTGTTGACAATGCAGTGCAATTTACAGCAGATATGCTTAACGTTTGGGAACAATATAATAATATAAACTTTTAAAAGAAGGGAAACGTGTTGGCGTTAAACCTCCAAAAACTACTCCAGGACGACCAAAACTTGACATGGATGACGTTTTAATGCAGAGAATAGGGCTAAAAGTTCATAGTTTCTTTTTAAAAAACAAGTTCCCACGCTGGACAAAATTTTGTCCTCAATCCGAGAACAAATGGGTTTTCGGTGAAAAAAACATATTAGGCAATCGATTTTAATAGACAGTAGCGATATCGTCTATTGAAGAAGAAATTACTTAATAAGCATCCGAAAAGTCTGAGATGAAAACAAAAAAATATTTTACCTAGACGAATCATGGCTAAATGAAGGCCACACTGTTACTAAATTTTGGCAGGATAAAAATATTGAGAGCTCAAGGCAAGCTTTTTTGAAAGGATTGTCCACAGGATTAACACCGCCATCTGGAAAAGGACATCGACTTATCATAACCCGTATTGGAAGTTCTTAAGGCTTCGTTAAAGATGGTCCACTGATGTTCCAAGCTAAAAATACAGGAGACTATGACGAAGATATGAATGCCGATGGTATTAAATAATGGTTCGAGCAAATGTTGGATCTTATACCAAAAGATGCAATAATTGCATTGGACAATGCAAGTTATCACTGTAGGCTGACGGAAAAATTACCCACAAGTGTGTGGCGTAAAAGTGAAATAACAAAATGGATAAGTTTAAGACAAATAGAATTTCTATTGGATTCCTTAAAAAAAGAAAAAAGAAATATCGGTATTAGCCAATTTACATAAAAATGCATTCAAAAAATTAAATAACATCGAAACACATGAATAATCCGCTTTTTTATTTTACATTTTATCTCATTTCGAATTGCAAAGCCAAAATGTTTTTTTAAACAACTTTTAATTATATCCTCTATAAGAACGTAAAAACGAATCAAAATTAGTGAAGAAAATACAGAATCTACCAGGCAGTTCATGGCAAAATGTCGTATCCAAAATTGTATATAAAATAATGCGTTAATTCCAGTAAGTCGTATAATCACAAAATTTGTTATCGAAATATTTTATATTTTACTTATTTCCTAAGGTAAAGATTACACAAAAATTGGTTTTGGTAAAAACTAAGGTTCGGTATTACAAACACAACACTAACCTGTCACAAACGTATTTTCGCGGGTTACGACTTGTTGCTCTTACGACAAATGCCAACTTAGGATATATCCATTAACGCCGTAGAGGAATTAATAGAAAGAATAGTTGCAGCATACGATAAAATGAGAAATACTCCGTGGATATTTAAACGAGTGCGCAATTCTATGAGAAGGAGGGCGGAAGGATGCATATTGCAGGGAAGAGGGTCAATTTCAACAATTTTTATAATAATCGGTAGTTAGTTGTAATAAAAAGTGACAATAAGAATGTAAAATTTATTTTGACATATCTCTTCAAATAGAATCAGAAAACAACAAAAACGATATCGCAAAAAATCGGGCTGTCCCGAATATCTTCAGAGTTCAGTAGTGCGCAAATTTTCTCCAATTTAATCATCTCTTAATCATCACCACTTTAGGCGATATAAGGGAACATTAGTGAAGACTATTTCCCTTCAGAACCCAAGCAACATGTAGTATACTTTTAGTATTAAATCAGAACTATTTTGAGCTATATAACCTGAACTAACACATCTTTTCCTACCTCTACGAGAGGTGTAACAGCTACGCATTTTTTTACATAATCAACGTTAATCCCGCTACCAAAGGGTTTTGACGACGTGACAGCCTACTTGGTACCGGTATTCATAATAATAAGGGGCTTAATTAGCTCTAACTAAATTAAATTTATTGTAGTATAGTCCAGTGGCGTCCCGGAGAGCACCTTAACGAATATTATTGACAAGAAAATGTACGCCACTGACCTTTCTCTAATTTTAATATTTTTTTTGGATTTACCAACTAATAATACAACTTTTTGTTCCATGAATTGTTTTCGTATCCTTTTTTGTTTTCGAAAGACGAAATAAAAACCACTTTATTGTATGTACCGGGTAAATCAACGATTGCGCGGACTAATTTTATGCCTTGAAGATAAGATTTGTCGATAATAAGCTTTCGTATTAAGGTATGGTTGAATATCTGGCAAATTTTAAAACTATTTTGAATTATACAGGGTACGCCCAAAAAGTAGGGTGTCATAAAGTTATACTTTTTTAAATGGGACACCCTATATTTGAATACATTTATTAATTCTACGTATTATTTCATAAATTTTTATTAATGGTTTAATATGCAAACAAGTTATAGTTTTTAAGATAATTCGACTTATAATGAAAATTTTGCATTTCTCTATTAAATTGATAACAATTTTCCAAGTGTTCTTTTACTCAAAAACGGCGCATCGCAGAGCAACTCAGGAGAGTTTTTATGTTTCAAATTGAACGTTGAATTCAAAATAATTTTTTATTTGGGAAGAAATCACTGGTGTACAATTTTTTTCCTTAAAAATATCGAAGTCAGTGCCCGTAGACACGCCACTGTTAAAGCTGAAAATTATTTTTGAATTGGAAAATATGCACCTATATGAACTGTCGCTACTTACTAAATATCACTGAAATATTTGAAGCAGTTTCGAAAATATTAATTAATTTCCATTTATTCCTAAAATTTTAACACCTCGTATTTTCGTAAGGGAACATTTTTGGGCCATAGTTTATAAAGCAAACTATTAGATGAGATCAGACCACATGATATCAAAATTTGTTTACGACATACCCTTTGAGAGAAGCATTAAGGATCGAACCGTGTTGACAAACAACGAACCATTGGCGTACATAATGGGGGAGGGGGGCCGTGCCCACCCCAGAATGGTCTGGTGCCCACCCCAGGAGGTTGGGTTACCGATTGGAGATTCTAGGCAGGACACTTAAATAACTTCACACAAAAACAATTTCAATCAAATAAATAATCTACAACCGAGAAATCTACATAATTATTATTATTATTATTACCTACATAATACATTCCATTTAGTTACATTCGAAGTCACAAATAGTTATTTATGTATTAAGGGCATTATGAAGATGTTTATGCCTCCGAGGGCAACAATCTTACAAAGTCGAGGGCCTTTGGCCCGAGGGTTTGTAAGTTGCCCGAGGGTATAGACATCAAGTAATGCCCGTGATACATACAATATTTTATGTCCTACTTCAGATAATTCCAAGTTAAATTAAAAAACAATTCAAAATCACGAAAGGTTTTTTACCTATATAGTTGCTAAATAAACAAAGGCAATAAGTGTTCATTGTTGTGCTGTGTCAAAGTCAAAACTGAAATTCATATAAAATAATGGATTTTGCGTTGACTCCGGATAAAATTGCTGTGAATGCTGCCAAAGCTTTGGATAATCTTGTCCCAAGGAAGTCTTAAGACGCCTATGATAAGGAATATCAAAGGTTTGGGGATTGGATGAAAAATAATGATGTAAAAATTACTCGGATATTTCCAGTACATCATAATCCCTATACATAAGAAAGGAGATGAACTGTCTTGCTCAAACTACCGTGGGATATCCCTGATCAATACCGGATATAAGGTTATGTCACTCATACTGCTGGAAAGGTTAACTCCCTATGTTGAGTGTCAAATAGGCGGTTATCAATGTGGTTTCAGGAAAAACCGCTCCACTGTGGATCAGATATTTACGATTCGACAACTAATGGAGAAATGTTGGGAGTTCAACAAAGCCCTCCACCAGCTGTTTATTGATTTTAAACAAGCATACGACAGCATTCTGAGAGTCGAACTATGGAATGCAATGATGGAACTTGGAGTACCCAAAAAACTCATTAACATCACAAAGGCGTGTGTTGAGGGATCGTCTAGTGCTGTAAGAATTGGAGAGAAAATCTCGACATTCTTTTCCATAAACAATGGACTTAAACAGGGCGATGCTATGTCCCCGCTTCTGTTTAACATAGCACTCGAAAAAATCGTACGAGAGGCACAAACCAAAACACTGTTGTTTGGGGGACGGGGACCTCGCCTCATTCTAGCCTTTGCGGATGATATAGACATCGTGGGAAATACGACCATTGACGTTAAGGAGGATTTTTTCAAATTGGAAGATGCTGCGAAGAATGTTGGTCTGAGGATCAATGAAGCGAAAACAAAATATATGACCACAATGAGGACTGAACAAAGGGACAGAATCGGACAGAACGTTACAATGGACCAACATAATTTTGAAAGGGTCCATCAATTTAAGTATCTAGGGGCTACGATAACGTCAAACAACAACATGACTGATGAAATTACTGCCAGAATACAGAGTGGCAATCGCTGCTGATATGCAGTACAAAAAATTATAAGGTCTAAGAATATATCTCGCAAGACCAAGGTAAAATCTACCAAACCTTGATCAGACCTATTTGTGACATATGCATGCGAAACGTGGACCCTGACAAAGCAAAATGAGAACCGATTAAGAATAGCAGAGAGAAAGTTCTTAAGGGGCATATATGGACCAATAAAGGACGAAGAAACACAACAATTCCGTATCAGAACCAACGCAGAACTTAAAGATATATATCGACGACCTGATATTGTCAATGTGGTAAAAGCGGAAAGACTCAGATGGGCCGGCCACGTTAAAAGACAGGAATACGATCGTATGGTGAAATGGGTATGGGAGCAAGCACCAGTCAACAAACGTCCGTTAGGAAGACCAAGATTGCGCTGGAGAGATAATGTGTCAGCGGATCTGCAAATCCTAAACATCGTCAACCCGGAGCAGATGATGATGGATAAACAGCGATGGAAGCAAATTGTGAAGTCAGCCAAGACCCACCCAGGGTTGTGACGGCTACATAGAGAGAGAGAGAGAGGGGCCAGGCCCACCCTGGAAAATAGCCCTATATACGCCAATGCAACGAACCAACAGTATTCCAGGCAGAAACTTATGCCAAACTACAATGTGAATGGGAGAACAATAGAAGAGCCTACCAAAATAGACGAATCTACATATGCTCAGACAGTCAAGCGATCCTCAAGGCTCTCATCAGCCAGAGGGTAATATTAAGGCTAGTCTGGGAATGCCAGGGTGAACTGAGAACCCTGGAGGACAGCAATACTGGTAAACTATTCTGGGTACAGGGTCACCGAGGCATTTTTGGCAACGAAAGAGCAGACGAGCACGCCAGGCAAGAATCAACTGCACCATACGTTGGTCCTGAACCAGTCCTAGGAGTACCCAAATGCACAGTACGAAAAGCTATTAAGCGGTGGACCAAGAATAAAAACAAAGTCTACTGGAACAGCAGACAGGGACTCAATTACAGCAAGAGAGTTATCGGGAGTATTGGTCCTAAATTCTCAAAACAGTTGCTTAACCTTAGCAGGAACCAACTAAGAACAACAACGGAAACCCTAACAGGACATATGGCTGTCAAGGATCACCTAAACAGAATGAAGATATGCACTGGAGATCTTAGCTGTAGGTTCTGCGCCAAGGATAGGGAAACTGTTTATCATGTTGTCGGTCAATGCGAATCCCTGGATCGCAGGCGCTATGGAGAGTAGAACTGGAACTGAATGAAATAACCACTAAATCAGCAGTTGACGTGTATAAACCAATACACGGAGCCAAGAAAACCGAGTGGATACAATAAAATGATAGTTTGCACAATAGGACTACTTATGGTCGCAGTGCTTCGGTTACGAACGGGAAAAAAATCATTAATTTTTCATATAGATTTACACCCTTTAATATTCGCATATCATTAAGGAACACCCGGTATACTGTCTGTTGTCTGTTTGACACTGAGCCGGCACTGCCAACCCTACCGCCCGTAAAAAGTCACCACTGCACCAACCACGTTCTTCTGGATGCATTTTCAAAAAGCCAATAAACTGTAAACTTTGGCAACCATAAGTTCACAGTTTACCGTGTCAAAGGCTTTAAAGAAATCTAACAACATATAGAAACGCTGCGGCATTTTTAAAAAATTTATTTATAAAGTATTTTGTGACTTATCGTGGTATATGCAAAACTATCGTATATATTCCAAGTCCGAAGCATCCCATGCACGGCCCTCTTGACACCTGAGGACAGAAATACGACGCGCGGGCGTATATTTACACAGGGCACCTTCCACTCTAATGAAATATTCACCGGCCATTGTTTTCCGATAAATAATTGCCACTTCGAACATTCCCTTGGCTCTTCGACAAAGGATAGTCCAGATAGTCGGGATTTACGGGAAATTACATAACAACGGCTTGCTTCTTGCATCTCTAGGATAATGTAGGTACATGTGTTAGAAAGGACAATGGGACGTCGTGACTGGTATTCGAAGAAAAATATCTAAATTGCTAGAAAATCGTTAAAGAAGCAATTTTAAAATTTAAAATTACAAACCACATTTAATGAGTTGTGCTAGGCCAGCGCCTAACGCAACTATCGCGAACTCGATTTAATTGACGTATGGAGTCATATACAGGGTGTTATTTAATAAGTGTCCGATATTTTACAGGACGATTCCTCAGTTATTTATAAGGTGAAAAGTTCATATAAGCATGGGTCCGCAAGCCCTTCATTTTTGAGATAGTTTAGTTAGTTAGTTAGTTTGGCCCTTAATTGTAGGGGGCGCCACCTACAGGTCTTTTTTCTCTTCTGGGGAGTCACAGCCTTTTCGTGCATGTATGTATCACATTTTCTAGAAGAAAAATCGATTCCTCTCTTATTTTCACGTGAAAGTGGCATGCTTGTCAAAAGTCGCTACAAGCAGTCCTTCTCCAGATATTTTAATTTAAATTAATCAATGCTTGTGTTTGTCAAAAAGTGAAACAATTTTAAAAACTTAAAAATAAAAATATAAAGTGGGCTTCTTATATATAGTAATGGTAGTTTCTTAAGTTGGAATCATTTTCCTTTATTTCTTTTTAGTTGTAGGGATTTCTTTTCGATTACTTGTTTGGAAGTTTTTTGTTTGAACTCTTTTATTTGTTGGTGTTTATTTTATTGCTGTCTTCAAGATTTTTGATTTTTGTATTTTTATGAATTTTAAAAAGAAATTGAGTTGTGTTTAAATCTGTTAAGGAGGGAGCCAATCTCTTGGGTATTTATGTTTATCGTTTTCATGCGAGTGTATGTGAGATTCTGCAATTAGTCTATTTGGTGAATTGACTGTTCTGCTATAGTATTTTGTTATTATTTTGTCTGTAAATTGTTTGAGTGTGTCAATTTTTAGGTCTAGATGCAATGCATTGTTCATCATGTACATTGGTGCCCCCACCATTACTTTTAGAATTTTATTTTGCACTCTTTGTACTTTTAACATTTTGGTCTTATTTACGGTACACCACGTCGGTATACCGTAAGTAAGTACCGGGCGTACTAGTGTTTTGTACAACGTTGTTTTTACTTTTAAATTTAATTTACTATTTTTATTTATTAGGGGATATATAGCGTAAAACTGTTTTTGGGCTTTTGCCACTCGCTCATCTGCATTGTCTCCCCATGCCATCTTTTTATCAAAAGTCAATCCAAGATATTTTATCTTGTTTGACCATTCTATTAATTTATTGTTAACCCTTACCCTGGTTTCAGGTAAATTGATTCTTGCTTTCGAAAAAAAGATGGCCTGGGTTTTATCTGCATTCAAACAAAGCTTGAAGTTGTAGTTATCGCAGTATCATCAGCGAAGAGATAAAGTTGTGTGTGTGGTAGTTTAGGGATGTCGCTTGTGTATATATTGTACAAAATAGCAGCCAATGGTGAACCCTGTGGGACACCAGCCCTGATCCGAGTCTTTTCAGATATTGTGTTCTCTGATGACACCACGAATGTTCTATTTTCAAGGTAAGAGATAATTACATTGACTAAAACGTTTGGCATACCTAATCTTATTAATTTTAGTATCAAGCCGTTGTGCCAGACTTTATCGAATGCCTTTGAGACATCAAAAAAGACTGCTCCCGTGGACATGCGTCTATTAAAACCTCTCAGCACATTGGTTGCCAACCTTGTTGTTTGGCGCACTGTGCAATGAGCAGCTCTGAAACCGAACTGCTCTAGTGGTAAAACACTATTGTTAAGTACAAAATCGGTTACCCGATTCAGTATTAATTTTTCAATAATCTTGCCTAGGCACGATAAGAGGCTTATCGGCCGATAATTGACAGCCAATGTAAGATCCTTGCCGGTCTTAGGTATTAAAACCACCTTGGCGTTCTTCCAAGTATCCGGAAAGCAGCCCTTTTCAAGAATTGCCTGGGCTATGTTTACAATTTCGGTTACTGTGATTTCTGGCAAGTTTTTGACTGCCTTGTTCCGTATGCCGTCAAAGCCAGGCGCTTTTTTTGCATTGATATTCTGCATTATGGTCCGAACTTCCTCAGATGTAACCCTTTGCAGGTCCGCTGGCGGATGTTGCATTGCTTTGTAAATTTCAATTGTTCTGGCGACTCGCAGATCTCTCTCTGGGTCTCCTGTCTCATTTCCATTAAACTGTTCGAGGAGGCTTTCTGTGAACAGTTTAATTTTTTCGCTTGGATCAGAGGCGATTTTATTGTTGTTTTTGGTGTCTTTCAGATAGGAAACAGGTTTTCTTCCCCCTTTTAACAGTGCCCTTGTAAACTTGTACACGGAATTATCTTCCGTGTTCAAATTTTCCATTTTGTTTTGCCAAAGGCTCGATTCCTTTTCGCTTAGCAGCCTTTTTACTTCGAGAGGCTCTCGATTCGCTTGAGCTTTGATCTGCGGGTCGCCAGTTCTATATGCTAATCTTAAAATTTTGTTTTTACTCTTAATTTTCTGAGAAAGTTCGGGCCCTAAGTCGCCCTGCTTTGAAAATCTGGACACCTTTGTTTCCGAAGATCCAGTCAGGGCAGAATTTATTTTTGTAGTTAAATTTTCTACTGCTACTGCAATGTCTTCCCTTGTTTGAATTGGGGGCAATGCTTCGTCGTTTTCCAGCTTTCGCCTAAATAAACTCCAGTTTGTCCTGGTCACTGAGACGAAGCCTTGCCCCTTCTCCTCAGGCTTGCCGTATTCTACCATAACTGGTCTATGATCTGATGTTAGCTCTGACAAAACTACTGGCTGAGATATTCTGCCAGTGTTTTTAATTACAAAGATGTCCAGGATTTCCGGTAGCGACCCTGTTTGATAATGAGTGTGCTCTTCCGGCGGCAAAATATGATAATCAAGTGGGCTTCTAATTATATTCCAATGTTTATTCTGTGTCATGTCAAAAATAATATATTGACGCATAGTTAAATAGTTTTATTTATTATTATTGTAATTATTTGTTAAAAAATGGTAAACTTTACCAATACTGAGTATGCTGACAAACATTTTACAGACGGACTTGCTAACGGAAATGCATGTGAGGCTAAACGTTTGTATCAGGAGCATTATCCGAACCGCACAATTTCTACTTCAAAAACGTTTTCAAAAATTTACGCTCGGTTGAGGGAAACAAGTAAGTTTGAGAAAGCTACTCATCTGTCGGGTGCAGATCGGACGGTAAGAACCCAAGAAACCGAGGAAGCAGTTCTTAATCTGGTAGGAGAATACCCGGAAACAAGCAACAGAAAAATACCGCTGACGTTAAACCTTTCTCATGTTCTAGTATGGAACATTTTTAATTGATAATTTGTTATATCCCTACCACATTCAAAGAGTTCAGGCACTCCTACTTCGTGATTTTTCATTACGTATCAACTTCTGTCGTTGGTTTCTCCAATGCCTTATTCAAAATCCTTTATTTAAAAATCAAATCCTGTTTACCGACGAAGCAATTTTTTCACGCAACGCTATACGCAATTTTCACAACAATTATTTGTGGTCAGAGGAAATCCCCCATGCGATACAAGAATCACATTATTTCTAAAAGCAGTTCTCTCTTAACGTGTGGGCAAAAATCCTTGGAGATTATTTAACAGGTCCATTCTTTATTCCAAGAAGAACGGAGAGAGATATCGTCATTTTCTTGAAGAAGATTTGCCTATAAAATAAAATGTGGCTTATGCATGACGGTGCCTCGGCACATTTTAGCATCTTAGCGCGAGAATTTTTAGATCGTACTTTCGGTAACCGTTGGATAGGTCGGGGAGGGCCTCAACCACGACCTCCTAGGTCTCCAGACCTTAACAGTTTGGATTTTTTTCTTTTGAGACATCTAAAATCCTTAGTTTACCAGACACAAATCCAAAATGAGGAAGAATTAAGAAATCGAATAATTAACTCTTGTAGAACGATTAAAAAAACTCCAAGAATTTTCGAAAGAGTGCGCGAATCAATGAGAAGGTTGAATGCGTGCATACAGCAAGGAGGTTGACATTTCCAACATTTATTGTGATTTTGTTATAGTTTTATATCCAGTGTTTCGTTGTTTATTGTTGTTTAAAAATTACCGTTTAAAATGTTTCTATGTTGATTAAAAAAAAGAGTTTTTCAAATTGTTTCGCTTCTTGACAAACATATGCATCGATTAATTTAAATCAAAGCATAATAACCTTAATGGAAGAAGACAATTTTCAAGAGCGATTTGGATTCAATTGCTGGTTAGGTATCATTGGAGATAGAATTGTGGGACCAATTATTTTTGATGGTCACCTTACCGGCAAAAGATATTTAGGTTTCTTGCAAGTAGAAATAGAACAATTTCTTGAAAATTTCCCTGTAGTTGAACAAATGGCTATTATTTTTCAACAAGACGGGGCTCCACCACATAATTCTCGTGCTCTTCGGGAATATATTCATAACACGTATGGGGAAAATTGGATTGGCACTAACGGACCGATAAGATGACCAGCAAGGTATTAAGCTTTTTGGTAGGTATGTCTTTTCATCCTTTAACATTTTTATTTTCTAGATTTTTAAATTGTTTCGCTTCTTGACAGACATATGCATCGATTAATTTAAATCAAAATATCTCAAAGACGGCTGCTTGCAGCGACTTCAGGAAAAAACATTAGGAAAAGTTAAGTAGCGACGCAGGCAAAAATTTGTGATGACCACGCCCAGATTTCGGTTTTGTCTACCATTCTAATATTTGCATTGAACAGATGTATAATAAGTTGTTTAATTTCACTTCCATTTTTTTTTCTATATACAAAAGGGTTGGTTTGAGAAAATGTAAATCAAACATTCTTTATTCATGGTAATACTATGTAGTATCATATTTTTTAGGGGGGGGGGGAAGGGCGAGGTCATGACCCGCATGACGCCCCCATGGATCCAAGTCAGAGTCGGTATATTATTTTCATTTCTTTAGATAACATAACTGCTAATAAAATAAATAAATATGTGTTATTTTAATAAACTTTAAATTCTCAAGCGCGTCAAAACTTTAAACACGAAAAGCCTCGCTTATTTGATACGGATTGTGGGTGGCTATGGCAATAATTTATAAATTTCCGGAACGGTATTTTAATAATGTTATATGTTTTTTAACAAATATTAGCGGATCCGCCTTGCATTTTTAACTGTCTCTCTACGTTAAAAAAATAATTGATAGCATTGACAACATATTTTCCAATAAATACCTACTTATCATATTTTTTTTTTGTTTGTTTTATAGGTCTGGTTGTACCAATTGACCAGCATCTCTTGTAATAATTAATAAAAAATAAAAAATTTAAAAAAATTAAAAAAAAAAAGATAAAAAAAAATTCTTATCTACCTTATTCAATTTATGCTTGTTCTTGTTATATGTTTATTAATTAATTACTTGGGTCACCACGGCCACTCAGTTTTTTAATTCGCTTGAGAGCTAAGGTCGTAGATTTAATTCAGATAAGATTTTTGGGCGCCATCAACCAAGGGGGTTGAAAAAGATTATAAAGAAAAGAGTAAATAGAATATTTAGTTCCCTAGCCCTGAAAGAGAAAGCAGTATGAATAAAACAATTATTTTAATCAATTCCTATTTTATTAATTAAAAGAATAATATTTTCCAACTAACACCCATTTTATTCATTTAGGAAGAAATAAACATAACATAGAAAAAGAATTTGAATAAAAGGCTAAGCAACTAAATCAGAGAAAGAAGATATAAAAAATAACATAGAAAAAGATATGACATGAGCTAGACAGCTCCACTAAAAGATATATTAGATCGTAGGAAATCAAACAGAATAAGAAGTGAGGATTCTTTCTAAACACCCAATAATAGGAGTCAAATACTTAATAAAGCTTTGAACATAATTAAAGTGTAATTACTTTAAAGGTAGTGACCAAAATAAAACAGAATTTAAATTTAATGTAAACTAAATCAAATTATAGCATTCATTATGCCAAAATTGAAAATAAAATATTCTTTATAGTAAAGTCAATGAAAGGTCAATTGAAGCACTTACGATGCCCCAAAATTTGGTTAAGATCCCTTGAGAAATTTATGATAACTTCAAGGTTATGTAATTAAAGACATTTACCCTTTTGCCCAAAATTCAAAGTAAAGCAGCATTTAGGGTAAAGTTAATATAAAGTCATATACATATATATATAGCATTCCCTACGCCAGAATTTAAAGTGAGTTAGAATTTAGAATCAAATTCATAAATAGTAATATCACTTCCAGGTTATATTAATAAAAACATTTACCATGCCCTATTCCAAAATAGAATTGGGAAACTTAAAACTTTAGTTATGTTCCCAGCAAAAAAGGCTTAGGGGTGAAGATAAAGATTATCTAGCTAAGTCTAACTAATAGATATAACCAAAACCTAGAATGACAAAAAATACATACTGATGGTAACTAAAATATCTGGGTCAGTAAGTAATGCATTCAAAACCGAGATTATCAGTCTCTTATTAACCCGCTCAAAACAGATATAGATATATCCCTTACAAGGTTAAGTCCAATGAAGAGGTTACCGATATAGGAATATCTCAACAAATTCATAAGGATATCTTAATAAAATTAAGTCAAAATAGAGAAAATTACAGCTATAGAAATAACTCAATACTCTAT
Source organism: Polydrusus tereticollis (assembly GCA_963920685.1). Taxonomy (NCBI): domain Eukaryota; kingdom Metazoa; phylum Arthropoda; class Insecta; order Coleoptera; family Curculionidae; genus Polydrusus; species Polydrusus tereticollis. The sequence continues at coordinate 113,785,786 of OY987328.1, forward strand.
AGGGATATCTTAATAACATTAAGCAAAAATAAAGAAATTACAGATATAATATCTCAATAACTTTACAGGAGATAATAACTCCAATATAGCTTAGGAAAGATTTAAAATTCATTACCCAAAATTAATTAGAGGGAAAATGCATACTTCCTGAGGAAGTTCTAGAATAATACTTTAAAATTAAACATTTAACCGCTACTTCTGTTAGAAAGTAAGACTTACGTTTTTTTTGTTTAATGTAAATCTCAATTTAAGATAAATAAAATAACCATCTTATACTCCTTGACGAGTAAAAGTTAGTTTCATAAATCAAAACTAGCCTGTTCCAGCTAGGTAAGCATAAAACCTACTAGGGATTAATATGCAAATGAATTTACAATAAATAGACCAACCACTCAAGCATTCCTTGACGAGGGAGGTTTCGGTTTTTAAATTGAAAACTAAGTTTTCGTATGATACAAGATAAGCAGTTTAGGTAATATGTACATTACTGGATTGACCCATCCACTTTAAGCGAAATCTACAAGAATTTACAACAGTCTTAAGCGAAGCTAGAGTTATAATACACTATACATAAAAATATACAGAGGGAAGAATATACAAATATGATACAGTCTACCAAATCACCACATAAAAGGTTTATAACATAGGAAATTAAGTTAAGGGTTAACAAATTGACTTTTAGTGGCTATCAGTCATCAAATAAAAAAGGTTAAGTCCGGTAAGTGTGGCATTGTGCCAGTCAAAACGTTACAAGTGAATAAAAGAGGTATTTTAGCAATATGACATAAAAAGGTGGCTCTAGGCCCATTAATAGTACATTACGAGTGATTTAACTGAAGTACAGAGGTGAAATTATCCTGAATTATTGGACACATGAAATTTACTTATTCAAACTCAAAGGAAGGGTTTTTTTGGTGTTATATCTTATGAAATTTAATAAAAATTTGTCGGAAGTGGTGTTAGTACAGTAAACAAGGAGAAAAAATATGCTACTTAGCTCATGTAAGGCAGGACTCTAGCAGACAGGCACGACGGATTATGCATCAACCTCCAGCATCAGATCAATGTGGACGGTTGACCATACAGCACGTCGGGGTGACCGGCACATGCACCGAAACAGGAACTTCATCCCAAAATGACACCCCCACTCGTCTTGGCCTCTCTAAGGCATACATCCTCCATTCCAGACATGGGATCCATAGCAGGGTAAAGAATTAAGAGGAAGACTCCAGATTACGAATACTGACTTAAGCATTTCCAACACATGGCTAAATCCATGTAGAACGTAGAAAATAGAAGTAGAAGGTAATAAAGGTAGAGGATAAAAGATGTAGGAGATAAAAGAACCAGAAGATAAAAGAAAAATAGACGGTAATCGAAGTAGATAAAGGAAGTAGAAAAAGAAGTTGATAAAAGAAAAATGATGAATAGTGAAGGATAATAAAGGCTAATAAAGGATAATAAATAATGAAGCCTAAAACAAAACGTGGACATTAGGACGCCATTTTGTGAAACCCAAAAATACTACTCACCAGATGGTCGGGCTTCCTACGGTCTAGGTGACGAAACAATCCCATTTAAGGCTCAAAAGACAGCTTCTGTGCTAAATTCCGATCCGGCCATTGCCGACACATATAAAATGTGAATTATTAACACAAAACCATAATTTTTATATTTTCGTCACCTGCTGTTCAAGTCTTCTGGACCGGTATTTAGAACGAACAGACCGACGCACTACGCCGTAAAGTCCTTAAATAGACTTTCCTATCCAAAAAAAACAACTTCCCACTCGTGACTCGTACTGCTTCGAAAACCCATGTGACTTCCGGAAATGACAAGTAAAGCTGGAGGGCACTTTGAACTTGAAAACGGGAATCTACTCATTTTAACCAAAAAAGCCATGAAAATAGATGCAAGTTTGACCCGAAACTAAATGCATCCAAAATACTAGGTTAGGCAACGTCAAAAAACCCGGCAGTCATCCCAAACATGTAAAAGATAGCTTAATACCATCTGGGTGTGCAAGTGATATTCCGACAGCTAGTCATGCATATCGTCATATTACGGGTTGCCTATACGTAGGTTATTATATTAAGACGAATCGGCCTGGGTCTAGAACCTTTTAGACAGGGGCGTATTCAAAAATTTTAAAAAATTTAATTATTTAAATTGGTCAAAATTTGATAAAAACTCGGGCTATCTACTAACGTTGTAACAAGCACAAAAAGATTGTTACAAATACCCCCTTTCAACAAAAAATTAAAAAAAATAAGAAATAATTCAGGACAATTGAGTACCTCTTAACGTCTAATTACCAAAAAATTTTTAGGCTACAGGTTGCCTTTACATTTGAGATACAATATACATTTCGGTTTATATTTTAGTCTTAATTACTAACTTACTAGCTATGGAATACGGTTGGGTTTAGGGCTGGTCAGCGTCTTCAAGATCAAGACTGCTATCCAGAGGGGATTTAAGATCTTTAATGTGATACCGACCGATGCTTTTATCGTGCTCATCCTTAAGTTCATAAATGATTGGAGAAATTTTCTTAATGATTTTACATTTAATGAATTTCTTTGCCAGTTTTTTAGAAAAATAATTCCCAGCGTCAGACAAGATGAAATTTCTTTTATAGACTACGTCACCTACATCAAACTCAATATTTCTCTTTCTCAAATCATAATATTTCTTATTTCGCTCATAAGCTTTATTGATGTTTTTAATAACTTGTTCATAAACGTCTGGTAATTTAGAAAGTTCTTGAGCTAAGTTTTGTCTGTCGTCAAATTCATAGGGACAAAGATTTTTACTTTCTATGATACCAAAATAATCTCCAGAGGTAGGTAAGTTACGTCCAAAAGTTAAGAAAGCTGGTGAAAATGCAGTTGATATGTGTGTAGTGGTGTTTATAGCGTTACATATGTGGTGTACGTGTTTGTCCCAGTCACGGTGGTTATTTTCTTTAATATAGGACCTAATCGCGGTGCCTATCACTCTATTTGCACGCTCTACGTTATTTGTTTGGGGATGGTATCGGGCATTGTACCAGATGTGACCTACTTTATAACTATTCATCAGGCTGGTGAATTCTTTTGATTTAAACTGCGTACCATTGTCTACTACTAGAACTTGGGGAACGCCAAAATATATAAAAACTATTTCCTCCAGAAAGCTACAAATTTCCTTAGTCAAAGCTCGTTTCATTTTATGAATAAAAGTAAATTTGGTGAACCAGTCTATTACGACGAGCAAATAACAAAAGCCGGACCTGGATTTTGGAAAAGGTCCCTGAATGTCTATAGAAAGTAATTTAAATGGTGTGGAAATATTCTTAGGTGCACCCATGAGACCAGCCCTAGCAAATTGAGAAACTTTCTGTTCATTACAAACCTGACAACGAGAAATATACGTCTTTATATCCTGTCTAATCCCTGGCCACCAGCATTGTTCTAAAATTTTATCGAGACACTTTTTAAAACCAAAATGTGCACCTAATGGATTATCATGAAATTTTTCTAAGACTTCCGATCTTTTAATTCGTGGTATGATTAGTTTCCAATCTTTTTGGTTAATTTGAACATTGTGACTACTGGGGAAATGTTTATATAAGTTATTACCCTCTATTCGAAAAGCTGGATATTTTTGAGGATGTTTTTGTATTTTATCCCTCAACTGTGAATACCATTTATCTAGTGGAACGTTATCTATTGATGAAATTTCTGGAAAACTACGACTAAGTGCGTCTGCGACGACGTTTGAGGTGCCAGACCTATGCTTAATAACAAAATTAAATTGTGACAGCAAGATGGACATTCTAGCTAATCTACCCATGGGGTTTTCTAAACGGAAAAGCCACTGCAAGGAATAATGGTCAGTTAAAATTGTGAAAGTTGGGTGTCTCTACTAGATAAGGTTGCAAGATTTGGTGTGCGAGAACAATTTGGTTGAACCCAGCTTTCAAAGTCATTATCAATTAAATTTTCGCCATTATCAACTTTATTTTGAGATATTGAGTTTAAACTAAATTGTCGTCTATACAGGTTGACGTTTTCTTGTGTGTCCCTACTAAACAAAGTTTTAGGCTGTAATGTATGAGAACAGGTTGGTTGAATAGAGCTTTCAAAATCATTATTGTTACTCATATGTTGAGATACGGAATTTAATTGCGAAGCCTCCTGTGCTGGCCCACGAACAAGAACGTCAGAATGAATAATTATTTTAGGATTTTCTCCTGGATTTACTTTTTGTTCGTCGGTCGCAAAAGATACTCTACGAGAATTTACAATTTCAGGAGTTTCAGAATCGCTTTCATACGAGGTCTCTGAAGAACTTTCATCTGTGTCCTTGAAATGCAAAAGATTGACGTCGTTATTTTGAGCTTTTGCCTTTAAATTGGCAATAAGAGAGGTTGTTTCAGTTATAAGTTCGGATTTGAAATTGTCTTCTTCTGGGTTACCAGAAGAGATATACTCTAATCTACGTTTAACATGTAGTAAACGTGACATAGCTCTTTTATAATCAACATGCTCTTTATTGGAATTAAAAATGGTTACCAATCCTTGTAATATCACGGGTTTTCTTTGGCATATTTGTGTTTCCTGTTGAAAATCCATCGATATCGCCGGATGAGGCACGATAGAATCATCTTTCTCAGCTTTCTGTAGCTGTCGCAATAAGGATTTGAGGATGTTGACTTTTGATCCTGGATCAGCCTGGATTCCTCTGACGCAGAGTTCCCAAACCAACTCATCTTTCCACAGGTAGGTAGGGTTCATTTTAGACATTTTTCTCTATACCAAAATGTACCTAAAAATTCCAAATACAATTAAAAATGGTCAAAATAATATCTCTGGCCAAGCCAAAAATATAGAAATTTATGTGTTTAGAAAGATATCACTGCAAGGAAAAATGAAGATTTTTATCTGAAATGTTGTTAAAAATTTTACTTGTTACATACGACTGAGCTACCCACAAAATGTTATTCCTGGCCCCACGTTAGAGCGTCATTTGTAATAATTAATAAAAAATAAAAAATAAAAAAAAAATAAAAAAGATAAAAAAAGGATTCTTATCTACCTTATTCAATTTATGCTTGTTCTTGTTATATGTTTATTAATTAATTACTTGGGTCACCACGGCCACTCAGTTTTTTAATTCGCTTGAGAGCTAAGGTCGTAGATTTAATTCAGATAAGATTTTTGGGCGCCATCAACCAAGGGGGATGAAAAAGATTATAAAGAAAAGAGTAAATAGAATATTTAGTTCCCTAGCCCTGAAAGAGAAAGCAGTATGAATAAAACAATTATTTTAATCAATTCCTATTTTATTAATTAAAAGAATAATATTTTCCAACTAACACCCATTTTATTCATTTAGGAAGAAATAAACATAACATAGAAAAAGAATTTGAATAAAAGGCTAAGCAACTAAATCAGAGAAAGAAGATATAAAAAATAACATAGAAAAAGATATGACATGAGCTAGACAGCTCCACTAAAAGATATATTAGATCGTAGGAAATCAAACAGAATAAGAAGTGAGGATTCTTTCTAAACACCCAATAATAGGAGTCAAATACTTAATAAAGCTTTGAACATAATTAAAGTGTAATTACTTTAAAGGTAGTGACCAAAATAAAACAGAATTTAAATTTAATGTAAACTAAATCAAATTATAGCATTCATTATGCCAAAATTGAAAATAAAATATTCTTTATAGTAAAGTCAATGAAAGGTCAATTGAAGCACTTACGATGCCCCAAAATTTGGTTAAGATCCCTTGAGAAATTTATGATAACTTCAAGGTTATGTAATTAAAGACATTTACCCTTTTGCCCAAAATTCAAAGTAAAGCAGCATTTAGGGTAAAGTTAATATAAAGTCATATACATATATATATAGCATTCCCTACGCCAGAATTTAAAGTGAGTTAGAATTTAGAATCAAATTCATAAATAGTAATATCACTTCCAGGTTATATTAATAAAAACATTTACCATGCCCTATTCCAAAATAGAATTGGGAAACTTAAAACTTTAGTTATGTTCCCAGCAAAAAAGGCTTAGGGGTGAAGATAAAGATTATCTAGCTAAGTCTAACTAATAGATATAACCAAAACCTAGAATGACAAAAAATACATACTGATGGTAACTAAAATATCTGGGTCAGTAAGTAATGCATTCAAAACCGAGATTATCAGTCTCTTATTAACCCGCTCAAAACAGATATAGATATATCCCTTACAAGGTTAAGTCCAATGAAGAGGTTACCGATATAGGAATATCTCAACAAATTCATAAGGATATCTTAATAAAATTAAGTCAAAATAGAGAAAATTACAGCTATAGAAATAACTCAATACTCTATAGGGATATCTTAATAACATTAAGCAAAAATAAAGAAATTACAGATATAATATCTCAATAACTTTACAGGAGATAATAACTCCAATATAGCTTAGGAAAGATTTAAAATTCATTACCCAAAATTAATTAGAGGGAAAATGCATACTTCCTGAGGAAGTTCTAGAATAATACTTTAAAATTAAACATTTAACCGCTACTTCTGTTAGAAAGTAAGACTTACGTTTTTTTTGTTTAATGTAAATCTCAATTTAAGATAAATAAAATAACCATCTTATACTCCTTGACGAGTAAAAGTTAGTTTCATAAATCAAAACTAGCCTGTTCCAGCTAGGTAAGCATAAAACCTACTAGGGATTAATATGCAAATGAATTTACAATAAATAGACCAACCACTCAAGCATTCCTTGACGAGGGAGGTTTCGGTTTTTAAATTGAAAACTAAGTTTTCGTATGATACAAGATAAGCAGTTCAGGTAATATGTACATTACTGGATTGACCCATCCACTTTAAGCGAAATCTACAAGAATTTACAACAGTCTTAAGCGAAGCTAGAGTTATAATACACTATACATAAAAATATACAGAGGGAAGAATATACAAATATGATACAGTCTACCAAATCACCACATAAAAGGTTTATAACATAGGAAATTAAGTTAAGGGTTAACAAATTGACTTTTAGTGGCTATCAGTCATCAAATAAAAAAGGTTAAGTCCGGTAAGTGTGGCATTGTGCCAGTCAAAACGTTACAAGTGAATAAAAGAGGTATTTTAGCAATATGACATAAAAAGGTGGCTCTAGGCCCATTAATAGTACATTACGAGTGATTTAACTGAAGTACAGAGGTGAAATTATCCTGAATTATTGGACACATGAAATTTACTTATTCAAACTCAAAGGAAGGGTTTTTTTGGTGTTATATCTTATGAAATTTAATAAAAATTTGTCGGAAGTGGTGTTAGTACAGTAAACAAGGAGAAAAAATATGCTACTTAGCTCATGTAAGGCAGGACTCTAGCAGACAGGCACGACGGATTATGCATCAACCTCCAGCATCAGATCAATGTGGACGGTTGACCATACAGCACTTCGGGGTGACCGGCACATGCACCGAAACAGGAACTTCATCCCAAAATGACACCCCCACTCGTGTTGGCCTCTCTAAGGCATACATCCTCCATTCCAGACATGGGATCCATAGCAGGGTAAAGAATTAAGAGGAAGACTCCAGATTACGAATACTGACTTAAGCATTTCCAACACATGGCTAAATCCATGTAGAACGTAGAAAATAGAAGTAGAAGGTAATAAAGGTAGAGGATAAAAGATGTAGGAGATAAAAGAACCAGAAGATAAAAGAAAAATAGACGGTAATCGAAGTAGATAAAGGAAGTAGAAAAAGAAGTTGATAAAAGAAAAATGATGAATAGTGAAGGATAATAAAGGCTAATAAAGGATAATAAATAATGAAGCCTAAAACAAAACGTGGACATTAGGACGCCATTTTGTGAAACCCAAAAATACTACTCACCAGATGGTCGGGCTTCCTACGGTCTAGGTGACGAAACAATCCCATTTAAGGCTCAAAAGACAGCTTCTATGCTAAATTCCGATCCGGCCATTGCCGACACATATAAAATGTGAATTATTAACACAAAACCATAATTTTTATATTTTCGTCACCTGCTGTTCAAGTCTTCTGGACCGGTATTTAGAACGAACAGACCGACGCACTACGCCGTAAAGTCCTTAAATAGACTTTCCTATCCAAAAAAAACAACTTCCCACTCGTGACTCGTACTGCTTCGAAAACCCATGTGACTTCCGGAAATGACAAGTAAAGCTGGAGGGCACTTTGAACTTGAAAACGGGAATCTACTCATTTTAACCAAAAAAGCCATGAAAATAGATGCAAGTTTGACCCGAAACTAAATGCATCCAAAATACTAGGTTAGGCAACGTCAAAAAACCCGGCAGTCATCCCAAACATGTAAAAGATAGCTTAATACCATCTGGGTGTGCAAGTGATATTCCGACAGCTAGTCATGCATATCGTCATATTACGGGTTGCCTATACGTAGGTTATTATATTAAGACGAATCGGCCTGGGTCTAGAACCTTTTAGACAGGGGCGTATTCAAAAATTTTAAAAAATTTAATTATTTAAATTGGTCAAAATTTGATAAAAACTCGGGCTATCTACTAACGTTGTAACAAGCACAAAAAGATTGTTACACTCTCTTTGTATACGTTAATGAGCTTATTGTTTTTCCCTTTACAAAATTTACTGAGATTTATTTTACAATCTACTCCTGATCCTAAATACTTAGTTCTATTTAATTAATGCATTGCACTTTGTATTTTCATTTTTTTTTCTTTCCTTCTATTTTTTTTTTCTTATTTATTTTTTTACTTCTTAGGTATCTAGATATATTATCTTTTCTTGGAAAGAATAGGATCATTAGGATCCCTTTTTACCTCAGTTTCAACTTGGCTTTTCATGTCATTGCGTGATGCGTGCGTCCAAACAAGATATTTTATTTAAATTTTAAAACACTTACCTGAGGTCCTATTACACTAACTCAGTCCTTTTCTTTTAAAAATAACGACAAACAACCGATAATTAACGAATATAAAAACTAACAAATAATAACAATAACCAACTAAAACTAACCTTACATTCTTTAACGGTTTGTTCCAACCCGCCACTTATTATTGGAGAGATCGTTTCCAGCCTGTCAATTAAACAAAATAATCCCAATTTGTCATACAAAAGAAATTGCTAAAGTGCCCCTTAACGGAGATAAAGAAAAAATAGAGCGGCAGACGGAAATTTTTTGAGTGTCACGCCCTTTTCTTAATAATGGTGCTTGGTTTTCAAGTAGGAAAAAGAAAAAACACACCACAAAATTCTCAAGAACATCACAAAAATAATTACGTTCGTCTAAGGGGGGCTACAGCCCGGCAGCCCCTCCTTGGCTGCGCCACTGGTTACTTACCGCCAACACGAGAGTACGATAAAAATGGCTCTGAAGAGAACAGTTTATAGGATTAAATTGAATTGCAAGGCACAGAAACGCTTAAAAATAAATAGATCGAAACGATGACTTTAACATCAATAGACAACTCTCCAAATATCCTTTGTCTCTGCCTAGCACGTTACTTTGAATTCAAGACTTATTGCGCAAGCCCGGAGACGCTATATTATATTTTTATTGACTGTACTACAGTTGATGCAAAACAAAAACCGATGCACTTCATCAATCAGCTGATAATTATAAATCCGTAAGAAAACAAGAGGAAATTAAATTTGGGCAAAAAGTATTAAAACTTTATGCGATATTGAATTTACTACAAACTTAAAGTATTCTTTTTTGATACGAACACACTTATAGTAAATATTTTGTTTATTGAAGGTTGTACAAATTAATATAATTTGAATTTTATTGGCCGATAGTTGGTAACACAACTGTAAACGGTGCGGTGGCGCCAGCTCGTTCGTTGGCTTGGTTTGAGGTTTCATGCAAAAGTAATCTTAATTGTTCATGATTCCGTATTGCTGTGCGTCTATTACTTAACAAAAACTCCAGATCCTTTCATAAATAGCATTAAAAAACTGTTCTATTAAGAGAAAGTGCACATACATATTATCTCTGTCGATTACGTTGTTTACTATTTGTGAAAAATGCCGAAGCATTTAAATAGTCAGTGCAAAGAGCTAATAGCTTCTCTAAGAAGCTATTTTCAGGAAGGGCTTAACAACAGCGGCCTATTGTTACCCTTGACAGCCGTACAGAGAAGTAAATTAAAAGAAAATGTTAAGGTCTAGATATTTTATTTCTACTTTACTAATTTTTAGCGTGTTGCAGCTGCCCTAAATTTGAATATCTCCACTGGAAGCGCAATTTCAACAACATTTAAGGGAAATAAATTATTAGAATCACCTTAAAACAAACGTTCTAATTCAAAGAGAGTTGTATTCTATGCCTGACACTATTTACGGAATGTAGGAAACAAGTAAGTTGCATTGTTTAAAAATTATAATATTTTGCATCGGTTATTCATAAGCTGTAACTTTTTTTAGAACATCATGTAACTTTGACAACTTTAAGTTATAAATTAAAACACACTGTTTGATGGTTGTCTTAACTCTTTAAGAAGCATCTTCAAGAAAATAGGCTTTGGATGTTAAAAAGATAAATTGAGGCGAGGGCTTATGGAACTTTCCCATGTAACTTTTAAGCGACTTGTATTTTTGAGAGATTTATTAAAGAAAAAGTAGCATTCTTGTACCAATTCGTTTTCTTGGATAAAACATGGATTTTTCAGAATGGTACTATTGGTCGATCTTGGCAAGATGAAAATAAAAGAAGTGTTGGGGTGTATAAACTATGGAAAATTTTTGTATATTTATCTTGTTTTTTATGAAAAGAAAAATGTATAATTCCCTCACTCGGATATTTTGTTTACAAGCTGGCAACAGCGTCGATAATTGACGTCACTCGACGGGTATGACGTGCATCGGTTTTTGTTTTGCAAAGAGTATATGTATCAAAAGCATGCTCATAAAAAAAATTTAATATTAAACAAAATACCTAAAATATAAGACTTTTAATATCTTAAAATATCCGTCATAACTATTGAATTAAATACTGTTCAAAACAACGTGAACCAAACAAGAAATATAATAAAACATAAGCGAGTCAACCTAACTTCTCAGCGTTACCTCCCATCACTCGGTTCGCGGACGCATAAATCGCATAACCGTCAAAAGAGGAATCCGCCCAATCGTAGCCAACATAACTCACTCGCAAAGCTATTTATAAATCTCGACAACTCCTACTATTTATACCGATGGCCATCCTCCGTGGCTACGAACTATATCGCATGAGATGAGATATTTTATATAGGTACGTACCTATCACTTTTAAAGGAGGTGAATATTGATATCTATTTTTTAGTTCCACATCTGACTGATACATACATTCTTTGATTTTTAGTTTCCTCCATTATACCAAATTACCTTGATCAAAGGCAGGGGCGTACGATTCATGGAAGCGATGGAAGCTCCGCTTCCCCTACTGCTTTCATAAGAAAACATTTTTTTTACTAAAATTAATCTGCCAATAGGAATTCATAATATATATTTATTCAAACTAAATCCGGCCCTGCATGCCTCTGATTTGCCGGGAGAAGTAATCTTTTTAGCAGTATATGCGTAACCTATCGAGTTTTAAGATCGTCACCGGTCTGCAGCGCTGAGTTTCGGGTCCGCTCGGCTAACAGCCCTATCACGGGCCATTTAAATTATAATTAAACCAACGAAATATCTAGTTGTATCCATGCATTCGGGACTCTCGCGTTTTTTCGGTTTATGAAACACGGCTTCCACGAGAGCATCCATCCGATTATTGTTTTTGTGTTAGTGAATTTTGTGATAGTTTGTTTATTTTTCTAGTTTGGTTTTGAGATTTACTCTATTATTTTGTGATGGAATCGAGCAACAAAATGATTTGTGTAATTTAAAGACATTGGCGCAAGAACCAGGCAGTTTCATTTTTCACATGCATCCGTTTCTATAAAAGTAAAATGAATTATGAATTATTAATAATTTTGATTTTATCCTGACACTATTTTATTTTATGTACATGTATATAATTGTGGAATAAAGATTATTATTATTATTATTATTATTATTATTATTATTATTATTATTTTCTGACAGATCGCGAGACCTGTCATGCACTCCCTCTACGGGGCACACTCACTCATCCGAGATATCACCGATATTGAAAGGATTGAGCTCTGTGGGGGCCTTTCCCGTGTTATTGGGCCCGTGAGGTTCTTCTTTGGTTACCCATATACTTCTTGACTGTTCGGCTTGTTGAAAGTAGCACTGCTTTCTGCATATCCTTGTAGAGATCTTGAGGTACGTCTAGTGTTCTAAGGTTTTCCAAAAGCTTGTTTGGGATTACTCTTGTTGTTGAAACAATAATCAGCATGATTTCGATGCTGTCCATATTTTACTGTCTTCTTATTTGCTCCTGGAGGTCTCGATACTTGGCTATATTTCAGCATGCTTCACTAGAAGATTGTTGTTTTTTGGTATAGCTACATCTATCAAAGTCGTTTTCCTGGTCCTCTTGTCTACCATAACAAGGTCCGGTCTGTTGTGGGCCACCGTCTGATCAGTAAGAATAGTCCGATCCCAGTACATCTTATAGTAGTTGTTTTCCAAGATTTTCTGTGGTGTATATTTATAATATGGGATCTTCTCGTTTTGGACAAGCTGTAGCTTCACTGCTAACTGCTGGTGTAGGATCTTGGCCACTGCGTCATGCCTTGCTTTGTATTCTGTAGCAGAAAACTTCTGGCATCCTCCCGTAATGTGTTGGATCGTTTCTGCCGTTTAACATCCGTATCTGTATTTGTCTGTCTGTACTAAGTCGTCTCTAATTATGTATTTCAGGTAGTTTCTAGTTGGTATGACCTGATCTTCGATTGCCAGTAGAAATCGCTCCGTTCCAGGAAACATCCGTCCAGAGATGAGCCAGTAGTTCGACGCAAGACTATCAACGTGATCCTGGGCTGCCTCGTTCAGATGTCGTCTATGCAGAGGTTTTTCCTTCCATATCTGTAGCTTCTCTTCATTGGTCCTGTGGTGTTGTGGGACATTCTGATCCCTCACTCTTAAAGGAGTGGTGTGGTCTGCTTCGCAAATATCATAGTGTAGGTCTGAAGTTTAGGCTTTATTGAGGAAGTACTTGTTGATCCATTATTTTTCAATGTCTGCCAGACCTCTTCCGCCTTGATGTCGTGGTAGTCTGGTCCGCTCTACCACTTGATTGATGTTTGAGTGTTTTGGTAAGTTAAGTTCTGATTTTGCGCTGAGCCCTTCGATGTCAGTCACGCTCTAGTCTACTATGCTGAATGAGTAGGACAGGACTGAGCAGGCGTAGGTGTTGATTTCTTTGAACAAGTTCTTGCTGTTTAGTTTCGTCCTCAGAAGCCTTTTTGTTCTTTTAAAAAACTCTTCCCTTTTATCTGTCTTTATCGCTGCATGACTAATGCGTTGATCCATATATAAAAGATGGTTAACTCTACTTGCTTCTTGGTTGCCGTTTTTGATAGTGAATCCATATATTGTGGAGTTTAGTCGGTTGGACAGAGGGTTCATAACTAGACAGAACCACAGAGGACTCAGAAATCACCCTGGAATATTCCTCGTTTATTGGAACTATATCGGTGGAAATATTGGTGGTCCCCTCATCAAGATGGATCTTAGCCTCCTTAAAAGTAAGGATCGATTTTGTAGATCTTTAATATGCAAAGAAGCCACTCGTGCGGTACGGAGTCAAACACCTTCTTGTAATCTACAAAGGCAGGTTTCTTTGCTTAGAATAAGCTTGATTGCTGATGAGTAAATCAATTATTAATTGTTCCTTGCATCCCATGGCTCCTTTGATGCACCCTTTCTGTTATGGGGCTATAATGTTGTATCCTTCACAGTGGGAAGAAATTCTCTTGATAATACAGGATGTTATCAGCTTGTATTATTATTATTTATCTTTTACGCCTACCAGCAGACGTACATTTTACGTCCATACCTGTAAGAATAATTGATAGTATCAAATATGGGACTTCCATAAGAAATAAACAATAACATTCTTGCAATTCACCTGACAATTTGGTTAACTTAATATTTAAAATAAAGTGTGGGTTACTTATCCAGTGAGGACATCTAACATGGAATAAATTATGTATGGTCACTTTGATAGATTTTTCTAAAAATCACTTGGACATGAGAATTATTATTTTTATTGCGCATTTCATGAACTAAAATACGCGTATACAGAGCCAAAAATACTTATCATGGCCAAAAATTTTTTTTTAATGGAAACCCCGTATTTGCTTGTCATATTTTAAGAGAACGCCTAAAGTTGTATATTGGTGCGGAGTTTTACTCTTCTATCTTTAACCGTTATTTATACACAACCAGTGGAAGATTTGCTGGAATTCAAAAACATTTTTACGAAAATGTATTATCTACACATAGTTAAAAAGGTGTTGAAAATGTGGTTCATTTACTTACTGGCAGCAACATAGTCGTAAATAAAATCCATTTTTACATTCTAAGGTGAAAGAAATTTTTTTGGCTATATTATGAAGAATGGGTATATTTGATTGTTGAAAGAAGTAACTGTCTTTAAACGTTGGCGAATTTCAAAATTGTGTATAAGGTCGGGCTTAAAATTCGTCATTTAACAGAAACTCATCGTGTTGAAATATTAATGCGGATTCGAGGATAAATCTAGAACTCAACAGAAAGTGGTTAGATTATTTAAGGAAAAACATTTATCCTATCTATCCCCTATAAGTCTAAGTACGGTAAGTAAAATTGAGAAAATGAACATGTAAGATCTACATCTACTAAGAGGTAATTTGCTCTCTCTGGACGATAATACGAAATTAGATATACTCTTAACAATTGAAGAGAGTTCATTCATTGCCACAAGACAGCTAGGAATAGAAAATCATATCACCCTTACAAAATACAACTTGTACAGGAGTTGGCAGAGGATGATCCAGTTAAGAGACTGCAGTTTTATGAGTAAATGACGGATTTAATGGACAGAAATGTCGTTAATTCAGAAAATATATTACTTGATGTGTGATGAAGCTTCGTTTACGTTTGTGGCCACGTTAATCGACAAAATTGCCGTTATTGGGCAGATATGAACCCATTGGATGAGGGAAGTACATCATCAATCACCCCAAAAAATTAATGTTGGCTGGAATTCTTGGGATACAGTGATTGGGCCCATATTCTCTGACAATTACTTAACTGCATGGAGTGCGGTATTGGTCATTTTAACAGCAAGAACTTGTTTCCTAATGCTCTGGATCCACAAGTGCCAAATGCAGTGCATATCTGGTTTAAACAGGATGGGGCGCGAGGCCTCTCCCTGATTATCTAAACCAAATATTTCCAAACAGATGGATTGGCAGGAGGGGTTCAATAGAATGGCCACCGAGGTCTCCGGATATTATCCCACTTGATTTTGTTCTGTAGGGTTATTGAAGATGTTAAGTTTTTAAGACAAACGCAAAATTATTGAGGTATTAGAAGAACGAATAAGTAATAAGTGTGGACTTATTCCACCAGAGGTTATTCAGAATGCGAGAAATGAATTTTATTTACAAGTAGGTTGCCTACAACGCCTTTTAAAGTAAGTGTCATACATTTTATTAAGGTATTTGTGAATTTTAGCAAATATTTTACTCGCTCCGTATAAATAGCGGTTAAGGATGGAAACGTTAAACTCGGTACAATACAACTTTGGGCGTTCTTTAAATATATGAGAACAAAATAGGGGGTCACCATTTAAAAAAAAAAGATGATAAGTATTTGTTGATTGACCCTGACATATGACAAATCAAAACCCGTTATTACTAAATCAACCTACAAACCTACGAACTATAGAAACAATCGCTTATTTACTTAAAGTTTTAAAAATTATTCCTTTGGCAATATCTTTGAAACAAACGGAGGCATTGCGGTTTTTACATTTTTTCTAGCAAATTTATTCTACTTTCCGACTATGATATCATAATTATACCGTATGATTTAAGTTTTCGGAATAAAGTCAAAAAATATGTTATTATTGCAAATTGCACCCTCTAGCATTTTTATTAAGAGTTATCATGGCCCACCGAATACGACAGTTAAAAGTAATTACATTTCTCTTCCAAGCAATCTTTAGTTTGCTAAAATCGGATAAGTCGTTTATAAGTTACAGCGATTTAAATGATTACACTTTCAACAGCTTTCCCCACTACTATTAAAGTCGGTACACCAATAAGCCTATATAAGCAAAATGATACATAATTCTAAGCTTTTCAATGGTGTTATCAAAGGTATACCTTAATGTGGAATTTTCGGAGATATCTAAAGTTTTAAAATTTACTTTTCAATTGTGCCCCCTTGCGACAAAATGCGGAACTTAAAAGTTATTTTTATGATTTTCTCATGGCACTTTAGTAATGAATTTTTTCCTGAATTTCTATGCCCAACAGTTTCCAAGATATGGCCGGTGACCGACCTTAATGAAACACCCTGTATACACGTATTTCAGTTCATAAAATGCACAATAAAAAATAATAGTTCACGTGTCCGAGCGATTTTTAGAAAAATCTACCATTCTGACCAAACAGAATTTATTCCCTGTTAGATGTTCTCACTGTATATTTATTTTTTATTTTTCTGGCTTTCTTTACCCGGATTCATGCGACGTGCTCCTGCTAGGTAAAAATACTCGTATAATAATATATACTTTGGATATAAAGGACAATGTAAAATAAACCTATTTTTCAATTTCCGACCTGTAATAAAAGCAAGGAGGCATCATATTATTGCTCACCATACACCTGGAGTTGACTAAATTCAATAACTTGGTGACTTTTCCGCTATCCTGAAGCCAATATAGAGGCCTTCAGGCTTCCAATTTGCACTTAAGGATTGTAAAGACCGAAATAGGGACCCGTCTCGGACAGGTAGATTCTGGTGGATTTTTTGTCAATGTCGGAGTGTAGGCAATTTTCTGTTTGATTAATTTTCAGAAATGATTTGTGATTTGTCGGTGTGGATGGGATAGTTGCTCTATGTGTAAAAGATATAGCCAAATGAAAATTAGAAATTCTTTATTTCATGTCCACAACGGAAATTTGCTTAGGTATAGGGTGTTCGCGTATATTTTGCTCAATCTCCATTATTATTGGTTTTAGAGAAATGGTTAAATTAGCCAAAGTTATAGCATTTTCATCGAACCTTCAGAAAATGAAATGAACAAAAACAACTGAGTATCGGAAGTGACAGTTCTTTGACAAGTGACAGTTTCTTCAAATAGAATACCCTATTTTTTCATTGTATCCGTTTAAAAATTTTATCCTCTTTTTAAATATATATCGTTATGGGGTTATTTTTTACCGTTTTTGAAATTATACGAAAATATAACAGAATTATCATTATCCTCATTAAAGTTTTGTAAATGGCTCATGTTAGTCATAGCAATAACTGTCACCTTGACTAAATCGCTCTTGGCAACTTCTGTCTTCTTGACAAATATTAATAAATGTTGTCAAAATCAGGGTCTAAATGGGATACTCTGAAGAGCAAAAGTTCGAAATTCTTAAAATATATATCAAATGTGGACAGAACAAGCGAGAAGCGCAACGCAAATTCAGAAGGCGACATCCACATTTAGTAATTCCTAGCGAAAACACTTTCCGAAATGTGTATACTTGAGGATGAAGAACTTGCTGTTCGTTTATATTTTGAAGATAATTTTTATTTGTCTTTATATTCGCTTTGTATCATTTAGAAGCTTAATTCGTTTTCAGAAGATCCACAAAATTCGATAAGGGACTGTGCAAGATGTTTGAGAACATTATATAAACCGATGAATCTTTTCTTAATACGGCTTCAGCTCCAAATCCCAAAAACACACACTTCTGGGCATCGCAGAATCCGCATCTTACAGTTAAAGTGATACGTTCTGGGTGGGTATCAGTAAATGTGTGGTGAGGCATAGTGCAAAACAGAATCATCAGTCCAATATTTATTGATGAATCTTTAATTGGAGTTAGATATCGTAAAATGCTTGCACATGAAATAGAGGATATTCTTGAAACTTTTCCCTAAACGTTGCAAGGAATTTTATATGGCAGCAAGATGCTGCTCCATGTCATAGTACTCTTCCAGTTAGAGAATACCTCAATAAGAATTATGACATTTGTCCCGAATTAACACCATTTCTTTGGGGCTACCTCAAAGACAAGATATCTGCATTTAGACCAAATAGTGTTGCCAATTTGCAGACACAAATCCAAATTGAAATTGACTTTCTTAACTTCGGTAGGCCAGATATGATTGCTGATGCAATTGAAAAACTAAAAGAGGGTTACCAATCCTGCATTTTAATAAACGGTAGCCATTTTAGGCAATTATAAAAATAATATATATGTTGTGTTATGTTTTAATGCCGTTCCAAAACGGTAAAAAATAACCCCAACAACCACTACATTTTTAAAAAGAGGAGAAAAACTTATTAAGAAATAGGGGATATTCCATTTGAGAAAACTGTCACTTCCGATACCTAGTTGTTTTCGTTAATTTCATTTCCTGAAGGTTCGGTGAAAATGCTATAACTTTACTAATTTAACAATTTCTCTAAAACCAATAATAATGGAGATGTCTATTGGGCAAAATATACGCGAACACTCTGTACAAAGTTTGCCAATTTTTAGTTTATCGCACTAATCATTATGTTTAACTAATTATAAAATTATCAGTATAGTAGGTACAACACGAACTGGGAAAACGCACAATATAATAAAATACAATATCCAAAGTGTACATGAATGTCACGTAAATATTTAAGAGAGTAAAGATGCTCGTCTAAGTAGGAAAAAAATATTTATAAACAAAATATCGTCAAAAAGGCTTCATTTTGACATACAGAGGGTAAAGCTTTTTTTATTTTTTAATTTTTCTCGGTTTCATCCAATATTTTCCGACATAATTATTTCAAATGTGGTACACTTATTAGTTTTTGGCATCTCTACAATAAAATATCTAAAGTAGCGTATACTGGGTGATGCATGGCTCAGATGAGCATAGGAAATCCGATGTAAATTTTGAGGTGGCTAAATATTGGTTCCCCTGTACATTTTAGAGAAAAATTGTGTTAAATTTTTTTTGAAAAAGCCAATATAATAAACTAAAAATGAAATGCCGATCCTAACTTATTCAATTAAATGTGATGGCACAATTAGGAGATTTTCATGGTTTAGGTAATACAACAAACACCAGCAAATTATTATTTAGCATTGACAAAACGAAAAGGTTAATGACAACATTTTCATTGAAGGCGCTTTAATTATAGCTAAATATGAGGTATTTCATTAAGGAAAAAGTAAGTATGATTAAGTGGTATTATACAGGAAACAGTTTATGAGCAGTGTCTGAAATGTTTTTAGTTCAATTCCCTGAAAAGCCTATACCTTCCATTTCATTACTTAAATTTATTATTAGTAAATTTTAGTCCAGCGGCACTGTAATAAATAACTGTAAATGCTCAGCTCAGAATGTCATTAGAGCTGAACAAAGGGATAATAGAGACCTTGATATTTTACTGCAAGTGGAGGAAAATAAAATGATTAGCACTTCAAAAAAACATAACTATTTTCCTTACAAGTATGAAAAACATTAAGAGCTACTGCAAGGTGATGAAGAACGGAGAATGGTATTCTGTTTTAAGGTAATGGAAAGAGCAAGTAATAATAGGGATTTTTTGAGACATATTTGTTTTCCGATGAATGTACCATTCACCCTCAACAACGAACAAAATGTTCAAAATTGCTGGTATTGGAGCCAAGAAAATGAACATCGTCTTGTTGATAGTCGAACGCAATATCCACAAAAAATAAATGTTTGGGCGGGAATTGTAGGACATTACATCATTGAACATTTTTTTATAGAAGGCAACCTTACAGCAGTAACCTATTTGGACTTACTACAAAATCGAATTAAACCCGCACTAGAAGAAGTTGTACGCGAAAATCAGGAGATCTGGTATCAAATGGATGGTTGTCCTGCCCATAATTCTCTCATGGTTAAAGAATACATGCAAAATATTATTATACGGAAATCTTATTGGCCCACGGCATCTAATCCTTTGACCAGCCAGGTCTTCTGACCTTTCGCCAAACGACTTCTTTTTGTGGGGTCACTTAAAAAATTGTATTTATAAAGCTGTAAAATTTGAAAATCTAGACCAGCTAAAAAACTGTATTTCATTAGAATGTGATAGAATATCTCAATATCAACTCAGTAATGTTAGGAATGAATTTTATGATCAATTAAGATATTGTTTAGCTGTTAATGTAGGGTTGTTTGAACACTTAATTAATTAATGTTTTTGTGAAAATGTGTAGTCTTAGATATGTTATGTTAAAATAAAGGCTTAGTAAGAAAAACATAATGGTGTCTCTTATTTCGGATGTGTGATTGCCGGATTTGTGAAACGAAAATGTACTTTTAATATGAAATAATCTTTTTCTCACGCATTTCCGTGTGCAAAGTTACGCTTTTCCGCACTAGTGCGGATAAGATTTTTATCCGCACCGGGTGCGGAAAAGTAGCGCTATTCAAAAATCTCCTTGGCAGGGAATATTTATATTTATTTTAGTAGCTGTAGACAACTTTATGCAATGTGCGAAGCCGTTGCAAGTGTATTCTCTTTTACCTTTTAATCGTAATTCACGATATTCGTATTTCAACCTAAAACGAAAAAAAATTCTATTTTCTAAGTACCTCGTATAGTGATAAATGATTATGATATTGCCAAGCAACAATAAATGTACATGTTGATTTTGGCACATGATGTCAGATTTTTCCTCCGTTTCTATGTCAACAAGAATCTACAAACACCGACACTTTACTTTCCATTAAATCCTCAAAAAGTATAAACGCTGTTAAAATGAGCAGCTCTGACGAGGAGCTACCAGATTCCATTCTAGAGGCCGCAAACTCTGCAAATTTAAATTTATTGCTCGCTAAATCCCAAGAAAAATACGAGAAGCAATATAAACAATTTGAATACTGGTGCCGCAACAAAGGGACAAATAGTTTTAAGGAGGAGGTCTTCTTAGCGTATTTTGCAGATTTACGAAAATCAGTTCAGCCAAATACTTTATGGAGTAAGTACTCTATGTTAAAAAGTCTCCTTAAAATCAAAATAAACTTGGATTTAAGTCAATATTTCAAGCTAACATTGTTTCTAAAAAAGCAAAATGTGGGATATCGTCCGAAAAAGGCCAAAATTTTTGACAAAATGAAGTTTCCAGATTTATGGAAGAAGCACCTGATCAAATTTACCTTCTAATAAAAGTCGCCACCATTTTTGGGTTGGCCGATGCTTACAGGCGCGATGAGCTTTGCAAGATAATGGTTGATCACTTAGAGGATAAAGGAAATTTGATAGTTGTGAAAATTCCTGACAGTAAAAACAATACTTCAAGGATCTTTGTAGTATCTAATGAAGCAAATAAGGGATATTATTTACAACTCTATCATAAATATGCAAATTTGCGAAAACCATCCACTCCGCACAAGCGCTTTTTTGTGCAGTATCGACAAGGAACATGCGGTACTCAATATATTGGAATAAATTCATTCGGTAAGATGCCTTCGGAAATAGCTGCATATCTACAATTGAAAAATCCAAAGCATTATACAGGACATAGTTTCCGTCATTCATCGGCTACCATGTTGACCGATTCTGGAGCAGGAATCACTAATGTCAAGCGACTCGGAGGCTGGAAATCTACGACTGTCGCCGAGAGCTACATTAAAGATTCAACAAATCAAAAAAAGGACATGTCGAATAAAATATTGGCCACGAACAACTGCCCTTCTTCATCAACCTACATAAATCCTTCTGAGTTAACACCTTCATCGACCTATTTGAACAACTGTCCTTCCACGCCAAGTCAGTGCTCATCAAGCCATACCATAAACCACCCACTGAATGAACTTACTGCATCGGCTATCAATTTGCATAATGTCAGTAATTGCTCTTTTGTTATAAATGTTTTAAACAAATAATTTAGTTTCCTATTATTATTTTTTATTGTTATGTAATTTTTGAATTTTCTGTTATTATTTTTTTTGTTATGTAATTTTTAGTTGTACTATACCTAGTCCTTTTTTTAAAGTTAAATTAAAAATTATTGAATAAATTATCATATTTTTATTTTTTTTGTTATCTGATATGAAGCTCGTAGGAAAAATGTTGTTCCTAACACGTGCGCAAAGTGCTTCTCCGTACGCAAGAATTTATCCGAACTCCGCTACGCGTCGTTCGTCCAACTATACTTGCATGCGGAAAAGTATCACTTTGCGCACTTGTTAGGAAAATAACTATATCCGTTGTGTCCAGCTTTACGTCAATTTTTGACAATAGCGTTATAGAAATTATTTGCTTGTGTTTGTTGTATTACCTAAACTATGAAAATTTCGTAATTTTGCTATCACATTTAAATGAATAAGTAAGGATTGGCTTATTAAAATGAATTCGAACTTGGCACATGGGTTTATTATATCGGCTTCTTTAAAAAATTATTACATATATAATTTTTCTCTAAAATGTACAGGTGAGTCAATATTTAGCCACTTCAAAACTTCCATGGGATTACCTATGTTCAACTAAGCCATGCATCACCTGGTAGGTATATATAGTAGCTAGAGGTACCTACTTAATGACGGTTGACTTCACAAAGCAAGAATATGCCGGTATGCGTTTTATTTATGGTCTTGCCACTGGCAATTCGTTTGAGGCTAGACGACTCTATCGGCAGCATTGTCCAAATCGAAGACAGCCTGATTCACGATCTTCGATGTGCGAAAAAAGAACTTTCAAGAAATCCACTCATTTGGCAGGGGAACGTCGCTCTGTGAGAACTGTCAAAATTGGAGCAAGCACTTTAAACATTTCATCTGTGCTAGTTTGGAAAATTTTGATGGATAATTTAATGTATCCTTACGATATCCAGACAGTTCAAGCTCTTCTTTCACGCGATTCTCCACCCCGATTAAATTTTTGCTTGTGGTTCATTCAAATGTTGGTCCAAAGTCCATTGTTCGGAAACAAAAGTTTATTTATTCATGTAGCAAGTTTTCGAAGAATGCCATCAGAAATGTTCATAACAATCATTTTCGGCAACCGTCCGGGAAGTACCCACTTCCCGGACGCTTTTTCTTTGAGAAAGTAGCATTTCTCCGGCCTAGTCCGGGAAGAATCACATCGTTGTTGTCATTGTGAATATGAAAATCTTGTTAGGTATGATTTTGATAAATGCATTAATTTGACATTTTAATTTTCGAAAGTTTGGGTTTTTAGTCGCAATTGTCGCAATAAACTATGGAAAACAACAGCGATAGTGAGTTTGAAAATGTGCCTTACGAAATTTCCAATGCAGCAGCTGCTGCTACAGCACAATTATTGCCTGAAAAATCAAAGTCCAGGTACGAAAAGGTTTATGATTTTTTCACGAGATGAATGGATATGAAGAAATGCAAAACTATTACAGAGGATGTAATTTTAGCTTACTTGGCGCAAAAATCTGAAACTGTCAAATCCTCTACCCTGTGGATATTATGACCTAATGCTAAAGGTAATTTTAAGAAAATATTACGATTGTAGGATACAAAAGTATCAACTTAATTTGCTTCATTTTCAGGTAGCAACAATTATTGGGTTAGCCGGTGCGTGTAGACGGGAAGAACTAACAAAAATGTCAATTGATCTAATAAACGACAAAGAAGACATGTTGCTTGTGAAAATACGAGATTCTAAAACACATATTGAGAGAAATTTTGTTGTAATTGGGCAATAAAACCTGCTGTTGTATAGGCAATATTTATCTTTACGGCCATTTCATACTCCACATAACAGATTATTCGTGAATTACAAGAAAGGAAAATGTTCGATTCAGCCCGTTGGTATCCACAGTTTTGGGAATCTCGGATTAATTAATAACAGAATTTTTAAATTTACCCAATCCTAAAAATTACACAGGCCATAGCATGCGTCGAACTTCAGCGACGATAATTGCTGATAATGGTGGAAACATCACAAATTTGAAGAGACACGGTGGCTGGAAGTCTACCAATGTCTCTGAAGGATATTATAGACAATTCACTAGCAAACAAAATTAAAATTGCCAAGACCATTCAAAAATTATCAGATGAAAACAATCAATATGAAACGGAAACTTTACCTTCTTGTTCTGACTACAAAAGGCATTTAAATTTACCAAGCATTTCAAACAAATTAAATCCTTTCAATATTAGCAATTGCTCAAATTTTAATATAAATATTAATATAAATAAGAATTAGAATGTTTCTGTTAGTACCTATCTTCTGTTCGAATTTCAATATTAAATACAAATAAGAATTAAAATGTTCGAAATTTTGTTCTACAAAGAAATATAATAAAGAAATGTGTCTCTTTGATTTGTTATTCTACATGGTTGCCGAAAAAATAGTGTACGCAACACGTCCGAAAACAGTTTTTTTGAACTCGCAGACTTCCAGGACTCGCTTACGGCTCGTCCTAGAATTTTGTCAACTCGTCCAAAAAAACAGTATTTTCCGGACTTGTTACGTAAATTACTATTTTGGGCAGAAGAGAATCCTCATGCGATAGTCGAAAGTCATTTCCAGTGTCAGTTTACAGTAAATGTGTGGACTAGCATTATTGGAGACTATTTTGTTGAGGCTATTTTCCCTGCGCAGAAAATTAAATGGGCAATATACTCATCATTTTTAGAAACCAATTGTTGTTTGTGCATGATGATGTACCGCCACATTTTGGTTTGGTGGTAAAGAAGTTTTTAAATCAACACTACAACCGTTGGATAGGTCGAGGTGGACCTCTTCTAACAGAACCGGCCGAAAAAAATGGCCCGACTAATTAGTCTTCAATAATGCGATGGTCTATCTTTAAAGGGCGCGAAGTAATAAAGGCTCATTAAATATGCAAAACGCATACCGGAATATCAAAAATAATTTACACACCACCCCTTAAAATTTATTGTGTTTACATTAAAGGATCCAAATAATGAACATTCTTTAGGTAGGTCCACCCTGAATTTATCGCAATCTTGTGTTATATTTGAGGATTAACCATCGTTATTGGGGAAATCTCTTAGCCAGGAGCGTGTATTGGAGAACTTTTTAAATTAAAAATCTTAAACATGCCTACTCTCCTAAAATTATAATATTATATTTTATTCGTAGGTATTTATAATATATGAAAGCATTAAAAAAATCGTATTTACTAATAATTAACAATGGGTGGTACTATTTTACATAATATAATTAAAAAAACAAAATATATTGTAGAATCTTACCAACAAAGCGTTTTCAAAAATCGAATAATGCTTTTTACCCTACTGTCGTTATGGCTTAATCATAGTCCTATCATTATATCTACCTGCCACATTCTGGCTTCTTCTTTTATCACATGATCGATACACCATTTCCATTTTTCCGCACTAATTTTACCCATAGCTTTATTAAAGAGTCTTTTTAAATCCACCATTTTATAAGTCGTGTTTTTTTCTGGCTACATCTGTATTTATTTGAGCCCACATAAGTTCGATCAGGTTTAATTCGCAATGGTAAAGAGGGTGTCTGAGCACAAATATTCCTCGTAACTTTGTCATTTCATTGACTATATATTTTTTGAATGCATTTTTATGTAAATTGGCTAGTACCAATAGTTCTTTTCTTAAGAAATCTAATGGAAATTCTATTTGTCTTAAACTTAGTCATTCTATTATTTCATTTATACGCCACGCACTTGTCGGTAATTTTTCCGTCAGCCTAGAGTGATAACTTTCATTATCCAATACAATTATTGCATCTTTTGGTATAAAATCCAACATTTGGTCGAACCATTCTTCAAAGACATCGGCATTCATATCTTCGTGATAGTCTCCTGTATTTTTAGATTGGAACATCACTAGACCACCTTTAACGAAGCTTTCAGAACTTTCAATATGAGTTATGATAAGTCGATATCCTTTTCCAGATGGCGGTATTAATCCTGTAGACAATGCTTCCAAAAAAGCTTGCCTTGAACTTTTAATAATTTCATCCTGCCGATATTTAGTCCCAGTGTGGCCTTCATTTAGCCATGTTCCGCTTAGGTAAAATAATTTTTCGTTTTCATCTCTGACTTTTCGGGTGCTTCTTGAGTAATTTCTTTTCCAACAGACAATTTCGCTTTTGTCTATTAAAATCAATTGCCTATTATGTTTTTTCCACCGAAAACCCATTTTTTAAAATAATTTTCAAATCGTATTTCAACACATAAATGGGTGGTCCTGGTCTTCTCGGATTGAGGACAAAATTTTGTTTAGCGTGCGAATTTCTTTTTTTAAAAAGAAACCATGAACTTTTCGCCTTAATTTATAATTAATTGTTAATAATTTAAACATTTTATTCTAGAGATTCCAAAAAGAAATAAGTGTACCAAATTTGAAACAATTATCCCGGAAGATATGGCAGAAAAACGAAAAAAAAACAAAAAAAAATTAAAGTTGAGAACCTTTATATCATATCCAAAATCAAGCCTTCTTGACCATATGTTTATGATTATTTTTTTTTCTATTTTAATGGCACTATCGCTATATATCTACGTAACATTCATTAACACCCTGTATATAAAAGTATGAGCTAGGAGATTTCAAAAAATAAATTATTAAATTAATTATTATATTAAAATATTTTCAAATCGAAAAAATTAAATTAAATTTATTTATTATAGTATTAATATATTTTCCATTATAAACACATTAGAAGTTATTATACACTCAGTAGAGTAAAAACACGCTAATATCAGATACGGTAATTGGTACCTAAAAGTTGTTTTTGATTTTTTCAAGCTATTGACTTATTTAAACGCTTTGAAATGTTAATGATACTTTTGTACCGGGTGTTCCACCTAAGGAGGTAATCGGCTATATCTCAGAAAGTAATAACACTAGGACTTTGGGAAAAAATTTATATCGATAAAAGCGGCCAAGAGAAATTGCTGGAAATTATTTTCAAGTTCGAAAAATTACCGCTAGGGGGCGTAAGAGAACTTTCAAAATAGAAATGCCGATTTTCTCTTGATTTTTCTTAATAAAAATATGTTAAAAATATAAGCGTTGTATTCTTCATAAAATTATGCAACTTTATGTTAGGAATCGTTTTTTTCTATTTTCAATAATAAAGTGGTGAAAGAAGGTCAAACTTTTTTTCTTTCAAACGCTGATATCTCTGCTTTGGAAAAACCGATTTTATTCAACTTGGTCTTGAAAAAAAGCACTTCTTTTCCTCTACACGTAGATCTATTAACTATACCATATTGATTCTGATGGTATATATTTTTCCATATTAATTATTATTATCCCTAATTTCTCTAGTTTAACAAAAGATATCACGTTGCGGTTTTCAGTTCCTTATAGTAACTTTTCCTCCTCTACATGCTGACGGGGTTAGTTTTTTAATCCGACGTTTCGGATTCGAGCGACCATCATCAACCTTTTTATTTTAAATACGGACCTGGATTTTTTATTTCACTATTTAATAGCCTTTATAAGCCTAAAATAAAATATAAAGAAAAAGTCATATCATAACATTTGATTTTTTTGAGAAAATCCTTATTCATTGAGGAATTACGGAAAAACGCCATCTAGTGGCCACCATCAGAATCAATATGGTATAGTTAATAGATCTACGTGTAGAGGAAAACAAGGGCTTTTTTTCAAGACCAAGTTGAATAAAATCGGTTTATCCAAAGCAGAGATATCAGCGTTTGAAAGAAAGAAAGTTTGACCTTCTCCCACCACTTTATTATTGAAAATAGAAAAAACGATTCCGAACATAAAGTTGCATAATCTTATGAAGAATACAATGCTTATATTTTTAACATATTTTTATTAAGAAAAATCAAGAGAAAATCGGCATTTCTATTTTGAAAGTTCTCTTACGCCCCCTAGCGGTAATTTTTCGAACTTGAAAATAATTTCCCCAGCAATTTGTCTTGGCCGCTTTTATCGATATATATTTTTCCCAAAGTCCTAGTGTTATTACTTTCTGAGATTTAGCCGATTACCTCCTTAGGTGGAATACCCGGTACATACATATTCTTATTTTAAAACAATAATGAAAAAAATTGCTTTTACAACAAACAATTTTAAACAATATTTTGCTTACTTATGTAGAAGTTCCATTTGACATTTCAAAAAATAGGTCCCCCAAATTGGCGTCAAAATTAGAATAAAATATTTGCAGCCGTTTTTCGGATTTTGCATTTTAACACATTAGAGTCCTTACCTTGTAGAATACGAGGTTAAAAATATGCAAGCCTGCTAGGTGTAAGATGGATTCTAGAGGACCGAAATATAAGATTCCTTGTATAGGCGTCACTTTGTGACCCAACGCATATTTCCAAGAGATATAGTATTATTGCTAAGTCGTCTGTAGGTTAAGCATACCTGTGCATGTTATCTTGGTGTCTAATAAAACACCTATAATAATTGTTAGGTAGAAACCTTTAACAATGCCCTTAAGTTCAAGAGAAACACACAATTTTTATTGAAACCAGTAAAAATGCGCCAGAGATATTGTGTTTACCCCAAGACATTAAGGTTGTTCTAATAGAATAAATCCCAGACCATTCCTTTCATCCAATACAGACCTTGTAAATATTACGTAGAAGAGCACTTTTCCTAACTTTTTCATTTCTTTGCACTTTTAAAATATGTTAGTGAGCCCCAAACAATACCGTGCCAAATGCCAAGTCACTTTATGGGAATATATTTTATCGTATAAACTAATTCGAGCTGGATGGCATTCTCAAAGATGACTGTCACGTCATGTTAGTGCAGTTTCTGAAGCTTTACGTGTCTGTACAGCCGCTGCCGCTGTTATATGAAACGTAATAGCGACACTTTTAGAGACCATTGCCGTAGACGGTTTCAATTTTCTCGAAGCTATTGCAAAGAGTAACTCAACCTGAGTTACTATTTGGTTATAGTAGGAGGTTTGAACTTCTAAATATTCCACTATATGATAGATACTTAACATATGACAGTGAGATGTAACCTAAAGCGACATCTTGCGGCGATTAAATGCATCACCTGGTTCAGTCTAACAGAGAAAGGAAAAGGAAACACCTACAACGACCAGAGATATGGGCGTAATTACGGGAGTCGCCACTAGGTAGCATTAAAAGGCTATTCGAATACGGACCGAGAACCAACAATGTACGGATTATTTCTCGACCTTACCACAAAATTAATCACAGTCTAGCCACAGATAACCACGCATTATGACGTTATAGTGAGCCACACCCAGTAACTAGCTTTTTGTGGTTTGGCAGTGTGGTAAGATTATTCCAGGTTATGTTCATTATTTTGGTTAAAATAAACAATATTTCAATAATGGAATATCTATCAATATTCTCGAATATTGGCTAATAACCAAACATTTATCCTAAACGACGCATTAAAAAACATTTGAAGTAGGTTTCAAAGATCATAAACAATTATAAAAAATAAATGTATTAAATCCAATAAAGAACAATAGAAAAGTAAGAAAAGTTTTTTAACTTCAGTATTGTTTAATTATTACAATATCCGGTACAGCTTACTTGACGGAAAATACTTAGGTTTAGCAATTAATTAAGTTTATTTTACTTATTTATTGATAACGAAAGCTTTTGTTGCAATTTTAACTTGTAGATACAATATGTGAATATAGAAAATAGAGATTGAATAGAACCACGTAAGGTGTCGTTTCTTTTTTAAGCTCAATGCGAAAAACCCTGAATTGACCACAAAGCTTCTATTTATCTGTCAGAATTGACATTGTCTGCAGATAGGTACGTCTTTATCGTACTCGAGAACTACTGACGTCATGATTTATCTGACAACCTAATCAAGGGTAAGATTGAGGAAAAATCATTTTAAAAATCTATAGTCAAGTCTACCGACCTTTCTAACCCAGGGTTAACGCTAGTTCAAGGATTAACTACAAATTTCTAGTGCACCGCGTTTTAATCTCTGGATTACAACTCTAACAAGCGATTTAATTTAACTCTAAAACGACGAGTTAAAAGCAAATTAGCAAATCGTTTTCTGCATTGTGATCATGTTTAGGAGATATATTCAAACAATATTCTGCAGATCGAAGAGGAAAAGGACATTTTTGAGAATGACGCGGAAATCTTAGAACTAATAGATTTTGGTTTTCCCCGAAAAGTCTAAATAACTTTTAAATTATTTCCAGACGTTGAATGATTTCATCTTCTCCAAGCGGTTTCGACTGTATAAAAGTTCAACGAAGACGCACTTCTGTTTACTTGTCTATAATATTTTAACAGTAATTGAGGTTTACATAGAACATTCTAACAATGTGTACGTTATAACAATATTTGAATACTATATCTCCATAGGACAGGTAGATATTAATTTTTAGAAATAGCAGCGTTAGTCCAATAATATTATTTGCCACGCTTAGATTTTTTATAGCTATTTTACTTGTGCAACTGATTTAAACAGATAATGCAGCTTTGCTTACGTTCTGAAGTATAACCTGGAGAGCCTTTATCTACATCGCCATTTCTCCGTTGCTGGGTAACGGAGCAGGCATGGACAGGAGAGAAAAATTATTTTAAATAATTTCTTTTTTCTAAAATAGTGTTAGAGAAAGTATAGTCTAGAACTCGTATGGAATGGCATTTCCTACTTGTTATAGAATATACTATTAAGAAGAGCAGTAATAAGCTTCCGCTTTAAGTGAACAAAGAAATAGTAAGCGCATCTCCCTTGTATATGCACAGAAAGACCGTTACACAAGTTAAAAGTAGACAAACTGTGGAAAGTAATGACGCCATCTCGTATATTTCGAAAACTACTTATCGGATTGACTTCGAATTGGGTAACGAGTGTAATTTGAGGTTTAACCATATGACCGCATTACCACTTTTGGGCTTCGTATCGTCGGAGACTTCACGTCGTCAGAAATTTTCAACAATAATTGAATATCGTGAATTTGGTTGTTTAGTTTTTGTCAGTTTTGTCAATTTTCCGACCCTGCCATATTGATTTAACGATAAACGCCAGTTTCTTGAGTGTGCGAATCGGAAAAAAACGAATTGGAAACTGTTATTATTTTTTTTTATTTACTATTTTTTACGGTCGTCGGCGTATCAGAGGCCATCTTGAACCGGTCATCGACCGTACGGTTTTTAATCGTGCGGTCTACCGACTGGGGAGTGTGAAACGGCACCTTCATCCTACGAGATATCCGATCTCATCCGGCCTGTCGGGCGTGAATAGGATGGTTTTGATGTCGATTCATTTTACACTCTTCCCTAAGACAGGAGCACGCGGTGTTTCCCAAGTGGCCACCCATCCAAGTACTAACCGCGCTCGAAACCGCTTAACTTCGGTGATCTGACAGGAACCGGTGTTTTAAGTGTCGCTAGGCCCTTGCCTAACTGGAAACTGCTAAGCGCCTTTTCTTTAGTATTAGTCTTTAATTACGATATTTTCTCAAACAGTATAGCAAGTTTATCAAGTTTGTCAACACCCTGATCCCTTTTTATTTATTAGCACAATATTTTTGATTTGAAGAAAAAACGTATCAGCATTCAAACGGTTAGAGACTGGACGAGATCGGGTATCTCGTGGGGGAAAGGTGAAGTTACGCACTCCCAGTCGGTAGGTCACAAACTGACAACTTAAGGCCGCACGAAGTCAGGGGTTGGTAGCCCTTGGAGGGTGCAGGACGGGATTATTGTCGTGACTGAGAACTATGGTTCGGAACCCACGTTAAGCAGTAGAACCCCTCGGGAATAACCCGGTCGATCGGTGAAAATTCAAGAAAAAAATATTCTTGGTTTCACTTTCCAAATACAATTAATTTTTTTTTACGAAAGTTGACGTTCATCTATCTGCTCTATTAAACTCGCTCCTTAAAGTAAATATTCAAGACTTTTTAACTTTCGACATATTTCTAATTTACTGAATCCGAACTATTTGTTGATTGATGCTGGGTCTAAGAAATTCTGATCGGTTGAATTTTCCTAAGAGCAGTATACCTACCTATTCAGGTGTATCCTAGTCTATTAATCCAGAGCTAGTTTTTACGTTTTACAAAAATTAACTTTTAT
This sequence comes from Polydrusus tereticollis, assembly GCA_963920685.1. NCBI lineage: Eukaryota > Metazoa > Arthropoda > Insecta > Coleoptera > Curculionidae > Polydrusus > Polydrusus tereticollis. The sequence continues at coordinate 113,817,952 of OY987328.1, forward strand.
CCAATAATTTTCATATAAATTCTGACTTGGACTTCCTACTTCACTGACTACATGCCATGTCACTTTAATCTATCAGAGCATCTCCTGATGGCTTGTCAGGCTCTTGTCTCGTCGTCGCGCGACACAGTTTTGCCATGAAGAGGCGTATTGTGTCACTTTACAATTATTGTTCTAATTATTCGCAAAGGTGAAGCGACAGCCGACACTCGCTGTTAAAATTGCGCCGGGACGTCGCGGAAGGAAATTCACTTATATCTGCGGTATTAGTGGTCTAATTTAGTTAAAAGAAGGTTACTTTTAATAAATTTTACTGGCATTAACATTTATTTGTGAGATACTGATCAGGGAGAAAGTAGATGAAGTGGGCGGATAGGTAAAGCTTGACAGTGGCTTCCCACTTCAAGTTATGAACTTAAATTTTAGGAGGAACTTGTTGAAATAAAACAAATAAAGAACGGCCTTTAACACGTTAGCTGCCATCAGTAGTAAACATATTTATTAGTATCACGCCCCGTGGTCCGCAGGCGACCCAAGCCCTTTTATTCTCAGGGCGCCGCGTGATCCGCGTATGACCCACGTTTTAAAGCATTTTTAATATAAGATATCTTCTCGTGGCCTGGCAGAAATATGCTGGCTCTTGGACAGTTGGCTCGGTAGAAATGTACACATTCAAACAAAAAAAAAAACGAGGAGATATTCCAATTTTTAGAGAAACTGGCGGTGATATTCGAACATATGATTGATTCAGCTACAAAACTATTCTAACAATGAAATTTATAATGTATCATTGTTAATTGAAAAAAATTTAGGACTTAAAAAAAGCAGCAATACAGGTAGGACTATTTTAAACTATGATAATCGTAAATAAAATTTTCTCACTTAAGAGGCGCATAAAAATAAGAGAAATATGAATGCCAACACAAGCAAATTTATATAAACTTGGGAAAAGCAAGGCATACATACATTCGGCTTTTTTTCACTTTTTGTACAAATTGTAGTTACCGTTTTCGTCCCATCTCGAGCTTCTTTATAGTTTTTTCCGTCTTTTCTTAACGTTTCATAGCAATGAACACATCTTCGTCTAACTTTTCTTCTTCTATCGTCCTTTTCTGTGGTTTGTTCTAACTGATGCTCTATTTCTTGCGGTGTGTTAGTCCCCTCTCTTGCTTTGCAGTTAATGTTTAGAAATGATTCGCAAACATTTTCTCTAGATTCCACTATGGCCATTGTATTATTGGGATTAATCGTCTTAAAAATTACGTAGGCGTTAACCATAGCGGTACCTAATAGTAATTCTGTCGCAACTTTATGGTACCATCGTAATGATTTGCGCACTGGAGATGAGTAGCTTGACAGCTGATCTGATAAGTCATTGCCACTTTTTCCTTTGTTGTAGTCAATTATAAGTTGTGGATTGCTTATTTCTTCATTTTTTCGATTCTTTTTCCTGTTCGGACCATGTCTAGTATATTGAAAGTAGTGAGTCCATGGAAATCACGTTGGTCTTTCCATTTTATGACTACAATTCCGGAATCTTCTTCTCTCCCTATAATCTCTCCTTTGTTTCACTTCGCCGGAATCACTTATTTCGGAAGATCTTTCCTATTTTTTCGTAGGGTTCCTACTAGATGAGTTTTCTTTTTAAGTAGTTCGTCCGCCAGTTCCAACCCAATGTAAAAATTATCAGTAATAATGGTTCGTCCGACATTAAGGTATTCTTCGCAGAGATTCATTACTATAATATTTGTTAAATTTAATCCCTTTTCAGCAGATTTACCTTGATAAATGGAAACCTTATATGTATAAGCTTCTGGATCACAAACTTTAAATAATTTTGTTATATTATTTAAAGTAAAACACTTTTTTTTTACTTTAATTTCCACTTTATTTGACAATACGACATGTTTCACTGCACTGCAGCTTCGTCAGGTAATGTACAATTAATTTTAAGTTTATGCTATTTAAGTGCATGGCTAATGACAGTGCCAGTTAGGTATTGTAAAAGATGGGGTTTTTTTCGATAATTAGTATATTCTACAATCTAATTTAAATATCAAATAAAATTGGCCTTTAATATGGAAAAGGTTGGTATTTTCCTAACTTAATTAGTATTATAAAACGGGGTGGGTTATTTACAAATTTAATGTGTCTTGCTTGAAGTTTTATTGTCCTATTGTGAGAAGAATATTAAAATAAGTTTAGTAAAGGTGAATTGTTTAGGTCTAGTTGATTATTTAATAACATATTTGTATTTTTAAGCTTGTTTATTTCTAATGATTCGAGGTGATTTAGTTTTGATCCTTTGTTTTCTAGATGTAGTATTTTAAAGTCTTCATTAAATGAGTGTTTTGTTTCTATAAGATGATTCGCGTAGTTTGAATCATTTTTGCCATTAATAAAACTATTAAAATGTTCTTTGATTCTTTTCGAGAAACTTCTACCTGTTTGACCTATATATGTTTTTGAACAATCTCCGCAATTTAATTTGTATGCTCCCGATTTGTCATTTTTGTTGGTCTTAGTTTTACAGTTTTTTATTAGTTTTCCTATGGTATTTTGAGTTTTGAAAGCTGTGTTTATATTAAGTTTTTTTAAGAATTTACTAATTTTTGTGCTTATGTTTCCTATATATGTGATTATCCTGTATGAAGTTGGTTTTTCTTTTTCTTTTGGATATACCATTGCTATGGCTTTTTTGTACATTTTTTGTTTTAATGTAATTAATTAATTAAGTTAGGAAAATACCAACCTTTTCCATATTAAAGGCCAATTTTATTTGATATTTAAATTAGATTGTAGAATATACTAATTATCGAAAAAACCCCCATCTTTTACAATACCTAACTGGCACTGTCATTAGCCATGCACTTATATAGCGTAAACTTAAAATTAATTTACATTACCTGACGAAGCTGCAGTGCAGTGAAACATGTCGTATTGTCAAATAAAGTGGAAATTGAAGTTTTACTTTAAATAATATAACAAAATTATTATGGATTTCCACCAAGTATCGACCAATAATATTAAACTTTAAATAACTTAATACCATATTTATGACGCTTTGTGTTGCTTAAACGATAAGCGTCCTAAAAGGAACCATAGTTTCATCAACTGCAATGTATTGGTTGGGTTTTTTCAAATTTTTAAAATTTGCATTAAGCATTGCTGCCAGTTCTCTAATTTGAAATAGCCTTTCGGCATTTCTGTTGGCCGTGTCATCGTCAAAATGCCAAAAACGTAGCCAAAGCGATTTCTGGCCATGGTTTTACCGGCAACAGAATTTTTGTAAATTTGCTTTGTGTTCCAATAGCAACTTATGCGTGGAAGTGTTTTAATCCCCATCCAGATTAGCAAGCCTAAGAATTTCTTTATTTTTTCATTTGTGGTTTCAGTCCACTTGTTGAGGCGACTCTTTCTGGTCAGTGTAGAAGAGTCCAAAACACTAGAGGCATTTTTATTGGTTTTCTCTGTCATCAGATTAATTATTCCTTCGTCAATAATTAATGAAAAACATGCTGCTAGCGTAAAGAGGTGGATTCGGCCGTACCTTTATTCCTGAACTACCAGGAAACGGAAATTTTTGTTGGTAATCACCAGTAACAAATATCCAATTTCTTTTATTTTAATTCACGTCTCGATCATCTCCATTATTTGACAAACTGGTACTGCTTCCTATTGAAGTATCGGAATGATCGCTGCTTGATGGCCTAAAATCGTCATCACTATTATCTGGAAGCGAACTTTCGCTGCTAGATGAACGGTCTTTCATTTTTCTTTTTAACTTTGCTCCAGTTGACGTGCTGGGCACAGCATTTCTACGCATCTACAAGAAAGTTTTCGGTACTAAACTGTTAAAGACAGTTATAGCCTAACTTACCTTGCTAGTTTGGGATTTTAATTTTAAATTCGCACAGACTTTATACCACCACGCCGCTTGGGCCGTAACTACGAAATGATTTGTACAGGTGGCCTAACGAGAATAAACTCGCATAATAGAAGCGGCCCAGTACGAACTATATGACGGGGGTCAACCGCGGCGGACCACGTGGCAGCTAACGCGTTCAATATGAATTTTAAATTTTTAAGTAAGCTTTTCATTACCTGGTATATTAAAATTTCAAACATTTCTCTCAATGAACAAGGAAGATATCGAACCCGTTACAGAACATTGTCATATTACAAAAACTTTAATTTTATATAGTGGAGACCTTAAAAGATTTTAGCGGTTCAATTTCTGACACTGTAAGCATAATCTGAATAGTAGTCATGTTTCTTGGTGGAATTTGTTGTTGGTTGGATGCCTTATCTCAAAATTATATTCAAATTAATATTGTTGGATAATAGTCAACCCTCGTAAAACGTAAAAACTAGCTCTGGATTAAGAGAAGCCCTTGCTTTGCGTTACGAAATTTAAAATCAGTTTTGGATCAACAGTAGCTTTTAGGTGTCTACTACGCTACCTTCCACTCGCGCATTTTATATGGCGTTCAGTTTTGGGGTCGTCCTCGTCCCATGCTGGAAAAGTATCTATTGCACAAAAACGAATTATTCGATGCATGGCCGGTGTATGAAACAAAAATTCCTGTGTGCCATTTTTTATAAATTTTAGAATTTTAATTATACCCTGTATTGTAATTTTTCAAATATGTCTGTTTGTATTTAACAATAAAGAAATATTTGTAAGAAATAGTGATTTTCATAATTACACGCGCTTTTAAAACCAGTTTCAGATTTCAAAGAATATAGGTTAAGTAAATCCAAGATGTGTGTTACGAACATAGGTCCACAAATATTTAATAAATTACCATTGGAAATACAAAACTGTCAAACTGTATTTGGTTTTAAGAAAAAATTAAAGCTATTTTTAGTAGAAAAATGTTACTATAGCTTAAATACGTTTATTGACCAAAATTAAATCAGGTTTTTGAGCCTGTTTTGTTTAAGACTGAAATTGTTAATATTGAACGTATATTTACTCTCAATCTGTTTATTTATTTATTAATTTTTGTGATTTTGACAATGTCCATATATACTACTGTATCCTTGGAAAAATAAAGTGTATATCTTGGATCTCGTATCTTGTATTTTAACCCCTAAAATTACCCTTTTTGAAATGTTGTGATACTAATCCTGACCAATGAACCAAATTCAATCGAAAACTGATTTAATCACTTTCTCGTTCCTTATTGAAGTTGAAAGTTTTGCTACATTTTAAGATGTTTCGACGCACTGCCAAAACATATACACGAATATACAGGGTGTCCCACTAAGGTCAGCAAGGTACGATATCGTGGAACCCATAAACCTTAAAGCTTCGGGAAAAAAAATTATTGACTAAATCGATCAAAAGAAATTGCTGGAAAATATTTTCAAGTTTCCAGAATTACCGCTAAGGGGCACAGTTACTAGGATATATCTAAAGAGTCAAGTTTTACCAGATAATCGCTACATTAAGGTACCGTTTTATTGACGGAAATAAAACGTTCGTTAATTTTTGCGGAAACTTGTCTCTAAGACTTTTTCTGTATCTTCAAAAATATGGGTGGGGGAAGCTTCTGGAAAAAAGAAATTTCGAATTGCTATCTCCTCCATATGCTTTACCCAAATTTAATCAGCTTAGGCTCGTTTAGTAGACACTTTTACACTTATTAAAAATCAACTTTGGTCGTGTTCCCTAGTGCACACCGCGCCTTCTAGGTGGCGCTGTTTAAACAAGATTTAGTGTTCTCAAAGTTTCTTAATACAATAATATGGCATGACAAATTTTTTAATCAGATTAAACAGCATAAAAGCTATATATTGGCGAAAACCGTGACTCGATATATTTATTTGTTTTCGAGGTATTTACAAATTACTGTTTTAATTTAAAAAATAAATGTTGAAAAAATAGTCCATACTTTCAGTGGAGTCAATGTAATATAAAATAAAACAATGCAGTCTTCCTCCACAGTTTAATTGTTAACATGAAAAGTTTTTAAGTTCCCGACATGTTTCGAGCACTTAAGTACTTATCTTCAGGGGATACCAACATTGAGTTTAACATCTTTTTTTTTTTTTTTTTTTTTTTTTTATGATAAGGCACAGCACTACAGGATAAATCCTTTATGGCGCTCTAGGAGCGGTGCGTGTGCGCAGGAAACGATTCACGTTGGTCTTGAATCTTTGGAGACTATACTCGTTGGGGAAGACGATCTCAGGGAGGTCGTTCCAGAGTGATGACGTTCTCCAGATGAAAGAATTTTGAAACAGTGTCGTTCGAGGGACACTAAGCTGAACCACGTACTGGTGGGCTGCAGTGGCTCGTCGTGTATTTCTACCATGCACCGCTCTGGGTGGTATTAAGCGGGCAACCTCAGTTGAACACTTGCCATGAAAATATTTGTAAAATAGACTCAAGTCGCCAACCTGCCTTCGATGTTCAAGGCTTTCCAGGTTGTTTGTCAGACTATGGTCACCGATCAAGCGAATGGCTCTTCTTTGAATGGAATCTAGCAATCTCAGGGTATGTTTAGGAGCAGAGCCCCAAATATGCGAACAGTACTCCAGTGATGGTCGAATTTGGGCTTTATAGAGCATCAAAAGTTGTTGGGGTGTATAGAGGTTCTTTGTTCGGAAAAGTACTCCAAGCTTTTGCGAGGCTGCCTTAGCAATGGCCGCAACGTGGCCATGCCAAGACATATGACTATCCAGATTAACGCCCAATAAATGAATTGATGAAGCCAAGGGAATTGAGTGTCCCGCCATAACTATATCCGGTTCTTCAACATTAACTTTTTTAGAAAAAACTGCCGCCTGGGTCTTTTTAGCGTTAAATTCTACTTGGTTACTGTCACCCCAAGACAAAATTTCTTCCAGGTCTTTGTTGAGATGTGAGACCTCTTGCTGCCTATAGAGATGTGCATTAGCAGCCGATGTCCGAGCATCCAAAGTAAAAGTTGAAACAAGTGTGCTGTCATCAGCGAAGCTATATATAGGATTTTTAGTTTTTTCCAAAAGATCGTTAATGTATAGTAAGAAAAGGGTGGGCGACAATATAGAACCTTGAGGGACTCCGGCGTTGATGTTAAATGTGTCTGAAAGAAATCCGTCCATCGCCACTCGCAGAGAACGGTCTTTAAGAAAGCTCGACAGCCATGAACAAAATTGAACCGGCATTCCGTATGCTCTCACTTTAGTTAGGAGCCCCTCATGCCATACTCGGTCAAAAGCCTTGGAAATATCTAGTGCTACCGCCCGGGACTCCCCATGGTGTTCTATTGCGTTGTTCCAAACATGAGTAACATAAGCGAGAAGGTCTCCTGTTGATCTAGACTTACGGAATCCATACTGGCGGTCACTAATAATGTTGAAGCCTTCCAGGTATTTTAGTAATTTTTCGTTGATAGCCTTCTCCATAACTTTTGATATAACCGAGAGCAATGCGACTGGACGATAGTTGTTTGGCAAGGTCTTCTTTCCTTTTTTGGGTATGGGCTGGACTCTCGCAGTTTTCCAGCAAGAAGGAAATATTCCTTTTTTGTAGGATAAGTTAAAAAGCCTACAAAATACCGGTGTCAGTTCGTCAGCGCATTTCTTAATTACAATGACTGGAATATCGTCAGGACCAGAAGCCTTTTTAGTGTCGAGACTCCTCAAGATTCGCCTAACATGGCGGTGGCGAAAGACAATCTCGGGCATTCTCGATTCTACAGGGGTAATGTTCGGTGGAGTACTTCCCTGAAAATTTACCGTTGAATGTGAAGAGAATAGTTCCGCCAGTAAGTTTGCTTTTTCCTGTGCTTTGGTCGCAATGGTGCCATCAGAACGTGTTAGAGGTGGAATGGTTGACTTGGTAAAGTTCTGACTGACGGCCTTAGCTACCGACCAAAATGATTTTGAGCCGCTAGGACATTCAAGAAGTTTTTCTCTGATCCTCTGGTTGTGTGCTTCTTTGCTTTGGTTTATCGTTTGCTTGCATTGGTTTCGAGCGTTAACAAAGATGGTACGATTTTCGGCGGTAGGATTTTTACGCCATTGTCGGTAGAAATAATTTTTTGATTTAACAGCTCGTTCGCAATTTTTGGTAAACCAAGGCTTGCCGTTAGAAGGGCACTTTTTTGAGAAAGGGATGAAGGCTTCCATACCAGTAAGGATAACCTCCGATATTTCTGTTGCACAGATGGATGGATCATCAGAGGTAAAACAAACGTCCCGCCAAGGAAAGGTTCGAAAATGGTCCCTTAGGTCCTCCCACTTAGCTGATGTATAATGCCATATCCTGCGTGGTTTAGGAGGCTCTTCAGCACTAATTGGTAGTTTGTTCAGTGCCGAAATAAGGTTGTGGTCAGACGTTCCTAACGGCGGCTTCACGGTGACAGTGTACAAGTCGGGGTTTGAAGTTAAGAAAAGATCCAACAAACTAGCAAAATCACCATCTCGGTCTGGAATCCGAGTTGGTTCACCCACCAGCTGGGTGAGGCCAGAGCTGATGGCAAAGGATTCGGCTTCACGACCTTGTTCGTCAGTCATGTTTGAGTATTTGAGCCAGTTGACATTATGAATGTTGAAGTCGCCAAGGATGACAACTTCGGAATTGGGATGGTGGGTTTGCAAAAAGTCGATAGTATTAGCAAGAGAGGAGAACAAGTCTCTATAATGGGTATCGCTTGGCGGCCGGTAAAGGCAGCAGATGAATTTAGTATTTCTCTGCGTTGATATTTTAAACCACATTACATCAAAGTCGTTAGGCTCGAGTGTCTCCTCTCGTTGACAAGAAATATCACTCCGGACAAAGAGACAAAGGCCAGAATTCCGCCTAAATCGGTGATGAAAGTCGTACCCAGGATATAAATAGCTGACCGTACTAATCGATGATCTGACTTTGGTTTCGGTTAGTGCAAGTACATGAGGTTTGGTAGATTGTAGATGTTGATGGACTGCATTGATGTTGGAGTTCAGTCCTCTTATATTGCAGAAGTCAATTTGGAAGTTGCTAATCTCGGGTCTTTTAACAACTCCAGTTTTCACACCATTTCCATTTAGAATATTGTTCGAAGGACCCGCATGGCTACTGGACATGGTGGATGATTGGATAATCTCGCTTGATAAGGCGCCAGGACCCCCGAAATAAGTTGTCTCAAATAAATGAGTACAGCAGAAAGGCTGGAGACTTGGTGTATTAAATGGTTAAATAAATGGAATGAGAAGTGAAGTTAAGGTTGAGTTTTGTAATTAAGATAAGTGTAACATATTTAAGTAATAATAGAAGATTATGACATCTGAAGGCGATTAAAGGAAAGTTTGTTTAAAAAAAAATTAAGAATCATGAGCTTGTATGGTTAAGTTTAGATGGGTAACACATATATTAAGTTAAATAAAGAAAGATTGTGACATCTGGAGGGGGGAAGTTTTCTTTTACTTTTTAAATCATAGGTTTTATTTAATAAAAAATTTTATGTAAACTATTGAAAGGTTTTTTTAAATTTAGAGGGGTTTGTCTTATTTTTAGCTTTTAGCTTATATGATAATATGGGGCTTTGCCTCATATTTTAGAAGATTGATAAAAAATGATCATTTAATTTTATGTTGAAATGAGTTTGTTAATAAGTTTAGAAAGATTTTATTTAAAAATATTTATTTGTATACAATGATTTTTTTTTCCACGTTTTGCGGAAGTACCGCGGTTGTGTTCGCACAAAGATTGTATGGAATCTTCTTTTTAAATTTTTAAAATTTTTAAAATTTTTATACAAATAAATATTTTTAAATAAAATCTTTCTAAACTTATTAACAAATTTATTTCAACATAAAATAAAATGATCCTTTTTTATCATTCTTCTAAAATATGGGGCAAAGCCCCATATTATCATATAAGCTAGAAGCTAAAAATAAGACAAACCCCTCTAAATTTAAAAAAAAAAACCTTTCAATAGTTTACATAAATTTTTTTATAAAATTTTTAATTAAATAAAACCTATGCTTTAAAAAGTAAAAGAAAACTTCTCTCCTCCAGATGTCACAATCAGTGGCGTGCAGACAATGTAGGCAAGAAGGCATTGCCTACCCTGGCGAAAAAGTCCCAAGGAAATAATTTAAAAATGTCTCAATTTAATGTTTACAGAAATCCATAAAATTATTATGCGTTTTTCTTATTTGCTTATCCTTAAAACAATATATTGTATATATACTCATATCAAAGAATGTTCCAATAAATATAACAAAACAAAACATCAATCATCCAACACAACAAAGATATTTTAAGCGATCGAAACTACTAAAATCAGCATTAATATTTCCCATGTAGGTGGCCCATATGACCACAGCGAAGGTGTTTTAAATCTTTGCATGGACGCTTTAGCTTCTTTTAAAGGCAGCACCTACAATTCTGATTAAAGTACGAATTTAAAGGCACGGATGTAGCGTCGTGTGTTAAAACGAGATCGAGCGATTGGAAGATGTCTTAGCGTAATTCGTCATTGTGTTAGGTCTCGTGTCGCAGGTTACAGGGCTTTTACGGGTTTGTTGTTTATAAAATTTTTATCTTGTTTATCAATAGAGTTTAATTATTTCACAATTAATTGTCCCGTATATTTTACATAGTACCTACTTACTTGTATTTTTTATGATGTGTTAAATGCATTTTTAAAGAAAGACCGTCGTATCGTATTGAACTGATTTATAAAAACTATTATGTTTAATTCGAAACCGAAAAAGCCATTTCTTAAGTAATAAATTTTACTTTATCGTTTTTGCCTACCCTCTTTCCAAAGTCACTGCACGTCACTGCACGCCACTGGTCACAATCTTTCTTTATTTAACTTAATTGTGTTACTTATCTAAACTTAACCATACAAGCTCATGACTCTTAATTTTTTAAACAAACTTTTCTTTAATCGCCTTCAGATGTCATAATCTTCTATTATTACTTAAATACATATGTTACACTTATCTAAATTACTAAACTCAACCTCAACTTCACTTCTCATTCCATTTATTTAACCATTTAATACACCAAGTCTCCAGCCTTTCTGTTGTACTCATTTATTTGAGACAACTTATTTCGATGTTAAACTCAATGTTGGTATCCCCTGAAGATAAGTACTTAAGTGCTCGAAACATGTCGGGAACTTTAAAACTTTTCATGTTAACAATTAAACTGTGGAGGAAGACTGCATTGTTTTATTTTATAAAAAATTAATGTTTACCTTAATGTTTACCGTTAAACGAAAAAAATTCTGTAAAAATAAATGCACTAAAAGGATAAACATTTTAATAATTAAATTTAATAATTATTGTTGATATTTAATTGATGAAAAATTATGGCAAGAGAATCTTTACATTCCGGTAAACATTAATTTTTTAAATTAAGTAAGTCATTCGTGAATAACTCGAAATAAAATGAATGTATCGAATCACGGTTCTCACCAAAATGTAGCTATAATGCTATTTAATTTTATAAAGAAAGTTTGAAAAAACTAAATCTCATTTAAATAGCGCCACCCAGAAGACGCGGTATATACCCCAAGCAGCAATTTTACGTCGACGCGACTCAACAGCTGTTCATATTGAAAAAAAAACTCTCTATTTTATGTTTAAAGGGCTTAATTAATATTGTAGATATAAAAACAGAACAAACGAGAATAGCCTTTAAAAAAAAACAGAAGTTTTACTGCTTTCGATATTCAATCAGAACTCAGAATTCTGGTTCAATCAAAATGGTTGATCACCTTACTTGATTTATGTGTTATGACCATAGGCATCGCAACTATAGATCCGACACGACACGCCATTCATAAATGCTATAAAATTGTGATGCCAAAATCGTTTGGTGGCGAGACGCTGTGAGGAGCTAGGTAGGGCGGAGAGTGGGGATTACGCTGACTTTACATATGCATGCGACAAAACTCCAGGAAAACAACATCCGCTATGCCAAGTATTGTCGAGTCGATGCGGATGACCACGAAAATGATGAAATCTGGGCGGATCCGTTATTGCTGCGTTGCCAATGTTATATATTTCCTACATCATGTTAATCTAGTTAATCATAGAAGTTAATACTTTTAACAGAGTAAGCCCAGAAAACTACGGTTTCTGTGGCGTAAGTCTGGCAAACCAAGTGGAGGGGAGCAGCTTGTATGTTGATTTACTTTACACTGGAATACAATGATGACATCACGTTTATTTGTTATTGTTCGGTCTAATAGTTACGATGTCTATGGTTATGACACTGTGTGATATTGTGGTTCCATGAGTGCATTTTTGTATTAAAGTAGTATGACAAATTTAATTTCGTCATTTTAGTCAAAATAAAATAATGGCGTATACTACTCCCTTGCTCTTGCCAATCTGCAAATTATTAAGTACATACATACAGCCGAACTTTGATTAGCTTACCTCACGACCTATTCCGATAAATTCGCAGGATTAATTAAGGCGGCATCACACTATCTTCGCGCAAATCTGTGCCGCCGTCTCGTAATAACTTTATAATTTAGTGCATTTCTACTCGAACCCTTTCTTCGACCAACGCGGCGGCTCCGTGCATAATGAATTGCTTACATTTTAGTCTGGATTCACCTTAAGGTCTTATCTTGCGTACGTAGATAAGGCCTAAGATCACGGAGGTTAAGTAACATTAACTGTTTATTGCAATTTATGGGCGAAGTTCTACAAACGTTTCAACATTTGATATGAGTATCGGTGTAGTCACGACGCAACGATATGATTCCACATAAGCTCGGTATTCTAATTTTAGTTTTGGTATCATAATATTGCATATTAAAACCAGGAGTGCATTCTTGTTTAATATTTTCGAAAAGCAAAAGAATTTATAGTTAAATTTTGGTTGCGTAATTCGAGGAATCTCTATGCTGAACCTGCAAGGGTTTCTTAGCTTGCCTTCATTATTTACTATTCGCCATAGTACAAGGCTAGCTCCTTTATCTATGCATTAAAACTCCTTTTAAGAAAAAATAAAGAGCTATTAACGACACCTAGAACATGACCCTGTAGAAGCTTTACAAAACTGAACTGAATGACTTGAAATTTTACTGCACTTGCAGTAATAAGGATAAAGCCTTTCCAGAGATATAAGAAAGTTACACTTTGCTTTTCAATGGGATTATCCAAGGGTGGCCATAAACCAACAATGAATGAATGAATAAATGCAGGTAAATTATGGCCCGTACTTAAAAATGTCTTAAAGTAAACTGCAAATCCGGGAGACGTAATTTCATCATTAAAGTAATAGTTTGGTAATTTTAAACCGATTTTTACCTGATTCAAAATGAGAGGGTTAACCCCATAAAACAAATTATGTTCTAAAGACTGTATACTGTATATATAGCCACTCTAGTTAGTTTTAAGCTTGATAATTATTCTTACTTCGTGTGTAATACAGCGATTGTTTAATCGTGTGTGAGTCATGGAAAATATATGCAAGCCCAATGTATCTCAGAAGATAACCCCGTCGAAAAGCAGAAAACAGTTTTCTGTGGAAACTAAGGAGGTTATAAATAATGTTTATTCAACTCTCATTGAACGTGCGGTCAGCAAGCAAGCAGCGTTAGAAGAAACGGACACATTAACAAAAATTCCAACATCAACTGTATGGAGAATTGTGAATAATCCCATTTTAGCGAGGAAAAAAAGAACCGATACTGGCATTTCTCGAAGGTAGATGGAAGTGATCAAGATGTAATTCGGCGTAAAATTTACAAGTTATACGAGGAATAAAGCGTGCCTACATTAGATAATTCAATTAAGATGCTAAAAAAAGATGAAACCGGCGTTAAATGTGGCAGAACAACGTTATGGAAGTGTATCCAACCCATTAGATTTAAAAACATTAACAAAAGACAAGTTTTAATGGAATCCAGTAGAATTTGGGAATGGCGATCCGGATATCTACAAAACATTAGGATTTACAGAGATCAGCAAACGCCGATTATTTACTTGGATGAAACCTGGTTCGACACAAATAATAAACCGGAAAAGGGGTGGGTTGACTCAAGCGGCAAGTGTAAAAGAAGCACGCCATCAAAAAGAGGTAAACAAATTACGATTTTGCATGCTGGATCTAGAGACGGATGAATTCCAAATGGACTTTCTCTGTCTGCAAGAAACATTAAAGATTCTTCTCTAGATTACCATGAGGGCACTACTGCTGATTTATTTGAAGATTGGTTTAAAAACAAGCTAATTCCAAATATGCCTCCGAATAGCGTCATTATAATGGACAATGCAAGCTACCATAGTAGGCAGTTGACCAACACTCCCTCCTCAAATGACACAAAAGCAACAATCCAAAACTACATAAATGATAATGACATTTATTTTCAGGAAGATTACACCAAAATGCAATAATTTGAGGTTTTACAAAGTTTAAAACTGCAATATTCATTCGTCGTAACAATATTTGCCCTACTTTTAACTCCAGTGTACTTGAGCTTATAGAAACTGAAGTTTTTAACATCCCTTCACGAAGTTGGGCAAATTCTGTTACACATGTTAAAAAAGTGGAAAAATGCTATATCCATATAAACAATATAGCACAAATAATAATTGGAACAGATGATGATAGCGATAGTGATATTGATATATTAAGTGAATAATTATTATAAGTACCGAACAATTTGTATATTTTTGTAATCATGAAAATAATTTTTAAATTGTCAAAATAACTTGTTATTTCACATTTAAACATAAATGAAATATTATTTAATGTCTTACTTATTTTTATTACAAACCATGATTAAATTGTAAGCAAAATACGGACCTGTTCGGCCATATTTCAATTTTACAGCTGGCCCGGATTTTTCCAAATAGGGATCAGTTAGTCACGTTCTTATATCTCTGAACAGACTTTACCTTCGGGATTTTTTTACATAGTGACAAACACATCTTCGTGTGAATACAAGGATTTAGGCATACCATCCTGTTTGAAAAACCATGAGATAATCCTTTGGTAGACAAGTTGGATTACCTTTCCACCTCGAATCTCCCGGTGAGGAACCAATTAGCTTTCAGCCTCATGATCCGTTCTTATGCCAACAGCGGCCTTTAATTTTACTTACCAATCAGAAATTACTAAAAATATTTATTAGATATAATACCAGAATAGTTATAACCGCGGCTCGGATCCGTTCTAAGGAGTACATACAATGATGGCTGTTAATCTATAAATAGACATATTGCTGAATATTTTAGATCATTTTTGCGACCTTTCAGGAGAATATTTTTAAACTAGGAATTATAAGAGACCATTTTCTTTGTTGTTTTGCTGGTTTTAAACTGCGTATATAAACCTGTTGTATTTAAATTAGCATAAGGACTACGTATACCCTGTTCAAATAAAGGACATTCTAAAGTTAGAAATAACACGAAAATTAAAATACGTTCAAAGAAATCTAGATCATACAATACATTTAAATGTATGGATTGTGACATGTACACTGTACCAGTAGCAACATATAACCTTAAAATAATAACAATCACAAAGCGCAGTATAGATCGATTAATAACGCAACTGGGAATGGAACAGGCAATGCTGGGAGTCTCCATATGAGACAGGATCCGAAACGAAGAAATAAGAAGACGAACAAAGGTAAACCGACATAGCCCGGTACATAGCCCGGTACATAGCCGAGATGAAAATATATGGAAACGGGCGAGAAACGATTCAAGACAGGATGACAACAGATGGACCAACAAAGTGATTAACTGGCGCCCCAGAGAAACAAAAAGAAATAGAGGAAGACCAGAGAGACGTTGGTTAGATGACATCAGAGGAATCGTTGGTAGAAACTGGGAATAACTAGTCCAAAATCGACAAACATTAAAGAGACTCGGAGAGGCCTTCGTTTAGGAGTGGACCGTATAGGGCTGAAAGAGCTAGAGAGAGATTATTTTAAATAGGATTTAATTTGTCATAAAGCATGTTTCTTACAAATGCTTACGTACAAGGGCCTTAATTTCTGGCAATATTCTGAAACTACCTGGACTCACTTCTAAACTGTTTTTTTCCCTGGCCTCAGAGAAGCAAGAATAGCTTGCCGAAATTAAAAATCGGCGGAGAATATTTGTTTTGAGGAAGTTGAAGGGGTTTTATGTTGTCCTGACTCACATCATTCTCTTCTACTTTGTGTGACCTCCCGCTCCGTTTTAACATAGTACACTGTCGTCCTCTTTCTCTCTCTCTCTCTGCTCTAAGTATCTACGGCCTCCACGATTGAACTTTTCTTTTCAATTTAATTCAGGTAGTCTTATTGTGTACCCTAAAAAACCTTGTCGCTAGCTGCCTTTGTGACTATATATACCACTTTTTTTTTATTTATCCCTGAGTAGATTTTTTTAAGTCCACTTCAGTATTTCATTGAAAAGAAAATAACTAGAACAGTTTGAACCACATATTTGACCACAATGACATGTGTTTTCTCAAAATCGTCCAACCACAGTTTAAGTCAGACTTCTTTTACTACTATTAATTTATTCTTGCGCTGTTAAGCACTCATTCTTTTGAAACTTGGATTGGAAAAGGGCTTTAATGGTGGCAGACGTGGTAAGCGGGGAACTTGCCTTTAGTCATCATTATCATGAAATGTGGTAATACATGATAAGTTGATGGTAAATCAGAGAGGAGATGGGTGTCTTAGTAGGAGCCTATTTCTAGGAAGTCGATATGCATTTTTTGAATTAAAAGTTGCCCGCAACAGCTTGATAGTCGTGTGAAGAATAAAATTGATTGGCAAGTATCTCCCGTCACCTTCAAGTGAATGTAATATTTACAGGAAGACGACTAGAGATACGTACTAGTCAAATCGTTGCGATTTAAGCAAAATAAAGACAATGGAAGTTTACAATACATCTTAACTCCAATTCTTATTAAAAGTTTCAAAGATAAAGCTATAAGACCCTCAAATTTGGTATGCTCTCTTTAATGTTATTAACAAACAGACTAATTACCAACAAACAATATTTAAAAATTAAAACCACAGACGGTTGAACTCGGATATCGGAATATAAGTCACGAAAATTGATGCACGAGCAACCGGCTGATTGACAGTTTCATCTAGGGCGATCGCGAATCAAAGGAGGCTTTGACGTCGTGCGCCATTAAAGAATTTCTAATTAAGGACCCCGGGGAATGAGCGAATCGATTAAAAATACAACCTGAGATTGACAGTTCTCAGGATTGTTTGAAAGCAGCTTTGTGCCCAATCGATAACCGGAACTGCAGTTATGTAAAGTAAAGAGACGTCATTATTTCTATAGTTTGTAAAATCTCTAACGGTGCAGTAAGATAGAAATGTTTATCTGTCTTTATTTGGCTATTACAGGAGAAGCAATGAAAAACCCGTTATTTTTAAATTATCACCAATATAACAATGATGTCAAAGAAAAGAATTGTTTACAAATCTACCACTTTTAAAGCTGTGTTATAGTTATTTATGCACCAAGGGCGTTAAGTAGACTATAATGCTCGGAAGGCGAGAGCGACTAGCCCGAGGGCCTTCGGCCAGAGGAATAGTTTTCGCCTGATGTGGGTATACAATACTTTATCTACGACTATTTAATAATAGAAGCATAATGTGTTTGTTAGTACATATATAATGTGGTTCATATTACCATAGTTACTCATATTCCACAGCCGTGGAATATGAGATTTCATATTCCACGGTCCCAACAAAACAAAGTTACCTGAATTACGATAAAAACGCACCAGATCTAGTTTAAGCAGGCGTGAATGGTATTAATACCATAGCAACCGATTGACAAGTAAACGAATCATTTTTTTCCTCAGTCATTTAAGTTTCGCTGTGACATTTTGTTGTTGATTTCAAAGTAAAATATCATGATTTCGGATGACGAAAACGAAATCCAAAGTACCCCTCCAGAAATTCGGGCTGCAATTGTATTTTGTTTAATTATGGTTAACATCGTTGAATTGTATTTTTTAGTTAAGAAATACCATTAATAATAATCCTATTGTAATAAAATGTGTTGCTCTGAATCCATTTTCTAACTTCTTGAATACTGAATAGTCGTAGATAAAGTATAGTATTTGACTCGCGTATAATGGCTATATTACACGAGATTTTAAAACACGAGCCGAAGGCGAATCCTTAAAACACTCGCCTTCGGCTCGTGTTTTAAAATCTCGTGTAATATAGCCTTCATTATACGCTCGTTAAATAATGTACTATTATTTTTCATTATATAGTTTCATAATAGTTAAAGTATTTAGTGAGCTTTGATCGGTTGCCAAAGAGTAAGTTTGGAAGTTTCTATAAGGGTTGTTTATTTTAAGCGTCTTTTACGTTCTATAAACGAAAATATGGAAATTCCACAAAATATTTTAGAAAATGTTGAAAAAGCTAAGAAAAACTTATTACCGACAAAGTCTAAAGTCCTGTACGACAAGGAGTATAAAAATTTTCTACGGTAGAAAGTAAAAAACAAAATTACGGTCTTACTGAAACATTACCCCATTAACGCCTGAATTTTCGATTTTTCGATTTTTTAGATTTTAATGTTAAATTATTTCTTTAGAGGGGCCTTCTAACAAAAAAGTATTAGGATGAAATCCCATTTAACTTATATTTTTTGAAATATAGTCCGTTACCATATGGTAACACTAGGCGCATGTACTCCCAATTATACATACAATCTAATAGTACCTATAATAGGCAAAATAGGTGATATATTTTTTTTTAAATAAACAAGTGAAATAATAAATATAATAAGGATGGTATATTACATAGTATCTAGACATTTTATAAACTGAAAATAAAATCTAGCTTACAAAGAAATATATTATATACACTAGCGGGTGTGAAATGGGACGAAGCAGTCAATACGTAGGCCAATTTCGCATTTTGAACACATTGTTCTTACGACCGATGTACAGGAAGTGTTATTACATCTTCTTCTTTTCTTTCCCTCCGTGTGTTTAACTAGATGGCCAGTATTGTCAAATCTAAGATCCGCAGATACTCGACTTCCCACAGATGCTGAAGGTGAAGCTGACGGTCTTCCAGCCCCTTTGCTTGGAATTCCATATTTTTTTAAATAAATATTGGCAATTTCCCTTTTGAATGTTAATTGCGAAATTTTGCATCTCCTAGCTTTGTTGTATAACACCCAGCTGTTTTGTAGAGCGGCATCAAGTAACCATGTAAAAATGGGCCAATACCATTTTTTGCCACGTTTGCCTATTCTATAACATGCTATATTCTGGTCCATTTGGTCCGTACCTCCCATAAAATTATTATATTTCAAAATTAGCTGCGGTCTAGCGCAGTTAAGGGGCATCCTCTAGGAATACGGTTTTCGCGATAAATCCTCCTGGATAAATCGACCTCTACAAATTCATCCTGGATTTGATCGTAATTAACACCAATTCTTTCATTGTTCGCTAGACGTATTTCTGCATTTGCTCGTAGCTGCGTGGATGAAAGGTTATCAACTAGCCTGCAAATTTAAAACTAAGTATTAGCAATAAAACACCTTGTCCGTGTGCATATTTACGTTTCCCATACAGCTAGGGCGACAAGGAAAAGGAGTGCTCCGTTGTTCATTCCGTTCCCTATGACGTTAGGGCGACTTGTCGCCCTGGCCGTATAGGCGAAACGTAAAAATGCTGCCCGTGTCGCACATAATAGCCATGTAAATACTGATGTACCTACTTATATTTATATATTATACATGTAATAATAAAGCATATAGATTTCAGCAGTACTTACCCGCCTTCATCCTCATCCGCGGAATCTTTGCCAGTATCCACATTTGGTTCCGGAGGCTCTACAAAAATGTCTCCGCCAATATCCTTACTATATGCCATTTCAATAGCTTCTGCGAGTGAAAACCTCTTTCTGAGAATAAAACATAAAATTTAGGTATGCTAAGCGCCTAGCGTAACCATATGGTTACACCCATATGGAAGCTACTGCCAGTACCCTACTTTCATATAAAATATTACAAATCATATGAAAAAATATTTAGTTGTTCTTAAACGATAGTTCTAAAACTATAAATTCTATAAAATCTGCGCGCCATCTCATTAGCTTGCCAAACACCCACGAAACCATCCGAATCCTAAGTAAGTTTGGTGTTACCATATGGTCACTCAGGGCGCTAATGGGTTTTAATGATGACTTACTTTCAGGAATTGGTATGTAACCCTTGCTCATTGGTAATAACAAATTTTAATTATTTTTACTTTATTTTAGTCGGAAAAATATACCCCAAACAGCATTTGGACAAAATATTTCCAGGTGAAGTCTGAACTTATAGTAAAGGAAAACATTAATATTTAAGATATTGTCAATTAAGCATTTTTAAAAGTTAAATCAAAGGGATATCTTCCTAAAAAGTCAAAAGTTTTGGAAGGTGAGCAAGTTTAAGCTTTTATCAAAAACTCGTAATGGGAGATTTTGGCGACCCAAGACGGGATTAAATGGTAGAAATGACCATTGATGATATTGAAGATAAGGGGCCTGTAAAGAATTGCTTCTTATTTCGTAATCAAACACACTTTTCAATATATTTATTTCCAATGTTTTTTTGACGTAAATCACACAAAATACTGACATGACGACAACCTCACCTTTCTTACCAGTCGCTAATAAAGACTGGTAAAAAAAGGTGTAACTAAACCTTTATGTATAACAAAATAAATAATCTAAACAATTCTTCCATCTCCCGGAGAGTTAACGTCTAATTTACAAATTTTATTGACTGGTCTTCGGTATACCGCTCCGTTTCTAGTCTTTATGTCGACGACCCTAACTTTGCCATCTTTCCCTGGAAAAGTGGCAACGACTTTGCCCATCGGCCAGTTGTTTTGTGGGAGATTTCCATCAGCAATTATAACGATGTCACCAATGTCTGCATTTTTGACAGATTCGAACCATTTTGTCCTTTTATTTAATTGCGGTAGGTATTCTTTAACCCATCTTTTCCAAAATTGGCTAGTCAATAATTGAACCTGCCGCCACTGTTTCCTAAGGTCTACATTAGTTGATTGCAGGTTGCTTCCTGGTATTGACCCACCTGAGGATCCCAGTAGAAAGTGATTTGGTGTTAAACATTCTGGAGCTTCTGGATCTACGGAAACATAAGTTAATGGTCTGGAGTTAATCAAAAATTCAATTTCTACTAGGGCAGTAGACAAAACTTCTTCTCTAGGACATTTCTCTTTAAGCATGACCTTTAAAGACGTTTTAATCGATCTGATTAATCTTTCCCAACTGCCTCCCATGTGTGAAGCCGTTGGAGGGTTGAAGTGCCACTTTATTCTTTGTGCTGATGTGTCGTTAGTAATTTTGGATTGATCTAAGTTCTCAACTCGTTCTATAAGTTCTCTATTGGTACCGTGAAAATTTGTTCCATTATCTGAATACAAGTCTGAAACAGAACCTCGTCTTCCAATGAATCTCTTCAGGGCAAGAATAAATGAATCTGTACTCAAAGATGAAGCTATTTCAATATGTATCGCTCGTGTTGTTAGACACGTAAAAATAGCACCGTATCTTTTTTCTTTTCTCCGTCCAATAGCTACATCATACGGTCCAAAATAATCCACACCAGTTCTTGTAAAAGGTTTCGAAAATACGTCATATCTGGCTTTTGGCAGGGGACCCATTTCTGGAGGTATTGGTCGAGCTCTCTTATTTTTATAATATTGACATGCTCTTGATATTTTTTTTACTTCATTTCTCAAACTGGGGATCCAAAATATCTGTCTCATTTCATTGATAACGAATTCGTGTCCTTGATGTTGTGCTTTCTCATGGTACTTTATTATTAGTAATTTAGTGAAACTGTGTTTTACTGCCAAAATTAAAGGAGAATTTATTAATGAATAATCCATTATTCTGCCTTTCATGCGTAGTAACCCTTCTTCATCTAGGTATGGAGCCAACTTATAGATGCTACTACATTTTTCAACTTTTCCATGTTTTTTTAAGTGGTCTATTTCTGTGCTGTAACATTCTCTTTGTACTTCTTTGTACCATTCCTTTTCCGCATCTTGCAGTTCTTCTACTTGTAAGGGGCATTTTACTTTATCTTTAGTTCTCAGATTTTTTAGCCATCTTAACACCCATGCTGATGTACGAATCAGTTTTTCATATTTCGAAAATCGTATTATATCTGGTAGAAAAACATTCTTTTCTTTTTCTACAACGAGTAAAACTGTATGTTTAATTTCTAAATCTTTTTCATTTACGCTATCGAACTGGAAGTCACTAATATAGTCTGAAATGTCGATATTATTTAGAAAATCTGGGCCATTAAGCCATCTGTTCATAGAAAGTTCGTTGGGTTTTAATATTCTCGTACCTTCGTCCGCGACATTTTCTTTCGTATTTATCCAGTGCCATTCTCTTCTTTTAGACAAATCTAGAATCTCCCCAATTCGATTCGATACAAAACTTTTATATTGAGTCTTGTCTGATTTTATCCACCATAGAACTGTTCTTGAATCTGACCAGTAAAAACTTTCTTGAATAGAAATTTCTAATTCTGCTAATGTATTATCCATGAGACGACTTAACATAAGTGCTGCTTGTAGTTCTAATCTTGGGATGCTTGTCGGTTTTAATGGGCTAACTTTTGTTTTTGCAACGAGAAAGGATACTCCACAACTTTTTTCTTTAAAATATTTAATATATATTACTGCACAACATGCTTTCTCACTAGCATCACAAAATCCATGAGCTTCAATTTTTGAAGAATTTGCTAATTCGATACCATAACATCTAGGAATTTTTATATCTGGTATGAGTTTAAGAGAATTTTGAATCCAGGTCGACCAACATTCATTAATTTCATGAGTTACTTCGTCATTCCAATCAATTTTTAATCTCCAAATTTCTTGTAAAATGATTTTTCCAGTGACAACCATTTTAGCTAGGAAGCCGAGGGGGTCAAATATAGACATAACGACTTTTAGAACGTCTCTTTTGGTTGGCCTTTTGTTTTTGTTTAAAATGTTCTCGTAGATTTTTTTGAGGTCGAGAGAAAACGTAAATATGTCTTGTATAGAATTCCATTGGATGCCAAGAACTTTCTCTGTCGGGTTTATTTTGTATTCTTCGAAGTTTTTAATTTTTTGCATTTTTAAGTTTTCGGGAATATGGTGTAAGATACGTTTAGAATTAGAAATAAAATTACAAATTTCAAACCCTCCGTTTTTATGTATTTGGACAACTTCTTCTATTATCTTTATAGCTTCTTCTTCACTTCTTCTGCTATCAAGGTAATCATCCACATAATGTTTGGTTAGGATCGCATTACAGGCGTCTTCTGATTGATTTTTGTGTTGTTCAGCGTTCTTATTTTTTACATATTGTGCCAGACTAGGTGAACATGTAGCCCCAAATATCATTGCTCGCATTTCATAGACATCAGGCTCTCCAGATCTCCTCATACCCCTCCAAAGAAACTTTTGAGCTTGTCGGTCTTCTTCTCTTATTATTACTTGGTGGAACATTTCTTTGATATCACCAGTAAAAGCAAATTGATATTGCCTGAATCGTAACAAAACACCCACTAGAGATGTCAGAAGATCTGGACCTGGTAAAAGCTCTGTATTTAGACTGACTCCATTCACTTTTGAAGCTGCGTCGAAAACTAAACGAAGTTTTCTTTTCTTTGAATTAAATACTGCAAAATGAGGTAGGAACCATTCGTTCTCCGTCCTATATAACTTTTCTTCTTCATTAAGTTTTCTGGCATACTGTTTCTTTGTATATTCTTCAATTTTAGAACAATATTGTTTAGCAAATTCTGGATCTTTGTCCATTTTCCTTTCCATGCAGTACAATCTGGACAAGGCATTATTTTTACTTTCAGGAAATCTAGTGAAGTCACTCTTCCAAAGTAAACCAATCTCGTATCGACCTTCTATTTTTCTGCATGTGTTTCTCATTATTTCTTCAGATCGAATCATATCTCTCGTACTTTCAGATTCTTCCTTTAAACATACGCCAAAACTATCAATTTTAAAAGAATTTTTAACTAGTTGATGTAAATTTTCATCATTATTTTCTGCATCACAGATGTGATATAAGAAATTTGATTCATTTCTTCCTATTTCAGATATTTTTCCATGTAGTACCCATCCTAGAGCTGTTTTGGTCATAAACGGGCCATTATTGGAAAATTCAATTACCTTTTTGGGAGCCAGCAGGTGGTAATTATCTTGTCCGATGAGGATAACAGGTCGTTTATTAAAGTAGGGTGTTAATAATTCTATTTGACCAATATTGGAATACTTCTGCTTGATAACTTCGATATCTAAACTTTGAAGAGGCAGTAGCATATTTTTCACTGATTTTACGTTCACAAGTTTATTAGTTTTTGCATTTTCGTACAACCCAGAAATGTTAATATTCATTTTTTGTGATTCCTTGTCTTCGTGGATTATTCCATTCGTCCACTGATAACACAGAGGTTGATTCTTACCAGATAAACCCATCGTCTTGGCTATTTCTTCATCAATTAAGGATACTGTGGAACCTTCATCTATAAATGCCAAAACAGTTAGGTTCTCGGTTTCACCTCTAATTTCAACAGGCAGCATTTTCAGAAGAACAGTGGTGTTTACATTTTTAATAAAGTTTACTTTTCCGTTTTCAGATGAACATTGAGAGGCTACCAAATCTTCGCTGAGTCTTCTGGGATGATGCAAAAGTTTATGGTGGAAAAACTTACATTGCTCAGTTCCACATATCTTCTTGGAACGACATACTTGCTTTGAATGATTGCTTTTTAGACAGCAAAAACATAAATTATTTTCTTTTACTATATTCCAACGAGTATCTATATTCTTTCTTTTAAAATCTTCACATTCATCTAGTTTGTGGTTTTCGTTTTTACAAAATACACATTTTTTGAGTGTTCTCCTTTTATTGATGGAAAAAATAGTTTCTTTCTTTCTTTCTGTATAATTATTATGACTTTCAAAACGTTTACTAGTTTGGAAGTCGATAGTACAAGAAATTCTTGCTTTTTCTCGAAGCCATTCACAGAAATCTTTTGAATTAATATTGTTTTTCTTTTTTAATACATATGCGCCCCATTCCATTCTTAAGAAATATGGTAATTTACGTAGTAGTTCCTCTAAGAGTTGTGGGTTATACATATGTCCTGTATTCTGTAAAGATTCCATGGTTGCTGTAAGATTAAACACGGTATTGGAGAAAGTGAGCATTGCATCAGGCTTTCCGCTTTTCGGAGGTGGAGCTTTTCTGGCCTTTTCTACTAGCGTAGCTATAATTACTTCTGGCCTTCCAAAAGTTATTTCTAAGGTTTCAATTATTGTCGCCAGATTAACAGGAGATAATAATAGGGGCCTAATCGTTTCAAGTGCTCTGCCTCTTAAACACTTTTGAACCCTAAACATATTTTCTTCATCAGAGAACTGACATATTTCAGAAGAACGTTTTAATTGCATATAAAAAATTGGCCACTCTTCAGGATCTCCAGAAAATATAGGAAGTTCTTTTACAAAGGTTTGCTTCAACAATAGATTATTTAAATCGGAGTTAGGACGACTAGTTTCTGGTATTGGATTATTTACTGTATTGTAGTCTACACGCTTTGGCATCCTAAACACTACATTTTCATCATTCATATGTTTGGATTCATCTTTATGACATTCAGGGTTACATGTAAAATCGTTTTTATCTAAAAATCGATTTACCTTGCTAGTACAACTTTCCTCTTCAAAAGGTGATTTACTGCGTGAGTCACTAATGTCACTAATTGATGCGTTTTCTATCTCTTTTATTTGATATTTTAGTTCTAGTTCCATTAACTTCTTTTGTCTAACCATTTTTCTCTCTTCTCTCTGGCGTTCTCTTTCTTCTCTCTGGCGTTCTCTTTCTTCTCTCTGGCGTTCTCTTTCTTCTTGTTCTTCTTCTAGAGCCGCCAATTTTTTTTCACTTACTAGTTCTAATTGCTTCAATTTTTGCTGTCTTATAGACGAACTCGTGTCTTTTGTGTTTTTAGAAATTTGTGATTTACTGTTTTCAGTCGTTTCGTTAACGGTTACCTCGACTTTAGAGGGAGTCTCCTTTTCCTTATCCTCTTTTTGAATCAAAGGCTTTTGCTTTCTTAATTCTTCTCTGAAACAAAAAGGCACCGTATTTTCTCGTTCGGGAAATCCTCTAAAATCGGACAGGCTGCTACTTCTTCTGTTCATATTTTGACTGTATTCCAACGTGCTGTTCTTATTGATGAAGGACCATGTAAAAAATTGCTTCTTATTTCGTAATCAAACACACTTTTCAATATATTTATTTCCAATGTTTTTTTGACGTAAATCACACAAAATACTGACATGACGACAACCTCCTTTCTTACCAGTCGCTAATAAAGACTGGTAAAAAAAGGTGTAACTAAACCTTTATGTATAACAAAATAAATAATCTAAACAGGGCCTGTTATGCTTGTCAAGGTACCAGAAACTAAAACTGCTACGCCAAAAAGTTTTACTATAATCGAAGGAGACCAAATAGATGCATTAAAATAGGTTAGACAGTACCTTGCATTAAGGTCAAAAAGAATTAAGGAACGCAAGTTTTTCCTTACATACCGAAATGGTAAATGCATAGCTATGCCTGTGCAGTGCGTGTTCCTTCAATCATAGCAAAATTTCTTAATTTAGAAAACGCCAAGGAATATACACGACATTGCCTACGTCAGACCTCGTCCACACTCCTTATCGAGGGTGGTGCTTCTCTTGCAACCCTTAAGCTACACGAAAAGTGGAAGAGCACTAGCGTTAGCGGAGGATTTAAAGAGGAAAGCATCACGTCGAGAAACCGAATAGTGAAACTGATAGCTAACTCTGTTACCAAAAAGAAAATCTGTTAATTAATGTTTAAATCGAGCAGGAATCCGCATGCACATCGAGAAACTCAACAATCGACTCGCAAAATTTCATAGTTGGCCCAGCTTCTTTCTCAGGAAAACTCAAAAATTGCACATTTAACATAGGAAAAACAGAATAATATTATGTAAAAAAATTGTTAAAAATAAATATAAATTTTGTTCAATATTTTCTTTTATAATAATTACCGGGCATTATGAACTTTATCGCCCGCTAATATTTCCTAGGATATTATGATGATTTATAGTTATAGCAACCGTTTCTAAGGTATCATAAGTAAATAATTGATAAATGAAAAATAAAGCAAATTTGAGGAAAGCTTATTTTAGGAAATGTTTTGTTAATGGCACAGAATCGCTATATAAGCTTAAATATTAACAAAAGCGATTTAAAACAAGAACTGTATTGTCATATATGATGAAACGCCTAGGTCCATTTTGAACCTCGAGCAAATACTCACCACCATAATTATTGTTAGCAAGAAGTTTGTATTCGACCAGTACTAACATGGTCAACACAATCCAATAGCGGCAAGAAGAAGAAAAGACCACAGAGCAAACAAAATAATTGACAATACGAGTAAATGCCTGTTGGTACGTACGGAATACTAGAAATCTGACAATCGAATCAATAGAAAAACATTTTAACATGATAGAGCAGGGGATGTAATATGGTCGTCTTCTATGATCTGTTAAACATGCGCCTGTCCTTAAATTCAAGTAAGGGCGCGGGTCCGAATATGTTGCCAAACTTGCTTTTAAGAGAATGTGCTGTATCACTTTGTGAAACTTGCTTATTTGTACCTAATTAATATCTTGCTAAGGGTGTTTTTCCTACTAAATGTAAACACTCCTATGTTACCCCCATCTTAAAGCTAGGGCGGATAAATGTAATGTCGGTAACTACGAACTAGTATGCATACAGTCGGCTAATCCAGAAGTTCTAGAGATGATGGTCATGCCCTTTATAGATCACTGCCTTACGAATGTTACTGTATAATTCCAACATGGATTTGTGGGGGCTTTCATATCAGGTACATTGGCCAATGGATATGAGGTGCACTCTATTTACACTTTGTACTTTGTATCAGATTATCTTGTTCGAAAAGCTAAAAAATATTGGAATTGGTGGGTTGTTTTTGTTATGGCTGAGTTCTTATTTGAGAGATTGTATGGTGTAGGTGAGAATGGGTGCTGTGCTTCAACTGGTTTTGAGCTGTTGTCGGATGTCCTTGAGGGGTCTCCTCTGGGCCCTATATTGTTTCTGCTACTGGTCAATCATATAGAAGAGCAGTTTAACTCAAATTACTTACTCTTTGCAAATGATCTAAATCTGTCTCGCTGTATTAAATAACACGATGATTATGCGGGTCTGCAAGAAGATCTAAACAACTTACTGAAATGGTGCGATATAAACAACTTTCATTCAAATGTATCAAAGTGCTCTTATATCACTTTTTCTAATAGAGTTCTGGAGATGGTTTTAAGAAAGTCATTTGACTTTGAAAATTTAAACTGTGTTGTTATGCTTTATAAGTACATCATATTATGTCAGATATGGATGATTCATTTAGACCTTTTTTTTCATATGGTTTTTACTTCACATTCCTCGTCACTGGTGGCATACTGGCATCCTAGATTTATTCAGTATTGCTTGACAATTAGTCAAGGAAAGACTCACACCGCAACAGCGTCTCCAAATTGTTCGGCTGTATTACGAAAATCAGCGTTCTGTGAGAAATGTTTTTCGTGCACTTCGAGCAACGTATGGTGTGCATCATCGACCTTCCGAGAACACTATTGCCAATACCATCCGCAATTTTGAGGGGCAGTGTACGTTATTGGATACTACGCGACCGAATAGACCACATCCAGCTTGTATTGAGGACAATATTGCGGCTGTGGCGGAGAGTGTGACTGAAGACCGTCAGCAATCAATTCGCCGATCTCAACATTTGGGCCTATCGTATTCGACAACTTGGCGAATTTTACGAAATGATCTAGGTTTGAAGGCTTACAAAATCCAGCTAGTTCAAGAATTGAAGCCACAAGACTTGACTTTATGCTTCAATGTCAGTCAATGGGCTCTGGAACAGCTTAATGAAGATCCGCTGTTTTCTCGTCGAATTTTGTTTAGTGACGAGGCAAATTTTTGGCTCCATGGATATGTCAATAAAGAAAATTGCCGTATTTGGGCTGATGAGCAACCCGAAGAAACTCTGAAACTACCGTTGCATCCACAAAAATGCACTGATTGGTGTGGTTTATGAGCTGGTGGCACCATCGGCCCCTATTTTTTTAAAAATGCTGCCGAACAGAACGTAACCGTCAATGGCGAGCGTTATTGCACCATGATAACAGACTTTTTGTTGCCTGAAATTGTAGCCCGTGATGTCGGTGACATTTGGTTACAGCAAGACGGAGCTACGGCACACACAGCGCGCGAAACAACAGCTTTATTGACAAATCATTTTGGTGACCAGATAATTTCGCGTTTTGGACCTGTCAACTGGCCGCCTAGATCGTGTGATATCATACCCTTGGAGTTTTTTCTTTGGAGTTATGTTATATCAAAAGTCTTCGTCGATAAGCCACCTACGATTCAGGACTTAGAAGCCAACATTACTCGTGTAATTGGGCAGACACCGGTCGCAATGCTAGAAAGAGTGATCGATTGGACCTTCCTAATGGACCGCGTACGGCGTAATCGCGGCCAGCATTTAAATGAAATTATTTTCAAAAAATGAATGTCAAGATTGTTCTTTCAGGTCATAATAAAGATTCCGCCATCCAATTCCATTTTATGTGTCTTATTTAGAATTAAAAAAAAAAGGTCTAAATAAATCACCCGTTATTATGGAGTATGGTTCTACCGTTTGGAATCAATACTATGGGACTCACAGGAGTCGCATTGAATCTGTTCAACGCAGATTTCTGTCTCGTCTTAAATATCGAAAGGGGGCGCGCGATCGTGTGAGTACTGACAAGGTGGGGAAGCGTTTTGGGTTGCATACATTGGAGAGATGCGGGAAGTATCTAGATTTGTGCTTTATGATTAAGGTAATTAATTATTTTATTAATGCATCCCATGTATTGAATACTGTAAATTTTCATGTTTCAAGTCGCAATTTGAGAAGGTGTCATCTGCTGTCCTCAAAAGGCACCATGCACAGAATATGCCTATGAATAGACTGCTTCTATGATTATTGGGATTATACTTTAAAGTTCCTGTTAGGTAAAAATGGTTTAACCCATAAACACATAAATAAAAAAATTAAAATTATTTTGACAGAGCAGACCAAGCAAGCTCATAGCAGAGCCCCATGCAATTAATCCACCAGGCAATAGAAGCCAGGTGTGAATGAACTAACCTGATCCTAATTTAACTTCTTTTCTGCAGTAAACCAGAAATATGTCGAAAATTAAACGTATCTACACATCTGGTAAAAGTTGGACCTAAACTAATCTAGCAAGTTAGTCCCTTTTTGGTGTCCTTTCAGCTTGACGCTTACGACTAAAGCGATTTACGCTGATCTTTAACCTTTGAATGCTTTAATCGTTGGGAATTCAAACTCAGAAAAGTCGTTCCAAAGTTATGTCGTTGCCTAGATATTTCTATAGTATCATTCGATAAATATTAAGCTAAACGGAAGTGTTTGGTTGTGTATTTCTACCAGGTTATCCTCTAAGTGGAATTAAGTAGATGTTTGCTGAACGATTTGGTAAAAAATACGGATGAGTCTAATTTCAAATGAAACGGTAAGGTAAACAAACAAAATTGCAGATCCTGAGAGCATCATACATAATATCCCCAGAAAATAAATGTGTGGGCGGGTATTGTCAGAAACACAATTCTGGGCCACATTTTTTTTACGATAGCGTAAATGGACAGAAATATATTCAGCTGTTGCGAGACTTTCTTCTTACAGCACCACAATGTTCTATAAAGTAATCCAGATGAGAATCCAGGAAATGAAATTTCAACGACATGTCACACCCTAGGTTTTGGTAACATATAAGAAGTTGGGCAACCAGGTCTTTATAGTTTTCTAGCTGCATTCCAAGCACAATCGCCATACCTTTTAAATCCCCACAAATTTTCCAATTATATCTTTTATATTGTATGGTCTCCAGTAACAGTTTCAAATTGCTATACGTTTTTCTCATGTGGACTGCATGACCAATTGGGACTGAAGGCAACTTATTTCCATTATGGAGTAACATAGCTTTAAGACTTACTTTTGAGGAATAAATGAAAAGTCTCCAGTCTTTTGAATCATAGTAGAGATTTAAAGTTGGCATTAATCCCTCAATGTCCCTACAGGCTACCTAATTGTTTTCTATGTTTAGAAATGGTGTTAGGTTTTTCTGACGGCTTCGGTACACAGAAACTTTTACTTCATCTTGAAGTAAGTTCCATTGTCGCAATCGAGAGGCCAGTAGTTTGAAATTTATTCTTAGGCAATTCCAAATCCAAGGTCACTTAATTCACTTTGAATTATTTTGTGAGGCTTTTTACTGGGAAGTTCACAGACAAAATCGGAGTCTTGCGAGGTTGATGGGCCGGCGACATTTTCCACTACACTACCGTTTGAATCCATTGAATCATCATCAGAATCCAGGCTATATTCCTGAGGTAGATTAGGTACAGGCAACTCGTCACTATGAGGCACCGAGCGTATGGCGGATTGTAAATTTGGATACTGTATCGCAGACCATTTTTTCTCCGAAAAGCCGTTTTTGATGGGAGGTGTCAAAGAAAAGTAACGGTCAGTAACATGGTCTTACGGTTGTCGCCAGATCATATGAACAGCAAAGGGCATCTTTCACGCTTTTTTACACTTAACCAGCCGCGAATGTTGGACGCACATTTGTAGCAGCAGATATGGGGAGCCCAATTTTTATCCTGGTCTCCAAGTTTACAGCCAAAATACAAGTGGTAAGCCTTTTGTAGTAAAGGGCTAAGTATACGTTTTTGTTTCACAAAAGTCACTTCACTACACATGTAACAAAAATGATCCGGCCTATTTAAACAAAACTTGGTCAATACTCACTAATTTCTCAAATACGAACAGCTCTCAATCAACTGGTGGTTGAAATACAACTAACTAACAATTTAGGATTTATGTTTTAAACCCCTTATAAAGTACACGTGGTATAATAAATCCAGGTACTTCTCATTTAATAGTCGAATTTTCCCATATATTACGGGCAGGTAGGTAATTATCATAATTAGCATGGATCTATAAAACCGGAGCCAACTGAGACTTTTGCAAGACAGATTGTTAGTTAGTACAATAAAACAAGCAAGATTTTGCAATTTTGGTATCGGACACATTTTTGCTGTTCCTCTGTGTAACATTATACTAGCTTTCATCATCGGGTCGCATTCATCAGACAATTTGGATTTTCCCAATTTAAGGCACAAAAGTTGAAGTTAAAAGTGGTTAGCTATTAAGTCAAATAAAACATACCCACTTTCAGTATGTCAACCACAAAAATCCTAAAACACACTCCTTAACACAGTTCCACGAGAACGCAGCACCTGATCCTAAAAGCTAACCGTCTCTTCCGTCACTCAGCTTTCATTTTATCATAATTAGTGACCCATTACCGCTAAAAAAGACAAGGGATGGGTCCATCGCGCCGTAAGAGCTTCTGTTTATCGTGGCGTTAATACGGTTACGTCAAATTACGTCAAACAATTAACGGTAAGTATGTGTTGTTCGCCTGCGGCAAGAAGTAAGCAAATGACGCCCGTCAAGTTCGGTTAAACCGCGTCGTTCGAGCGTCAATAATTAAACAGGAGAAATGTGGGCTTCACACGGGATATACTTGGGATATTGGGAAGGTGTCGGGGATATGCGCCATTGGTTTGGGGTTTATCCATAGTGGACAAAAGAAATTAAGAAAAAAAGATAGATTTTATTTTCAATTTGCTCCTTAATATCTGCAATTTCTTCTGGACCTCTTGGTAATATATAGCTGGTATGGCCTAAGTAGCAAAAGAGGTCACAAATACCTTAGTAGCAGGACTGGCGACTAAGAAATAGTATTTGCCTAGTGCTCGCTACTTATAACCACCACTTTATAGTAAAAGCTACCATAAACTCTATATCAACAGCCGCCGTTACGAACATGCCACTTTAAGTTTGGAATTATAATACCCATTTGGAACGGCGACAATTATATTTTTATTATAGTAAATGGAACTACCCATTTACTAATAAAAGTAACTGGAACTTAATAGTAATAAAGTAATAGTGGCAGGTACTATTCAATTTTACCATTATGCTTTTATAAGGTAGCGGTTCCATAGCGAGTAACTTACTTGGTAACAGCTACCTTTTCGGGACCATTGCCCTAAAATATAAAGTTAAGTAGCTCTTAAGAGATATTGAAGTTGCCGGACGTCCCGAAAACTTTAAAAGTCACTATTAAGTGACTGTTACTATTTGAAAGCCACTAAAGAGTCGCAGTTACTTAAATATTATAACTTTATAGTTGCAGCAACTTTTAATAAGAAATCTGCCACTTTAAAGTCACTACCGTCTAGCCGGTCATTTTTAAATGCAATAAATCGTCGTCATTGCATACCTTTAATTATTTTTTTTTAATTTTCTCTATATAAATAAAACAAATCAATCTTTTTTTTTTTGAAAAACACAAACTTAAAATAAGTTTGTGTACAAAGTTGTGTCCTATCTTTTCCGTCAGACCCAATCCTTGGACGCGTTTCGCCGTTTACGGCTCTTCAGCAAGGCTCCCAACGTACTTTGCCCGCAATGGGCCGCCTTGCCAGCATTTGAACCTATACGCTGCCCTGGTTGGATTGATACGTGTGGTTGCCACGAGATGTAGCCACGTGCTGCAACTCTCATTCGTGAACTTACATTTCTGTGTTAAAGCACTTTGAGGTCCCTTACCTTTCCGTCAGACCCGGAGCCTTGCTGAAGAGCTGTAAACGGCGAAACGCGTCCAAGGATTGGGTCTGACGGAAAGGATAAGGGACAACTTTGTACACAAACTTATTTTAAGTTTGTGTTTTTCAAAATACATGCTTTCGGTAAGCTGAACCGATACATTGGCTTCCAGCGACACCCAACGTAGTTTGCCCGCAATGGGGCCGCCTTGCCAGCGTTTGAACCTATATGGATTCTCGCTGTCTTGGTTGGGTTGATACGTGTGGTTGCCGCAAGATGTAGCCACGTGCTGCAACTCTCATTCGTAAAAATCAATCTTTTATTGCGTTTTTCTACTGTACTGTAAAAGCCCAAATAAAATAAATTGTATATTTCAGTAGCAGAAGTAATTTTTATTTTTTGTTATTTTTTTTGTTTAAATTCTTTTATAAATATAATTGTTTCGAGGGCCAAACAAAATTTTCCCGCAAACTGGCCACCCCTTAGTTTAAAGTTTGTTTTCGTTTGTAAAATTAACCTCTTGTGGTGGCTAAAAACGCACTTACAGTTTGATCAAAGTTTAATCACTTTAAAGTGGTAATCTATTCATATCAATTACAACAAAGGACCTATTTTTAGCAAACAACGATGCATGCCTTCAGGTTGTGGTTGGAAAAGTAAAAAAGTATTTTAAAGTGGTGGCTACTAGGCAGCTACGTGGCAAAGTAATTCCCGCTACTGTTCTGCGACTAAAAAGTATTTCAAGAAAGTAAATAAATAAGTTCCAGGACCTACCCGAAAACTACGAACCTACGAAGCTACCTCAAAATTGTTCCCCATTTTGGTGGCCATTACGTAGCTGCTACTTGGCTACAGAACAGCCGGTCAATTAAATTTTGAAATGGGCAATCGATGGTTACAATGGTTAATTAGTTAAGCTAGGTACTAATGATATAAAATACATAAAGTACGAATAAAGAGTCGGTCCATAGTTCCCAAAGAGACCTGATATAAATTAGGAGATAAAAAACCCAAAGTCTTGGTCTCAAATTTTATAAAAGTTTTAATATGCTGTCGATAAGTTTATGTAGGTTACATGTTTCGCCTTCTCGGGCATCATCAGACCTAAAATAATTGAAAACCTAATATACAAAGGGTCTCTAGGCTCTACGAGTAAGAAAAGTGAGGTTAAAAATATGTAAAAATATAAAAATAAAAATACAAAAAAATGTATAAAAATTAAACTAAATAAAAACGAAAAACACAGAAAACACAAAAACTATCAGTTTACCTAATCTAACAGTAAAAATGTAATAAAATTTCTTAATAGATACAAACTGTCCTATAATATAATACAATCACCTAATAAACAAACTTGCAATTTTCGTTCTGTTACGTTCTTTGGCAATATTTCCTACCATCTAGCAAAGTTCTTCAAGCCATTTAACATCTCAATTGCTTTTAAAACTAATAATTCCCTTAAAAAACATCTAGTGAAGACCAAAGACCCTGTTGATAAATTCACTAAATCAGGTGTTTATTCTATTCAGTGCGATGACTGTCCAGCTGTTTATGTCAGCCAATCAGGACGTAAAATCTCAACTAGAGTTAAGGAGCACATAAAGCAGTACGATAAATATAAGGATTCAGATATATCGGTGACTAATTCAGCCTTCGCTGATCATTTACTTTCAGCACAACACCATTTTTCAGCACCTGAAAACATAAAAATATTGCATGAATGTGATAAGGGCAGGAAGTTGGATTTGTTGGAGAAGATGGAGATCACTAAAGCTAAGAGGAGTCCAATTCTTACTTGCGTTAACGAGGTGTTTAATTTTGAATCCAACTTAATTTTTAATAACCTAAAAGTAGAATTTTAACAACAACAATCCCAGTAGTTTCCCCGCCCCTTTTCTATATGTCATTTGTCAATATTTTTCTTCTTCTTTCCCTATGAAGGACTTTGTTCTACATGGACATGAGTCGAACTCAACCATTCAATTCTTTTTGTTTTCTAAGGTATTTCAGTCACCTCCAACAATAATTTACTGAAAAACTTTTCGCTGTTCGCCCCAGAGCACGGTTTAGTTCCAGGATGCATTCAACCTCTGTCATTATTTTTATCTTTTGTGTTATGTCATATATTTTAGCGCCATTACTGTATTTTTGTAAAGATGTTTCATTTTTACTGTTAGATTAGGTAAACT
This sequence comes from Polydrusus tereticollis, assembly GCA_963920685.1. Lineage (NCBI taxonomy): Eukaryota > Metazoa > Arthropoda > Insecta > Coleoptera > Curculionidae > Polydrusus > Polydrusus tereticollis. Next base: position 113,853,941 of record OY987328.1, read on the forward strand.
GATAGTTTTTGTGTTTTCTGTGTTTTTCGTTTTTATTTAGTTTAATTTTTATACATTTTTTTGTATTTTTATTTTTATATTTTTACATATTTTTAACCTCACTTTTCTTACTCGTAGAGCCTAGAGACCCTTTGTATATTAGGTTTTCAATTATTTTAGGTCTGATGATGCCCGAGAAGGCGAAACATGTAACCTACATAAACTTATCGACAGCATATTAAAACTTTTATAAAATTTGAGACCAAGACTTTGGGTTTTGTAACTCCTAATACATAAAGTACATTTGCAAGGCATATTAACCACTGGTGGTGTTAAAAGTTGATTATTTATAAGATTAGGCACCTATAATAACCGCTGGTGGTGTACTACTACAAACGTCGTTATATTGTTTCGTGATGCTTATGTAAGTTGATGTAGCTCACTTTGCGGGGCAGCGTGCTTCCGCACCATGTCGCACACTTATCGGCCCAAATAACCAATCTTGGATGTTTACCAGGGCCATCTCTAGGCATGGGCCCACTGGGCCCGGGCCCGGGGCCCCCGGCCACGGGGGGCCCCGCCGATACCTCTACGGCTGACAGAATTTCTTAAAAAGGCTTGTGTATTAACACTATTAACAATAATTTGTCTGTAATTAGAATAATGGTAATCTGCGATATCTGTTGGTAAGTGGCAGTATATAGTATGGAGAATCTTTGGCGTAGGGCGTGGCGCTATCACACATAGATCATAGATGGCAGGCGCGGGTTATCGGAATGTAATGGAATATAATAATATCACCTGTTTTAAAATCCGTTGGCCGTTGCCACAGCTTCCTTTACTTCCAAGCTATGAAGGACAAAGTCTGGCAACGTTGCAGGTAGACCGATGATTCGCTATTTTTGTTTGAGCTCTTATGCTTGTGATTGTGAAGTGCATCGACAAGTCTTGACGCATGCGTTGTTTGTTATTTTCCCGAGTTTTAGTTATCAATGTTATCATTATAGGAAAATCTTAAGGTTAGTTCCAATGTTTGTTTAACTGGCAAGATGTTTTTATTTGCGTACGGCAAGGTTTCAAAAAGGGACGATTGGACTACCCCAATATATTTAAAAAATTATTTCAACGTAAACTAGCTAAAGAAATTTGTGACTTGGCTTGATATATATATGGCATAACGATCCAGAGGAGATGGGTTTAACTAGGGACACTTATGAGGCTATCGAAAAGTAAATTTCTAGATTTTAATAGTCCAAAAAAAGGGCGTGGCACCTAAAAAAAAATTCCCTGCGGCGCTTTTTTTAACAAACAAAGATGGTAGAGGGGCCACAACGCCAAAAATGCCAGGGGCCCCCACATACCTAAACACAGCCCTGATGTTTACACCATACCTGGCGGGATTGGTGGGTCATTACTTAAAAAAAAAGAGGTTAGGAGTAATTATTGAACTAAAATAAAATGAATATTTGGGCATGGGCTTAGAAGCAAGAATGTGTTTCCCTCTTTCTGTAATACATCTACCTTTTCACATCTCCTTTTCTTACTTAGCGGTGTAATATTCCGATATCCCAAAAACTACAAGTCCGTAGGTATTCCAAACGCTGAACGCCGAATTTAAAACTGACCACCCCAATCAACCAATGTTGTTTTTTGAAAGTTAATATTTTGAAGTTTCGTCGTAAAAACCAAAAGATAATGGGTACAGTTTAATGGTTGATATAATTTATTTTCATTATTAAATAGTATTAAAATTGACTGCTATTAGTTATTTATGTATCTAGGGAATTATAATGGTCTTAATTACCGAGGGCAAAGTTTACGTCCCGAGGGCCTTTGGCCCGAGGGACAACAATTGCCCGAGGTAATTGAGACCCTTACAATTCCCGTGATACATAGATAATTTTATTTCTGACCGATTTTAGTAACATTTTGTTCATTTTTAAAGTGGAATAAATGTTTCAATAGATGACAATCAAATTGACATTAGATGTCAATCGTTTGATTTTATGTCAAAATTTTCTTAATATCCCAAGGGAGTTATTACCCTTATAATTCCCGCGTAACTAAGACGTTATAAGCTAATAGTATACCGGTCAGAAATAAAATATAATAAGTATATAATATAATATACTCTTATACAAAATATGAGTCAATTATTATATTTTTCCTTTAACAATGACCAACAATTACATTTCTAGTAAGGTGTGTATGATCTTAAGGCCTTGCGCAGCCATCGTAGTAGGTGTTAGTAGCTGTCGCTGAGTTTCAGTCTGCTAGGGTTACTCAGATTGGTCAATTCCAGTTTCCCAAAATGAAAGGAAAAATGCTAATTTATACATAATATAATATAGTCTGTTACGGTTTGGTTATCTATGTTAAGTTTTCGGTTTTAAATTATTAAAGTATCTATGTAGACTCTCAGCTTAAACATTAATTACTAATTTAATTACCTGTTAATAGCTAATAGTTTCACTACGTTCAGTTTGAAACCTTTGTTGATGTTTATATTCCATGAATGTTTTCTATCTTGTAGGACGTAGCCAAGTGGATTGATTTCTATTCTTTTGTTTCATACTACTTGTATACAGGTCTTAATTCAAATCCTTGTTTTACTTAATTAATAATTTATGAACTTTTTAAGTTATCAATAGAAATAGCTTCTTAACCTTGTATATAAGATGTAGGTCAAATATTATAGCTGTTGTGAATCAGCTGTTTAAGAAAATCAATAATTTGAGACAGCTCAGGTGTCATTCGATAAGATTGACAGTTTAATGGATTTTCACGACAAAGTCTGGTTATTGAGGCGTATTTTTACGGTTGCGTTGGTTGACGTAAGTTGCCTTACTTTTTGTATGGTGTTAAAGGGGTTATAGTTTTCATGGATTGGTATGACTAAGTTGTCGACAATTTTTGGTAACCATGTTGGAGACAGAACAATATCCGGCCCTTTCGACAATGGACACTTAAAGTAAAAGCACGTTTGGGGAAGCAACTCCCGAATTTTAGTTTTCTTGGGCAGGGAAGGCCATCTGGTGCCGATAAAACTTTCACAAATGCATTAAAAATGATATGGCATTGTAGTTTGTCTATAAACTCTAGCATGTAATTACCCTCGATGGGTCTTACGAAAGTGTTCTCTTTCATTTTGTACATCTAAAATTCGATTTTAGGGTTTTTTTGGTAGCGGCTGAAAGTTCGAGTTCAAACTGAAGTAGTAGTTTTCTTCTATTGGAGCTGCCTAGACGAGGGATGTGCCAGTTTTTGAATCTTTGGAGACTAGCAGTGTAGCAGTATCCACGTTGGTTGTTTGAGGGACCATGTGTGTGTGTTTTACTGAAGATAGAATATTTATGAACTTCGGGTAGTACATAAAGTTTCAGCTAAGTAACATTTTTCTTGAGTAATACGGAACCTTGGGAGTAACCAGTAGATGACAGAAAAGCGTGAAATCAACCTTTGCTATATTATTTCTGGTAGCGTGAATGCTATTATCAAGATAATGCTTTTCTGTGAACACCTGAGTACTATGGTGCAATCAGGGTAACGAACCTCACTACAAATTAATAAATCATATACACTGTGATCATTTCTCTTTAAAAACTTAGTCATTTAAAATCTTAATATTTTGCATTTGCATATTGTTCAATATACAGTGTTTTGATAAAGTTTTGCGCTCATATTATGAACAGAACTTGTGCATTATAAACGTATAGCGTATGTCGACATAGCGTTAAGACGTCATAATAGTCTCTAGTTGTTCAAAACGTTAGGTAGTCTGTTACAACTAATTTCGTTGTAAATATAGTTACAATTGTTAATTATAAAGTAAATATTTTTGTTTCCCGGCTAAAAACTTTAACGCTTGTAACTTTAATATTTTAGCATATCTATTCCCGAGTGGCTAGTATACCTTTTGAGTAACCACAGGTACCTACTCGTTAAATTTTGTATTATAGTTTAACGCTGCTTTTATGGTAAATTTAGTTAGTTTTGAGAGGTTCTTGTACAGACCTTTCGGAAATTCTAAGTCTGGGGCAGGTGTATTTTGATTCATATATCACCATGTCCTGGATGTAGGTCTATGTGGCTACCAGACCAGACTGCACAGTCATTTTCACGTTGTAGGTCTGACAGTTGCCGTCTAGTGCAAGGCCTTGTCAAACAGGGTTTGACTTTTACTTATTCTTCTGATGATAACTTTGTAATTTAAACCTTCAAAACTTTTATCTCAAAGCCACTTTGTTTTTACATTTCACTTATTTATCTTTTAACTTTAGGTACCTATTGTCCACCAAAGTAAGAGAAGCTTGCATTTATAAATCCAAGTAGCCAAAGGCCTAACACGACATAAGAAATAAATATTTGTATTGGCCTCTGCTAAAATTTGGCTTTTATTTGAAAGACAGCGACTTTGAGGGACTTAAGTGAATGAGAGCTCGTAAGAACCTATTGTAAACCGATTGTGACGTAATTGTTTTACATCCTATTTTGTTTTTTTTCTGAGGCCAAATACTAAAACATTCAAAGGCTTTTAAGTAAAATAAAACTAAGGATGCGCCTTCAGGAATTGACTTTAACTTACTTATATAAGAGTGCAAAACCTCTCAATCTAGAAACAAAATAGCGAACCTAGCCTGAGTTGAGCTAGCTAAGGGGTGAGTTTTCAGGCAGCACAACATAGGTCATGTTTGGGGACTGTTGTCTGAAGTACATCCTACAGGGCGTAGGGTTGTCAGAGTAAGAGTGGATAGGTTCCCTTATCGCAGTATATTTTGGGTTATCCTAAGGTTACAAGTCCTATTAAAAAAATGACATAAAAATTACATTTTTTCGTTAAGAACAATTATAAACAATTAACTAACCAGAATGTTTATCAAAACTGACACAAAGATTGGCCTTCTGCGTTGGAGCCCTTTTCTGTGGCTGCTTTCCCTTGCCTGCGGAAAACTATAATTAATATCACTGGTTCTATGCGAGTTAGTTTGCAAACACATTCTGAACATTTAGTGCAGAAACAGCCCCTAAATGTTGCATTTGGGTTATTTATTTTTAAATTTAGAAAATATTAGTTGGCTTGTTTTAACAGTAAATGATGAAATATGTTCACTTTATTCACACAAAGAATTGCAATGCGCCCACCGAGTTTTCTTGATCATATAAAAATCTGAATAAACTAGAGCGAAGCCAATTAAGTACACATGCATCTTCTTGAAGTGTCTATATTACACCTATATGAACTCAGCAAAACAATATAAAGTTGAAACAATTTTTGCTTCGACATTATCTTGCATGCAAATTTGCATGAACAAACTTTAGAATGAAGCAACAGCATTTTAAACTACCGATGGTGTTAATATGAAAGCAGATTGATTTAGGTATAGATTTATATACGTAAGGTAGAGAACTTATTAACGAAATAATTTAAATTAAAAACAGGATATTGATTTCCTAAGGCAAAAGGATATTATAATGCATTAGTTGTTTCTGGTAATTCCTGTATATGATTTCCGTGGCGCAAAACGGGAACGGTAAAAGTACAAATATTATTAATAAAAACGATATAACACAAAATTTTACTAAAACAAAATATCGACAAAAGAACCAGTGTTAGTTTAAATTTAGATCTCGGAGTAAATAAGATCAATACAACTAATCGATAATAAGTATTAGAAGGAGACAGCTCTACAATGACATGCTTATGTGACCAAACTACCAACTGAATGTACCGAATAAGTGAATCGGTCCTGTGCAACTCTGAACTCATGTCTGAGAGTTGTAAAGACAAGCACCATTGGGCGACACTTTTCAAGCGATAGAAATAGCAGCACTCAAGTTCGGCTTTACATGAGATGACAGCTTAATTGCCGCTTTCTCTTGTCCTTACCAGAAATCGTAGTCCCCCTCGCCTGAAGTTGGCGTACGTCCAATGAAAAGCTTCATACCCCTGAAGCGAACTAACATGTCCTTCATAGAGGTAAAGTTAAGTAAGCATTTAATCCCATCTCGTTTTTTTTAAGAACTACGGCTTGTGACGAACCTGACGTTTGAAGCTAGGAACACTGCTTTGTCCGTCGTAATTAAAAATGGACAGTAAATACAGATTTTGTAATTTAAAAGTGTATTTATCAAAAAATCTGCAAAAAACTTTTGTAAAGATGTTTTAATAAAATCAATTATTTTTGCTGTCATTTACGACTGTGATATAGGACCGTGACGCAACCTGATATTTTTATATATTTAAAACTTGCCATAAATCAGAAAAAATTAAATTAAAATTTCCAATATGTTAGACTTAAGCTACGTCTCTTTGGCTTTGTATAATTTTAACTACGTATAAAAAAGAAATTAAAGGTAACTGAAGAGACCCATTTATAACTTACGTTAGAAAAAAATTAGATCGCATAAGCCGAACCAGCCAAACTCCTATACGCATAACGCACTTTTACTACTTAACAGAAAACTTAACTACCTACTTGTAATAAAAAATAAGTAGAATAAAATACTTTTCAAAAGTAACGAAGTTGTAGTTTCCTATGGCATAATGAAAAATATATCTTAGTTACTTTAAGTAAGCTCTACAGTGTTATAAACAAACAACTTTTTTAACATATTTTGACATTCAATAGTGCTCCTGTTCTGAAGAATTTGTGGCTTTTTGACAAAAACCTATAAAATGATCAAAATCAGGTTAACCATACTGTACAGACATTCTTGATTTTCCTAATCTATAAAATATTGACTTAAAGATCCACTAACTTTATTTTATTCCCGTTGGTCCCAAATTGATAAATACATGTATTTTCTTTAGATCCTTGGGCAGCCAACCAGAGAATCGAATCGATATTGAAAAATGGCACGCACCGTACAAGACCCATATCAAATTGACAGCTAGGCGGACTGCCAAGAAGTTTATTTCACAGAAAGCTGTAATTAGCGACCAATAAATTTTCACGTCTAAAAAAGCACGAATAAGGAATTTTCGCGAACTACCCGTTATCAGCTTAATTTATAGGTTTAGGAAGGTATTCGTATCCTTATTTGAGATATATCCCTCTCTTATCGATGTTATTTATTTTTACTAAGAAATATCAAAGTAGTTGGCATAACACGATCGAAATGAACATTCAGAATCTAAAAGTGCAAGTGCTGGCCCAATCTCCAATCATCAAAGCAGAATAAGGGACGACCGAAATAGAAAGGTGGCCTAAACAATCAAAGAAGGAGAAGGCTACCAACGAAAAATTATTAAAGCACATGAAAGGCTTTAACGTCTAGATTAATAAGATACCTTATCGATTGTGTTACCCACGTTTGGAATATCGCAATAGAACATTATGGGGAATACCGGCGGTAGCACTGAACATTTCCAAGACCTTTGGACCTTAGTAACTGCTGGAGTATAGCATAAGCTCCTAACAACCGTTCTCTGCTACTGGACGGTTTTATTTCAGATACATGCCGTAGTTCCTTAAAGTTCTATATTGCCACCTACCACCTTCTCACTATACATTAACGATCTTTTGAATAAAACTAAAAATCCTTCGCTGACGATAGCACACTTTGGATACTTTGGATGCGCGAACATTCACTACAATGCACATCTCTATAGGCAGGAAGAAGTCTCACATCTCAACAAAGACCTGGAAGAAATTCTGTCTTGAGGTGACAATAACCAAGTAGAATTTAACTCTGGAAAACCCAGGCGGCAGTTTTTTCTAAAAACGTTAATGTTGAAGAACAGAATACAGTCATGACGGGACACTCGACTCCCTTGGCATCATCCATTCGTTTATTGGACGTCAATTTGGATAGTCATATGTCTTGACATTGCGGCCATTGCTAAGGCAGCCTGGTAGAAGCTTGGGCCATTTTTCCGGACTAAGAAGCTCTATACACCCCAGCAGCTTTCGATGCTATATAAAGCCTAATTTCGATCATCGCTGAAATACTGCTCACATATCTGGGACTCTACTCCTAAACATGCCCTGAGATTGCTGGATTCCATTCAAAGAAGAGCCATTTGCTCGATCGGTGATCATGATCTGACCAACTCACTGAAAAGCCTTGAACATCAAAGGCAGGTTGGTGGCTTAAGCCTCTTTACAAATATTTTGCATTGTAGACGAGCCACTGCAGCCCACCTGTAGGTGGTTCAGCTTAGGGTCCCACCAACAAAGAATTATTTTATCTTGAGGACATCGTCACTTCGGAACGAACTCCCTGAGGCCGTGCTTCCCAAGGAGGATAATCTCCAAAGATTCAAGACCAACTTGAATAGTTTTCTGCGCACACGCAGCACTTGTAGAGCGCCATAAAGGATTTATCCCTGCACTGCTGTGCCTGATCACAACAAGAAAGGAGATCATAAAAATTATTTATTTTTGTTTTCTAATAATTGTTACCTTTACTTACCAAAATTAGTTATCTTTTTTATTTTCATGTTGCTTTTCTTTATTTCATTCTAGACCTACACCTGGCTGTTTATGCAACGTTTTATAATTATTCTAAGAGGTAATGTCCAGACACTGGCCCTTTTCTATTGAACTAAGATAAACAAGATCACATAGTATAACAGTTGAGGACATTGGTCTTTTTTATGATTAAGATAATATGTAATCTGAGTACTTAAGCAGAATCATTGGCAAGGCATGCAATTTTTGTACATAGGCCCTTTTTCTACCAAGCTTCAGCTTTGATTTCTGATTATTTTACAAAATAAGAATTTTAACGCAAACATACAGTACATTGCATAATATATTATGTTAGTATGCACATGTAGTATACATATACATATTGGTAAGTTGGCTTAATCTGATTTGGTTTTCGCTTTCCTGTACTTCTTATTTATGCATTAAAGAACAAAAATAAAGTTGTGGAGAAAATATTTGTTTGTGTATTTTTTGGATTAAGCTAAAGTAGGCGGATTATTGGTGAAACATTCATTCGTCCAAAGTTCGGAAATATTCTAAAACAACCTCAAAGGCTTAGAATATTTAAGAACTCCTTTTGTTTAAAGAACGACATCACTCTGGAATGACGGGTGTGCAATAGGGGAAGCTTGTGATAATGTAAATTGACTTGGAGTTTGCTTAAGTTGAACTTATACAGGGTGAGTCGGGAGGAATGGGCCTAACCCCAAGGGTGTAATCTATGCATCAAAATAATAACAAAAAACTCAAATGTTGTTATCCAATATTCATTTGTTTTCAAGTTATAAGGCAAAAACAAAATATTGCATTAATTTAGCTTTCCTGTAATAAATGTTATTATTGTTTGCTTTTGATTGTTGTGCTGTCACTATCCTATTAGTGTCAGTATGAAGTGTTACATTGATTCACCGTTAACTTTCGGATACGTATCATTTTAATTTTATAAAATGCCACACATTTAGGTTTTTATTTATGGTTTGTAAAATGGGAATGCTACAGCGGCTTCTGAAGAATATCGTGAACGATTTCCACATAAAAGAACACCGAACAGAAAGGTCTCTATCAGAGTTTTCAACAAACTCTGCGAAACTGGAACGCCTCCAAGTGCTAATGTAACATCCGAACGAGCCATTCAACAGGATTTAGAAGAAATAGAAAATGTTCTAGCTTTAGTAGAAGAAGATGCGACGAGAAGCTCACGTAGAATTGGAATTCAGTTGGGGATTCCCCAAAAAAGAGTGATCAATACGCTTCACGAGCAAGGCTTATGCTCGTACCATGTAAAGCGTGTACAGAATCTTTAACCTGGAGACTACGCCAAGCGTATGCAGTTTTGTGAGTGGATAATTAATAATCGTCATCTTTTACTGCACGTACTTTTTACTGATGAGGCTACATTCACCTGTGACGGCATCAATAATAATCGAAACTCCCATGTATGGTCGGAAGAAAATCCTCACGGAATAGTCGAAAGTAGTTTTCAACACATGTTTTCAGTAAACGTGTGGAGCGGCATGATCGATAATAATTTAATTGGCCCTTTTCTTTTGGAAAATCGCCTTATAGGGGATCACTACTTAAGTTTATTACAAAATGAATTTCAAGGACTGCTGGAGGAGATTCCTTTAAACATCAGAATTGAAATGTATTATCAACACGACGGAGCGTTTGGTTTGGTCGCGGTGGTCCTATTAGTTGGCCTCCTAGATCGCCAAACCTCACGCCGTTGGACTCCAATTTATGGGGTTGGTTAAAAACTGAGGTTTACAAAGTAAAAGTTGATACTAGGGATGCATTAATTAGACGCATTAGAAATGCTGTACTCAATATTAAAGAAAGGCACGAATCAATCAGAAGATCCACGCGCGCCTTCGTAAACGAAGCAGGAAATGCTTGAAAGTCAATGGCGGTCTTTTTGAAAATTTACTAAACCAATGATTTATTTAAAACAATGATAATGTTGGATATTTTTGTTTAACAATATTATTATTTTATTTAACGCTGTAACTGGAAAACAAATGAATATTGGATAACAACATTTGAGTTTTTTCTTATTATTTTGATGCATAGATTACACTCTTAGAGTTAGGCCCATTCCTCCCGACTCACCGTAAACTTAAGAAGTGTGATTGAAGATGGTTAGTTTTGAAATAAAAGCACTGCATTATAATGATATAAGGTGAATCATTTTCTACGCGGACGCACTGTTTACCGAGCGCTCTAAAGTAATTTTTTTACTGCTGAAAAAAAGAAATTAAATTAAGTAATTAATATTTCTATTCACCTCCATTATCTGATATTATTGGACAAAGTATTTGCCACAACTCAAAATTATCATTTTCTTGTTCTCCTTCCATCACATCCGCCCGTAGGGATTAGCCCAACTCGGTGGAGATTGATATGCGCTGTTCCCAAACTTGATAGTCGGCGTATAATCCAAACCATAATGTTGTAGAATGTATTCATTACTTCGCATTAAGTCGCAAAAGTTATTTGTTACTCCCGATTTTCATCCCTCTGTGTCGACGGGAACGCTTCATCCGTTCGTTGTCTTTGGTTTGTTTTGTTGGGGTTCGCTAGATTAATTTGTTAATTTTTGGGTAATTTAGGGTGTATTTTAAATGACAGAGGTCATTAGTTATTTTCTCGAACTAATACAATATTTAATTAGAATTAATTAATTATAAGGAATCGTTTTTCCTAATTATAAATAATCAGTAAAAGAAAGGTTTGTCGATGTTTTAAGAGGCACCTAACTTGAAATCTTCTATATTCTAAATCAATTGGAGAGAATAGAATATAGCAGAAAATTATTTATTATGCAGCTAAGCTAGAAAAACAGCAGAAAATAATAAAAATTGTCATAACATTGCATAAAAGGTAGTAATCTTTAAGAGTTCTTCCATGCTACCTTTATATACCTCATCTAATTTAAGATTGATAATGAGTGTCATCGGAGTTTATTGTAGTTAAACCCTACGGTTTTTGAAATATTTCGTATTTTGTGAAAATGTAGTAACAATTTTTTAATGATTAAATTCTCAATCTGTATTTTCTATTTTCAAAACAAATTCACAATAGAGCCTACCAACTGATTAGGTGTTCGCAGAAAAGGCTTATCTTTTTCACGCTTTCATGTCACCTACTGGGTACTCCCAAGGTTCCGTACTACTCAAGGAAAATGTTACTTAGCTGCAACTTTATGTGCTACCAATAGTTCATGAAGACTCGATCTTCAGTAAAACACAAACAGTCAACGTGGATACTGCTACAGTGCTAGTCTCCAAAAATTCAAATAGTACCTGGCAACTGGTACGTCCCACGTCCAGGCGAATTCAATAAGAAAACTAGTACTTCAGCTTAAACTCGGACTTTTAGCCTCTACCAAAAAAATAAATTTGTGAAAGTTTTATCGGCACCACATGGCCTTCCCTGCCCAAGAAAACTAAAATTCGGGAGCTACCTCCACATAAGTGCTTTGACTTCAAGCGTCCATCGTCGAAAGGGCCGATATTGTTCTCCTTCCAACATACCAAAACAACCGTCGACAAATTAGTCATACCTATCCATCAATACTATAACCCCTTTTAATAACAAAACCTTGACAACCCGCGTCAACCAACGCAACCGCAAAAATACTCCACAATTAACCAGACGTGGTCGTGAAAATCCACAGAACTCTCAGTCTGACACTGAATCACAGCAGTCAAAACCTTTCACCTACATCTTATTTATATAGAAGGGTAAAAAGTTATTTCTATTGATATATACAGGGTGTTACAAATTCGACATACGAGCACTGGAATCTCGGAAACCATAGGAGTTAGAGAAATGGTTAAATGGGGGCAAAGTTATGCAATTCGGTGCTGATTAAAATGCCGCTTTAAAAGCTTTAAAATTCCGGATACTTGCCAGGACCGGACTGACAAATGTAAAATATGAATTAAAAAAAAATAAGCAAAGACAATTTATAATTATGAGAAAGTAATACTGCCATTGCATTTTGAGGGTAGAAGGGTTTAAAAATCGGTAAAAAAATCCAAGTCCGTATTTGAAAAAATAAAGTTGATGTTGGCCGCTCGGAGACGAAACGTCGGATCTTTAGTTTAATATCGTCATATTATAGAGGAGAAACAGTTGCAATACAAAGTGTTATTTATTTTTAAATAGCTATTTAAATGAGCTCGAGAAAACATAAAAACCATTTTGCAAAATTTCGGTTGTTTTCGAATAATATCGGAAGTATTCGGAATTTTAAAACTTTTAAAGCGGCATTTTAATCAGCACCGAATTGCACAACTTTGGTCCCATTTAACCGTTTCTCTAACTCCTATGGTTTCCAAGATTGCAATGCTCGTATGTCGAATTTGTAACACCCTGTAGTAATGGTAGTCTCTTAAGTTGGAATCCTTTTTCTTTACTTTTTTTTCGTTGTAGGGATTTCTTTTCGATTACTTGGTTGGAAGTTTTTGTTAGAATTATTTTATTTGTTTATGTTTATTTTATTGCTGCCTTCAAGATTTTTGATTTTTCTAATTTTTGTGAATTTTGAAAAGATTCTCTTAAATAAATTCAGAAATTGAGTTCAAATACATTAAGGAGGAAGCTATTCTCTTAGGTATTTGTGTTTTGCGTTTTCGTGTGAGTGTATGTGATATTCTGTAATTAGCCTATTTGGTGAATTGTCTGTTCTGCTAGATAGAATTTTGTTATTATTTTGTCTGTAAATTGTTTAAGTATGTCAATTTTTAGGTATAGATGCAATGCATTGTTCATCATGAAAAAAGGATGGCCTGGGTTTTGTCTGCGTTTAAACGAAGCTTTCAGCTTTTCAACCAGCTCTGAAGGAGCATGATATGACGTTGCAGGCATGAAACTACTAATTGTGTATATATTATACAAAATAGCAGTCAATTGTGAACCCTGTGGAACACCAGCCCTGATCAGATATTGTGTTCTCTGATGATACCACGAATGTTCTATCTTCATGGTAAGAGATAATTACATTGACTACAACGTTTGGCATACCTAACCTTATTAATCTGAGTATCAAGCAATTGTGCCAGACCTTATCGAATGCCTTTGAGACATCAAAAAAGACTGCTCCTGTGGACATGCCTCTATTAAAACCTTTTAGCACATTGGTTGCCAACCTTGTTGTTTGGTGCACTGTGCAATGAGCTCTGAAACCGAACTGCTCTAGTGGTAAAACATGATTGTTAAATATAAATTCGGTTACCCGATTTAGTATTAATTTTTCAATAATCTTGTCTAGGCACGATAAGGGGCTTATCGGCCGATAATTAACAGCCAATGTAGGATATTTACCGGTCTTAGGTATTAATATTACCTTGGCATTCTTCCAAGTGTCCGAAAAGCAGTACTTTTTAAGAATTGCCTGGGCTATGTTTACAATTTCCATTACTATGTTTTCTGGCAAGTTTTTGATTGCCTTGTTCCGTATGCCGTCAAAGCCAGGCGCCTTCTTTGCATTGATATTCTGAATTATGGTCCGAACTTCCTCAGATGTAAACCTTTGCAGGTTCGCTGGCGGATGTTGCATTGCTTTGTAAATGTCAATGGTTATGGCGATCCGTAGATCGCAGATCTCTCTCTGGGTCTCCTGTCTCATTTTCATTAAACTGTTCGCGGAGGGTTTCTGTGAACAGTTTAATTTTTTCGCTTATATCAGAGGCGATTTTATTGTTGTTTCTGGTATCTTTCAGATATGAAACAGGTTTTCTCCCCCCTTTTGGCAGTGCTCTTGTAAACTTGTACACGGAATTATCTTCCCTGTTTAGATTCCAAAGGCTCGATTCTTTCTTTAGCAGCCTTTTTAATTTGAGAGACTCTCGATTCGCTTGAGCCTTGATCTGCGGGTCGCCAGTTCTATATGCTAATGTTAATATTTTGTTTTTGCTCTTAATGTTTTGAGAAAGCTCTGGCCCCAAGTCGCCCTGCTTTGGAAATCTGGACACCTTTGTTTCCGAAGATCCAGTCATGGCAGAATTTATTTTTGAAGTTAATTTTTCTACTGCCACTGCAATGTATTCCTTGGTTTCAATTGGGGGCAATGCTTCGTCGTTTTCGCCTAAATAAACTCCAGTTTGTCCTGATGACTAAGACGTAGCCTTGCCTTTCTCCTCAGCATGGCCGTATTCTACCATAACTGGTCTATGATCTGATGTTAGCTCTGACAGAACTACTGGCTGAGATATTCTGCCAGTGTTTTTAATTACAATACAAATATATGCAGGATTTCCGGTAGCGACCCTGTTTGATAATGAGTGTGGTCTTCCGGCGGTAATATGTGATAATCATATGTTAATGATTTAATATACAGTGTAAGACCTCTCCGGTTCTGCGCGCGGCAGCCACAAACTCTGTGCTTCGCGTTGAGGTCTCCCCCTATAATTATCGAATCACGGCAGTCAAAAATTTTTGCCAGACAGTTTTCATTGAATTTAACATTGGGGTTACTGTAAACCGAATCCAGTATTAGCCATTTATTTTCAGTTTTTATCTTAATGAAAGTACCTTCGATATGGGTACAATTCGATGGACCTGGCACAACTTGGGCAATCACATTCTTCTTCACACGAATCATGGTTCCCTCGAGCCGTCTGATCTCTCAATCATTCCTAAAAACATTGTAATTAGGGAACGTAAAACGTTCGCTCTTCAACCATGTCTCTTGTATAAAAAGTACGTCAATGTCGTTTCTCTCTATAAAATGAACAATCTCAAGTTTTTTGCCCCTGATACCGTTTATATTGATTATCGCCAAGCTAAAGAAAGCAACTAACCTGTAATGTCATTAACGACTCGCATTTATTAGAGTCTACATGGGTACTTCAACAATTTAAAACCGAAAACTTAAGATAGATAACCTAACTTATGAAATGCAATTTTCGAACTGTAACACTGGGTAACCCTTTATATCTCCGTTAAGGGGCATTTTAGGATTTTTTTTTCTATGACAAATTAAGGTACTTTTACCTCCTCTGTATACTCCCCAGAAATTTACTTACTTTACCAGATACCCTGTATAAGTAAGCACTTGACGACATGGTGGTTCAATTGTGAAAGAAGGAGTTAATCGTAAAACATACGTTTAACGGCTGTGAACGGTAGGTCACAATATGTTGAGAGTTGAAAATTTAAACAAGAGACAAGTTCGTCTGCCTACCTGTTAGTTCATCCAATGATAGGATTTATACCTTTTTACCATATATTTTTGTACCATTTGTTTTAATTTTCAGCTCTAGCCGTTTTGTGACCTATTGTTCATGAGTGACAGCCGTTTAACGCATGTTTTGCGATTAGCTCTCCTTCTTTCTTCTTTCACAATTGAACTGCCATGTCGTCAACGGCTTTCTTGTATCCCAAAATGATTAAAACTAAAATTAAAACTAAATATATATTTTAAATATAACTACCAAGTTTAAAACCAACAATTTTTTCTACATTTTCATTTTTATCAATTTGTGATGTAATTTTTATTATTTTAAAAACTAATATGGTTTGTATACGACAGATTTTTCCCATATTTACTATTATGTCACGGAGGCTCATGATGAGAGTTTATGCCCTCAAAACCTGTCCCTATTTTTAAAATATTTTTAATTTAATCAGTGGAGCCGATTTTAAGCATTTTATTTATGAATATTGACTCCGCATTGAGATATGGACTACTTCTTCAAAAAATAATTATTTGAGTTTCTATTTTGTTGTCCCAATATTAAAGCAAGTAATAATATAAATAAGCAGTTCTTTCAATTATTGTTAGAAAAAATAAAATAAATTAAGTTTTATGAAGTTCATTCGAAAAGTTCCATACTCCTTTATCTTAATTTTCAATGTTGTAAGAGAAAATCGGTAAAGCATGTCAAAAATGATATTGAGAAGTACGAAATTTACCTTGAGTGATATAATGAAATTCAGACCCCTACCCTCTGGGTGCCAATCCCGAAGCTTTGTTTCACTCATTTGTGTTTACTTAATATTACAAATATATTAAAAATACATATCTGCAGTTCTCACTTATCAAGTCATTTGTAATCATCTTGTTGGTTCTATTTCCAGTAACAAATGAAAATGCTTTTTCTTTATTTGTTTTATGCTATTTTTTAATAGATTTATAGAGTTGGCGTTCCGTTATAGAATTTCACTATTAATACGGGCCTTTTTCTATCATGGTTAATCTATGTATTGGATATGTATATTCTAAGTTTCTTCTTTCATTTACTTGTTGCGAGACGTTATTTATAAAAGAAGATCCGTTTTTAAAGAAAAAAATAATACATTCCCGTATAAATATTGCAGTTATGGTGCTCGTTTTTGTTTTGACGTATCTGCCTAATAGTTTAAAGCTATAGCATACTTTATTTAACTTACTCACAACATAATCGACATGACAATTCCATAAAAGAGTGCTATCCAAAAATACAACTTGGTGCTATTTTGTACATCTATGTTACAATCATTTCTTAGATGAAAACTTTAAGGTTGTTCAATCTGTGATTTGTTCATCCTGAACATGTTCAAACCAGTTTTAGAGCTTTAGTTTATTTTTAGAAAACTGATCCTCAGCTCCAGCTATAAACACTTGAACGTCCTTAGTCAACAGAACGTTAGGGTCATCAGCATAATTAGTGATTTTACAAGTATTATTTAGAGAGTAGAGTACCGTTATGTTGTTGATGTAAACAATAAATAAAATTGGGCCAATAACGCTACCTTGTGATATTCTAATTAAAATATTTTTTTTTTTTGGACAAGACTCTGTTTCTACCTTTACCTATCACTACTTTCTGTTGCCTTCCTAAGGCCCGGTTTAATAATGTGCTGGCAAAGTCTTCGACTGTTACCCAAAGCATAAATTTTATCTCTCTGGTAAACCTCTAGACAACTTCTGATTTGTTCATCAATAAGATTTTAACCTAATGACAGATAACCAGAGCTCTACAATTTGGCAACGTGAGGTTGCAAAATCCACTAAACTAAAGAAGATATTATAGGATTATGTTACAAGTTTTACCATAGATCATTCTGGTAATAAAATAACGTACTCTTTTAAGTTTTGGTTTATTTTGATTACTTCAAGTGTATTGGGAGTTCAAGTTACTTTAGGAATATGAAGAAAGAAAACGAAAAACTAAAAAAAAGGTCTGCAAATTTTTCAAACGCTAAAACTGATTTTCTATGTAATCTTGTCTGCAAATATGCCAGCCATTGAGTTCAAGAAAACAGACTCAATAGTGGTTTCTTGGAAGGAAAAGGTTGAAGCTTGGGAGAAGCTCACTTCGGAGTTTAATTATAGAAACAGATGGTCTGTAAGAACGTCAACCAACTAAAACTCACATTTCCGTGAGTGCATCAAAAAAAAAACGGAGAAAAAAAGTATCAAAAAACAAGCTTGAAAGGTTGAAAACTGGTGGAGGGGTATCAAATATAATGATAATGATAGTAAGTACCTAGTTCAAATAATTCATATTATAGCTTGTGTGAAAGCTTGAACTAAAAAGATAATAGAGGCTTGAGAAAAGTTTTCCTGTACTCATAAAACAATATTTCATCATTATATTCATTATATGAGTTCTAGAAAAATTGCATACCTCATAATTTTTACTAGATATTTTACCAGAGACCGATGCAGATGAAACCAACATTAAAATACTAGATAAAATAAGTGTTGAAGCTCCAGGTGAGAGAATTGTGAACCCCCAAGTTGGTAGAAATATCGGAAGCTCAGTTGAGACAATAATTGTAGAAGTATTGGATGATAACATTTATGTAAGTACCTACCTACCTACACTATCGGACAAAAGTAGAGCAACACTGTCGAAAAATAAAAGACATCTCGATTTTATAATATTAAATGCATGATATCGTATTTAAATACATCGTGTCTTATATGTCAAAGTAAGCTGCTGTTTTCGGCGGCAACAGCTTTTTTCAACAATCAAAACAAATGAACTAATATTGACGTAAATTTTCAAATACAGTATTGTAATGCGTCAAAAGTAAAACAACATTTTAATATTTTCCTAAAAAAGAAAGGTTTTAGTGAAAGTAAAGGTTAAAATATTTTGGCAGACTTTATTTTATGTTTATTTAATATTTCTGTGCTGGATTAATCATGCCAAGAAGTATTCCAATTTCGAAAGAATTAAAGCAGAGAATAGTGAATGCACACTTGGAAGGTACAATACAAGCCACAATTTCAAGACGGTTTATTTTACCAAGATACAGCGTATCCAAAATAATTTCAAATTACATTCAAAGGGGACATTTAGAGAATCTACCGAAATCGGGAAGGCAGAGAAAAACAACAATTTGGACAAACAGACGCATTAAAAGAATTTCTCAAAACGATCCTTGGATGTCTGCACCTAGAAATATTGCTGAAATTCCCCAAATTATGGTTAGTCCACGGACAGTTCAAAGAAGGTTGGTAGGCGCAAAGTTATTTAGTAGACGCCCGGCTAAAAAGCCCTTTATTTCGGCAAGAAATAGAGTGGCTAGGCTTGAATTTGCACGTCGACATTTAAATTGGACAGGAGACGAGTGAAAAAAAGGTTTATTTAGCGATGAAACACGTTATAAAATTTTCAATTCTGATGGAATGAAGCGTGTAAGGCGGCCAATCAGCACAAGGTTTAATCCCAAATACGTTACACCCACAGTTAAACAGGGCAAAGGCAGTGTTTTCCTATGGAGTTGTTTCTCATAGAATGGGGTGGGTCATTTAAACTTCATGAATGACACCATGGATCGATTTATCTATAGAGATATAATGCAAAATGTAATGTTGCCCCATGCAGAGTGAGAAATGCCGTTGCGTTTTATTTTCCAACAGGATAACGATCCAAAACACTCTTCACGAATTGTTTAAGAGTGGTTTCAAGAAAATAACGTTCGGGTTTTGTAGAGGCCGGCACAATCCCCAGACCATAACCCCATGGAAAATCTATGGGAAGAAGTTGAATGTGGAATTCGTACACAATTATTTCCAAATAAACAATTATTGGGGAATAGAATCAATGAAGTTTGGACAAACGTTCCCGAAAATACTGTTCAAAAATTGATTGCCTCAATGGCGCGACGTTGTCGGCAACTAATAAACAATAATGGATATTCTATTAACTATTAACATAATACTTCTAGCTATTGTAATTATTAAATGTGTTTAATCCTTTTTGAATGTGATATATAAAATAAAATACTGTTGACACAATTTGTTGCTTTACTTTTATCGCACTTCATTTCGTCGATTTTTATAATTATAAATATTTCTCTACCATCATCTTGTTTAAAGTGTACCAAAATATTGTGAAATATTACTAATATTGCGGGGATAATATTTCATTAAAATTAGCTGGGATCACAATCATATAATTAATTTTTTAAATTCAAACAAATAAAAGCACTTTGTTGCTCTACTTTTGTCCAATAGTGTAAATAAAAACCGGAAACCAATTGTGAAATTAATAGCAGTGTTTGTTTCAAAAGGATTTAGAAGTAACATCCCCCAAACTTTTTAAGAATTCTTCCCCTGCAAGTAAGTATCAAAATGAAGAAACGTGTAATGTCGAAGAAAAGTTTTAATATAGCATATTTCACCTTTTTTAGGAAAAAATATTTTAAACACATGATCCCCGGACGAAATCATTAACTCTCCAGCAGCATAAAAGCGGAGACAAAGCAGGAATTGTTGCAAAGGGCTTAGAGCACAGTTCCTATAAAATAAAGAAAAACCTATAATTGATTTGTGGTGGGCTACATGCTTGGTGAAATGGATATTCCATGGTAGAGGAAATTAAATTCGTACTTGTTATATTTCACAATTCAATTTAGTTTCCTGACACTTGTTTCAACCCTTGCGGATCATTATCAAAGGCATATAAGACAATACTAAATTCTACATGTCATTAAAATAAAAAAGATTGACGGATGATGGGTTATTTTGGTCCTTAATTTACAGGTATTGGCTAGAGGTACAACTAAATTACAGGTGTGATTATAGAGGTATTTTTAAGAAAATGATATTGTCTATATAATTATGGGTTTTTTCGTTCGTAATTATTGACAGTGTTTATTTCATATTTATCTTAAGTTATTAGGCGATTATGTATTAGATTGGCACCTGAAGGTATTTCAATTTGATTAATAACAACATTACATCGATTTTTTAAGGCTTTTTAATTGCTAATGTTTCTAATAGGTTGAGTTTTCTACCCTTGTGTTGAGTATATATCGGTTTAATTTTGTTGAATATTAAGTGGTTATTGATTATACAGTGGTCCGCTATTCCTGTTTTATTTTGTTTTTTTAAAATGGATGCTTTATGTTCTTTAAGCCTAGTTTTAAAGGTTCTACCTGTTTGACCTATATAGATTGCATCACAGTCATCACATTGTATTTGGTAGACCCCGCTATGTGTAATTTGTCTTTATTTTCAATTTTTGAATTAGCTATGTATTTACCTAGGTTATTTTTATTGACTTGTATGGGGATAAGTTTATGGTTTTTGAGCTTTTTGGAGATTTTTTGACTTGTGTGACCTGTAAATCTATTTTTGAATTAGCTATGTATTTACCTAGGTTATTTTTATTGACTTGTATGGGGATAAGTTTATGGTTTTTGAGCTTTTTGGAGATTTTTTGACTTGTGTGACCTGTATATCTATTTTTGAATTAGCTATGTATTTACCTAGGTTATTTTTATTGACTTGTATGGGGATAAGTTTATGGTTTTTGAGCTTTTTGGAGATTTTTTGACTTGTGTGACCTGTATATCTATTTTTGAATTAGCTATGTATTTACCTAGGTTATTTTTATTGACTTGTATGGGGATAAGTTTATGGTTTTTGAGCTTTTTGGAGATTTTTTGACTTGTGTGACCTGTATATCTGATTGAACTGTATTTCTACATTTGTATCGTTTTCTTCCAGATTATTATTATTCCAGAAATTAGGTTAATAATGAACTACTTCTCATTGGACAAATGAGGTAAATAATAGGGTCTTCTCATGTTAGTAGTAGAAAAAATACATTTTCAAATCATAACACTGGTGTTGCAAATAAACAACCAAAGAATTTTCTGAAAGAACAAGGACGTATATTTAGTGATGTCAATATCACGAGCTTTGCTAACGACCTTGCACAAGAGGACTGGAATATATAGAGTAAAGTTTTAATGACTGTTTTGATTGCTTTTATAATACTTTTTTGTATCATTTTAATATTAATGTTCCCTTGAAAAGTGTTGCTTCTATATAAAAAAAAACTTGATTTTCTCAAGAGAATAGAACATGCAGTCACAATCTTAAAGATTTATTTGAAATGAAAAAGCAATATTTGTTTTTTAAAGTCATGTATAAGGAAGCAAGAAGGTGTCACGGTCTTCTGGTGAGGGAAACCAGGAAAAGGTTTCTTCAAATTCTGAAAATCCAACCAAATCGGCTTGGAATGTTGTTAAATCACTTACCAGACAAGACAATAGACAGTCGATACAAACAATTGAGGACGGGAACAATGTTATAGATCAACTAAAATATATAGCCGTAAGTTTCAATCATTTTTTCCAAGATGCGGTAATTCCGGTAATAGATCAGATAAAAAAACAATCCAATATAATGCAGTTTCCTCTCTAAAAAGGTGTAATAATAGTATATATTTCTTCGAATATGTAAAAAAGGAATTCCTGCGTATGTTAATGTGAGAACATCCCAATTGTGCTTTGTGGAAACAAAGTGGACATTAAGGACAGAAAGGCATTGTGTTCCACCGAAGGAAGAACTTACAGGTGAGTTATTTATTTTGTTTGGTTAAGTAGCTGAGTTTTATTAGATTGGCGCCAATTTTTGTATAATATTATTTCTAAAACTATTTTTCTTGGTTTTAATTTAAATCCATTTAAATTAATAAAGTAAATGGCTTTTCTAATCATATTACGAGAGTAGGTTTAATTGCTACTTAAGCTTGCAATTAATTCACAAATCACTAGACACAACTTTAAAATTATTGCTTAATTGTCCTCTTTAAGAGACTGTTTAACAAATAGTGTGTATGATGATTTGCGAAAGTTAAAAGCTCCCAGACATTTTTGACTTTTTATAAAATCGCTAAAGATTTTTAAAGCAAAACAGACACTATGCATAGTTCCTGACTTGAAGCTAATACTAAACGTTGTCACAGGCCCACTATTATATTTAATAAACAGACCTTTTAGTGAAGGGATTATCCTGGAACTACTGAAAACTAATAAGATAGTCAATTCACAAAAAGGATGATGAGCAGCTGCTGAAAAACTATCGGTCTGTAGCAATTTCTTCTTTTACTTTACTTTACCTAGACCTGTAACGTCTTACGAGGAAAATGAAATTAATGTTTTGGTGTGTTTTCATGCCTATTCACAGTATTTAATAAGATGTACCAACGAAGATTTGGGCTTAACCTATTTCTGTGTGCAAGCAATATTGTCTAAACATAATATGCATGGTTATAAGTTTATCAAAGTTCAATAATTTTTTAAGCCTGAGGACTTTCCACAAAGAGTTTTGTTTTGCGAAAACTTAATAGTTCATATTCAGGAAGACCCACAATTCTTACGGAGAATTATTTGGAGTGATGAATCGAAATTTTCTCGCGAAGGAATTGTTAATAGGAAACATATTCATTATTGGGCGGAAGAAAATCCCCATGTTGCGAGATTTAACATTTCAAGAAAACTTTGGATTTAATGTTTTTTTTTAATGATGGACGACAGAATTCGATATTTGATGAAAACTTGACTTCTAGAAAATACTTAGAAATTTTAACTACGTTTGTTGAAAATTTCGTGGACAATCTTCCACTTGCTCAGTATCGCAGTAGCTGGTATCAACTGGACGGGGCTCCCGCTCATTGCACTGTCGCAGTAAGTGCGAAATTACAGAGAAGTTTCGAAGATCGCTGGTTCAGGCGTTTGGGACCTTGGAATTGGCCTGCAGTGTCCCCAGACTTGACGCCTTTAGATTTTTACCTACTCTCAAAGATATTGTTTGTTTACAAAACACCAATAAATTCAAGGGAAGAATTGGAAGATCGGGTAAATCGCGCTTTTCGAGGAACTTAGACTGTCTACTGCAAATGGTGTTAATACTCGAATTCTAAAATGCTTAGATGTCAACGGTCAACATTTTGAACATTTATTAAAAACTAATTAGATTTATTTTTAAATTTTTTAGTAGTTTTGTAAGAAGTCAAAGAAAATTATTTGTATGTCGCCCTGTACGCAACAACTTAGAGTTGGTTAAGTAACCTTAAGCTTTAAGAATTTACGCAATTGCTTTGAATTCGTTTAAATTATAAATAATAAATTCATAAAGTACTCTACTATTTGATAGTTGTTGTTTTCTTCCATTTTTCTTAAATTTTGAATTCGTCTAAATTTCTTGTTGTTCATTGATGGCAAATTTGGATACATTTCGTTGAATCTTCTGCAAGTACGGCTAATTACCTTATAACACTGACCATGTAAAACAAATAAATTCATAAGTACTGTATTTGAATAGTTGTTGTTTTCTTCCATTTTTCTTAAAACTTTAAAATAGAATTTTTAAATATACCAACTGACAAATAAACTAAATAAATAACAGCAGAATGTCAACCATTTCAAAAAAATTCCATAAGCTACTTGTTAAATTTGACTGAAAACTCATATTATGATCGATATCTGTTAACAATTAATTTCTGTTCAAATTCAAAACTGTTCTAGGTGGGTATAAGAAAATTTCATATAGCAAGACAAAAATTTTTAAGAGTTTTTAGAATCAGAGATAAAATACCATTTAAAAAAGTATAATTTTAGTAATTTTTCCAAATCATCAAAATATTTGTATTTTTGAAACACCCTCTACTATAATAACTAAGATATAGACACAATGTATAATATCTCTGGATATTACCTAACTTTCCACCAAAATTTCCATGTCCTAATGTGTCAAGAAGTCAAAAATCTCGGTAGTTTTTGAAGGCCATGCTTTGCAAAAAAAAAAAATAGAAATTAATTATTATCTCGAAAACGATGACAGATAGGTATAGGCAAATGTAAACAAGAGAATTTACTAATAAATTAATAGGGATTCTAGAAAAAGTTAATATACAGGGTATTCTATTTAAAATATCAAAGTAGCTAGTACTTTTTAGTAGAATCGGCAACACTGCACAGTTAAAAATACATATGTGTAAAGGGGGAAGCACGTCCACTTATGTAAGTTCCCAAATTTACAAAGTGATCCGTTGACTAGTTCGCCAGAACGTCTAATAGGCCATCCACCATCAATCACCCTGTATAAAGCATATTGATTGTCTTAAATTTTTTAAAAATTTCTTCGAAGAGTTTTTTAATGGAAGTTGAATAGGAAAACATGTTGTTAGGGTAGTAAATAGTCTGATTTAAATTTGTTATTTAATTATACAATATATGATTCGTGACGTTTTCTATGCAAATTGTAATTTGTCGTTTGAAAATAAAATGTATTTTCATTTTAGTGTCTGGTTTAATAGTGTTTACAGATAAAATATGGTATGATGCGCATATTAAAAGTGTTTTCATTGTGTTGACTACACTCCTTATCCAATTTCCCACAAAATAAAATTACACTCTTAACACTAGCATTATCAATACCTATTTCCTAATTTTTTTCTATTTCGTGTTTCCAAAAATTAATATAAATACGGCAAATTATCTTTCTATATCCATCGTTACTCCAATAAAACCAGTAGCAACCACACTATAAGTATCCGTACGGTAAGTACCCGACCTCGAGCAATCCTTTAAATCTCTGTACCACCGCAGCGTATGTTTGTACGTTGTAACCGCCGCTGTCAGCAAGGTATATGGAAGCAAGTAGCGCCTTATTCGGTACTAAAAAAGTACCAGAGTCGTGACTGGGTCGGCAAGTACCAAGAGAAGGTTCAATTTGAAATTCATCATGGTTGTGTGTGATATGGTTCGATCGATATTTTTTTAAATGGATGGTTCTTTTTCCGTCATATTTAAACATTTTTTCTGAAATTAGGGACATTCTGAGAAACAATTTTATAATTGTACCTTTATTTATGTACATTAGTAAAATATCATCAGTATGTACCGGGTGAGTCAACGATTGCGCGGAGTAATTTTATGCCTTGAAGATAAGATTTGTCGATAATAAGCTTTCGTATTAAGGTATAGTTGGATATCGGGCACATTTTAAAAATATTTTAAATTATACAGGGTAAATTTTGACTCCAAGCGATTCATAATTATTATACTTACAAAGTCAAAAAAACATATTCACTATGAAATATTTGACATCTCATTTACGGGGTGTTTTTTTTCTAGGACCAAAGTCAGAAAACTTCTAATTGAAAAATATCACTTTTATTAAATGGAACACCCTATATATTTTTCTGTGATCTTATAGCTCGTCATAAACTCTTCAACTTTTGCAAAGAACGTCCTTTTCCTATCTCTAATAGTTTTTAAAATATTTTGATATTTTGAGATTTAATGTCATCGTTATAGCATCTTTTGTCAATGGATCACAGTAGCCAATTATTTTAAGACCAATAGGAGTGTTAATGTAGTTCTCATTTGAAGAAGAATCTGCGACTTGTCACGTAATTTGATCTGAGACTAAAATACTGTGTTTTGGGCACATGTACAATGATTATATCGTCTCTAAATTCAATATCATCTACTGACATATTTGTTATTTCTTCTCTGCGGCAGTCACCATAATAGCCCATTATAAGAATGACCTAAAATTTATATTTAAGACCAACTACCTATATTATTTGTAAGTTTTTTTGTCGATACCTATTGTATTTTTGAATGAGATAAACGTATATCGTTGCTAATTCTAAGAAAGTTATTTTGAAGCAAAAGTTTAGGAATAATTCCAATCTTGTTAACTACACTCTTATTTAATGCAATACTTACTTACTTTGATTGCTAGATATATTTTATCATCAGCTTGTCCAATGAAGCGATTAATTCGTTCAATCTCTAAAATTTTTGATTTTTTTGGCGTGTAACCCTCCGAAAGCCTTTTTAAATATGGCTGTAATTTTTTATATTTCTATATGTTAATATTTCTATATTTATTTAAACAACTTCTTAACATTGAGTATTTGGACCATATCGATGAAGCCTTTTTAATTTTACTTCCTTCGTTAAAAAATGCTATCAAGACATTTTCAAATATCTTTTACACTATTTTGCTCACACCATAGCTCAAAATCTGCATATTCTTTTTGATAGACATTGCGAGATTTCTTCGGTAAGACATTATTTAAATTATTTTCCGCGATTTCTCGCAGTTCTGGTGAGGTATGTTTTCCGTCTTGGCTCATTTTTATTCGTTTTTACAACTAAATTATTAAATAATATTTAATTATCCAATACAGCAAAAAATGACAATTTATTAAAAATATGTATTACTTTTCAAATAATGGCGACTGGGGTGTCCAATTGTTTTTTCTGTATCATAATGTTGCCAACCTCAAAAAAAATTAAAATTTTGACTGGACACTATTAACTACATTTTTTTTAATTTCCTTAAAAATGACCCAAATAGAAAAAGTATTATAAAATATTCGTTTTATAAGACATTCTAAAGCACTCGGCTCATTAGGATACTCCCCGCTACGTTTATGAAATTATTATGTTTTAATATACAATCACATATAATTTTTGACACTCTTGAAATGTCGTAATAGCCTTTATTACCACACCAAACCCTTTTTTGAATTTATTGCCGCACTGGTGGCACAATAACATCCTAAATTAAATTAACTTCAAGGTAGACATTTTTAAATTAGAAAACATACCAGATACGATTATATGAAAACTCATTTATTGTAAATATTAATAATAAAATCTTTACAATTAGATAAATTAATGCCAGATGCTGAGATGCCCAACAATTTAAATAAAAATCAAATAAAAAGGATATCTTAATGTAAAACGAATTTATAACAAGGCCGCCATGTCTGTCGATATGTCCAAATGAATATTTTCTTGACAAGAGGCAAGCTACATCCTTGGAAGCAATTTTCATAATTATGTTAGCGGAAAGAAAACTTTACTTAAACTAAGATAACAGATTTAAACCATTCCAAGCATAGCCTTGAGTTAAGTTCATTTATTATCTTAAAATAATGCTAGTTATTTTTTAGTACCTATCTTATCTGAATGGACTGTATACAAGTATTTGTATATTTATGTCAAGTATATGTGTCTTTGCTTCAAAGACACAAGTCTTTGTTATTGCTTTGACTCAAAGACGGCATCCTAGAATGAAGATAGAGAAATTCATTATTTCTTTTGTTGAAAGATTTAATGATACTGTTCTAAGTTCATATGACTTGGTGCAAGAATAAATGCAGCAAACGTATAAACACCTGGACTGCTTTAGAGGTCTGGTGTTCGTTTATAAATAGATGTGTTCAATATTTTTACAAGGACTTATTTGTCCTAGCTATACACACAGTAAAAAGATTTTATTTTTTTAAAACACGCACATTACGCGCAAATATAGAGAAGCGAAATTGCCAAAAGTCAATATAGACAATTGTCGTTATGAACATATAAATAAATAATTCGTCGTTCATTTTAAGTTTAAACTACGCACGCCACAAATAACAAGCAATGTAGCCACATAACCGTAAGATGTCGAAACACTAAAAAATCGCACCAATCTGAATCCAAATCCACTAAGCCATAGAAAAAATTATCGGTATAACACTAAGCAAAGATGCTTTTTTGAAACCTCAAGTTCCTCGGTCTACGGTGTACCGACCTGGTGCACTGTAAACCATACGAGATGTTTAAAAGAGATTTCAAAATAGAGTACTCAGGATAGTTACAAATGCACCAAGATTTATGTCTATAGACGTACTACATACAGACATGCACATGCATGGACAAAGTAAAGTAGACGACTATTTCACAAAAAACGGACGTTTCACTGAAGACCAAAGATACAAATACCCAGAAGACTGGCTCCCACCTTAACTGTACAGAAATAGCCAAAGAGCAGTAACAGCCGTCTGCACAATAAAATTCGAAAATGAACTAATAAACATTAAATAAAGAGAAAAAAATATGTACAGCGGGTCCAGAGAAGTTCTAGACATCTGGGAATTTTCTTTATTGTTGATTTTACGGAAAAAAGGTATTGTTTATAAAAAGTTCTGCATGACGCGCAAATAATATTGGCATATCAAAACTTAAGATATCATGTACAGAGCGACAAAAAAATATAGAAACACAGATTTACCTTAAGAGGGAAGTAGGTACAAACAATTTTTATTTTAGAGCAAATTGTTATAAGAAAACTTTACTAAGGACTACAAAACGTGGTCAGATACAATTTTTCGTTGAAATATTTTAATTTACAGGGTATACCATCAAAAAGCCTTTGGAAAATATTTTTTTATTTTATTTCTTTAACAGTTACCTGCAACAACTATGTGCAATACTATAGTACCGAATATTGACATGTTAGTCAAAAATCATTTACTATTTTTCGACTTATTAACAAGAGTTTTCGTTAGTTTTTTCGTGGTGGTGAAGTTAACGCTGCAGGAGAAAATAGAAATTGTACTTATCGTCGGAGATCACTATAAACCTATTAGGGAAGCCGCACTCATATATACTAGACCCTGACAAAATGAAATGTAGTGCCACTATAGCAAACGTAATGAATAAATTTAAAGCTACTGATTCCGTTGAAAATGTATTTAAGAAACAACACAACAAATGGTCCACAACAGAAGAAAAGCAACTCAATGTAATGCAAGCGGTTATCGAAGACCCGAACATTTCTTTAAAAAAATTGTCAAAAACTATTCCAGTTGACGTCAAAAAGTCTACTGCTAGTAATATATTTTAAAGATAAATAAATTTCATCCATATAAACCGAAATACATTCACACGCTTCTTCCTAGAGATTTTGAATCGCGTTTCCTATTTTGCGCGTGGTTCCAAGGCGAGTGTGATGTTGATCCTTTTTTTGCAAGAAAAATATTATTTACAGATGAAGCCATGTTTACTTCCAACGGCTTGGTATGCTTCCAAAATTGTCGGTGGTGGAGTGACAACAATCCAAATTTTATAATCGAATGCCGTAATCAATATTCATTTAAAACCAATGTTTGGTGTGGCATTTTTAATGAACGGATCATTGGACCATACTTTTTCCAACAAAATATAAATGCTGCCATTTACCTGAACTTCTTAAAGAACCAGTTTCCTCAATTTCTTGACGAACTGCCACAAAATATAAGACGTATAATTTGGTATCAGCATGATGGAGCCCCATGCCATAGTACTAACACAGTAACTGGGTATTTGAATAAAGTATTTCCGCACCGTTGGATAGACAGACGTTCAAATATTCCTTGGCCAGCCAGGTCGCCTGACATCACACCCCTGGACTTAAAATAAAGTGAAGTGAAAGTCTTAATTTGACTAACTGAATAAACTAACCATACTACGGAAGTTCTTCGGTCACTGGAATACTCATGTGACTCCGCGAAGATGTCGAAATGTATTTAAATACCTAAGCCATACTTTTTGGCGCAAAGAACTATATCATTTTTAAATATACCATTTTAGAATGTTACAATTTCAAAGCCGGCTTTAAAACAAGAAATTTCGCCGCCAAAAACATAACCAGATATGACCAAAGACACAGAAAATCACATATTAAGAGCACATTCACTCTAAATAAGATTATTACCTTCAGATCAAGTAATTTAAAGTCAAGATAATTTATTCTCTTGTGGCAAGTGCTGCCTTTTATCAGTGATCAGCGTGAACTTAGCTTGTGGATGTTGATAGGGTATCTTCAGATGTTGAGGCATTATTCTTCGCTTCCATGAAAACATCCTCGCTTGCACCTAGAATTGTCATAGCCGTTCGTTTCTCGTTGTCACTAGAAGTTTGGATGTAGCATGTGCAATTTTCAGACACAATTGTGACAGGCAGAGAAGCAATTTAGTGACAATCGTACCTATGCATGTTGCTAGGTAATATCAACTCTTATTACCTCTATTCCGTATTAAGTTTTTAAAATAATTACTTTTAGAATAGATATTTTCATCTACGCATAACGCTATTCGTCGAATAATATCTATGGAAACAATTGTCGATACAATTGAAACTATAGCAATTATTTTGAGAATAAGGATATTGGGACGTGAAAGAACCGGGCCTCACTGAAATAATAATAATTACAATAGTAATAATAGTTATCAATTGTATTCCATGCCATCTTTTTTATTTTCTATTATATTGCAAGCTGTTATATCCATATGTATCCATTAGTATTTATTAGTATTATAAGAAAGCAATTTATTCTATATTACACCCGGTATATAAAAAATTCTTTCATTTAGTTTTGATTATCTTTTGCCCGAGTCTCTCGCAAGTTTATTTGCGGGTATTAAATTTACAAATAAAAGAAAGGAATAAAGATCCTACATTATGGTATCCAACAACTTACACTGACTTAATAATGCAATTATCTTGGTAAGATAAGAGCTGTAAAACATAAGAGGATAAGTCCCATATTCACTGGCTTTTAGCTAACGTCGGTCATAAATAAAGAAGTTCATCATACTCTTAATGGAAGGTTAAACTCATCAGTGGATCAGGCTTAAGTCAAGTATTGATGCTAAATTTAATAGATAAATATTTTTGTAGACTTTTATTAATATATTTTTTGATCAATGTAACATTACTCTAGCATTAAATGATAACTGATTTAAATTTTAAAACTTGTAATTTTACAATTTTCCGTCGCGATCCGTCTTCCTCCTTGAAATTACAAACCGCCTTCATATAATAGCCAAGAGTTACTCAAATATATCGAGATAATATATCTCCGATGTCACCATAAATTCCCCTGTACACATTGACTCCTTATTCATTGAACAACAGTTTTATGGCTGCGGCGTAAATGATGACCCCCTCTATCTGCGAGCCAGCGGCCTTCATCTGGC
Organism: Polydrusus tereticollis; assembly: GCA_963920685.1. Taxonomy (NCBI): domain Eukaryota; kingdom Metazoa; phylum Arthropoda; class Insecta; order Coleoptera; family Curculionidae; genus Polydrusus; species Polydrusus tereticollis. The sequence continues at coordinate 113,885,394 of OY987328.1, forward strand.
ATGAATGTCTTGGATTCGCGTCTAAAAGGCCCTTAAATCATTCGGGTAATGGCGCTATGAATCTTGACGTCCGCACTGATCAAATTAAATCTTTTTGGATGGTAGTTACAGTATTCTATGGATGACCGGCATCATACTATACGAGGGGTGTCTTAAGACAAGCGGCGTCTTTGAAGACGAAAAATAATTTTTACGTTTAGTCATTCTAGTTTCCAATCAAAGAAAAGCGAGTCGTAGGAAGATTGAGGCAAGACCAAATTAAAACCATATACGACCCTCTTTGCATTCCATGCACAAGCCTTACCTCGGACACTTTGGATTCGATTAAGAAGCCAATTTAACTTGACGTGCTAGGTCTAGTTATGAAATCCATTGTTTGGCTGCAGCCTGGAGCCAGGGACGCGCCGTCCATATGGGCAAGGTAAGGTCGTGCGGCGCACGACGGCGCCAAGACCTTAAAAGCGCCAGGCCTTCAGCACAGATTAACATAAAACTAAAAAAAAAATATCTATGAATACCGGTGGTGAAAATGCATTATCCACCAACACCAACCGCCGCGCCGGTCGGCGACCAGTATTAGTGGTGAAATTTTACTACTCCTCTTCCTGTTGGGGCGCGAAAATCCGCATGCGTTTCGGCGTGCTGGTTTAAACTTGCAAGATATTGCGTGTTCGTAATCAATGTAGCGGGTTAATTTTTCATTCTTGTCTTGATAAGCGCATAAGACGTATAGAAGGCCTTATTTGCTAATACGTATCTACCGCAATTGTGCAAAATAATTACAAATAAGGTAAGTAAGTTATTAGGTAAATTAATTAACAGGGATGCAAATAATTGCTTTTCTTTTTATTAACTTTTGTTTATGAAACAAATAAGGCTTAGTGTTTAATACTTTTTATTTAAAAAAAAAAAATAAATTGTCTGGTCACCAAAACTTGCTTAACAAGCGAAAACGGGTGAAAGACTTGGAGAAAACCAATTTCAAAATTAGTAAGTTTTTTCGAAAAACCACACAATACACTACTTCTGATAACAGTGATTTTTTACATTCAACAAAATCAAACTTGCCATCAGAATTAGAAAAGGAAGCTAATCAGGATGAAGAGATCCAAAAGAATTAGATCCTGATACGATTCAGTCAATGTCGGTACCATCATGTTTGAGCAAGCAAGACGAATTATCCGAAGAAGCGCCCCTTTCTAACGATCCAGGTCTTTGGCCGAGTGTATTGTCTCCAATCCAGGTGCAAAAACTTGTCGAAAAAGGTCCAATGCATTATCAAAATAAAACTATGTATCCTAAGGACAAAAAAAATCTATCTTACTCGAATTTTGTTAAACGGTGAGAAGGTTCAGCGTCATTGGTTGCTATATTCTATTGAAAAAAATTTAGCTTTCTGCTTCTGCTGTAAAATATTCAATTACCCCAACTTCAACAATTCATTGACTTTTAAAAACACAAAATTAAGTAACCAAGACGGTTTCAATGATTAGCATCATTTAAGCGAACATTTGAAAATCCACTAAAAAAGTAAATCTCATTTTCAAAATTCACGTGTCTGGTCAGATTTACTAGAAAGATTAAAAAGTAATCGAACCGTTGATTCGGAAATGCAAAATTTATTAAAAATAAAACTAAACATTGGCGCAGTGTCATTGAAAGAATAAATTATACTATTCAATGTTTGGATGAACAAAACTTGGCTTTTTGTGGTCCTAGTAACAAATTATTTGAAAGAAATAATGAAAATTTTTTAAAATATATAGAAATGATAGCAAAATTTGATCCAGTCATGTCTGCACATATTAATAGATTTCAAAAAAATACTCCGCTTTACCTTGGAGATAAAATTCAAAACGAAACCATTAAATTAATTGGTGACAGTACAAGAAATAATATTTAAAACGAAATTAAAGAAGCTATAAATATAGACATTGGTACTAAAAAGTATAGAGTTTTGTTCAAAAATTTCAATGCTCAACTATGAGAGAAGGGTGGTAATTTTAGCTCAATAATATAATATTGGTTAAAGGCGGCTATCATTATTTCGCACGGCGGCGCCGAAAATACTTGGCGCGTCCCTGCCTGGAGCCTAGTAGTATTGCTCGAATAAAGAATTGTCTACAATTCGAGATGTCACTACTAAGTCTTCTTCCCCAATTTTACTGGCTCTTAGGGTACTACCACGGCCATGAAATAGGAGATCGTGCAATACTACATACAGTTGTCAGACCTTGGTTAACATGTGCGGCATTTTCTTGTTTGTTTAGTTATGATAATGACTAATAATAGTTAGAGCCGCGGCGACAAAAATGCCTTGGAACTCCCAAACGGATGAAAAGCACGTTTTTGTATAGTTCGAGTGTCGTTCTCGAAATCCGTGTTGTCGAGTAGGGGTCTGGCGCTCGGCGGTGAGCGGCTATAATATTTTTTTCAAATTTTGACCAGCGGTTTAAAAAAACATTTCCCAAACGGATGAAAATTACTGGAGGGCATCTAGGCAACCCTCCAATTACCGGAAAAATATTTTCATCCGATTTGATCCTTGCCGTAACTTCCAGTACAATTAAATGGACCCAAACTCCAAAATTAAAAAAAAATCAGCCGCATGCATGCAACTGGACTGAAATGAATCGTTATTATTTATGTTATTAAAAAAAAGTTTTCATCCAAAATGAGCCTGGCTAAACTATGCCAAATAACAAAAAACCTCGCCAGCACGCGTGATTTTGATCCCGGAGTTCTTCGCAAATTTTCTGCGAGATTTAGATGGAAGTTTCGTTAACTTATTTGTCTCTGGTTTAAAAATATAAAAAAAAATTATATGCTCCCGAGAGGCGGTAAAACGTTGAGTTGAGATTTTGTAATTGATAGCACGACAACGTATGTTTTCGTGAAAATTAGCTGATTATCAGCCCTCTCCCGCTTTTCTGTCTTTCTCATCGTTCCTGAACCCTGGGCAACCTTCATTAATCACCCCCAAATATAATGAACCCACGACTAATTTTCCATCACTGGATAGAAAGTTATGGGCGGTTTTTGATTTTGCAGATCGAATAATTTTTTTAACCTATTTCCATAATATGAGTGTAATAACATTGCCAACTAGTAAGCATACAGTAACCACATATTTTGGGCCGTCAGAGGAAGCTTCTAAACCAGTTTGGTGATAAATAAATCAAAACTCTTCTTCTGACAGCCGAAAAACGTCCTGCGCGCATGTATATCGTCTGCCAGGAGGAGAGTTTTGATTCATTATTTGCCAAATTGGGAGAAAACCTTCCTCTGACATCCCGAAATATTTGTATATACTTTGGTAGCAATCGGAGCAACAGGAAAAACTAGAGGCGCTTGGATGTAAGCGCGACGAGAGCTGAAATTCCAATGAACCTGCAGCCCGAAGCAGAGTTTTCATCGGAATGGCATCAAACAGGCTCATAACCTTTTTCTGACATCCAGAAGCAAGATTCTCAAGGTTGGTGCCAGTTGGAGCAACCAGTTTTCAGTTAGGATCTTTTTTTTCATCGATTTATGATCGATCAGTTGTGCGCTGAGTAACGCGTTTTGCGGCTGCCGATTTCAGAGTTTCCATCGGAATGGCACCAAACTGGATCAGAACCTTCCTCTGATATCCGAAAATATGTGGCTATATATATACTTTGGTATCAATCGGAGCAACCGGAAAAACGAGACGCTTGGACGATAGCTGAAATTCCAATAATCCTGCTGTCAGAAGCAGATTTTTGCTTGGGGAGTCACCAGGATGGGAAAGAACCGTCTTCTAATATTAATCTAGTCAAAATTTGAATCTCTAACACAAAATATAATGCGACTATAATAACCAAATTTCATCCACGAGCAAAGCGAGTCAAACCCTACTAAAGATATACCTACTAGCTAGAATGTGGATGAAGTATGCGCTTGTCGCGTTCATACGGTCTAAAAGTCAGAGTTTTCACTTCATAATCATTAAATCAGAGGAAAATATTCTCATCAATGTTTAGGACAATAATATACAATTTGATTGTAATCGGTCTTTCTACTTTGAAGATTGAACATTCGGATCCTGGAGTTTCCGGTGATAATGAATATATCGGAGCATGTTCTGGAAGATCTGGTCTTGGCCGCGATAAATTTGGATGAAAATAATTTTTCGACGTTCTGTAGGTGTCAAAGAACCTGTGTGCAAATTTTCATCCATGTGGGAATTAATTTATCAAATTTTGCCCATTTAAATTTTGAAAAACTGTTACAAAGCGATGGCGACACATGGAGCAAAAAAAAATTTTTTACATATTCTCAGACACAAACTCTAGCTCCCTGCCAAATTTCAAGTTTAAATGAGCAAATTTCCCCCCCCCCCTTTTTTCATTTTTTTTTTGAGCTCCTGCTCTTTGCAATGATCAAATCGGATGAAAATATTTTTCCGGTAATTGGGGGGTTGCCTAGATGCCCTCCAGTAATTTTCATCCGTTTGGGAAATGTTTTTTTAAACCGCTGGTCAAAATTTGGAAAAAATAATATAGCCGCTCACCGCCGAGCGCCAGACCCCTACTCGACAACACGGATCTCGAGAATGACACTCGAACTATACAAAAACGTGCTTTTTATCCGTTTGGAAGGCATTTTTGTCACCACGGCTCTAACTATAAGTTAATGTGCCAGCAGCCAAACTACAGTGGTTTTAGTGAAATTTTTGTAAAATTATTTATTAAAATTTCATAGGTGGGTTTAGAGAATATCTAAAGTGTTGGTGATAAAAAATGTCTAATATTTCGCACGTAAACTAGTTATAGATTGCCAAACATTCACCTTCAACCCCACAAGGCCAACGGCAGGACTGTTTCATATTTTTCGCTTTATGTTTAAGTGACTTGCTGTAGTTTTTGTTTAGTTTCATATAGGAAATTATTTTAATTGGTAGTGGTGGTTGAATAGTTTTTGACAGTCAGGTAGCTTATGTTAGCTTTTATTAAAAGTTAAAAACTTGCTTGGCGTCCACTACCACTACCACTGCCACTAATAACGTAGGTACCTATATAAAATACAGTGTTTAAAATTTGGAGTTATTTTGTAGTCCTATTTAAGTAGTAAAATTTTTAAAAAGGTAAGGTTTTGGGCATACTATATGCCAGAAACGTGATGTGTCCCATGGATACAAATCCAATTACAATAACACTTTAAAAGCTGGATATCTATGGTATAAACTTTTCTAACTCATCATAATGGATTAAATCAATCATTTGAAAAATCAGATTTAATTAATAGTTTTTGACCACTCATTTACCTTTTCAATAAGGGAAAATGTTTATTTTTTTTAACTAAAAACTGGTTTCAGACTCGGCGATAAACGTTGGAGGTGGAGAATCGTACAGAAGGCATTAATTTAAATTATACATTACCAATTTTAAATTCCTTATTTTGAAATAAAAAGTGCAATTCATTGGAAACTACGATAATTACAGCTTTAATGTGCATATGGTTTAATGGGGGATTATTTAAACTTACTAACCAAACTATTTGTCAAATTTATCTTTTCTAGTCTTGATGTTGCGTCATAAAAAAATTGTTGTAATTTTAGTTGATAAAAGTGTATATTAGTCTAATCTTTTATAATCATATCAGAGGAAAAAGTTTAATTGGTATAGCTTTCAACGACAATTATTTACTCGCTATACAGACATCTTATCGTTGAGCTATTAAATGTACAGGGTGTCCATTTTTCGATGTAATTGCAGGGTATCACGGTAGTAAATATAGAGACTTGCGGTTTTTTCATCACTGCGCTACATTCTCGTGAAGAAAAACATGTCGTAAACAGGATTGTCATAGTTTTCTTAGTTTTTAGGGTACAGGTTGTTTCCGAAAATGTTTGCTTTTTGAACACCCCCTGTAGTCCGGTTATCCTTTATTATCAAAAATTTGGAAACTGTTTTTGAGAGAGTTTTTTAAGCAGAATTCAGTGGCGTGTTAACTTTTTTCTGGCAGTCTTACTTTTCGAAGTTTAAAACAAACAAATTATTTTTTTAAATGGGACATCCTATATATTTTCCTCTCATACCATTAGGTTATTTTTGAGTTTTTTAAAAATATAAAAATAATAGTTAATAGATATTATTAACAATAAACGCACAAATCGAAAAATTTAGAGAATGAGGGTTAGTTTAGGCCACGAAACCATTGAAACAAACACAATATTGTTTATCTGTCATGACTATTTGTCGAGATGTTTAGGCAAAAAATAACGTTTTGTTAAAATACATGTTCACTGAAGTTTAAAAAAAAGCAAAAATATAGTAGGTATAGATAATGAAAATTTTGAAAAATACGATATCTTAGTTTGCTTTATAGAGAATATAATAGGAAGAGGTAAGTTTACAATGTTGTAATTTAAACACCTAACTTGTAAAGTTCTTACTTTCCTAGATACACAGAGAGAAGGTAGGCCAGTTTAGTAACATTTCCAAATTTAAAAATTAATTTAATTAATAATGGATCATTTACAAAGCCAAGACCTAAATCACATACAGGGTGTTATAAATTCGACATGCGAGCATTGTGATCTCGGAAACCATAGGAGTTAGAGAAACGGTTAAATGGGGGCAAAGTTGTGCAATTCGGTGCTGATTAAAAGGCCGCTTTAAAAGTTTTAAAATTCCGAATACTTCCGATATTATTCGAAAAAAACCGAAATTTTGCAAAATCGTTTTTATTTTTTCCTGAGCTCATTTGAATAGCTATTTAAAAATAAATGACACTTTGTCATTGCAACTTTTTCTCCTCTACAAAATGACGTTATTAAACTAAAGATCCGACGTTTCGTCTCCGAGCGGCCAACATCAACTTTATTTTTTTAAATACGGACCTGGTTTTTTTTTTACTGATTTTTAAACCCCGCCTACTATAGATAGGTAGATTTTAGTTTACAAATTCATATCACAAAACAACTAAAATAGATTACATTTTTAAGTATTTTTAACACTATTTGAGATCTACAGTTTTACTAATGTGTTGATAAAACAACTAATATTAGGGATTTTCCATTTGAGCGTTCAACGGATGGTCAGAATTTCTGAGTTTGTTTATTTCTAACGACTCATTGCAAATTTAGTCTTATACCTTCCTTCTCAATATGTAATTATTATCATTTTAACGATAATTACATTCTATTACATTATTACATTATTATTTTATTATTCTATAACATTATTATAATCAATTTTCCCCTTGATAAAGCTCAAATCGTCGTTGGTACTGCAATACCTGCTATGTGTATATTATTCACATGGCAGCTATTTCTGCCATTATCGCAGCGCGCGACGGACTAACTCGTCGCAATCTACTTTATGCACATAACAGTTATTTTTTAACCCTATTTGCAGTTTGTTATTATCCTGTTATTAGTTTATCTTTGTAAATTATTCATTATTTTATAGTTTTTTTGAGGTCTTAAAATAAATATCAGTGTTTTTAATTAAAAAAAATTTCGGCAAGAGCTAAATTAATGGTAAAGTTAGCGCAAAAGTGTGCAACCGAGTGTTCAACGGAAGAGTCTACTAAAAGTAAGATTGTGTGTGTGATACGTTTATTTGGCTCTGGATTTAACCAACTGGCCAGCTCATATTTTATTTATTCTTTCTATCTTTAGCTTATTTACACAAATTGCCCCTACATATTGTAATCATATTCATATCTTCTTTTATTCATACTGGACTTATTCTTAAAGCCTTTTTTTTTTATTTCTTTTTTTTTATTATTTTTTTTTTCTTTTCAAAAAGTAATTCCTTTTTTTCTTTCCCTTTTTCTTTTTCTTTTTCTTTTCCTTTTTTTTATATCAATATTACTAATACTATTATTTTACAGCTGGACCTTTTCGCCCTATCTGAATAATGGGTCTAGAGTTTTAAATTAATTATATTAATATGGGAATAAAGAATCTTATAAATTTCTACCTTCTCAATACTGACCAAATAATTTAGATTTACAGGAAGGGTCACAAGTTTACTGATACTTTCAAAGAAATCGTTATTGGCTTGAATCTGATCTTGACAATTAAAAATACAATGTTGGATGTCTCCTATCTCTCCACAAGTGCACAAACTACTATCTTTTAATCCTATCCTATGTAAGTATACAGGACAGAGGGTGTGTGAACTTCTAATTCTACTTACAAATTGTTTTTATAAAATTTTTGTTTTGTTCTTTACAAAACCATGGTCTTGTATTTACATTTGGTTTTATTAATTTATAATCACCCCCCGTGGAAGCGTTCTGGAAATGATTTTGCCAATCTAGTACCAATTGATTTTTAATAATTCGATGTATATCTGAAGCCGGTATTTTAAATGATGGGATCGTTTGTCCATCCCCGGTCGCTTCTTTGGCGAGCCGATCTACAATTTCATTTTGTTTTATACCTATATGCGCCTTGACCCAAACTAAATTAAATGATTTATTCTGGTATTTTATTTCTTGAAATAGTTTTAAGATATTCACAATTATATAGTTTAAACTAGGAATACAAGTTGCATTTTTTATCTTTTCCAGAGCGCTGCGACAGTCAGAAAAAATTACAAATTTAAATTGATTATTTTGGGACAAGCAATACTTTAAAGCTTGCTCGATTGCTACTAGTTCAGCTGAATACACTGATGTCTCCGGAGGTAATCTGAATTTGGATGAGAATGTTAGATTAGCGTGATAAAATGCGCATCCTACTTTATTATTTATAGCTGATCCGTCGGTAAAAATGTGTTCATATCCTGCCCAAGGCGAGTTCAATTCTTTTACGAAATCCGCTTTTATGACGTGTTACTCACGTGTTCCTTTTCTATGGATATGATCGGAATATTTTCATAAGTTTCATATTCTATAGTATAGCAGGGAGGTGTATGAGTTTGATACATTCCGTGTTTATTTTCCATTATCCGTCCATAGCTTTCTACTATTAAAGGTGTTTTTTTTTTAAACTCCAGTATTTGTGACAGTAGTTTAATATTAATAAGTTGTTTAATTTAATGACGAGATCGCTATTCTTTGCTACATGTTTTATTACGAATTTATCGCTCATTAATCTCCTCCTAGGAAAAAGAGGAGGTTCCGAAGTCTCGGATTCCATTACATTAATCGGAGTACTTTTTAAGTATCGAATACATAGCCTTAGCCACTTATTCTTAACTACATCTAGTTTTTTTAAATGCGTGTCAGCTGCGGATCCATAAAATAGGCTACCATAATCTAATATAGATTTTATAAGAGATTTATAAAATACTAAACATATTTTGGGGTCTGCTCCCCATTTTTTATTAGAAAATGCCCGAAAAACGTTAAGTCCGTTTTCCGCTCTTTTGATGATTGAATTGATATGATTCTTCCATAGCAATTTCTTGTCCAATGTTATATCTAAGTATTTTGTTGAGCTTCTATATGGAACATTTATGTTTCCTATTTTGATATAGTTCGGAGGGGAAAATCTTTTCCTTGTAAAGGTGCATATTATTGATTTCTCCGCAGCTATGTTCAGATCATTTTCTTGGAACCAGCCCGTCGCTCTCTTAAATGCGTTTTTAAGATTAGTATGGTTTACTTCTAAGTCTTTATTTTGAGTGTATAAGACTACATCGTCTGCAAATTGAATTATCCTGGAGTTACTCATGTGCATTTGTTCTTCTAAGTCATGTGTATATAACATGTACAACAATGGGCTGAGTATGCTGCCCTGAGCCAGACCCAAGCCCGACTCCCGACAACCCGTCAATCCATTGTTGGCTTTAATGTATGTTTTCCTACAATGGTACAGAGCGTAAATATTTTTAACGATTTGCTGGGGAAATCCTATTTTTGAAAGCTTTCGAGCTAATATGAAGAGGTTTACATTATCGTATGCCCCCTGGATGTCCAGAAACAAAGAGGAGGTCGACTCGTTTACAGAGATAAATTTAACATAAACAATTAACAATAAATAAAACGGAGATAAATAAACTCTGCTGTTGAGATTTGCTCTAATAATGCAGTTAGTAACTATACCTTTTAAAAATCTATTTATTTAAGATGCAAATCTTCTCTGTGGAAACAAGGAGTCCGAGCTTGAGCGTGAAGAAGTTTTAATGGATTACTGGATGATATTTTCGAACTCCCCGTATTAAAATACCTGGAAGGCTTCAACATTATTAGTGTTATTAGTATGGATTCCGTAAGTCTAGATCAACAGGAGACCTTCTCGCTCATGTTACTCACGTTTGAAACAACGCAATAGAACATCATGGGGAGTCCCGGGCGGTAGCACTGAATATTTCCAAGGCTTTTGCCCGAGTATGGCATGAGGAGCTCCTAACTAAAGTAAGAGCGTACGGAATGCCGGTTCAATTTTGTTCATGGCTGTCAAGCTTTCTTAAATAACGTTGCTGCTAGTGGCGATGGACGGATTGCTTTCAGACACATTTAACATCAACGCCCGAGTCCCTCAAGGTTCTATATTGTCGCCCACCCTCTTCTTACTATACATTAACGATCTTTTGTAAAAAACTAAAAATCCTATATACAGTGTGGCCCAAATTGGGCCTACATGTATGGGGATCTTGGAAACTATAGAAGATAGAGAAACGGTTAAATGGGGAAAGTTTTTGACAATTATATTTCTAATTGAAAACCGTTTAGTACGCGGCCCTATCTTTTTTGGTTTTTGAAATATGTTGAAAAAACCAAAAAGATGTATTTTCGAAAATATGCTGTAGATTTCTTATTATTCACTATTTTGGCAATCTGTAAAAACATTTTTAAAGCAACTTTTTAAGTAGATTTCAGTTCTGCAATTTAGTTTTGAACACGACGTTTCAGTTATTTTATACCATCATCAGGTTCATTTTTTCTTATGGGCGCCATATTGTATTTTATACTTAAAAGGTAGCTTATGACGTCAGCTTTTCAACGATGTATTATTTGTTGAAAAATAAATGAAATTGACTTAAAAAAGAAAGAAAATTAATTTTCGCAACACGTCAAATTTGACAACTGCACTATAACTCCCTAAATTGAATACCAATTAAAAGGTTTACATTTTGTAGTATTCACAAAACACTGCTTGCATTGTTTCAATCAACAATATTACAATAACCTATAAATCAAAAATAAAATCCAGTAGCCTATGACCAACCACTACCGTTTGAAAATGAAACAAAAATATTACTTGTCAGAACGAGTAAAAGTATAATAGTTTTTATTATTATTATCTAATAATAACGATTTATGTGTGTATTCTGAATTTAAAAGAAAATGGCATTGCGTTTTTCTCACGAAGGAAAATTTGATTTGCTAGAATGTTACATTCATTGCAACAGAAATGCAAACCTTGCATTAGAAAGGTATTTTGAAAATTTTCCTGAAAGACCGCAGCCAAGTGTCAGACTTCGACGAAAAAGCAGGTAATAACGAGCGTGACGAAAATGTCAGAGCCTATTTTAATGCCCCTCCGACATCATCTACAAGAGCATCGGCAAGAGACTTACCAACCCCGCGAAGTACCATACAAAGAGTCCTTAAGGAAAATAAATATCGACCATACAAGCCAACTATAGTTCAGGGTTTATGAGAAACGGATTATCCAAGAAGAATGCAGTTTTCAAATTGGTATGTGAATCAATGCGAACAAAATCATGATTTCAGTCGTCTTGTAATTTGGACCGATGAATCACATTTTACCAACTGCGGGGTATTTAATAGACATAACCATCATTTTTGGGCAACAGAAAACCCTCACCAATTGGCTCAACGAAGACTGCAAACCCGATTTGGTTTTAATGTATGGTGTGGTATGTATGGTAAGTAATGTCACCTAGCTTGCTAAATACATAGCAGGTATTAAGTAACCCAGCTTTACTTTTCTCCTTACATTTTAGACAACGGACTTATAGGACCATTCTTTTATAATCATACGTTGAATGGCCAAAGATACTTGGAGCTGTTAGAAGATCAAATATTACCGGCAATTAGAGCAAGAGTTCCTCAAGATCAATTGAATAATATTTGGTTTCAACAAGACGGTTGTCCCGCACATAATGTTCGGGAAGTTCAAACTCTCTTAAGACAGATATTTGATGACAAATTAATTTGAAACGGCGGACCAGTTAATTGGCCTTCTAGATCCCCTGATATAACTCCTCTCGATTTTTATTTATGGGGTTATGTAAAAAATGAAGTATATGAGTTTGAACCCCCGGAATCTGTACAAGAATTAGAAGAGAGAGTGAGGAATGTGTTTACGAGCATAAATGGCAACACGCTTCGCAGGGTCATCAATACTGTGTTAAAAAAGTGTCAAAAATGTATTAATAAAAACGGCCAACATTTCGAATAAGTATAGTAAGTTAGATATTTTTTCTTATTTTCTTTTCAAAACAATAATTATTATTCATTGCGTTTTTAGTTTTCTTTATTTGAAATGTTAATATGAGATTTTTAACCATAAGGAAAAAATAAAATAATGTATTATAATATTATGATATTTTAAACAAATTTAACCCTGCCTAATGTGTTCTTCTCAAATTTGACGTTTTGCGAAAATTAATTTTCTTTATTTTTCAAGTCAATTTCATTTATTTTCCAACAAATAATACATCGTTGAAAAGCTGACGTCATAAGCTACCTTTTAAGTATAAAATACAATATGGCGCCCATAAGAAAAAATGAACCTGATGATGGTATAAAATAACTGAAACGTCGTATTCAAAATTAAATCGTAGAACTGAAATCTACTTGAAAAGTTGCTTTAAAAATGTTTTTACAGATTGCCAAAATAGTGAATAATAAGAAATCTACAGCATATTTTCGAAAATACATCTTTTTGGTTTTTTCAACATATTTCAAAAACCAGAAAAGATAGGGCCGCGTACTAAACGGTTTTCAGTTAGAAATATAATTGTCAAAAACTTTCCCTATTTAACCGTTTCTCTATCTTCTATAGTTTCCAAGATCCCCATACATGTAGGCCCAATTTGGGCCACACTGTATAGCTTCGCTAATGACAGCACACTTGTTTTATCTTTTACTTTGGATGCTCGAGCATCGGCTGCCAATGCGCATCTGTATAGGCAGCAAGAGGTCTCACATCTCAACAAAGACCTGGAAGAAATTCTGTCTTGGGGTGACAGTATTCAAGTAGAATTTAACGCTAAAAATACCCAGGCGACAGTTGTTTCTAAAAAAGTTAATGTTGAAGAACCGGACATAGTTATGGCGGGACACTCGATTCCCTTGGCTTCATCACTTCGTTTATTGGGCGTTAATTTGGATAGTCATATGTCTTGGTATAGTCACGTTGCGGCCACTGCTAAGGCAGCCTCGCAGAAGCTTGGAGTATTTTTCCGAACTAAAAACCTCTATACACCCCAACAACTTTTGATGCTCTATAGAGCCCAAGTTCGACCATCGCTGGATACCACCCAGAGCGGTGCATGGTAGAAATATACGACTAGCCACTGCAGCCCACCAGTAATTGGTTCAGCTTAGTGTCCCTCGAACGACACTGTTTCAAAATTTTAGGAAAATTGCAGAAGTATTAGGCCGGGAAGAATTGCAGAAGTTACTGATATTAGAGGGGTATTATATGTCCCAGCAGGTGAAATGAAATATAAATTACGACATAATGAGGAATGACGAATTACGATAATGAACGTGAGCGTTTCATAAAAGATGAACTTTCCGTTCCACAAAGGCTTTATGATCGGCAAATAAAAATAAGTAAGCAAAATTATAACCATTTACAGGAACTAAAATCGATTATGGAAAATGATTACCATCCGTTCTATGACAGCCTTCTTCACAACAATTAGAAAGTAAGAATGCTCACTTTGTGTTTTATTCCATAAATAATCAGAAAGTAATTTATTATTTTGTTGTTTTCCTCTAAACAATAATGTTTTATTTATGCTTACTTTTGAAGAACGGAAAATATAACCTTGTTTTATATCTTGGTTAATAAATACAATAAACTATTACTTTCGTAAATTGTAGACTCTTCTTTAAAACAAGAATCGCTTTCTGCTCCATCTCATTTTGTTGCGCAATATATGCCATCCCAGGTAGCAGGATGACGTCTTTATGACGTCGAGTTTTGGGGATTTTTAGTCACTTGACGTCTTTTGGTCGCGAAATGACGTCAAAATAACGTAGTTTTTCAGACGTGTATTATACGTCATAATTTTACGTAATAATCACGTCGATTTTTAGTCATTTATTGATTTATACGTATCATTAGAAAGTTCTATAAACGTCAAAATTTCGTTATCCAAGTTTTTTAAAAATATAGTGGGACAGAGTTTTAAAGTAAAACGCCTGAGAATATTTTTTTTTTCTTATAGTTAAAGGCACGTCTCATAAAAATTTTAATATATAAGACCCTATACTATATTATTTTTTTACATTTTTATGTTAATACCAATGCAAAAAACTTTAAAAATATTACCATTCCAAATTAATCATTTATGTATGTAAAATGTGCAAAAGCGAATATATTGTTATTAAAAGTCTGCAAATATCAAATTTAAATTACCCGCGCTCCGTTTTATGACATTTCTGTGCTCTGACTGTGGCAGTCTGGCAGAAGGCAGAACGCATTGGTGTTTTGTTGTTGGCGCTGGCTGGCAGTCGACCATTCGGCAAAAGTGAAAAGTTTATGGTGATTTAGTTTTTATATATTTTGTGTTATAAATGAATATATATGTATCAGATTATCGAGTTCGAGGAAAATGACGGCGGGGGTGTAGCCATTGTACACTCAAACTGGGTGACGCCCCGAAAAAAAAAGAGGTATTGTGGCCGCCATTAAAGGATAATTTTGGAAAACAATTTCGTGTTTATAAATCATTATATTTATATCCAATCGACTCAAAGTCATTGAACATTTATTTTATTGAAAATATATCAGAATATTAGGTATGTAGAATATTGGTCACTAGATGTTATTGTAGCAAAAATGATGATACTTTCTACAACTGATGATAAGTTAGTGTCTTTTCCAATTCTCCATACACATGAAAGTTGTAATATTTAATTTATCATTAAAAGGATTTTGTACATAAAATATACATATGTATTTTTGTTACCCCTGTTATGTATTATGTACTATCTTAGGAATAAGTTTTTAGTAAATGTTCGTTATATTGATACAGGATGTTTAAAAAAATCATAGAGTTAGGAAATAATTTAAGGGTATAATAAGGTGTTAAAATATATTTCAATCATTTTCTGGAAAATGGAGTGCTTATTTTACAGCCTATAGTTGCAAAAACTGTCTCTCGCACATAAGTCAGTTCAGAAATGTGCAGTTTTAAACACCGCTGAAAAAAAATTATGACGTTTATTGACGTTTTTTGCACCTACAAAGACGTCTTAAGATGACGTCTTTTTTACGTCAAAAAAAAGTCATTGGTCTGTGACTTACGCACGTCTTTTTAACGTTCCATTTACGTAATTTATGACGTCACTGATGATCAATAATTGACGTCTTAAATACGTCACCTTGCTACCTGGGATGTGAATAAAAGTGCCAGCAAATTTCTGCTATGTGCAAGAAACTATGAAAATGTTGAAATTAAATATATTTTTATGAACAAAATTCTAATTCATGCAGTACTTCTAATCCACACCTGATTACATATTATAATATGATTTAATATTGTTTGAACTAATGTTTTTTATTTGGAATAATAGTTTTTCTTAATTCCTGAAAATTAATTAATTTTCACATAGGAGGAATTTCAGAGCCAACGACGAAATGGTGTTCCTTTACTCTTCTATCAAAATTTCCACTTGATGGTTCTATATACAGTAAAACCTCTGTTTGCGACTGCCTTTATAAAGTGACCACCTGCGTTAGACGAGCGGTTATAAATTTGCCATATTTAAAAATGGAAATCCCATTATTTTATACTCTTTAACGGCCCATCTGTTAAACGACCGCAGGCAATCATCATCGGAATTTGTAGTAAACATGAATGCTAAAGATACCCTCCATTATTGGCAGTAATCCCGACCCGACAATCCAGGCAGGCGCATCCACTCAATTTGCTTTATTTTCATCTATTAATTATTTACTTACAGTATCTTAAAAACGGTTGCTATAAACATCAACATAAATCATAATATTATAGAATATATTAGCGGGTGATAAAGTTCATAATGCCCGGTGTTGAATATTGAACAAAATTTGTATTTATTTTTAACAATTTCTTACATAATATTATTCTGTTTTTCCTATGTTAAACGGACAATTTTCGAATTTTCCTGAGAAAGAAGCTGGACCAACTATGAAATTTTGCGATTCGATTGCTGAGTTTCTCGATGTGAATGCGAATTCCTGCTCCATTTCAACATTAATTAAGATATTTTCTTTTTCGGTAACAGAGCTAGCTATCATTTTTGCTGTTCGGTTTTTCGACGTGATGCTTTCCTCTATATAACCCTCCACTACGCTAGTACTCTTCCACTTTCCGTGTAGCTTAAGGGTTGCAAGTGAAGCACCACCCTTGATAAGAAGTGTGGACGAGGTCCGACGTAGGCAATGTCCTGTATATTCCTTGGCGTTTTCTAAATTATGAAATTTTGCTATGATCGAAGGAACACGTCCTAGTGTATTTTTATCCACAGGTATAGCTATGCATTCACCATTTCGGTACGTAAGGACAAATCTGGGTTCCTTAATTCCTTCTGGCGTTAATGCCATTGACGTAGCAGCTTTAGTTTCTGGTACCCTGACAAGCATAACAGGCCCTTTATCCTCAATATCATCAATGGTTATTTTTACCATCTCATCCCGTCTTAGGCCGCCAAAAACTTCCATTACGAGTTACACTTTATGCAGCAGTAAGGTATCATTCGGCGCATTTTTGATAAAAGTTAAAACTTGTTTACCTTCCAAAACTTTTGACTTTTTAGGAACATATCCCTTTGATTTAACTTTTAAAAATGCTATTAATCGACAATATCTTGAAATTTTTGTGTTTTCCGTTACTATAAATTCAGACTTCACCTGGGAATATTTTGTCCAAAGGCTATTTGGGGTATATTTTTCCGACTAAAATAAAGTAAAAATAATTAAAAATTGTCATTGTCAAAGAGCAAAAGGGTTACATACCAATTCCTGAGAGTAAGCCATCATTACTGTTTCAGTAATCACCGTAATTTGGCTTTTTACTTTCCATTGTAGAAAATTTTCATACTCCTTGTCGTACAGGCGAAAACTATCCTTCGGGCCAAAGTCAAAAGGCCCTCGGGCTAGTTGCTTTCGCTTTCCGGGCATTATAGTCTACATAACGCTCTTGGTGCATAAATAACTACTAAAGGCTGATAAATCGGTTGTTAACATTAGTTTTGTTTTGAACAGGTTTTGTACGTTTAGGGACTAACGTGAATATTTGAAAATGTCGAGAGAAAGGAAATTTTTTTCTAGAAGCGAAAAAATTGAAATAATCGAGGAAACTGAAAAAACTTGCTTAAGTACCAAGAAATCGGCTGAAAAATTTAAAGTGGGTAAGACCCAAGTGAATATGTTGCTTCAAAATATAGCAGAAGTTAAACATTTGTTTCAAGAACACACAGTGAACAAAAAAGAAGAATCCCAAAACCGAAGGACTGGCCGTAGACCAAGTTGTTTCAAGCTGGTCTTGTAAGATGCGAAACAAGCACTTACCAATATCCGGGCCCGTAATTCAAGCAAGAGCCCTCGAATCTGCTTAATGTCCTAAACTAGATAACTGAAGGCATCAAATGGATGGTTAAAAATTTTCCGTCGTCGGCACGATATTGGCTTGAAGATAATATGTGTCGAATCAGCCGATAGTAATATCGAAGACGTAACTGCTAAGAAAGTAAGGTTATTGACCATTTTAAAGGATTATGCCCCAAGGGACGTATTTAATGCAGATGAGATAGGTTTCTACTATCGTGCAATGCCAAAAAAAAAACATGCATTGAAACATGACAAGTGTACTGGGAAAAACAACGAAACAACGACTTACAATTCTGTTCTCTGCAAATATGGAAGGTGAGAAGGAAGAACCAGTTATAATACGGAAAAGCAAAAATCCTTGATGTTTTAAGGGCGCACATATCGATAAGTTACCTCTCCAATGGGTCTCGAACAAAAAAGACTGGATGACAGCAAATATCATGACAACATGGCTTCACAGATTTGATACCATAATGAAGAAGCGGAATAGAAGAGTGGTATTGTTTTTGGATAATGCAACAAACACATTGTCAACCTTCGGACCAAGGCATTACTCAGAATTTTAAAATGCTTTTCAGAAGCTACCTTAATAAAAGCCTTTTAATATGTATGGACAGTGGTTGTCCTCTTCAAGAAATCGAAAATAGTATTACTATAACCAACGCTTTGAAGTGGGTTTCGGTGGCCTGGCGCAATTTGTCCCCAGTGACAATAAAAAAATATGTTTTCTGTTAGTAGTGACTTTCTGAACTTAATAACAGAGGGCTCTATACCCAGGGGTATGCTGATGACTTAGGTGTACTCATTCGGGGTTAACACGCCCACGATATATCAGAACTTATGCAACAAGGTCTAAACATCATCGAAGATTGGTGCAATAGGGAAAACCTGAAGGTAAACCCAAGCAAGACAACGATGATCCCATTTACAAAACGAAGAAAATTGGAAGATCTAAAACTACCAAAACTCTTCGGTAGGGAACTGCAAATATCCCAGGAGGGGAAATATCTAGGAATAACCCTAGATGTAAAACTACCCTGGAACTCCCATATGCAGAATATCATTAATAAAAGTAAAATGGCACTCATGGCCACCAAAAGAGCTGTAGGGAAAAATTGGGGACTAAATCCACGCATGGTACACTGGTTGTACACGACAGTGGTTAGACCAATAATCACATACGGATCAGTGGTTTGGTAGACCAAAACCGACCAAAGAAAAGCAGAACTGGAGTTGACAATAATCCAGAGACTTGCATGCCTTTGTATTACAAGTGCTATGAGAAGCACTCCAACAGCGGCTATGAAAACCCTACTAAATCTTCCACCCCTTGGCATACTTATCAAGGCGGAAGCTAGAATGGGGGCGTATAGACTGACCTGTAAAAACACCCGGCAATCCGGTTCTGCAATCGGACATACCAGGATTACAAACATAATCGCGAACTCATTATTGGAGATGAGCAGTGATTTAATGACCCCAACCACTAACTTCCACAAACCACACAAAACCCAGATACACTGGAACTTCAGGTCAAAAGAAGAAGCAGAACAGTCGGGAGGACTAGTATAGTACACCGACGGCTCGGATGAAAGCAGGTGCGGGCGCGGGAATTCATGGGGCTGTTCCTAAGCATAACACTAACGTGCCACTGGGGATACATGCCACAGTCTTCCAAGCGGAAGTACATGCTATTGAGGTATGCCTGCGTGAGAACCTGAGGAGGGGCTACAGAGGTAGAAACATCTCAATTTTCACGGATAGTCAGGCGGCAATAAAAGCTCTAGCATGCTATCAGATCAATTCAAAGTTGGTCTGGAACTGTCTTCAATGTCTTCAAGACCTGGCTAGCAGCAATGTCGTAACACTTGCTTGGGTGCCGGGGCACAAGGGCATAGAAGGCAATGAAAAAGCAGACGCTCTGGCCAGGCAGGGATCAGCTACTGCCTTCATGGGGCCAAAACCGGTTTTTGGGGTTGCAAAAGTCTCGGCAAGAGGATGCGTGACTGGGTGGGTGAAGCGACAACATCGGTCATATTGGAACTACATTTCGGGGCTAAGATACAGCAAATCAATGCTGGATAACCCCTCAGAGGCAGTGACCTCTGAAATCCTAAAACTAAACCGAAACAAGCTTAGAATCGTGACAGGCCTCTTAACCGGTCATAGTACTCTAAGGAAACACATGCATGGCATATGTAACGACGAACCCATATGCAGACTTTGCAATGAGAAGGAAGAAACAGCCTACTACATTATCAAAGAGTGCTACGCACTGACACGCTGGAGAACAACCCACCTGGGGAGTCAAATCCCCCAGGGGGAATCCCCTGAAAAAATCTGATAAAGGGGCTGCTTAGCCTAATAAGGGCGACTAACCTCTTTTATTGAGAAATCGAGCAACAAGCGTCACAATAAGTCTCTTTAGGCTGCGGTGTAGAGGTAGTAATAACCTTGGCTTGCTGCCTGTATTAAGCATCATCATCATCATAGTAGTGACTTTCTCTGCTCCCTTATTAGCTTTAGATGTTTAAGAGTTTCGTTAGGTTTACAACGGTTCTCTCTGTATACGAAATCCTCGATTCTTCCTTGAGACCCGTAATATATATCTACCTGAAAAGCTAACACAGGGGCTGTAAAACCGCACTTATCAGTCTTTTACCGCTCCCATTACCCGGCGTTTAATATTTAACCGCTCAGCGTAGCGCTGACACGAGGCGTCTTTTTAATACCTAACTTTCATTAACGCCGTCTTATAAATCTCTATTGTAACGGAAGCGCGTCTAAATATAAGATAATATCCGAAGAATTATGTAAGTGTTAAGTTTTTACAAGCGCAGGAGAACGCTTTTTTTTAATTTACTTTTTATAACCTAGATCCATTTAGGAAATAATGAGTTTTGGAAGTTTTCGCGTAAATGAAAATCGATATGTACAGGTCGGTCACATTCTTAGCCAGAACTCATTTTGGTGTGGCGGTATTCACAACTGTTGAGGTAACTTAATCGCCTAACTAATTATCTTTTCTTCGATATCTCATGTTTTAGGTGTCACTACTTTCTTATTAAAAAAGGAGAAATATAATTTGAAATGTACAGGATGTCCATTTCTCGATTTAATTGCAGGGTATCTCGGTAACAAGTAAATTAATTTTTATTTATTTATTTCTTGATAATACCCTACAGATTAATAACATTCCAAATAGTATACCTAAAACTAAAATAAAAATTGGTATTGCGAATTACAGCGTATAAATAAAACAAAATAAAATAAAATAACATTAAAATAATTTGAAATGAGTATTTAGCGCGTGTTATACAGGGCTGCCCAGAAGTGCGGAATAAAATTAATATAGCCTTAACCTGTAACTTTTGGGGAAAATGCTCGGACACGTCAATTTAGTTTTACATAAGCTCACATTCTGACGTTATCCGTTTGTTTTTTATAGACATTTGTCATTTTTTGACGACATCGATATTTTTTTTAAATAGAAACATAGAGCTTGTGAAGACTTCGATACGCTGCCTTTCCGACAAAACCACTTTTGTTTAGAAAATTGTAAAATAATACTTCGGAAATACCTAAATTAATTTTACAAGTTCACAATGTCACAAAATGTCAGAACGTGAAACAATGAAGATTTCTTACCTTAAAAGGTAAAAAAGACATCAATAATTTATCATTTCCGCTTGTTTAAATAGGGATTTTTTTAAAACTTTTAACAGTCGCCATTTTGAAATAGCTTGGCAGAATCGCGCCAAAATTTATGAGCATACTGTACGAGATATTAGCTTTCAAAAGATGAATTACAAGCTGTATGTTTCCACTTAAAAAAAGATCGATGTAGTCATATCTTTGACAAATGTCTATAAAGAAACAAACGAATAACGTCAAAATGTGAGCATATATAAAACTAAATTGACGTGTCCGAGCATTTGCCCCAAAAGTTACAGGTTAAGGCTATATTAATTTTATTCCGGACTTCTGGGCAGCCCTGTATATTTTTTATCGAACAAATGCTTAGCCTAAATATATCACAGTCTGAGAAGTAACTATTATAATTCCGTAACAATCTAGAGATTAAAGCATTCTGCCGTAGTTAGTCCGATGAGTTCTCTCGAAAAACAGTTGCTCCTGCCTGGTGCACCCCATCGGAACCAAAAATAACACAGGCTCTAGCAAGGAATTACAGCAAATGGCGCCACTAATTAGTTTGTGCAGGAAGACAAGCAAAGACTTTCTGCGACGGTATTCTAGGCTCTTCATGCCATAAAGGAAAAGTCTTTTTTCATATGGAAGGTTTTGATAGGCAAATCTTTGTTTGAGTAGCAAATATTTAGCAAATTTGTTTTGGACACGTTCGATTCTACTGATGTGGCATAATTGGGATTCCACACAATGGAACAATATTCAAGTATCGATCGAACTAGTCCATTATACAGAGTCATAAGTGCTGTTGTGTCGTAAATTTGTGAAGTGTGTCGCTTTACGAAACCAAGCAATCTAAAACTCTTCAAAATAATGTTGTCTACATGCATGACGAAGGAAAGATCCTTGTGGAAGATGACGCTGAGATCATTGAAGTGTGAGACAATTTCCAGATTGGTGTTCTCCACCTCGTAGGTATAATTTGTCGGAGAATTGACTTTGTAAAATCGAAGGACCTTACACTTGCTCACATTAAGCTGTAAAGGTTGGACTGGCACCAGACAATCAACCTGCCCAAATCCGACTGCAGATAGTTGTCATGGAAAACTCGAGGGAAAACTTCAGGTCATCAGCGTATACTAGACAGTCAGACCCATTAAAAAAATATATGACGTCATTTATAAATAGTAGGAATAAGATAGGGCTGATACGTGAGCCTTGAGGAACACCGGAAATTACCGGAAACTCCTTGGAGACTAATCCGCATACGGTAACACGTTGGCGGCGATGAGTTAGATATGAGCTTATCCACTTGAGGTACGCACCAGCGATTCCAATATCAGACAACTTTTTCAGGAGGAGTGCATTACAGACGAATTACAGGTTACATGCATGAGATAGCATAGATCAGTACGAATTTTAGCCTCACGGCAAACGTTAGAGTAGAGGATATAATCTTCTCGTAACCCGGATCTCTTGAATTTGATGTGAAGCTTATTTTTCTGTCCGATTACTTTAAAGATAGAGACTTCAGGTTTCTACAATACTGCGCTACTTTTTCGTGAAAGAAAAATGCCGCAAACAGAATTGTCATAGCTTTCTTAGTTTTTAGGCTACATAGAGTTTTCGAAAATGTTTGCTTTTCGACCACCCCCTGTATTTCGATTGTCCGTTGACTTTTTAATTTGCTTTAATAATAAACACTTTAGAAAACAGTTTTGAATTTGTTTTAATAACTGTTTTCTAAAGGGTTTTTTGAATAGAATTTAGTGGCGTCCTTACTTTTTTCTGGGAGTCATTTCGAGATTTAAAGTAAACATATGATTCCTAAATGGGACACCCTGTATATTTTCATCTTATTTGATTGGGCTATTTTTGGGCTATTCAGAAATAGATAATAGTTGATAGTTACTGTTAACAATAAACGCACAAATTTATTTTATTCTTGTCTCTTTCAAACGGCGCGCGATGCGAACCAGCCTATTTCTTGCCCAATAGAAAGCTCGCGTCTCAATGACGTTTTACAAGTATCGTCGCGACGCGTTTTTCTCTTTTCTTTGACGTGTTGCTACACGTTTCCCTAACAGACATGTTTTCTTTAGCTAATTGATGCAAACACCGAACTGCCAAGAGGGGCGCCCAAGTAGTTCCATAGATGACAGTATATAATGTTACCGATTTTAATGACTGTTTTTCATCACTTCTCTACCATATAGCTTGGAGATGTCGTTGGTCATTTTGAATATTTATTTGGCGATGCATTTTTGCGGAATTAGCTGTTATCACATAGGTACTGGTGTATCTAGAACCTGAGTACAATCGAAAACAGGTTTTGCTGAATAGTAGGTCCAGTCATTAGCAAGTAATTTATTGACATTTCGGAAGTCGTCTTGGCCGATGCATCGAACACTACTTGTCGTTGAAGACGATTCCTTAAAGACACAAGTATACTTTAAATAGGTCAGTTCGGGAGTATTAGGATCCACTTTTGACAAGTGACCCAGATCACGGTGTACTCATCCAAAAACTCGACGTAATGATCCTTTAAATTGGTGTCATTGCTTAACTTTTTCTCTAGGGAATTAAATCTTTTCGTCACCATTTGTTTAGACTCACCCAAACTTGCTGTTCAACTTCCTTTGAAGCATGCATCGGGATCTCAAAATGTTAAGTATGTGCCCCTTACAGACCCAAAAAATGTCCTATTACCTCCTCTTCAAGGCTATGAATAAAGAAGGTGAAGAATTTAAATATGTAAGACAAGTATTTCCCTTGTTAAGTGACGACAAAGTAAAATAATGCATTTTTATTGGGCCACAAATTAAAAAATTGCTGGACGATGTTGATTTTATAGGAAAGCTCACCACAAAAGAACTTGGAGCTTGGAATTCATTTGTAAGTGTAGTGAGGGGATCTCTAGGCAACACCGATTGCATGATTCAAAGGAAGTTGAACAGCAAGCCTTCCGTCGGCCTCACGAGTATGAGCAGATACAAAATTTTCTTCACACGCCTTTTATTCCGAGGACCATACTGGTGTGTAAATGTGGATTTAGAACCTGACATGCTATCAGTAAGGAAAGGCATTGTATATCATGGCGGTTGAGCTATACACCGTTCTGAAAACACTATAAGAATGTCGCGTCGATTATCGTTATACAAAGTTAATCTACAGAATCTACAAAAACGCGACCATAGTAGTAAAGCTACGCGAGAATACTGTACATATCTCAATTGGTAGAGGGGAAGGCAGGGAGACACGATGTCTCCAAAACTTTTCACTGCAGTTCTGGAATGCGCATTCAACAAGCTCAACTGGGAGGAAAAAGGCATAACTATAGACGGCAGGTGGCTAACAAACCTGCGCTTTGCGGATGACATAGTGCTGGCGGCCAATAATCTGGGGAACGTTGGGGTGATGCTGCAGGAACTCCAACAGGTGTGCGCTGGGGTCGGTCTGAATATCAATATCTCCAAAATAAAATTCGTGACAAATCTGGTTCCCAGTGAAAACATTATAGTGAGGGACAAAGAGGTAGAATTGCTAGATAAGTACACATACCTAGGCCATGAAATTCGAGTTTCCAGAGACAACCAAACATGCGAACTAAAGAGAAGAACAAACTTAGCATGGGCAGCATTTGAAAAACTTAGAGACGTATTTAATAATAATAATAATAATAATAATAATAATTTAAAGGCGAACTGCCAATATGTCTAAAAAGAAAGGTTTTAATCAGTGCGTGTTACCGGTCATGACCTATGGAGCCGAGACAATAACCCTGACCACCGCATCTGCCAACAGACTCAAAACAACACAACGCAAAATGGAGAGATCAATGTTGGGCGTGTCGCTGAGAGACCATGTCAGAAACGATGACATACGCCGAAGAACTGATGTCTGAACTGATGTTGTTGCACGTTGTGCCAGACTGAAATGGAACTGGACTGGACACTTGGCTCAAACGACAGACGGAAGCTGGACAAAAAGGCTGCTGGAGTGGAGACCTCGAGCTGACAAACGAAGCAGGGGAAGACCCTTAACGCGCTGGACAGATAATATAAAAAGAATCACGACCAACTGAATCCAGACTGCTCAGGACAGAAAAGAGTGGGCAGTGAAAGGGGAGGCCTATGTTCAGCAGTGAACGCAAAGAGGCTAGTTGATGATGATGATGATAATGTTCGACTTGCCAAAAACTTTCAAGCTGTTTTTGTAAATTTAGATTTATAGATGGATGAAACAATGTCCTTTCAGGATTATTAAGGTTATAAGCAACTTGACCCGATAAAATCCAACTCAATTTAGTCTTCTGCGCTATTATTTGTGTATTAAATAACTTGATCTGTCCAATGCACAGTAGATGCGCCCAATAAGGCATCATTTTTGGATGGAACATTGCATGATGAATTGATGAATCTGCTGAAAAGTTTGTATTATTAGGTATTTTAATACTCGAAAAATCGAGGCTATTTATAGGCAAATCATGACATATTTACGACATATTTACGACAAGGAAAGAACGATCAGCCTTAAAATTATTATACACTGATTTTATTGTTACTTGGGTTGTATGCAAAACATTGGTGCAAGCTTGACTCAGACCTAAAATAGGGATATTTACTTTTTGCTTGGTTAGTTGAAGACCTTCGCACTATTTCTTTGTAACAAAATTACTTTGAGAGCCCGAATAGAGAAGAATTTTTCAATTATGTTGTTTGCCAAAAGAGTCACGCATAAAAACGACCGTTGGAGATAACAATAGTTGATCATTTTTAAATGTAGTATGAGCAGAGCACAGTCACTAATGAATTTTGACTTGTGACAGTTTGCGCATAATCTTAATACTATACTAATACTATACTTATACTAATAATCTAGATACCGCGACTTGGGAGATAAAGTTAAGATAGCACATGCTTTAAGGTAAAGATAGTTGTTAGATCGATTTTTACTACCATTTCTGCTACTTATAGGAAAGTGCGA
The DNA here is from genome assembly GCA_963920685.1 of Polydrusus tereticollis. Classification (NCBI taxonomy): domain Eukaryota; kingdom Metazoa; phylum Arthropoda; class Insecta; order Coleoptera; family Curculionidae; genus Polydrusus; species Polydrusus tereticollis. The sequence continues at coordinate 113,911,750 of OY987328.1, forward strand.
AGGGGTTGGCTTAGTCTCATGTTTCTAATAGTTTAGGCTTGAAACAAGTGATAACGTTTATTTAAAAAATCAGTAAAATGTTTCATTGTTAGAGTAGTTAATGTTTCAGAAAATGTTTCCCATTCCCTCCTGGTAGTGCAGAAGCATATTTTACTATTACCGATTTGTTGATTTTATACACTGAGTAGTTATCACAATAAATAATACTTTTATTTTATGCGACCTATTAGGATTATCGTCCTTTAGGATCAGCATTCAATCATGAAACACCCGGTATACAGCACAAAACCACTAAAAACCTCTGCAAGCATTTGTTCCAATCCGCAAGTTTATCAGAAGAGCACGCGGTAAAACAATAGAACTAGCAATCGGTACCGCATGCCTTAATTCCCCTGAATGCGATGCAATATTGAGATAAGCAGATACGGTTTCCTTTCAGGCAACCCATAGATCTGTCAACGGGAAGTCATTTATGTCGTGCCGGATCGATAAACAAATCGGTATCGGCGCATGCGGCCTTTGGTCACGACCTGCGATTTAAATACAATGGGGTCCGGTAAAGAGCGAAATGAGAAGAATGGAATCTGATGAAGAATGCGCACTTGAGAATACAGAATTTTATTTCAGGATTAGCGATATATTTGGGAAATAATTAAAATGGTAACATTCGCGAAGTTTATGTATATAAATACTATACGAATTTCTCGCTGATGACGTCAGGGGTATATCGAGTGGAGTTCCGCAAGGTTCGATACTGGGACCAATATTATATTTAATTTACACAGCATTTCTCACTAAGGATATTGTCACTTCAATTACTTTATTCTTTTCTTCCTAGTAACACCAACCAAGCCTGTGAACTGATCAAATGATCAATAGAGATTTAAATGCCATTCATGCTTTCTCTAAAGACCATTCACTGTCTTTAAATCCAAACAAAACTATTGTTCTTATATTTGGTAAAAGCAAGGATCGATGTGCTGTCCAAAATGATTAACAAATTATGGTTAATGGCGTGCCAACAGTTTTTTCCGAGGTAGCAAACAGTCTGGGACTTTGGTTGGGTACAGATCTGAGATTTAAAAAACATATTTCTGAATGTGTCAAGAAATGCATTTATAAGCTTAAAATCCTGTACAGCTCCCCTACTGTACTGGATTCAAGTCTTAAGCTTATGTTATGCGAGTCTCTGGTAACCTCTCGGAAAATTCAGAATTATTGTCTAAGATTTGCTTATGGTATAAGAAAGCGTTGTTCTGTATGGCATAAGTTGAGAGATGCAGGGTGGTTAACTATGAAACAGCGAGTACATTTTTATTCAGCGGCTCTTTTTCATAAAATAATAGTGCTGCAAAAGCCTTCATATCTATACCGTAAGATAATTTTTCGTAGATGTGCACAATTTTAATATCAGATTCAAAGGTATCATAACACCACCTTTCCATAAAACTACTATGTTTGAACGTAGTTTTTCATATAACGTATCTGCGATTTACAATGCTGTATGCTCAGAACTAAAAACTAAACCCCCTTTAAAATTTTAAAAGGAATTAGAAAAAATTTTATTGAATGTCTGAGGTTCTTATTATTCTTATTATTCTTACTATTAGCCTAATACTCCTTTTTCTCTTCATCCGGCATTCCTCTTTTTCCTTTTTTCTTTCCGTTATACTTATTTCTGTTTTCTCTCTTTTATCTTACTTGATAGTAGCTGATAAGATGTGTTGCAGTTGATTGATTACTTTACACGTTTCCAAATTGAGGGTATTACCTGTTTTATATTTTTATTTTTTATTCTTTTCCTTCTTTTGTTGTGCTAACTGTAATAAAACATTATTATTATTATTATTTATGATAAGTAGTTATTACTACATTAAATTGGCTAGAAATTGTAATTTCAGAGTAACTAAATCCTCCGCATAACATTTTTTCCTTCCTGAAAAACTTTTTTTTTATTTTTATATGTATATGTATTTTTTGCCTGTACATTTTTGGTTGTAGTGTTATAGATAAAATTGGGATTGACATTGCTTAGTTGGGTTAAGTGGAAGACCAAAACTTGCTTACGGCAAGGGGTGAACTTCGCCCTTTCAGATAACGGTAATTAGTCGTCTGTTTTCCTTTTCTGTAAAGCATAATAATATTATGTTTTTTCTCTGTATATTTCACTTTGGTCTGTTTATCTAAATAAATATTATTTATTATTATTAATATTATTATTGTCCTTCAGTTCACGAAGAATAGGCATCCACGGGCACGAAACCATGAAAACTAAACCGCCGACAGAGGAGATCAAATTTTAGAAACATGAGTAAAGAAGCCTAACTCAAACATCAACGCATATTATCCAGTATGGATACAGAAAATATAACGTAAGATTTAAAAAAAATCCTCAATGTAACCCATGGAATCAATTAATCTGTCTTGAATTAACAATCTTGAAAGGTGACTTAGGTCAAGGGTAAAAGTGAAAAGTTCTGACATATTTATTTTTAAGCTGGGTTCAGACGACTCGTGTTCTTGACAAATTTGCAAATAATTAAAGATTTGATGAGTATCCAATTAACACCAAATTTTAAAGGTTAGAATTAACTATAGAATTATAATGAAGAAGAATGAAAGAAATTTAACCTAATTGAAGTTAATCTAAGGTAGGTTTTGTTGCAATTGTATTGGATTGGGTTAATCTATAAAATTGCTAACTTGAGGGGGATGGAAATATCAAATATTTTCACATATCATTTGTTCATGTCCATGACATGTCATTTTAACCTAACCTAACTTTGCAACTTTTTTTATTTAATATTCTTTGATTAATGAGTTGCAAAGACATTAATGTGTTTGGAGATTTGGTAGCACGTTTTTCTTTGCAGGCGTTGGGCAATCGCTTGAATTAGCATTTCTACAGAAACTGTTGATATTTTAAAACTTGCAATGAGGCCTACATCGAGAACATCCATATAGGGTTACTATACAGGGTATTTATCATATACAGGGTCGTTGGTATGTATGGAAACGGTCGATTATTTCTTAAAGCACAACAGCTAGCAAAAAACATTCCAGATAAAAGTTTTAGGGTTTTTTGTAGTCTATTGGAATTTAAAAAAATTAAATATACAGGATGAGTCAGAAAGCCGTAGAGAAATAAAGCTACTTTTTTTTTAATGGAACAGCCTATATCTTAGAATATTTTTGGATTTTACATAAAATTATAGTTATTTTTTATTAAATGCATTACAAGTATAAACCTAATAGTTTTCGAGATATCGGCTTTGAAAAATTAAATTTTTAAATTTTGACAGCTTCTAGCTTTTTAACGGTACGTCTTAGAGAAAAACGGCTTACATGTCCCTATCTTAGTTTTTAACTATATTTCTAAAAGTGTCAACTTCCGGTTAAACCGGATGTAGCTCAAATGCCGAAAATATAGTACTTCCGGTTTAACCGGAAGTTGGTATTTTTGAGAAGATAATAAAAAAGTAGGATAGGGACGTGGAAGCCGTTATGGCGTACCGTTAGATAGCTAGAAGCTGTCAAAATTCAAAAATGTTAGTTTTTAAAAGTTGATATCTCGGAAGCTATTAGGTTTAGACTTATAATGAATGCACTTAATAAAAAATAATTGTAATTTTATGTAAAATCCAAAAATAGGGCGTTCCATTAAAAAAAATGTTACTTCATTTCTCTACGACTTTCTGACTCATCCTGTATATTTATCTTTTTTTAATTCTAATAGATTTTACAAAACCATAAAACTTTTGTCTTGATAATTGTTTGTTAGCTGTTTTACTTTAAGAAATAATCGACCGTTTCCATACATACCAACGACCCTGTATATGGCAAAAATTAAAGGGGTTATTCCCTGAACTATATTAAGAATATTTTGTCCTTTGATTTTTGAAAAGCCGCTTTGTTGCGAAGATATTGAGGCAGGAAAATTTTCGACAAAACCAATTTTGAAATTTTGATATTTTTCAAATTACTCTAGTCAACAAATACAAAAAAAAATTGTGACTGATGTTATAATGAGTCTAGGGGAGAGTTTAAAGCATCCTGATTGCGAATTCAGCAACCAAAATTTAATTATTGTAATCTAGAACCTAGTACTTCAGCGTGCTTTTGGTCAAGTGGAGGTCCCGAACTAAATCATATTATTTAGCTTGGCCTGAAAATAAGAATCGTCCTTGTCTGATACATTATCTGGTTCTACCTTATAATCATACATTTTTAAATCTTCCTCCCAAGTTGCCGGGGGCGCTGAAACTGGTAACCCTGCTCCATCAAGAACCGGTTTTATTGCTGATGGAATATCCGAATATTTAAAATTATGTTTGCTCTTTCTCGAAAAACGCCAAATCATTGGAACTGCAAAAGGCATAGAAGAGCGTTTGCCATTTAACCAGTTACTTAGATTTGCTGCACAGGTTTGTCAACATATGTGAGGAGCCCAGATCCCGATCTTGATCGCCAACAACACATCCGAAATACTTATGATAAGCTACTTGGGTCATTTTGTTAATTGTCGTTTTCTACGATTTAGGGGTAAACTAACCTACATATGTAGCCAAAACGATCCGCAGGGTTAACAGAGCCACGTTTCTGTACTTTAGACATTTTTGTACTGTCGCGTACCTCGATTAACAGATGTGATACTACGTATACAGGCGTCAACTACCTTTATTGAACACAAAGATAACACTAATATAAGGCTCTTACTATTGGCTTATTCGCGCACTTCGCTTGACAATGACCACTACTCATGCTAAACCAATACTGATGACCCGACGGCCGGCCAGCTGCTTTTATAGCCGTTCTGTACCTTTGATATTTTCTAGAAATATCGGATATCGGAAGTTCGAGATGCGACGGTATAATTCTCGTATACACGGGCCATCTATAAGTAGATTCGGCTACGGGGCAGAATGAAATTTGGAATTGGGTTTAAATGGGTACTTTGGCTATTTTAAGCCCTAGAGGGTTGAGATTTCGTTGTTGAGGTGTCATCCCTAGACACACCCACGCGGTGTTGCCAGATGGTACACAATTTCCCTAACTTAGGGAGAACGTAAATTTGGTACGTCGCGCTCCGGTATATTACAAATTACTTTTTAAAATAACTTGATTAAAATACTCATTAATATTTGCTGAAAAATACCATAACTCAAAAATCTTACGTGTTAGAAAGTTTTTATCATCATGTTCGCATTTAGAGATCAAATATTAACAAAAAACTGCCCTTTATATTACAGTTGCAAATTGGCTGTAAACTAGTGTTATTAATGTAGTCGAAATAAAAGTATGGCGTACTACACTGGGCTTACCGAGTATATTTTTTTTTAAATGCATTGTAATCTTTTAGGCAAATTAGTTTAAACGTAAATTTCATTTTAATACGTCTTGTAAGTGATCATTTTATATGTGTCGAATTTGTTGAGAGATTGACGTTTTGTTGTTTGACGTCTACTTTCTGTCTTTAATAGTTAAGCTTTTGTTAGTGAAGTCCTCTGTTATGAATCGCTTTACGAACGCCGAGTTGACTGACACGCATTTTATTTACGGACTTGCTGATGACATTTCATTACGAGCTAGACGGTTGTACCTTGAACAATATTCTAGCCTTAATGTTTTTGATAAAAAAAAACCTTCCAAAGCATTCATCAACGTCTTCATGAACCCGGCACATTGAAACGAAGTGGGGGACCAGGAAGACCAATGACAGTAAGAATGGTAGAAGTAGAAGGGAATGTGCTGGACATGAAAGGGGAAGATCCAGGTATTTCTACTAGAAAAATTGCAAATACTTTGAAGAAGAATGTAAATAATTAGACTGTTTGGAAAATCTTTAGTGACTACTTGTTGTACCATATCACATACAACACATTCAGGTACTTCTTCCTGCTGATTTTTCTTTACGGATTAAATTCTGTCAATGGCTTTAGCACACACTGGTTCAAATCCCTCAACCACTGACGCTGATTCTTTTTACCGATGAATCGAATGTCTCAAGAAATGCAATAAGGATTTTTCAACAACTATGTGTGGGCTAAAGAAAATCCACATGAGGTACTCAAAAATCGTTTTCAACATCAGTTCTCCTTAAACGTTTGGGTTGGAATTGTGGGTAATTAGCTAATTGGGCCGGTATTTCTACCAGGAAAGCTTACTGGCGAGGTGTATCGCAACTTTTTGGAACAAACACTAGCTCAGTTTCTAGAGGGATGTACCATTTGCAACGAGAAATGAAAGTAGAGCAGAGCCATTTTATCGTACTTTCGTGTTGGCGGTAAGTAGTGATGGATATTTGTTATTACTATTAAGTCCGAACGTTAGGCACGAAAGTTTTAACGTTTATGAACTTAAAGTTGTTTTGACTTTTTGAATCTTGTAATATCGATTACCTTCATATGAATTTAGTGACATGGACGTAATGACGCACCGGCAAAAAGCACCTGTAGTTAGAGTTTCCTCTATAAAGTTTCTGCGGAAAAACATTGGCAGAGCTTCTTCGAATGTTCCAGTAAAGAGAAAGCATTTATCTCTCAATGCTAGGAACATTGTAGAAACTGTTTAGAGTTCTTTACTTAACAAGTGCAAAACTAGTAATTTGACTACGATAGGTACCTCTGACTACAGTGAAAAAAAATTTCTCAAATCCCATCAAATCAAGAAAGAAGCGTAGAGACACGGTTCCAATAAATGTTTCGACTAAGCCGACAAGGACTTGATAAGGCGGAAAATCTACACCATGTACGAAGAGCACCGCGTACCTACATTAGAAACTCTGAAGCAACGGTTCACTGATGAAGAAGCAGAAATAAGCTGCATTTGAAGAGTTTAACTTAAAATGAGCTTTAAATATCGCACAATTGGCAAAATGCAAGTACTTATGGAATCCCAGAGATAACAAAAATCGCATCGTGAGTACATTATATCGATAAGAAAATATCGTTCCGAAAATCATCCAATAATTGACCTCGATGAGACATGGTTTAACACGCATGATACACCATTCAAAGGATGGTCCGATTCTTCCAGCAGTTGTAAAACATGGAGCTTCGTCAAATAATGGGAAAATAATTACCATTTTACATGCCGGGTCAAAAAACGGTTGGGTGCCAAATGCCTTGTGGCTTTCTGCAAAGAATATTAAAGCCTCCTGCATGGACTACCATGAAGGTACAACGGCAGAACTTTTCACATTACAGTAGCCAATTATGTAAGGCTCCAGGTTCAAATAATACGAAATTGGAGATTCAAAACTACATGGCGGCGAACGACATAAATTTTAAAGAATGTGAAAAAAGTGATATTTTAGAAGTTTTAAAGGTATTACATATAATAAATTAAATAAGCTCTTAGGCTTCTTCGCCTAACGGATGAGACCCGTAAGGTCGAAAGCATCCACATTGTACCCTAAAAATCATTCGGTTAAGGTGAAACCCGAATCCCAGTTTACTGCTTCGAATTCAATTTGACAAGATCAAAAGAACTTTTGGATTTTCGCAAATCTCCACGAATTTTTTGGCGCGTTTATCCTTTTGTTTAAAAGCAAAAGTCTGAGAATTCGAGGAAGCCAAAGTATTCTTTGGTTCGAAAACCTGTTAAGTTTAGCTACTTGTTTCGACTTCGGTTAGTCATCTTCAGTCAGGGGAAATACCCTGAGACAAGTTGGAATTTTTCTGTTTAGAAGTGAACCTACAGAATGTTTTGAGTAAAGACAAAAGTCAAAAGTGCATAGCACAAAAGACAAAAGTCACTCGAAATTGTAGAACTCCGCAGATACCGAACACTGGCACAGCCTTTGTGTCTTTGGTAATTTGAGCAAACATTGTTCTTTGCGTTTTGAGAACTACTTCTTGAACCAACAAAATTAAAATAAATTAAATTGTTCAAATTACCAAAGACACAAAGGCTGTGCCAGTGTTCGGTATCTGCGGAGTTCTACAATTTCGAGTGACTTTTGTCTTTTGTGCTATGCACTTTTGACTTTTGTCTTTACTCAAAACATTCTGTATTCCATATAAAAAAAAGTATAAATGTTTGTGACGCATTGGCAGAGGAAATGTGTGCTACGGCTCACATCTTATTATTGTATTTTTAATGCCATAGAGCACATTTGGCCCAACTACCCTAAATATTGTAAGGTCAGAAAATATTTCTCAGACTTTAAGTTATAGTGTTGCAGAATTAATATGAAAATGTGTTAATGATATTCCCACAGCTGGTTGGAAAAATTTAATCCATCATGTAATTACTGAAGAAAATTCTTATGTTACTATGCGTGGTACAATTCAACCGATTATATTTAATTTAAATAAGGAGAGCCATAGCGAAACAGAACTAGATATGGAATAAAATTATACACGTAAATAAATATAAGTACTATCCTCACACACATCATACAAGTATAATTACTTAATTTCCTTAGTCCGACCCTTTACTGAACCTTTATACTAAACATATTTGTTGTCCACACAATGGGATCGACCCTTTTGTTTTATTCCAGTTAAACGGTCAAAAGCATTGATTGTAAGTGGAAGTTTATATACTCAGAAAATTATTGTAAGTAGATCAAAATGTTTTTACCTCTGACAAGGTTCCCCAGGTAGGTATAACCAGCGAAAAGGAGAGACACGGAGAAGGCTTGGATCACGATGATGATTTATGACCCGGGTGCGTTGATTTGTGATGAGGCGTTCCTTGGAATATGTTTCTTAATCGTTGTTTTAATGTCCACTTGCATTGAGATTTGGCTGAATTGAAAGTTGAGTCAGTTAATTTGCAGGGACAGCGCCAACTGCATTAAGTGATTATATTAAAATTATGTGATCTTTTACTGCCAACATCAATGTTTGAAAGAATAATTTTTACTATAGTTTTATCTCTCTCTAGCTAAGAAATATGTTGAATAAATGTATCTACCTACATATTTGAGCTTTAATCATAAACTAATACAAAGGAAATGAAAAGTAGATAATAGTTGTAATTTTAGTTTATACTGGCCATTACAGTATACCGATGGGTAAAGAGCTTGCATGGCAACCGATAGGGATAGGACATTGTGAAATGCAAGTTCTAATGTATATTATGTGACTGCACGATAAAAAGCCCAAAGCCAAAAAATAAATAAATACTGGTCATTATTTTTCTGCCTTATACTCCTTTATACAAATTGTGCAAATCTTCCCTTCCCTTATATCACTGCCAAATCAGTTTCTTATCTTATGTTTATAATTTATGTCACTATCATTTTGATTCATGCAAGAACGTGAAGTGAAATATTGCACCTTTTTTTGTAAATCATCAAAATTCAAAATGCATTTCTGTGTACCTTGTAATAAATGTCAGGAAATATATTATTTACTGCAAAGGTATCGTTAGGTCCGAAGTAATTAATTTGTGCAATTTATTCACATACTGTTGGCATGTTCTCAAAGTGAATGGTGAAATTAATTGTTGTGTGATTATTTGGGTATTGAAGTGAATGTTTTTGTCCCCTTTTCTAGCCAGCAGTGGCGTGTTTACCATGAAGCACAGCTTCCCCTAAACGATTTACTTAAAAAAGAAATAATCCAATACAATCCTACTAGAACTTACAATTAATTTTTAAAATTGTCCTAAATTTTATTTGTAAATCGGGCGAATCCGACCGCATTTTTATAAAGCACCCTTGATCAGAAAACTCCATATACTATCTAGTTCTCTGCCTCGATGACCACTTCACGGTGATGCCCGATTGATTTCGAGACATACCGACGCGCCATTCGCGCCGCGCCGCCGGATTGCGGGAAGCGATTGAAAAGCAGCGTATTGCTGTATATTGTTTTAGTGCATCAAACAAATTAAAGTGGGGCGTGTTTAGGCGAAATTTAAAACCGTGCATAAATATTGGGAAAAGTACGCTGTTTTCAAACAGATTATTATTTTAATTATGGATCCTGTTGCTAGTTGAAGTTCGGCTGAAAGTCAAAATAGACTTTTGTGTGAGTGTATTGTGTGTCAGATAGTGGTAAAAGGATTTTCCACTTATATTTTTGAGGAACAAAAACAAATTATTTCCAATGATAGGCCCACTCCATCTATTCCTAATTTAACAAAAAAAACTAAACTTTATATTAGACATTTTCAAAAAGAATCATATAAAACTTGTGAATGGCTAACTGGTTGTGAAAATAAGTCTCTTCTGTTTTGCTGGCCAAGCTTCTTATTTTCTAGTGAAAAGAATTTGTGGAATAAAAATGGATTTTCGGATTTAAATAATCTATATAAATTAATTAAAAGACACGGGTCTTGTAAGTCGCATTTACAGGCAATTATTAAAGAAAAAACTTTTAGTAATATAGGAATAGAATACGCATTAGGCAACCAACTAAAAATTGCTTCTGAAAAACATAACCAGGAAGTAGTAAAAAATTCGAAATATCATCCCCGATGGGGAAAAAATTTCAAATTTTTTGTTATTAAAATATATTTTAAATTGATGCACTTCATATGCGTAATAATTTGTCAAGATTTACCCAAAAAAGGGCGTGGCACCCCAAAAATTTTCGCCTTCGGCGCAAGAAAGAGCGCCATCGTCACAAGAGAGCACGACACTTTCGGCGGCCCTGGTTACAGCTTCCCATTGTGTTAAAGTCTGGTCACGCCACTGCTAGCCAGTAATAATAAAAAACCAGTAAAACGCCAAACATTGTGTGCAGGAGCGTGCAGTCCATGGAAACGATGGAAGCACCTCTTCCCCTCCTGCTTTCATAAGACAACAATTTTTTTATAAAATTATTTTAATCTATGCCAATCGAAATTCATAATAACTATTTATTTCTATTTTTCAAACCCTCTGATTGGCCGGCAAAGTAATCTTTTTTCTAATCTAATCTAAGTTGCTCAACTTTGCCCTAATTTAACTTTCCTCGTATCTCTAACCACTTCCGGTATTCCAATGGCGCGCCTTGAATTTGTAGCACCCTGTATATTTACTAATTTTAGGAATAAAGAGTATTTTAACATTTTAATATACAATATCTTAAATTTAGGAACACTTTATCTAAAATATTTGTAATGTTATTTTAAATACAGGGTTGTGATTTAATAACGGATAAATTTCGTACAAATTAAATTAGGCGTGTTCTTAAAAACACTCGAACACGTCGATTTTCTTCTTGGATTGCGCATATTTTGACATAAAATGTAGGTATACAGGATGTCCCACAAAAGTATGGCAGAAAAAATATGTTTCCCTTAAATGGAAATCCCTGCATATTATTACATTTTCGGATTCTCCGGAAAATTCTAGACATTAAAATAACACTTTATTGCAGCTAAATTACATTTTTTATAATCTCAAAATTATTTTAGCAAATGCTGGAAGTGTTCGCCATTAACAGCTCTGCAGTACCCTAGACGATCAATAAATTCCTGCTGTATTTTTTCTACGGGTTCTGGAGAAATATTCCTAATTACGTTAGGAATGCTCTCTTTGAGAATATTAAGCGTGCGTGGCTTATCTTTATACCCTTTATTTTTAACATAATCCCAAAGAAAATAGTCCAGTGGAGTAAGGTCGGGTGACCTAGGTCTAGGTGACTACTCTATTGATCCACGTCTGCCTATCCACCGGTTTGGGAAAACATTATCTAGGAATTTTCTAACAATTGCATCATAGTGGGGCGGAGCTCCATCCTATTGAAACGATAACGCTTGGTTTGGCATGTCTGGATTATTTTCATCAGGATATAGTGTCGCTAGTGCTGGAATCAAGTCGTTTTCTAAAAAGTCATGATAACGTTCCCTTCAAAGTTTCTTCAACATTCACCTTTTCATAATTTTGAGGATAACTTTCCCTAAGCCACTGTGGATTTTCTGGCGCCCAGTATCTAAAATTATGCCTATTTACTTCTCCATTCAAGCAAAACGTTGGTTCGTCTGAAAAGCATATTATCTGTTTTACTAGTCTAGGGTCATTATCAGTTCGCTCGGTCATGATCTGGCGAAACTCGTTTCTGCGGTCTGGATCATCTTCAAATCTGAGTTCTTGAGAGGTTCGGATTTTCGAGTAATAAAACAAAGATGTCCAGTTTTTTGTCATTAGGAACTAGGCCTTTTAGGTTTGCCAAGATCCTTAAAAGTGCTAGTATCTCTCCACTTAGCCTCAATTCTACTGATTGTAGATTAACTTACAGTTTTTCTGTTCGGATATTTATTGTTGAACATTATTCGAACTTCGTTGTGTGTTCTAGTTTTCTTACAACAGCCAAGCATAGTTAATAATATTTCGATTCTCTGAGTATCGGTTAAACGCATTGTAAATATTTTCGATTAACAATACAGTGACACACTTTGTCAAATATTCACAAACAGAGGTATAATTTATTTCGTGGACAGTTGAAGATGGCTTTAGGATATTATACATGAAACATGTGTAGAGTTTTTCGGAGAATCCGAAAATGCAATAATATACAGGGATTTCCATTTAAGGAAAAAATATTTTTTCTGCCACACTTTTGTGAGAGATCCTGTATACCTACCTACATTTCATGTCAAAATATGCGCAATCTAAAGAAAAATCGACGGGTTCGAGCGTTTTCTGAACACGCTGCTATTTAATTTGTATTGAATTTATCCGTTATTATATCACAACCTTGTGAATTGTATGGCTGTCCCAAATGGACACATGAAATATATCTAAAATCAAGATTATTATTATTAAATTTACAATATAATTGTCAGTGTGCTTACTCTGTCTCTGATTGTACGTACTTATCGAATATTTTTGAATTAAATTTGCCCCCTCCCCCAGCCATTCCCCCACCCACACTGCTCCGTACCTAAATGTATGCGGATTCTCATGGAAAGTTATTTTTTTGTTCTTTTCTTAGTAATGCCATAGAAATAATATATAGACCTAACATTGATAAAAAACGAAAACACTGACCCTAAATAAAGGGGTATATTCCCGTTTCATCGATCCCGTTTCGTCGACTTTACGAAATTTTCCCGTTTCGTCGACTGGCCTTTACAGGTATAAATGGGTGTCATTTATATCTAATAGGTACCTAGTAATTATTCCTTCCTCAATTCCTCAATCGACGAAACGGTAACAAAACAGGTAAAATTGTCCAGTCGACGAAACGGTCAATCGACGAAACGGGAATAAATCAATAAAGGTGTAGGTATGTGGTCAAATGGGACGAAGTATTTAAACAGGAATTATGTAAATGTGATGATAATAATATTATGAATAAAAAGGTGAAAAATCAGATAGTGATATTGAAGGGAGGGTTCTCCGCAAAGTGATTTTTCCTGTTCGGCATAGCAGAAGATAGGGAGAAGTAAATAAGGAAGTAAGTAAACACATAAGTAAGAATCTTTATTGAGAAAAGAATATCATTTTTGTTATTTTATTAGTCTCATTGTTTTAGACAAAAAGTGTGAAATAGATTCCGCATCACCAGCTCGACCACAATATGCCAGAACTTTAAAATTTACCAGAAATTTGCTACGTAACTAATGTGTTTCAACTTCACAAAAACCCTGATCTGTGGATAGTAAACACCTACACTTTAATTTCCTTACCCAAATCTACAGCATAAATATATTTATTGAAATAGTTAGATAATCCCTTAAAATGTTATTGAATTATGTAACTAGTTGGGTGCAATGGTTAGTTCAGGTTAGTGATGTTAAACATCGGGCCTTACAGGTGCGACAAGGAAATATATAAATCAATCTGAAGAACAATTATTTATTTAATATATTCTTGTTTTAATCAAAAACAACACACATAATGAACATTCTTAATTGCTCAGTCTTAATTTACGATCTTATATCTTTTTCTAACCGTCCTATTTTTGACGTTGAATGGGTTTCATCCCCCAGAATCATAAAATATATGCACCACAAAATAAAAGTTATTATTAAAATCGTAATTTACTGCTTTTAATTTCTACATATTATTATTTATGGCGCGAGAACTCTCCCCCTTAATCCGGGTTTCTCATGCGGGTCAGAATAGGAGTTCAGTGCAGTGTTGCCGTCTAACAACACAGTTAATGTACTTAATTAATTTTTTTCAAAAAATAAATACACTTACAAGGTTGAGTGCCACGCTTAAATAAGTAAGCCTTACCGGGAGCCCAAGAGCAAATATTATTATTTCAATTTTTTTTTTGATACACATGCATAGTTTAGACAGTCCATAAATGTTATCTGTCAATTTGACAGTTGTTAGTAGCTGTCCAGTTTACTGGACGTCGGGATATTTTAATAATCGTAACTCGAGTATCCCATTCGTCCAGTTGACTGGACGTTCAGTTTACTGGACATATTTGTAAAATCAATATTAGTAATGAAAACAAAGCATATCAAAATATAAAAAATAAACATATATTTGAAATAAACACTGTACAAAACATGTAGTAGACCTTAAGTGTCTCTAGAAATATAAAAAAACAAAAACACATTTTCTAGGATAAAAAAAAAGTTTCTAAACAACAAAAAACACATTTTTTATGAAAAATAAAAATAATGAAATATTAGTTAGCCTTTAAATCTTTTTGATTTATGGTGTGGTAGTCTTTCAAACATGGGTACACACAAAGACCTGGTTTATTTTCACAAACAGGACAAAAATATCTAGTTTTCCTCTTTTTACACTGCCTGCATCTTAGCATTGCACTTTTATCTTTTTCAGTTGGTGGATTGGGTTCCAAAGAGTGAAAATTGTCCAAATTGAGGTTTTTTCCTTCTATTTTGGATCTTTTTACCCCTAAAAGGGACATAATAACTTTTTCTCTAAATTCTAGCAATTTTTGTTTCTTTGAGCTATTCACTTTTTGATAAATATAAAACCCGTTCCAAATCGAAAGGTCAATCAGGTGGAAAAATATTTTTCGATACCAGCGTACCGTTTTTCTTGAGGTTGCATAATATGAGATCATTTGATCTGATCTGTCAATACCCGACATGTTTTTGTTATAATCTTCTACACAGATAGGTTTTATTTGATTGCCCCTTTTGGCTCTTACTTCGATCATCCCGTGCTTATGTTTTGTACTAATCATTCGTACACTTCGCTTATCTCTCCAGTTTGTGACCAATACTCGACCTTTTCTTTTCCAAATTACTTGTCCTTTTTTTAGTTTCTTTTTCGATATTTCCTTTGGATTTCCTCTTCTATTTTCACGAAGTGTGCCAACACATAAAGTGCCTTTTGCAAGTAGTGCTTCGGCTAAACCGACGCTATTATAAAAATGATCTAAATACAGTGTATGACCTTTATCCAAATAGTCAGTAAGTAGTGCTTCTACAACCGCATGTGTATGAGGCTTGTTGTCTTCTTGCAGTGTACCTTTTCCTGTATATATCAAAACATTTAACACAAAGACATCATATGTGGTTAACTTATATAGTTTTATGCCATATTTATTTTTTTTATTGCTGATATACTGTTTGAACGATAATCGTCCTTGCCAACCAACCATAGCCTCATCAATAGATAAGTTTTTACTAGGGTAAAATGTTGTTTTTCAATTCTCTAAAACCTTTTGTAAGATTGGCCGCACTTTAAAAATTTTATCTTCTTGATCAGCCACATTGTGATCTACACACCTCAACATTCGGAGTATCATTTGGAATCTATTTCTTGGCATTGTCTGGCTGAATATTGGGTGGTGGTATAAAGGGTGCGTACTCCATTGCTTGGCAAGCAATGGAAAAACTACAGTACCACCTAAACAACAAATCCCTATAAACTTCTTCAAAACAAAGTAAATAACAGCGCGAGATTACGACAACTACACACCACGTGCGACGAAATATTTTTTTAGTTTTCGCACAAACATTCATTTACAGACCACGTTATAATAAGATTTTAAGTTGCTCAGGAATTTGAAGGTGGCCCACGTTATAAACAACAAGTTATTCCTAGAGACCGCATTTTTTAAACTGCATTTAAACACCATGATAGTAACGTCCAGTTTACTGGACGCGGGCTCTGATAAAGAACCTGTTTGTCCAGTATACTGGACAGTGGCACTCAACCTGTTAATAGTAGTTACAAAAGATTTTCAAAAAATAATGACACATAACCAGGGGCTTATTAAAAAGAGTGATGATTTCTAAAAATTAGATTAGTAAAGATGTTCATACAAATTTAATATTTAGGATTTTACTGTAATTTCTGCCATTTTTGAATATGGCGCCTTATTAGAGACAAATCGCGAATATTATTAAAGATACCCTCGACAGGTACATCAGGTACGACAGGTACGACAGGTACATCGCAACAGCAATCAGGAGTGCATCTATGACTCCATGGAAACCTAGAAAATAATGAATATAAGAAAATAAGGCAAAAGAGAGCGAAATTGGCTTTAAATTAACAAGGCAGTCCCACAAGATGACATGAAGAACCATGTACCACAAGCTAGAAAACCCCAAATACTGGATGTTACTCCTACGGCAGCAAAGCATCTTACAGAGACAGTTAAGGAAACGGCTAAATATAATGGGACTGGAAAAGAATCCCCCATGTAGAGCATGTGGAGAAGAGATGAAATAATACACTTCGAGAAAGCTAACCCGAAAACCGAAAGATATTGTCACGTCTAAAATTAATATTGGTCAAAAGGGGGTTCTAAAGGTGTGACACGAATAAAAGGACACAGGTCTACGAAACAAAGTTCTTTACTCTTACGATGAACACTTGACAGGAACACTTACTTAAACAGCTTACTCTAAACTTACATTATAACTCGATGTGCCCTTGGAGTCGCGAGGATGAAATTACTTGGGTGACTAAACCACGGCTATCATCAGCTGATGGCTTTTTGATGGCTTTTGATAGCTGCCTTCTGTATCACCGAGGATGCTGTTTATATCAATTGTGGATTGTCTAATAATCATCTATTATTTTGATATTGTATAAATAGCAGACTCGGCGTTGTGCTGTAAATAGTAAATAGTGAAATAATAAATAGTGAACTAATAAATGTGTGGGTCACCAGGCTAAGAAACTTGAATTAATGATTTAAATGTACAGGGTGAAATAATAGCTTGAAAAAGCCTCTTTTTATGATAATATATCTAACACTACCATTAGCAGCATCCTGAACTTAATCAGAAACACTTGTTTGATGGAATAGACAACAAGAATAGCATATTAAATTAGAACCACAACCCATTTAGATCATGTATTAATATTCTTCTTCCTGCTATTAGTTATCTGCATTTCTACCATTAAGTGTAAAGCTGTTTGAATTCAACTTACTTTCAATCCTTCATTTTTTCTCGCCAATTTATTCTGTCTTTTGCTAACCTCTTAATGGTTGGCTCTGGTTCTATTGTCCACATTTTTTTTGTTTTTAGGTTAAGTATATCGTTAAATAATCTCCAACTAGCTCATTTCAAACCATAACTTTTCTAGTTTTTTTTCTATTATCTTCTTCAGTTGTTTTATTATTTCTATAGCAATCATTTTTTTCCATTAGCGTCCATGATTCACTGCCTGTTTATTGTTGTCGGTCTTTTTTAATACTTTGAGATTCAAATGTCTCTGCTTCTTAAAAATGCAGACTTCATGCTACTAAACATCTTTCCTACTTTCCCTGTATTTTTAATTCAGTTCCTTGTCTAAATTACCATTTTCTTCAAATACAGATTCTAAGTATCTAAATATTTTAACCTGTGTTTTATTTACCAACTCTATAATTATACGTTTCGTTACCTCAGTACTCCTCAGTTTTAAATTCAGATCTTAAAGTCAGTTGTAAAGTCTCAGATTGAGGAGTATCTTGAGGGTAATTCTTTGTTCTTAGACAATCAGATAGGTAGAGCCTGTGTCGCAACGTGTTTAGAGGGCTGTTCATCCTCAGGCTTGTTTCCACGGCTTTTGGTCGCATTTCACACTGGATCTTGCCTGACAGGCTTAAACTCAACAACTTGAATTGCAGCAGCATCCGAGTTATTCAGTGTTACCTCAGCAATAGGACTTAATATGTCACTATTGGTAACCTTAACTCTGATACCAAAGATATTTACATGGAGTACCCCAGGAATCAGTCCTGAGACCACTATCTTCTTTATTTTTGTAAGTGACTAGATCGCCAAACATCATCTGCTTACAATTCAAATGCTCCAAGTTTGTACAATGCTTCATACATACCCGTGGTTCAACTACTTGAAGATAAGAAATTTTACCATTCTTTACCTTATTAAAGGATGTTTTATAATGTTTGTGCTCTTTAATATTTTCATTGTGTTATTTTGAGTTTTTAGCATTAGTTTTTCAAAAATAAGTTTCAGTTATAAAGCTTTATTTATTATTTTTGCAGGCCAAACAAGACCTACCTATTGAAGCAATCCTTAAAAGACTTAACTGTTGTTTAACACTTAATTTTTATTCTGTCACCAACAGGAGTATCTGAAATAAAAGGACAATATGGAGGCCACATACTGCTATTATGGACATTTTTTTACTAAAATAATAATGATTACCCTCGGACCAAGAGTTAAACGGTAATACCTCAATCAGTTTTATGGTCCTGGCTACCCTTTACGCGAACTTTAACGCTCCAACAAAATGTTTAAACAGCTCTACTCTGCTCTACTGATAAAATTCAAATAAAGTCCCTGTATTGGAAAGTCTGGACACGAGCGGACGTTCACGCGATTGGTTGGCCTCGAGCTAAGAAATTAATGGCGGTTCCAATAAGAGAAGCGCAGATAAGACTTATTCGCAGCTAAGTTCACAGCATTCGCAATCTGTCAAATCGTTTGTTTACTTTTAGAAAACTGAACGAATCTTCTTTTTTTCTGCAGTTTAAAGTGAAAAGTGATTTGTTTTTTTGGTTATTTACAATTTAGAAAGGATTTCTTTTGATTTTAATATCGGGAGTAAAGAAGCAGAAAGGTGGCATATCGGAAGCTTACCCCGAACGCCCTTCTAAAACCGGCGAAGGAATATCATTCTTTAGATTTGCTAAGGAGATCACAGGTATGTACCTATATTATAAACAAATATTGTGCTTTTGGAAACATAACATGTATGTAGATTTATTTACTAATTCTTGAATCGTCTACTAATTTTAATATATTATGTAATAATTAAATTATAGAAGACACAAGTACTACTGTAATGCTCTTTTAATAAATATAAGCTTATAAATTAATCAATGATAATATTAAAAAATAAATAAATTGTCTTATCATAACTGAAATTTAATTCAAATTGCTATTACAAACCACCCCATCCACGATGGTGCTAATAGTAATTTAACGAACAAGTGTATTAATAAGGGCGATTAATAATCGAGACATTTTTAACGCGTGAGCGCAGCGAGCGCGTTAATTTGTCGAAATTATTAATCGCTTTTTAATATACGCGTTAGTTACAACATTTTTCCGTCGATTGTGTTGTTAATAATGAAAAAAAAATTTTTATTTAACAACCAAACCTACAAAAGTCGATAAAAATATGATTATGTATGGAACTGACTATTATTGTTTATTAATACTTATATTTACATTAGAAATAGTGCAATTACTGAAATTAAAGCAAGGTACAGATACATTATCAGTAGTTGTATGACATTCTGAATTTAAATTTAGGTTTATGTCATTATCTTGGATGTTTGTAAGGGAATGTGGTTCGGCGCTGGTCGTGGCGCTGATAGAACTAGCATGAGGGGCTTTTGTTATAGTTGTACCGAGGATTTTTTCAGCTGTATCAATTTTATTTTGTAATGAGTTTTCAATATATCCCTCTGCAACAGCAGTGGATTTCCAACCACCAAGCCGTTTAATGGCTGAAAAATCTGCACCACTGTCACAGAGTATCAAGGCAGATGAACGCCGAAAACAATGCCCAGTGTAGAGATGTGGCTGCTCTAATTTTAAAAAGGTTGCTATAATGGAAGGCATTTTGGAAAATGTATTTATGCCAACTGGCTGTATAGAACATTTATTAAATTTATAAAAAATAAAAAACCGTTTGTGTGGAGTGTGTCTTGGTCTCAGGGACATATACCGTTTAACCAAATTGAGAAGGTTATTTTCTTCATTACCCACAATAGTAAATATTCTGTTTGTGTGTGTTTTAGATGCCTTTACGGTGACTAGGAATTTTGAACCCAGATCTTGAACATAATTCGTTTCTAATTTCAACAGTTCATCTTTTCTTAGTGCGCCAGCCACTCCAAAAATCAATGCAACCTACGAATTTTAATTTATTTATTATTATTGTTAGATATTATAGTTTTACCTTTCTTTTTTATTACCTTTGTCATCAAGAAAAGGTTGTTAGGAGCATCAGAAATAAACTTGTGTACGTGTTCTTTTTCCAGGACTTTCGATTTCTTAGGTACATATCCTACTTTTTGCCTCTTGATAAACATAATTAATTTACTGAATTTGCTTATATCGATGCCATCTTTCAAATTTAAAGTCGATTTGAGCATTGAATATTTCGGCCATAAACTTGCAATGAGGCCTCTTTCTGCAATATTCGAAAAATATGCCAATAGCACCGATTCTGAAAAGCGCGTCACTCGTTTTTCATCACACCATGACATAAACTCAGCGTACGTTTTCTCATACAATCTTTTGCTTATCGCGGGAAGTAAACTTAACGATACTACATTAGCAGTTTCTGCTATTTCTGGTGGGGTTAAATTTTCGAAGACATTCATTTCAACGTTGTACGATCAAAATTTTGAAATCCAAACTAGTTGACAGCGACAGTTTTTTTTTACTTACGCGAAACGCCATCATGCACGCGTCACAGCCGCTTCGCGCCACCTTGATTTGAATAACAATTGAGTATTAATTTAATTTCATGTATGTTTGGTTGCCTATAATACAATCGTTTATTAATAGAAAAATCATGCATTAATGGGGGCCATTAATGTACGATTTTTTATACATTAAAGAAGTTCGTAAATACACGGTCGACGGAAAAAGTTATTATACCTCGCATATGAATGAATTTTTTGATGGTGTCCAGTTCTTTCGGCCAACATTAGTTATCCATTTCTCACGTCTGTTCTCATCCGAGGGAAATGAGGCCATATAACATTTTCTCCCATGATTGGTATTATTTTTGCAACCGGGATAGCTGCATGTAGGCATTTTTAAAACACTTTCGACGTTTAACGAACGCGAACTGTTTATTTACATCGCGAGATCTATTATCCCAGGAGAGACTGACACCGCGCGCACGCCCGGGCGCCATTAATTTCTTAAAAGGAGGAAATAGAAAAGGACGCAGAGTTCTCTTTCTTACACGCGGGCTTTATAGCTCGTGTCCAGACTTTCCAATACAGGGACTTTAATTTCAAATATTCAAATACGCCCTCTGGAGACGGGACGACGACATATTTGTAAAGTTTGCTATGGTTCCACAGGGTTATATACAAATTATTTGTGTTTTGTTTTTAACGTATCAAATAAGGTTGTCAAAAAAGAGTGTCCCTGAAAATGAATGAACTTTAAAATATAGCCTCACTTGCCAAGGACCACTGCCGTCTCCATGAACAGGCCGTCATGCTGCTGCCCACATTCTAAAATCAGCTGTTTCTAGTCGATCCACGTTTATGACAGGTTTGCATTGTTTTGTTGTTTTTAGCAGTTTAGTATGATGGTTTTAGAAAACCTATAACATTAATTTAACGTAGTTTAGACCTTTATATGTAAACCCATAAATTATTTGATTATGTTGTTGTGAAATAGCGAAAAATGCCAAATTCATGATGTGTTCCCTAGTGTAACTCCGAAATATAATGTTTTTCAGTAAAAAAATAGTTATTTTTCTAACAAGTGCGCAAAGTGATACTTTTCCGCACGCAAGTATAGTTGGACGAACGACGCGTAGCGGAGTTCGGATAAATTCTTGCGTGCGGAAAAGCACTTTGCGCACGTGTTAGGAACAACATTTTTCCTACAAGCTTCATATCAGATAACAACAAAAATAAAAATATGATAATTTATTCAATAATTTTTAATTTAACTTTAAAAAAAAACTAGGTACTAAAAATTACATAACAAAAAAAATAATAATAGAAAATTCAAAAATTACATAACAATAAAAAATAATAATAGGAAACTAAATTATTTGTTTATAACATTTATAACAAAAGAGCAATTGCTGACATTATGCAAATTGATAGCCGATGCAGTAAATTCATTCAGTGGGTGGTTTATGGTATGGCTTGATAAGCACTGACTTGGCGTGGAAGGACAGTTGTTTAAATAGGTCGATGAAGGTGTTAACTCAGAAGGATTTATGTAGCTTGATGAAGAAGGGCAGTTGTTCGTGGCCAATATTTTATTCGATATGTCCTTTTTTTGATTTGTCGAATCTTCAATGTAGCTCTCGGCGACAGTCGTCGATTTCCAGCCTCCGAGTCGCTTGACATTAGTGATTCCTGCTCCAGAATCGGCCAACATGGTAGCCGATGAACGACGGAAACTATGTCCTGTATAATGCTTTGGATTTTTCAATTGTAGATATGCAGCTATTTCCGAAGGCATCTTACCGAATGAATTTATTCCAATACATTGAGTACCGCATGTTCCTTGTCGATACTGCACAAAAAAGCGCTTGTGCGGAGTGGATGGTTTTCGCAAATTTGCATATTTATGATAGAGTTGTAAATAATATCCCTTATTTGTTTCATTAGATACTACAAAGATTCTTGAAGTATTGTTTTTACTGTCAGGAATTTTCACGACTATCAAATTTCCTTTATCCTCTACTCTATGTGATCAACCATTATCTTGCAAAGCTCATCGCGCCTGCAAGCACCGGCCAACCCAAAAATGGTGGCGACTTTTATTAGAAGGTAAATTTGATCAGGTGCTTCTTCCATAAATCTGGAAACTTCAATTTTGTCAAAAATTTTGGTCTTTTTCGGACGATATCCCACATCTTGCTTTTTTAGAAACAATGTTAGCTTGAAATATTGAGTTAAATCCAAGTTTATCTTGATTTTAAGGACACTTTTTAACATAGAGTACTTACTCCATAAAGTATTTGGCTGAACTGATTTTCGTAAATCTGCAAGATACGCTAAGAAGATCTCCTCCTTAAAACTATGTGTCCCCTCTGTTGCGGCACCAGTATTCAAATTGTTTATTATATTGCTTCTCGTATTTTTCTTGGGATTTAGCGGGCAATAAATTTAAATTTGCAGAGTTTGCGGCCTTCAGAATGTAATCTGGTAGCTCCTCGTCAGAGCTGCGCATTTTAACAGCGTCTATACTTTTTGAGGATTTGATGGAAAGAAAAGTGTCGGTGTTTGTAGATTCTTGTTGACATAGAAACGGAGGAAAAATCTGACATCATGTGCCAAAATCAACATGTACATTTATTGTTGCTTGGCAATATTATAATCATTTATCACTATACGAGGTACTTAAAAAATAGAATTTTTTTTCGTTTTAGGCTGAAATACGAATATCGTGAATTACGATTAAAAGGTGAAAGAGAATACACTTGCAACGGCTTCGCACATTGCATAAAATTGTCTACAGATACTAAAATAAATATAAATATTCCCTGCCAAGGAGATTTTTGAATAGTGCTACTTTTCCGCACCCGGTGCGGATGAAAATCTTATCCGCACTAGTGCGTAACTTTGCACACGGAAATGCGTGCGCAAAGTACTACTTTGCGCACGCTCGTAGGAAAAGTTATTTTTTGATAAAAAAAAGGATCCCATCAGACGATTTGGTATTGCGAAAATGTATAAGCGTTTGCATAAAGCACTTTGAGGAAAGGTTTTTAGTCAGGGAACTCAGGGCAACCAAAAGACTTAATGATAGATAACACTAGAACAGTGTAGTGTAGGTACTTCCTTTTATAATAATTTTTTGGTGTATTGTTTAAATTGTTATTAGGCAATAAACATAGATAGATTATAAATATATTAGTTATATATAAAATAGATAGTATAATATTGAAGATTGAGCATGTCGTACTTAGGTTAGGTTCGGACAAAAATTTAGTAACAAAACAATACATACCTTCGTTGTACATTTTGTTTAGTTTTTCATACAATACATAGTAGTACAATAGTTTTTCTTAGTTATAATATCGGTTAAGCAGGTTCTTCTTGATGCCTCTTTCTTTTTTTAGCCAAAAGTCCAAGTTAAATAAAGCCTATATTGTTTCTCGAGGAAGATAAAATAAGAGTATGTACCTGCCAAACTGACTAATATAAAATTTTATTTAAAATCGTTAGGTACCTATGAAGTTGTTTCTAATGTTTGTTAATCAGGGATTATTCTCGTAACCTTGAAGTAGTTTCGAAAATCAAAGACAACACTTAGTGATGATAACATAGGCTAGTTTATAGTCTTGAATCACTCTGTATACTAATCGTCGATATACCTTTGTAATATACAATTTTATACCTCGTTTGATATAATTTAAGACATTTTTAACTTATAAATATCAATTTTATTACCTACATGCCATCTTCTGATTTGACGGCCTGTTCATGGAGACGGCAGTGCAAGGACTCTCTTGAACAAACAATTGTTTTAATTATTCTAAATTCAATATTAGAAATTATAGTTAAATAAAGCTAGTTGATTATACTAGTGCCATAAGGTACCACTTTGTATTCGCTAAACTGTATAATAAACTGTTCTTACGCACAGCTCGACTTCTAACAATATAGTGTGCGTAATTAGAGTTTTACTGATTAAAAGTAGACAGTGCGTAAGTAGGTTCTTAGTAGTAGAAAAACATAATTATCTGTCAGATCTCAGAAAATACATTTTTTATATACAACAATTTGGCAACATCGCCTTGAAGCGAAAACGCCACATCGTCCAGCCTTCGTCAGCAACGTTTCACCCCGACTCGAGAAGTGACAGCCAACCACAAAGATCGGCCACGATTTATGTCACTGGTTCCTTTTGTATTTTACCTAACGCACCGTACATTAGTCGCCATAAATCAATTTTATGGTTTTGTAAATCAAACTGCCTTAATGGGCTCACACGTTTCTCCGCATCTCTCTCTCTGCAAAAGCGGATCCATTATGCATAGAAATCGCCAAGAGCGCTGTTGAGTGATAAAGGTGAAAGCCAAAAATGCTCACATTTTAGATTTATGTACGACATCTTTGACGTTTGTAACGGAGATGCGATTATATTCGGGCGATTCAGTTAGAATTTTGCACTTAGCAACTGACAACAGGAATTACCAGGCGTTCTGTTTTCCTCTCTGCGAAAGGTCTTTTTTTGTAAAGAAAAGTAACAATATTTTTAAAAGTTTTCAGTTAGAATCTCCCTAGAGCTTAAATAATTTCCGAAAATTTTTTGGACGTTCGAATTTTCTTAAAAAAATTCGCAACCGAGAGAAAATTTACGGATAATTATTCAAGCTCGCGAGAGATTCGGTACGAAAATCTTATACCAAAAATTATTTTAAAAAGAAAATACAATTTTTGACAGTTTAGTGGGAGATCATTTTGCTTTGATGTTTGGTGCCTTAATAAATTAAGGTGGCTATGACATGACTTTATTTTACGCTTTGATTGACAAAATTTCAAAGGCGTATCTAGTAAAATTTTATTTCTGATTAAATTCAAAAAGAAAATGTCGCGTTTTGGAAAAGACAGTCAAGAAGTAATAAAAGCTGAGGTAGATAACTTAATTCCGTCCAATACGAAGAAATCAAAGTCAACGGTATGGAAACAATTAATGGCCTTTTGTGAAGAAAGAAATTAAAAAATTGGAGAACAAACATCTGTAGTAGAGCTCGCTAGAATATTAGAAGATTGGGGATTTAACATGAAGAAGAAAAACTTAGAGGACTATAGGGAATCGGTAGTGAAGGTAGAGAATTATTCTTTATTTTAATCGTTTTTGTATGTAGGTTAGGGAATCGGCAGGTTAGGTTAGATATATCAATATTTCTTAAACAACTTTTTAACATTAAGTATTTGGACAACATCGATGAAGCCTTTCTAATTTTACTTTCTTTGTTAAAAAATGCTATCAGGACATTTTTTGAAATATCTTTTACACTATTTCGCTCACACCATAGCTCAAAATCTGCATATTCTTTTTGATAGACATTACGAGATTTCTTCGGTAAGAGATTATTTAAATTATTTTCCGCGATTTCTCGTAGTTCTGGTGGGGTATGTCTTTCGTCTTGGCTCATTTTTATTCGTTTTTACTACTAAGTTATTAAATAATATTTAATGATCCGATACAGCAAAAAATGACAATTTATTAGAAATATGTATTACTTTTCAAATAATGGCGGCTGGAGTGTCCAATTGTTTTTTCTGTAACATTGCCTCGAATTTCGTTGAAATGGTGTATTGTTCTTCAAATCTTTCCTGGTGTGAACTGGCGTCGAATAACATCTTTTAAAATATATGCAAGATATACGCAAAAACAGAGAAATTTGCAATGGTTATGCAGTAATAAGAAAGAAATTACATGACCTATTGCTTGATTAAATTAAGTTTTTACTAAACTAAGGCATTGCCCAGTGGAATAAAAACCACTAAGAAACAGGTAAACGTGTATACATTTTATTGCATTATGGTAGAAATACAAATATCTAAGATCGCATTGATACTTGTCCGCAGAACTATAACATGCGTTAATTACAATATGTAATTGAAGGTTTTTTTACTAAACAATTTTGTCTTCTACCATTAAAGATATACTTATATAATGAAAAAGATCTTTCTACATCTACTAACGTTATAGGATGAAATTTAATTTTTGGAACTAGGCTCAGTTTAAAATCCAGATATTTAACAGTATTTTTGAAACATTTACTAAAAATTTTAAACCATTATTTTCTTCTATTATTCCTTCTAACTTCCCCATTACTGCTTTTCCTACCTCACCTCGTACTTGCTTACAATTAATAATGTACTTTTTATAACATCTATCAACTCTAATATACTACTAGATGTTTTTTCTTGTTTTAAAATACATTTAACTACAAAACCATAGTTACGTTTTATATAAATCGATTGTTATTCCACTTTAGAATTTCTAAATGTTGGTTTGCATTTTTAACACACTGTGAATCGTCTTCAATTTGAGAGACGATCTTTTTTAATTTTTGAGAATGCTCTGCATAAAACACTGCGAAAGTAAATATGTTTATTTCATACTGTATTGTAAAACACACCTTTACATATTTCAATTTAGTCCAGAAAATAAGGTTTTACAGCAATAAGTAAATATAAGCACTTTTCAAATATACGACGCAGAATAAAACTTCATTATAATTTCAAAACATAATTATAATTTTCAACAAACAGTATGAAATAAAATATTGTACGTCATTCGTCCGGCAAATCCTTTACAGTATTCGTTTCAAAGTTCCAGACTCGGCTCCTTCGTCGCCTCGTCTCGAAACATTTCACTCATACTGTAAAAGTTTATTTACCGGACTTATAACGTACATATCTATTTTAATGATTTTTTCTTATTGTTAATAGGTCTGGAGCATTAACTGATAATTTGAATATGAGAAAAAAAATATAGGAGATGTCGACAAAGAAATTAAATTAGAATTAGCTACTTTGGTATGTAGATTAAGGTTAAATTGTTATTTTGTGGTCTAATTATTATTGGTTAAGCAATAAAATATCCCTATATAATCATATTGTAAAGAATATGCAAATTACAAGTTATGTACGTAAATAATAAATTATCGCCATATTGTCAAATTGTTATTTTATTATGGGGATAACGGTTAAGTAATAAAATAAAACCGCCCTTAAATAATTATTATCCTTTCAGAGGTTAATAGGTATCTAAGATAATCCATAAATAAATGAAAATAAAATATTTTAAGCTGATTTTAATTAATTTATTACCTAAATTGGGTAGCTTTTACCTTATAAAATAGAAAAATACGGCAATTATGCCCAAATATCCTAAAAATGCTACGAGTGGCCCACTATCAAGATTCATGAAATATTCATTTACATAAAATCCAGTCTCTACTTATTAACATGATAAGAAAAATGATTGTTATAAATTATACAGGGTGGCCCACTCTCAACACAGGCTTCCATAACATCTAAACTACTCAACTTTTGAATATTTCTTAAAAACAGGGTCATAGGGAGACATTAGGCCTACAGTTTAAAAGTATTTTGAAATATACCGGATGTCTCAAAAAAAGGATCTATAGCAAAGTTATATTTTTTTTAAATGGAATCTTACAATATTATTGGGTTCTACATAAAATTACAATTATTTTTTAGTAAGCCCATTTTAAGTCTAAACTTGAACAAGTTCAAGACTCGATATCTCAGAAACTATTAAGTTTAGACTTATAATGAACTTACTTAAAAATAATTGTTATTTTATGTAGAATCCAAAAATAGTGTAAGATATAGGGTGTTCCATTTAAAGAAATATAACTTTGCTATGGATTTTTTTTTGGAACATCCGGTATATTTCTAAATAATTTTAAACTGTATGTCTTATGTCTTCCTATGACCCTGTTTTTGAAAAATTTTAAAAAGTTGAGTAGTTTAGATGCTATGAAATCCTGCGTTGAGAGTGGGCCACCCAGTATTCTTCAATTTATTAAATAATAGCTTATTGGTTGTTCAGTACTTTTTTGATGAGACGATCATAAGAATAAATAAACATATTAACAATAACGCCATAACTGTATGAATCAAATTCCTGTGTTGATTGATTCTAGTAGAATTTTAAGGTTAGTTTACAATGCCGTTTAATCAAAATGTACTTGTGAAAATATTATATTTGGGTAGATGGGTAGTTTTTTTAAATAACATTTGGATTATTTAAAATTATCAGCCGCCATACATTTTAGCACCTAAGCAATTTTACGACGCATTCATGTAGCCAACCAGGAACGAGATAGAAAAGCAGGAGCCAGACTCCTGCTTCTCCTGCGAGATATACGTCGTTAGTTATAGTCGAGGCATGATTTAAGAGGGCCTTTAATGGTCCAATAAATAGTGGCATTTCAATACACGACAGCGATCAGGGCCGTTTTGCTATACATTAACGGTTAGGTGGTCCGCCATTTAAGTCAGTCTTTGGGTTTTGCAGGAATCGCTGGTATGTAGGATGGAGCGATACTATGTGACACTGGGTGCCACGACTGCTACGGATGACAGTTGCGGAGATACTGCTTAGTTGAACATAAATTATATTGAAAATTTACAGTTAACAAGCTTGACTGAATGTTTATTTCCTAATCGCATTTCGCGATTGGAAGTCTAGTATCTTTTAATTTAATTTGCAATAAACGTTGTGACATGAAAAGCAGTCTAATCATTTGATTCAAATTTAAACAAGAAAGGATGTTTCTATTTTAACCAAATTTACACAAATATTTTTATTTCAGAGTCAGTTCTCTGCGGAACTACCCAACAAGTTGAGGCTTTAATGGATTATTTTGAAGACAAATACATCCGAGAAAGACTTAATTCAAGGCGTTGTTCCATATTTCCTGTTGCTATGTGAAATCTACATCATTGCCCAAGTAGCAATTTAACGTTGGGACGACGGGTTTAAAAAGGTTGCGCAACCAAACATAAGTTGCGTCACTAACCTTAAAACAACGTTGTCCCAACCCTCTGCTACACCAAAATGGTCAATAATTTTTGAGTTTTTAAAACGTTTGCATTTTGACTTTAGTTAACGATTTGTCGTTTGCTAAACGTTGCGAAATTTACTTTGAAACAACGACCAATCACCTGCGCCCTCTTCTGCGGCGATTATTGATTAATGTTTAGAAAATGGTAATTTTCTTAACCAAATAATTTACTGATGGACAACTGATGAAAACTAACCATTACCGTGTATTAATAATGAAAATGGCTACAAGATAACCTGCGTATATTGCCAAAAAAGCCGATTGCTAGGCAGAAATTAGTAACGCATTTCACTTTACTGTCAAATGTAATATTACTTTATGCGAAAAAACACGCGCGCCCTAAATCTGTTAAGAATTTCTCAAAATTTAAATGTATATAAAAATAAAAAAATAAAAAAAAATTGCATAAAGCGTATTTAAACTTATAATTAATTAAAAACCAATATAAATAAGCATGTATTGTATTTAGAACGCCTTGTCATTATTTCCTTTGTATCTCAAATTTTAATGGCCGACCACGACGTTTTATGACATTAATATGGCGTAGACGCATTATAGGCGTCAATGCGACTTATGTAAAATAATATACTAATTTTTAACCATAGGCAGCCATGCAACCAACATTTTACGGCTGGCACGACTGGAGTTGCCTATCCGACCAAAAACAAACTGAACACGCCTTTCCAGCTGTCAAAAACAAATCAAAAGTTCTGTCATGACTTATGTCATGTCACTATTGTCATGTCATTTGTTTTGTTAAAAAGTTTTAATTTTTAAGATAAAATATTTGATGTTTTTGAGTATGGTTCACTATTTTAAAGTTGTGTACATAAAAACTACAAAAGAAGTGGAACCAATACCTCACCAAAAACGTGGAAAAAATATGATTGTTTGGTAAAAGCCAGCAACATACTTCTATTTATGCACGCTTCTTTCCAAGCAGATCAGTTATGTAAAGACGGTAGTTCATCTGACTGTAGCACCACAGATGATGAAAGAAGAAAAATAGTGCCCACAAAATATTTTTCAACTACATCAAAACGGACAAGTAGTGCTCTCAGAAAGAATGTTGCTGGATTGCCTGTCTATGATTGTGAATCTGGCACCTGTTCTTCACCTTCGCTAACACTTTCCTCTATAACTCGTCCCAACAATTCTTCACGACATAATCTCTTTTTTTGCCTATAATAGGTGGCAGAGTATTTAAACGCCCGCTTCATTTTTATTTTAAGATTATTCCTAAAGGAAACACAACAAACGCATAAATCGAGAATAAATATTTTTTTTTAGGTTAGGTTGTCCCTTATTAAATAGTTGAGGGTTAAGGTATAGTTATAAGTATAACTCCGCGAAAACGTTTCCAATTTAACTAAAAAATTGCCCACTGTATTATATAGTTCGGTTCTCCGCCAGGAAAACGTTGAACACAACTTAAGTTGTCACTTTAACGTTTTTACAATGTTGTTTCCATTACCTTAATATTTGCTACTTGTAGTTGATTTACAGTCGGTTGGGTAAAGGTTGTAACAACGTCGCAGTTTAACCAAAGTCATGCCCAACATTGAGACGACGCGCGACGTTGTCCGCTGGTTTCGGGGGCGTCGTTTCATAAGTGACTATTTTTTACACTAGATACAACGTTTATTTTGGTGTATTATGTGGTTGTCGTCGCTAAAATGCTACTTGGGTGAGTTGTAGATGGAGTTAACCGAACCAATCAGAATGCAGAAGCTACCAACAGAAAATTTAAAAATGAATTGATAATGGACCATCCAACGATATTGCGCTTCATTGAGTCTCTCAAGGGAATTGGTGAGAGATATTAGTAATCGTAATATATTGTATTTTTTAAGGGTTGTTTTTTTTTTTATTTTGAGATGCAACATACAGTATTTTTTTTTCGTTTCAGAGCCATATTTATCCTACTTTCGTGTTGACGGTAAGTAATTATAGATATTTGTTATTATAATTAAGCCCGAACGCTAGCCGTGAATATTATGATGTTCATGAACTTGACATTGTTTTGACTTTTCGAACCTCATAATTTTGTTTAGATTCATATGGTTTTAGTCACGTGGAAGTAATAACGCACCGGCAAAGAACGACCAAACAGACTGTAACAACTTTTTTCCCACGTGCTGTTTTTTTATGTTTGGCTTTCATAATAAAATTAATTCCATTCCATCAATGATAGCCTGTGTTATGTATAAATGTTTTGCACTATTTCCTGAATTGGTTGTAATGGTGATGTTGTTATTTGACCCCAAGAAGTAATATGAAATATGGGGTGCGGAAAAGTATACCCAGACAAGTTTTTTTAAAATTAAACGAAAAATTCAGCGCAAAAAAAAAATGTTTTAATAAAACTATTTATAAAAAACAACATCCAATGAATGAGCGCCAGGACAAGCCAGGCAATGACCAACTATACTTTGAGCGTCCAGCATAACTTTCCGCAATATTTCAGCTGGAATTTACGCAATTTCTTCACGGATATTTGCCTTTCCCCACAAGAGAAAAATCTGGTGCCGTCAAATCGGGGGAATGAGGCAGCCACTCAATATCTGCATTTTTGGTTTGTTGTTCTCCTTTTTTTCAAATATTGATACTAGCATCCATGTGTAAGCATCTGAACTAACTAATCTCTCCTACGTGCTGAAAATTATAAAAAGTTTTAATATCTCAATAGAGCCTAGACAAAAAAGCAATATTACAGTTATATTCAGATCAGAGTGTAACCATGTTGGGGAAGGTTCAGTTATCTAGGGCATAATTCAATAACAAAGACAAGTATCAATATAGAAAGAACGGCAACGTTGCTGTCTGCAATCTTTCCGAGAATATACGCCGAAGTAAAGTAAGCGTACATGACCAAAAGCAGAGTGTGAAACAGATATATATGTCTTAGTTAAGTAGGACAACCGCGGTAAAGAAAGGTTTTATTGGTAGGCAACTAGATGTACTTACGTGTTGATTGAAACAGCGTCCCTTTCCAACGTTCTCAAAAGCTCTAGACCGGAAAACGGATAGGCGTTCGAGATTATTGAATTCGGTTTTCATAGCTACATTCAGTTTACGTGACTGGAAGCAGACGAGGAGATACGTAGCAGCCTCCGTAGTGAGCAGACAGTCTCCCTCGAAGTTCGTAGATTTTTTGGCATTTAAGCCATGAAATAAGTTGAGTTCCATATCAAGCCTTTTTGTAGAAAGCACACGGTCTCCTCGCGGTATCTTGCGCGGGTTTAGTTGATTTTATGGTATACAAGCCGTGCAATAAATTGGTAAATTCGCGGAAGTACACCCCGAAGGTGTGGTAATGTGATTACTACATCCCAACTCGAGTTCAGTTTATCTATTGTAAAAAGCAGTCGGAAAGTAGTAAATTTGTGCGATAAATTTTCGAAGGTTTAAGAAGTAGTATTGTATCACGATATTATAGTTTGTAAGTATTGAAGTAGAATGTGTAGCTGATTTAACGAAGTAAGTAGTCATCATACTAAGATGTAACAGTAAAACCGTATTTGCTGCAACGCAGACCAATAACAGAAGTAAATAGATATATTTAGTGTGAGAAAAAGCTTTTTATTTCAACTGGCATATTTCGAACCACGCAACCTATGGAAATACAGTAAACAATTTATGTTTGACCAACGCAAATAAAGGCAGCGGCCAACAATTCTTGATTATCAAAGACAGAATACAATTATTTCATTTAAGGAAAACAGAAGATAGGTTTTTGGGTCTCCTGTAAAACTTACTTACCTTAATTTTGTACTTAGGAGGTATTGCTGAACCACCGACGAAATATAGTATCAAGAACATTGTTGTGTTAGCTTAATCAACAGCAACAAATAGGCTGCAAACCATAGAAAATTATCAAAAAGCACCTTAAAAGTTTATACTTTGAATTCTTCGCAAAAAATCAAAACGGATTTTCCGCTGATTTAATTGATTACTGAAAAGCTATATAGGGTGTTTCATTAATAGGTATTGCGAAAAGATTTAGGATCAATTTCCCTGCCTAAAAAAAATATTTTTATTTTTGTTTTCTCTAAATAATTTTTGAAATATTGACCATATTTGAACTAAAATTGGTATAGGGGTTTTTTGAAATGCGAAATTTGATGTTAGTATATCTCACACTTGTAGAGGGCGCCACCACATGTCTATTAAGTTTTTTGGGGAGTCAGACCTTTTATAAAAGTGCTTTCTATTTAAGCAAAAAAAAATTTTTCTGTCATTTTTACATGAAAAATGCATACTTGGTAGAAGACGCTTCGAGCAACCGTTCTCGTGAAAAATAATAACATTTTGGGGAGCAGAAAACCGAAAAAGGTGAAAAAGCATCGCATACCGTCGTTAATGAGTAGGGTGTTTAGTTGTCAAGTTGTCAAGCTTTTCAAAATGAATTACACAAGTAGTGAAATGTGCAATATGCATATCGACTATGGTTTAGCCAACGGTAATTCATTAGCAGCCAGGCGTCCTTATGAAGAAAAATACCCTAAATCGTGCATGTTATCCCGCATCATACGATGTTCACCCGTCCACAACAACTCCACAAGTAGAATAATATGAGCTTTATGAAATTGAGGAAACTCCTACAACAAGTACCAGAAAGATTGCTTTAAACATGAATGTATGTACCATGGCTGAAAATTGTAACGTTCATACCATGGTAGGGTCAAATTAGACCCTCATTCTTTTTTAAGGCTAAAATTAATTTTTCAGATGTCTTTTCAACAGTAATATACCGATAGAGGAGGCGTCTTATCGGTAATACCGATGTTTTTAACAAGAAATCGATTTTCTGACAAATTTTTACGAAATGTAATTTTACTTATAATCTGATATGGGTCATTATCAAAAAAAGAGGGAAAGTTACTTTCTGTGATCGCCCGTTAGTATTTTCAAGTATTCAAAATTGTATTAATTTTTAGAATAAGTAGTTTACTATACTCTATATGTACAAATAGTGATTTTAGAAAAAAGTCAAAACAATAGAAAAAAAAAGAAAAGATTAACAGAAAAAAAACATTACCATGTCGAGGTTATACCCTAATTCCTTGAAAAGTGTTGAAGCGCTGTAACTATAAAATGTTATTTAAATAAACAGATAGTAAGATTTGCTTTTGCGATCGGTTGACTATCTTTTGTTGAGTTCTGCAATCGATTAACCCTTTTGGTGTTTCAGAAAAATTTATCCAAAATCTGTAACGTAAAGTTAATGCTCATTACCATGTCTTCCGTAATCTTGCATAGTCTGGCAACAATGAAAAGCGTTTATCAGATCTATTGGATTCGGGGGACTCCCCTATATACGTAGTTAATTTGGCAAGTCCCTGATCTGAGATTAGTTTTTGCCTAGCCGCGGAGTGAGTAGGTTTATCGCCCAGATCACAGAGTGTAACCACCTTGACGACATTACCGTGTCTTAAAATTTGTGTTGTTGTATGTTTTGGGAAGAACTAAATTATATTTAATATTATAGTATATATACACCAAGGTAAGAAAAATACATAACTTAATTTTCATGTAATAGTTTCATTTTTTTTTGATGTTTTGCTCATTACCGTGTCAAAAATTCCCAACATTACCATGTCTTTTCAGTGACATGGTGATGTTGTTATGACACGGAAATGTTTTTAGTTACTATTCTTACGTTTATTCTTAATAATTGTAGATGCCCAATTCGAGAAAGAAAAGTCAGCTACCAAAAGAATCATTGAAACGACATAAAGAAGATGTTTTGAAGAAAAAGCGAGAAAGAGAAAGAGCTAGGAGAAAAAAGATAAAAAATAATCCAGAAGAATATGAAAAGCAAAAACAAAAAGAGAAAGAGCGTTACCTAAAAAGAAAAACAGAAGGAAAGCTTAAAGTTAGAGTCCTGCCTACTAATAAAATTATAAAGTCCACTGATAACTCTGATAAAGCAGAAGATTTTGAATTTAACATTCAGTCAGAGACTAGGTCCGAGATTAAACCTGATGACTGGGTAGCAGTCCTGTTTAACGACTTCTGGTATCCAGGTAAAAGTTTAAATAATAAGTGTCTATTATCGGATCAACTTGTTGTATTTTTTAGGTGTAGTTCTATCACTGAAACGCAAATCTCTGGAAATCCAGTTTATGGACAGAAAAGGTGAAAATTTCTTTTGGCCGGAGGAATGAGATATCCAGATTATTCCAGCTGCCGAAATTTTACTAAAACTTTCAAACCCACCTGTGCCATGCTCTGCACGACGTTTTTCTGTTCCGGAATACAAAAAAATAAATGAGATGGTTTAAGTTTTTTTTTGCTAGATTCCATACATTTTTTTACTTTTTTTTGTTTTTTTAATAAACAGAACTTTAAGTTGCGTTGAGTTTTTGTGTAACTTTTAATACACACGTTTTGTTAATAAATTTATTCCATAAATATATTAAAAATTGGTGTTTATTGTTCTCTTCTGACATTACCATGTCAGCTAATTAACATTTCCATTTCTCCTTGACATTACCGTGTAACTAAATCTCATTACCATGCCGTTTTTGGTTATTTTTTTCAAATATAGCAAAAATATGGGAGGGTACATTTTACAGTTTTGATTGCCTAGTAATAGTGCATACATTTACATAAAAATATTTTATAGAACTTGATATTTAACAACTGTCACAAAATATTATCAACTTTCCCGAATTTCTTGATAATTACCCATATGATCCCGAGAGCTTTAGCTCGAGGCTCTTATCTTTGATTATAAGTAAAAATTACATTGAGTGAAAATTTTCTTGGAAAATCGAGTTTCGAGTGAAAAACGAGAAACCGCCTCTAGAGGTGTATTTTATTGGATAATTTACTGAACATAAAAATGAAGGCCGTCTGATAAAGGTAAATATACAAGTTAGAGGTGTTACTAATTTTTTATTTAAGTAAAAAAGCTACAAGCGTCTTTTCGAAAGCGTCTTTTTGAGCTAGCGGTAGTCTTATCGGGTAAGACGACCGTTACCAAGGTGGTTGCTATGAAAATGAGCGTTTTGATTGGTTCAATAAAAGTGAGGTGAATTATCACCTTTATCAATCTTAAGCCTTCCCAGTAATAAGTTTAAAAGAAAAAAATATTTAAAAAATTCTATTATAAATATTTAATTACCTAAGTAAGAAATGAACTTGTAATACAAATTTACTTAAAGTTTAGTAATAAAAAATTTAACAAAAAAAAACTTTTTTTGAGGTTGTCAAATCCAATTTTGTGAATTGCTGGCCTCATAGGTGCTCCCTGCAACAATAAAAATATATTTTACATTTTAACCAAAGAAATGACAGACATGTTTTGATATTACCTGCCAACGCAATTTTGGCATAACACCTTCATAATCACATGCTTTTTGCAAGTAAATATTCTGCATTTACATATAGTGCTTTTTCTGATTTCTCGAATAGGGGCAAATTTGACAACGTCCCCTTTTTTGTCCCGTTCTTCTTAATCTACCGTAGGCTCTGGTTCTTGAAAGCCAGAAATTGTAGGTATAATAATTCGAAGTTCTCTTGGTAAATATTTCTCTTGGGCTATGCGTTGTAAATGATTTTCGATTAATTCTCGGCCTAGAGTCGTTAAAAAAAACCTTCTTTCCATTGATGCATTGCGGCCCTGTCCATTAAATATTACGTTGGCATTTACTCCAGCAATATCCAAAATCCGAAACTATCACTTGAGGCCATCGTCTCGTTCTTCTGCCGGTTTTATAGCATGCACATTTTTGATCCAGTGAGTCTACCCCACCTTTGGTGTCATTATAAAAATTAATAATTTCAGGTTTTTCATTGCGTTCTACTGTGTTTGTATGATGCATAGAGGAGACTAGTAAAACTGCACGATTTCTTTTTTGGTACAAAATATACAGTAGTCTCATTTTTGGTAAACCCAAACGCAACAGATTAGAAGGCTTGTCTTTATGAGGTTGAAATTCAAGAGGAATTTCCCTTTTATTTTTTTTTTAGTGTCCCGACGTAGGTGATGTTTCGTAATTCCTTTACTAGCTCTATGGATGAAAACCAGTTGTCGGTAGTAATGTTTTTGTTAGTTCTGGATATTGGTGTAATAAGGGTCAACACGTTCATCGTAGGAATGGATAGTGAGTTCTCTTGCAGTGTAAATGAAGGCATTAAGGAGGTAATGTGTTTTAGCATCCACTCAAAACTGCATTCTAATTCTATATATTTTTCGCCCACTTGTATCTATTTTTTCCATAAAAATAACTTCTAGAATTACCTTCCTTAGCATCAAAAGTACCGCTGTTGCTTATGTTACTTTCAGTCATATTTTCTATGCTTCTTTCATCATCTTCATCCTCTATTTCTTGTTTGGATTCCGTTTCACGATCGCTATGTTCACTAGCTTGATCTGAATAGTCACTGTCACTATCCAATCCAAAATTCCTAATATTCTGCGCCTCTTCCACAAGTTCATTTTGTTTTAATGCTCATGCACTATCACTACTACCCGCCATTATTTATATGCCACGCAAGTTAATTTTATAACATTTACACCATGCGGGTAAAATTTGACCCCACGCGCTAATATCTCTAAGGAAACTCAAGACAATCTATCGGAATCTATCCCTCGTTTCATAAACTGACAAATCATTCCTCGCTCGAAGATTAGACGGACACAAGACGGACGCTACTGCAGCTCCATCTATGTTTGACTAGCAAAATCTCTAATTTAAAATGCGTAGGGGTCAAATTTAACCCTGCCATGATACTTACGGGTTAAGGAACAGTCTCGTGTACCCTTATTATATCAAACAAGTACAGTCACTCTTACCGACTGATTGAGGAGTAAATTTATGTCAATGGATGCAACAAAAAATTGCCGAAAATCCCCAACTTTTAGGACTAATATTATTTAACGATAAGGCAAATTTTTCCAGAGATTCCATAACAATCATGGATGACAATCCACGTGCAATTTTAGAAGACCATCATGAACACCGGTTTTCAATTAACGTATGGGTCGGAATTGTTGGACACAACTTGATAGGCCCATTCTTTTACAGCCGTGACTTGCTGGATATTGCTTATGCTTTTGGAAAATATCCCATTGCCATTGAGGTTGCAAAAATGTAATTCATACGCGATGGTTCTCCACCACCTCACCACCTCATATCAGTATAGTTGCTTCTGAATATTTTAACACAGTGTATCGAAATCGTTGGATAGGTCGAGGAGGAGCACAACTTAATTTGAATATTCTCTTTGGGGTCACCTCAAACATTTAGTTTATACGACTCCAACAGAAACTATGGAAGAACCAAGGAATCGCATTATGTGAAACAATTAGACATGCAAAAAATAAAACAGTTGGTAATAAACTAGTTTGTGAATAGTTTTAATAATTCTTGATGGTTGGCTAATGAAAAATAAAAATTATAAGATTCTCTCTTAGTCAGAATTTCTTATAATATCATTCCATCAAGGGCTACAGGCCTTGCAATAACTATTATTTATTAAATTGATCACAGACCCAGAACGGACAATATAAAATTTATAATGACAAGCGAAATAAATGTACGTCATAATCATTAATTAGAATGCAGATTTAACCTGGCTATGTTTATTCCTTATCGCGATCTGTTTTGCAGGGAAATAAGTTATTTATGGTTGGGGAGTTACCTGCTTTGACTTGTACAATTCAATGCGGACTTATAATATTATAAATCACAAAAGGTATTATCGTGATTGGGCCTGCCCAGCAATCAGTCAATGTTGCGGATATTATAAAGGCGTAGGAAACCCTTTTTTCTTCGCTGTTTATGGCCATATTATTTATGATTTTTTGATAAATATATTTTATGTTAACTGGGCTCTTGAAAATATGATTACATTATAAATCAAAAGAAACTTAAATCTGATTAAATTTCGGTACGCGTCTAATTGAATTAAAAAAATTATCGCTAAATAATTATTTAATTAATAGATTCTATAACTCACCATGTATTGCTCTTTGTGAGGGGTGCGCTTGCATATGTGACGTCTAACTAATATTGGAGATGAACAGGAGAAGTCAGCAGACTATTGGCTAAATCAAGGTTAAATGTATAAATCGTTATTGCTGGATAAATGGCTAATAATTAACAAGGCAATGTTGATAATTACCTTTATCTACCCAATAAAGTATTTTAAAGATAATTATTGCCATTCCTTTATTATATATGTTGTATAGAACATTTGGCTGTAAGGTGTTGTTGGTGACACGCCAATTGTAAATAAATGCTGTCGCTGTCTATCTGTGTTAAGTCGCTGATTAATATAAAGCCATTAATGAGTTCATTAAATGGAAACTAACCAGGTTTAAACTCGCTTCTTAAATGCTTCTTTGCATCAGGAGAAACTCCTTTGACATCCATTGATTAATCGTCATAACAGTTTAGCTCTATCGTTTGCAGAAATTTGTAATTAGCTCTTTACTTGAATGTTTGTGATTCTTGGGGATTTAATTTAGATGTTATGTTGCAAAAAATTTTCCGCCTTTTTGCTAAACTTCTAATATTTGTGCTTGTCAATTTTAGTGCCTCTCTACTATTGTTGGAAGGGATTTGAACCTGCAGGGACTTAGGGAGCCAGTATTTTGGTAATTTATACGTCCCGATTTGTCTCAATCTTGCATGTGAGTCGGTAATAAGTTGATTTGTCGATACTTCTGTACGTCTGTAATAATTTGTTATAATTTTAAAGAAAAACTCGTTGATTGTCAATATCTGAAAGTCATTATGTATCTGGTCGCGTTCGCAATGATTTTCAGCGCCTTGTTCTGAATCACCTAGAACCTATTAAGCTTGGTTCTGCTTATGTTGCACTTCGTGGGTGTACTATAAGTTAGAACCTACTTGACCAACACCTTATAAAGGTTGACCTTAGTCCTATTAGCGAGCCTACTCCGCCTGTGAAGCAAGCGGTAGATAAGCATACACTGAGAAAAATGGATTTAGCGATGTCGTGGGTTACAGAATTAGAGCTGCTTTAACGCACGTTTCTATGTTATTGAAACTGAGACTACGAATTATCCCACATTATTTAAAAAACGCTACAATAACTCAGCTTCTTTTGGTTCGCCTCAACACAGAAATATCAACATTTTAAGCACATTTGGGATTTTTATAAGGGACCATTTTATAAGTTACCTGAACTCAGTTTTTGGATTGGAAAAACTTACTAACTGATTACCATGTGTAAAATATTTTGAGTTAAAATAAGTCATTAAGAGTGCGCTAAAAACCCATGTCGAGGGTAAATCACCAATCGAAAGGTCACGGAAAGTTCCGAATTCGCGCTCGTGCCGATTTGGCGCGGTAACTTCATCCCATTGTTATTAGTACCTCGTGCTCGTCGCGTCGTCATGGACCACGGACTTGCTATTCGCGCAATCGTTGATCGGAGGGATCTTTTTTTATTTTTGTTCAGAGTTTGTTCTCATACAGGTGCGTGAAAATGAGGATACTCCAACTTTAGGACAGAAATAATCTATAGTCGTTAAGTAAGCTAGAACAACTGAAAGGTCCAGTTTTGATAGCCCGAATCATGAATTAATCTAGCCCGAGTAGTAACGCATCATAATTTCCATATTGGTCTCTAGCAGCTTAAACAATGAATTGCTGCAGCCCACGTCGCATGTGTTCGTCAAGCCCAATTACGATTAGCTAAGCTAGCTAGCTAAAATAACCCATCTTCAGGGCTATTATAACTCATGAACAGTGATTTGATGCAATTTCCTCGATTTAGTTGCCGTAATTTAGAGGTCTGAGCTGTCCCCTATTAGCAACACGCGTCGGTCTGGAATAACTCATATTTAAGTTATGTCAACTCAATACCTCGCTCAGTGTGCAATGCAAGCTTTACTTTATTAATTAAATTTTGCCTCCAATTCAGGCTTTGGTCAAAAATAAGTGTCAGGTATTTCACCTCCTGGCACCAGTTCACTTGGACTCCATTGACTTGTTTGAGGCCTGCGGACGGTGCTCTTCGAACAGAAGATGACCATCTTCTTGGCGGGATTCAAGCAAATCTTCCAACCCAAAAGCCATTATTCCAGTTCGATTGTGTAAGGCTGTATCCGGCTGACGACAATTCGCTTTGATTTAGTAGGCGAAGTAATTGCTGTATCGTCCGCGAAAACACAGCTGCATAAATCTATCTGGCGGAATATCGTCAGCATAAATGTTATACAAGAAAGGAAAGAGAGGTGAGCCTTGAGGCACTCCCGCCTTGATGTGTTTATTAAAAGAAAGTGATTTTCTCTGATAAGACCGCAAAACTTCTATTCTCGAATGAAAAAGCTACCACCTTGATTAAGTCTAACAAGAGACCATTGTGCCAGACCTTGTCGAATGCTTTGCTTACGCCAAAGAAGACCGCTTCCGTGTGCGCCCTCTTATTAAAGCCTTTGATAATGTTTGCAGTTTGCAGTGAGTCGCGTGGTCTGCCTGACTGTACAGAACTTTGCGCATGAAAACAAAAAGTTAAGCCCACTCCAGATTATCTTTTCGGCAATTTTTCCTAGGCTCGACATGACTTTAGCGCGTTTTCAGGCACTTGGGAAGTGGCCTTTTCTAATTATCGCCGGTGATAAGCTTATTATGTTCCCCAAAGATTGGTCTGATAGATTGAGCAACGCCATATTCTTTAAACTGCCAAAACCGGCAGCTTGTTTACCATTCAACATGCTTATTGGGGACTTAACCTCATTTAATGTGACTTGGGGAAAGACCTCCTTAAGAATCTTTCAACGCGTCACTGGTTGGGTTTTCACTAAATTGATCGCACAGTTCCTGCGAGCAATTCAACTTTATTGTTGACTTCGATTAGAACAGCACCTGTTTCCTGGTTTTTCAGGTGGGACATGGGAGCTCATCAGGCTTTAACAAGAGGGTGCACCCGGAAGCGGTCTTTTTCGACGTAAGCAAAGCATTCGACAAGGTTTGGTACAATGCTCTCTTGTTAAACTTGATAAGGCTCGGTACTCCGAACTACTTGATCAAGGTGGTAGCTTCCTTTTTCGAGAATAGAAGTTTTGCGGTCTCGTCAGAGAACGCATTTCTTTTTTGAACAAACACATCAGGGCGGGAGTGCCGCAAGGCTTACCTCTCTTCTCTCTTGTATAACATTTATTCTCACGATATTCCGCCAGATAGATTTATGCAGCTCTATGTTTTCGCTGATGATACCGAAATTACTTCGCCCACTAAATCTACGCGAATTGTCGTCAGCAGGATACAGCGTCACATAATCGAGCTGGAAAAACGGCTTTCGGGTTGAAAGATCAAGGTCCTTGTCATTCTATAAATGGAATTATCCACTACAGATAGACCTTGTATGGTCCACAGGTTTAATTGTCTTTTGCTTAACAAATCCCTGACTACCTGGGCTTCCCGATTCGCCTTCACCTTGATGCGAGGATCACCGGTACGATACGCCCTATTCTTTTACCGGTT
Organism: Polydrusus tereticollis; assembly: GCA_963920685.1. NCBI lineage: Eukaryota > Metazoa > Arthropoda > Insecta > Coleoptera > Curculionidae > Polydrusus > Polydrusus tereticollis. The sequence continues at coordinate 113,954,845 of OY987328.1, forward strand.
TTTAATTCTAATGCGGTTCTTAATTTCATCGCTTAAAGTCGCGTACTTTGCAAATCCGAACTTGAGTTGAGGTAAATGTAAATCCTATTCCGTAAAAGCGTGAATGGGCCACAGTTTTAATATACGAATCAAAAAGTTTTCTGATTATCCAAACAAATGTGAAATTTATTACAAACAAGTAGCAAAACAAAGCCGAAATAAATTATGTACAATTTGTTATTTCAATAAAATTTATTACAAAAACGCCACAAGAGAATAATATTTTTCCGTCGATGGACAAAAAATTAAAAGCCCGCTATATATGATTAATCCGTTCATTTTGGTAATGTAAAATAATTTTAATATTCCATAAATTATTAAAAACTTTCAGTTCTAAATCATTTCACACATAGAAAAGTCAGCCAGATATCAAAAACGTTTGAAATATAACTTTATTTATATTAGTCGTTCTCTGTATAGGTACCGTAATTTATTTTAATAATCAAAATGCACTGCGTAATAAAACTAAGTGAATTATTTTATATTTTGTTTTAAAATTATTAAAAGCACAAAAAGCGTTATACAGCATTTTAAATTACTTTCATTGGGTTTATGTACTATACCTACCAAATTTTATTTGTTTGGTCTATAATAGAAATACTTCCAGAGACTGATAAGTTCGAAAGAACATACCTAACAGAGAGGACAGTATAGACTTATCAGCTGGTATACGAAATTGAGTTAAAATGATGTTGTAACTACTCTCTAGAAGGGACATTGTCAAAGTGTGAGGAAACAAAGTCCTATCCACCTTCTTTAAAATAATTTTTTAAACACAATTATTGTCTACATCTACCGCAGAATAATTATATTGGTACCTGCGATAGCATTCTGCGGTAGTCGTCCTCGTTTTAATCTATAGAAAAATGTTAGTTTTATACAGGATGCTTAGTATATTCTTAAACGTGTTTGTTGCACATTTTTAGAGTTTCTTGACTTTGTTTCCCCTCTACACCTGCCTGCTTGTTGTCTCTGCGATCTATAGGGTAAACCGGTGAAAAAAATTATTTTTACAAAAATACAAACTTATTTTTATTACTCTTCAATAAACAAAGCAACTAAATGGAATATTTTATTAAAATAAACACATTTTAATAACAGGGTAACATAGTTTAAAAAATATAATGCGATGGGGCGTTTTCCCCCTTATAGTCGTTAAATACGCCCCACTTAAAAAATTGTTTCTTTTTCAGTGTTTTCTTGGCACCACCACTGCATGTAGTAAAGTGAATGTTGCAAGTATCGTGTACCCAACCACTACACTTTGAACATTGAATACAGTCGACTTTAGACTTGGTAGTATAATAGTAGTATTCGCTACATTCGACACAAAAGTCTTTGGTATCATCCGACAGCTCATCAGAAGAGCTTAGAATGGGTTTACTTTCGGAGCCAAAAGAACTTGAAATTTTTGATTTTGTGTTTTAACTTTAACACTTCCTTTACCCTTGGTTATCTTAGCATTTTTTTTCATTTTCTTTTTTTTCGGCGATGACTTTCTTGTTCTCTGAAAAGCTTGCCGTTTTGCATGATTTTCGGGGGACGTTAGCTCTAAAGCATATTGTTTCTTTTACTAATTTGGTGAGGAATCAGTGGAATGGGATTATCTTCTCTTAAGAATTTGGAAGAAGTTTCTTCTACATCTGAATCCTCTGAAGGGGTGGAAGAACGCTCTATGTAGTTACTTCCAGAAATACCAGAAGTTGAGGGTTTAGCTGGATCTGATCCTCTAGTAGATGTAAGATTATTTAAAGTGGATGGAGTAGCTTCATGTGAGGCTAACAAACTTGCATCAGAAATAGAAAAGAAGTGATCGAGAATTGCTTGAGGATTATATGGATGAATACCACAAGCTCTAAGACCAGCTGTACCATTGTCTACGGTAGCTGCCTTATCCCATGCATTACCAATTAATCTGGAAATGTTCATTCTCGATAGTTTTCTATTTATATTTTGTTTCATCCCATGTTTATCTTCTTGAAAAAAGTAGGTTTTAGTGGCTTAAAAAAGGCCCTATCCAACGGTTGTAAAGCTTGCGTCGTATGACTGGGAAGACAAAGTAGAACAACGTCGTTTTCAGCAGCTATATTCAGTAGATCGATTGCGTTACAATGGGACGCATGTCCGTCCAATATTAAAAGGTCGCTTTTTTGGCAGGAAAAATTCTCTAAACCATTTCAAAAAGAGGTCCGAATTAATATATTATGAAGATTTAGGGTTCATTAAAACACCGGAACTTGGAGGTAGTCCATCTAAAACTCATCCTTTTTGTTTTTCCCCTTAAATATTAGAACAGGTGGCAGGAAATATCTTTCTGTACTACAGCATGAACCTAAAGAAACGTTTTCTCTTTTTTCTGATGTTGTCAATATATGAACATCTTTTGCGCCTTTTGTTGCCAGTACTTTCCCTAGCTTATTGTTAATCTGGATGCCCGTCTCATCGATGTTAAATATATTTCCTAGTTTATCAAGTAAGTTGTTTGTTGTAAAAATTTCAAGCAACAGACTAAGAAAATTATTAACATCTGTCCTGTTCATTCCTTTTGCCCTAGCAAGTGATAATCCCTCCGATTTCCTGACGCTTAGATCCTTGTTGCGGCGCAAAAATCCTTGAAACCATTCATCGCCGGCTGATTGTGCTTCTCTAAAAAACCGATAATTCAAGCCAAGCTTCTCAGCAAATGAAAAAGCCATTTTCTTTTTTCTTTATTTTTTCCCCATATTCTGAAAAATAGAAGTATTATTTATCATTAAAAGTTAGAACAGTTAATGAGGCGTTTTATACCATTACTACTGGGGCGTATTTTTCAATAACTGGTAAAAAACGCCTCACCTATCAAACAAATTAAGGTAAAATACCAAACTAACGAACTAATGGCGATTTATAGGTTATAAAATGTATTTACTAATGGCTTCAAAGGAATTACAAAAAACTTAAAAAATAAGTTGAAATTTGAAAAATAAATACCTACATACCGTATAATTTTATGCGCTGTACTCGAAACTTATTCAACACAAATATGTATACTTTCCAGTGAAAACTTGTTAAATCGACGAAATTCCTGACGCACCACGATAAAAGAAGTAAACAACGATAAAGAGTAGTATCTACGGTGCCGACTACTGGATTGTATTTATGTTAGCCGTACTGAGGCGTCTTTCCCGGTAGGGCGTATTTCACCGGTTTACCCTACGGCAAATTATCAATTATAGTACTTGTTCTTTATAACTGTAGTTAATCATCGCAGACTCCATCAGATGCCTCAGAGTATCCACAGCGTCTCCTCTCTGTTGCCTGACAGTTCTGGTTCGGATCCCCCAATAGCACCCTCAAAAATCCTTTACAATGACAAAATAAAATATGCTTAGCAGTCTCCAGGTAATAGCAACACTGACAGACAAGCTAGTAGGTCAGTTTGACCCTTTTTTCCAACCTCGTTTTCCAACTGGCATTAGATTAGTTCAGGTTAGTTCCTACTATCTCAGGAAGAAAATTGGGGACTACCATACCATACCAATAGGCGAATCAAAATAGCAGGAATGAAGGAAATAGAGAAAATCTGAGGCCTTCCACAAAGATCCGTTTTTAGGCCGACGCTGTGGAACATTTTCTACGACCCGGTACCCAATATTGTAAAATCAGCAACAGTGGAACTGATATGAGGCAGGAGATGGCCTAAAAGTATAAGGCAGGGAAAGAAGAGAAACAATAGGATTGTAGCAAATACGATGGGACGAAAATACAAGTAAGGGACAGCGGACACAAAAACTTATCCCAAATGTAACTACGTGGATACAGTGTAAACACAGAATATATAAGTACTTATAGGGTGTGGTTTCTTTGGAAGCTACACAAAACGAATAGGTAACACTCCAGACGAGTGCTGCAGTTACTACAATCATAACGCCGACACCGCTGATCACACGGTCTTCTACTGCGATAGATGGGACCGAGAAAAACAAGTAGTGAATAAAGCCCTGGGTAGAATCATAAGCAGCGGATACATGATTCCAACAGTGATCGAGAGCCGAAAAAGCTGGAACGTGGTACACAAATTTGGGAGGAAGATGCAAAATGAAAATAATCAGGGCGAATACAACAGATAGACGAAACAAGAACAACACGAACCAGCAAGTGTAGAACTTTCAAGCCCCTAATCACTTCGGTCGACGGGGGACGTAGGGTGAAAATAAACAGACAGCCGGACGCCGAAGAAATACTAGAAATAGTGGTACCAGCAAAAGGGTGAAGAAGCAGTTAACCGTAGGGTGCTGACTCCGTCCCATCAAAAAAAAAGTTCAGGTGAGTTTATGTTATATAGTTCATGTTAGTTTTGGTTAGTTCATCATGACTCGAATTACAGTTTAACCTGGGTTTCAAACCACTAAACCAGCAGATGTTATTCCCAACACTGTACATTACGACCTTGTAAAGCTCTTGCTTCATAAATGCCCATGACAATAGAATATATTTGAGGTTACCTTGGGTTAGGTTTATAATATGAGGAAGCCGTAGTAACTTATTCTCTTCCCTTTCATGTAGACAAGTAATTTGGAAATGACCCATTCTTCGAGATTCAAAAGAAAATATAAATCTGATAACATATGCCTCACTACAAGTGAGTGGTGGGAAGGTTGATGGGTAGAGTGTGAAGGTTGATGGGTAAAGCGTTAGTAAGTAACGTTAAGTCGTTAGAAAAATAAAGATATTAATTGCAACGAATTCATCATTAAACTTAAGCCATATAAGCAGGAAGACGTAAGCAGTAAAGTGACAAATATCCGAGGAAACTATACCTGCAAAGACAATAGTCACTATTGCAGGAGTCATCGCTAGGCAGCTTTATCAAAGAATCGGTTCAGCAACCGAAAAAAAGTATAAAGCTTTTTCCTCTAGTAAGAAAAGATGTTTCTTACGAGAATAACGAGATGGGACCATCTAGTTTTATTCTCCGTTGATTATCGTTTTTCTGTTCTGACTCCTCTGCTTTTTCCTTTTGTCAAAACCTAGCATCTGGGTCTGTCAGGAGTGTAAGAAAGAATTTTGTTTACTTAATATTGATTCCAATTTCATGCAGACTCATAAAGGAAATGCCGAGATAAAATTTGTCACGCAGTTTAAATGTTTAGCTTGAGAGACAAAATCTAATGATTAGGTTCGAGAACTGAAATATAAACAAAACCATTTTTAATGTACAAAAATAACATTCGCTTTCAGAACAGTTTGGTTTTCAGTGGTGAATTGTTTGGTTTTAAAGCAATTGTTCTGTGGCATTTTGTTAGTGTGAAAAAGAAGTTTTAATTATTGGTGAGTTTACTCACAGGGCAATCCAATTTACCTATAATTATTATTGATAAATCATTTAAGTTTTTAACTATTGGAATCGTATATTTTAATTATATATTTTATAAAAAAAAGTGTCTATATCACGTGCGTACCTAAATATTAAAGTTATGTTTCGATAATATTTTTATTTTAAATGGTCAAAAATAGATTAACCTCATGATAATATTGTACACTTAAAAGGTAGTAAAAGAAATCCTGTGTGGAACCATAAAAGAAATCCTGTGTGGAACCATAAAAGAAATCCTGTGTGGAACTATAAAAGAAATCCTGTGTGGAACTGTAATACAAATCCTGTGTGGAATCATTAAATAAATCCTGTGTGGAATCATAATTACATTCTGTGAGGATATTTTAATATTCTAAAATTCTATAATAAATTAACTAATAGCGTAAATATGTATTTATCATTGCATATTCTATGTATTTATGTTTAATTGTCAACATGATATTAATTAAATTCTAATATACAACTTTGATCTTTTGAATAGTAGATGCTCTAAATAAACAGTGAAATAAATTGATTAAAAAATAAGGATTTGGTTATCCAAAGATCGAACTAGACACTTTACGAAATATTTTGGGAAAGTTGGTTGCTCAGGTATTCTTTTTTTATTTCAGGTTCGTCATCTCGACAGAGCCAAACCCCATATCTTAGTTAACACGCCTAACTTACATTGTAAGTGATGATTATTATTATTTTTTTTATAAACTTAATATTTTCAATTTTTAATTATTTGGTGTATAAAATGTGAATACATCGCCCGGACCTTTTTGTTTTTTTTACTCGCCCATAGGAGTGAAAACTGTAATTATGTTGGTTGTTAGTATAAGTTCGCCGTTCATAGGAGGACTATTCTTTTACAAAGCATATGGTAGTTATCCAAGAACACAAGGTCTCCCTCTCTCTCTTTACATCTATTTTATTGAAACTTGTATAATACCCTAGACCCGGTATACTTAAATCAGTGGGGGCCTATCCCCTGCATAGCATAATCTTCGCCAATTTAAGCTTTCTTAAAAATATCCGATTATAAAACCTTAACCTCCGAAATATCTCACTTTTTCTACTTAACTTATTGCGATAACATAATACAAATTTAACTCGATATTCACATTAAAACGATCAAAAGCTGATAAACTAATCCGAGACACAAATTCGTTCGGAAAGCTCCTCATGCATATTTAGACTGAGCGAAAGCGCTGGCGAAATTAAGACGGACAGTTTGTTTGTTTGATGCCTGTTTACTTGTGACAGCCTTCGATCGGATAGGTTTAGCTTTTAGAATACAGACGACCAAATTATTAAAATGACCTCGCGATGATGTGTCTTTTACAGGGTGACTCTAAGTTTTTTCTGTATGCACCATTAAATAATCCTAATTTTTTGATGAAATTGGAAATACTCAATGTAAAAAGATATGTCGTAACAATGTTGTGACCCTGGCCATTCCAACGGCCGCCGAGCTTGCTTGGTTTCTTTGGGCGCATTTTGGGCCGTATGCTTACGGTTCATGTGCGCCCAAAACTTTGTTCTTAATTTTAGTTTAGTTCTTAGTATTGTACATATTAGGCTAAGCTAGATTAAGCTAGTCATAGTTAGATCTGTATCATTATAGGAAAATAAACGAATTTAAAATGAATGATATGTTCCTATCGGAACTAAGTTCAAATGTAACATAGAGATAGAAAAACTAAGTTGCTGTGCAAGGCTATACGGTGGGCCCACTGATGAGTCCACCGCTGAATGCCAGGACGAAACACAGAATAGTATAATAAAACATAAGTTTCATAAGACATAATTTTAGAGCACGCGTCTGTTTAGGACACGAGTAGCGTAGTACAATAATGCCCGTACCCACCAATTTACACGTTAATCAGAATTAATTAATTCTCGAATTAGCTTTAATCGCGATTTTGTTAATTCCCATATCCACCAAGATTTTATTTGCGTAATTTACTAATCACGGTTACTGAATTGGAATTAAGAAAAGTGAGTTGGCAACCTCGCTTTTTCGTTTTTTTTTTACTCTTTAGTTGGCAATAATTAAGAATAGCATGGCAGTTGTCAATGTCAATATTTAAATTGTGTTTGTGAAAAATAAGTTTAAAAATTTTTAATGGGTAATAATTATAAAAAAAGGTAAGAAAAAAAACTGAGTTTTAAACCAAAAGAGTAATTTTCTCCTCTTGTTATTTGTAGGCACATTTGAGAAGGTCGGGCATTCAAATACAGGCTTCCTCTCATATAGCCAAAAAATATGATGAATTGGTTGATCGAAGGCTAGTGCTTGTTGAGAAACAAATCCAGGATTTTGCGGATCAGGAATTAGTTGCCCAGAAAACAAGAAATGAGCTGTAAATACAACTTTTATTACTGAAAATAAAACAAGCTAAAAAGAAATCCGAATAATTTGTCCCCTAGAATGGTGCTGTCTGGTTCTTCAGCAGTATCACTTTAATACTGGTCGTGCTTCCTTAGTTCTAAAGGTGATTTATGTAACAAATTCAGTTATTCAGTCTAAAGTATTGGTGTGTTGTTGTGTTGTTTTAAAAGTTTCCAAATCATAATTATATTAAAATAAATAGGTGTATACAATACCAGTAACAATAAAGAAAAAAACAATGTAAAAGTGTTAAAATTTCGATTTATTTCTCTCAAGTGTTATGCAGGAACTTGTCCTAACCTGGCATAAAGCATCCTAATTTTTGAAATATAAATTTATATATATTGCAATCTGCGATTTCTACTAAACACATTTTCACTCTACCTAAAGTAAATGAAAAAATTGATTTATTAATTGCTGCCTATGGTTTATCTCATTTCTGTGATTATTTTCTTCTGGCAGCATTGGGATGTTGCCTTGTTCAATAAGGTATTCTAGATGATTTTCCTCAATTTCTTCGGGCAAGGGAGGCACCTCATCCTCCATCTTTCTTGCCCGATTGTGTAAAACGCTTGTGGCTACAATTATTGGCAACACATTATCAATGTCATAACGTATATAGCGTATACCAAAACAAGAAACGGTCTTCTGAGTATACCGTTAATTCTTTCAATTACATTTCTAGTTCCGACATGAGCTTCATTATAAAGAAGCTCACCTCTGGTTTCTCTGTCGTCTGAAACATAAAAAGAATATTTAAGAACAGAGTAGATCAATTTACAAATTCCAAGTTTCTTTTAAGATACTTATTATCTACTGCGATGAACTTACTTTCACTCTATTGTCGTAAATGAGAAGGGGATACGTATCTTCTAATTTTTAGGCTACTGTAGGCTTTGACAACCGAAATCTTCGAAAAAACCTCAAGTCAGGCATCTCCTCAAAATAATTTGGCCTCATTAAAATTTCTAGGAAACCCATCTTGTATAATATCTAGTACATCTAGGTCGTCGTCATATAAGTCCAGCTCTTCTATGATGTTCATAACAATTACAAAAATGCGAATATTCAGCAGAAAACCAAAATAACAACACCAAAAAAAACGCGACTAAGTCAAAATGACGTTTCTTGACATTTTCTAATCGCAATTAGGTGCCTAATCGACCAAATTTTACCGGGTAAAGTTGATTGACAATTAAGTAAAAAAGTTCATTGATGGTTACCGATTTAGTTAGTTAATCATAATTAAACCTTAATCAGCAAAAATATATGTTGGTGGGTACGGGCATAAGGGTATAATCTCCAAAAATTCCAGATCAACATAAAAGCTTTCTGCGTACACGCACTACTCGCAGAACGTCATTAAGGATTTTCCCTGCAGTGCTGTGCCTGACCAAAAAAAACGTTTACATTCTTTGAAATACATACGTTCTGAATACTTCTAGACTCCTTAATGCGCTTACTGTAAACATACAGGTCTCGACACTTTACCATCCACAGGATTATCCACAGGATTTGAGTATCAGAATTCACTCTGCACAATGAAAACGGCTGTCTTTTAATATCGCAAATCATTCAAGAAAATAAAATCATGAAGCAGTGGTTTCGATCTCAACAAAATATAATTATTGTTATATTGAGAAGAATAATTTATCTACTTAGATGTATTTTTTATAATAAAGTGATATATAATATAAACCCCATCATAGTTTTGCTGTAAACTGAACTTATTCTTAAGAAATATTAAATTATTTTGTTATTGGGCAGGCTTCCTGTAAGGAACTACTAGATAACTAATAAATAAATAAATAATCTGCCGTTACTATATTTATTAGATCTTTTTTCACGAGACTTTGGAAAATAGTATGCAAAAAATCTTAAAAAATACATACAAAATACTTTTTGCTTGTAATCATTAAATTTGCTTCGCATGTATATTTTTTACCCAATTTAAAAATTTTATACGTCAGACATAACAGAAACCTATCCACACATACCCCCCATGTCCATCTTATTTTTACTTATTGCCAAGCGATGCAAAATCAGCAGAAACAAAATGCTTGTTCGGAAATTACGTTTATGTTGGTGACGATGGGAGATACTAAATTAGTAGACGTTAAAAATCACGTGACGGGCTTCTCAACAGCGTTATATGCGCTATTTCGGAACCTACATCTCGCTCGAGATGAAGAGGTGGAGCTAGCGACGTGATGGATGTGGAGACATACGCCAGATAAAGGCAAAACACTTTGATTTAAAGCCAGAGGTTTGTAGTTTGCTTAGAGAAATAGGAGAAATAAGTTCCTTTTTTGTAATTAAGGACTTTCAGAGTAACGATTTATGGGAAGAAAACAAATTTTGGTGTAATATCTGCTAATGTCTTTGAGATTTATGATGGTTCGCTTGATACGGATTTTATAGCTTTGGCCATTAGACTTTGTGAGTTGGAATTCACTCAGGATTGCTTAGTTGGGAATCCATTATCTTTAATCTCAATAGTTTTTTTAACTATCTTAAGAGTCCAAAGACATTTTTCTCCTGAACAGCCAATGGCTGCTTTAGATATAAAGATTCTTACGGCTATATGTGAATAATGTTTAAATTTAGAGTTAAGAATATTTCAGAATTCGTTCGCGTCCTCTGAGATTTTGCGCTACAAGCCCAGATTTTGCGGGCTTGTATTTAGTTATTGCCAAAATCTTCATAAATTTAACATATTGCCTTCATCTTGTCCTGATTTCAAGACAAGAGGCATTATCAAAAAATCAACATGTTATGTCAATACCAAGATTTATTTTCAGGATTTCAAGAAATCTTAATTCAGTTGACATAGGCTATCTTTTTTATTTACAGAGATAGACCCCTAGTCCCAAAAGCGAAGTTTTAGAGAATAGCTCTAAAAAAACTAAAAAAAAATGAGAAAACAAATTAACTGCAGTGTGACCAGTTTGGAAGTTATTTTAGAAAACCGTATTTTCTCAAACGGCCCTGCATTACTATCACAAATTTTAAAATTGATGATGATATGATTTTAAACAAGACACAGAGAGTATAATTTTTTTAATTAAAACAGCAGTTTTCAAGCAATTTTTGCTGTTTTTATTGCTAATCAATTCTAAAGTAAATTGTGTTATATCTCGCAATCGCAGTATAGATTTAATTAAAATTTAAGCGCCAATACTTCAATTCTAATCAAAACTCTTTACTCTTGTTGAAAATCATGATGGATTAAAATTTGAAATTCAGGGTAACCATTTAGGAAAATAAGTTTTTCTGAAATAACTCCCAAACTGTTAACGCTGGAAATACCTAACTTCCTCCTCTTTCTCAGTTTGACTAATATCTTAAAATTTGCTTTTGTTACTATGGCTCTATCTCTTTAAAAAAAAAACTTAGCCTATGTCAGGTTTTAAAAAAATAACCTTGATTAGAGATAATTTCTCTCACTTAATGATTTTAGATATAGCTAGTCAAAAAACATTTTAACGTAAATACGTGTAGAGTGTAGTAGGTATATGTATATAGGAACGTAATAAAAAAATAACCTAAATTTGTCTTTAACCTAAACACACTAACTAAATTTTTAAAGCTTCAATAATTTATAATAATTTAAGTTTTATTCTTTTAAACAATAATTCTGAAGCCACTAATTAGGGCACATAAGACTTCTTCTGGAATCATGAGCAAGTCTGTTCCTGGTTTTCGTGATCGTTAAATCACCTCGTGAAAGTATCCTCTCTGAAGGAACTGATGTTGCAAGAAACTACTAAAGCCGTAACTTGATTAAAAAATTACTTCAAAGTTTTGACTGCTTCTGATTCCATCAGCCTTCCCCATGACGAAAACGAAAATGTCTTCACCTTGTGGTGTGGATCCAAAGTAAGAGCGACAAAGTACATCCAGTTGGTTTTGGCCTCTCTCCGCCGTGCATAGCGGTTGAATGGTCATTTCCACTGCATTGCGATTGTCTGCTGCGGGCGGGCACAAAATTTCAGTACCTGAATCAATTTTACTGTTTTTTTTTTGAGCTATTCCCAGAATGCTTGCCATTGGTTTTCCAAGTCAATTCATCGAAACTTTTTACGAACTTAACGATTACACCCGTCGGGGTAATAAAAACTCGTTAATACCCGTTAAGGCACTGCCGGGACGCGAGTGAAATGCGCTAGAGATTAAAATATTAAGAGTGTCCTTAGGCCAAAATATCGGGCGCCGAGCTTGCTCGGTTTTTTGGGCGCATTTTGGGCCGTATGCTTACGGCTCATATGCGCCCAAAACATGTTAGTTTTAGTTAGTTTTAGCTAGATACTTAGACATAGGCTTAATATTATAAGAGAAATAGAAAAATAAAGAATTTAAAATGGAAATGGTTTTATTTTAATGTTTGAGGATTCTATCTCGAGCTGCTTGAAGAATGTGCATCATTTGCTCATCGATAGTGCCTCATTCAGTGTTATTATCAAGCTCGTGCACCTATGTTTCCAGCTTATTCAAGAGCATGTTGATCCCAATTATGGCCGTAGGGAACGTGCAATTCTTTTCCTCTTCAAAATAGAAGAAAGCATTTCAAAATATTTTAGATACTGACAAACTTTACTTATTGAAGTCCATTCCTGGACCGAAATTTAGGCCGTCAATGTTATCGCAATATTTAGAGCATTTTTTATACTTAAACTTAAAATTGAATTTCAATCATTTTAATATTTAAGGGATATAGTTTGGTTTAAAAATGAAATATAAATAATACCATCGACTAGTTTTTCTTTTAATAATTAATAATGATCTAGGATATTGCTGTTTCTTAAAGAATGCTTTAGTAAATAACAAAAGTATGTAATTGCAATGCTTTTCTTCTTAAAAATTTAATGATTATTTGTCAGTTACATCTAACATAACAAAAAAAAATATTTATTTTGTGTATTAAGAATAAACACTAATATTATATATACGACCGCGCGATCAAGCAAATTATAAGTCACTAAAATCACACTCTGTCTCTCGTCTATCTTATGTCTCTCCCTTTCTATCCTACTTAGCTGTTTTCCTTCTTCATGCATTTTATACTTTTCTTCTAACTTCTCCTTGGATAACCCTTCTGCGTTCTTGTAACTTTCGCAAAGGTCGCACATTTTTTTTTATTTCAAAAATCCAATATTAAAATCAAGGTTAAAAGTTTTAGCCTAAATAAGATAAGTAGCAGCCGGTTTACCGGAGACTATGCGCTGTTGTTCGTAGCTTTGATGCATTGGGGAAATTGTCTGGCTACCTTCAATAAATTCTCTCGACGTGTTTTGCCTATATGCGGGATGGAATTTATATAATTTTTAATAGATTGACGGATCTTTATCATCTAATTTTGAATGATGATCATGGCGACCCTTCCGTCTTCTGGCACAAATAATGCTTCTTCCTTTTTTGGTATTATTGTTCGAATTGTCCTGTCAGTAATCCCTAATAATCCTTTATTCAAAACATGAAATGCTGACTTAGGTCTCCAAGTTTCCTTTTGTGTAGTAACTTGGCGATAATTCAGTTGTAGTGCTTCAATGGAAAAAGCCAAAAAATCGCGCTGCCTTTCTAATTTACCTAATTCACAGTATTTATTAAAATTTTCTTTGCACATTACTTCCGAAGATTTACTAGCACATTTTATGTGACAATTTTCGTCACAAGGAGGTCCCATTTGGACATTTCTCTGGATTAATTAGTCCGTTTTTTGTTGATAATTTATATACTTTTCTTAAATTTCTAAATAATTTTGCTTTTTCTTTTCTCCAAGTGGAAGGATATCTAGTTCTTCTCTTGCTCTTTTTATATCGATATTAATATCGTCTATGTTCATCCAATCTGTGTCCTGATTAACCACGACATAATAAGGATGGGCAATGGAATCATCATCATCTTGACTATAACTAGAATCGCTATTTTTTAAAATCTTTTTTCTATGAAGTCATCTGTCCCATTTTTTAGCGTCAAAACATAATCGGAAGTAAAAGGTTGTCGTTTTTCAGAACACTTCATTACCTCCTCATAAATGGTACTTAGATTACCTGAAATTACAACCTCATTAACGGGAGGTAGCCCTATATTATTATCTTCATTCTTACAAGTTATGTTTAAACATGAAGATTGGCAATTTAGGTCTTCCTTATTTGAGACTAAAGCTTTAGAATTGTCAGACACCAAATTTGAGTTACGAGCCATTTTTACAAGTTTTTTTCCATGACTGGACATTTCCTAACCTAAAATGACATAACAGATTTTAGGGCAGAAAATTAACATAATGTTATTTGGTAACTCAAGCCGAAAATATTCGGAAAAATTACATAATTGTATTGAAATAAGCCACTTTTGCTATTATTAAAAAGAAAAATGATATTTGTATTTTACTGAACAAAAAATAAAGAAAGGAAAAAAAAGTGACCTAACCTACAATTAACTCAATGTCAAAAAATTAAAATTCTACTATATATAAAGAAGAAAAACGTCGTAACTGGTACTTACGTCAGTTTTCTGTTGAAAAGTCTTATTTATTTAGCACCACTTTGCACTTGTAACGTCTTACTTACATACTTGCGTACGTCTATATCAGAGGCTTAAACCGCACTGACCACAGAACTCAGAAATTTAAGAAGAGCGGTTCCCATGTAAAGAGAGTTACAACATAAAGACATTTCAAACCATCTGTTCCGACGGCAGCGCAGTCTATAACTGGTGGTTCGGTTCCGTGAACTATTGTCTCGATCGGTCGGATTGTGGGCGGAAGCGGGGGAGTAGAGTAAAAGCAGAGCGGGAAATCTGAAATGCCTTAATTTTTTAGAATTATAGTTATTTTTACCGTCAAGACGCATTTTAATTACATTTTTACTGATGGCGTATGAATTAAAATACGTTCTGAGGGTAAAAACAACTTAAATACTAAAAATTAGAGAATTTAAATAATGAAACATAATATTGTCATAAACTAACCACTTGGCTAAACAGCATATTACTTGATCTAACTAATTTTCAAAGTTCCTTTTCAGTTAAAAATTCAGCCAATTTAGCTGACGATCTTTCTAAAATACATATCCCTGATTGTTCCCTCTTGGTCTCTTTTGATATAGTAAACCTGTTTTCTAGAATCCCTTCCAACAAATGTGTCAATTTAATTAGAACCCTTTTACATGATAAAACGACTCTGGAACACGAACATATTGAGAACCTTTGTACCATGGTTGACTTGGTCCTTTCTCAAAATTTCTTTCAATTTGACAATAAGTTTTACAAACAAAATTCAGGACTAGCCATGGGCTCAGCTTTGTCCCCTCTTTTAGCAGAAATTTTCATGTCAGATATTGAATCCAAAATCAAATCACACCATCTTTTCACAAATATCCTTTTCATAAGACGTTATGTGGATGACATTTTTGCAATATTTACTGGGAACCATACAGACCTTCTTCTCTTTACACAATTCCTAAATTCGTTACACCCCTCAATTCACTTCTGAAATAGAATCATAAACCGACTAGTACTGATTGCACTACTTCATATCAATCTAACCACCCTTATGGCCAGAAATTCTCTTCTTTTCATTCATTTTTTACTAGACTTTTTAAAATCCCCCTTGAAAGTAATGAATTCAAGTCTGAACTGAACTTGATTAGACAAATAGCTACTAACAACGGTTTTCCTCTTAACATCATAAACAAAATATACTATAAACATTTGATAAAACATCTGAACAAAAACCTTTTATCTACTGATAAAATTATAAACAAATTTTACTCCTTACCATACTGGGGCTCAATTTCTTATAAACTCAAAAACATCTTTAAATCTTTCAATATTGAAATAGTCTTTAAAACTCAACATACTTTAAAAAAATTTCTAACCAATTCCAAAGACACAATTCCAATCTCTAACAAATCTGGTGTCTACAACATCAGTTGTTCAACAGAGGGTTGCAATGCTTGTTACATAGGTCAAACAGGGCGTAAATTTTCAGTTAGAATAAAGAAACACTGTAAGGAAATAGACAAAGCCAAAAATCAAAATCTTTCCCCCTAAAGAATCAAGTTTTTCGAGACACGTTCATATTAACAAACACCATTTTGATCCTGAATCTAATGTCTACACATCTGTAATAAGGGAAACAACCTTAACCTTTTAGAGATTCTTGAAATTAACACGTTACACAATAAAAACTTCGTTTGTCTTAATGATCAAATTCGACATACTTCCACCCATTTTTTTAATGCTCTTAATTTTAAAAATTAAACAAACAATTTTACCATGTTTTTTCTCTGTTTCTATGTTCTGGTTTCGATTAATTTTAATATTAATAGTTAAATCTATAATAAACAGTGTAATAGATAGGTTATGTACGACCACCTGTGACAGTCTTCTCTGGTTCAACCATCGTTTAACAACGTAAAATATTTTTGACAAAAATTCTGTTGCTTTTTAATACTTTAAATCAAACTCCTTCCACACTTGATTCTTACACCTCGATGGTTGTTCCATAGATGACAGTACTGATCTTTAAGGCACCTATTCAAAAAAAGGGAAGACCTCGGGGAAGACATTTCAAATAACAATTTAATTTCTTGGGTTATTTATTTGACATTCATTTTCTATACCTAACCTTTAAATTTCTGACTTATCACTTGTACATCTAGGTTCTGTATCTTAACAATAATCGTGCCTCTCCTAACTTAAATTTCGATGTTTCGTTTAACAATCACTGGAGACCACCAAAAATTAAATAATATTTTAGGACCCTTATTCCCCAACCTTGTTAAAAATTTTTTATTATAATACCTTATTTGTATTTTATGTTGTATTCAGGTTTTATGTGCGTTTATCTGATTGACTATAAGAACGATGATTGAGCTTTTCAAACTTTTTTCGTTACTGCAATTATGCTGAAATTGTCAACCATTTTGTTCTTCAACCGTCAACGGTCCACTATAAAATGACAGTGAACACGTTTTCCCGTTCTTATTTTAACTGTGTCCGTTTCCCTGTTTAGTCTTTGAGGGTATATAAAATATAAGATCTGCAAAATACACATGTGTGTTTTTTACCAATTTTAAATTTTAAATATAACTCTATTATTTTCCCTACATAATGGGACGAACGTAACGCAAGTTGGCGGGACCTTAGGTCTCCAGTTAATAAATTTTACAAATGAAATTTCAACATTATGTAAGTACACACATTATTAATAATTTTATTTCATTACTAATTACAAATTTCTTTCTTTTTACAGAATTTCTCATAAACACTAACAAAAATTTTTCTCTTCTCATCCACATAATAAAAATTTTTATAACATGACCTAGAATGTCCAAAAGATTATTTTTATATATCCTAACTTATGACTTTCAAATGAAGAACATCTTCCCTTTTAAATCCGACCACAAATTGACAAAGCCTTCACATAAATTTTGAATTAAATATAACATTTCATTTACAATTTCAGTATGCTGATTGCATTTACATTCAATTTTTAATATCTTGTCAAATTTTTTTTTTTAAAGCTCCATCAGCGTCACTTTCCACCAACAGTTTTCTCTCTACTGCTAATAATAACTGCAGCACTGTTTTTGTCTCCTGAAGATGAAGGTTACTACCTTCGAAACATGTAGAGACGTTTTATTTTTAAAATTGAGCCTTTGATAGCTCACTATTAAATCAGTGGAGAAAGACTTTTTGACTTTCTTTTCCCATTCCCCTATATTTCAACTCCACTTTGAGAATGGACTACGTAAAGTAGAGAACATACTTACCAAATAAATTTATAATAAAGAGGATGACGATTCCCTAACCGCAAAGCATCAAGGGCAAAAGAACACAATACGGCAGTTGTTTTTTGGCGATTTCTGTACTTGCCTTCCATGTCGCAAAAAGGGAACGGTAAAAATTACAAACAATATAGTCTCAAACCTGCAACGCCACATAAAACTTATCGAGGCGTGGTTAGAGAAATGGAAATCTCGCCTAAATGACGCTAAAACCCAAGCCATCTACTTCTCGAGGTCAACATGTAAATTTTCCCAAACTAGACATTACACCAGAATAGACTGGTGTAATAACATCAAATATGTGGGTCGTTCGATAAGAGGCTGGCTACCAATGGAGCCAATTGCTGAACATATTGACAAACTTATTATCAACTACTACAAACGGAGGGACATTTCCCTGAATCCTCTGATCATACAATCACACGTCCACTCAAACCCACTCAAATCATACAGCCTCCCCTCCACCACCACAATAAACTAACCAAGAACGATCAACAAATAGTTAAAAATACACACTTCCTCTTACCTCAACAAGGTACGAATTTGAAGATTCGGCAATTAACCTGTGTCAAGTCTCGCTGAAAAGCTTACCTGTTTACAAAGTTAAGTTAATAGTGCCCGACTGATTTAAAGAACGAACATGATCCTATATAATATAGCATTAGGATATTAAGAACGCTTAACTTAAAAATTGAATTTTTTGCAGTTAGGTCTTTTTCCATTGGATGTGCGATGTCAGCATTACATACGTTGAATTCCGGAAAATTTCTGTCTATAGAACGAGGAATTCCAGGTTTATCAAGAGATTTCAAAATCTTGAAAGACAAGATTCAAATAGTCAAAAAATTATCAAGACAATATTTTTCGTTTCTTGATTGTGTTTTTCAAAACAAGACAAGAAATAGCCACTCAAGACAAGATTCTTTGTCTTGCCGATCACTACTTGTAGTACTATGCCTCTGACTATAGGATGTAAAGAGTTATGATCGCTACCGAATGAGTTCGAAAATGACGTTAGGATATTTGGGATAGATTGGTGGTCAGAAGAGGAAACTGCAAAGAAAGGTTTAGGAAGGGTATTCTCGTCTCACATACAAATCTAAACTAACCTAATATATTTCTTCTTGTAATAAAAAAAAAAAATTAAGTTCTGGTTTTACAATAATTATTAACTTGCTTTGTATACTTAACACAACACTCGATACTTTCATCATAAAACAGATTCCTTTTAACAAGCAAATATTGGAAGCCATTAACCCGTCCGTTTACCAAAATTTATGCTCTCCCGAAAAAACTAAGCACTAAGAAGCACTAAATTTTGCTGATATCTTTTCTGCCCCGATAATTTATATATTTTTGGGGTGTAAATTTGGCAGCCATCTCTACCCTTCGCTGCCGCTTTCCGAACAACAGTCATAATTTTCAAGTTATTTGACTGCTATATCTAATATAAATATATTACTGAGGGCCTTTATATTTAAATTTGAATGTCGTTTGACGCTGTTGTTCTTTATCAAAAAAATGAATGGCGGAAGCGCTTCACTTTTTGGTGTTTCATTGTTATGTTTAAAACAGTTAATTTGCTATACAGAGCGTAACATTATTGATGACCAACATAGCAAATAAGTCAATTGGCTTATTTTAGGACTGAATCAGAGCTTCATGTTTTGCATTCTATTGTAATATGAAATAACATTTAAATCAGCCCCATAAACAATAAACTAGTGCTGTAAGGTCTGGAGATCTTGCAGGCCAGTTAATAGGACTATCGCGACTAATCCAACGCCCTGGACATCTGTCGTCCAAATGTCGCTTGACCTGACAAGGAAAATGTGCTGGAGCTCTATCGTGCTGAGTGTACATTTGAGGTGCCCAATTCCAAAACTAGTTTAATCCACTATAAGGGAACTTCCAGGAAAGCACAAAGAAGTATATTGAAACATAAGTTTTATTTTCATAAGACACAATTCTAGAGCACGCGTCTGTTTAGGACACGAGCTGCGTAGCGGGAAATGTCCTAATGAGACGAGTGCTCTAAAATGTCTTATGAAATGAATATTTTATAATATTATCTCTATTTGGGTCATTTCTCAAAAAATTAAAAAAAAAATGTAGTTAATAATTTCCAGTCAAAATTTTTTTTTTGAGGTTGGCAACACTATGTTACAGAAAAAATAATTGGGTACCCCAGCCGTCATTATTACGAATTACATTATACGAATAAAAATGAGCCAAGACCCTACCAGAACTACGAGAAATCGCGGAAAATAATTTAAATAATCTCCTACCGATGAAATCCCGCAATGTCTATCAAAAAGAATAATAATATGCAGATTTTGAGCTTTGGTGTGAGCAAAATAGTGTAAAAGATATTTGAAAATGTCTTGATAACATTTTTTAACAAAGAAAGTAAAATTAAAAAGGCTTCATCGATGTGGTCCAAATACTCAATGTTAAGAATTTGTTTAAATATATATAGAAATATTGATATATCGAAATATGAAAAATTACAGGCATATTTAAAAAGGCGTTCGGAGGGTTACACGCCAAAAAAATAAAAAATTTTAGAGATTAAGCAAATTAATCGCTTTATTGGACAAGCTGATAATAAAATATATCTAGCAATCAAAGTAAGTATTGCATTAAATAAGAATGTAGTTAACAACATTGGAATGATTCCTAAAATTTTTGCTTCAAATTAACTTTCTCAGCATGAGCAACGATATACGTTTATCTCAAACAAAAATACAATAAGTATCGACAAGAAAAACTTACACGTAATAAATGTAGTTGATCTTGAATATAAATTTTAGGTTATTATTATAATGGGATATAATGGTGCCTGCCGCAGAGAAGAAATTACAAATATGTCAGTAGATGATATTGAATTTAGAGACGATATAATCATTGTACATGTGCCCAAAACTATAAATTACATAACCAGGCAGTTTATATAAATGGTAACACAGTATTTTTTTAGTCTCAGAACAAATGACGTGACAAGTCGCAGATTTTTCTTGACTTATAGAAATCGACACTGCATTAACACTCCAATTGGTCTTAACACAATTGGCAAAGCTCCTTTTGTTATTGCCTCTTACTTAAAATTACCAAATCTCAAGTTATTTCCAGGCCATTGTTTTAGACGGTCCAGCGTTACACACTTAGCAAATAGTGGGGGTGACTTGAACATTATTAAGAAGCATGGTGGCTGGAAGTCTTCAGTAGTGGCCGAAGGTTACATTAAAACTTCGATGAAAAGCAAGGTTGAAGTTGGAAATATTTTGTCCACACAATCTCCACACGGTGTATCTACACCTTGCTTATCACGTACATTCCAAAATACCACAGCTGTCGCACTGTTACGTCAAGTGGAGCGACTACATTAATTATAAATGAGCAAGGTCTCACACAAAAGATTGTGTCTACCCAGAATATTCCAGGGATAACCATTAACGCCACCGTCGCCACCGAACATTCAGCAGTAACAGTATAAATATTTACAATAATCACCCATCTCTTCCCAAGTCTGTTTCTTTACAGAAATAAAATTCAGGAAAATGCCACGCTATTTACAATTGTAACTAAATAAGCTAAAAAAGCACTATTTAACTTTTGTCTCACTATTATTTTAATAGTCTAATATTGTAGTGTTTTGTGCTTGAAATAAATAAATATACGTTAACCACAGTCGCATATTTTCTGGGTTATGTTGTTTGTGGATGTATGTAAAGCAGCGTGAGCGTGATCCTAGTAAAGATATACCTACGTATATTCTGTATTATACAACCAGTAAAACAACATTTTAATTTAAATAATTTATTTAATTTATTGTAATTGAATTTTTTTTTAAAATAAGTCTCACTTCTAAAGATAGTCCCATCCATAGGTATAAAACAGATAATTTAAGTTTACCACTACCGAAATACTTCCTAAAACAAAAAATAGTTGTGCCGAAATAGTCATGTTGTGTTGCTACCAACAGAAAGAAAATTAGAAATGCGTGTTTTTAAAGTACTCCTTAGGCAACCCAATTGAAACCCATTATGAAGACTTTATAATTCCCAAATAGAAAAAAGTTTTAAACGTTTCGCAGCTGAACGCCGGACTTCCAAATTCGTATATATTATTATCGTGACACCTATCTAATAGAAAAAAAAACTGCATCAGCAGAACCAGTGGATTACGAAATAAAATTAAAAAAAAAGATTTTTAAGCGAAATTATTTGGTACAACATAAAACTTGGTAAAAGCAATTCTTTTTTTTATTTCAGATACTGAAATTAAATTCGAAATGCATCGTCTCTTCCACGGCGATTGCATCGAAACCGTCATCCAATGTTTCAGTATCGCAATCAGCCATATCTCCTGTATTTTCAATAACATTTTTATAGAATGTTAAATCCACGTCACCCAAAGTGTATCTACATCTATAATAAGATTTGCTTTTTAACTGAAACTTTCTTGGGAAGAGAATCCGGACTGATGAATGCAAAGAAGTTTCCCTTTTTGAGTACTGACTTGTATTATCCTAAATCACTTCGATAATTCACCTCACCTTTTAACATTACAGTTTTGGCCGCTGATTTCTCGATTTTCTTCATTGAGATTCGTTTAGCTAATGAGAACTAAAAATGCTATTGAGCAGGAGGTTTGATAGTTACTTCCACCGCTGTTTTCTATTAAAAAATACCAAAATCTTTTTGCGTATCTAGCACTGTTGCATATTCATGGAAAATAGCTCTATATTCATTGGGTTCAACTATTACTTCTTTATTTCGTACTATCTTCTCAACTCTTCCAAAAATTTTGTCAGGCGGTAAATATGAATAAACAACTATAGGGAAAGTTACATGAATCTCTTTGACGGTTGAGTTGGTTAAATATAGCCACCACATAAGCATACTCATCATATTAGGATTTTTGTTTTGCCCAGGACATCAACCGTAAAAAAGTTTTAAGCTTGTAACATTTAAAAGAATAAAAGCAGTTTTGATAATGTACAATATTCAGCGTATTACAATAATAACTGTAATGGATATAAAGAGTTTTGTTAACAAATTTTATAATTGGATGTATAGTTTCGGAACAGTAAGTGTGATGGATTAATATAGTTTTAGAACTATAAATCAGTTCAAAATGCAATTTTTACTAGGATGTAAGAGGTTTTGATAAACCATATTTTAGACATAGATAACCGTCATTTGAAAAAAAGCAGCGGCACCGCTAACTCATTTATTTTCTTTTATGGATAAAAAGCAGTTTTGGAATCGGTGCATCATTTACATTCTGATGATTGTAGCGTTCTCTAGTAGTTCTGAAGCAATTCACCAAAATGAAAGGGCCAATTAAATAACTATCGAGCATCCCACACCACAACTATATCTGGTTTTTTTAAATGCTAACTTAAGAAAACGATCTACTTTATTATTGATTAATGTTTCCTCAGAACAGAAATTATTTAATTACCATTTTTAAAATATTTTTGGTATACCTAGTAAATAAGTTTAGACAACATGAAAATAGAACAACCAAAGTCAGAGTCAAAGTCAAAATATGCTTTATTGTCTCAAAGAATAGAGATTGCTTAGTAACGGACAGTTTATTATCCATGCAGTATAGCGACCATAAGGTAGTACTTTCTTGTACTACAATAAAGTAGCCTTATTTTACTATAATTTCTGATATTAAAATTAGAATTAAAACAATTTTTTATTCAGGAGAGTTATTGGCAAGTGGGGCTATATTTTTGACATCTTCCGTTTTCACGGGCACTCTTTTTTGACAACCTTACTTGAAACATTAAAAATAACGCGCGAATATTTTCTAACCCTTAGGAATCATAGCAAACTTCGAAAATATGTGAGAGCTGTGACGATCTTGATAAAGTCAAGTCTGTTATACAGGTTTTTAGGAAATAAATAAATGAAAAATCAAATTCCTTTTCGTTGCCATTTGGGAGCAATCGAACATAAAATCTTGTATGTATACTTATATAAACGGAGCTTTATTGCTTTGTATTAAGCTTTCCTCTATGTACAGGGTTATCCAACCAAGACTAGACAAGGCGATTTTTTGACTTTTCCTGTACTTTTATAAAAAAACTGAAATAGCCATCTTAAGTCATTTTCTCCCGCGAATTCGAATATCTTCAGCAAAAAACAATTGAACATTACACAAAAGTACTAGGGGTCACTTTGATATTTTTTTAAATGGGATGCCGTATTTTTAATGAGCTTATCCGATTTCTCATATAAATTTTGATCTAAAATGTTGGATTTTTAATTCAAAAACGCCTTTTTTCTTCAGTTTTAAATTCGGGAAATATTCGTCTACCGTAAGATTAATACCTGATATATGGATACCCGTTTCACCTGTTCACCCTTTAACCTGCTTTAAAGCGTCCGTCAGTTAGACAAAATAATCAAGTTTCAAATTTCTATATATTTTTCACGAATTAATTACAAATAATGAAATATTCTTTAGAAGAACGGCTAAATGTAATAAAATTATATTACAAAAGTGGAGAAAATGCTCGACAAACACAAAGAACATTTTTTGAGAGTTTCCAGAGACACATTTCAGTGGATACAATTCTCAGAATTAAGACCCTATTTGAAGAAAGTAAGACATTGAAAGATAAGCCAAGAAAGATGAAAAGACGGAATATAAGGGATCGAGCTATTGTTCAATATTTTACTATAAATCCGAAGAGTTCTATTCCGCAAGCGGTACGAGAAGTAAGGTATGGTCCAGGGCTCCGGAGAGTAAGCTATGGAACAGTTCACAGAACTTTAAAAAAATGTGGTCTAAAACCATATTGCATCCTTCCCGTTCAATACTTAACACAGCTTCAAAAAGAACTGCGATTTCGATTTGTTGCTTCAATGCTGATGAGAGAGCAAGACGAAGATTATAATTTATATAATAAAATTATATGGAGTGACGAAGCGTCATTTACAACATCGGGGGTATACAATCGGAAAAATACAAGATACTGGGCAGCAGTTAACCCTCATAGATATGAAATGATAAAGTTTCAAGGTTGGAGCTCACTTAATGTTTGATGTGGGATGTTAGAAAATCGAATTATTGGACCACTATTTTATCGTGGCTTTTTAACAGGCCAAAGATACCTCCATTTTCTTCATAACGATATCGAGGATTTCTTGGAAAGGTTGCCATTGCAAGCCTACAACAATATCATTTGGCAGCAGGATGGTGCTCCGCCTCATGCAGTTCGAGAAGTGGTAACATACCTAAACGAGCGTTACAATCAGTGGATTGGCCGTAACGGAACAATTCATTGGCCACCAAATAGCCCCGATATCACGCCAATGGATACATTTTTATGGGGTCCTTTAAAAAATGTAGTTTATCAACGACCCAACAGAAGTCTGGAGGACATTCAGCAAAAAATTATAAATGAAATTAATAGACTTAACCAGGACCAAAATATTGTAAGAGATTCTTTGGAGAGATTGAAAAGGGGGCATCGGTTATGTTTTGAAAATAATGGAGGACACATTGAACAATTATATTATTGAGATTAAAGTTATTCACTTTAGTTTATAGTTTTTTCTAATATGTCATACTTTTTTTATACGTAAGCAATAATAGATTTGCAAAAACTACTAAATTTGTAATTAATTCGTGAAAAATATATAGAAATTTGAAACTTGATTATTTTGTCTAACTGACGGACGCTTTAAAGCAGGTTAAAGGGTGAACAGGTGAAACGGGTATCCATCTATCAGGTATTAATCTTACGGTAGACGAACATTTTCCGAATTTAAAACTGAAGAAAAAAGGCGTTTTTGAATTAAAAATCCAACATTTTAGATCAAAATTTATATGAGAAATCGGATAAGCTCATTAAAAATACGGCATCCCATTTAAAAAAATATCAAAGTGACCCCTAGTACTTTTGTTTGATGTTCAATTGTTTTTTGCTGAAGAAATTCGAATTCGCGGGAGAAAATGACTTAAGATGGCTATTTCAGTTTTTTTATAAAAGTACAGGAAAAGTCAAAAAATCGCCTTGTCCAGTCTTGGTTGGATAACCCTGTACTTACTTATAACATACCTAAATAGCTATATTTGACGAAGCTTTTAGAAATTTTATTCAACAATAAAATATAATAAATAGTAAATTATGACAGAATCATCAAAATCTTCACTTATGGAATAATAAGTTTTTTCAGAAATAAATTTTTAACAAGAGGGAAAACAACAATCGTTTTGTGTATTAAGTGTATAACACACAGTGTGCGCAGCCCCACATTATTAAATTTTTAACAGTTTTTTTGAACATTTAAAATTTTTTTAAATATCAACCTTAGATCATTTTAAAAAATTGTAGAATCATAAATTATAGATTTTTTTACAAGACTTGAAGAAGGATGAACATATAGAACTCTCAGGGCATAACAACCTGAAACTAGTTTTCTCCATAACTTATATACAGTGCGCGTCTAAAGTCTCCCCCGCTGTTAACTTTTGATTAACAAATGCGAGAGTAATGAAATCTTGGTACGTTTAATAATAACTAAAATGCTACTATTTTAGTATAAATTCTGGAATTTTTAAATGGCAGATGGGGTCGAGTGATACGTGGTTGGAAAGGTATTTTCAATCTATGAACGATCTCCAAGTTTGAAAAGATTATATCGATTAATTTCAAAATGGCGGCCACTTTTGTTAATGTGGGTTAATTTGATATTTAAGCAATAGTAAAGGAACCTTCGGGAGATATTTTTAGTATTTTATAATAATAAAAATACTACCAAAATTACAAACACTATATAAGATGCTCAAGATGTTCACCATTCACTTTTTGGCACATGTATAGCCTATCGTGAAATTTCTCGACTAATTGATGCGCATACTTGAATTATTCTCTGGCGCAAATCGTCTAATGACTGCCGCTGGGTTATGAATGCTTTGGACTTAATAAATCCCATGGAAAGGGTTATGAGAGGTTAGTTTTCTTGCCCCTTGGAGTGGTCCAAGGGTTGTAATAGCCCTGACCCTATCATTGCCCTTTCCTTGTCTCTAAACTCTCATGAAAATCTCTATAATTCCCTCCAAACACGCATTACCACGAAAAAATTGCGAAAAAGGGTGGTTTCGGGGGTAAAAAAGGTTCTGACTATTTTTTTGGCTTTCTTCACCCTCGAAAACAAGGGAGGTGGGAAGTAGGTTTCATAGCTGCAGCTAATATTTATCAAAATGCAGTTTTATTGCTTAAAAATCAAATTAAACCCACATTGGCAAAAGAGGCCGACATTTTGAAATGAATCGATAAAATCTTTTTAAACTTGGGGATCGTTCATAGATTGATAATACCTTTCCAACGAGGTATCACTCGACCCGAGCGGCCATTTAAAAATTTCATTCAAAATGGTGCCCTGCCGCCATCTTTGAAGACTGAGTCCAGAATTTATACTAAAAAAAAGGTATTTTAGTTATCATTAACGTAGTGGGTATAACAATAGTTTACACTTGTTTATAAATAATATATTACTACTATTTTATGACTATTAATGTATTGTGGATTAATGTTTTCTTGAATAAATTGAATTGAATTGAATTAAATTAAACGTACCGACATTTCATTATTCTGACATTTGTTAATCAAAAGGTAACAGGGAGGGGGGAGACTTTAGACGGCACTGTATATGTTTATTAAAACAAATATTTTGAGTAATGTAAATTTCTTGAGATTCTATAAATTTGAGGTTGGTAATTGCTGGATTGTCAAAAATAGAACTAGGTTTTCGTGTTATTGAAAGAAAGTAGATTAAAGGCACACAACTTTTTAATTTTTATTAAATCTGCATCACTTACTTCTTCAATACAAAATTTACTATGTCAAAGTATTGTTGTATCATCAGCGAACACGGTAAATTTACCATTTATTAAAATTGACGCAAGGTCATCTATATATATTAAAAACAACAAAAAATCAAGACCAACCAATAAAGATTTAAACCACTTTAAACCTCTAAAGCCATAAAGTTCAAGCTCCTTTAATAATTTTAAAAATATCACAAAATATTGCGTTTTTTTATGCTAAGACACAGCACTGCAGGAATAATCCTTTAAGTCGTATAGGCTGCAGTGGTTCGTCGTGTATTTCTACCATTCACCGCTCTGGGTATCTTAGGGTATGTAAGGGTACGTTTATGTGCAGAGCCCCAAATATGCGAACAGTACTTCAGCGATGGTCGAATTTGGGCTTTATAGAGCATCAAAAGTTGTTGTGGTGTATAGAGGTTCTTAGTTTGGAAAAGTATTCGAAGCTTCTGCGAAGCTGCCTTAGTAATGGCCGCAACGTGATTATGACAAGATACGTGAGTATCCAAATTAACGCCCAATAAATGAATTGATGAAGAAAATCGAGTGTTCCGCCACGACTTTATCCGTTTGTTCAGCATTAACTTTTTTAGAGAAAGCTGCTGCCTGGGCTTTTTTAGCGTTAAATTCTACTTGGTTACTATCACCCTAAGACAGAATTTCTTCCAGGTCTTTGTTGCGATGGGAGACTTCTTGCTGCCTATAGAGATGTGCATTGGCAGTCGATGTTCGAGCACCCAAAGTAAAAAATGAAACAACTGTGCTGTCATCAGCGAAGCTATGTATTTGATTTTTAGTTTTTTTCAAAAGATCGTTAATGTATAGTAAAGAGAGGGTGGGCGAGAATATAGAACCCTAAGGGAATCCGGCATAGATGTTAAATGAGTCGAAAAAAAATTCGCAGAGAACGGTCTTTAAGGAAGCTTGAGAACGATGAATATCATTGAACTTGCGTTCCGTATGCTCTCACTTTATTTAGGAACCGCCTGGGACTCCTCTTGATTTTCTATTGCGTCGTTAAAGACGTGAGTAACATAAGCAAGAAGGTCTCCTGATGATCTAGACTTACGAAATCCACACTGGCGGTCACTAATAATGTTGAAGCCTTCCAGGTATTTTAATAATTTTTCCTTGTTGGCCTTCTCCATAACTTTTAATATAACCGAGAGCAATGCCACTGGACGATAATTGTTTGGCAAGGCCTTCTTGTCTTTTTTAGGTATGGGCTGAACTTGAGCAGTTTACCAGTAAGAAGGAAATATTCCTTTTTTGTAAGATAAGTTAAAAAGCCTACAAAATACGGGTGTCAATTCATACGCGCATGTCTTATAATTACGATGACTGGAATTTCGTCAGGACCAGAAGCTTTATTGGTGTCAAGAGTCCCCAAGCTTCATTTAGCATTGCGCTGTCGGAAAAAATTTCGGGTATTCTCGATTCTACAGGGGAATGTTCGGTGGAGTTTTCCCTGAAAATTAACCGTTGAATGTGAAGATCATATTTCCGCGAGTAAGTTTGCTTTCTCCTGTCCTTTCGTGGCAATAGTGCTATCAGAGCGTGTTAGAGGTGGAATGGTTGACTTGGTAGAGTTCTGACTGACGGCCTTAGCTACCAATCAAAATCTTGATCCGTCAGGAGATTCAAGAAGTTTGTCTCTAATTCTCTGGTTGTGTGCTTCTTTGCTTTAGTTTATCGTTTGCTTGCATTGGTTTCGAGCCTTAAAAAGGATTTTGGGCGGTAGGGTGTTGACGCCATTGTCAATACTGCGCCAAAATCTCCTTCATTAAACTTAAAATAAACATGTTTGAGAAATGATATTTTTTTGACGACTATTTTTACGGTATGACATTTAGTAAACTCAACAACAATTCTATATTTTATTAACTACTCTGAAGTTTGGTTACTTTTGAAGAAGAACATCCTTTTCGCACACACTGTACCTACTTCTATATAAATTACGTTGATTTCACAGAAAATATAATAATAGGTATGTATTTAGCTTGGATCATCATTGCATTTTATTAAAAGAACAACTAGAAACAATTAATTAAAATAACAATGGTGTTTTTTCTGGCTGTTGGTGCTTCAAATTCAAAGCAAGTAATTTTTATTCACATAATAAGGCCTATTTCAATTCAGGTTAGTGCGTATAGCCTGCCATTACGCTTCCCCCGTCACTTCTTTGTCTCATCTGAGAAAAGAAAACAATCTAAATGGACGATTACTTCTTCTAATCTCGAATACCGAGCCCCTTTTGAAGCTATTAGCATGAACTGGAAATAAATATTTGCCCTAACAGTTTCTAATTCTGAAGAAGCAAATAAATTTAGTCAGTCTTATCATCGGTAAATGTTGGGCCCGACAATTCTAAGATGGACGACCCGACGGGGGCGAAAAGAAGTTTTAAATTTATACTGATGAAGTTTATAGATGGTAAATTTATTAGTTGGAGGGTAGGTACGATTAAATCTTTATGATTAATTAAGTACTAATTGTTACAATATACAGGGTGTTTCCTAGTCTCGGTCAAAGAATAAAACTGGTGAATCCTCACATAATTGTAGGATGAAAATGTGGTATAAAATTTATTGGAATGTCGCTTTGTTCGAATTACAGGGTGTTAATCAGAAACAATATTCGAATAATATTTGTCACACATAGGGGAAAGTAAGGCACAATGAGAAACAAGGCAAAACGACATACCGACTTGTGTATTGCTCCTGCCAAGTATGAACCAGTCTTTCTTTAGCTTGACTTACTATATCGCTATAAGGTATTTTAAAATTTGTTTGAGAGCCACTAATAGTAGCTTCTTTGGCGGCTTTGTCAACTAATTCATTTTCGGGTATGCCTATATGGACTCTAACCCACACAAAAAAGACGTCTTTATTTAAATTCCTTAAATTGACATATAAATTTGCTATACTGTTCTGACTGTCGGAAAAAATAACAAATTTATTGTTTTCATTAAAATCCATACAATACTGCAATGATTCCAGGATAGCCCAGAGCTCAGCAGAATAAATTGAAGAACCATCGGGTAATTTAAAATTGTACATAGTAGATTTCATTAATAAATATCAATAATTAAACAACGGCGTTACTACAGGTAGTTAACATTTCATTCACCAAATCCGACTTTCTATTGTATGCTAATTAGGGTGACCTAATTTAGGACCGATTCAGTGTGTGTAGGTCTGAAATACAGAATTTTTAAAAACTATCATTGCAATTTACCTGAAATTCACAATGCAACCTTTAAGTTGTACACCTTGCCTAATGGGTCCTGTCATTGCAAATTTACAATTTATTACTTTCTGGCATTAAGCAACAGAGTATAAATTTAATATAAAAACCATCTTCTTGCTGCAAGAAGAAAACATTTTAATAAAAAAAAACCTAAGAGAAAATTCACGCTATTAATCAAACCACAGATGCTGTAGAAACCCCAAGTTTTTATCGTTAGTTTAACCAATTTTTGCATATTAGTTAAAAGCAAATATAGGACTGCGGATTCCTCCTTTGTTACAACTTTGATTACGCAACTGCCCAATAAGAATGATTGATGTGTACAACTAAGAGACTCTTTACTAAATTCTTTCTCTTGTGTTGACCTACTTTAAATTCTCCTAAAGATACAAAGAATGTTCCTCCCATCCTTCCTTTAATATGTTAAAACTATAACTGGCCTTTAATTTGTGTTAAAGCTTAATCCCCAAACCATGATTATAATTTAAAAACCCTCTTATTATTGCTGAAAATTACATTCTCCAAGGTCGAAACATGTCCTAGATCAGTTACTGTCATGTAAAGATCTACTTTCCCCGGAAGCCATAAATTATGGTTAATGGCTTCCATAATATCGTACCACGCCAACCTTTGCGAAACACCCTGTATATTTTTCATTGGTGTTATGTAGAATGATAAATATAGAAATATCTTTCAAGGAGTATTAACTGTTACTGTAGTAACAATTTAAAGGCTAAATGAAATTAAGGCTTTCTTTAAGTGTAACCTTATCCATTTAGCAGCCATGAACATTGTGATAAGAAGTAGGTGTACTCTCAATAAATGTCCTCGGCTCACCAAATTTTCCTTTGGCATCCAGAAGGACCATTAAAGTGATTTGCAACTGGAGCTATCGGAGCCCGGTCCATACGGGCCTTAACCATAAATAAGTCTTCGATCAGCCATTAGGTATAAGACTATTTGCAGAAGTATGAATCTTCCTGAATTTTCTGGAATAAGGAGATAAAGATGCAATAAAGTGCCTCAATTAGAAATATTAGAATGCATATATTATACCTATTCTAATAAAAAGTTATTTGAATAAAACAATGCAGTCTTCCTCCACAGTTTAATACTTTTTAATTAGTAATAAACTGTGGAGGAAGACTGCATTGTTTTATTCATATTACATTGACTCCACTGAAAGTATGGACTATTTTCTATCATATTAAATTAAAAAATAATAGAAATAGTTGTTACAATGTTTCTGGTCGTTACGCTCAATATGTGTTCTAAGGAAATAAAATTCAAATCTGAAATGATCCCATTTGTTGTCGGTCGTCCAGAGCATAGCCGCGCAGATATTATTGACTATCTGTCTTAAAGTTGTAATTTACACCCTTAACATTCGGGGTGTAAAAACGGGTCCCAGTCTTAAACGCATATGAATCATTATGATGAATTAACGACAAACATTTAGAAAACACCCCTCGAGCAGAGCAGCAGATCTGTAGCCAAGCCAAGCCAGCAGCGGACGGGACGCTCGTCTTGCTCCCCAGTCCCCTTTTATTGTTCCATTGAAGTTGCTGGAATACGGGGTTAAATTAAAATTAATAAAATATGGTTTTACAACATTATGTTCTTTGCTATGCTTATCGCAGATTGGCTATATTAAGTACAGATTTCGGCAATGGTCTCCATTATTTATCGGCGAGGAAACTGTCATCTTTACGTCGCAACAAAGTAGATTTTCATTACTGTGATCTAGATCTATAGTTTTTTTAGTTTAAATTTATACTTTTTCGGTTGTTGTATATGTTTGTTTTGTTAAATCCTGTAATATTCAATAGCAAGGACAATAACACAATTTTCTTAAAAAATATAAAATTCAGGACTTGACAGTTATATTTTTCGTTTTTATCTTCACCATGAGTAATAGTTCTAAACGCACCTAATTAATTCCACTATATATTATGACGACGTTACCTATTCTGGGTTATGTTAGGTTACGCTAGTCCTATAGGGACCGCTGTGGTACCACACGTGTTCCCCGGAACCTACAACACAGAAGTATCTTGGCAGCTCATTTAAGCCAGTCACTACTGTTAACAATCTTAGTGACGACCTAGTCGTAAGTTGCTTACGTTCTCGAGATTAATTAAGAATGGTTCGCCCAAGGCATTAAACCTTCTTCTTGCTAAGCGAGAGCATTCACACAAGAAATGTTCAATATTTTTTTCCTCTTCTTCATCTCTGCAACTTCTTCAGAAGTCATTAGCTGGAATTAGCATATATGTTCGACATATTTATAGAAAGGCAATGTCTGGTATCTGCAACAGTGATATTTTTTAGGTCTTCCTGACTGAAGTAGGAGCCACAAATGCTTGGATATGCTACAGGTTGTTAGCTCCGTCCATCTGATTTGTACCAGTTGTTTGGCTATATCCTCTTTGAACAATCTTAATGGTCTAGCCCCCAATATTTTCTGCTAGATCAGCAGATATGCATGTGCCTGTCCTAGCAAGTGCATCCGCATGCTCAGTGTCATCTATGTTGTAATAATCAGAAACCTAACACAGAGTGACTCGATGCTGAGAACTCAGTATGCAGTGATAGTTGCGAGAGCACCTTGCTAGTTTTAATTTAATACTGCTGAAACAAATTGCCTTTATAGGTGATTGTCTGTCTTAATGCGGCACCTTCCAGGACAGGAGATTCCTGCAGGATATTACCTGCTTTGTCTACTTCAATAATTTATGCTTGAAAAATGCTGCAGTACTTTGAAAGTCTATACGACCACTGCATGCTCTCAGATACCAGCTCCCACTCCGACGTCCATGTGAAGATTGAGTGTTGTATCTCCATTGTTAACTGGTTGCCTTCCCACTATTTCCTACTCGGAATGAGCATAGAGAACTCAATCCCAAAGTCTGGTAGTGGGACGGTGTAATCAGTCGACTCTTGCAAATTTTGGCCTAGATACATCCTAAGTATACTGCCGTGTCCGTAGTTGGTACCGTCTTTCCATGGCGCATAATAAAAATAATGTCCTAAATTGAGAACCTATATTGCTTTGCCACATATGAAAGCGAAAATGTTCTCAACGAGAACTCAAAAGCCTTGATTTCAGATACAGATAAGCACAATGCACTGTCTTAAACTAATCATATTATTTGTTAATTTGCCATTGCTTCGTGAGCATATTGCGGTAAAGAAGCAAATTCTCAATTTAAGACATTATTTTAATGTATGCCAAAATAACTATTTCATTATGAGGACAGCCTACTGGTGATTGTCCTTTGACATTTATTGATTTTTAATTTTTAATCAATGCGATGGCACATTAGCTTTTGATGTAATATTACCAACTGTTAAGTAAGTATAGTCTTTTTCTGACATTCTCTATTCTCTGTCTAGAAAATATGTACGATTAAGATAATACGCATATAAGTAACTCATCCAATTATCTCGAATTATTTTGCGCAGTTCGCCTTTTGCAACATGAATTACAACCGTGCCGGCTCTCGGCCGGTAATTAAGCAATCTATCAGGTGAGTCAGACAATCAATGGCAGGACGAAGTTTTATAATAATCATAACTCAAAATTATCGGAGCATGAAAATAAAAAAATGATAGAACATAATGCTATCTGAGTTAATAGCGGTGTAATTACTATATACGGGGTTTTAAGAAGTATATATGGAGTTTTATTTTAACTTGGGTCTTGGTCTGCCTTTACCATTACCGAGCACTCTGTAGGATAGATAGCCCCAGTATAAATACTTTAGATTATTTTCATTGGAGCTATCTATTCTCCAAAGTGTTCGGTAATATTAAGGGCAGACTGAAACGTGGCTATTTAAATGATCCCAAACGGACCTTCTGTCCACGTAAACTCCGGCAATACCTGTAAAATTTCTGAAGGTGTCAGGCTGCGCGTTGTATCCTCACTAATTCAATATCATATACGATATATTTTATGAAAATTTAAAGAGAGAAGTACGGCCAGGGCCGCCGAGAGCCGACACGGGCTCTGGGACTAGACAGCCTCCAGCGTTGCTAGGTATGCGCCGCAGGCGGCAAAAAAATAGCGCCGCTGGCGAAAAATTTTTGGGTGCCACGCCCTATTTTGATGATAGTGCTTACTTTTCATGTAGATAGTGCCGCATGCCACTTTTTTTGCCTTTCATTTAAATTTAAAATATATATTTAAATATATTTTTTACCGTGCTTGTAGTAGGTATATTTCTAATGCGGATCAATTCGCGTTCACGCCCGGGCCCCGGGAATTTGTCCCGTCTGCCCCCCCCCCCTCTCGTCGGCCCTGAGTACGGCAACAATTTTCTTTGCTCGGATTCCTTTTGTAGCTTACGAGCCGTGTGGCGAACTTTAGTTTCTAACAGAGCGTGTGATAGTTAGCTCAACGCTTAATAGAGCTTAATCAGGTAAATTCATATGCGTCTTTTTCTACACGTTTCTTATATAACTCCGATTCTTCCTCTCCCCTTTTATTCTTTTCTTCATCTACTTCTAAAATTATTACAAGCGCGAGATCGATATTATCCATCGTTTCACAACTTTCGTCGCTTTCCTGACGCTTTAACTACTGACGTCAATGACGTAATTCACCGGATTTTGACGGCCGCTATATGACGGTGCCGCTTTCGAGGACACCGTTGCTTAAGAGTTCTAGAAAACTATTAATAAGAAAAATTGATTAATGATAAATAAATTTATAAATTCTAAAAGTGACTAAAGTCTGTTGGTTAATGCTAGAGAGTAATAAATCATTATTAACTATAAAATCCAGTGGTTTTTGCCGCATGTACTCTAATTATTATTAAATTATATATTATTATTTTATAAAAATTCAAAACAAAAAATCACTTTTAATAGAGGAAGATGAAATCATCTGCTGGCGACGACAATATTTGAGGGCAGTTAGTCAGATTTAAAGGAAAAACAGAAAGCACCCCCGGAAAAAAGGTACAAAACTAATAATTACTCACATTGGTAGCAAGAAGTGGATTTGTCGATGGCGGCTTACTAGCATTTAAATCGATACGGAATGAAGACTATCATGAAGACCTGAACGAGAGCTTATGCCTCCTGGGTCTGTTATAGTCATGGATAATGCAAGCTACCACTCAAGAAGAACTTCCGAAAAAATAACAAGGTCTTCTTGGAAAAAAAATTACATCATTCATTTACTTACTGTATATAAGAAGTCATTTCACAAAAATATGCTGAAAAAGGAGCTACTGGAGATTGTAAAGTTGAATAAACCTCTTTGTACGAAATCTGTTGACGGCGAAATCGCTTCAAAATGAAATATAACGGTACTTCGCCTTCCGCCATATCACGGTGAATTAAACCCCATAGAATTGGTGTGGGCGCAAGTAAAAGGGTTTGTAGCAAGGCATAACACCACTTTTAAAATGAGAGACATTGGAAACCTCTTGCAAGAGGAAATAAAGACAGTGGATTGTGAAAAATGGAGTAAAGTAATAGAAGAAAATAGAAGAAAGGATGTGAGAAGCTGATAACATGCTAGAAAACACTGTAGAGCCCCTTATTATTTCTCTGGACCACAACGACGATAGTTCATCGGACTACTCGGAACATGATGACTAAAATTTTAAAATTAAGATGTT
Organism: Polydrusus tereticollis; assembly: GCA_963920685.1. NCBI lineage: Eukaryota > Metazoa > Arthropoda > Insecta > Coleoptera > Curculionidae > Polydrusus > Polydrusus tereticollis. The sequence continues at coordinate 113,991,148 of OY987328.1, forward strand.
GTATTGTACCGGGTGTCCCACTAAGAATGGCTGTCGGCCGTATCTCAGAAAGTGTTAGTCGTATGGCTTGGGAAAAAAATATATTAGGTAAAGTGGTCATGAGAAATTGCTGGAAATTATTTACAAGTTTCTCAGACTGGCGCTAGAGGGCGCAACAGTAACGGTAAATATGAATCACGAAGTTTCCTCAAAAGTCGCTTAGTTAAGGTATCCCGAAAATAACATTTTTGTATATTTCGAAGATTTATTAATAAAATTCACCTATAGAACGTGTTCGTCACTTTTCAAATAAAGTGGTGGGGAAAGTTTTTCCAAGTCTGGGAAACTTGAAAATAATTTCCAGCAATTTCTCATGACCACTTTACCTATTATATTTTTTTTCCGCAAGCCATACGACTAACACTTTCTGAGATACGGCCGACAGCCATTCTTAGTGGGACACCCGGTACATAGTATATATTTTTTATAAATATTAATATTTATTCCAATTTATCTATTTTCATGTTATTCTTACTTCTATATAAATTTTTATCTACTTAATATTAGAATAATTAATATTCAATTATCTGCTTATCTCTATACAGGGTGTAACTAAATAAGTGTAAAACATTTAAGGGGCTGATTCCTCATCGAAAAAAAGATAGGATCTTTCATATAAACAAACTTTATTGGAGCATCCCTTATTAAGATACAGCCCCTTAAAGGGGGTACATAAAATTTGTTTAACAATTTTTTTCACAAGCACTAAAAAACTTACAATATTGAAATTAACCTGACATTTTCTACTACCAAAAAGACACTTAGCCAGTAATTTATTTGGTTTACCCCATGGTTGTAAGGGGTGGAAAACGCAACCCCTAAAATTTATTTCCAATGCAACTTTTTGTCTTATTATTTGTTTACCATTTAAAAATTAATTTCCGATAGCCTGTTTCATTCTAAACAAAAAATGTCTCTTGAATTTTTTGCCCAAAATAAACCAGTTCGCAGCAAAAAATTATTTTACGACCAAGATACATATCGCCATAAAACGAAAATACGAAACTAATTTATCTAGTAGGCCGCTATTAGCGATTACTGGCTAAGTGTCTTTTTGGTAGTAGAAAATGTCAGGTTAAATTCAATATTGTAACTTTTTTAGTGCTTGTGAAAAAAATTGTTAAACAAATTTTATGTACCCCCTTTAAGGGGCTGTATCTTAATAAGGGATGCTCCAATAAAGTTTGTTTATATGAAAGATCCTATCTTTTTTTCGATGAGAAATCACCCCCTTAAATGTTTTACACTTATTTAGTTACACCCTGTATTTATAATCAAGTATAATTATTATGATACTTATTATTCTAGTAGCGTCGTTGTCACATTACTTTCATTCACCAAGCTCGTCTTTCTATTGTATGCAAATTAGGGTGACCCTGATTTAGGACCGATTCGGGGTGTGTATCATAAATATCTGAAATACGGAATATTTAAAAACTACCATTGCATCATTGCAATTTACCTGAAATTTACAATGCAACCTTTAAGTTGTCCACCCCGCTTAATGGGTCCTGTCATTGCAAATTTACATTTTATTACTCTCTCGCATTAAGCAACAGAGTATAGACCATTTATGACCTGTGTTTTAGAGTAAGTCTAATTTCATGTAATTATTAGAAGTATACTAAATTGCTGAGATTTGGGAGTTCTGAGATCAGCGATTTTTTGTTTTAAGGACCGTTGAATACAGTAGTTTTGGGGAGTTCTCGTAATTAGACTAATAACTAAAAGATTAATCGCTATATTGTAATATTCTGAATTACTATTTCAATAGCCTGTTATATAAAAAATTTACAGTCCTTTACAAAGATGCAACCGGGGAGGACATTGAAAATGCCGAAGCAGAGTGCAACGCTTGTGACTATTGTGAGATTTGATATCTGCGAAAACTCATAATATAAAAAATAGTAAAATAAAGGTTATAAACTCTATATATAACTCTCGACTGGGTTTGATCCCGACGTCCTTCGTCCCTTCTCCCTTCTCCGTCATCATGGGGCCACCGGCTCGGCGGCGGCGCACAGTGGTCGATTTTGATGATTTAGGGGGACATCAAAAATCTATTAGTAAAATAGCAGAATTACGCTATTTTCACACTTTGTACATAAAATATGCTTAATTTAGAATAATATGAATTGATTACTATTATTTTTAACTGTTTATAAAAGATATATATTAAAATTGAAATAAACTAAAAAGATTACAATTTTTCTAACTATAAATATTTTTTAAAATTATCAACTTCTGATTCATAATCATCTTCAGAGTCCTCAAGAGATTCTTTACTTTGAGTTGTTGATGGCACAAATGGTGTATAGGCAATATCTAGTAGATTTCGGACTTCTGGAAATAAGGTACACAATTTCTTTTTAGGTTGTGGTCTCAATGATGAAATTACCACATCTGAAGAGACTAGCAGAATGTGAATGAGGTCTTCGACATTATCTTTTCTGCTAGTATTTCTTGCACTATTAAGACGGAAATAACGACACTCTTTATGACGTGCCTCCAAGGCTTCCTCGCTCACTTGTCCAATAGGTAGCAAAAGAGTATCTATAACATCAGCACCGTGAATCAATATTTCGTGTACAGTGGCGGGAATGTTATACCAGTTATATAACTTAACAAATAGTTTGGCTGTTTGAAGCGCCTAATCTTTAAATTTTTCATACTCCAGTCTGTGCCCACAAGAAATCGCTTGTAAGATTACCGCAAACCTAAAGATAAGGTCTTTATCGACTCCTTGAAGAAACGTCTTGCTGTGTTGCCATCATTAGTATTGCCCGAACCCTGCTTAACAACGTCTATAAGAAGCCCAGTCTCTTGGCGAAATTTAGTGATACTATTTCTTTTTGTTTCATCTAAATTTCTTTTATTCTCAGGCCCTTAAACACGCCATTTTTGGTTTTTTAGACGATAAGAAACATGCAAAATACACTCAAAAAATCTTATATTCGCATGGAGGACAGACAGCCATACTGAAACGTGTCCGTATTGCAGGGTCTATTGAGAATATTTTGTATGTCGTTCATATGTTTGGGTGTTGCCTTGCAGATATAACAACTTTGACTCGAAGAATTTTCTGCCAGAGTATTTGCGATCTTACCATCCAGCATTGTTTTTAACAGAATATGACTTATATCTCGAAATCTTTTCCCATAATTGTGCAAGATGTTGGAACCAAGTTCTTATTCTGACATTCTATGCGCTCAATTTCTTTTTTAATAACATCATATGTTTCCTTAATGAACTGAAACTTGATCGGTATACAAAACCGTGTTGAAGAAGATCGGGGATTTTGCCAAATAACCTTCACAACCGAATTTGGCTTACATGTCATTCTCAATGGTACAATAGATGTCAGTAACAAATCTGAATCAGTTAAATTAGGGTAATTTTGAAACATTTGCTTATACGTGGATTGGTTGAAGCTACCATCAAACCCCCATTTGTAAATCATTTGAAAATCAGAAGCTTCATCCTCCAAAAACTTGCTCCAAGACTTCGTTTTGCACCATGCATAAACGCTTGCTTGTATGATCTAAGAGACTTTGTAATTTTACTTCGGCCATATATTCAGTGATAGTGATATTCATTGGATAGCACTATTTTTTGGCTCGAAGAACTGAATCGTAAGAAGGAAAAATATCGTAATTTCGTCTTTTAGCACATTCTCTTAGCTTAATGTATTGCGATTTCCTTAGCTTTATTTCGACTATTAAAGCTAAAGCGTCTTCTGGGGAATAAGGTAAAGAAATGTTTGCAGAAGAATCAATATCCTTAATTCATTTTATTTCTTGTGCTGTTGAAAAAGTTGCTTTCTTAATCACAAAAGCAACATTTCTTTTTCCTTCTTTGGCAAAACTTGATTGCGCAGCAAGCGCAAGTTCGTGAGGGCTATAATTTTTAACCAAGCTTTCCGTCTGCCTTCTTTTGGTTCTTTCGCTGATATTCTCAAAGTCCTTTACAGTTTTAAATTGCTTAGAAGTTTCCGAATACTTTTTAAAAGTACCTGCAGTTTTAAATCTGTACACAAAATTCTTTAGCCAAATAACGTGTTTTTTGAGAAACTGCTTTTTATTTCTTCCACTGTTTCTCCAGCGATTTACAATTTTACAAGAAAACAAAGAAATTTTACTGATTACCTCCAACTCATCAACATGTGAGCTTCGCTTTTTTATCTAATCTACCATTTTTTGTCTTACCTCTTTGGTATTTGCGCTTGTAATCATCGAATTCACGCAGAGAAACTCGAATAGTTCCATTCTGGTGACTCCTGGTATACCCTCTAAAACCAAAAAACAAAAAAAAAATGTTTCGCACATTGGGACTATTTATGTTTTAAAGAAAATTAATTAAAATAAAATTTAATTTGGCCCGTTCGAAAGGGGACTTTTTTTTACATCCCCCAGAAGTTTGAAAAAAGTAAAAATTGCATTACAATACAAAAAAATATTTATTTCGAACTAACTCTTTAAAAAAACTAAAATAAAACTTACGCAAGGAATCTGCAGTCATTTTAAAATAATACCGAAATATAGGTAACAATAATATAAACTTTTCCAAACCACGCAAAAATAACAAGCACACATCAATGAAAAATTCTAAAAAAAACTAAATTGATATTTTTAATACCGATAACTGGTACTATCTTCTTATCAATCATTTTTTGTACTACACAAAAAACTGTTGGTGGTTTTAACATAAACTACTTTTATAGACTTAAGAAATGGATATAAATAATTGATTTATGGAATAACACTTTATGACCCAGTGTACTCGTAAATCAGCAAAATTTGTGCGGCGGCGGTTCGCGTAGTTCCGCTTGTGGATCATTTTAATTCGGTGTCGTTAGACTGTGTGACGTATGGGACAAATGCAACACAATGTTAAAATTTATTTTCTTCGAAACGGCTTACCTTATCGAAAAAAATGTAGAGTACGTTTTTTAAAGAGAAATGACCACGGTATTTAAAAAATCAGTTTTCAGCTCTGTAAAATTAAACCTGTACAAAATTTTGGCCCAAAGAGTGTGGTGGCAAGTCTGTTCCTGACTTCTTCGACGGTGTAAAGCATCTGCTGTAGTATGGTTTTATGGCCTACATAAAATAATAAAATTTTATTAAGTTATACGTGTCGGTTCAAAAGTTAGAGCCGAGAAGTCACTGGGTACCCCTTTGGGGCTCTTATCTCCGTTAAGGAGCACTTAACAAATTTCTTTTAATGACAAATTAGGATTATTTGACCTCCCATATATGCTCCCGACAGTATGTCTACTTACCAGACACCCTGTATATTAAGGTATGCTGCAGCCAACACCTAAATTAGTCAAGAAATTTAGAGAATATAAATAAAGCAACAATTTTCGAAGCCAGAATTAAAATATAATCCATACTCTGATCCACAAGATCATTCTAATAAATTCGGCATTTTCAAAAAATCTCCTCATTAAGACGTCAACTGTCACCGATAAATAAAACTTTCTTTTTCATTATAGGAACAACATTCCGCTGAAAGCGACAAAACTTTCGGCACTAATGGTGTTTTGTAGGAGACATAAGCCGTATCAATTTTTCCGAATTGAGATACGACGCCGTCAACAAAGGCTAATAAGAAAACTTCAATATAAGACAATCAAGTTTTATGACAGAGACATCAAAACTCTGAAGCTTTGAAGCATCTGTAACTGTAACATTTGCGGAGAAGTTATAAATATGAAGCCATAAATAAGGAGTTTTTAGCGGGAATGTAGAGTTGGAGGTGGGGAAAATTAAGATCCTCTTTATGCAATATAGAAAAATTTTATATTTAAAGTATTAAGAGGGGAAGAGAAAAAATAAATATGAATATACACTGAAAAAAAGAAGGGAAATATATCCTAATAAATATTAATTCAATTAATATACTTTTAAAACAAAGATATTTTTGTTCAGCTAAATAATTCGGCTTGTTTGAATTTTTCTAGCTACTTATTTGCCTACCATTTTAAAAAATTGATTAACAATTAATAATTATTTATTTAAATAGAACTAAATGGGTTAAATAAAATCAATAAAGTGTAGGTTATTTTATTTAAATAAATCAATGGTGGAATCAAACAAATAAATATTAAATTTAAATAAGGAACAAGTAGTATAGAATATGGAAATATTTGTTGTCTGGTGCTAGGCAGGTTCCCGACCGCTTCGTCGAGTAAAACAAAGTAAATACTCTTATTTATTCTGTTTTGTAGTAGTAAAAATAGTATGAAACGAGTTTATTCTAAATTTTGCCAATATAGTATTTTTTTCAAGAGAAACTCCAGGCTTATTTTCCCATTTATGTTATAGTTGTGGTAAATTTATAAATATTAAACTGTAATAAAGTTTATGTTACATCTCACCGGTAGTATTTGACTTTTTTTGTATAAAATACACTTAGAAGTATTCTTCTTTCGTTTACACCCCCACGACACTAATACATCGAAGGTTGGAAATTGAAACAATAAACGAATACATAACCAGACAAATTACAAACTATTACAGACTCACGGAGAGATCTATCAATCCCATAATAACAACAACGCATGTAAAGTGTGTTCACAAATATAAGAAACCGACCTAAATGTCTGCTATTATCAGGGTATTCAAAATATAATAAACAACAGTAAACCAGCTCTGTGAAATAATATAGGCGTAATAAATTTTAAGTACCATACTCAGGTAAATAAAAATGCGAATAAACCAGGGTCCTTTTTGATTTTAGTCTATCAACGTACACTGTTGAGTTTAGTTGGTTTTTTGAAAATGTTTCGTCCTTTGTGTTCTAGTGAGATTTGAGAAGCAATGAAACTGAAGTAAATAACAGAGTGCATTTATCAACAGATGCCAAACAGATTATAAATAATGTATTTTTGACATTAATGTCGCGGCGAAATTTGTGCCCTAAAGAAGTTGTAAAGGAAACGGCTTTACTAACAAAAAAATCCTTTTCCATAGTTTCGAAAATTACACAAGGGCCAATTTTGGAACGCAGGAAAAGGCGTGATATTGGAAAATCAAGAAAGTTGGACCAAGGGACGAGGATATACGACGAAAAATTTATAAAATATATGAAGAGCAAAGTGTATCAATTTTATTGACTTGGCCGATACTTGCTGGAAATCCATAACTAGTATGTTTTTTGGAAATGTAAAGACTTTTACACACTTTTTTCCAGTTATTTATTAACACATATCACATAACATGTTTCGCTACAGGGTAGCTTCTTCAGATGTACTCAGTTTACAAATAGTGGATATATTTATATGCATTATAATGGTCTAATTAGCAATAAGGATTTTACAAAGTATATTTAGAGTAATAAAACTATTAAGATTAAGGGTATTTCCTAAATAATTATTCAAAACATATTAAGCAAAGGAGAATTATTAATGTATAATTGTTAATTTAACAAATAGTCGGAATTTTTAAGTTTGTTTATCTCAAGCGACTCAAGCAAATTTAGTTTTATACCTTTCTTTTCTAAATGTAAAATTTGATAGTTATCATTAAATTGATGATTACATTCTAGATGGTTCGCGTAATTTGAATCGGTTTTTCCTTTGATAAAGCTTGAATGATGTTCTTTCAATCGTTTGCCGAAGTTTCTATCTGTTTGTCCTATATAGGTATTAGGGCAATCATTGCAAGTTAGTTTATAAACTAATTATATTTTTATATTTTGAATTTAATAAACTTAAATAAACATCAGTTTCATATTTATTTACTGCTAAATTAAAGATTTCAATACTATATATTTTCTAAGACGGTCCTGGCTCAGTCGGCATTGTGTCAATACCCCTATTTAGTGGTTTCCGATGCGGCAGAACATGCTTGGACACACGGCCACCACTTGCAATGGTCAGAGGCAAAAATAGTACTCAAATGAGAACACTGGCGAAAGAAGAAATTCAAAGACGCGGCCGTCATAACTCAAAATCCAGACTGCTTTAGTAAGCCCTCTATAGACATAAGATATATTTGGAAACCCTTGTTAAGTTGATGTAAGCTTAGTTTAGAACCACACAGTAACGTATGACTGCACCAATCTCGATCATGCGCTGCTAACCAATCGTAGTTTCGTAGCTTGTTTATTATTCACCTGAAGACGACTGGATATACTCACCAGTTGAAACGTGGTGATATAAATAAATAATGAAAATTGAAGTCCAAAACACATCCATCATTCACGATACATCATTTTCTCAAACCTTCAAACAAACATCATTTTTTTCGTCAGAAATATCTAAATACATGTTAGCCACTGATAGAAGTAGAGTCAATCTTTTATACGAAATAATTGTGTTTATGCCTCGTTGTTACCTACTAAAATTCAAAATGATATCCAAAGTGGTCTCAAAAATATTAAGAAAAAACCGGCTACTGACCTATGTTTATAGACACTATTATTTATTGTCAGGAGAGTTTCTGGATACATGTACTTTTGTTTAATCCAATATTTAAGATATTATATAGTAACTCCTAAACCGACCGTAAATTTGATTCCTTTTTTCTCTGATAACATTAATATTCTTAATACAATTTTTGAATTTATTCAATAGAAAAGCCTGTACCACTGTATGGTTTTTGTAGGGGTTATATTCTTCATTCAGTCCTAATGCATTGGTAAACACTACCGTACACGTTTTTAGGTTTTCGAAATCAAGTCGGACAAATTTAAACTGTCACTCTATTTACCGACCCCGCGGTCTCTATGCAAACACCGCGTCTGTCACACAGTGACCGAAAACAATTTTCTCAGCGTTATTATGTTTCAACACCGGTAAATCATAAATTACCGCGGTCTGTGTTTGCCATGCAGCCATCACAGGAACCACAAATATTGTCCATGTAATTAGCTGAACATAGCGAAGTAAATTTTAAAATATTTTTTTTTACAAAATTGCAAGTTAAAGGCTTGTAGAATAATTGGGATTTGCTCAAATTTAACCATTTCTTAATAATTTGATTTTTGGGTGAAGTAATTTACATTTTTCTATTGGCTTATCGAAGGACAGGAGGTAATCAATTGCCTCAGTATCACTGTGACTTGTAAGATCTAGTGAAACTTATGGTTATAGAGTAGACACTCAATCAATAAACAATTATATCTGTACCAGAATTTTGACAGAAACTCCTCTGGTTTGATTGGTACCCTTGATTTGAAAGCGAAATAAAAGCCATTATAATGAGAGCCTTGATGACTTCTTCAGATAGTTGGATGGATATCAAAAGCACTCACTATTCCGTGTGGATGGAACTTAGTTAAATCATTAAATAGGCCAAAGACCAACCCATCCACAAATGAAGATGAGATCTGATCACATGACACCAAAATTTGTTTACGACACACTCTTTGAGATATCCATTCAGGATAGAACCATGTTGATGAACAACGACTCAGATTTTCTGTCTGGAGCTCTGGTGTGGTTCACCGATGGATCCAAGACTGAAGAGGGTACAGGGGCTGGGATACATGGATTAAGACCAAGAAAATACTTGTTCCTTCCCTTCGGAAAAATCTCAACAGCATTCCAGGCAGAAGCCTATGCCATACCACAATATGCATGGGAAAATAATAGAAGAGAAATACTGTAAAACTATTCTTGATACCGGATCACAGAAGCATTTTTGCCAACGAAAGAGCAGACGAGCTTGCGAGGCAAGCATCTTTCCTCGTACCGTGTATTTGGCGGCCTATACAGCCCATTATAGTAAGACTGAAAAGTCTTCTCGTCGGTAAATACTACCTTTTCCCAAAAATCCATACTTGCGGTAAATATTCCAGCGCAAACCCCATTCTTTGCTCTTTATTCAAATCGGTCAAAAACGGTTTTTTAGCAGCTACCTTATTTCTTAATTCCGAATTTTTCCCTATACGATTTCTCGACGTTCTTACTGTCCCAGGAAAATTAGTTTGGTTGTGTGCTTCTACAGCCGTCTGAAATGGACTGTTTCGCAAAAAATCTATTAGATCACTATCTTGATTTTGGTTTAAAATTTTTCTTCTGCCACTTCCAGCCCTTCTTTCCAATGATCCTGTATTTTCCCATTTAGTTCTGAGGCTTTGTATAGTGCTTCTTGGTTTCCCAAAATGATCAGCTATTCTTCGTAGAGAAACACCGTCTTCGAATAAAGCAATTATTCTCGTCTTCTCGAGTTGATTCATGTTCACAAAATTTGTTAAAATGAAAATTTTGAAATCTGATGACACCGATAACAATTTGTCAAAAAGTGAAGTGCATTTCCAGGTGATCTAGGTATACAAAAGCCGACATCATATCAGGAAAAAATAAGTGTACGAAATTTTATTTCCGTCACTGTACCTGCAACTAAAAAGTTTTGAGAAATATCCTAATAATTAAGTTGTTTCTAGAAAACCTTAATTGGACAGTTTATTAATTTTGATAACTAATCAAGTAATGCACCTATCTATTGTCATTATAAACCGGCATTAAAAATAAATGCGGATTAATACGTCTCTGCGAAAGCGAAAGCCGAGTTTATGCAGTCATTAAGCCGAACGAAATATGTTAGGAAGTACTTTAGCTCTAAGCTCGTACCTATATATATCACATGAACAAAGTGCTTTGAACTAACTTAAACTGATCTTTATTATTCTGTGATATTATAATAAAATTAGATAATAGAAAAATGTTTTTGGTAGGATAGATTTACCTTGTTACGATTAGCACCGCCAATTGATGTTTTAGGCAAAAGATCAAAATTCAAACGCACCATTCGAAAGTACTTCATTAGAGTTCATCGTATGCCTACCTACTATAATAAAAAAAAATGTATTTAAACCATTGCAGGCATATGACAAATAAACCAAATTTAAGGGCCTTTTTAACTCATTCATAAATAATTCAGACCTTGTGTAAATTTGTTACAGTTGTGCGGGCGGAAGTAGACATTTTACTACCTTACGGTCGCTTTTGGATTTCACACACTTTTCTAACTGGCAGCGGTTTATGTTGTGTGTGTAAATGGCTGTAAAATCGTCTGCAGGTAAATAAATAAGCACTTATCATTTTGTTGGTCATATTGTGACGATTTTATTAAAGCTGATAGCTCTTTAATACAGTAATGTTGTTCTATATAGGAATAAAGTGACGTGGGAAAATTTCCTGGAAATGTATTATTTTGTGGAGACTCAATCGATCTTAAATCAGTACGAACAAGGCTAGGACTAGTAAAGCAGCAACCTACAACCATAATGTCAATGTCAACGGGGAAACGATCAGCATTATTAGATACGCTGACGATACTGTGTTAATGGCAGACACTGGCGTTGGGCTTCGAAATATCATTGAAAGTGTGCAGAGAAAGCATGTTTACATTGTGGCATGAAAATCAATATTAGAATACTATCGTTATTGAAAAATCGGTTAATACTATCGATTCGTACGTATAATAAAAAAAAACAAGCAAGTGCATTAAATAATATTTATTAACATTAATTTTTATCATTAGAAACTAAAAGGAACTACCAAAATACTTAAAACTAATGTACCTAGCAGTTAAGATTAAAAATAGAAGTTGCATAGTTTCCTTTTAAGAACAATTAGGGCATATATTGGTTTTTTGCATTTCAAACAGTATATTGTTGCAAAGAAAATTATAATAATTTTCTCTGGTTCTAGTCATCCTCTAATTTCTCGGTAGGACATTCTTTGTGACAGTATTTTCGGAAGTCCTTTTTATTACTAATAATAATAATTCTGTAAAAATGTACCTACAACTATAAAAAGTTATAAGACTGGTACATAAGGCTGGTACCTTTAAAAATATTTTTATTTAATTATCAAAAAATAAGCAAACAAAAAATTCTGCAAATCAAGTATGGCATCACTATCTATAGGTCTCGTCAACACAGGCAAGCACATATGCCTATCATATGGGTAAAACTCATATGCGTGACTTTACAACAAGAAAACCGTTACAAAACCTAGTTTGAATAGTTAGATCCACCAGTCCACCAGAGGGCTCGTCGAACGATCACTACCATGTGCTTTTTTTCGATACATCAGACATTGCATATTAGTCTGTCGATATATTATTATATAGACCTTGTTAATAACACAAAAATATATTACGCCAACTCACTGGAAATTGAATCTTTTCTAATATCTTTAGCATACTCTTCAACAAGATCTAGCAACTATAGCTTATAGAAGAGGTACTTACTTATCCACAATTCAAGCGAATGCAAACAGAACTCTATGATAAGTCATGCCGAAGGAGTTTTAATGTTCAGACTCGTGTAAGTTTTTCATTTTGTCCTTTGCCATTTAATACTATAAGTGTTATAATTATGTGTATATGCTTCTTATTTGCCTCTATTAGTATCTAAGATGACCTATCTCACCCATTCAATAACCAAAATCAAGTATTGCTGTAAATATCCCGGTGAGTGACAGTGCATTTAGATCTTCATCTGACCCTAATTGTGTCAATAATCATTTCTTTGCATTTCCCCTTTCTGATGTTGAAAGACTAAGAGCGTGGAAGAATAATTTTAATATTAATCCTAACATTGAGTGCATGTACTTTAGGATTTGTGAAGATCATTTCGACAAATGTTAATTTAAGAACTTAGTTTTAAAAGGCATAATTGGAATGCTTTTGTCAAAGCTGTCACTGAGCTTTTACCTCCTTGATGTTTTAGGATCACTTCCACGTTCCGTAGAACCTGGAAATTTAAATTTTTTATCAGTAGTCCAAAACATTCCGTTCAGTCCTCTAAACGTATTCATTCTACTTTTGACCTAAGTACACCATCCACTTCATACCAAGTTGAGGACAATCCCAATTTGATCAGTTCTTGTGCACTTCCTAATGTTGACATTACTGATCCCGATATTCCAGAATTTCTTAACTCAAGTACCTACTGGAGTAGGCAGTTATATTTTCTTGAACAACGCAGGCCCAGGTTTCTAAGTAAATGTGGGGTTAGTAAACAGGACTGAATCAATAATGTTTTAAGATCCGTCTCGCATTGCCATTTTATATTTTATTGAATTTTTTCACTGTCAACAATATATCATATCATATCATCAGAATAATCATATACTCGTTTTAATTAAAAAAGAAATACCTACCTTGGACAAAATAATGTCTCAAATGAAAATGGATGATTTTATTCCACCCATGGATAAGAAGAAACTATAGAAAACTTTGAAGGAAATAAAATCTCGTTTTGAAAAAATTCAAAACAGAAAATCACTTTTAATAGAGAAAGACGAAATCGTCTGCTGGCGACGACGATATTTGAGGGTAGTTAGACAGTTTCGAGGGAAAAACAAGAATATCTATCATATGGACGAAACTTGATTAAATGAAGGTTTTTACCGTTGGTAAAATATGGCAGGATAAACATATAAAAATGCATTCAAAAAATATGTAGTCGATAAAATGACAAAGTGACGAGGAATATCTGTGCTCAGACTCCCTACTTACCAGTGCGAATTAAACCCGATCGAACTTATCTTATATAAGCTCAAGTGGTGTGGGCGCAAGTAAAAGGGTTTGTAGCAAGGCATAACACCACTTTCAAAATGAGAGACGTTGGAAACCTCTTGCAAGAGGGAATACAGACAGTGGATTGTGAAAAATGGAGTAAAGGCGTCGAACATGTGATTGAAATAGAAAAAAGAATGTGGGAGCTGATAACATGCTAGAAAACAATGTAGAGCCCCTAATTATTTCTCTGGACCTCAACGATGATAGTTCATCGGACTACTCGAAACATGACGACTAGAATTTAAAAATTAAATTGCTGTGTTGTACAGGGTTATTGGTTATAAATGTCACCCCACTCTAACATCTTCATTTTTTAAGATAGAAAGCTGATTTTTCTACTGAATTGCAGGGCATTGTCTGAATTTTTTTAACGATAATAGAAATATAATACAGGATGTTCCACAAAAACGCACCGAATCAAATTTATATATTTTTTAATAGAACGCCCTATATATTATTGCATATTCGGATTCTGCATAAAATTCTGATCGTAACTCATGTAACATGTCCTATACCTAAATGTAACTGTTTTCCAACTAAAAGCAATCGAAAATTGGCCATTAATTTTTTTTATGAAATCACTAGTAATCGGATAGGTATAGTTTTTGAAAGTTTTAAAGTTTAAAAGTAATAAAAACAAAATTATTGAATTAAATGTTCCACATGCTCCCCATTTTGCTCAATGCATTTCCTATAAATTCTCTTCTGTCTTTCGATAGCTGCCAAAATAATTCCCTGATTGCGATGGTTTAGTGTTTCAACTTGTTGGGTTATTCTTTCTCTTATAATATTAACGGTTAGCGGACGTCTTTCTTCGCCCAACTTTCCTTTTAAAAAGCCCCACAGAAAGGAATCCATTACGGTCAAGTATGGGTTATTTGGTGGTCACCTCATCTGGCCAAACCTGCCTATCCAAAACGGAAAATTTTCGTTTAAAAATTCCGTAACGGCATCAATGTTGTGGACTGGAGCGCCATCTTGTTGCCAAAATATATCGTTATGATGTTCAACCAAATTTTGAATTACTGGTCTTATTACTTTACACCTGGACATCACCTGGCGATAATAAAAACAACCTTATTAGAAATCAAATAGATTTTATATGTGTTAACAGGCGGTTTAGAAACAGCATAAAGAGTGTAAAAACCTATCCAAGTGCGGACAGTGATACTGACCACAACTTGCTGTTAGCCAATGTAAAAATGAGATTGAGGAAACTGCGAAAATCGATAAGACCAAAGAAAATAAACTTGGAAAATCTCAAAAAAGAGCCATATCAAATACAGTTCAACGAATTAATTGCGAGGGATTTATCCGAGGCATCAACAACAAATATAAATACTGCCTGGAACAAGGTTAAAACAACAATGCTGAAGGTGGGGGAGCAAGTCGTGGGCAGAAGGGACCAAACATCGAAAAAACCATGGATGAACCAGGATATCATTAACCTTATGGAAGAAAGACGTAAACACAAAAACACCAACAAAGAAAAATACAAACAATTAAAAAGACAAATAGAACATGACATAAGGAGGGCCAAAGAAGAGTGGATGGAAGAAAACTGCCGTGAAATGGAGGAACTAAATAACAAGCACGATACCTTTAATATGCATAAAAAATTAAAAGAACTTACAGGGCATACGAGAAAAAAAATACCAATGATCACAAGAAACATATATGGAGACATTCAGCTGACGGAGGAAGATAAAAAGCGAACCTGGGAAGAATACGTGACAAACCTGTTTGCGGCGGACCGAGAGGATTCATGGGAAGAAGATGGCCGGGAGGACCATTTAGCTATTCTTAAATCGGAAGTGGAATACGCGATTAAGACAGCAAAAAACAACAAAGCTGTAGGACCCGACAACATTCCGATAGAAATGTGGAAAGCATTGGATGGCAGAAACTTGAACAGCCTTACAGAATTTTTAAATAGAATATATAAAACAAGGGATATTCCAGAAGAGTGGCTTAAATCAGTGTTTATTCCGCTACCTAAAAAAAACAATCCCAAGTCATGTGACGAATATAGGATGATCAGCCTGATGAGTCACACTTTAAAAATCCTCCTAAAAATTGTCCAACAGAGAATATATCGCAAATGTGAAGAACAACTAGATGAGATGCAGTTTGGCTTCAGAGAGGGATTAGGAACTAGAGAGGCTCTCTTTGCTCTAAAAGTAATGCTACAGAAGTGTAGAGAATATAATAAAAATGTATTCGTCTGTTTCATTGACTTCCAGAAGGCCTTTGATAAAGTCCAACACGACAAACTTATCGACAACCTAAAAAGTATTAATCTGGATCAAAGCGATATCCGTATAATAAAGAGGCTATATTTTAACCAAACAGCAGTAGTGAGGGTTGAAGATATGGAGACGGACGAAATAAGAATCCAGAAAGGCGTCCGACAAGGCTGCGTCCTCTCCCCACAACTGTACTCCCAATTTGTGTTTCGTAGGGCGCTGGAGGAAAGGCGAGAAGGGGTGAATATTGGGGGGACACTGATTAATAATCTTAGATTCGCAGACGATACTGCAATAATGGCGGAGAGTGCAGAAGACCTGCAAACCCTACTGGAGCGAGTTGACCGAGCATGTGAAGAAGTAGGACTTAGCATTAATATAGAAAAAACAAAATTCATGGTAATAAGTAAAAACTCTAATATTCACCCTGTTATCACACTAAATGGAAAACAAGTAGAGCGGGTCCAAAAATACAAATACCTTGGAACAGTCATTAATGACCTACTAGATCCAGACGAAGAAATCAAGATCAGGATAGAAATGGCTCGAAAAACATTTGGTGCTTATTCTTCAATGTTAACCAATAGAAGTTTGTGCCTACAAATTAGACTAAGGTTCATGGAGTGTTATGTATGGTCGGTATTGCTATATGGGGTAGAAACCTGGACCTTAAAAGCCCAAACTGTCAAAAGGCTAGAATCGTTCGAGATGTGGATATATAGACGCATGCTAAGGATATCCTGGACACATAGAATAACGAACGATGAAGTACTGAGGCGCATCGGACAAGAAAGGAAACTACTAAAAATTATCAAGATCCGTAAAACAGCATACATAGGTCATATTCTGCGCAACGACAAATATATACTGCTACAAAACATAATGCAGGGAAGAATAGAAGGAAAGAAAGGAATAGGAAGGAAGAAAAAATCCTGGCTTCGTAATGTAAGAGAGTGGACAGGAATGAATGTTGAAGAACTATTCCATGTGGCACGGGACAGAGACGCATTCAGAAATGTGGTCGCCAACCTTCAATGAGAAGACGGCATCGGAAGAAGAAGAAGGTCTTATTAACTCTAAATAATTACGCGCGTTCAGATTTCCGTTATAAAATATTGGCCCTAAAATTTGATTGTTAAGAATCCCACACCATCGTGCACGGAATTTCGACCAGAATACCGTATTTCCCGAATAGCGTAAGGATTTTCAGGAGCACAATAGTGCACATTTTTCCTATTAAATCTTCCGGAGGTTGAAAACGCTGCTTCATCTGTCCAGATAATCTTATTGAAAAATTGATGTTGATTCAAGCGTTCCATCATTTCTTGACAAAAGCGTAAGCGCGCGGCTTTATTATCTTGGCTCAACGCTTGAACGGGTAAAATTTTATAGGCATGGAAATTATATTTTGACAAAGTTCTCTGTATCTTATAGTATGTTTTTCCTAGAATATCAACAGCATTTAGAATTGAAGCAAAAGGATTTTCTAAAATAATAATTTATAATTATTAACAGGAAGAAACGTTCAAATTGTGTAAAAAATACATTGAAAATAGAGAAGGATATCTAATTCGTCATTTTCATTTTGTTCATTTGGCTGTATTGTGCTCCTCTTTCGTTTGAAAGATGCTTCATGTGAAGCTTTCTAATAGACTCTTAAAAATGTTTTATTGGTAGGAATTCTCCTTACGCCTTCATAAATTCTTCGATATTCCCGTACGACAAGTTTGGCATTATAACCATTTTTGATATAAATCATTCTCTGAATAAGACATTTAAGTATAGGTACTATATTTTTATACTTATACTCACATAAGCAAATTTAATTGAGAATAACGTCAGTGTCAATATCTTTGCTTTATTTAAAATCATGGCAACTTAGACAAATTATAATATAGGGTAAAAGGAGTGTGATTGGCGTAATTTGAAAGGCAATTTTTGATTGCTAGAATTCAAAAGTTACAGGCATTATGCGCGACTTTTTTGCCACTCTGTATACTTAATTCACACAAACAAGTGTTTCCACTACTAACCTATAACATCGCCATTATTGACCGATAATTAAAGTTAGAAATCGTTTTTCTCTACCTTATAAGTTATTATTGACCATGGTCAATAATAAGGCATTGATAGTATATTATTAACCAAGGTTTAGACAGCCATCATTATTGCCCGAGCGGCCTAACTGTTTAAAATGTATATGAATTTATGTTGTCAAATCAAAAAATCAAGTTACCTGCGTTCAAATAGATTCTTGAAGATCGGTCAATAATGGATTTCAATGCGTTATTATTGACCATGGTAGAGAAAAACGATTTCTAACGTCAATAATCGGTCAATAATGGCGATGTTATAGGTTAGTAGTGGAAAAAATCCATTATTGACCGATCTTTAAGAATCTATTTGAACGCAGGTAACTTGATTTTTTGATTCTACAACATGAATTCATAAACATGAATAACCTGAAAGGTGATTCCTTGTGGTTAGGCAACCAGATAATTATCAATACATATTAGATTATTAGAGATGCTTGATATTGTAAAATATCGATACAATCAACATTTTTTCTTCTTCCATCCTTAATTCTGGAGGTGTACACATAATAATATCACTAACATTTTCTTCGCTCATTTTTTAAAAAAACGGAAAACTCGTGAAATCTGATGACATAAATGAACAAAAATTGACATTAGCAAAGCCACCTGACAAAACAACAAAATATTTTGCCAATTCCAAAGCGCAGGGAACTTAATTAAAAAATATACTTATAACTTACCTATAATTTTTTATAATTTTTTATAATTTTTTATAATTATTAATACTATAAAGATAAATGTCTTATAAAAGTTTGTAGTAGTGGAAAAAATATTATATTAACCATGGTTTAGATAGCTTATAGCCCTCGCGTCTTAAACTTGCCGCTCGGGCAATAATGATGGCTGTCTAAACCTTGGTTAATAATATACTATTATATAAGTATTAGAATTATAAATATTTTTTTTAATATGTGTATATCTATTAATCATTGTGTTTCAATAAAAGCACAATATTTATTAAATGTTGTGAATATATTAAAAATACATATCTGCAACACTACAAAAATAACTTTAATAGTTTGCCAATATTGGGTGCTACTAGGATTGGTATCCGCACAATCCTCCCAGGATACTTCTGTTGTATTGTGCCAGGTTCCTAGTGTTATAGAGGTGCTCCGTTATGATACGAAGTTAAGCTACTCTTTGTCTAATCAAAAAGAATTGTTTTAACTTCAGTTGAATGCTAAATTATAGATTCATTAAACATATAAAATTGATGGCAAAATTAAAATAGCCTGGTAACCAGGTAACAGGTAACACCTTGACTAACCCATATTAATTTCTGCGGCAATTTCTTCGACATCCTTATTTTATAATACAGACTTACTAACCAGCCAAATGGACAGGTTTGTTCTGTTGATACACTATTTATTTGTCGAAGTAGCTCGCATTCGTGCCCCGTTCAAATAAGACAAATAAGCATGAAATTCTGAGCGTTGGCCAGTAGCTTGGGACACCCTGTGGCGTATTAACATAAACATCGAATATATTAGTCCAGAAAAATTGCTTGTCGCTTTTAAACTTTTATTATTTTTATTGTGTGATTACTACAGGGTTGAATTTAAAATAATAAGTATTCTTTTCCCGATTGTACTAATGTTTCAGTTGTAGTCTATCTTTAAATAGCGCGAAGTAATAAATGCTCATTAAATACGGAAAACGCATACCGGGGTATCAAGAATAATTTAAACACTATCCCCTAAAATCTATTTTGTTTACATTAAAGGATACAAATAATGAGCATTCTTTAGGTAGGTCTACCCTGAATTTATCTCAAGCTATTGTTATATTTGAGGATTTTCCATTGTTATTGAGAAAATCCCTTAGCCAGGAGCGTGTGTTGAAGAACTTCTTCAATTAAAAATCTTAAACATGTCTATTCTCCTAAAATTGTATTATGTTATATTCGTAGGTATTTATAACATATGAAAACATTTTTTAAAAAATATATAATTTTTTCGTCAGCCTAGAGTGATAACTTGCATTATCCAATACAATTATTGAATCTTTTGGTATAAGATCCAACATTTGCTCGAACCATTGTTCAAAGACATCGGCATTCACATCTTCGTGATAGTCTGTTGTTTTCTCAACGTTAAGCATATCTGCCGTAAATTAGACTGCATTGTCAACACTCAAATCCGCATTCTTCCTTTTAATAAAATAGCAACAGTTAAGAATTAATTTTTTTTTTCATTTACTGAGCATGGGCCGACCCTAGGGCGTTTAGGCGATTGTTGAAAATTCTCTATATTTAATTAGAAAAACACTGGCACTTCACACTTTGACTAGTTTCACTGAGAAACAAACACTCAAAGTAGGTATGTATAGATATAAATAGATGTATTATTCTAATAGAGGCACCCATAAAGGCATAATAACCACATAATTAGCAAACAGGTAACCAGGATTACGTAAAAAAAATGGAAAATATGATTAGAGCAGAAACGGAATAAGTACCTGGACTCTAATTAGTTTTGATAAAATTGATTTCTAGAATTCCAGGTAAATGGTACGGCTTGTACATAATTTTAAGCTTAAAAAATTTAATGTTAAATAGTTATTTATGATGTGAGTGTTAAAAGTGATGTTTTATTTTGTGAGTGAAAAAGTTTGTGAAATGAGCGGAGCGTAGCGGAGCGAATTAAACAATTTTACGAACAAAATAAAATTACTTTTAACACAAATATCATACAATGTTTTTTGTATACCTGCCTTATTTCGATAATAAAATAGGGGAATTTGGAATTACATTAAACTTCAAAATGCACCTGTCATTTAAATAATTGCGTTAATTTGGAATGACATTAAACTTCAAAATGCATCTGTCATTTAAATAATTGCGTTCTTGTCCAATTTTTGTCTATGTAGTGTTAAAAATATTTTTAACACGCTTCCACGTAAACAATCACTTTTAACACTGTTGACTGCCATTACAAGTGTCACTTTTAATGGCAGTTGTACAAAAATATATATTTGAAACAAGACTTGAATTAAATGTCGATACTTGTACTAATTCTGCACAAACTTAAAAATTCAGGCCTATTTAAATCTACACGGTAGCGCACCCTATACGACGCAGTATTTTAATAGAAGACTACTGAAATTTAAAATTTTCTTTTATTTCGGTAACTGCAAGATGCTTGTGGGCACAATTTAAAATTATTTTGAAATATACCGGATGTCCCAAAAAAAAAGGATCTATATCAACGTTATATTTTTTCAAATGGAAGGATAACTTTAAACTTAATAGTTTCTGAAATATCGAATTTTGAAAAACGACATTTTTGAACTTTGACAGCTACTAGCTTTCTAACTGTACGTCTTAGAGCAAAACGACTTACATGCCCCTATCTAACTTTTTTATTATATTCCCAAAAATATAAATTTCCGGTTAAACCGGATGTATCTCGATAGCCGGAAATATGGTACTTCCGGTTTAACCGGAAATTGATATTTCTGGGAAGATAATAAAAAGCTAGATAGCGACATGTAAGCCGTTTTGCCCTAAGACGTACAGTTAGAAAGCTTCTTCTTCTTCTTCTTCTTATAGTGCATCTCCTATCGGAGGTTTGCTATCATCACAGCTATCCGGATCTTATTGACTGCAGCTCGGAAAAGCTCAACATTGCTACAGTTAAACCAGTCCCTTAGGTTTTTATGCCAAGACACACGGCTTCTTCCAATATTCCTCCTTCCACCATTCTTCCCCTGAACTATCAGCTGGAGAAGTGTGTATTTGGGTCCTCTCAGTATATGACCTAGATATTGAAGCTTTCTCTCTTTTATGGTGTTAATGACTTCACATTCTTTATTCATCCGATTTAGAACTTCCACATTAGAGATCTTATCTGTCCAGGGGATACGCCACATTCTACGGTAGCACCACATTTCGAAGGCTTGTAGTTTGTCCATGTGATTCTTCTTAAGAGTCCATGCCTCCGCTCCATACAAAACCACAGAAACACGTACCATCGCAGCATTCTTGCCCTAAGTCCAATCTTGATATCTCGACTGGTGAACAACTTTTTCATTTTCGTAAATGTTGATCTGACTGTCCTCTATTCTTGCTCTTATCTCTCTTGTTTGGTCACCCGATTGTTCTATCCAGGCTCCCAGATATTTATATGACTGCACATTCTCTATCGAGGTGTTTGCTACTGACACGTTTATATGGTTGTGATTTTGGGAGAACTTTGTAACTACCATTAACTTGGTTTTCTTAAAATTTATCTTTAGACCGTATTCGTTACATCGATCATTTAATTTCTCTAGAAGATGTTGTGTGTCCCTTTGATTGCTCGTTAACAAGACGGTGTCATCAGCATATCTCATATTATTTATCACTTCTCCATTAATAACTATCCCCACCGATTATTCTTCCAAGGTTTCTTTAAAAATGCTATACCTACAGGTTGAATAGTAGTGGCGATAGGATGCATCCTTGTCTTACACCACGACGGATTTCCATTTTCTCTGTCGGCTGGTTTTCTACCTTTGTATTTGCTCTTTGGCCCCAGTATAGATTGGTAATTATTCTCACATCGTCCAAGTCAATGTTTTTACTGACGAGTAGCTGATGTAACTTGTTAGAAAGCTAGAAGCTGTCAAAGTTCAAAAATGTAATTTTTCAAAACTCGATATCTCAGAAACTATTAAGTTTAAATTTATAATGCATTTACTAAAAAATAATTCTTATTTCATGTAGCATCCAAAAATATTTTAAGATATAGGGTGTTCCATTTAGAAAAATATAACTTTGATATGGATCTTTTCTTTGGGACATCCGATATATTTCAAAATAATTTTACTTTGTGCCCACAATCATCCTGCATCTACCCAAATAAAAAGAAAACTTTAAAATTCAGCCGTTTCCCATTAAATTACCTCGTCGTATAGGGTGCACCACCCTGTATACATGCCGAAAAATCTTGCACGCCCATGGAGAAGACGATTTTGATTGATTTATTACTTCATATCATTTAAAGATAGACTATACCTCTTTTTTTTCTTATAGGTATTTTTATCCCTGATTACACTAGTATAGTAATAAGCCCATCATTTTACCAAATTCCGACCAATCTACAGAGATAATTTCTCTAACTAGACCTGTATTATTTAAAGTCCTTTTCATTCGTCGAGTGCATTTTCAATCATTCCCAACCCAGAATCCTAAACTTGTACATCTACATCTGTAATTCCTTATTGTAATAATTTTAATCCACCTCTGACTTTCAACAATAAATCACGATTTACTCACACCTAAAGTTTACCTGACACGGGGTTAAATATGGCGGTCATTGTCATGATAACGATGGCATCATCTTCAAGATGGCACTTCTTTAGATATGAAGACTCCATATGAGTGGTCCTATTCATAATGGTGTCGTATTGAAAAATGGTCGAACGCACATGGTGTCAGAAATAAAGGAGTGATTTAGAAGATATTATAATCTGATTTTGTGATGAGAAATTGGTATGTTTTTTAATAAGTTTGATATATTATTATGATATTTAAATAATATGTTAAGTGAGGGGCGTTCATTAATAGACAAAACTTGCGTGGGTACATTTAGTGCAATTTTTATGTTTTCTTACAGTTTTAACGCAAAACATTCTGCTACCAGCTTGTAAAAATGCAAAATGTAGGTAATATCTTACCTGTTGTATTTATATCCTTAAACTAATGGGTTTAGCCATATGACATGTTTCATAATTGTTGTTTAGAATATTTAGAGGAATCAGAAAACGTGATTAAAAAGGGGTCATTCCATTTAAATAAACCAAAGTTTTGTTTACCATTACTGTTTGAGGCACCCTGTATAATTACAACTATCCTAATTTTATGTATTTATATCCTTAAACTAATGGGTTTAGCCATATGACATGTTTCATAATTGTTGTTTAGAATATTTAGAGGAATCAGAAAACGTAATTAAAAAGGGGTCATTCCATTTAAATAAACCAAAGTTTTGTTTACCATTACTGTTTGAGGCACCCTGTATAATTACAGGTATCCTAATTTTATAGATTTTTTTAAGGCCTACAATTTTTATACTGGAAGTTTTTTTATATTGTGCGCCATTTTCTAAATAATTGACCGGTCCGGGACTTTTTACACACTGTGTATGTAATAGAACAGGCCTGATCATAGTTTTGTAAAAGTTAAGTTTAGTTTTTAGCTTAACTTTGCTGTTTCTATTAAGGAGGGGGTACAGCGCAGCTGTTTATGCGTTCGCGGTTTTGAGTCTATGGGTGGCATTGAGACTGCAGTTGATCTTTCGGTCAAAAACTAAGCCTAGATATTTAATATTGTCACTCCATTTTATGGGTGTATTTTTGACTTTGACCCTAATATTTAGGAGGTTTGTTATAGCCTTTGACAGAAAGATGGTCTGTGTTTTGGCATCATTTAGACGAACTCTCTAATTGCCCAGCCATTTGTCTATGAGATTGACGTGATGTTGCACTTCTTCGATTACTGGTGGCGGCCTTCTGGCGGATGCGGCTATCGCTGTGTCATCGGCGAATAGATAAGTTAGCGTTTGAGCGGTTTTGGGAAAATGACTCGGCGATTGGGGAGCCTTGCGGGACCCCTGCCGTTATTTGTCTTGTTAACGAAACTTCGTTTTCCGATAACACAGCGAATGTTTTGGCGAAATATACAGGTAGACTCAATTTGATGAGTTTTCGGATCAAACCGTCGTGCCAGACCCTGTCGAATGCTTTACTGATGTCGAACAGGATCACTCCCACCCCGAAGTTTTTATGTAATTTGTGTCATCACGTTTGACGCTAACCCGGTTGTTTGGCGCACGGTGCAATGAGCAGGCCAGAAACCGAACTGCTCTGGTGGTAAAATGTTGTTGAGAAATACAAAGTCGTTTTTACGGCTCTGTATTATTTTCCCCACAACCTTGCTATTGATGAGCGTAGTGTCTTGGTGGAGGTGTTCCAACATTTCTCTGGCTTGGAACACCTCCACCGAACTTCAAGAGCGGTCGGGCTTAAGATTAACATATCGAAGACTCAGTTTATGACGAACCTTGTAATAAGCGACAATATACAGGTAGGGACCCATAACGTCGAACAGGTAACAAAATACAAGTATTTGGGCCATGAGATTAGATTAGGCCGAGACAATCAAACAACGGAGATTTGTAGGAGAACGAGTCTAACTTGGGCCGCCTTTGGAAGGCTTCGCAGCGTTTTTAAATCGGACATACCAATATGTTTGAAAAGGAAAGTTTTTGACCAATGCATACTCCCTGTTATGACATATGGAGCAGAGACACTAACATTGACGAAGAGAACAATAAACCGAATCAGAGTCACGCAAAGAGCCATGGAGAGATCAATGCTGGGAATAAGCTTAAGAGACAGAATCCCTAATAATGAAATAAGAAGGAGAACAGGGGTCGTGGATGCTGTGGAGAGAATAGCCACATTAAAGTGGAATTGGGCTGGTCATGTTGCTAGAAGAACGGATGACAGATGGACTAAGAAGATTCTAGAGTGACGACCAAGACAGGATGCATATAGGAATAGAGGACGCCCACCGACCCGATGGACGGATGACATACGGCGCATAAGTTCAAATTGGATGCAGGCCGCGCAGAATAGAGATGTGTGGCAGAGGTTACGAGAGGCCTATGTCCAGCAGTGGACGCAGCTAGGCTGAGTGATGATGATGATGATGAGTGTCTTGACCTTTTTTGGGGAGTAAAATTACTTTTGCGTGCTTCCAGCAGGGGGGAAAGTGACCGATTTTGAGGATGGCTTGCGCGATTTTTACTAGCTCCAGCGTCGAACTTACTCGCATGTATTTTTCACGATTCAAAGCCCGGCGCCTTCTTGACATTTGCATCCCTGATGATGTCATTAACTTTGTTTAATGAAACGTGCGAAATATTCGACTATCTGCTTCCTGTCTACGATTATTTTATCATTTTCGGCATCTCTTATGTGGGAAGCAGGTCTTTTACCTCCTTTTATTAATGCTTTTGTGACCTTATATACTATAGAGTTGTCTACTACATTCAGCATTATGGTTTTTTTGGTCCCGTCTGTCGGATTCAAGTTTTTTAATTGCGATTTTGATCTCTTGTGTTTGAACATTGGCGAGAGCTTTAATGCGCGGATCGCCAGTGCGGTCTGCCCGGTTCAGTGTCTTGTTTTTGCTTCTGATTTTTTGCTTAAAATCATCTGGGAAAGCGCCGTACTTTGAAAACCTCGACACCTTTTGCTCCATTACTTTGCAATGTTCTTTTAAAAGTGGTCCAATTAGTTATTGTTTTTGTTACGAACCCCTGGCCTTTCTCCCGGGTATCCCCGTACTCTGCATGTTATCACGGGTAAATGATCAGAAGTAAGTTCAGTGAGAACTTGGGGCTGTGAGAGCTTGTCAGTGTTTTTTAATGCAAAGATGTCGAGAATCTCCGGAAGCCCGTGTGGCGCTAGGTCCGTGTGTAGGCCTCCGGCGGCAGGACAAAATCATTAAAGTTCAGCGATTTGACAGAGAATTGAATTATCGAATGATAGAAATACAGTTTCATTTGAAATTTTGACACTTTCTCACCAACCCAGATAAAATCTGTAAAAAAAATGTCAAAAATGTTTTACAATGTGTCTTCAAACCTCCCTATACACGTCTTAAAGGATTTTGCATTGTGTCACTTTAAAACACTCACCTTGTATAGACCTACTATAGCACGTCTCTTTGAAATATGACGGTAGCAATCCCCATTTGACGTAAGTCGCAGCATATTTTAGGATAATTTGTCTCGTACACGTCCGCTGTCACACTTCTTTGTTGCAGAAATATTACGGCAGGATGGGAACGGCCCTCAAGAGATGCAGCAGGGTCAGAGCTCTTGTCCACATGTCTCTTTACTTATGACAGTCATAAATAGTACGACACATTCACTACGAATCTGCTGGATTAAGTAATGAGGTGGTAAACACCCACGTCTTTTGTTCTCGAGCAACGTTTACATAATACAGAGTGGCAAAAAAGTCGCGCATAATGCCTGTAACTTTTGAATTACCTCGTATACGAAAAAGTCACCTTTATGAAAGTTGTTCCCTAAATTATTCCCCACATTTCTACTTATATGAATTTTCTTCGTCATTTCTGGTTTGGTTGCCATAGAGATTAACTTACATTTTTTAAATACTAAATTTTTTGTATTTCAAATTTTCACCTATCTGCAAGCATTTCCGAGAAAATGACAGCTCAAAAATGAAACGCTTCCTAATTATTCCTACCTAATACCCACCAGTTGACTCAAGGTGTTTTCATGACAGCGACTTAAGAGGTGTCAATTTTGAGTTCCTGTTTAATTTTCTAATTTGTTTACACTATGGTTCATCTGAATGAGAAACAACGAGTTGAAATTTTAATAATGAGCGGTTACGGGAATATGAAAAGATCGCAAGATAAGGTTTGTCAACTTTTCAATGAATTATATCCATATAGGCCTCCAATAAATCAGTCAACGGTGTGTCGAGTGCTAAAGAAATTTCGAAAAACAGGCAGTGTTAGGGAAGCCGCTACATCAGGTTGACCTAAAACAGCAACCAGGGGACACAAAGCAATAATTGCTCTCAATGCATGAAAATCCAACACAATCATCTAGGCCAATGGCAATGAATTTTAATGTGTCTCATCAGTCAGTGAAATATTTGTTTAAGTTGGAGACGTTGCATCCCTACAAGATAAAGTTGGTGCACGAGTTATTCGAGGACGATTTTCATAGAAGAGCTGAATTTTGTGAGCTGATGATAGAAAAATGCAATAACGATAATAACTTCGCAACAAATATCATTTTCTCGGATGAAGCTACTTTTCATTTAAATGGCATTGTTAATCGACACAATTATCGTTATTGGTCTGCTGAGAATACTCACTGGTTCCAGGAAGGTTAGTCTCAGAGGCCCGAAAAAATTAATGTTTGGGCGGGCATATATAGCTGGTAGACATATTGTGGGACCTTTTTCCATAGATGGTAATTTGATTGGAGAAAAATATCTGGACCTCCTCAGGAATTACATAATTCCTTCTTGCAGAATTGTTTTCTCGGGTGAAATTGATGGCATAAACGAACAGGTATGGTTTCAGCAAGATGGAGCACCTGCGCGTTATGCGGCAAATGTTAGACAATACATAAGCGAAAAATTTTCAGGATGTTTGATAGGCAAAAGTGGTGCTATTGACTGGCCAGCGCGATCCCCGGACTTAACCCCGCTCGACTCCTTTTTGTATGGACACTTAGAGAACAAAGTATACGTTTACCGTCCAAATTAATGACTTAAAATCTTTAAAAGTCAGAAATAGTGCTGAAATTGGAGCTTATCCAGAGGGCTTCCTTTTAAACGTTGTACACGGGTTCAGGGATCGACTGGCGCTCTGCTTAGCAGAAAATGGTGGTCATTTTGAACACCTGGTCCACTGAAAAGGTTTTACTTATTTATTATTCCGATGTTAAGTCGTTCAATTTTCTAGGCTATTTATTTCGTTATTATAAATTTGTTAGAATTTTGAATAAATAGAAATTTGAAATACAAAAAAAATCAGAGTTTTTCCAGTTGAATCCAAATAAGCAATATAATGCAGGATGTTCTATTTAAAAAAAGTAAGTTAGTCTCTATGACAACCAAACCAGAAATGACAGAAAAAATTCAGTCAGGTAGAAATGTGGGGAATAATTTGCTGAACAACTTTTATATAGGTCACTTTTATATACGAGGTAATTCAAAAGTTACAGGCATTATGGGCGAGTATTTTGCCACTTTGTGTAGAATGAAAGGGAATTTCTTACTTCTTTACAATTGATTAATACTTAAATAATTTATACAATTAAACTTTGTAATAGGTACCCGTGCGGTGTAACCCTACAATCGACTCCAAAAGGCCCCTTGCTTGTTTGCTTCGACATCAAAAGCCAAACGTGAATTACAGTTACCCAATTGTTGAATGACTATATCTTTATTTACATTCCTATATCACATAAGTGATATTTATTTAGGCATTTCGTCACTCTAAAAGGTCTCTTTGTAAAAAGCGCCATTTCAACAACTGACGAGACCGCAGGTTGACAGCAGGTGTTACAACAGAAAATGTGTGCTTAACTGTGATTAAATTACGTCTCTTTTAAATTTTTATTGAGGATGTAATCCGGATCTTAATTGTAAATTTTGGGTAAAGTATGGGGCATTATGTATTGAAATAATAATAAAGTATGCTGTTATACACCTGCGTTTGTTCTTTTCGCGATAAATTATTATTTATCACATGATTACTAACTTTGTGGTGTATTTGGTATTCGGGCTTTAAAAGGTAATCATTTTTACCCTTACTTTAATTTGATGCTTTTGTTTTATATTACAAAATAAATTATGTATTATAGTATACCATGTGATTTACAAGTGGATTGAGGCCTCTTTGTCCATCCGGGCAATCCTTGGAAAGTACCTCCTGAATTTAAACGAAATAAGATTTAATTAGAAGATATAAAGCCTGTCCAGAGATATAAGAAAGTTACACTTTGCCTTTCAATGGGATTATGCAAGGGTGGCCATAAACAAACAATGAATGAATCAATAAATGCATGTAAATTATGGTCCGTACTTAAAAATGTCTTAAAGTAAACTGCAAATCCGGAAGACGTAATTTCATTATTAAGTTTGGTGATTTTAAACTGATTTTTACCTAATTTAAAATGAGAGGGTTAATCCCATAAAACAAATTATGTTCTAAAGACTGTACCTTTATATAGCCATTTTAGTTAGTTTTAAGTTTAGTAATTATTCTTACTTCATGTGTAATATAGCGTTTGTTTAATCGTGTGTGAGTCATGGAAAATATGTGCGAGCCCAATGTATCTCAGGAGATAACCCCGTCGAAAAGCAGAAAACACTTTTCTGTGGAAACTAAGGAAGTTATAAACAATGTTTATTCAACTCTCATTGAACGTGCGGTCAGCAAGCAAGCAGCGTTAGAAAAAACGGCCACATTAACAAAAATTCCAACATCAACTGGAAAATTGTGAATAATCCCATTTTAGCGAGGAAAAAAAGAACCGATACTGGAATTTTCTCGAAGGTAGATGGAAGTGATCAAGATATAATACGGCGTACAATTTACCTACAAGTTATACGAGGAACAAAGCGTGTCTACATTTAATTAGATAGTTTAATAAAGAGGCTTAAAAAGGATGAAACCGGCGTTAAATGTGGCAGAACAACGTTATGGAAGTGTATCCAACACATGGGTTTTAGATTTAAAAAAATTAACAAAAGACAAGTTTTAATGGGACCCAGTAGAATTCGGAAATGGCGATCTGAATATCTACAAAAAATTAGGATTTATAGAGATCAGCAAAGGCCGATTATTTACTTGGATGAAACCTGGTTCGACACATATGATACCCCGAAAAAGGGTTGGGTTGACTCAAGCGACATGTTTGGCACCAACTGAAATCTGCCATTCATTACCAATATTTGCCCTACTATTAACTCCAGTGTACTTAAGCTTATAAAAACTGAAGTTTTGAACATCCCTTCACAAAGTTGGGCAAATTCTGTTACACATGTTGAAAAAGTGGAAAAATCCTATATCCATACAAACAATTATAGCACAAGTAATAATTAGAACAGATTATGATAGCGATAGTGATATTGATATATTAGTGAATAATTATTATAAGTACCTACCGAATAATTTGTATATTTTTGTAATCATAAATATAATTTTTAATAACAAAATAACTTGTAATTTCACATTTAAACATAAATAAAATATTATTTAATGTCTTACTTATTTTTATTACAAACCATGATTAAATTCTAAGCAAAATACGGACCTGCTCGGTCATATTTCAAATTTATAGCTGGCCCGGGTCTTTCCTAACAGGGATCAGTTAGTCACTTTCTTATATCTCTGAACAGACTTTACCTACTTATTATTAATAAGTTTTTCAATTCAATGAAGCGAAGGACCCTTGATCTCAGGGATTCATAGGGCAAAATTTTAGTGCTCGGTGAGTTCGCTCCTGGTCAGGGGAGACGCCAAGGGGGGGGGGATTTCCCCCCTCACCAATATTAAGGAGTAAGTTGCGAAATTCGCTTATGTAAACACACCAATTGCTCTAAAGTTATCGTGTTGGCTTTTGATATTACTACGTAGAGCCTTCTGGGCATCCCCGGCTACAAATAAACGATTTTACTCGATAAAACAAAGTACAAATCAGAAATCATTCAACTAAATAGTTTTTAGAAATAAAGGTCTGTCTTTACCACCAAATAACTTTATTTGCCCCTCTAGGGTAGAAAACAAGGGTTATAGAAATTCATAAAATGACGATGAATTAAATTAAATTTCTTAATGCATGTGTTGTACTAGTTTCGACTTTAGAGAAAGTCATCCTCAGCAACTAACCATTTAAGAGATTTTAATATGAAAAAAAGTTAAAAACAGTTGGGGGAGCAGAGAGGTGATTCAATAATACAATACAATATAATGTAGATTATGCAACCTTTGGAATCGACAGGAGTTTAGTGTAAGAACGGTTTATCTCCATATGAAGGTAGGGGTTGATTTATACGCAAGTAGAATTAAGGACCTTAATCATAGTCGAGTGATTTAAGCAATGTTGAAGTCAATTCATTCTTTTTTCAGTGAAACTAAATTAGTGAGGGGACATGCTTAAATCACTCGACTATGATTAAGGTCCTTAATTCTACTTGCGTATAAATCAACCCCTACCTTCATATGGAGATTAACCGTTCTTACACTAAACTCCTGTCGATTCCAAAGGTTGCATAATCTACATTATATTATATTATATTATTGAATCACCTCTCTGCTCCCCCAACTGTTTTAACTTCTTTTCATATTAAAATCTCTTAAATGGTTAGTTGCTGAGGATGACTTTCTCTAAAGTCGAAACTAGTACAACACATGCATTAAGAAATTTAATTTAATTCATCGTCGTTTTATGTATTTCTATAACCCTTGTTTTCTACCCTAGAGGGGCAAATAAAGTTATTTGGTGGTAAAGACAGACCTTTATTTCTATTTACAATCTCGCCACAGAATATGGACTACTTCTTAAATCTTAAATAGTTTTTGGTTCTCTTTCTTAATTTACTTTGATTGTGTGTCATTCCATAAACTATATAGTCTATCTTTAAATGGCGCGAAGTAATAAATGGTCAATAAATATGCAAGACGCATACCGGGGTATCAAGAACAATTTAAGCACCATCCCTTAAAATCTATAGTGTTTATATCAAAGGATCCATATAATGAGCATTCTTTAGGTAGGTCCACCCTGAATTTATCGCAAGCTATTGTTATATTTGAGGATTTACCATTGCTATTGGGAAAATCCCTTAGCCAAGAGCATGTATTGGGGAAGTTTTTAAACATGCCTATTCTCCTAAAATTGTATTATATTATATTTGTAGGTATTCATAACATATGAAAACATTAAAAAATCGTATTAACTAATAAATAACAATAGATGGTACTATTTCACATAATATAATTACAAAAATAATATATAATATAGAACCTTACAAACAAAGCATTTTCATGAATCGAATAATACTTTGTCGTTATGGCTTAATCATAGTCCGATCCGGAAGATGAACTTTTATTAACAACGTTTATAATAAGCGGTTCAACCATTTCTTCGATTATTATCTACCTGCCACATTTTGGCTTCGTCTTCTATCACATGATTGATATATTTTTTCCACTTTTCCGCACTGATTTTACCCATAGCTTCAATAAAGAGTCTTTTTAAATCCACCATTTTATAAGTCGTGTTTTTTCTGGCGACATCTGTCTTTATTTGAGTCCATATAAGTTCGATCGGGTTAGTTCAGGTAACAACAGTGGTAAGGAGGGAGTCTGAGCAGAGCACAGGTATTCCTTGTAACTTTACCATTTAAAACTTGCTTTCAAACTTAGATATTCTAATTAAGTATCAATAATTCATTCTGGTTATCATTAAAAGTAGGGCTCTTTTAAGACTCTCTATCAAACTTAAATATTCTAAAGATCCAACATTTGCTCGTACCATTCTTCCAAGACATTGGCATTCATATCTACGTGATAGTTTCCTGTATTTTTAGATTGGAACATCAGTAGACCACCTTTAACGAACCCTTCAGAACTACAAATGTGGGCTATGATAAGTCAATGTTCTTTTCCAGATGGCAGTGTTAATCCTGTGGACAATCCTTCCAAAAAAGCTTGCCTTGAACTTTTAATATTTTCATCCTGCCAAAATTTAGTCACAGTGTGGCTTTTATTTAGCCATGTTTCGTCT
This sequence comes from Polydrusus tereticollis, assembly GCA_963920685.1. Lineage (NCBI taxonomy): Eukaryota > Metazoa > Arthropoda > Insecta > Coleoptera > Curculionidae > Polydrusus > Polydrusus tereticollis. The sequence continues at coordinate 114,024,411 of OY987328.1, forward strand.
AGGTGAAATATTTTTTTGTTTTCTTCTCTGGCATTTCGGATGCTTCTTAAGTAATTTCTTCTCCAACAAACGATATCGCTTCAGTCTAATAAAATTAATTGCCTATTATGTTTTTTCCACCGAAGACCCATGTTTTGTTAATAATTTCCAAAGCTTATTTCTACACATATACAGGGTCGTTGGTATGTATGTATGGAAACGGTCGATTATTTCCTAAAGTACAACAGCTAGCAAAAAATATTTTTAAGACAAAAGTTTTAGGGGTTTTTATAGGCTATTAGAATTTTAAAATGTTAAGTATACAGGATGAGTCAGAAAGCCGTAGAGAAATAAAGTTACTTTTTTTTCAATGAAATACCCTATATCTTGGAATATTTTTCGATTTTGCATAGAATTACAATTAATTTTTATTAAGTGCATTATAAGTCTAAACCTAACAGTTTCCGAGAAATTGAGTTTTGAAAAATTATATTTTTGAATTTTGGCAGCTTCTAGCTTTCTAACGGTACGTCTTAGAGTAAAACGGCTTACATGTCCCTATCTTACTTTTTAATTCTCTTTCTAAAAGTGTCAACTTCCGGTTAAACCGGATGTAGTTCAAAAGTCGGAAATATAGTACTTCCGGTATTACCGGAAGTTGGCATTTTCGGGAAGATAATAAAAAATTAAGATAGGGGCATGTAAGCCGTTTTGTTCTATAGCGTACCGTTAGAAAGCTAGAAGCTGTCAAAGTTCAAAAATGTCATTTTTCAAAAGTCGATATCTCGGAAGCTATTAGGTTTAGACTTATAATGCACTTTATAAAAAATAATTGTAATTCTATGCAAAATCGAAAAATATTCCAAGATATAGGGTATTTCATTGAAAAAAAGTAACTTTATTTCTCTACGGCTTTCTGACTCATCCTGTATACTTAAAAATTTTAAATTCTAAAAGGCTTTACAAAACCATAAAACTTTTGTCTTAAGTATTTTTTGCTAGCTGTTTTACTTTAGGAAATAATCGACCGTTTCCATACGTACCAACGACATAGGTAGTCCTGGTCTTCTCGGATTGAGGACAAAATTTTGTCCAGCGTGGGAATGTCTTTTTTTAAAAAGAAACTAGGAACTTTTCGCCTTATTCTCTGCATTAAAACGTCATCCAGCTCAAGTTTTAGACGTCCTGAAGAAGTTTTTGGGAGGTTTGACGCCAACACTTTTCACTGCTTTTAAAAGTTTATATATTGTTGTTTCCTCAACGTTAAGCATATCTGCTGTAAACTGTACTGCATTGTCAACACTCAAATCCGCATTCTTACTTTCAATGGAATCGTAACAGTTAAGATTTTTTTTTTCATTTACTGTACATGGACTGACTCTAGAGCGTTTAGGCAATTGTTGAAAATTCCCTATATTTAATTAAAAAAACACTGACACTTCACACTTTGACTAGTTTCACTGAGAAACAAGCACCCAAGGTAGGAGTGTATAGATATAAATAGGAGTATTATTCCAATAGAGGCACCCATAAAGGCATAATAACCACATAATTAGCAAACAGGTAACCAGGATTCGGTACAAAGAAAAAAGGAATAAAATGATTAGAGCAGAAACGGAATAAGTAGCTAGACTCTAATTACTTTTGATAAAATTGCTTTCTAAAATTCCAGGTAAATGGTACGGCTGTACATAAATTTTAAGCTTAAAAAATTTAACATTAAAATATACATTTGAAGACAAAACTTGAATTTAATGTCGATCATTGTACTAATTCTGCACAAATTTAAAAATTCAGGCCTATTTAATCTATACATGCCGAAAAATCTTGCACGCCCATGGAGAAGACGATTTTGATTGATTTATTACTTCGAATCATTTAATGATAGACTATAGTATTTTGGAGGTCCAATTGCTATTCTTGGTGAGTACAGTTTTATTTTTTTAAACTTTTATTTGTATTTACTGATGACTGACTACCGGTGGCGATCCGTCGAGGTAGGCAAGGTATGCGCTGCCCACTTTAAAATTATCCCCAGACATCCCACTTGTAATGTTTCCAGCAGCAGTAATCCAAGTTCATATTTAAGTAATAATATTTTTGCAATATATTCATATTTAATTATTTCTTTTTAAAGCCTTTTCAAGCGATATTTCTGTTGCTTTTTTAACTTAGCTTTCTTTAAAAGTCTGACATTTCCAAAGATTTTTTTGAACACACTCTCTTCGATGATGCAAATTAACCAGAATCGAATTCACATCAGAAATGTACTTGTGACTTTTAAATTATTAAGAACTTCGCGAAATTAAAAAAAAAATCGATTTATTTTGCACAGCCCTACTTTCTATGCTAAGGTGGGATTTATTTTCTTGCTAATTAATTGGTTTTAGCGTTTCAGCATCACACCAGGATTAACATTTAAAATATATTCACAGACAGATCTGAACAAGAAAAATGAATGTCTATTTACTGAAAGCTATTAATTTATAAGCTCTACGCATATAATTATAATTCGAAACCTATAAACAATAAAAATAATATATGACTATTATTAATAATTACATTTTAAGTGGGAACGATAATAAAGCATTAATAAAGTGACACCATAAAGGTGTGGTTTTTTTTAATGTATTTCAGATTTTATTTATTATGGACAGGTAATTTTTCTCTGACATTTAATCAATAAGAATCTGTAATTCTATGTCCTTGAAAAAATTATTATTAATCTTTGGCAATTTGTTACATTAATAAAGAGACATGACTGCCTAGACAGTTAAAAAATTTGCACATAGCATCACAATGCTATTGTTTATAGCAAAAATTATAAGAATTTTGCTCGGGTGAAATTTAACAGAATTACTTGGTCCATGTACAAGTGAAGATGATGTTTAAATTCTCAAATAAGAAAGGTAACGTCAAAATACGGATATATAATTTAATAAATAGCAAAAGAATACCTACTACTTGGCAAGTGGTAATATGACATATAAATAAGGATTAACCAAATTATGCTAAAACAGCTATTCTCTGGGCTACATGCCCCAACGAGCGCTGAATTGTATTGCAAAATTTGGCGTAGTTTGACGAACACTGTAAGAACTATAATACAAACTCAGATTGCAGAAACTACCGGAAAAGAAAGGACTTATTAATCTTCATTTTCAATGATAGGATGCTACACTGCTGCTACCTGTAGACCGGTTTCGAACTCTTTGGTTCTCGTCAGTACAGGCAAGCATGACAAGCCTACCATTGGAAAATCGATACACCCTATAGCCATAATATTGCGGCCATTGCGCTACCTATATGGTACTGCCTCGTATGTAATTCAGCGCTCGTTGGGGTATGTAGCCCAGAAAATAGCTGTTTTAGTATAATTTGGTTAATCCTTATTTTATAAGGTCTCAGCAAGTGGCTAGAGAACAGGGTTCTCACATATATACTTATTTATGTATAATTTAATATTTGTTAACAAGGAACCTTGGAAATAAATGTATTTATTAAAGATAAATAAAAATATAAAAGTATTTTAATATAATTTCAACATTGCTTAAAACTTCTTCTTTTCCTAATAATTTTGATATTGAAATGGCATGAAATTATGGTAGCATAGTGTGCAATGAAAGGGAAGAAATTAATTTTATTGGCTGACCCGTGCCTTACCTGTGTCGCATAAACAAGCCATCGATGTTTGTGTGAGTGTGAGTCTGTGGAGTAGTGATACAACGGGCAAAAGCTATTCATGCGTCCTTGACATTAATACAACCAAAACAATTATCATTGAATCAATCATAAGATTTTTTTTTATGCCAAAATATAATTTTCTATTTTTATTGCATTTTAAATACATCGGTGTAGCACACCCTATTGTGCTTCCCCTTACCGATAAGTCGTCGCCATAAACTCTGGTGTCAACTAAAGTCAAAATCGCAACACTTTAAAAAGAACTAATAAAAAAACAAAGGTGTTTACAGAACACAACAGCGTTATGTTAAAATATGTTTTTTTCTCCATTCTGGATTAATGCTGTGTTTGAGAGGGATTTTAATTTTTACCTAAAAACCAAATGTGTATCACATGAATTTGCTTCAAATTTTTGTTAACGACAACCTATACTTTTTACTATACAATCGAATACCTCTCTAACTAACCTTTTCAGCGACCTACAACAAGTTGAAATTTTACTTTCAAAATTATTGACATAGGAAAAGCAGTGATCGAAGTTGTTATTCCGGGCTCTTTCATAATTCTTCAAGCACTGACATTTCAATGATTTTTTTCTCCAATTTTTGAAGACATCAGTTTTTTTATTTAAAAAAATCTTAGTTTACAAAAACGCATTAGATAATTTAGGATACCTATAGGTTAGATTTTAATATAATTTTGTTAAATAAAAACATCGATTTCTTCAAAAGCTTGAAGAATTACGAAACGATCTAACTTATCAGTTTTTATAGCGTTTTCGATTGCACATGTTGTTTTATAGACGTCAGTTTATTTTTGTGAATGTATCTAAATGTCATCACGTTGTAGTATGTCGCTCAAAATTTTAAGAATTCGGTTGTGCAATAAAATATACAGAATATCATTTTAAAAAAATGGCGTAGGTGACCTACAGTGGAACCGGAAATGTTACAATGACATATTTATGAGACAAAGGAATGTTTAATGCGGGTCCTTGAGGTCCTTCGAACATGATAGCTTCGTACATTTTGACCTTCGTTTACAAGCTGTACAGGGACATTTTTTTAAGTGTCGCACCCGATTGGCGATTTTCCTGCTGACTATAACAAAAAGCAAATTAGATATTTCCAAATGATTTTCCACAAGGAAGCCAAATTTAATGTCAAAAAATATATAGGTTCACAAACTTGACAGATACGACGCCATTTTAATTTCTTTTTAAATGGTAACCCTCATCAATAATCACACGAGTGAATTGCATTTTGTGATCTCATTTTAAAAACATATATTTATTTTCAGCCGTTTCGGAAATACTCGGGTACCTAAATTGACTTGATCGATTTTGTCTTCTAAGTGCCTCGCCCTATAATAAATTGACTTTTTACGCTAAAACGCCCAATTTTTTTCACAGTAACATAATTTTCTGTGGCCGAGCTATTGCCGCTATAATCAAATAAGACAGATGTCAAAAGTGACAGATACGACGACATATTCAATTTTTTTAATATCAACCCTCGTCAATAACCACACAAGTGAATTGCATTTCGCGGTCCGATTTCAAAATCATATAGTTGTTGATATTTTAAGGGATGAGACTCTTAAAAGACCAAATCGATAAAGGTAATTTAGGAACCCCCGTATTTCCAGAACGGTTAGAAATAAATATCAACAGCTAAATGTTTTTGAAATAGGATCGCGAAATGCAATTCACGTCAATTCAATTCAAATCTTTGAAAACGTTAAAATTAAAAACTGTTTGTAAGAGAGTTTTTTAAGCGAGATTCAGTGTCGTGCTTAGTTTTTTTCTGGGCGTCTTACTTTTCAAGATTTAAGGCAAATATAAGATTTTTGAAATGGGACACCCTGTATATTTTATTTTATTTTATTTAGCTATTTTTAAGCTTTTCAAAAATATATAATAGTTGATAGTTATTATTAACAATGTCAATAAAGGGTGCACAATCTTCACTTCATAGGCTTTCAAATGATATTTATTTAATAATTTTTTAGACAAGATTGTATTACTCCGTGATCTTTTTCTATGACTTTGCGCGAACTTCTAGTGCCTCTACAAAAGCCATAACGTTAATTTAGTCCCTTTCGTGATTATTTTTAATATACAGGGTGCTATTTAATAAGTGTCCGATATTTTACAGGACGATTCCTCAGTTATTTATAAGGTGATAAGTTCATATAACATGGGTCCGCAAGCCCATTATTTTTGAGAGAGTGTTAAAATAGTAGTTTTCCTATTCAGTGCGCAAAGTTATGTTTTCCCGCACACGAAAGCAGTTAGACGAACGACGCGAAGCGGAGTTCGGATAAGCTTTAAGTGCGGGAAAACTACTTTGCGCACCTGTTAGGAACAATATTTTTTCTACGAGTGAAATAACTATATATTTTTTTAATTTTAAATTTTTATTGACATCAAAAACAACTATATCCCCCTTTGTTCGCACCATTTGGAAAACAACTCGTACTGTTTCTCGTATTTTTCTCGCGATTTGGCAGGCAGCAATTGCAAACTAGCCATGTTGGCGGCTTCTAGGACATCTTCTGGAAGTTCTTCTTCAGTGATATCCATTTTTAAAACAGTTTTTTTTTATTTTAAATAGGTGAAAATGCTAGTGAAAATTTTGAAGAAGACCTCTAAACTGACATGAAAGCGTTGTATGACAATGTATTTTGGTTGCTAAGGGAACAAACCGCATTTGACACAAAAATACTTGATTTTTTTTAACTTGAACAAAATTAGAGGAAAATATAATAATGCAGATTTCAAAAAAATTTTGAGCCGCACGGCACAATACTTCGGTATAGTTTATAAGGCAACACATAAACCACCTGTCAACTTTGTCTTGTTACAATATTTTTGTATAAATATCTAAAAAAATTATAAAATATAAGAAAAAAACGCGTCTATAATATGGTAATTTTGCTTTAAAATAAGTGTGCGGGAAAAAAAATTTCCCGCACAGTGTGCGGGAAAGTGCTACTTTGCGTATGCAAAAGTGTGCGCAAAGTAGCTTCTTTGCGGTCACTCGTAGAAAAACTTATTTTTATTTTTGTTTTTCGTAAATAGTTTTTGAAATAATGCCTATCCTATATTTAGACGAAAATTGGTATTTGGGGATTTTCTTATATGAGAAATTCAAATTTGATCTTAGTTTGGCCCTTAATTGTAGGGGGCGCCACCTACAGGTCTCTTTCTCTTTCTGGGAGTCACAACTTTTTTGTGCATGTATGTATCACATTTTCTAGAAAAAAAAATCGATTCCTCTGTCATTTTTACGTGAAAATGGTATGCTTGTCAAAAGTCGCTACAAACAGCCGATTTCGAGATATTTTGATTTAAATTAATCGATGCATGTTCGGTTGAGGGAAACAGGAAGGTTTGAGAAAGCTGCTCATCTGTCGGGTGCACATCGAACGGTAAAAACCCAAGAAACCGAGGAATCAGTTCTTAATCTGGTAGTGGAATACCCAGAAACAAACATCAGAAAAATAGCGCTGACTTTAAACATTTCTCATATTCTAGTACGGAAAACTTTAATTGATAATTGGTTATATCCCTACCCCATTTAAAAAGAGTTCATGCACTCTTCCCACGTGATTTTTCATTACGTAGCAACTTCTGTCGTTGGTTTCTCTAATGCCCTATTTAAAATCCTTTATTTAAAAATCAAATCCTGTTTACCGACGCAGCAAATTTCTCACGCAACTCAACGCAATTTTCACAACAATCATTTGTGGTCAAAGGAAAACCCCCATGCGATACACGAATCACATTTCCAAGAACAGTTCTCTCTTAACGTGTGGGCAGAAATCCAAGAGATTGTTTAATAGGCCCACTCTTTATTCAAGGATCATTAAACGGAGAGGGATATCGTCATTTTCTTGAAGAAGATTTGCCTACTTTACTGGAAGATGTGCCCCTTAGACTACGAAATGTAATGTGGTTTATGCATGACGGTGTCCCGGCACATTTTAGCATCCTAGCGCGCGAGTTTTTAGATCGTCCTTTCGGTAACCGCTGGATAGATCGGGGAGGGCCTCCACCATGGCCCCCTAGGTCACCAGACCTTAAAAATTTGAATTTTTTTCTTTGGGGGTATCTAAAATCCTAAGTTTACCGGACACCCATCCAAAATGAAGTAGAATTAAGAAAACGATTTAAAATACTCCAGGAACTTTCCAAAGAGTGCGCGAATCAATGAGAAGAAGATTGGATGCGTGCATACAGCAAGGAGGTGGACATTTCCAACATTTATTGTGATTTTGATTTAGTTTTATATCTAGTGTTTCGTTGTTTATTGTTGTATAAAAATTACCGTTTAAAATGTTTCTATGTTGATCAAAAAAAAAGTTTTTAAAATTGTTTCAGTTTTTGACAAACACATGCATCAATTAATTTAAATCAAAATATCTCGAAAACGACTGCTTGTAGCGACTTTTGATAAGCATATCATTTTCACGTAAAAATGATAGGGGAATCGATTGTTCTTTTAAAAAATGTGATACATAGATGCACAAAAAAGTTGTGACTCCCCCCCCCCCCCAAAAAAAGAGCTGTAGATGGCGCCCCCTACAATTAAGGGCCAAACTAGGGTCAAGTTTGAATTTCTCATATTAAAAAAATCCCAAAATATCAATTTTCGTCCAAATATAGACATCATTTCAAAAATTATTTAAGAAGAACAAAAATAAATATGACCTTTGCACCTTATAAATAGCTGACGAATCGTCCTGTAAAATATCGGACACTTATTTAATAACACCCTGTATAGGATTTAGGTATTTGCTCTATAAATGATCGATTCATAATTAAATTAATTTTTAAACTTGAAAATGTTACTTGATTGGGCTGCCTTTTTTCTGGATATGTATGAAAGTTAGAACTCCATAAGTTAGATACTTAAATTACAAATTTGTAAACTTACCTATTTTCATGGCAATCTATCAAGCAAACTAACATATAGTTTTATAATAATTTTAATACTTCTACATTTTCGCATTATTTTTTAACTTTAGTGAAATGATGACATGTAGTTTAATAAAACGTTATATTTGCCTATACATTTTGGCAAATAGACATGCCAGATAGATACTCTTTTGTTTGTTTCAATGGTTTTATGGCCTATACTAGCAGCAATTTAATTTTACTTAAATAACTCTTTTAGAAACAGTTTTCAATTTTTTGATAAGTTGATGGAGAACCGCAATACATGGGGTGGTCAGAAAGTAAACGTTCTCGAAAACACCATGTAGCTTAAAAACTAAGAAGGCTATGACAATTCTGTTTGCGGCATCTTTTGTTTCACGAGAAAGTAGCGCCGTAATGTAAAAACCGCAAGTCTCTAAATTTACTAGTTACCGAGATACCCTGCAATTACATCGAAAAATGGACACCCTGTACAAGTTTCTTGTTTATAGGGGGGGGGGAGCATTTCATAGTGAAAACCAATAAGTAATTTTTATAACATATATTTATTTGAGCTTTCATTGCGATCAAATACAACAAAATAATTAAATAAGTTTAAAATTTTTCAATATAACATAAAAAGAGCTTCGCCGAGATTATTAGCTAATGCGTATACATCTTTTGTATTATTCAGTGTAGTATATTTTATTGATAAATAGTCGTTTTCTTTCTTAAAACTTTTTCATGGAAGAAGAGATATTTACGACATACGTATACTAAGTTTAGGATTTTAGATCCTTCTTTGTAACAAATGATTTATAATATGGAATTAAAAATAATATCAAACAATAATATGTGTCTAAAATCATTTTACAAAAATGTGTTTGCTAGTATTTATGGATGCGATTTGTTCTACTAACAAGTTGAAGAATACTCTACAAGGACGAATTTAATGTTTCGAGAATCGGTTGCAACTAGGGATGTCAATCCGGAAAGGTTTTCTTAATCACAGGATTTTCGAGATTTGTGCGACAATCGTTTGTAACGAAAAAAATCAGATAACATTCAAAAACTTTTATTGTATTGACTTATCGCGTCTTATTAATTTTTCTTGTCTGCTGTTGTATGAACCCTGAACAATGTTGTAATGCCTTCTGCAGTTTAACCTTTAAGGGTTCATTTTCTGCTCTCAGAATTTCCGCAATGGAAATTAGATCCTCGTCTTGGTTTCTTTTCCAGATGCATCTTCATTGTCTGGCCTGATTAAAAGTTTTTCTATTTCTAAATCTGAATTAGAAAAACTTTTAATTTAATTAGAGAAATATTTGATGCTTTGAAGCAATCATCTGGTTCAGCGTTTATATTGTCGGGATTCGTGAGCTTTCAGAATAAATGGTTCTGGATTGCTTAATCATTTTTCTTAACATTCTGAACATGCGAATACTTTTGATATCAATATATAGAGGTCATGATCATTCGTCATTTCTAAAAAGTCTGTCCATGTTTTCAGTTTCTTCGCACTCAGACTCACTATCGGCGTCGCTGTCGCTAAGGTCAAGAATGTCAAGATCCTCTTTGACATATGTTGAAGAAGTTAGAGGAGGAGAAGGAGATGCTGGCTCCGTCGGTTATAACAGCCACAATATTTTTAGACGGGTTTAATTGGAAATCCAAGAGTCGTTTTTCCAAATGTTCCACATACGCCGTAGCCGTCAAAGATTTCTTTAATCTTTCAAGTCCTAAATTCCCAAATTTTTCCCCTCTGTGAACGTTAATACTCATAAAATGTTTATTAGATATCGATGTCCACTCATCAAATGTTAAACTGAATTTTTCACCGTTGGTTTTTAGTTGGTGAATTTCTTCGACAACGTTGTTCCGAATTTTTTCAAAGCATCTCATTACATGTGTTTTTATGGTATGTCGACATTCTGGGACATGAAAACCTCCTGCTTCTAACAACTGTCTTAAATCAGATAATTTAATAAAAATAGAAAACGGCAAACCATCTACTGCGGTCATACGAGCTACAACACCTTCAAAGCTCTTATCATTCTTATGCACAGGAAAAGCCATTATTTTTTGTTTGCTTGGTTTTGAAATAGCAAAAGGAAGAAAATTAATATATGCATAAAAAATCGGTATTTATCCCGGGATTAACAGGTCTAATCCCGGTATTTTTGAGATAGGTTTTCCTTTCGGGATCCCGGGATTGACATCCCTAGTTGCAACCGACCACACAGGCCGCAAATGTAATAGAAATTAAAGTTTTCAAAATCGACCCCCAATATCAACTAAGTTTAGCGTATCGCATGACCAAAAATATGTTAAATTTTAGTTCTTTAGTTAGTCTGAAAAGTTTTTGCGTAGAACTAGTAGAAATCTATTTGAAAGTTTTATCAAAATAGTGGCAACCGACGGGGATGGAATAACACCATTTTGGTTGTGTCTTGTTTCACATGTCCTTTGGCAAAAAAATTGCATCCATAAATTTGTGTGTACATGACTTAGGTAAAAATTGACAGATTGCATATTGACTAACTATTGAAAATATGCCTGCAAGTAATTTACTAAAAATGGTAAAATCTTTTTGTTAAGGTGTAACGATTATTATAATATTATTGGTATATATCGTGTCTCTGGATGGGGTCAAGAGGAAAAAATCTTTAATACAAATTATTATTTATAAAAAAAAATCTGCCTGTGGAGAAAATAAGTTTGCCATATAAAAATTTTAGATCAGGTTAATTCTAAAATTCTATTTCTAAATGAGATAGATAAAAAACTGACGTCAGTATCTGGGCTTAATTTTAATGACAAACTTAATAGTGAAAACCGCATATCGATATCTATCACCGCCTCGGAGATACAGGATTTTTTCGAAAATGTGCAATTTCGGAAAGTTTTTTTCGACTTGAAACTAACCTGAACTAATATTTTAACAGTTATCAATAGAAAAGACAACTTTTTAAATGGGACACACAATATATTTTTAAAGGGAAATGAAAGTCTGTCTTTACCACCAAAATTTTTTTAATATATTAACTACACTACACCCTAGATTTGGGTATCGAGGGCATATATATGGGAGGGATTCACCATATGAGTTAGATGTTCAATATACATTCAAGTTTGAAAATTGAGTCGGACTAGTTTCGACCTTAGAAAAGATCATCATCAGCAACTCTATATAATTATAATGTAAACAAGGTAAAACACAGTAGTGGATAGTTCAATGAATGTGTGTGCCTGCCTATGGACTTGACTGGGAACGTCCCTTTGGCTACACAAATAGGTTAAGAATAAAAGGTTAATTGGAACACTTGTTGAGTATTGAGTGTATAGGTTTTATATTTATTTGACGTAAGCTAATAACTGTAAATAGTAGGAGAAATAGGTCTTAAACAAGTTTGTTTTTTCTCTTGACCCATGCTAGTAGGGAAATGATTTTATTTATTTTCATTAAATATATTATTGAGAGAAAAGGATTAGGATTTTGAATTTGTGGTGGTATTCTTTATGGAATAGACTTTTTAAATTAAGGTGGGTTTTTTATTTTTTAATATAACATTTTTAGACGTCAGATAGAACTAAAGGTTTGTTTTATGTTAAATTTAGGTAACTTTTAGTTCGTTTTTTATTTGTATTTCTCAGTCACTCAATAAAGATGAGGTTTTTCTCTTTTTTCTTTTGAGAAGGTAGAACATATTAATTCGGTAATATTTAATCATCAGTTTAAATCACTCTAAGTACTAGCAGATGAATTCAGAAAAATTTCTATCTGACGTCTAAAAATGTTATATTAAAAAATAAAAAACCCACCTTAATTTAAAAAGTCTATTCCATAAAGAATACCACCACAAATTCAAAATCCTAATCCTTTTCTCTCAATAATATATTTAATGAAAATAAATAAAATCATTTCCCTACTAGCATGGGTCAAGAGAAAAAACAAACTTGTTTAAGACCTATTTCTCCTACTATTTACAGTTATTAGCTTACGTCAAATAAATATAAAACCTATACACTCAATACTCAACAAGTGTTCCAATTAACCTCTTATTCTTAACCTATTTGTGTAGCCAAAGGGACGTTCCCAGTCAAGTCCATAGGCAGGCACACACATTCATTGAACTATCCACTACTGTGTTTTACCTTGTTTACATTATAATTATATAGAGTTGCTGATGATGATCTTTTCTACGGTCGAAACTAGTCCGACTCAATTTTCAAACTTGAATGTATATTGAACATCTAACTCATATGGTGAATCCCTCCCATATATATGCCCTAGATACCCAAATCTAAGGTGTAGTGTAGTCAATATATTAAAAAAATTTTGGTGGTAAAGACAGACTTTCATTTCCCTTTAAAATACATAACCACAGACCATGGACTACTTTTTAAATCTCAATATATTTTTGCTTATTTGAATAGAGCTTGAAATTACCATTCCAAAAATATAGCACAATTGGTGATCTGTTTAGGTTTCTTTAAAACACAAAGGTTTAACGTTTTTTGCGCGTTGATGAACACAAGGGCGCACTTTGAACAACACGCCGATAAATAGGGTGCAAATGTATACTACCAGGTGCCAAATTTTTATTTAGGCAGTAAAGACAGTCCTCATTTATTAGTTTTCGTTCAATTTTTGAAATAAATTTGAGAATTAAAACACATATTTTATAAAAACCGGGGAAAACATAGAAGGCAAGAAATTTTTAACATAAGCGGTATCAAGGGATATTTTCGCAAAATACAACCTAATAAATTGTGGTCAGTTTGAAAACAAGTATCTCCGAAACGGTTATCGATCTTTGGTTTTCACCGTTAAGTTTGTCATTAAAATGAACCCTCAAACACCTCATCTATCTCGTTTAAAAATACGAGTTTCCCTTTACAAGAGTTCAATTTGGTCCACCCTGTACTGGGTGTCAAGTTATATTCTAACACACTTTTTAACTTTGTTTTTAATCTTAAAAAATTAAAAAACCAAAACAGGAGGGCAATTTTTTCTGGAAAAATATTTTTGATAACTTTACAAATATACTCTAAATATTTTTAAAGGAATATATTAATATTAAAGACAAATATAATAAAGAGGGTATTTTTGAAAAGCCTTTTTAATAAACTTTAAAATGTCAATACATATTATAATGTTTATATTTATTGGTGCATCATGTATATTTCTGCAGCGATTGAAAATGTGTTTCCAGATTCATGTAGGAACAAATTTACCCTTTTGGTGTTTTTTTTTTTAAATTTTGTTTTGCGATTAAAGACAAAGAAGTTAAGGAGGTAGATAAGGTATAAAAATAAAACTTGCCATCCGATTAATAAATTAAAAACACTTGCTTTAAGAGAGAAGTAGGTATCATTAATTATTATTTTAGACAAAATGTAGATACAAAAATAATACTATATTAAGTTTTATAAATTCCATGTTGGAAAACCAGTCGCTAACAGGACATGCAAGTGCGAGTTGCCATAAGGCATTATAGAACAAGTATTTTATATCATTTTATCAATTTTGCACTTTTAAGAAAAGAAATATGCTATACAATTCTTGTAAATTTATATATGGGTAAATTTTTTCAATTTTTTATAAAACAATTTCTGAGGCTGCATGGATTTGACAAAATATTTTTCATAGAAAATTTAAAAATAAGGATCTTTGCAAATAGAATATTTTTACTTGTCTAGATAATTATCAGAAATATTAAATACGCTAACGGTGTCCAGTGAACAGATATTTATCATGGCATATTTGATATACAGGGTGGCGCATCGAAAACGAAACAGAGACATTTACTGGCAGCTCAGTTCTTTTTTGAAAAAGCGCTCAGATCCGTCGATTTTGGCAAATTGGCAAAAAATCACGTTAATACGTGCAGCTCCCTGGGCCCCCTAAAATCTTAAATGGAAATGGGGGTCGAGTGATACCTTATTTTAAAGGTCTTTCAATTCCCTTTATTATGATGTAAAACTAATGTACTTCAGTTAAGTAGTTTTGGAGACTTATTGATTTAAAGCTTAAAGTAGACTTTAATAGGTAGGTACCATTGCGATAAAGAAAAAGTAGTACAAGAATTAGTAGTCCCAGATAGAACTCTTGGTCTATAAGGATATCGAGAAGTGGATATCGTCGTCACTATGAAAACAATATAATTATGCCACCTAACTTTTTAGGCGTTACCATGAATTTGGTAATCTACTATATACGTGGCGAAATAAAAGTATTGTAATAAAGGTGCTTTAAAAAATTTACCTACCTTTTAAAAATGGGCAATTTTTCAAGTTTTTAAATAAAATAATAGAGTATGTATAACAACTATCGATTTATATATTGAATATAAAAAAAATCCAAAAACAACAAAAGCCAAAAGTGGAAAAACAGTAAAAATACAAAATTTTAACCAAAAGTAAACATTTCTAAATGCAACATCCTAAAATAATATATACTTAAAAGCAGCGGTTTAATATTTAGTCATTGTGCCGTTGTTTTCAATTACTTTTTGTAACCGACGCGGCATACTTAAGACTAAGCTTCTTGTATACTCTTGGGTTATATTATCCCATGCTGCGTTTATCCCCTGGCGCAGTTCTTCTTCATTTCTTGGATGAAAGTCATGTTTATACATGAACTTGGTCATTTCTCCCCAGACATTTTCTATGGGATTGAGGTCGGGGCTCTTCGAAGGCCATGGTAAAACTTGGATGTTATTTTGTCGAAAGTAATCTTTTACTATGCGGGCAGTATGAATGGGAGCATTATCTTGTTGGAAAATATAATTTTGATCACCGAATATGGCTTCAACCGATGGCACCATAACATTATTTAATATGTTGCAATATGTTCCTGCAGTTAGCCGCCCTTGCACAAATTGACAAACTCCTGGGCCTCTAGCACTAATCCAACCCCACACATTTACGGAAAAACGTCCACTTTGATTTGTCTTGTGCGTATATCTTTCATCATACCTTGTGTTTATGGGTCTATATACTCGGACTTTTCCATTGTTACAGGACTGGAACGTTTTCTCATCTGAAAAAACTACAGACTCCCACAGTTGGTTTTGGTATTCGTGAGCAAATTGTACTCGTCTTTGCTTATTTAGTTCTGTTAAATATATTTTGTTTGCAGAACACCTATTTTTGAGTTCAGATCCCCGAATTCTTCTTCGAGCTGTAATTGAAGATCCAGGAAAATGGGTTTCTTCTTTAGCCTTAATAGCGGTCCCGAATGGGTTGTCCCTTAAATAATTAATTAAAGTTGTATCTTCGTCATCGGTGGAAACTTTTGGGCGACCAGAACCTGGGTTTCTCACAATACTTCCATGTTCTCGAATTTTGGATTTAGCCAACAACACTGTTTTTTTGTTTATCCCTAATGCGCCTGCAATGTCCCTTATGGGAACCCCATCCCTTAATCGCGTAAATATGATCGATTTTTGCTCTGAAGTTAAAGGCATTTTTTAAAAATTACATGACACTGACACAATATTTCTGGTGACACTGAGTTATCAGTTTGAAAGAAAATATTTTATAATAGACCAGCAGATTAAATTATATTTTGTTGTACTACTTTTTTTTTATCGCAATGGTACATCAGATTAGTTTGTACTACTTTCAGAAGAAATTTGAGTAAAAGCATTTACTTAATAAGTAAATGCTTTTCTTCACTGCGCCCATGGTTTGTTTATCATTTTGGTGTTGAAAATAGCGATTGGAGCGTTTTTTCTGGCAAAAAAGGTTGTTTCTTGAAGAAAGATAAGAAGGGAATGTCTCGTACTTATTTTAAATAGGAATTTAGTACATAGTTTGCGATTGATTCGACCAAACTTTGTTGCTAAAATACCTTTTAACGCTTTATACATAAATTAACCATGGTATATTCCACGGCAGAAAGGGTTGTATTAATCGAAATATTTTTCGGAAATAATCAGTGCGCTAATAGAACAGCACAAATATTTAATGAGCGACATGAGAACAGTAACGTGCATCGAAAATATGTCCTAGAACTTGTAGCTAAATTTCGGGAAACTGGATCAGTCGCCAATAAAAAACACAACATTGAAAATCCCATAAGGAACGAAGCAATGGAAGTGGGGGTTTTAGGGCAAGTTTATGTAGATCCTACGTTAAGTACCCGCAAATTGGATACTGTATGTGGTGTTAGTCGACGTAGTATCCAACGGATTCTAAAGGCCCATAGTTTTCATCCGTATAAAATTCACCTTGTACAAGAACTTAATGAAGACGATTTTGATCGGCGATTACAATTTTGTGAAGATATGAGTGAACGAATTATAAACGATGAACATTTTCTATTCAACACTTGCTTTTCCGACGAATGTTCCTTTTTCTTAAATGGCGTAGTAAATCGTCATAACTGCCGATATTGGTCCGATTCTAATTCCAGAATTTATCGTGAGGTACGCACACAGCAGCCACAAAAATTAAATATTTGGGCTGGTATTTTTGGCGATCATTTAGTTGGTCCTTTTTTCTTACCTAGAAATTTGACGGGTGAAATGTATTTGGAATTACTGCAAGACGCCATAGATCCTGCATTAGCAGCCATAATTGAAAATCAGAATGATCGGCGGTACATTGCGAATAGGTTGATGTTTCAACAGGATGGTGCCCCACCACATTACCCATTCCGTGTTCGACAAGATATAGATCAGACGTTTCCAGGTCTATGGATTGGTAGAAGAGGTGCCATTAAAGGGCCCCCAAGATCGCCAGATTCCTTTGGATCTCTTTCTGTGGGGTCATTTAAAAAGCAAAATCTATGCTACTCAGAAGAGAATTGTGAATGAGTGCCTTCAAGTTACTACTCAAATATTGCAAAATGTGCGGCAACGGTTTGAGCAAAATCTTTATTACTGCATGGAGAGTCATGGTGGTCATTTCCAATATTTAGTTGGCTGACGGGTCAGTTCATTTTTCATTTTTACACTACTTTGCTGCCAAATGTATTGATCTCCACTAATGATGATGTATTAGAGTTTCATTTAAGCTTTAAATCAATAAATCTCCAAAACTACTGAACTGAAGTACATGAATTTTACATCAATATAAAGGGAATTGCAGGACCTTTCAAGTAAAGTGTCACTCGATCCCCCTTTCCATTTAAGATTTTAGGGGTGGTGCCATCCCCGCCCAGGGGGCTGCACGTGTTAACGTGATTTTTTGCCAATTTTGTGTCCCCCTCGTAAACAAAATCGACGGGTCTGAGCGTTTTCCAAAAAAGAACTGAGCTACCAGTAAATGACTCTGTTTCGTTTTCGATGCGCCACCCTGTATGTATGTCACATTGTATTAAATTGTGAAAGTATTGCCAATCACAAAAGAAAAATATGAATTTAAATGGTAAAAATCTGCTGTTTTTAAGTTTTTTAGGCATTAAGGATCCGAATAGAAAAGTATTATAAAATAAACGTTTTATAGGATCTAGTCCACGGCGGCAGAAAAGTTCAAAAGGCGGAAAGGGAACCTGCAAGGGCGTGGGTCGCAATTGCAGGCCTCAAACGCCTATTAGTGGGTTTTTGGACCGAAAATTGAATTAGAAAATCTTGCCTTATGAAACTTATTTTTCATCTTAATAATATACTATATTATCCGTGTTTCTTACCATATGTCTTGTCTTCACCCGTCAAAAAAGGATATTTTAATAGAGATCATAACATCAGCAGAATAAAATAGTTAATGAATATACCATTACTAACTTATAAAAAGAAAAAAAAGTGGTTTCATAAAAACTGTTTCTATTTTAATTTTATAACAGAGCTGTTTTGATATCGTTGTCAGTATCGTAATGGCTTTTCCGTTGTTTTTTTTTACAGTTGGTAATAATAGTATTTATCAAATGTTTTTGTTTTATTCTGTATGGCATAGCAAGATGTGACTAATAAAATCTCCTTTTTTAGTTTAATGTTTGGCTGCATAAGCACGGAAAATAAAATTATTTTGTTGACAGGAGAAGACTAGATATTTTGACAGTATTACCAACATGAAATAAAGGCATACAATTTTATAAAATTTCTATGGAATTAAAAAAAAATGCAAAATAGAGAAAATAGTATAAAGTATGCACATGTTTTATAAAGCTATTAGCGCATATTATGTCCGGTTAGAAAATTCCCCGCAACAAGGGAGCTTTATAAAACTTATAATTTAATATACTATATTACGATAATGATAAAACTATCGAAGAAGCTTTGATATTAACACGTTGAGTGCCATCGTCCAGTATACTGGACATACAAGTTCTTTATATATAGCCCTCGTCCAGGTAACTTGACGCAATTGAACAGCGGGTTTATATACTTCGATTTGTTTGCGGGTCACGGGAATTAATTAAATATGTTCAGTGCGGGCTATAGTCAAAAAATAAATCATAGGTTTAACGATTTTGACAGCAATATCGGGTCGGGCACAATATGGCAACGAGCAGTTTGTGTTGCCTATCTGGCACCGTTAAATTTCCTCTTTTAGTCAAGCAGTGGAGTCGCCATCCTTTATATTTTCATCCCGTATTTGGAAAAAACATGTCCAGAAATCGGTTCCAAATAATTCTAAAGAACCTTAGATTTGTATATCATGCTACGATCGACGAGAATGATAAGTAGTTTAAAACTCGGCCTATTTAAAAAAAAATACTGCGAAATGGTAAACGAGTTTTTAGTCCTGTTCGAAACTTATCGATTGATGAAGCCATGGATTGGTTGGAAAGGTAGATTATCATTTCGACAATACATATCAAATAAGAGCCATAAATATGGGAAAAAATTGTATGAACTGAAGACTGATGATGGGTTTGTTCTTGACGTGATTGTTTACACGGGAAAGGGAACATAAGTTTCAGTTAGATTCAACACACGCTGAAAGTGTGGATGAAAAATTATTTAGAAAAGGACACACAGTATACCTTGATAATTTTTACACCAGTGTTTCGTTGGCTGAATTTTTACATAGGAAAAAAACGGCGTTGGTAGGAACTCTGCTTGTAAATAGCAAGGGGAACCATAAAGAAACTATGAAAGCCAAGCTAAAGAAAGGTGAAGCAGTTTGGAAAAGAAAGGAACCAGTTTTACTTACTAACTGGAAGGACAAAAGGAATGTTAGGATGATAAGTACTGCCCACAAACATTCGATGGTCGAAAGTCAGGGAGAGAAAGCTAATAACAAGAAAATAAAACCTGCATGCGTTATCGCCTACAATAAACACAAGTCGGGAAATGACCGATCAGATCAGATGATGGCTTACTACTCTACCCCTGCTAAAACCATTGGATGGTACCGCAAAATATTTTTCCATTTGATAGATTTGTGTATGTGGAATGCCTGCTACATATATAATCTTCATCAAGAGAAAAGTATTAGACTTTTAAAATTTCGAGAAAAAGGGATTATGAAACTTATTAATGACGACAATGAGCCAAGCAATTTGCAAGTAGAAAATGAGGTCGAAACTAAAGCAAATTTCACTATCTAGAGCCGAATCCTCCCACAGAAAAAGAAAAATGGGCAATGAGACGATGCCGTCAGTGTACAACAACAAAAGCTCAAAAGAAAACTAGATATTCCTGTTCAGTTCGTCTAGAAAAACCAGGTCTATGTGTTTGTCCCTGTTTCAAGGATTGGCATGCAAAATCTACTTGAGCGTCTAATATGTAGTATTTAAGCCAAACATGTATTCCATTTTTATTTTCAATAAAGCTTAAGAATAAATCATTATTTTTGTAGTTTAAAGAAGAATATTTATATGTCCAGTTAACTGAACAGCGGGACATATAGGGTAAAAGTATGTTCATAGCCCATTGTCCAGTTTACTGGACATCTACTGACGACCATGAAAATGGTCAAGGTTAGTTTACAATACCATTTGCATGCATTTATCGTTCAAAAAAATTCATATAACCCAAACGTTGGAGTTGGTTTCTCAGTCGTTAATTTAATCCCACCATGGCACTCAACGTGTTAAACCTAAATAGAGAAATTTGTTATAATCCAAATCTTCAAATCTAAATTATAATTTTTCTGTTTTTTCTTTTTTTTTCCCTCTTTAAATTTCTGAACATTCAAAATGAAAACTTGAGAGTACTGTCCTGCGCATAATATTGAATTGGCAAACGTCATTGTGTGGTTATTTCCCACTTTGAATGTTTGTCTAAAATAATAAATACTAAATAATGGTAATTTCCTTCATTCAAGACATTTTCAAGTTTCCTTAATTTACCAAGACTTTTTATATTTTGGTCAACACATATTCTCCATAAGCAGAATTTTTATAAAGAATAACTTTTCGATCTAAAATCAATACTATAGGTTTTTTCCTATTGTCAGGCTGTCCGGAAATGATAAGCAAAAAACTTAATACTACCTAACATAACGACATGTTCTCGAATCTCAAAAATACCAAAATTAGAAGGTGTGAAAATTTATTTTTTAAAATCAATCTTTTAGTGCTTCCAGGTTAATTTAGCTTCCTAATGTTTTTATGTATCTTTCTTTGTTTGTTTCCAAGGAATGCTTTGCTTTTATAGAAAATGAGCTGCAGTTAATCAATATTCATGTATGACGAGGAAGACGATTTTCTTGAAAACGATTTCTTAATGGCCCTGCTTTGAGAGCCATCAAGTAAAATTGATTTAAGATTGAGACCCTGCAATTCCATTTAGGTGTGAGTTTCAAAATACATAAATTTGTGCTTGCCTTCCAAGTTTTTTGCTTCTAGTTTCCGGATATCCTGTGTGGCATTTTACTTTTAAAATTTCCTTCAAACCTAAGTCCTGTACTATTTAATGTTAGGGCAACTATTAATACTTATTTTAAGTCATTCGTCATAAAGAAGCTCTAAAATCCACACTTTTGTTTGTTTTTAAAAAACACTTTCAAAAATAAAAATTATCATCTTAAAACGAAAAAATAGGTTTTTACCACTACGACCTTTTGTAATACTTTAGAACGTCTGGTTTTTAAACCAACAACTATTTTTTTTCTTATCATCATAGTTAAGTAGAAAGTTGAAGGCTGGAATCAAAAAAAAGTTATTTTCAATCTCCAAGTTGAAGGGAAAATATAGTACGGATTAATCGAGATTCAAAAATGTTGCCCAAGACAATTTTCAAAATACTAAAATATATATATTTCCTGATTAATGTGCTTTTTTTTAATTATTTTACTGCTAGTCGTACAAAAAATATTTTCTTAAAATCAGTGGTGTGAGGGTTAATTGAGGTCGAGGTAAATTATGTCCTTTTTTTATTACAAAAGGATTCTGCTAAAAGAAAATTAAAATAATACCTACTTATTCATATTTTAAAAGAATTTGGGCAAATATAATTATTTGACTCCAGCCAATTAACCTTTATTGAGAAAAGTAATAATTATTATATCCTTAAAAATACTGACTTATACAATATATACACAGTGACTCAAAATTCGTATAACAATCATAATCACTTGAGATTTTTGCCTTCAGCAAAGAATTTACAACCTTTAGGACTATGCTACATCGTGTTACTACTGGTTTCTTTCTGTTTACGATATGATAACATCACAAAGGACCGCTTAAAGCGAACATATGCCTCCAAGACTAAATAAGGTAGTCAAAAAAAGATGCAGTGTTCAAACACTTAACTCAAGCTTACCGTTAATAATAATTCTTATATTTAATATTGTTCTCTCTTTCGCTCTCTAACGCATTCTATTCTCTGGTCTCCTGCCATATTACAAGGAATGTCTATTTTCTTTTTTGTTAACAGTACGTTGAATAGTTAAGACTTTATAAAAATGTATTAGAGCAATATCTGTAATTTCTGTAGTACTTTCTAACATTGCATCCATATTTTTGACCCCTGTGTATAACTATAAATAACCCTTTTTACAAAATAGGAATGTATTTAAAACTATTTACACATATTTACTAGACAACTGCTTGGCTAGTTCAGTATACTTTAAAAATTTCGAGTGCGGACTTTCTTCGAACCCCCCAGCACTCGGTGGACTTTTCGGCGCAGACGCTGAGCTACTGGCACCAGAAAGCACAGTGGTCCCCTTCAAGGGAACCCCTATATTATTACTACTACTGCTGCCCGCCCCCGACGTAGACTTCAATGTCATTGGATCAGGAATAACACCATCTTTTACAAAATGCATCTTGGACAAATGGTGTCTGTATGCACCTTTTGAAATAAATGGAGTGTCGCAGAAAGCGCACTTCATTATAGAGTCAGGAGTCATGACCGCATCGTTACAAGCCCAACTAAAAGCTAAAATAGCTCCCGGAGTGGAAGTCGCAGGATTAGAAGTAGTACTCGGTATATTTGCTGACGTAACAGTAGCAGGATGAGTCCTGTTATTAGTATGAGTTTCAGTCTTATCGCACAGTTTCTGCAAAGCAGCTAAAGGATGGCTAGAACCTTTCTTGTTTCCTGTAGCCGCTGAATTATCGCTAGAATTATTGGCACCAGATAAATTATCAAACATTGAGCTTAAAGCTCCCAAACTTCCCCCCGCACTCTTCCTGTCACTTGTGGTACTTCGTGGAGTGCCAGACCTGTCACTACTTGCCGGACTGCTGGTTGAGTTTCGACACGGGCTGGTTGGCTGAGGTTGTTCGGTAGTGCTGGCCTGAGGCGAGGACGTGTGACTCGGTCGCTTCTCTTCCTCTTCTTTAGATACGTCGCCGTTGCTGTGGAAACTTTGCCTTTCATCTTCGTCTGTTTCATCTACCTTCTCTTTCTTTACGTTGACGGTGTCAGGAGTGGAGCGATTTTCTCTAGATGATCTTTGATCACCATCATCGATCTCCTTTTTTACAACGACTTGTTTCTCGGCTCGTTCTCCATCATTTCCACCACAAGATTTATCAGGATATGGGCTTTTCTCACGTTTAATATCCGGCGTGGACCTAGGAGTGCTGCTTAAAGGCACACCAGGTGGGTCCATCTTCCTTTCAGGAGTTAACGAATCCACTCGACTGCTGCCTCGCTCCGACATTGAACTTGATTCACTTCCACTTCTTTCTCGACGGTTATAATTACTTTGCTGCTGGTGGTAGCTTCTTAAAAAATTCATTGTTTGCGCATCTACTAACGGTTTGGTATAGTCTACACTTTCATCAATGCCTAGTCGTTTAAGTATGCTTGATCCCATTGGAGTCTGCGTCTGTCCGTGTCCTTGATATCCAGGACTCTGTCTGGATCTAGAATCAAAACTCTTTTCAATAAGTTTTTCAATTGCGTTTAGTACAGATGGACTTGAACCATTATTTGTTTCTGAAGGAGGATTTGATTCTTTGTTGCTTAGATCGGACACTGATGGTGATCTTTGATTTGGAGATGGAGACTTATCAGAAGGTGTTTTCATTTTGTTTCTTTCTGGACTTTCTGGTGGCAAAATATTGTTGGACATTAAGGCGCTTTTAAGAAAATTTCTTTGATTTGTCGTCATACCACCAACACACTGCCTAATATGGTCTACAAACATAGAAGTATCGATTTTGTTGCCGCATTTTTCACAAGTAATTCTTCCTGCACCAGTTGGATCACGTAATTTGTCTAGAATACTTGGCGTATCGCCATTTTTAAAGTCGTGCTGTGCCCTTTCCAATTCTAAAAGCTTTCTTACTGGAAGAGACTTCTTTCTTTTTTCTCTGGTTTGTCTTCGCCGTCCACCGCTCTCAGTAATGGATCGCATAATGTGTTCTTTGTAGTGTGAATTTTTTACCATATGATTACTCAGTTCCTTAAGAGAACTAAAAGCTTGATCGCACACTTTACACGTTAAAACTGCGCTTACATGACTGCTGGTACCACCTGGGGGAGTCTGGTTGCTTGAGCTGCTGCCACCGCCGCCTTTAGGATCATCTGTAGATCGCCACGAAATAATTTGTTCTTGTGAAATAATATTGGTGTAGTGCTGCGTTTGCTGCATGTGACTCGTCATTTCAGCTAATGATCTAAAGCTCTGCCCGCACCACATACACTTTAAAATTTGTCGTGTTTGCTCGGCTCCTTTCCCTAGCCATACATCTTGACCTCTGACAAGTTTTCTTGGCAATGGCATGGTTTCTTTGATTAGCATATTCAGATCGGACTGGTTAGGTTTGTTTGAGTTTGTTGAAGAGGTACTTGTATTAGTTGTTGAAGGCGAAGTCATTTGAGATTGCAAAGGCAAATTATTTGATTGCATTGGAGGGACGGGTACGTTTACACCACAATGTTTAGCTTCTTTCATGTGGATTGTTAAGGCTGCAAGACTCGCGAAACTTTGCTTGCACCACACGCATTTTAGCACGTCTTTGGCTTGTTCTGCTCCTTTGTTTAACCAATGGCTTTGCCATGCACTGTGTCTATTGCTTGTTGAGTTTCCTGGAACCGCACTGGCCATTGTTCTAAAGAGATCTTCACCACCAAGTTTGCTGAGCTCACTCATTTTTTCTAAAGCTTTTGTAGCCTCGCTGGGAACTGAAGTGGTATGTTTAAGTTTACCGTTCCAAAGTTCTGCAGATGCATGTTTTGGAGATAAACCTGCAGCTGCAACAGCTGCAGCAAAGTAAGGTAGGTGCTGAGCACCAAGACCTGGAGGCCATTGAGGTATGGTAGGCTTAAACTCCATCTTGGGCTTTCTCTGAGGAGGCTGCTGAAGAGGTTCATCGGATGTTCTTTTCCTACTGCTCACAGATAAGTCCAAAGGTGTACTACCAGATTCTCCACTAGGCGGTGTTTCGGGTTTGCTTAAATTTACTGCATCACTATCACTGTCTTCCCCTTTAATTTTTCTACTAAAATCCAAAATTCCTTCTGCATTTGGTGAAAAGTCATTGGAATGATGTCCCAACATTCCTGAAGGACTGGTAGGGGAACATCTCATTGGCGAGACCGACGCTCTCGTAAAACTAGTCGGTAGGGGTGAAGTCATCATAAATCTGTGTGACTGAACCGCCGCTGCAGCTGCTGCATTGAGATAAGCAGCCATCGCAGCACTTTGCGGAGGCAGTAACCCAGGTGGGATAGAAGGAGGAAGCGCCACTCCAACAGGACTTAACGTTGCTCCCAGGGGAACACTTTGTAGTAACGCAGCACGCTCAGCAAACATTCTTTCGGCTTCTGCCGAAGTACAGTGAGAAAAAAGTTGAGATTCGGAGGAGTCTCTGGAGTTACATCTTGAAGTTGGTTCTCTGAAACAAAAATAAACCTTATTAATTATAGATGTAGCTTACATTAAATAATAATCCTGTAACTTATATATCAAATTTATGAAATAATAAAAAGATAACTAACTTACCTTAGTAATGTCGAATCCTCATTAATACTTCTTGGACTAGTGGGTGAAGGAACATCTCCAGGGGGTGGGGATTCAGCTTCTTCTTCAGGAGGTGTAGGTGATGTAGAAGTGGGTGTCATAGATCCCGCCTCCTCTTCACCTTCAAGTTTGTCATCTCCTTCTTCAGGTGAGCCTTCTTCTCCTCCTTCCCCTGTAACAAGAGTAAAATATTAGTATGATATCTACTATTAAAAACATTTTAATTGGTCATAAATGTGGATTTTTATAGCGGTCGTAAACCTAACTTCAATATTTCAAGAACGAGTATTTGAGGTGTATACAGCTCTAAAAGTAGCCGACATCTTTGGCATGACCTTCCACAATTATTAAGTTTCAATTTAATATGAATTTATTTTATGAGACTAATTATTTTTAATTACTTATTAGATTAAAATGTAATAAATGTGCAAATTGTGCACTGTTAGAGATCAGTTATTTAAATACGTATTATTTAATTAGTACTGAAAGTACCTAACTGCTGAGTAGCCTCTAATAGTTTTATGTACATACATATTTTTAATTACGATCACTATTGGGTTAAACTACACAAAGTTTTCAATGCAGAGATTTTTTTTTACTTTAAATATTTAGAACAGCACAATAACATCTAGCAATTCAAAATATATTTCAATATTTTATAAGATGTTTTTCTCAAGAATAAAGCATCATAAAAGCGCATATTAAACGTATATCTCTAAACCGTACCTCAGACACTAATAGACGCGAATAAATAAACGCGTTAAAAAGAAAACTACAATAAATTTCGCGTTTTCTCATCTGTATTTTATCAAAGATGGAAGCAGCCGTGTTTCACGTTGAAATATGGAAGGTTACATCCTGCTTTTTAACGTGTATCTCGGGTTTTATTTCGAATTACCTGCATTAGAAGGCCTCTGAATATTCCGAAGTAATTGAAAAAAACGTAGACTTGTTTCGTCATTCATTAATAACAGTATTTATTGGTTAAAAATGCAATTTAATTTAGTTTATATTAATTTATTGTAGAGTGAACACTGACTGCTTTTTAAATTCTAGGGAGTGTAGGTATATATCTAAAAATCCAATGTTATGCTCATACTAATTCTATTAAGCAACATTTCAGTTACGTTAAAATGCCACTTTATTTGCCATTCAACTTATATTACATACGCATTTTAACACTGAGTAATATATCCATACGTATTAGCGATTAAGCTCAAGTTACATGGATGTATGGTATTCGTTACACGGCAGCATTGCTTATGTCATATCTCATCTATTTCGTGTCACTTGCAATGAAACTTCTGTGCTAATTTGTAAGCAAATAATAAAAACTAAGACTTTCCTGGAGTATATATAAAAAAAAACTTAATGGTCAAAAGTTACCAACGTATTTATTGCATGTAATGTATGATAAAAGCTCATAAGAATTGTGGCTGGCTACTGTCGACTAAGTGAGAAGTCCCAGAGTCGAGTCGTCCTAAATTTATGAGAGCAAAACTACTGTTTAGTAAGCTGCCCAACTATGTAAGGCAGCTTCTCCCAGAGCCTTTTTAAGTAGCAACCCACAGCATCTTAACTAAAAATGTACTTTTCAATGTTATAGAGGACCACGTATACGCGTAATACATATAGTGTGATTTGCTTAACAATGGTTTTAATAGTGTAAACCTATAAATGCCTTTATTACAATTTTAGGATGTCGATGTAGGTTGTAAGTTTTTAAAATTTGTTTATATCTTAGTACTTAGTACTTTATTTCAATATTCATTGTAACGCATATGAATATACATAATGTATCTATGTATACATTGGTTCATGAATGGGGTTTTACATTACGGCTACTTTTTAGGTATTTTCGCATAAAAGAAACTATTGCTGTTTTTTTTTTTTTAATTTGTAAAGGCACAGCATTGCACGATAAATCCTTTATTGCGCTCTGGGAGCGGTGCGTGTGCGCAGGAAACGGTTCCCGTTGGTCTTGAATCTTTGGAGATTATACTCGTTGGGGAACACGACCTCAGGGAGGTCGTTCCAGAGTAATGACGTTCTCTAGATAAAAGAATCTTGAAACAGTGTCGTTCGAGGGACACTAAGCTGAACCACGTACTGGTAGGCTGCAGAGGTTCGTCGTGTATTTCTATTTCTACCATGCACCACTCTGGGTGGTATCAAGCGTACAACCTCGGTTGAACACTTGCCATGAAAATATTCGTAAAATAGGCTCAAGTCGCCAACCCGCCTTCGATGTTCAAGGCTTTCCAGGTTGTTTGTCAGGTTAGTTCAGGTTATGTTTAGGAGCAGAGCCCCAAATATGCGAACAGTACTCCAGCGATGGTCGAATTGGGGATTTATAGAGCATCAAAAGTTGTTGGGGTGAATAGAGGTTCTTAGTTCGGAAAAGTACTCCAAGCTTCTGCGAGGCTGCCTTAGCAATGGCCGCAACGTCCAAATTTACGCCCAATACATGAAATGATAAAGCCAAGGGAATCGAGTGTCCCGCCATAACTATATCCGGTTCTTCAACATTAACTTTTTTGGAAAAAAACTGCCGCCAGGGTTTTTTTAGCGTTAAATTCTACTTGGTCACTGTCAACCCAAGACAGAATTTCTTCCAGGTCTTTGTTGAGATGTGAGACCTCTTGCTGCCTATAGAGATGTGCATTGGCAGCTGATGTCCGAGCATCCAAAGTAAAAGATGAAATAAGTGTGCTGTCATCAGCGAAGCTATATATAGGATTTTTAGTTTTTTCCAAAAGATCGTGAATGTATAGTAAGAAGAGGGTGAGCGACAATGTAGAACCTTGAGGGACTCCGGCGTTGATGTTAAATGTGTCTGAAAGAAATCCGTCCACCGTCACTCGCAGAGAACGGTCTTTAAGAAAGCTCGACAGCCATGAACAAAATTGAACCGGCATTCCGTATGCTCTCACTTTAGTTAGGAGCCCCTCATGCCATACTCGGTCAAAAGCCTTGGAAATGTCCAGTGCTACCGCCCAGGACTCCCCATGATGTTCTATTGCGTTGTTCCAAAGGTGAGTAGCATAAGCGAGAAGGTCTCCTGTTGATCTAGACTTACGGAATCCATACTGGCGGTCACTAATAATGTTGAAGCCTTCCAGTGTGTTATGATCTGTATCTATGTAATAACATGAATAAAGGATCTGTCTACCTATCTATCTCTTTTAGACAGGGCTTCGCCCTGGCCTCACATAGATACTGTAACATAACTTATTTTGATATGTCTTTATATTCTTCCACTATTGACCACCCTTACAATATTACACTTCGTGCACGTCTTAACCAAACACAAAAAATGTAATTGAAAAAATAGTCCATACTTTCAGTTGAGTCACAGTAATGTAAATAAAACAATGCAGTCTTAGAATGAAAATAACGTAGTCTTTTAATTGCGAAATTTACGGTACTTTTACTTTAGGTTTAAAAGAATAGTAACCTATGTTACCGAGCACGCGTCCCCAAAATATCACTTACTTTAACATTAGAAAATAACTTTGTCTGACACATATATCAGATCAAAACACATGCTACTATTGTTTTAGCCACGTGGAGCATCTGCTTATGTTGAAGTCTAACAGAATCCTGAATTATTTTTGTCGCTATAGTGCCCTGGTCCGAGAACAACTAACGAGAAGCGACCGTTGAAGCATTCAAAAATGACGTTGCCCTTTGTCGGTTAAAACATCACAGAACATAAGTCACATATTCTCGAAGCCGCAAACCTATTGCAAAGCTACCGATTAACGGTTTATATTAAATTTTAACTTGTTTGATTTAGAAAGAGACTTGAAATTTTCGTAAAAGTGAGTTTAGTATTATTTAGTTTAGAATATAGCACGTTGTTATGTTTACAGGAGACTTGATGTTTTCCGAGAAATAGAATACTACGGGATAAAACACTAGTTTATTACTTTGCTTATTAGAAGACGTATTTCCCAAACCTATCTATAATGTACAAAGTGGGAAAGCAATTGCAATTCATTTAGATGTAAGGTTCAGACAAACAGGGACTAAGGCAGAGCGCCCACCAGAGATGTGCACTACAAGTGAAGGGATATGAGGTGCGCATGAGGTTGGAGGTTGGTATAAAGTGCAGCGTACCATGTTTTTATATTCAATGACGCACACAGAAGCCGCGCGAAAGAAGTGAGTCGCCTCACTGTGCAGTGCCGCACGACATGCTGGCTGAAATGTTCTATTTTCAGTTGACGCGTGCCGAATTATAGATTTTCAGGTTATATCTTGCAGTGTTCCGTATTGACGGCCATTAACATTTCCAAAACGGTTTACCCCTGGACAATTATTTTAGTGTTAACAATTTTAATAAAAATGCGTGATGATTAACAATTTAATATTAAATTCGGGCAGCATGTAGAATCATGACGATGACTTTTGACAATAACATTAACCTTTGCTTCTCCACGCACTGCATGCAATTCGTACACTGTTTTGATATGCGTGTACTTCAAGCACACATGAAGTGCGTTTCAGGTGTGCTTCACGGACACTTCACCTAAAGCAATGCACTGCTCTGGTGGGCGCTCTCCATAACCTATATAGTATGTCCCATAAATTTAAAAATAAAAACCCAATTTCTCTCTACATTGGTAAACAAAATAAATTACTTTAATTAATATGCATTTATCCAGTGAGACGCAAATTTCTTCAAATGTTCATCATAAGAGGTTCAATTTTTCTTCTTCTTAAAGTCTTACGTCTTTTCAGCTGTCAAGCCTTCATCGTACATTTTATTTCAATATTGCAGAATGCCCAGTTTGCACACAAAATTTTGGTCTAATGCGTTTAAATTTCATCTATAGGGTACTAACTTCCTGTCAGTTTGGCTATCACTCATCCAAAAAAACTGGTCACGCTGTCTTCTGACTTCTACATAGGTAATATTTTCTGTAGTTTTTCCAATGCATTGAACTGTGTGAAACATCAAGTACTGCTGCAGAAGCTTCGGCACTACAACATTTGAACTGTGTGAAACAACAAGTACTGCTGCAGAAGCTTCAGCACTACGACATTCGTAATACAATACATGGATGGTTTTCATCGTATGTCTCAGTGGGATCGTAGGTTGTGTTAATTAATGGAAAATGCTCGAGAGTTTGGGGTACCTCGCGTTGGGCTCAATCTTGTTTTTATTGCATATAAACGACCCAAGAAATATAAATATTCGTGACCAGTTTACACTAATCGCGGATAACACCACTCTTTTGTGGCATTGAAACACAGGTGAATTTTTGAAAAATGTCAAATCAAGATCTTCAAAAAATCATAACTTAACGCAACTCTAACTCTCTTTATTTACATGTAAAACTAGCGAATATTTTAACTTTTGGTTTTAACTGTAATGATCTTGTCTTGGCTAACAAACAAATTGAAAATAAAGCAATCATTAAATCTCTTGAACTATTTATAGAATCTAAACTTAAATTTGAAAAACCTGTCTTTGAATTAAATAAGAAATTAGCATCGAGTTGTTTTGCTATTAGAGTGGTGTCGCAGGAGCTCGGTTGTTTAGGTGGCGAAACTGGTATGTCACTCATTGTTTGAATGTTTGAATTCCATATGAGATATGGTGTTGCATCTTGATCATTCTGTAATCAACATATTGTAAATTATGTCATCATTATCCAGGCAGGAGCGCTTAGGTATAAGAGTGGGGCAAAACATCGAGATCATTGTAAGCCATTGTTTAGAAAGTAGGCGGTATAACGATAAAAGTATCTTACAAGACTTGTCTCTTTCATTAGAGATCATCATGCTGAAGACAAAATTATATTTTTCTCCGACTTGGTTTTTTGCCCTAATGCTGGATAAACACAAAATTGGCTTAAGCAGCAGGACATACATTATGTTTCACAAACTGATAACCCCCCCACAAATTGGCCCCAGGGACGCACTATTAAAGATTTTTGGGCGCTTTGGTCGATGAAGGGTGTACAGCTGAAAATTTGATTTGAGAAACTGATGCTGAAACCGCAGGGTTACGATGAACGTCGAAGAAATTGGTACCTCACACATTATTGAGCGCGTTTAACAAGCTAACAGATATCAAAAAAGCGCTGATTTTGATTACCTGCAGCAGTTGAAAATAATTATTGGCGAATCCAATTGCCAATTGAGGTGTTGCACTTTTATGATGTTTCATAGTTTGACGCTGTTTAAATGTTTATTTTGGCGTCTTCTAGAACAGGGGTCTTCAAACTATGGCCCGCGGGCCAAATCCGGCCCGCCAGTATCATCAATCCGGCTTGCGCTAATGGCTTATTGTTGTTTTGTTGTTGTGATAAGTTGAATAAAAAAAATAATGATAATAACTTGGTTTTATTTACTTGCTAGGTACCGCTTATTGAGAAGTATAATACGCAGAAAATTTTACTTAAGCATAATACTAACAAATAATTTTAATAAATCCAACTAACATTATAAACATTATAACATATAAAATACTAATGAGATTTATGTAATTGTGATTTTCCACTGACAGTAGTTTGTAGTTGTGGACCAATTTTACTTGTACCAATTATTAAAAGAGATTTAAGATGCTCATCGATTAACTTACATGTAAACATTTTTTACGTACTTCATTTTGGAGATTGGAGAATGTTTTCTCACATAAGTAAGTAGTACCAGAAACAGAAAACGGCCCACGAGCAAATTTATGTAAATTATCAAATTGTGCCAGTGGAAGACTTATATAAAATTCCAACAAAAATGAGTTTTGATATTTGTCTAAACATCTAAAATTTTTTACGTACTTCATTTTGGAGATTGGAGAATGTTTTCTCACATAAGTAAGTAGTACCAGAAACAGAAAACGGCCCACGAGCAAATTTATGTAAATTATCAAATTGTGCCAGTGGAAGACTTATATAAAATTCCAACAAAAATGAGTTTTGATATTTGTTAGGATGCTTTTTATTCAAAAAAATTCCGACAACTGCTCAAAGTTCAATGTTATTTTTACCACACATGCTTTTGCCTACATCGGTTGTAATAGATTTCAAGTTCTTCCACCGAAGGTTCTTTTTATTAATGGTATTTTCAACTCCCTTAAAAATATCTTCACCAGTCGTGCCGTAAATACTATCAATATCAAGGAGTTCTTCAGAATCTAGAATCTAGAACATAACTAATTCCTGATTAGGTTCATTTGGAAATTTCTGATTAATTTACCAGTTCAGCTCCTCCTATCAGCTGCGTAGGTTCGTTAAAAGCGCCCATTATTAACACCTAACCTGAATGTAAAATCCTTATTTTTTCTACATGCAAACTTTCATATTTGTACCTATGTAACAGTCATGCCGAGTAGCATACGGGTTTTTTGATATGCCTAAAGCGCCATTTTTCAAAATTCCAGTTTAATTTACTATATTACTGCTCTAAATCCCTCAATAAAAAGAAAAAAAATGGACTAGGCTATTTTAGATAAACTGTGGCATAACTTTGACTTGGAGGTGGACCTTATATGACAAAAAAGTAGTAAGGCCTTGTTGTTCAAAAATAATTTCGATAATTAAACAGATTTGTCTGCAAAATCAACGAATTTCAAGGACACGAGCTGCCACTGCTATGCACGTTTAAACATAAGTTTCTTTTTTCGAACTTCTCATAATAAACTGGACCGCATTAATAACGATTAATACACTACGAAGTGCAGAAGTACTAAATCATTCAACTAGTGACATCTGCAGTTCGCCTTGAGCTATCACGTTTTTCAACGTCGTCGTCGACGCCATTCCTTTCGACTACGTATACCAGGTGTTGCCCGTTCTTGGCAATAATTGATGGGTCAACTTATTTGCTGTTTGCATTTCTTTGCCTGGAAGGTGTCTTGGCATTTACCATCATTATTAATATTTTTATCTATTGCAATATACAAGGTCGGTTTGTCTTAAAACCACGAGATCCTGAAATACGTGTGCAATGTTTGACGACAGACTCCTGACGTCAAAATAGGTCGATCTAAGCCGACTTAGTTATATCCGAAATTGTCTCGTTTGGCCGGTAAAGGGCGAGAAAAATTTGCAAAAATATTGGTTTTTCTTAAATTATTCTAAAAACCTGCTAATCGGTTTTAATGATTTTTAGTACGTAGACTAATGCTATAAAATGACGTTTTTTAGTAGTATAGTCACCGGCTGTAAATAAGTGGAAGTGTTATAAAAGTGATATAATACGTCAACATTTCTCCTGATTTTTTATATCAACGGCGTTATGACAAGCCAGACATTTTTGTCGAGTGACTGGATGTATTTGGAAGCTATTTTACCTCTTCAATATTTTTCGTTGGATGAGCTGTTTTGCCAGAAAAAAATATTTACAATTACCTGCATACATCAATTATTAACATTAGCAATAAAATTAAAATCAAATTACCTGTCACAATAATTTTTTTAGTGATCTTGTTGCTATGACATTTAATAATTTGACAATTATTGACAAATTGTCACCAGTCTATGAAACTAACTAAAGTATACTATCAACATTCTTGAACCACAAGTTCATTTTACCATTAAACATGGAAAATTATACGAACCCTGAGAAGGTTGACATGCTTCTGGTATACGGGTTTTGTCAAGGAAATGGGCGTCAGAGTGTTAGGATTTACATGGAGAGATTTCCTAACCGCCGAATACCAAAACATTTGCCAATATCGAGCGTCATCTTCGGGAAACGGGCAGCTTTGAGAAAAAATTTGAAGGCAGGGGTCATATGCGAACAACTCGAACTGTGGAAACAGAAGAGAACATTTTGGAAATAAGGAGTTCACATTTTTCTACAATTGAGCATGGTTCAGTGAAGTTTCTTTGTGCCCCTTTTTTACTTTTTCTTCATAATGGCCTACACCTTTACTTAATAACTTCATTGACCAATGCCCTTTGTCTGGTAAACTTTTAAATTTTTACATTATTTAAAAACCGGTACCAGTTTATTAATATGTCATTTTCATAACCTTCACACTTTACCATGTCAAATCACATTTCCCGCCAGCAATTGTGATTGCATGAGGTTTCTTTCAGCTGAATTTCCAATTTTTCCTCTAAATAGCTCAAAGCTAACATAATAACCTCACTGACAATCACATTGGCCCAATAACCTTTATTACCTGGTTCTCTTACTTCAACGAAGGATGTGAACTTTCAAAATACTAAATTTTCTTTCTCCCCGGTTCAATTTTTAATATTTTTCTACCTTCAACGTCATTAATTTATATAATTTTATATTGTTAACCTTTTTCACCTTGAACCAGAGTCTAGATTCAGTCTCAAAGACTTATCATTTTTGAACTTCGTATTTTCTAAACTGAACCACCAAGATCAATTGCTGTATCCCTGAAGATGGACATTTAAGTATCGAAAACATGTTGGATAACGATCTTAATTAATAATACAATGTGTAGGTAGACTGAAGTCGTTTTATTTGATTTTGGAAAGAGTTGCAGAAGAACCAAGTACCAGTACCCGTCGCTTAGAACGTGAGTTACATGTTCCTAAAACGATTGTCAATGAGGTTTTAAAAGAACAGTTGTTACATCCATATCACGTGCAAAAAGTCCAGGAACTTTTACCGACTGATCCCCCCATGCGGCTTACATGTTGTCAATTTATTAGAAACAAAAGAACCCATGACCCAAATTTTTGTAGAAAAATATTGTTTACTGACGACGCGTGCTTTACAAGATCTGGAGTAACCAATCTGCACAACGAACATACTTATTCTGATGAAAATCCACATGTCATTAAAGTTGCACATCATCAGCATCATTTTAAATTAAATATTTGGGCAGGTATTATTGATCGCTACAAAAAAATCTTAAATCTCTCCATGTAAACCCTAACACTCTGACGCCCACTTCCTCGACAAAACCCGTATACCAGTAGCATGTCAACCTTCTCAGAGTTCGTATAGTTTTCCATGTTTAATGGTAAAATGAACTTGTAATTCAAGAATGTTGATCGTATACTTTAGTCAATTTCATAGACTGGTGACAATTTGTTAATAATTGTCAAATTATTAAATGCCATAGCAACAAGGTCACTAAAAAAATTATTGTTGCAGGTAATTTGATTTTAGCTCATCCAACGAAAAATATTGAAGAGGTAAAATAGATTCCAAATTCATCCAGTCACTCCACAAAAATATCTGGGTTGTCATAACGCCGTTGATATAAAGAATCAGGAGAAATGTTAACGTATTATATCACTTTTATAACACTTCCACTTATATACAGCCGGTGACTATACTACTAGAAAACGTCATTTTATAGTATTAGTCTACATACTAAAAATCATTAAAATCGATTAGCAGGTTTTCACGTAATTTAGGAAAACCAATATTTTTACAAATTTTTGACGCCCTTTACTGGCTAAACGAGACAATTTTGGATATAACTAAGTCTTAGATCGGGCTATTTTGACATCAGGAATCTGCCGTCAAACGTTTTATATGTATTTTCCGGACACCCTGTATACTTTAATATACAGGGTCTTACTTAATGTTATGTTCTTATGGTAATGGGTAATTCCTGAACCAATTTAAGTATAAAAAGTGATATAAATAATGAATATAGACTTAAACAATATGTGGTTCCGACAAGACGGTGCGACATGTCATACAGCAAGAGAAATAATGGATTTATTGCATATACAGTTTGAAGTAATTGGCCGCCTAGATCATGCGACTTGACGCTCCTGGATTTTTTTTGTGGAGTTATGTTAAAAGCTAGCAGGATATGTAAACAATCTCTAAACACTGCAAGAATTAAAAGAGGAACTTGGCCGCATAATTCAAGAAATAACACCAGAAATGTGCTCAGCTGCCTTGAATAATTTTTATAAAAGGGTCGTGTCTTGCCAGACCAGTCGCGGTGGTCATTTGTTAGATATTGGGTTTCACGTATAATCGTAATCAATCATAGGTATTACTTATTGAATTGAAAAGTTCAACTTCTTGTTATTAAGCTTTTGCTTTTATTTAATAACAACATCCCCAAACTCTTATTGGAATACCCCCTATACAGAGTGGCAAAAAAGTCGCGCATAATGCTTGCAACTTATGAATTACCTCGTATACGAAAAAGTGACCTTTATGAAAGTTGTTCAGTAAATTATTTCCCACATTTTCAACTGCCTGAATTTTTTCTGTCGTTTCTGGTTTGGTTGCCATAGAGACTAGAGACCAACTTACTTTTTTTAAATGGAACACCCTGCATATGATTGCATATTTGGATTCTACTGGGAAAACTCTCAATTTTTTGTATTTCGAATATTTACCTATCTGCAAGCGTTTCCGAGATAATGACAGCTTAAAAATAAAAAACTTCCTAATTATAATTATTTCTCCCTAATACCCCACCAGTTGAGTCAAGGTGATTACATGACAGCGACCTAAGAGGTATCAATTTTGAGTTCCTGCTTAATTTCCTGTGGTCTGATTTTTAATTTGTTTACACTATGGTTCA
This sequence comes from Polydrusus tereticollis, assembly GCA_963920685.1. Lineage (NCBI taxonomy): Eukaryota > Metazoa > Arthropoda > Insecta > Coleoptera > Curculionidae > Polydrusus > Polydrusus tereticollis. Next base: position 114,061,811 of record OY987328.1, read on the forward strand.
TCTGAATGAGAAACAACGAGTTGAAAGTTTAATAATGGGCGGTTACGAAAATATGAAGAGATCGCAAGATCAGGTTTGTCAACTTTTCAATGAATTATATATCCAAATAGGCCTCCAATAAATCAGTCAACGGTGTGTTGAGTGGTAAAGAAATTTCGAAAAACAGGCAGTGTTAAGGAAACCGCTAGATCAGATCGACCTAAAACTGCAACCGGGGGAGACAAAGCTTATAGATATTATAGATATTATCCAACACAATCATCCAGGCCAATGGCAATGGATTTTAATGTGTCTCATCAGTCAGTGAAAAATTTGTTTAAGCAGAAGTTGCATTCCTACAAAATAAAGTTAGTGCACGAGTTAGACAAGGACGATTTTTTTAGAAGAGCTGAATTTTGTGAGCTGATAATGGAAAGATGCAATAACGATAATAACTTCGCAACAAGTATCATTTTTTCGGATGCAGCTACTTTCCATTTAAATGGAATTGTTAATAGACATAATTATCGTTATTGGTCTGCTGAGAATACTCACCAGGAAGGTCCGAAAACTTTTTTTTTGGCAGACATTGTTGGTAGACATATTGTGGAACCTTTTTTCATAGATGGTAATTTGAACGGCGAAAAATATCTGGACCTCCTCAGGAATCACAAAATTCCTTCTTGCAGAATGGCTTTCCAGCAAGACGGAGCATCTGCGCATTATGCGGCAAACGTTAGAGAATGCATAAGTGAATAATTACCAGGACGTTGGATAGGCAGAAGAGGTGCTATTGACTGGCCAGCGCGATCCCCGGACTTAACCCCGCTTGACTTCTTTTTGTGGGGACACTTAAAAAACAAACTCTACGTTAACCGTCCAAATGACTTAGAATCTTTAAAAATCAGAATTACTACTGAAATTTGGGCCCTTCCATAGGACTTCCTTTTAAATGTTGTAGATGGCTTCAGGGATCAACTGGCGCTCTGCTTAGCAGAAAATGGTGTCATTGTGAACACCTGATCCACTGAAAAGGTTTCGCTTGTTTATAATTCCGATGTTAAGTTATTCAATTTTCTAGGGTATTTAATTTGTTATTATAAAGTTTGTTACATTTTTAAATGATTAAAAATTTGAAATACAAAACATTTAGAGTTTCCCCAGTAGAATCCAAATAGGCAATCATATGCAGGGTGTTCCATTTAAAAAAAGTAGGTTGATGTTTTTGGCAACCAAACCAGAAATGACAGAAAAAACTCATGCAGATAGAAGTGTGGGGAATAATTTACTGAACAACTTTCATACAGGTCCCTTTTTCGTAAAAAGTTACAGGCATTATGCGGGACTTTTTTGCCATTCTGTATATGTTTTTAACAACAACACACTTTCTCGATCGGACTACAAAATAGGTACCTGATAAATGTATCCCTTTGTGATGCCTGGGCGTATTTTAAAAGTTAATTGTAGACTGAAAAAGTGAAGTATAAAAATAATTATTATGGAAAGATTTATAATAACGCCGCTACTATTGCATTGGTCTCTGCTAGCTTAAGCTAAAGATTTCTGATGATAAAAATATTCTGTTTTTAATAACGAGCAAGATCACAAACATTAAAAATCCAATTTTTGTTGAATTACACTTATCAAGATCCTACCCACAATATGATATAATTTTGAAATTCCTCGTACTGTTACTTTGGCATTTTTAAAACTTACTTTGTTTAAAAAGCAAAGGTTAAGCTAATATGTCAACTTTCCATCAGGACTTAATAAAATTTAATTCAATCACATAAAATCAAGAATAAAAAATTAAGAAACGTAAAGTAACAGCTGGGAGATGTGACCAAAATGACAAGCATCTGTTTTTATGGTCTTTTAAGTGGTATATTATGTGTATTTCTGCATATATTATAATTGTCTAAATAGTAGGCATGAGCTGGTTAGATAAATTAATATTAATTGACCAGTAAGTATCTCGATACATTTTTTTGTACAATAATATTTGGTTTTTTATAAAGTGCTTTCTCAATTTTATTTCATTGTCGATTCCCCATTTTACATTCTTTGAATTAGCTGGTCCTTTTCAACAAAACGTTTCAAGACAAACGTTTTTAGATTAGTTTCGTTCCTATTGCCACATCCTTTTGATTTATTGCGCAACTTTTAAACAAGCCCGTGACAAAACAAGTCATAATAAACATCAATTTCCTCAAAACTGTCATTGCTCGAAACAATGCAAATTTACTTGGGTTTCTATCTATCTCCTTTCTCATCAATTTTTCGTTTTAAACGTCATTACAGTGGTTATATTAAAATCCATTAGCGTAGGCGTCAAGTAGATATACTTAAAATTATACAACAATTAACTATTTAGAATATGCCTGTACTGAAGTAAATAAGCAAATATTGCCTACAGGGTGTCTCAGAATTAGTGGGCCGTCGAATTTATATAGATCACGTGAAAATATCATCGTTAGTTTATATCATTTTTTTCCTACTATTTCTAGCCAACTCCTCTTTCTAAAATACCATTGCAAAACTATACAATTATCTATGTTTAATGCACATTATTTCCGTTTCCACTACACTGAGAGCTTTTAAGTGTTCTCGCCTTTAGTATAAATAATCTATCTGTTGGAAAATTGCGTATAGCAAAGTTTACATTATACCGTTTATATTTTGACTGCCAAAAAACCCTAATTTTCCCCCTGACCATAAAATGTATGGGTACTAACGTTGAACCCTTATTAATGAGTTTAGATGAAGATAGTGATAGTGACACAGAACTAGAGAGTAACTTAGAGTGAAGTAGAATTCAGTTGCCAAAATTGATTATTGTAAAACTTTCTAAGTACATACATTGTACTGCATTTAAATCTTAAACTTAATTTTAATATTGTATTAGTATGTAGTCTACATCGTAACATTGTAAATTTTAGTCATGATAGTTTGTAAAAATCTTTTTCATATACGTATATAAATCTGTAGGGAAAAGGGGAAAGAAAGTCAAAAAGTCTTTCTCCACTAATTTAATAGTGAGCTATTAAAGGCTCTTAACTGTGTTCGTCTCCCTATTTTAGTCTTTAAGGGTATATAAAATATAAGATCTGTTTTTTTAATAATTTTATTTTAAATCAAATTCTATTGTTTTCCCTACATAATGGGACGAACATAACGCAAGTTGACGGGACCTTAGGTCTCCAATAACTAATTTTACAAATGAAATTTCAACATTGTAATTTCTCATAAAACAAATCACAAATAAAATCTTTCTCTAACAAGACCTAGAATGTTCAAAAGATCCTTTTTATATATCCTGACTTATGATTTTCAAATAACGAATATCTTTCCTTTTTAAATTCAACCACAAATTGACAGTGTCTTTTCAAAAACTTTGAATTAAATATAACATTCCACTTTCATTTACAATTTTAGTATGCTGATTACATTCAATTTTTAATATCTTGTCAAAATATTTTTAAATAAAAAAAGCTCTATCAACGTAATTTTTCACCAACAATTTTCTCTATACTACTAATAATAACTGCAGCACTACTTTGGTCTCCTGAAGATGAAGGTTACTACCTTCGAAACATGTAGAGACAATTTAATTTTAAAATTGAGCCTTTAATAGCTCACTATTAAATTAGTGGAGAAAGACTTTTTGACTTTCTTTCCCCTTTTCCCCATATTTCAACTCCACTTCGAGAATGGACTATTTCTTTAAATTAAAATAAATCTGTATTTCAGTATTTTATTAATTTGTATTGTACTTATCGTGTCTAAAAATATTATTATTACAATAATTGATCTTCACTTTTATTTAGTTTAAAATGTCTCTTTAATTCAAAATAAAAATGAATCCCTGACCCTGCACCCATGTATGGCATTAAATATGAATTTTTCTAGAATATATCAAGAAATTGGGAGAATGAATTGTTACTTTCCTACGCCCATGAAAATATATAAACCAAAGAAACCCAAGAGAAATTTAAATACACTAGAACGAAGACGACTTCTTTATCAAGTAATCAAGAAACTTTATAATGAAGCGACTGAGACAATGTCAAGATGAGACAATGAATCAAATTTTCATTCGCTTGTCAATCAACAGCCTAGTAATTCTGGAAAGTAAACGAATGTTTGATTTGTCTAATTGATAAAAGGGTAATTTAAAATATCTAGGGAAAGCTTAAGCAAATTAGTAAAATGTTATAGGTAGAGTGCACACTACTGTACAGGGTAATCCAACGAATGCTTGCCTATACCATTAATTAATTAAAACAAAAAGACAAAGTAGTAAAGAAACAACGGAGGCACCCCCAGATACTTTTCTTGATTTTAAAGGGGAAATTATTAAAGTATTTTCAGAATACACACCAAAAAATATAACAATATCTTAATGTTTTTGCGATTAGAAATGAATGTAATACCATACCTGCAAAGCCTCTCTTATTGGTTATAACCTTATGCAGTATAATACACCACTTATCACTTCACCAATGTAATCTGAACTAAAATATTTTGGTAAAATATAATAAAAATGCATCTTGGTCCCCACCAAAACATATAATGCACTTTAAAGAAGGGGAAGTGACTAAAGTAAAAATAAAGGCACCTTTAGTGTAAACATGGTATACGGTAAACGTTGAAGATAAACAATAAAAATGGTACAAAGGAAAACCGCAGATTCTTTATGAAAATAATGTTGGTAAAGTTCACAATATTGGAGACACAGGGTGTCAAAATCTATAGGTATTTTTTGATTTGTTTAAATATCGAAGCAAACGTTTGAAAAGATCATAGATTCTTGATTCCTTAGTGTATGCTTTTATAAAAATATTACTGCTATATCCATCAAATTCCATATTATCTTGCAAAGAACTAACACCTGCAATCGAAAGAATGATCTTATTTTGTAAAACACTATATTATTTGACAAGTTAAACTTGTATGAGATTCGAGGAATGGGCTTGAGATGGATCAGACCATACCTACCGGAAAAGTACCATGGAAATAGAACTAGGAATGCAACAGGAAAGTATATTGGGGCCTCTACTATTGATCATCTACCCAAAAAACATTTAACGTTAAATTTAACTTTATTCGGCCTATGAACGGGTCAAATATTTTAAATGACCTATTATATATAGGGATAATTTACCTACATTTGTTTACCTATTGCCCAATGTTGGGAAAGAAACTAAAGTAATTTGAAGGTCGAAAATAGGTTGATAGGGTTTTTCTGTCCAATAAGTTAAAACGAAGTGAAATAAATATAGACCTATTTTACGTTTAAATGTGGAAAGTGAGACCAACCTTTTGACCTGAATATAACCTAAATAGGAGCAATAAGAGTAAATAAGACACTAGACAAAAATACGGAGAAAACATATTATATCTGGCGTTAGAAAGAAAAGACAACAACTTATGCCAACATTTCCAACAGGACAAAATAAATTATAAAATGGAGTTCGACTTAAGTAGATATTTGGAATGGCCGCTTATTATAACTTTAACAATAGAGTGATATAATTAAGTTTTATCATTTTTCTGGACCGAAACTTGGATGCGAAAGAAATATGTTTGTGAATTATGGTGATGATACTTCAAAAAACAAAACGCGCCCTTTAAATATGCGTTTTTTTATGTATTATTACGATAATTTTAAATATTTTTACCATTAACCTAAAAACAGAATGTCTTCTTTATAAACATTATATGTACCTAAAGTTTTAAAAAAACTTTCGTTGACTCACCTTATGTAATTCTTAAAATTTTAATTATTGTTTTTTTATTGTTGTTGATAAACGGGAAAACTAATAATTATTAAATATGGCCGTTTTTATATTTTTAACCTTAAAGTTATTTTTCCCTTTATTATTAACTTTGAGAACATGTTTTCCTGGTCCGAGGTTAAATTGGCAATCATTTATCGAATTTAAAGTTAAATCGTCCCTAAATAAGACGTTTCTAGTTATCAGTCAAAGTTAAATTTAGAGCAATTTGTAGGATCCGCGCTACCCAATACCAGAACCGATCTATTCGTTTTATATCTCGAGTAGTGTAGTATCGTCCGGAGTAGTCTGGACCATTGCAGCCTTTGTCTGATATGAACCTGATGCGTTTTCACTGTCTGTCTCTCTCTAATAATATTTTGATCGTTAAACGGTTTGATTCCGTTTTAACATTACAACTGGCACCGCGGATTTTGTTTTGGCATTGCAAATGTTACCCCGCTACGCCCTTTAAGGTTAGAAGGAAAATACACACACAACTGAAAACATAAACAAATGTCGTTAAAGATATAGGTATAAAGGGAACATGTAACTTGTAACTTAAAGGTAATTTGTAATATGTAATCTACGACCTCAATCAGGACAACTTTTCTAACAGGTCAATTGTACAAGCAGCCTTTGAGGTTAATCAGAAAGTTATGAAGTAGCTCAATTTTTAACCACAAAAGGTCTATATCTTTGGAAACAATTTATATGGCAAAAATATCCAAAATATTACTTGTTTCTAAAACTACATGATCAGTAAATTATTAGACTTTTTTAGGCAATAATTAGGTAATGTTTACCTAGCGTAATAGCCAAAAAATTCCTTAATTATGAATTCATATATTAAGTAACAATTAACTAAATTATGACTGATCATATTCCTTATTAGGATTAAATATTTTTAATGTCTCAAAGAGGTAATTTATTTGTAATTTTTAACTAGGTAAATTAAACTAAAAGTATATTTCCCTATAACAAATTATTTAAGTTGTAGATATCCAAATTTTGACTAAGGTTTTAGAGTTCGAATCTTTTGGGACTTTTAAGAAAACATCTAAGGCAAAAATAAGCAAATATTTGCCAATTTAGGATTATTTTCCTTTAGTTCTGGTCTACATTACCTAATATGTTTGTTGGGTATGTAAATAATATAACAGAACTCCTTTCTATCGAAAATAACTAGGTACCTATACATTAACAAATTATGCGGATGATTCCAATTTTCTTATAGTGGCTCCAAGTCTGCCAAGTCTTAATATAGGAACTGAACGGATAATGATGGGAGCAGTTGAGTGGTTTGCCAAAAAATAAGCTTGTGTTAACTACATCAAAAACAAATTCTATACTATTTAAAACCACGAGGTCTACATTGGAAGAAATAGAACATATCGTTGTAAATAATGGTCAATTAAAACTGCCAAAGACACAATTTTTGGGAATGGGCTTGGATAGTACTCTATCATGAGACCATCATGTAGAATATTTTTGGTAAACTGAATAGGGTATGTTACACTTTACGCATTTTAGGTAGATATCTGGATAGGCAAACATGTAAAATGGTCTACTATGCAAATTTCACATTAGATACGAAAATGTAGGGACATTGAACGATTGTTTATATGTCAAAAAAGAGCAGCAAGAACAATATTTGGTCTCAATTTCAGAGAAAGTTGCAGAGGTAAAGTTAAAGATAACATCTTCTAACTGTCCCTGCAGTTTACATACAGCAATGTGTTTTATTATTTTTTAAAAATAGAGTCTTGTTTAGATACAGTGAATCACAAAATAAATATCCAACAAGAACGACGAACTATACCTTCCCTAAAGATAAGTTGATATTGTACAAAAGTGGTGCTTATTACAACTGTATTAAACTAAACAATAGTTTTCCAAGATACATCAAAACTTGTGACAACATTAAAAAAGTAAAATATAACGCATTTAAATTACTAAACGACATTGAACCGTATAATATCAAAGAGAATTTTGTAAAAATCTTAAATTTGTAGCGTAAACGTTGCTAATAATATCTGACACTATTTCATTTTATGTTGCATAATGTAATTCTAAAATAAAGAGTGTTTATTATTATTACATACTGTTTTCAAAAGTAATTTGTAATTCATTATTGGCATTTTTCCGCAAAGTCAATTAGCCTCTACATGTAGGCAACTCCAATTCTATTGTCGTTAATTAACTCCAAAGGACATCATTCAATAAAAATAAATTTGTACTGTTCACTGTACAGGGTTTTTTCGTATATTTTGCCACCCACCTGCAGGGATTTGTAAAGAAGATAGAAAAAAATAATAAATACAAACACAATAAACAGCAAAAGAATACTACTTGTCAAGTGGTAATGATAATATGACATATAAATATGTATATGTGAGAACTTCGTTTTCTAACCCCTTACTGAGACCTTATACAATAAGAATTAATCAAATTATGCTAAAATAGCTATTCAGAATGAATCTTTATTTCCAATGATAGGATGCTACACTGCTGCTACATGTAGACCGGTTTCTGGCTAGAGAACAAAGTTCTTAACATAGGATATACATTTACTTTGATTTTCAACACGTTTTCTTCTCACACGTCTCTTATTTTATACGAACATCTTTATGAACAATCTCAAAAAAGTTGTAAGTAAACATTATGATTATTAATCACAACAATTTTCCTAATTTCAATTCATATAAATTTATAGTCTCCCTGAGGATAGAAATGAAATAAATGATTTCCGAAAGCTTGGAATAACATTAAGGAGTATTCTTTCATTTGCTGCACTCCCCAATATTCGCTAGTCTATATAGGTACATTTATATGTCATATTAGTAAATACAAACATTTAATATTTTTTCTTAAATGGTTTGATTTTGTTTAGAGAAATTTAAAAACGTCGTAACTGTCAAAAGTTGCTAGGTGGTCTGTTTTTTTAAATGAAACACTTTGTATATTATTAGGTATTTGGAAATATCTTTTTTTTCCTGATTTAAAATATGTATAATATACTTTTATTATGTCTTGTTCGGCCATTTTGAAAATACAAGGATTTCAATTTTCTAATATTGATTGCTAAAACCTATGTTGTAACAATAAAAGAAAGAATGCGTAAAGAGATCATATTTCTGAATAGGGATTAACCACATTTTATTCAAAAAGCCACTCGCAGTAAATTTAGGAGAAATATTCGCAAATGTATACTAAATCAAGGAGACTATGTCGAAAAATTAAATTAATCAAAAACATTTTTTTCTACTATGCTAACTTGAGAAATCACCATTATTTACTTCATTTCTCTAATGAGAAGTAAGATTTCTCTACCTAGGGAAATAACGATAATAAATACTTAATCAATAACTAATGAAAAACTTTCTGTGATTCTGTGTAATGAGGTTAAGTTACACACGATTTTAGCATTCTTACTAATCGCTTCTTTAACATGTTATTGGTTTTAAGCCTTGACTAACCATTTTAAATGTAGGAATTCCGGAAAATAGTATAAAATTTTTAATAACATATTAATTTTCATCCTAATTTAGAAGATATATCAAAATTAAACTGTCATATTCAAAAATGTCAACACGAGTAACATGACCATAAATTTGACAGAATATAAAATCGTCTTTTGTTATCGGTAACAATCTCTCATATGGTTGCCAAATTTGTCTCTTTTATCGGTATAGTGCATCTCGCGCCTCTGTATATAAAATCACTCGCTATATACCTAATAGCTCACTTCTCAATCTAGGTATATATTATCTAATGTAGGTACTATTTAAACTAAAATATTTTATAAAAAAAAATAATTTTTTTACATCAATATTGGGTTTAATTCATTCCACCGTCATTTATGAACAAATTTCATTTACAAAATTAAATTAAATATTACAGATACCTAAGTATGACAGTTTTTATACCACGAAAACTGTCAAAAAATTACGGGGATTTTAAACTTCTCAAATGAAAGAGTTGGCTATGAAAAACAGTTTGTATTTGGCAAAGATTAAATTTAGGATAGACGTCATGATGTCAGAAAATTCGAGTTTTAATTTAATTTTTGTTGTAATATTACATAGTGTTCGACTTATATAATAATAGTAATATAATATCCCCTCCCACTGCCCCTTGCTACGCCTAAATACATGTTTTTCAATTTTATTGTAATATCTACATAATATTATGAAACAACTATATATGGTTAAAAAGTAATAAATAATCCGTCACATAAAAAGTACAGTAAGTGCATTAAATTCCTTGAAATGCTGTTCCGCATTTTATTATAATATAATAATATGATTAGTGCAATCAAATGCATTGTAATAAACCCGAAGAGCAAAGTTAGTATGCATCTATATTTCAATATACTACTACAAAATAATACTTAACGATAATCAAAGTGCTTACAAACTCACTATCTATAAACATACGAACAGGGAAACGAGAAAACACAAAAAGTTTTGCAGTAGCCAACAGCGAGTGTGTATATAAACATATCTAGAACAAATCAGCTTTGCCCGATAAAAAACGCAGCGTGCAGGCCGGATTCCTGCCATCCGGCAGAAGCACAGCCGCATCGAAAGGCGGAGTGAATCCTGCAACATCTGACCAATGACTCGACGAAGCGACTCAGCATGTAGATACAACTGCTTAACTATACTAATTACTTTGATTTATGTTCGTATTGTTCATTGTTGCAACGAGAACGCCCTCTTTCGGAGCCAGTTGGAAGGAGGAATTTAGAGAAGGGATGAACGGGAACAGGAATTTAAGATTTTGTATTGATATTTCCAGATTTAATGGGCAAAAATAGTCCGATGAAAAGGTTTTCAATAATTATGGATCTGGTGCCAATGACAGTAATAAATCTGTAACTTACCAATTTGTGGAAAGGTTCAATAGTGTCTCATTAAAAGCGCTTAAAGACTTCCAAAACATCTCTTGATACTAACAAAAAATTCTAGAAGACACCTAGGTACATTATGAAAACCCAAAACCTCGATCAAATTTAGCAATGTGTAAAGTGAAAATTCTAAGCAAAATCTTTAATGTTGACATATCATGTACCTATCAAGTAAAAAGTCTAATACCTACATTTGGATCTAAACAGTACATACTTCTCAAAACAATATTTTAATAATTAAAGAGACCAACAATACAAATAGGCACTAGGTGTGTAAATTTAAATTTTATTCCTCTTATTTATGTTGTTAATCGAAAAACTACGTAAGTTTTTTCCCAGGAATTTTTGTATGACTATTTTTTTGATGACAATCTAGACTTTAAAACAAAGAAAGCTCGACAGCCTATAGTACCATATCCATTAATTGACATCAGATTATGCAGGTGGAACTGGCAATAATAAATTAAATGGCAGAAGGACAATAATTAATATGCAACAGGGTCGGCAACCACCCACACACATGTATGTCAATCGTGTAGCAGCAATCCATCCATTGCAGGATTGCAGACACCGGCACGTAGTGTCTGACGACCCGATGGTTAGGCGCCTGAGAATGCAATTAAGGACTGTCTTTTTCGCATTCTAATGTGGCATTACTGTTTCGTAACGCCTATACCAGGCCGATAATCACAGTAACTACACTCTAAAAAATGACATTAAAGTTTAAAGAAATATAAAAAATTCAGAATAATGATAATAATAATAAGAGTGTAAGACTTCTAAAAATACACTGAAAGGACTAAATGGCTATAGGTATACAGGTTGTGCTGTGACGCATTAATAATAATATGTATATATGTACTATATATTATACGAATTATATGGCTAATTTTAAGCAAAAATTACTCTATTCGCTTTTCCCGCATTCCTAACGATTCTTGAAATATCCGGGTTTCAAGTTTCCAGGACCGAATGGAAGAGGTCACTAATTCCCTGAATGAACAGTATCCAAATAGATGGACAGGTCGTGGTGGTCCCATTGCTTGGCCACCGCGACCTCCGGATCTCAACACACTTTTTTTGTGTCGTATATCGCTTAAAATATTTCCAAGAACAAGAATCATTCCAAAACATACTCAGTATAAATACGAAGACAGAATATGACTAACATGAGCCGAAGTAACAGAAATAGTTTAAAATACAGCAAAAGAAAATAAGTTAGCTGAGACAGAAGGAAGAATAACCTCCTTAAAATGAACCTGGGCTACGCCCACTGTGACAATAGCCGATGGACATATTATAAGGTTATCAAGTAAAGGCCATGAAAAAAATTCCTTTAGAAATGAAGAGCGCCCTCTAACAAGACAGTGTGACGATTTGAGATGCATCTATCCAACTGAAAGCATGCACCACAGAAAACATAAACTATCGAAGCAAACAAGGAAGAGCTGGTTGGTGATAATGATAATAACGATCAGCTTAAAATAAGGAGATATGAAGAAAAGTCTTGCAGCACTATTATCAGTAATGCACTATTTATAATAATTGTAAACCTTAGCTCACCTCTAATCGCCATTTTCTTTCACCCATTAAAGCAATTAATTACAACTGAATAAAAAAAGATTCTAAGTTACTCAATACCTCGAATGCGAGCAATATCAGATGGCAGTTAATGAATGTGTGAGAGAGAGACTGCGTCGATTTTGATCTTTCGCCAATTTATAGAATCGTCTGCCAGATTGTTGTTCATGGCCTCGAGTCGCTTCTGACTCAAGTTCTTCGTGTAACCGGCCTCTAACATGAACAATTTGTTGATAGCATCATTGAAGAACGAGCGCGAGTGGTTTCTTTGTGAGATTTTTGTTGCGGTGGCAATAGCTCACGTGTAGATCGATTAAAGATGTATTCACGAAGATATAATGAAGAAAAATATTGTCTTTAGTGTGTGAGATTTGTTACATTAAATATCATTATTAAACGCTTAACTTAGGGAAGATCAGATTGCTTCTAGTTATTTTATCAACTCGAAACTTTAAGTAGTTTTAAAGAAATTCGTTAGCCTCATATCGGCATATTAATATAACATCCACAAACAATTTGTTTATCATTTAAGAAGAAGCGACAGTACTTTTTTGTGATATTTATTGCACGAGCAATAGCTAGTCCCTTATCTCGTCTAATTGTGATATAAGTGATTAATGAACTAATTAAGTTAAGTTAGTTAAGAAATAAATCAGTGGATACTGTATATGGGACTGCCTGTTTGTATCCTAAATAAATAAATAAATAAATAAATAAATAAATAAATAAATAAATAAATAAATAAATAAATAAATAAATAAATAGATAAATAAATACAGGGTAGGGTGTTCGATATAAATCTACCTTTCATAAATATGAATCATGGTATTTATTAATTATTGTTTGTACAACAATGCCCACCATTAACTTACTTATAAAGGAAAGACTATGAAAATATCACATGTTTTAGCCGCAATAAATAAGAAAATTAAATTTACATTATCCTATGATTAATTGTCATTTCCTGATTTATTTCATAAAGAATGATTGCAATAATTCAAAAGAAACAAACCTATATATATACAATTACAATGTGATTGGTGAAGGAAATAATAAATCGAATTCTTATCGCATAATAATCGGTATGTCGTGGAATGAGTTACAAAGGCTTGCTGGAGTGCTATAAATTGAGACGTAGTACTTAAGTGTGTTAATGATAATGTGGAAATGGTGATGGTGAGGTGTCATTATATCTAGTCCAACAGCAAGCAGCACTAGGTGCAAGGTTTTAATTTTTCGGCTAACTGAACTTTTCAAAATATTAGTACTAACCTATGAACATCGCTATCAAGAGCTAGTCCTGGTCAAAGCCTCGTAACACCATGTACTTCCAATTTTATTTCACCATGTACCTACGTACTTTCAGCAGTAGTCAACTTTTATGAAAAGCTTGAATACTCTAAAGTGAACCGTTTTTGGGAATTGAATTGATTGGATTATTAAAATGTGCCGTTATGTAGTTTTGAAACACTGCACCCTAAATTGGACCGGCAGTCATGCTGTAAATTGAACCGGTCCAATTTAAGATTCTCATTGAGGTTTTTATTTTTATAGAATGTTAAAGCTTGGTAGATATGGACAATGGACCATACAAGACTTAAGTAGTGCTGTTGTGGCTTTTCGTAATGGTGACTATTAAAGTGCCTAAAGCCACACTAAAAAGACACCTTGAAAACCAAAATAAACGTACAAATAACGCAGAAAAAAGCATGGGCAGGTTTGCTGTATTTAGCAAACAACTTGAAGATGAATTGGCAATGCATATTTTGGCTTTTGAAGAACGAATGTTTGGAATTACCATAACAGATATTCGCAAGTTAGCATTTGAATTGGCAACAAAAAATAAATTGTCGCATTATTTCAATACCAAGAAGCGTATGGCAGGCAAAAAATGCCACTATGGGTTTATGTCAAGACATAAAGAAATATCCTTAAGGCAGCAGGAAAAAACATCAGTGGCAAGGGCTAGAGGATTTAGCAAACAAAGAGTTGATGCATTTGTTGAGCTTTTAAAAAAAAATTCTGACGAAAATCAGTTTACTGCTACTCATATATTCAACGTCGATGAAACCGGTTGCTCAACCGTACAAAGAAAGTGTCAAAAAGTGTTATCAAAAAAGGGAAAACACCATATTGGAAGTATTTCGAGTAGAGGGTAAATACTACTGGAGCGCGTTCACATTCATTACCTCGAGTAGGGGAAAGGTAGAGGAGAGGTTACCCTGGAGCACGGATATAGGCCCTGGAGTAATTGTAGCACTTTGATTGTAAACGATTGAAGGTAACTATTTAGCCCTATCTAGTTTTGTGTTTATAGAACTTTTTTGTAAACCTAATAGTTATAAAGAATGATACCATTGTCGTCGCCATTGTAGTTTCATTAGCAAGAAAATGATTTTCGTATTTAAATGTTTTTCCTCCCCATTCACTGTTACATCTAACCGACAACAATGAATATGAACCTCCAAGAAGAATTTTAAATTATATTGAATACATCATTCCAGGCCTTATCTTTATATATTAAAAAGAGTTCTCTGCATTCGGTTCCAACTTCTTGAAAATACTTAATTCCAATATTCCAAATGTAGAAAGTACCTCTATATTTTCGTCGTTCGCGCGATCATTGGTATAAACACCATTTTTCCATCTAAGAAGGTATTCCTAAGTATTCTATGAATTTGTTAGTAGTAGGTATATTCTGAAGGTAAAGGTACATAACTTGACTAATTGAGACAAAGAGCAACTTCACGAGCCCTTCGCAATAAAATATTTTAAACTTTAAATCACAGTTAAAAGTTTATTTTGTAATAAGTGACTATAAAGACTGCAAAAATGTTTACTTATAGAGATACTCTGAGATACACTTAACTTTGATATTAGCAGCACTTTATTATCTTCTATTATAAAGTCTCCACTCAGATCTGTTTGAGTATAGAAGTTTTGAGGCATAATAACAGCTTCCAATATTTTTCACACCTAAATATACTTATAATTAGTACAAAGCAATAGCTGATAGCTCTTATTGTTTTTGAAGAGAGTAACCAAACGACAAGCACTTAGGAATAATGGACAATCCGAATATGAATTTCGTATATTATCGTTTGTATTCACAAAATTTGTATTATAGCATTTATAACATTTGGGAATCACAAAACAAGTCAAAACTCTTAATGCGCATGCTTGGGTAACTTCTCACGAGCTCAAAAGCGAGGGACACTTGGAGTAACCCTTGGGCAACTTTAGGCAAATATGAACGTACCGGGGAATGTCACCTTGCAAATGTGAACGGCTGCGGAACGCAAAAGTGTTATGCTTCCCTTCCCTAATGTGTGAATGTGAACGCGCTCCTGTGGTTTGTTGTACAAGTGCTGCAGGACAGTTTATACCTCCAATGATTATTTTCAAAAGAAGACGTTTTTAAGAAGCTCTTTCAACTGGCGCTCCTCCTGGCAGCATTTTTACTATTAGCGACACTGGATATATAAACAGTGACCTTTTTGTCACATGGTTGAACCATTTTATTAAAACAATTAAGCCAACTCGTGAAAACCCCGTTTTATTATGGATGGTCACAGCATCCACAATAAGAACCTTCAAGCCTTCCAAATTGCTAGAGATAATGGGATTAAGTTATTACAGTTACCAAGTCACACTACGCACCGTCTTCAACCCTTAGATGTCGGGTTTTTCAGACTCTTACAAAATTTTTATGGACAGTGCATAGAAAAATGGCTAAGAAGTAACGTGGGTCGTACATTATCGATGTTTGAAGTTTCTGGTTTAATTGGTGAAGCTTATGGTCTTGCCGCTACTGTAAGGAATGCCCAAAATGCATTTCGTGCTTCAGGTATTTGGCCAATCGATCCAAATATATTTAAAGAAACTGATTTTGCCGCTTCGATGTTACTAAGTAGTCCCTTAGACGATAATATAGAACCCCAACCAAAAGAATCCTCTTCCGGAGACGATATCCCTTTGGCTCAAATTATTTCAGAAAATAAGATCGTGGCATCAACTTCTTTCACCGTTTCAGTTAACGATATTTCACCGTTACTAACAAAAACAATAAAATCTTCAAAAGTGTCTCGTACTCAAGATGCCATAGAACTGACCAGTTCACCATACACAATAGAATTGGAAGCAAAATCTAAAATATTGAAAGCAAAATTTTTAAGAAAAATTTAAAATTATCAGAAACTGCAAGTTCAGAAAAGGCAGTAGAACCGGTTACATCTAAATCTGACAACTGGTATTGTGAAATATGCGAAACTGGATTGGTTGAAGAAATTATTCAGTGCCTCAGATGTAGTAAAGTTTGGTCTCACACAATATGTGCTAATGTTTCACCTAAATCTAAAATATATTATTGTTCAAACTGTAAAAATTAAACACACTTACATTACTTACATACTTACTTCATTCAGTTTTTTTTTCTTTAATACATTTTTTGAAGTCGGTCCAATTTAGGACACAGGCGTTCCAAATAAGGATACTGGTATCCTAAATTGAACTTTTGCAATAATTTAAATTTTTGTAAAAATAAAATATTAGAAAGTACTATTCATCTTTTACTTTTAGGGGTTTTAAATAAAAACAACTCGTATTAAATTAATTTTATACAAAAGTCCCACATAATATTATGTATTAATACGCAAAAAAAAAAGAATGGAAAAATGGTTCAAATAAGGCAACCTTACTCTATGTAACCAGATCAGTCTTTGCGTAAATATGCTCAAATTTTAAAGAGTATATCGGCTAAAACAGGAAAATTTCAGTGAAATACGACGGTCTAGATATTATTTGAACGATTGTTTCATAAACCTTACATAAAGCAGTCATTAGGTAATAATGTTTTTACATAGATAGCCTGCAGTATTAATTGAAATAGTTACTTGAAGTAACTTTGCAAGGTCAATATCAAGGTACTTATTAAAAATCATTATAAATTGACATATTTAAAAAAAAATTACAGAACATGAACGGGTCTGTGGGGACGTTTTAGCACTAAAAACCCAAGACCTTTTACCAGTATTATCACAGCTAATTGGTTGCAATGGAAGAAACGGTGAAATTGACAGGTGTAGGAAATAATCAAAAATAAAAATTGTCATCTAAAACCAATAAAATTACTTTGTCACATTCATTTTTCCTTAAAATTGTGTAAATCTCGATCTCCTACTATAATATGTTTACTTCCAATACAAATTCCTTCTCATATGTTAACACAGTAACACTGATAATCTTGCTGATACCATTAAAGTTTATAAAATCCTCTTAATTATTGAGTTTAGTCAAGCATTGTTATATTAACATTAGAAAATTGTCTAAACCCAATACTAGCAGGTATGTGTCCATTATGAATCGTAGCTTGCTTATGGCAAACTTCACTTTGCTGCTTTAATTCACTAAAAAAAAACCTAAAATATGTCTTCAAAATTATCTCATCAAGAATTGACAACAAAATGTCAATCAACATGAAAGAATCGGTATTTACTGCACTACTGCGATACAGGGAATTTTACACACTAGTGCCGTAAAGTGGTACTTTCCATACTAATTAGATTGAAGATAAATGAAACCGTAGTATCCTTACGGTTGTAGATAAGAGGATTACAAGGCTGTAAAATTAAAAATTAAGTAACAAAATTAACAACTAACCAAAAAGCGTAGATATACAGGGTGTCTCACGGTCGATGGTAGGTTAGACGTTTACGGAAAACGAGACATAGAAAATTACTGAAAATTTGCCAACTTGGTTAATTGGCTTTGCTCTATTGATCTAAAATATTTTCAACAACGCAGCGTTGCCGCTTATACAAGAAAGTAGCAACATATTTGATATTTTAAATAGAACACCCTGTATATAATTGCATTCTCCGCTTCATTATTGATTTTTCATTATTTTTGTGTAATACGTTCCTATACCTATCCTTAGCGGTTTTCGAGAAATTAATTAATTTCCATATTTTTTGCTCAAAACATAGCTCTAATTAAATGTTTATTACTGCGGTATTTGGATTCGTAGACAGCTGAAATTTTGGATGTGGTTTACCTTATCCTGTCTATTAGTTATGCATAAAGAAATTTGTCCTGTGTTATACAGGGTCGTTCAAAATTCGTCATCTTACCGCTTGATACAAAAATGGTGAAAAGTGCATTTTTTTCAAATAGAACACCCTGTATATTATTAAATATCCTGCAAGAAAATTAATGTCCCTTCCAAATGTTATATCATGTTCCTATACCTAAATAGTAAAGATGTTGAAATAAAAGCAAGTTTTTGTAAAAATCGGATTATTTTGGCATATTTGTCTTAGATAGCCATGAAATCCCAAGATGGAACATATCTTTATGAAAATTTGACAGTTAGTGCATCAGTAATAAAAAATTTGCTAGTTTTTAACTTTTAGTAAAGAAAGCGACCTAAAAAGAATTAAAATGGAGGGAAATAACTATTCAAATGAAATTTTGATGAAATTGTTTATTCTTCATGGACAATGTAACCGAATTATAGCAAGAACATGCAGAAGGTTCAACGAAATGTTTCCCGATCAACAACTAATCAACGAGAGAAAGTTTGTACGATTACAAAATAATTTCGTTAATTATGGGTCAAAACTGAAATCGGAAAGACATTTACCGAAGCCTGTAACTTCTGATGCAGACAACATCATAAATGTTTTAGCCTATTTTCACGCTTTTCCTCAAGCTTCCACTAGAAGTGCAGAAGAAGATTTAGGCATAACTCGTGCCTCTGTTCAAAGGATCCTTGATAATCATGACATGCACCCATACAAACTCACAAAAGTTTAAGCCCTGAAACTGAAAGATTACCAACGTAGAGTACAATTCTGTAAAGCAATGCTGATCCGCATCCAAGAAAATTATAACTTTCTAAAGAAAATAATTTGGACGGAGCTAAATCTCCAGGGAGGGCATTTTCAATAGAAGGAACGCGCATTTCTGGGCTTACCAAAATCCAAAAAAATGTTGTTAAGGGAATGGGATTTCACGAAAGGTTCAGTTTTAACGTTTTTTGCCTCCGAAAAGATGACAAAATAGAGTATCACATTTACGAGGAATCTCTAAATTCCGTAAGATACCTTCAAATTCTAAAATCAGGTGTGAACGAGTTTCTGGACAATCTATCATTAGAAGAGTATCGTACCTGTTGGTTTCAACTGGACGGGGCACAAGCCCATTGTACTGGGACAGTAACAAGAGAGTTGTTTAAAATTTTCGACGATCGTTGGCTAAGACATTTGGGTCCGTGGGATTGGCCTGCTAGATCGCCCGATCTTACGCCACTTCATTTCTACTTGTGGGGTGATTTGAAAAGAAAAGTATACAGGATGCAAGTACAGAGCAAACAAGACCTTCGCCAAGGAGTGATCACTTACATTGAACAGCTTGATGCCAGTGAAATAAGGAAGGCCACAACTGAATCTCCGAATATACGGATTGAAAAATGTTTGGAAGTCAACGGTCCAAACTAGCAATTTTTTTATTATTGATGCACTAGCTGTCAAATTTTCATAAAGATGTGTTCCGTCTTGGGATTTTATGGCTATCTAAGACAAAAATATGCCAAAATAATCCGATTTTTACAAAAACTTGCTTTTATTTCGACATCTTAACTATTTAGGTATAGGAACATAATATAACATTTGGAAGGGACATTAATTTTCTTGCAGGATATTTAATAATATACAGGGTGTTCTATTAGGAAAAATGCACTTTTCACCATTTTCGTATCAAGCGGTAAAATGACGAATTTTGAACGACCCTGTATAACACAGAACAAATTTCTTTATGCATAACTAATACACAGGACAAGGTAAACTACATCCAAAATTTCAGCTGTCTAGGAATCCAAATACCGCAGTAATAAACATTTAATTAGAGCTATGTTTTGAACAAAAAATGTGGGAATTAATTAATTTCTCGAAAACCGCTAAATATAGGTATAGGAACATATTATACAAGAATAATTAGAAATAAATTATGAAGCGGAAAATGCAATTATACACAGGGTGTTCCATTTAAAATATCAAATATGTTGCTACTTTTTTGTAAAAGCGGCAACGCTGCGTTGTTAAAAATATTTTAGATCGATAGAGCAGAGCTAATTACCTAAGTTGCCAAACTTTCAGTAATTTTCTATGTCCCGTTTTCCGTAAACGTTTAACCTACCATCGACCGTGAGACACCCTGTATAGATTTAAAAAAACTTTTTCTTTACCAAAATCCGAATATTTTACGTGATATAATCCAAAGGCGTTACATATTTATTTACTTTCATAAGTTTCGCAGGGACATACATATACACTCGTTTCCAACACAGTTAAAACGGTGCCCGCCAAATAAAGCGTAATTTTTGATGACCCTCTGCAATAAAATGCGCTGATAAATGGCGAGCTAATGTCGATCAAGAGCGACCATGTTTCATATCAACTCATCACACATCTTTCAAACAACAGAACTAGCCAAATTCTGATAAAAAAAAACAAAGACAAAACCGGAATAAGATCGTAAAGATAACCCAAATTAAGGTATAAACGAAAGTCTGATGTTGATGGGCCTTAACGAGTAAGGGTTGACAAGTAATAAGAAGACTATCAGACAATGAACGGGCGAGGGGAGCGTGGAGAAAAGAAAGGAAGACGGTTGAGTGACAGAGCTCATTGTGGTCTGTTTTGAGTGACGGACGGCTGAATCGTTTTGCCAAGACGTCTCCGCTGTGTTGCCAGATTTATTAATAAAAATGTTTTTTTCGATAATTCTTTCAAGATCAGATAATGGTCCCACATCAATTTTGTCATTATAAATCTTTCAGCTTTTTTGCAATATTAGGATATATTTAGTTAAAAGGGTCACCTAAACTAATCTAAAGCTTCGCGTTGCAAGTTGTGATCGTTTTTGCATCAGACACTGTCTACACTGTTTCTTAATTTTATGCAAATTTCCTTTAGAAAGTTAAGAAGTCCTTTAATGGAACACACAAACTATGTTGCTGAAAACAATAAACTCTTGCCGTTGCTATAGTTGTGACAGATGAAAATAAATATGAAGATGTTAAAAAAGAAGACTTAATATAAAGTTATAGCTGATCGAGACTTCAAGGCATTTACCCCTTATTAACATAACAATAATTGTTCTATTAGGAACCTTATAAGGTGATGTCCAGGCTTTCCTTTCTTCTATCTTTGCCAGAGAATACAATAAACTTGCAAATTCTCTTCGCTATATTGGTAATCAGGTAACAAAACACATACCCACTTTAGCAGATATTGAATCTATAATAAAAATTATTCTGGCAATAGACTGGATTTACTTTATTTTAATAAATGAACACTAATACAAGCTTTATTTTACCTAAAACTAACAATTATGTACATTATTGGCTAAGAATAAAGGATGCGAAACCGTTATCAGCTATAATATCCCTAAGATATTGAAAATGTACGAGATAATTTTATGTCAATCGAAAGCACGTGCTGATTGAATTCTTGGTGTCATATAGTGATCAAAAACTACCCGGAGTGTTGTTATTAGTTAAATTTATTGATATGATTGGATGATTCGTGTGGCATGACAAAAAAATAACAAAATTTAATTGGCTGCTAGAACTGTCAAAAAATATTCAGCCTAATTTCGACGTTCCAAAAATATATAATACACCTATGTTCGGAGCAGCTGCTTTTGAGTTATTTCACTTTAAATAATCACTATGAAAAATAAAACTACATCACAGTTAAAAAAATTCGTGTAATTCAACTATTATTCAAATGAAAACAATACTTCAAAACCGATGCGGCAGTACGGAATTACATATCCAGGTAATCGAGTCCGAGGTTCTTATGTTAACATTTGTTACAATAATATGTCATAGTAATTACAAGTTAAATAAAGCCAATAATTAGCCTTTTCCCAGAGGAACGATTGCAGAACACTTTTGTTTGTGCTTATGTTTTTAACTGTCCTAATCTGCCCGCCATTCGGGATATATTATTCCTAAATGTTCTACTAAAAATTAAGTGCCGTTCATGCTCCAAATTGACGTTTGTATTCCGTTAATGCCTTAAACTTTATTTCAAACTACGTGCAATGCGAGTACTTTAAAAGATATCTAGCTATTTTCACTTCTACGTGAGCACAAGTCTTTAGATAGCTCCACTAACCTGTCATGACTAAGAATATAGTTCATTATTTTTGTACAAATAGTATCGTATATTTGGCAACGGTGTGCCTCCGGCAAAACTACATTGCGATGTTCTCGTCAACGTGATGAGCGAGCGGACAGGTGAAAAGATGAGTGCTTTTCAGTCGAGGGAAAAATTAGCGTCAGTTTCTTTGTTTTTCGCTTTATTATGCTGTCATTATATAGAAAATAATAAAAACGACGGTCATGCAATAATATCAGGAAACATTATCTTTTCTATTTTGTTACTAGCAGAATTTTTTTTGTAACTTCTTGTCATCATTACGGTGTCCGTCATTTTTAGGTCCGGACTTCAGTTAATTTAAAACGGCAATATTTGCTGAGGTGACTCTAATTCCCTTGCGGTCTCGTCAAAGAATGCGATACAACGCCATATAAAACTTATCAAGACGTGGCTAGGTAAATGGAAAATTGGCCCAATGACGCCAAAATTCAAGGCATCTACTTTTCGAGAGCCAGAAGCAAATTGCCCCACACCAAGACCGCAAGTCTAGTAGACTAGACTGGTGTAATAAAGTAAGATATTTGGGTCTGTCCTTTATTAAGCAGCGACTTGGATTGATTACTGGGTGACATCTACTCAAACATCAACAGTAGAAGTAGACTAAATTTACCTACAGAGACTTGGTTATAGTACAACACCTTTATTTGGATTGTTCTTATTTACAGCAAGAACCAAAAAACGATTTAAAAGCGAAAATTTCCCTGCGGCCCCCCTTCTATGCCCCAACAAAATATTAATTTAAAATCTCAAGCAACTTATTTAGAAATTGGAATTAAGTACTTTTTTATGGTATCCCGATACAGATTACCCAGAGACTGGCTTCACTACACCTTTATTGGAACTGGATAATTCTAACGGCTCTTATAATACTCTTTCAAGGGTTTTACTCATCATGGATTTTCGTCTTCGGGCTTCATATTTACTCGACAATGGTTGAAGTACCCGACATTAAATTAAAATTATTTCAAAGATAGCCAGACAAAACTTCTGATATGCATTTTTTAGTAACCGCACTTTTTGACCAAAACTCATAGATCTCGTACCAATACACGTGCACCTTGTCCCCTAAACATTCAAACAATACGACCTTTCAGTCGGCCACTGGCAACCTGACAATTTATGCCCTATTGTCTTTCATTTGAACGCATATTTCTCCTATAAGGTATTCTTCTCGGTGGCATAAGGTATTCGCCTTTCAGCCTTCTGTATACCGTATCTCACGAGGCACTGTATTTATACGGGCGTTCTTTTGCTATCTAACGTCTTATCAGCAATGTCCTGTCAGGGCCTTTGTTGTTGAAGTATGGTGTTGTACACCTGGGACAATTAGTTCAAAGAATTAAAGAAAATGGTATTGAAGATTGATGATGTATATATGATAAAATATGTTCGGTTTTACTTTTTTACACAGGAAATTACAAAATTTTTTAAACAGGAATATACCAATCTTATTGGTGATACCGCTGATTCTTAAATAAATTTTCTGAAATTTTTTACGAAAAGTAATTCTTACTTATACTCTGATATGATCTTATATTTGATTATAAGAGAAAGTCATTTTAAGTGAAAATATTCTTATAAAATCAAGTTTTGAGTGAAAATCGTTAAGAAGCCTACTTTGAAGGTGTATTTTATGGGATAATTCACTTAACATTACTTAATAAACAAAGGCTACTAATAACTAAACAATCAAAGCTCAATCCGAGGCGTCGAACGTCAAAATATCAAATTTATTTATTTAGTATACAACCATATAAACTTACATTGTAAACTGTTGACAACGTCAAGAACAGGAGATCTAAAGTGATACATCATAAGGCGCTTAGAGGATAATGTTATGGTGTTTATGTATGTCGTAAGAAAATGTTTCATTAAGATTTTTACTTTTTTAATTGAAAAATTTCGGTAAAGGATTCTGGTAGTACCTACATTATATAATCTGCTGCAAAAGCAGAAAGGGCTTTTCCGATACAATGATGTTTTGCAGCCTAAAAGTACATTGAAATCTCTAGGAGTGGTTTTCAACAAACAAGAGTGCACTAAAAATTAGAATACTATGAAGAGTGAGAATCCTATGCTGTCGAAATGTCTCTTTATATATTTTAAGAGGGTTTTAGGAGTCGATTTTAAGAATAATTCGTCTTTGTAGAATAAATGATCTTTGAAGTTCCGTTATTTGTACCCAGAAAGCATAATGAGCCGAGTTTAGTTTTCCAGTAACGTTGTCTACATTGGCTGTCTACTTTAATTGTTAGTCTATGTGAAAACCCAGAAACTTGCATTATGACCTGCCGCTTTTTGTATAATGTAATGGGTTTTATTTGTATTAACAACTAGGGGATTTGTTTGGCACGCAACAAAAAATTTAAGCAGAATTGTATAAGTCATGTCAAGTAGTTGATTAAGTGTAGAAGCAGATATAACTACTGTTGCATCATCTGCATATATTATTAGCTTTGAAGAGCTGCCATTTGGTATTAAATAATTTTCCAAATCGTTTATAAATAATGCAATGCATAGACCACGCCTCCTTGAGGAACGCCGTATCCGTTTACCAGTTTCTCTGAATAGGAGCCCCTGAAGTTTTACTCTTATTTGACTTTGGTCTAGAAAGTTGGGAGATTATTCTACCACGTATTCCCAAAGCATGCAACTTTTTGAGTAAGATGGTAGTTTCAATTCAGTCAAAAGATGGAGTTAAATCGAAAAATAGAGGTATACTATGGGGCCGTCCATAACTCTCGTGACGCTAAAACTCGCTAAATCTGACCCCCCCCCCCCTGTGACGGTAGCGTGATGGTTGACCAGACCCCCCCTTAATACTTCCCTAAACGTCATGTGACGGTGACCCCCCCCCCCGTTCATGTACAATACTCGATAACCAGAATAAAGAATACATTTTTAATTAATCATAGGTTTATTTCTTTCCATGTTGGTGATTTTAACATGCAAACTTAAAAACAAATTAGAAGTACTTTATATATCGAACTGGTGGTTGTATGGAGCAACCTGGTTGGATACCGCCACCCATTTTTAGTTTTTTATTTGTAATGTAATTCTCTGGTTATAAAAATAAAGGCATTTTTGATTTGATTTGATTTAACTAAAAATAAATTAGTCAACTAATAATTAGACATTCGTCAACCACAAGGCATATTCTCAAGCTAAATGAGTTTTAACCTCAATTCATCACGCTGTGCGCTGATTGGGTGTTCGTTCCAATCGCATTGTCGTACCAACCGTTCGACTTTTTTGCGGGCAATTAAAGAAATCGTTTTTCAAAATCATCGCGTGACGATTGAAGAAACCCCCCTCCCTCCCACCTGTGACAAAACGTGACGCTTGCCCTAACCCTCTCCCCCTCCCCCTCAGAGCGTCACGAAATTTATGGACGGCCCTAAATATACAGGGTGCTTCAGAAGTACGGTACGTAAGGGGGTGATTCCTTATGTAGTTCTAAGAGAATAAGTTCATATAAATATGTGTCCGGAGTTGCTCCGTTTTTGATATACAGGGTGTTAAAGTTTAAAAAAAAATTGTTTTTTTATAATTTTTTTAAACATCTCTTTCCCAATTATATTGAAATTTGCTACCGTTATTCATAATGATAAGGAGCTTAATTAGCCCTAAGTAGATTAAATTTATTAAGTACAGTGCCGTCCCGGGGGCAACTTAACAAATATCCTCCTATAAGGTATTCTTCTCGGTGGCATAAGGTATTCGCCTTTCAGCCTTCTGTATACCGTATCTCACGAGGCACCGTATTTATACGGGCGTTCTTTTGCTATCTAACGTCTTATCAGCAATGTCCTGTCAGGGCCTTTGTTGTTGAAGTATGGTGTTGTACACCTGGGACAATTAGTTCAAAGAATTAAAGAAAATGGTATTGAAGATTGATAATGTATATATGATAAAATATGTTCGGTTTTACTTTTTTACACAGGAAATTACAAAATTTTTTAAACAGGAATATACCGATCTTATTGGTGATACCGCTGATTCTTAAATAAATTTTCTGAAATTTTTTACGAAAAGTAATTCTTAATACTCTGATATGATCTTATATTTGATTATAAGAGAAAGTCATTTTAAGTGAAAATTTTCTTATAAAATCAAGTTTTGAGTGAAAATCGTTAAGAAGCCTACTTTGAAGGTGTATTTTATGGGATAATTCACTTAACATTACTTAATAAACAAAGGCTACTAATAACTTAACAATCAAAGCTCAATCCGAGGCGTCGAACGTGAAAATATCAAATTTATTTATTTAGTATACAACCATATAAACTTACATTGTAAACTGTTGACAACGTCAAGAACAGGAGATCTAAAGTGATACATCATAAGGCGCTTAGAGGATAATGTTATGGTGTTTATGTATGTCGTAAGAAAATGTTTCAATAAGATAGTACTTTATTTTTACTTTTTTAATTGAAAAATTTCGGTAAAGGATTCTGGTAGTACCTACATTATATAATCTGCTGCAAAAGCAGAAAGGGCTTTTCCGATACAATGATGTTTTGTAGCCTGAAAGTACATTGAAACCTGTAGGAGTGTTTCTTAATAAACAAGAGTGCCACTTAAAATTAGAATACTATAAAGTGTGAGAATCCTATGCTGTCGAAATGTCTCTTTACATAACTTAGGGGGGTTTTAGGAGTAGATTTTAAGAATAATTCGTGTTTGTAGAATAAATTAATAATCTTTGAAGTTTCGTTGTTTGTACCCAGAAAGCATAATGAGCCGAGTTTAGTTTTCCAGTAACGTTGTCTACATTGGCTGTCTACTTTAATTGTTAGTCTATGTGAAAACCCAGAAACTTGCATTATGACCTGCCGCTTTTTGTATAATGTAATGGGTTTTATTTGTATTAACAACTAGGGGATTTGTTTGGCACGCAACAAAAAATTTAAGCAGAATTATATAAGTCATGTCAAGTAGTTGATTAAGTGTAGGGGCAGATATAATTACTGTTGCATCATCTGCATATAAGATTAGCTTTGAAGAGCTGCCATTTGTTATTAAATGATTTTCCAAATCGTTTATAAATAATGCAATGCAGAGACCACGCCTCCTTGAGGAACGCCGTATCCGTTTACCAGTTTCTCTGAATAGGAGCCCCTGACGTTTTACTCTTATTTGACTTTGGTCTAGAAAGTTAGGAGATTATTCTACCACGTATTCCCAAAGCATGCAACTTTTTGAGTAAGATGGTAGTTTCAATTCAGTCAAAAGATGGAGTTAAATCGAAAAATAGAGGTATACTATGGGGCCGTCCATAACTCTCGTGACGCTAAAACTCGCTAAATCTGACCCCCCCCCCTGTGACGGTAGCGTGATGGTTGACCAGACCCCCCCTTAATACTTCCCTAAACGTCATGTGACGGTGACCCCCCCCCCCCCGTTCATGTACAATACTCGATAACCAGAATAAAGAATACATTTTTAATAAATCATAGGTTTATTTCTTTCCATGTTGGTGATTTTAACATGCAAACTTAAAAACAAATTAGAAGTACTTTATATATCGAACTGGTGGTTGTATGGAGCAACCTGGTTGGATACCGCCACCCATTTTTAGTTTTTTATTTGTAATGTAATTCTCTGGTTATAAAAATAAAGGCATTTTTGATTTGATTTGATTTAACTAAAAATAAATTAGTCAACTAATAATTAGACATTCGTCAACCACAAGGCATATTCTCAAGCTAAATGAGTTTTAACCTCAATTCATCACGCTGTGCGCTGATTGGGTGTTCGTTCCAATCGCATTGTCGTACCAACCGTTCGACTTTTTTGCGGGCAATTAAAGAAATCGTTTTTCAAAATCATCCCGTGACGATTGAAGAAACCCCCCTCCCTCCCACCTGTGACAAAACGTGACGCTTGCCCTAACCCTCTCCCCCTCCCCCTCAGAGCGTCACGAAATTTATGGACGGCCCTAAATATACAGGGTGCTTCAGAAGTACGGTACGTAAGGGGGTGATTCCTTATGTAGTTCTAAGAGAATAAGTTCATATAAATATGTGTCCGGAGTTGCTCCGTTTTTGATATACAGGGTGTTAAAGTTTAAAAAAAAAATTGTTTTTTTATAATTTCTTTAAACATCTCTTTCCCAATTATATTGAAATTTGCTACCGTTATTCATAATGATAAGGAGCTTAATTAGCCCTAAGTAGATTAAATTTATTAAGTACAGTGCCGTCCCGGGGGCAACTTAACAAATATTATTGACAAAAAAATGTACAACACTGACTTTTTTCTAACTTTTATATATTTTTCGGATTAACTAACTAACAATACAACTTATTTATTTCTTGAATTGTTGTCGTGTCTTGCTTCGTTTTAGAGAAAAAAAAAATAAAAACCATTTTATCGCGTGTACAAAAAAAATACCTGTGAATTAAAATTAATTAAAACATTTAAATTAAATTTTTTTTTTTTTAATTAATCAAAGCAAATGTTAGAAATGAACACTCTGTATGTCAAAAACGGGGCAACTCCTGACACACATTAATATGATCCTTTTCTCTTAGAATATCATAAGGAATCACTTTAAGTTGCGTATCGTACTTCTGAAACAGCCAGTATATTCATAAAATGGTGTACCTACTTGGTGTTGACATTAAATATTTCTTTACAAACATCAAAAATAAATTAAGTTCATGCCCTAAAATCAGCTCTAAATACTGTTTTGTATTTTGTATCAACTTCCTTCTTTTTTTAAAATATTTAATTATCAAGCCTACGCGTTTCGGCCCATCAGGCCATCATCAGGGTGTAGGTAGAATTAGAAGATTAGAGAAAGATTATTTGTGCATGTGTAGGTTATTGTTTTGCATGATCAGTTAATATGTAACTATAGTGTATCCTACCTACCATTGTGATGAGAAACCTTTGTAACTACGGCCTCATAATAGCCTGATAGGCAGAAATGCGTAAGCTTTAAATATAGATAGACATTTATGCTTAACATTGGGAAAACAACAATACCTAAATAAACTTTTAAAAGACGATAAAAGTGTTGGCGTCAAACCTTCAAAAACTTTTACAGGAGGACCAAAACTTGAGCTGGATGACGTTTCAATACAGAGAGAAACGTTCATAGTTTAAAAAAAAAGACATTCCCACGCTGGACAAAACTTCCGAAAAGAACAGGGCTGTCCATTTATGTGTAGAAATACGCTTTGGAAATTATTAAAAAAAAAATGTGTTTCCGGTGGAAAAAACATAAAAGGCAATCGATTTTACTAGATCACTATAGGTAATCATACTCATCTTCATTATAACTACAATTTGTAGTATTATTTCTCCTTCAGACTTTAAGAAGAAAATTAATAATACAAACAAAAAAAAACAACAAGATCCGAAGCAAGTCTGATGGTCCGTCTATTGACCAGAGCCAAGCCCATTCGATTAAACAAATCCTCTATCTCAGACATGATACGTGTTGATTGACATACCGTGTTCTTCTTGAAAAGTGACAGTTCTTGTCTCCACATCATCATCGTGACT
This sequence comes from Polydrusus tereticollis, assembly GCA_963920685.1. Classification (NCBI taxonomy): domain Eukaryota; kingdom Metazoa; phylum Arthropoda; class Insecta; order Coleoptera; family Curculionidae; genus Polydrusus; species Polydrusus tereticollis. The sequence goes on from OY987328.1 coordinate 114,091,801, forward strand.
GGCTAAATGCGAGAAGGACGAGAAAATAAGAAGTCAGGTAATATGGCAGTGGGAGACTATTCTTGATTTAATACAATATTTTGAGATTGTTTTTTCATTTTTTTCCGGTAAAACTTAGTAGTAGTTTTAAAACTTGTTCAATGGACAAAAATTTACAAACATTGGACACCTAAAAATTTAATTAGTGTCCAATTATTTAAGTATGGGTTTGCTCAGGATAGTTTGCGTACTGTGATATAAAGTTACTATAATCGACAATGATTTTCATCAGACTTGGACATTGGCACACTTCCTTAAAAATACATTGGCCTGGTCTAGGAGATTAGGAATTTAAAAAACTCTCGACACAAACCTGAGCGTGCAGTGTAAATTTTTATTGATTTGAGGCGCCGCGCCGTTCCAAACATTGGTGATGTTACAATATACGCATACTCTATAGATTCAAGAATCAAGACCCCAGGTAAAAAAAAGGTATTCTAAAATAAGATAACTGTCAGATAAGACATGATGAATCTCAGGTGACTTTTGAATAAATCCAACGTTGATTGATTGAGCTGCATTTAATTGAGGGTTTCAAAAAATTATTGACAACGCGGCTGTGGAAATAATTGAAGACTTGTGTAAAGTTGTCTCTTGCCAACAACATGTTTATTATGTTAGGTTAGTGATCTGTTTGTCGCGATATTATGAAATACTTTTACAAGGGCATTTTTGTGAACAGCTTTTATTTTTCCTGAAACGAAAAGTTTGAATTTTTTATAATCCGCATGTCAAATATTCGGAGGCAGAAATCGCCATGGTTGGACGCCCCTTGATGAAAATTTGCTTAGCAGCGCTATGTAGGCATGATACTATAACGTATGTTTACATAACTGTAACTGTATATTAAAGTTTACATTATACTGTTGGTCTTCTCTATCTATCTATGAGTGTTTACATTAAGAGATCCAAATAATGAGCTTTCTTTAGGTAAGTCCACCCTGAATTTATCGCAAGTTATTGTTGTATTTCAGGATTTACCATTGTTATTGGGAAAATATCCTAATTTTTAAATTAAAAATCTTAAACATACATACATATTCTTCTAAAATTGTATTATATTATATTCGTAGGTATTTATAACATATTTTATGAAAACATTTAAAAAATCGTATTAACTAATAAATAACAATGGGTGGTACTATTTTACATAATAAAATTACAAAAACAAGATATTATATAGAATCTTACAAACAAAGCATTTTCAAAAATCGAATATAACTTTGTTGTTATGGCTTAATCATAGTCCGATCTGGAAGATGAACTTTAATTAACATCCTTTATGGAAAGCGGTTCAACCATTTCTTCGATTCTTAAATCTACCTGCCACATTTTGGCTTCTTCTTCTATCACATGATCGATACACTCTTTCCACTTTTCCGCACTGATTTTACCCATAGCTTCAATAAAGAGTCTTTTTAAATCAACCATTTTATAAATCGTGTCTTTTCTGGCGACATCTGTCTTTATTTGAACCCATATAAGTTCGATCGGGTTTAATTCGCAGTGGTAAGGAGGAAGTCTGAGCATAGATATTCCTCCAAACTTTGATATTTCATCGACTACATATTTTTTGTATGCATTTTTATGTAAATTGGCTAGTACCAATAGTTCCTTTTTTAAGGAATCTAATGGAAATTCTATTTGTCTTAAACTTAGCCATTCTGATATTTCACTTTTACGCCACGCACTTGTCGGTAATTTTTCCGTCAGCCTAGAGTGATAACTTGCATTATCCAGTAGAATTATAGCACCTTTTGGTATAAGATCCAACATTTGCTCGAACCATTCTTCAAAGACATCGGCATTCTTATCTTCGTGATAGTCTCCTGTATTTTTAGATTGGAACATCAGTAGACCACCTTTACCGAAGCTTTCGAAACTTCCAATATGGGTTATGATAAGTCGATGTCCTTTTTCAGATGGCGGTCTTAATCCTGTGGACACTCCTTCCAAAAAAGCTTGCCTTGAACTTTTAATATTTTCATTCTGCCAAAATTTAGTCAAAAAGTAGCATTCATTTAGTCATGTTTCGTCTAGGTAAAATAACCAATTTTTTTAATAATTAACAAAGCCTATTTCTACACATAAATGGGTAGTCTTGGTCTTCTCGGATTGAAAACAAAATTTTGTCCGGCGTGGGAATTTCTTTTTTTAAAAAGAAACTATGAACTTTTCGCCTTATTCTCTGTATTAGAACGTCATCCAGCTCAAGTTTTAGTCGTCCTGAAGAAGTCTTTGGGGGTTTGACGCCAACACTTTTTTCATCTTTTAAAAGTTTATATATTGTTGTTTTCTCAACGTTAAGCATATCTGCTGTAAATTGCACTGTATAGTCAACACTCAAATCCGCATTCTTAATAGAATTTTAATAGAATCGTAACAGTTAAGAATTAAGTATTGGGTTTAGTGACCTCAGTAATTTTAGTTGATATTTGGTTGGATTTAGGTCAAATGAAAAGTTGCAATTGGGACTTCAATCCCAACGTCTGGTTTGATGTTTTTTGAATTCATTTATTGCATGTATCCTAGTTTCTTTTTTTTAAATTTACCCTGGAGTGATTATTTGGATTGCCCTGAGGATGGCCTAATTTTAGGCCGAAACGTTGGCAAATACAATCTATTCATTCCAACGATTGCTTTTCATTTGACCTAAAAATCCAACCAAATATCAACTAAAGTTAAGAATTAATTTTTTTTCATGCATGGACCGACTCTAGGGCGTTTAAACAATTGTTGAAAATTCTCCATATTGAATAAAACAAACACTGACACTTCACACTTTGACTGGTTTCACTGAGAAACAAACTTCCAAGGTAGGTAGGTATAGATATAAATAGGTGTATTATTCCAATAGAGGCACCCACAAAGGCATAATAACCACATAATTAGCAAACAGGTAACCTGGATTAGGTAAAAAAAAAAGGAATAAAATGATTAGAGCAGAAACGGAATAAGCACCTAGACACTAATTAGTTTTGATAAAATTGCTTTCTAAAATTTCAGGTGAATGGTACGGCTGTAGGCACATAATTTTAAGCTTAAAAATTCTAATATTAAAATATATATTTGAAGACAAAACTTGAATTTAATGTCAATACTTGTACTAATTCTGCACAAATTTAAAAATGCAGGCCTATTTAAATCTATATACTCCGAAAAATCTTGCACGCCCATGGAGAAGACAGTTTTGATTGATTTATTACTTCACGTCATTTAAAGATCGACTATGCTAATGTTCAATCCTTAATAAGTTTAAATGAAGACAGTTCGGATTGCTTTCAAGGTTACATGTTACAAAATTGCAGTTAAACGTAACCTATACTACTGTGCATCTTTTAATTTCTGTTTTTGTGTATACGACGCTGTGATTCCCAAGAGGTCAGGTCAACTTTGTAACGACACAAGAAAAACTAAATAATTAAAACTATTATTTTCTAATAGGAACGCCACTGTGATAAAACAGTCTATTGATGTTCGATGTCACTCCATTTATACCGCAACAGCTGAGTGGTCCGCACCTGTTCAGCAGTCCATCAAACAGGCGACCATTTTTCTTTTTCAAATTATGAAAGCTAATTAAACGGAATTTCCTAGTGAACTAGCGTTTTCCATTAGGACTGAACGAGAATAATCGCTGACAATTTGTTGTGACTGACCATTGTTGTGTCATGCTTTTAAGCATTTAGCATTTCTAATTTTACAATTCGGGGACAAAAGTAAAAATACTTTATGCTTGGCGTTTATGAAACATTAAGCTGGAGATTTACTAAAGAATTTTAGGTTTTAGTCCATTTTTTTTAGCGTGGAATTAAATAATATATAGTTTATTGGAACCGAGATTGGAACCATACGAACACTGATACAGCAATTTGTTAACCTAATTAATACAGTGTGTGTATATAGTCTGGAAACGGCTTAATAACATCACAATTTATTGGCCGATTTAAACCAAATTTGGTACAGTTGTGTAAGAGGATCTGACGCACCCAATGACGATATTGGCGTTGTTGACAGCTTTTAGTTTGTCTTGAATTCGAACGAATTTTATATTTTTAAATGTAACACCCTGTATATTTTTTCATTTATAGTTTTTACTTTAAATTAATTACACTTTTGGTATAACATACTTTGTTCCTAGTATCAGTAGTTTTCGAAATAACGACGTGTTTTGAAAATATTAACAAATTGTGTTTTATTTATTACTAAATAAAACACCAGTTCAGTTTTGATGTAAAGTAATAAAAGCTGTTATTTTTACATACAAAAATGTCTTCAACTGAAAGTAAAAGAATTACAATTTTTATGATGAGAGGATATGGCCATAGGGTCAGGTCTTACGAAGAGGTTAAAAATCTATTTAAAGACGCATTTTCAAACCGAAATCCAATTTTAAAAGCAACTGTTCCAAAAACTGTCCGACGGCTCGAAGAAACGGGAAATTGTAGAGATAGGCGACGATCAGGACAACCAGCAGTAGTAGATGAAGAGAAAAGTTTAGAAATTTTACAACATGTTGTTGAAACTCCTGTTTCTTCATTAAGAAAAATTTCTCAAGTAAGTGACGTCTGCTTCAAATCCGTCTATAATATTTTAATAAAACATAAATGATCACCCTTTCACAATAGATGTAGTTGAAGAGTTATCAGAAGATGATTATGAGCACAGAATTGAATTTTGTGATACTATGATGTCAAGGTTTGACCAAAATAACCAGTTTTTCAAATTTATAGTATTTTCGGGCGAAGCAACATTTATGTTAAATGGTAAAGTCAGTAGACACAACTGTAGGTTTTGGGCAAATGAAAATCCTCACTGGATGAGAGAAAGTCATACAGAACGCCCTGGAAAATTGAATGTGTGGGCTGAGTTTCTGGGTAACCACAAGATCGGTCCTCTTTTTATTGATGGAAATTTGACATCACAACTTTACCTTGAGCTCTAGGAAACGCAAATAGTGCCTACTATACGAAATGTGATGGGTCAAAATTATGCAAGTACATTATTCCAAAAGAACGGAGCTCCTCTCCATTTTGGTCGAAACGTGCGCGAATTTTTGAACAACACTTTTCCGAATAGGTGGATCGGTAGAGGGGGTACAATCGAGTGGCCACCTAGGTTCCCTGATTTGTCGCCTAACGACTACTTTTTATGGGGACACTTGAAGAACAGAGTTTATACCACAAAACCTCAAGATTTGGCCGATTTGCAGCGTCGAATTTTGGACGAATTTGAATTAATAACGCCAGAAATGATTTACAAAACAATTGAAAAATTTTATTTTTAATTAGCACACTGTCAAGCTGTACAGGGAAAACAGTTTGAACATTTAATATAAAAAATATATTTTTTCTAAATTGTACTCGTTATTTCAAAAACTACTGATATTAGGAACAAAGTATGTTATACCAAAAGTGTAACAAATGTAAAGTAAAAGCTATAAATGAAAAAATATACAGGGTGTTACTTTTAAAAATATAAAATTCGTTCGAATTCCAGACAAACTAAAAAGCTGGCAACAACGCCAATATCGTCAGTCGGTGCGTCAGATCCTCTTACACGACTGTACCAAATTTGGTTTAAATCGGCCAATAAATTGAGATGTTATTGAGTCGTTTCCAGACTTTATACACACACTGTATACAGGGTGTCCGGAAACTTCGTTCGTATATTTTATGGGGATATTCTACATATGATAGTATGAAAAAAAGTTCATATGAATGTAGGTCCTTAAATACGAGGCGGTAGATTGAGACCCATGCCGTGACGTATACCGTGACGTCAGCTGTGCCGCTGCTTTCATTCTACTGTTACTACATTAACTTAATTTTATTAGTTGTTATGCCGTGGTGTAGTGTACATAGCGTTTAGGTCCCATGCTATAGGTCACAGGATCGATTCCCACAAATGACTTTTTTAGTATTTTCATGATTTTATTTAGTTTTTTTATGACTGTCTTTTTTAAAGTAGATCGAATAAAAACGAATTGGAACCAAAAAGGTGTATTAGATGCGTGTTAGCGCTGTTTAACCAATATAAGTCTATATAAACCCACGCCCACGAGACTGACGTCACGGTATACGTCACGGCATGGGTCTCAATCTACCGCCTCGTCATTTAAGGACGAGGCGGTAGATTGAGACCCATGCCGTGACGTATACCGTGACGTCAGCTGTGCCGCTGCTTTCATTCTACTGTTACTACATTAACTTAACTTTATTAGTTATGCCGTGGTGTAGTGTACATAGCGTTTAGGTTCCATGCTATAGGTCACAGGATCGATTCCCACAAATGACTTTTTTAGTATTTTCATGATTTTTTTTTAGCTTTTTTATGACTGTCTTTTTTAAAGTAGATCGAATAAAAACGAATTGGAACCAAAAAGGTGTATTAGATGCGTGTTAGCGCTGTAAATATAAGTCTATATAAACCCACGCCCACGAGACTGACGTCACGGTATACGTCACGGCATGGGTATACGTCACGGCATGGGTCTCAATCTACCGCCTCGTCTTAAATGTCTTATAAGAAAGCTATGGCCGTCCAAAGGTGACCTCTAAAGATTAGTTTCTCTTTTATATCTTTGCGACCGCTCTAGGTATCGATGTGCTTTTTAGCACACAAACTAATATTAACAATTGCTAATTTATGATATTGAGAGTTAGTATGAAATTTAGTCAGGGACGTGGCGTAGTTTATTTATTCCTAATTTTTGTACACGACACATTTAAAAAATTTTACCCAAAAATTATAATTCCAGTGATTTTTCTACACAAAAAAGGTTTTCTTAAAAAAAATTATTGGGCCAATGATTTAGGAAAAAAAACATCAAAGTAGTCTTATGACAAATACAAATCTTAAGTCAAAAAACATAAGAACGTCCCTGGCTAAATTTCATACTAACCCTCAATATCATAAATTTGCAATTATTGTTAATATTAGTTTGTGTGCCAAAAAGCACATCGGCACCTCAAGCGGTTGCAAAGATATAAAAGAGAAACTAATCTTTAGAGGTCACCTTTGGACGGCCATAGCTTCCTTATAAGACATTTAAGGACCTACATTCATATGAACTTTTTTTCATATTTTCATATGTAGAATATCCCCTAAAAATATACGAACGAAGTTTTCGGACACCCTGTATAAAACATAACAGCTAGTATGAAAGCATTTTCGGACCTATGTTAATATGAACTTTCTGTCATATTTTTTTAGGTAGAGTCATACCTTAAAATTTGCCATTGTAATTTTAGGACACTCTGTATAGTCTTGTGAATGCTAATGTTAATTCAACAATCTCTAAGCTGTTAATTGTCAAAGAATTAGTCCAGTTTATAGGCTAAAACTCCTCTGTAAATCGGCTTGTTAATTATTAAAATAATACCTGGAGAATAAAATATCAGGGGTATATATTAAAATTACTAGAAAGGTATCATTTTTTAGTAGTGCGTACACAGGTATTGTTAAAATAATAAAACATAAACACATCTTATCGCCTTGTTTATAGGGACGGTAAAACAAAAAGTTATTATAAAATATTTTATTAGGTTGTTTGTTAATAAACAAATACTAAAATAACAATTTTGTGAAAACCGTACCGCGATACAGAGTCTTTATTAGCATTAAATATGTACTTACTTGAAAACTTGCCGCCGTTCAGGTTAAATTAATAATTAATAATGTCATAAATTAAGCTGTATTATATTGGCAATATTTTCATATAATGTAATTATATTTTAGGGCCTATGTATATTTATAAGCTCCATATAATAAGATAAAACGTTTTTAAGAGCTTTCCGCATATAGGTATTAGGATTTTTTATTTTGTAAGTTAAAAAAAGTCGTCTGGCTTTAAATAAGATCAAAAAATACCCATGTTTGCTATAACTTTTTAATATATAGTGTAGTAATATAATACTATGGTAAAATTATAGGATTTCAGAGATTTACAAGGCGTCCGCTAGTTGATTGTGCACAGCAAAGCCATAGATTCTTTATGGAAACATGTAGGTATTGAGCCCAATTTTTGCTTGAATCTGTTGCGGTGTTGCCACAATATTAATTATTTTCCTAATTTTTTTGCTTCTGTACGGTCGTAATTAATATGCTACAGTTTCTTTATTCACTTTAATTTAATACATATTTTTTGCAGATAGTTGCATCTGGGTTATAGGAGTAGGTACTATTTATAATAGTTTATACCGGATTCCCTAATTTTACTTTCTATCCAATAATTCTTCTCAGTAATCATTAAATTTATGTGATTTCCATCTTCTAAAAATTTCATTTAATTCTGTAAGACTTAGTTATAGCCATGAAAATTGAATACCATCAGTTGTCGCTCACTTAATTTTTGACATTTTGTTGTTAAACTGTTTTGCCCATAATATATATTATAATTACACTTGGAAAGACTTACTCGCAAGAAGATTAATGGGAACTCTCTTTTAGCCACAAGAATGGAGAACGATTTGTACATTTTCTGCTAGAAGATCTGCCAGTGTTACTTCAGCTCATATATGTGGTTTCAGTTGGATGGCGCTCCCGCACACAAAATGGATAGGTCGAGGAAGACCAATTAATTAACTAGCCTACCAGATCGTCTGATTTGACCATTGACTTATTTTGTTTTTTTTTAATTTTTGCCTTTCTTGCACGTTATAAAATTTAGTATTTTCATCAAACGTATGCACGTTATGATACAATAAAATACCTACAGGGTATTGCAGTAATCCGGACCATCTAACCTAAAAAATAATAACGAAAATATTGAGAAACTCCTCACTTTTTGGCAACGCAACAGATAATAGGTAGATAATAAAAATAGTTTTGTAGTATATAGTATAGAATAGTTTCAATTTTTTTTTTCAATAATATAATATATAGTATATATATAAACAAAAATGGCCTATTAATTTTAATATAATTTCTGTTTCAAGTTAGTTTGATATGATTTAGAACCCAAATTCAGTTAAAATTCGTTTTTCCTATATAAGGCAAGCTCGATCTTACTAAGAACTTTAGTTACAACTATATTATTTATTCATTGTCAGATTGAACACAAATCAACCCGTTCAGAACTTGCTTTAGAGATGATTTAATGAATATAAAAACGAGTCGGGAAATGTTTGAATACCTGTTGATCCAAATTTTTTCTTCGTGCAGTTATTTTACAGAAATAATAACTGCTTGTTATTTATTTCCAATTATTCCTGTCACAAGCAACCGCAGAAAGATCTTTTTCGAAATTGAAACTGATTAAAAATTATCTAAGAAGTACTATGAGACAAGAAAGGTTGAGCTCTTTGGCCTTTATTTCTATTGAAAACGAAGAAGCAAGAAATCTAGACGTTTCCAATATGATCAACGTAGGTATTTGCGAGTATGAAAGTTCGCAAGAAGGATTTTAGTAATCTATAACGCCTTCCAATGTACAAAAATCGGAAAAATATGCATTTAGAGAATAAATAAGTTTCAGCGCAAAAGAATATTCGTTTTTTTTTCCTTGTTGTAAAATTTATAGGGGGATAGTCCAATAGAGAAGAGGACCACATTTTTCTCGGTGGAACACATCTAAATCGACAGTAGTTACGTCACTGAACAGGATGATATGCATGGATACTAAATATGTCCATGATGACGAAGAGCAATATGATGCTGTAGAATCTGAATCAAATGATTTGTTTCAAGCTAAAGAATCATACTCGGACCTTGACGATGAAAGGCCTTTAAGTGTTTTGGCTTTGGCTCCGGCTAAATAATCTTGTAGTTTGTATCTGTTGTAGTTTCTACTTTTTCTGTTAACGCAGAGTAAATGTTTTGTTTTTATTACTTTAAAATAAAATATTATAGACTATTATATATATAAGATATTAGGTCTTTGTTTTTTTATTTACATAAATAATTTTTACTCATAACGCACATAATGTCAGATAACAAAAAATATCTTTTCAGGTTTCTCTAGAGTTAACTAATTAATGTTTTGAATATTCGTTTAGATTATAATTTTAATACACTTACATTAAAACCAATTTTACAGTAACTTTGCATAATCGCCGAAAACCTCCAACATTTTAAATAACTATCCAGAAACAGCTTAAAACAGACGACCTCTTACATCTCTCGCCTAAAAGAAGCAAAGCACTTTATAACGTCAACCTAAACGTGATTTACGTCCGAAACCTTATTTTATATAATGTCACTGCAGTGAAATCTAAATGTGTCAGGGGAGTCTAATTTATTGGTACTCAGTGTATGCTTCGTACAGGCGTCACATCTGCAAAAAGCAGTATATCCGTCGTGTGACGCAAGATAATGACAGCTCTAAATCAAATTATGACAGCTGGCTTAAAATACCCTCTTGGTTAGAGGCCTTTCGGGCACGTTTTTAGTCAGAAAACTTTTTAGGTCTCACGCAACGATTTATCGGTCGAATATTCATAAATTTTACTTTCATTTTATCTTTTTTCCCATTACTAATTCCATATTAATGTCCCGGAAATATACTTATAATATATATCTAGCTACTACCGGCTGAACTAACACGACTAAAAATTTTTATTTCTGACCGGTATATTATTAGCTTATAACGTCTTAGTTACGCGGGAATTATAAGGGTCATAACTCCCTTGGGATATTAAGAAAAATTTGACATAAAATCAAACGATTGACATCTAATGTCAATTTGATTGTCATCTATTGAAACATTTATTCCACTTGAAAAATGAACAAAATGTTACTAAAATCGGTCAGAAATAAAATTATCTATGTATCACTGGAATTATAAATAACTATTATTTCTGACCGGTATATTATTAGCTTATAACGTCTTAGCTACGCAGGAATTATAAGGGTCATAACTCCCTTGGGATATTAAGAAAAATTTTACATAAAATCAAACGATTAACATCTAATGTCAATTTGATTGTCATCTATTGAAACATTTATTCCACTTTAAAAATGAACAAAATGTTACTAAAATCGGTCAGAAATAAAATTATCTATGTATCACTGGAATTATAAGGGTCCCAATTACCTCGGGCAATTGCTGTCCCTCGGGCCAAAGGCCCTCGGGACGTAAACTTTGCCCTCGGTAATTAAGACCATTATAATTCCCTAGATACATAAATAACTATTAAAAAATCGAAAACCGTCAAAAACCTATAAGAAATAAAAAGGTGAAAAGTCAAGATTACCAAGGCTACGGTTACAGTACACGTCGCCTGAATTTGCTCAAAGAAACAATCATACAAAATCGCTGGTTATCGCTAGGAAGTAAGTTTTTTCGCGCGAACTCTTATTTCCTTTTCCACATTTTGTTATTACTTATTAAAGTATTTAAATAATAGAAATAAAGCGTATAGATATGTGGTATTCATAGAAATATCCCAACTAGCAAAGTTTAAAAGAAATAAATTATTTTATAATTATCGAATAGGGTTGCCTTAAGAATAGATTTGTTTTATAGCGCATATCGTTGCGATAATTTTGTTCGTTAATAAAAATACTTACAACAAATGGTCTTATAACGGCTTTTACAACTCTTACTATAGAACAAATGATTCTTGTTTGTTTAAGAATTTTATAAAAGTATTATAATACGACATACAACCTTTAAAAATATATATCTAAGTATAAGTATTGCAACCATATTGTGAAAGAGTCGTATACTTGCACAAAAAGCTTTTAATTCGCGTCTTATAGGATACTTGTATACATGTTTCATTAAGGTTACATAAGGGAAATGATAAAATTATTGTTTAACGTTGACATTCGCTTATTTATAAAATGGTTTTAAAGTTAGGTATTTTTAATCTACAAAAATGCTTAATCTGTTATAAATATATTTTTTTAGGTTAGGCTTAAATTTATTCTATTATGAAGTTCATTGAAACGTTATTAAACAGAACGATTGGATAGTGCCCATATCGATGCATTATAGGACAACCATTTTCTGTAACAAAGTATATTTATAATATTTATACGTTATATTATAGTTTTACTGAAGTTATAAAAAGAGTGTTGCCAGATTTAATTGAATGGAAGTGAATTTTATAAATATTACTTCGAAATCCTAAGATTTATACAAAGACAACTACTTTGAATTAAAGTCAATCTGAAGTTTCAAAAATGTAAAAAAGTACCTTCTAGAAATTTCTCACTTTATCTTTTCACAATAAAAAAATAAATAAAATAACCCTCCTAAAATGGACGCAAATGGTTTGGCTCCCTCAGTCATGGACAGGCTTACAAACTATTTAATTAATAATTACAATGTAATAATAAGCCTGGAGGCGATTTTGCTCACCACTGGAATGTTTGGTCACTTAGGGCTCCGTTGTATGTAGGAAAACATCTTAATAAGAATATTATATTTCAAGTCTTGGCTTTACGAAATCTGGCAACTTCTAAAGCATTGCAACACCAACATCTAGCTTTCACCTTACAAAAAAAATTAAAACGCCGTAATATGCAACACTATAAAACCATTTCATAGCAAACAGTTCTAATTTACACAGAAAATATTATTAAACGTTTTTATTTGATGTGAAATGGTTGTATATAATGCGCCATGTTTAAATAATGATTTGTTGGATCCGCGACTGCTGCCATCATGTAAAATTAAGTCGGAGACGTAAAAATGTAGCCTTAACGTTATTTTATTAGTTTTGGAAGACTATTCTCTAACATTATTTTTAAATAAAATAATAACTTAATATTATACATAAAAAATATCGAAGTAATAAAAAAAAAATTATATTAGTTTATCAATAAAATTTCCGGCGCAATGAAGTTTGAGTTATTAACGCTAATCCGAGATTGTTTAAATGATAAAGGTAATATAATATCAATAATTCTTCACGTTCGAGCGCCATTAAGTTTCGGCTAATTAATTTTTAAATACGTATCTAGGTACATACTTATAATCTTCGTTGCTCTTATACGCCCCTTTTAAAATAGTTTGGTTCCAAAATTCTGCACTAAATAATTAAATATCTCTTTAAATTGCTATTGTCACACTGCATTATACAATCACTATATAATATTTGTGTAAGACTTTTAAAGTGTCGATAAATATTGTTGCATAAATATCAGCAAATACACATTACAAAACAATTTTACAGTTTTTGCATTAAATTGCTTTAAAAGTGTGATACACAATTTCTATAGAGCTCTTATAATATCAAAATGTTTTGTAAAAGTGGGTCCTTTTTGATCCTGTAAATATCATATAAGGGTTTTTGACCACGTTATAGGAATCTTAAACTTCTATAAAATTTATTTTGCTAGTTGGGATTGAATTGTTTCATTGGTAATCTAAAAAAAAAACATACACGGTAAAGAATATCCACCTGGTAAAAATAATTTCTGGAGTGGTAAAAAAAAGTAGTGTTAATGTTAACACCCGGATCAACATAATTTACCACATTTTTACACTCATATGGGACCAAAGTTGTATTAAATTTGCCTATGAATTTAACTCTCTAAAAAGTTAATTTTGTTGAATGGGTGTTATTTATTTCATTTTACACTCTATCAGGAAAATTAAACACAAAGACAGTTAATAACACCATATAAGCGTGTAAAGAAACCCCGCTAGAAGGTTATTTTAACACATTGAGTGTAAAACTTATTCTTTAATCGTTTTTTTACACGGCCCTGGGTAAAAATACCCAAACTCGTGTTACCGAAAAGACAGGCGGCAACAAGTGGTGTAAAATTCTAGGAATTGACAGATGACGCCGACGCTACGTGCAAATTCAACTTTCAAGTCAGTCTGATTGTGCTCTTTGAACGTGATATAGAATAATGTTATATTTAAATTGAAATACAAAAACAAAGCAAAGTTCTGTAAAGTGCCAAATGAGAGTACCTCTTATGAGGATCCTGTTAAATTGGGTAAGCATATTAATGAAATTTAATAGAAACCTTACTAATAAGTACGCCATTTTACAAAAACTAAGTAGGTATTTACATTGTTACAGTTTTCCCTTTAGCTTTTAAGTTATTCTGATATAAGCTTATAATATAAGTGTATTCCTTTTTTATATAAATACCTATTCACCCATTTAACGAATTTATTTTTTCTCTTTAAGGGGCACATCGCACACATCAACTGTGTTGTTTTTTCGTTTTTTGTCTTTGGTCATTGGTGAGTGCCTTTTTTGATTACCTATAATGAGTAGTTTTTTATAAATAGTTATTGCACAACGGTTGTATACGACGGTAAATCGAAAATTACCATTCTTGGAGTTTGCACTTTAATTCGCATCTCATCCATAAGACCTAGTAAAAATTTTAGGGGGTGTATTCTTAAGTTGCCAAAATTATTCCTGGATAAACTATTGTTATCATCAAAAATAGTAATCTAGGTTGAAGAATACATCTACCCAGCGCGAACAAGTACAGTACCAATCCCAAAAAACTATGGCACTCTGATTGGCCAACTCAAACCTAACTTTCTATACCGCCGAGTTTCATTAGGGACGACGTTAAATTTAGATCATCCGCTGTGGACGGATTATGGTATGGACTGTGATAGTTAATCTGACTGGGTTTTTTGCACTTTTTTCCAGCGTGCTTGTCATTGCTTTCTCGTTTCCTACATATCTGTTTTTATTGCTGTGGTTTGTTTGGGCAAATCAATTATTATATTCTTTCAGAATAACAACATTCCCTTAACACCCGTCAAGGTATTTACCGGTACGGTGTGATCAGTGCATAAGCAAAATTAAAATCTAACGCTCCACCCAAGGCCATGTACATCGGCCGCCTGGCTTACGCCAGGTCTTTGGGCGCATTTTGGGCCGTATGCTTACGGCCCATATGCGCCCAAAACATTGTAAATAATATAGGCTAGGTTAGGAAATGTAAATAGACTAGGCTAGTATATATTTAGTGGATAAGTTAGATTTATAACCAAATAGGTAATAAAGAATTTTAAAATGGAAATGGATGATCGTGCATTTCAACAGCGAGGACGAGTTCGCATATAGAGAAGTATTAAAAATACATATTATTGTAGAATAATAATTTAAAAAATAAAATAATCATTATTTTAGGTAGTGCTTCAGCTCTTATTAAATTCCCACAATACCTATAAAAAGTAACAGCTGTAAATACTTTCTTTCTAGCACTTCATTAAAACCTTTTTCCTACCTAAATATAATAGCTTTGCTGCAATTTCTGCTATACGCCTTCAGGAAATTCCTACAAAACTTTAACTGTTAATATCTATGCCTAACGTAGTAAATATACACATTACATACTTCATGCTGCAGCAACCAGACGCCACGCAAAAATCACAACCCCCATAAACATCAACAATTAAAAACTACTTTAACACCGTGGTAATTACCTCCTTATCATCTCAAAATCTACCACTCTAAACTACTCGAGAACGGCTTAAGAGCCATAACCCACCGTTTATTTACATCATAGCCTTTTTACGGCCCTTAATAGATTGTAAAATTTTACAAAAGACACCGACAAAAGGCGGGAGTCGTCAGCCACTAATCGTATATAACTCGGGCGTAAATACATCATTAAAATGTTGTAAGAGACGAGTTACGTTGTAAATAACTGGTGTCGTAATCAAATATCTACTAAAAAGTCGTTTGAATATTCAGTTTATGACTAGTTGAGTATGCTTTGATGATGTTTTTTACTTATATAGTTATCATGTATATTTTCAATTATATTTACCTATAGGATGGATCTATATATATTATACGTTATCAAAATATTCTAAAAATTAATGCAATCATATAAGTAATGTAGCAAGCACCAAAAAGAGGAAGAAGAAACGGAATTATGATTTATTATGGTATTGCAATAACTTGCAAACACTTTCTCACTCTTTGTCTAAATGAATTTCGTATCAGCTCTAACGTTTCAGGTGTCACTAATAAGCAGGAAGTTCATCTGAGGTTGTACGTGCAGTTGCCATTACTTTGACCTTTATAATGCCCCATAAGAAGAACTCAAGGGGGGTCAAATCTGGGGACCGAGCAGGCCAGTTGACCATGTGTGACAAAGAAACAGGATCTCAATTTAAGACATAATTTTTGTGTGTGATATCACATTCAAAAATAACTTACAATCAAAGAAACGACATAATTGCAGGAGAAAGTTTCTAGAAACCGTAGTAAGGTTAGCATTTTTAGCAACAACTTGGTAACAAAAATATATAGCGATCCACGATCAGTTGTATAGGCAATTCTCTTCTTAAACTGTGATGCAGGCTACGCTATGCAATGTTGTGCTAGGCTTTATTCTACTAACATCACATCGCTCTTACTAGCCTCTGCTGGTATAAACAGTCCAATACATATATTATTATGTTTGTTTTAGTAGCCCAGCATCGCATAGCGTGAGCCTACACTAAGGGTGGCTACAGACGTAACTACAAGCTTGAGAAGCATGCATGATCCACGGTACAAGCAAATTAGAACAAGCGCCTCTTTGTGCTTCAAATGTGTCTAGTTCGGATGACGAGGATGCTCTTGGCTCCTTGTATCCTTGAGTGTAAAAGAAGAAAGGTAGTATGTGGTGTAAAGAGTGGTTAATGAGAAGTAAATCTTATTCCCACATTAACTTATGAGATATATAAATATTGAGTGAGTTAAAGATATATCCTCGTGATTCGCATAATTATTTCAGAATTTGTCACTCGTAACACCAAGGAAAGGATACAGTCATGAGAGAAGCTATAGCACCCTATGAAAGATTAACAGCGACAATGCGTTGTCTTGCGACCGGAAGGGGTTATGAAGATTTCAAATTTTCAACTAGAATTTCACCACAATACTTACTTACAACTGGCGTTAGCACAAGCTCAGCCTTGCGTGGGCAGACGCAGCTTGTCCAAGCATTCATAATTAAAATTATTCATTCATCTAGCAGCTTGTTCAATTAAAATGATTGTGCAAAATTATCGTACAGATGCAAAAGCTTGATCATGGATGCTTATCAAGCTTGCAATTGTAGCCACCTTAAGGATCTGCAGCATTTTAATTATTCTAATACAAATAATCCTAGAAAAAGTTGTATCGCTGGGAATTTTATAATTTTAAATCAAGATACAGTAGAACCCCGATAATCCGAGGTAACGTGGGAGGCACCTGCCTCGGATAACCGAAAACTCGGAGAATCCGGATTTATTTTTTATTTATTTATTAAGACTACATTTATATATGTACTTTAAACGATTTATTAACGTCGTGAACTTAAGTCCTTTACACAACAGCGAAGTAACTGTCTATTCGCTTCTGTTTAAAAATTTGATCTTCTTCTTCTTGCTGCAATGTTTTTTCATCGGTTAAGAAGCAGCGGATCCACTGGGGTATCTTCTGGTTGTTGTTCGACACAAATCAAAGCTTTTTTCAAAGCAGCAAAACCTTCTTGGTGGTAGATGGAAAGTGGCTGTTCATTAACCACACACGCTTCCATATCGTCGTCGTCATTCACGTTTTCGGTTCCCTGAGAAGCATTAGTTATTTCTTTAACACTAAATTATTCTTCTAATCATCACAACCTTTTAATGTTTACATTAATTTAAACAAACTTTTGTCTTCTTCCTCTGTCACGCTGACTAAACTTGAAAAGGGCATTTCTTTACGGCTTCTCAATTCAGAAGGTAATTCATTCAATGAAAGATCTTCTTCACTCTCATGATACTCCTCAAAATCAATAATTTTTTACCAACATTTTTGAATGGTGCAAACAGGCACAGAATCCCAAGCTTAGCTTACTCGTATACATCCTTTAGTGTAATCTTTCGCAAGATGTTCAAGGAACAAACACAAATAATTTTTTTAAAATTTTTTCGAGGACACCTTGATTTATTGGATACATTCGGAAGGAAAAACTTTACAATAATTTCGCCCACATGAACTCCTTCCCCAGGGTGAAAGGGAGCATTATCCAGTAACAAAATTGCTTTAAAGGAAAGACGGTTTCTTTTCAAAAACCTAGACACCGATGACGCAAACTTTCCTTTAAACCAAGCAGTAAATAAGTTCGCATCCAACCATGCGAGTTTTTGACTTTTGTAGTATACTGGGGGGCGTTAGGTAAGATGTATTTTAAAGCTCCTGGACGTGTAGACTTTCCAATCACCATCAGTGGGATTTTGGGCTTGTTAAATGAATTGGAATATGCCCTTATGGTTATTCTTTCCTTACATCGTTTGTGCCCAGGAGCGCATTTTTCATGCTGAGTTGCCAGAAGGACGAAAAGGGCTTGTATCATACGCTACTCCTTAATTTTTGTGCGGTTTCATCTCCAATCTCCAACTGTTACTTCACCTATTCTATAATCTTGTGCTACAACTTTAATTATTCCACCTGCTTTTATTCTTCGGCAAATTAGCTCGTTATAGGGCAATAAGGCACCAAACCAAACAACGCGACGCTCCAAACAAATTAAGTACTAATCCGTAACTGCAAATTCACCGGCCAAAAGAGTCTAGAAACCTAAATGGGGATTCCCGTCATTCCCGTCGCATCGGTGCGAATAGCCAAGGATTCCCCGACGCCGACGTTGGAAAAATTCTATAAGTTCGGTTAATGTGGATCACCGACGCCCAGTAACTGGGATAATAGGGGTTTTACTGTACTGTATCCCAAAGCATGTGCTAAGGAAAATAATAAACCGTCGACATAATCATTAAACTCAACTTTTTCTCTAAAAAAACAATTTTTAAATTTTAATTTTTTCAGATTTTTATTTTTTAAACTTTGACGAGGTTTTTCAAAGTCAATTGTGTTGCCCTTTTTATTGTTTTACTAGGGATATAACGCAATTTTTTGTTACATAGTTATATTTGCATTCGAATGATTAAAATGCTGCATATCCTTTGCTACTGCATAAAACGCCATAATGTATGAGTTTTTGCGAACCTGACTGTATTTAAATTAACCAGTTTATACACTCATGTGCAAGAAAACGTTAATTCCAAAATGTTGATTAAGTTTTAGGCTTGATAACTTTTTATTTTTAGTCCGATTTGAGTGATTTTTCATAAAATTGTAGGTACAACTATCGACTTTAACGTGTCTCTTATCTCTTACCAATCTTAAGTAACGTTGGTTATTCCGCATGTAATACAAGGATAATAGAAATGTTGTTTTTTCTCTAATTTCAAAACACCCTTTGAAATAACCAAGTAACAAGATTATTTTAAAATAGCAGTTTTCATTTAGGGTCATCTATTCTTTACATTTTGTGTTTTGGTTCATGTCAATACATGAACTTAGTCTCACACAAATGCAAAATGATCTTGGTTATCAATAATTTAAATTTTTACATAATTTCTAATGCAATATAAATTCAGAATTTTTTTTTTACAAGGTGGCTGTATCTTTCGTTGTTTGAAACATTATTGTCAGTTTGACAGTAAATTTGTGTATTTGCAATGATTTTAAGTGCTAAAAATTGTGCAAAAGCTGTAGCTTTAGTGGATGACGGGCGAAATTATGGGTATGTGGCCAAGGTACTTAATACCAGCCGCTCTACCATCGAAAGAGTAGTTAAACGCTTTAGGCCAGGGAAACAGGCAGAAATACAGGTAGGGCGGGTAGTGGTACGCAACGCAAGACTACAGCAATTGATGACCGGTTTCTTGTTCTTAAAACCCTTCGCAATCGCCGGTTGACTTCAGTATAATATACAGGCGAAAAGTCAACTTCGGGGTAAAAATAACAGTTCTTGGACCGTTCGTCGAAGATTACAGGATGTCGGTTTAAAGTCTTGCCGACCATCAACAGGCCCTAGATTACTCCCACGTCATAGAGTAGCAAGATTACAATTCGCTAGTGAACATGTGAATTGGAATTTGGCACAATGGAACAGTGTACTTTTCACCTATGAGTCTAGATTTTGCCTACACTCGCCAGATGGACGAGAGCGAGTGTGGAGACGAACGAACGAATGTACGTTTAGCCCCCGGCTTAGTTATGGAGGAGGTTCCCTGATGGTTTGGGCAGAAATATCACGTGAGGCCTGTATATACTGAATTGGTGTTTATTGATAGAGGAACGCTGACCGCACAGAGGTATATTAAGGAGGTTATCGAAAATTATGTAGTTCCTTTTGCTCCATTTATCGACGATGGTTCTATCTTGATGCCCGACCACATTCCGCAAGGTGCATCACTGAATATTTGGTAGAAGTTGAGATTGAGAAAATGAACTGGCCAGCATGTTCTCCAGATTTAAACCCTATAGAGCATGTGTGTGACATGCTCGGAAGACGCGTTAGAAGTCGAGTAGTGGTACCAGCGACATTAAACGAGTTCCGTGCGGCACTTCAGGAAGAATGAAGGAATATTTCGCAAGGCGACATTCGCGGGCTCATCGATGGTATGAACCGACGTGTCCAGGCAGTAATTAGGGCTAGAGGAGGCAATACAAAGTATTGACGCATATTTATTAAGTTTGTTTTCCGAGAATCATCATGTATTTTTTTAATCTTATACAAGCTTGTTCCTAAATTAATTTTTCTGCGTCCTGATAATCTTTTGTTTATTTTGGCAGATCAAACATTTTATTTTCATTCCAACAATAATGAAATTACGGGAAAATTTAAATTATTGATAACCAAGATCATTTTGCATTTGTGTGAGATTGAATGCATGTATTGAAATGAACCAAAAAACAAAATGTAAAGAATAGATGACCCTAAATGAAAACTGGTATTTTAAAATAATTTTGTTACTTGGTTATTCCAGAGGGTGTTTTGAAATTAGAGAAAAAACAACATTTCGATTATCCTTGTATAATATGCGGAATAACCAACGTTACTTAAGATTGGTAAAAGACACGCTAAAGTCGATAGTTCTTCTACCTACAATTCTATAAAAAAAAAGATCACTCAAATCGGACTAAAAATAAAAAAGTTATCAAGCCTAAAACTTAATCAAAATTTTGTAATGACCGTTTTCTTTGCGCATGAGTGTCTATAGGCCGAGTAACACAAAAAAAAATTGTTTGTTTCTGCTCATGTAGTGAAGGCTAATATAGGTTTAAATGAAGTACATATTTTCATTATGTCTGACCCGAGGTTTGGCCTTGCAATTCGTCCTTTCGAAAACTCTCTAATTCCAATGCGTGTTCCTTTTTACTGCCAAACTTTTACGACTAATAAATATAAGCGTTTGTTTGTTGTTCATTATTTATTCGTGATTTATTTGTAGCGAGACGTTCAGAAGCGGCACAACTTGGAGTGTAAATAACTCTCGAGCTGGCGCTGATCTTCTTCCAACAGACATTTTAGAATCGGCCTTATTGTTCTTTATGGATTGTAAATAATTCTTAATTTACTGCGGAGATAATTGTTTACATCTGCTTTAGACTTGTTACTTTTGATGTACGCTTGTTGCCTGGCCTACCTCGTAAAGTTCCTTGCGTAATAATTGGTCGTATTGGTTACGGCACATTTTCATATTTGTTTCTCGTTCGTTTTAAAAATAAGCGGTTACTAAGTGACGTGGTTAAAGTTGAAGTTGTATTGAGGAAAGAGACGCAGACATATTATTTAATTATTAAACAGGTTCTGGTTCGTTACGTCGGCAGAGATTTTTTAGAGATAGACCCGACGAAGACAATAATTGTAGCATAAATAGTTCTGATTCTGTGTACGATGTGAATTTTCACGTTTTGACATTTTATCATTAAACACGAGTACCTAGTGTAAGAAACAAAGTCACTAAATTCTTTATTTATCTAGATGAATATAACACCACTTAAACGAGCAAGAGAAATTAATGTTACCAGTATATTACGTGGTCTCATGATCTAGAAGCGTAGTATTTACCTCTACCCTGTTCTATGATATTGGCAAAGCATTGGCATTGCGGAGTGCATGGCAACGAGATGGCCGGCGAACTCGTCAGACTTGGAGCTGGAATTCCCTATCTATAGGACCCGAACCAGCAATAGGCATATCAAAACAGCAGGTAGGGACAGCCCTGAGGGAATAGGCCGCCAACCTCTCTAAGGAGGAATGACAGCCAAAGATTTCATAACTTGGCCTAATAGGGCGTTATAAGTTAGACCAAATCTTATCTAACAAATGGTATAAAGAGGGCCTGCAACAATAAATGGTGCTTATATTGTATTGTTAAATATACTGGCAATCAAAACATTGTTTCTGATTTCAAAAAATACAAAACAACTATTAAAAAAGTAATAATAGAAGCAAAAAAAAGTTATTATCATAGGAAAGTTAACAAACCAAAAAACCTAAGAAAAAGAGGAGGTATATAATTAATGCTATATCGGGTAGAACATCAAATAAAAGGAAACAACCCATAAGGTTAAGAGTAGATACTAACAAGGTTACAGAACCACTATCTGTGGCCAATCATTTAAATAACTTCTATGTTTTTTTACCTACACATCAAAGCACGATATCGATTCTAAAAGAAACTGCAACGAAAGTGGTCAAAACTTTCTTTTAAAACCCACTACCAGTGGCGTATTTAGGGAGGGGGGTCCGGGGGGTCTGGACCCCCCCCCCCCGTAATCTCAGTAGTAAAGAAAACTGAAATTCACATTCATTTATTTGCAATAAATAACATGAAACATTATTTCAAATTTTCCAGATGTTTGGGGATTTCCACTCTATTTCCAGTCTTTTAGTTTAATAATGGTTGAATTTTATTTTTTGTTCCGTGTTTTCTCATTCAGGTGAGTAAAATAGTACTTATACCGTTATACATACCTTCAAAAAACTAATATTTCAAAGGCAAATATTGGCGTTTATATTTAAAAATTGCTTTATTTCTACGTTTTTTTTGAGCCGGGCTATCAAAACGTAAAATTTGTAAGTTTAAACAGTACAAAAAAGGGCGTGGCACCTAAAAACATTTTGCCTGCGGCGCATTTTTTTAAGAATCATAAGTGGACCCCCCGTGTCACAATCCTAAATACGCCACTGCCCACTACTGCTATGGAAATTCTATATATTGTACGTAATCTTCAAAATACAAATTATTGTGGATTGGATCAAGTATCTCCAAAAGTATAATCAAGTTTATTCCCATAGAAGTTTTTGAAACTATCGCCGAAATAATAAACCGTTCTTTTGTTGAGGGCGATTTTCCTGAAAGCCTGAAGGTAGCGTTGGTTATCCCCATTGACAAGGGTGGATGTTAAGACTTCCGCAAAGTTTCGACCAATATTCCCTTTGTTAGTAATTTCCAAAATTATAGAAAATGCAGAAAAAGCTCGCTTAATTGAATTCCTCAGACAATTTAAAACCTTGTCGAATTTTCAGTATACGTTTCAGCGGAAGAAAAATACGAGGGATGCTATCTGCTCTGTAGCGGTTTATTCGGGGTTAAATGCGAAACAACCGCGATTTTCTGTGATCTGTCAAAAGCATTCGATTACGTAGATATATTATACGAAATACTATTAAGTAAGTTGAATCTTACCTTTTTAATAGGAAGCAAACTGTACAAGTCACCGAATATAACCAAGAACAAGTTCGATCCGATTATGGAGAAGTGACTAATGGGGTGCCGCAGGGATCGCTGCTCGGGCCTTTACTTTTTTTGATTTACATTAACAATCTTACTGCTTTACAGATTATAGGTCACCTTACATTTGATGCAAACAAATTAGTGCTTAATACTGAAAAAGTAAATGGATATCATTTAGTAAAGATCTAACTATTTCAATTACAATAGATCAGGAAAATATTGATAAAGTTATTGTAAGTTCCTGGGAATTATTAAAATTCTTAAAAAACTTAAAATGGGAGAACAATATTAACAAAGTAGCGGAAAGCTTGGCATCTGCTTTATTTGCTCTAAGGACTGAATTATTGGCACATTTCCATTATTGTTTTTATTATGCGTTATTCGAATCCAATTTAAGATATGGGTTGACTTTTTCAGGGTTTGCGGGGAATCTCAGAATTCATAGTCTGTTTTTATTACAAAAAAAAACAGTTAGAATAATATGTAAGCTAACAGACTAGCAAACTGCAGACCCTTGTTTGAAGACTTAGCAATTCTGATCACCTACGATTTAATTATATATGACTCTACTTCATGATAAACATTTAGGAAACAATAATCAGTATATGCATAACCACAACACTAGAAATAGAAACGAGTTAACTTTTCCATAGTCAGAATTAAAATTAACCAGGAAAACAATTTTTCATAAGGGCAGTATAATGCTTTAATCCAATAGTTAAATATCAGACAATTCAAATTAGATTAAAGCAGATCCTAATAATTTTGGCCAACTATTCCTTTAACGAATTCTTGGGTAAGTTGGTGATTGTTATGTGAACCTGTTTATATTTAATTGTATAACATATACAGGGTGTTTCCTAACCTCTCTGAAAAAATGAAGGAGATGAATGCTCACCTTACTTATTTACTTAAATTAGTAAAGCAATAATAATAATTTTAATAATTGATTTAAAAACTTTTAATAATGAACTCACATGAACAAAAAAGTCAAATAAATTGCTGAAAATGTCCTCTATGAGCCAGTAAACACCCATGTACACGACGTGCTAAATTGTCTCTTAGGTGTTAGAAAATTTCGGGACTGGCGCGAATCGTATTAAAACCATCAATATTACGCAGTCGAAGGTCTTCTTCAGTTTCAATAGAAGTAGTATAAACGAGTTGTTTAAAGTGACCCCAGAAATAGAAGTCCAATGGATTCAGATCCGGCGAACGAAGTGGCCATGGGTGAGGTCCTCTTCTACCAAAGACATTAGAACTATTAGACGAAACGATTCATTCATAATTCCCATAAAAGTATCGACTATTATTGTTTTAAAATATTGGCGAGTGCGAGAGAGAAAGGCAGATCTCCTTGGCCCGATCGGCAACATTGTAAACCGTCCCTTGGTTTTAATCGCCAGTGGTGTAGAGGTTAAAACCTAACAACAATGTATGAAAATAATACAATAAATTTTTTTGTATCAGAATTTTTTCTTAAGAATGGAAATAATAGGTCACAAGAAATATACAATATAATTTTTCTTCATGATTAACATTTTTTGAACAACTTTTGTTTGCATAGGGCCTACGTACCTTTGAATATTAGGAGAATTATAAATAATCTTGTAAGGTTCATCAGCAACTCGATCAGCATCATCTGATTTAACCAATATATAATCAAAGCATAGCTTAGACATCCTGAAAATGAATAAAATGAACTTCTAATTAATATTAGCAGGGTTTCATAATGAATAATAGGTATACCTATTACACTTATTATAAACCAAAAGTTTTATTTGTCATAAAATATAACATTACTAATTTTATTATTAATAGATATTACTTACGCCAATGTTGTTTTTTGCGGCAGGTAGTGTTCCAATAACAGTTGACTCAGAACTAAAAAACGAAGATACAAGGATATTAAAATATTTTAAATAATTCTATTAGGCAAACCAAAACTTGACAGCTCCCAATCTTACCTGTTAGAGAGGTCGTCTAGAAATAACAAGCCTTCACAGTAACGAGGGTTTACTCCCTTTCTAACATATTTAGCACCATTCACCCTTACTAAAATATCTGCAGGAAAAAAGTGATCCGAGCACAACTCTGGATTGTTTCGTAAAGGTTGGTTATCCAGAATCCTACTAAAGAAAACCAAAGTTTTCTTTTTTCAGCATCTTGAGGAGACCTAAACAGAATGTTTATATGTTATATATAAAACATCTCAATAAATAGGTACCTAATTAAATTTAGGAATAGGATTTCAATTTTACAGTATTTTACTAGTCGATATCTTTTTACTCGTTTACTATTAAGTAGCTACCATGAGTTATTTATCAATATCTACTCTTAATTGTTTCTAAGTATAACAAAACTCTTTCATTGTGCATAAAAGTTTTAACAACAATGGTGCTACCACAGCATTAGTAAACAAACCCATACGCTACACCAATGCTTTCTATAAAACAATAACCTAACCATACTTACCGATGAAATGATAAATTTGGATTAAAATGATCCACTTTTTACACACTACAGAGGCATGAACCATGATTGTTTATTTCTACACTAATGTTTAGGCAAATACACAAGGAAATCAAAAATAAACTGCAATAAAGGCACAAAAACACAAGCTAGCTGCTGTGACTCACTGGCAACATCGCAATCGCTACAGTCATTCAAAGAATCTCTCCGGTTGTAAAATCGTAGTACAATGTTGCCGTAGTGCCTGATATATATAATAATAATTTCAATACTTTTAAGGTTTTTAACAGTTTTCGATAAAATATTCGCATAACATTGCAAGCATGAATGCATAATTTGATACGCACACCTTAGCTTTTTTGTATGTTAGGTTCTGGGCGTTACTGCAATTACTAACTCAATCTTTTAAAAACAGTTTTTCCCTAATATTTCTAACAGACAGATAAAGCCGGCTAAGGTCAAATTTTGAGCGACAGAGATGAATAATAAAGAGGGAATGATGATTTGCCACATCAAAATGTAAACAATTTGGTCTAATAGTTCTAATGTCTTTGTCTTCTACCTATCCAACGAACAGGATATTGTTGATCTAAATAGTTTCTAATACGTACTGCAAAGTAAGGGGGAGCGCCGTCATGCATGAACCACATTAAAGTTCTCGTTCTTAATGGCACTGCTTCCATCAATTCTGGCAATTCATCTCTAAGGAAGTTGTAATACACATCGCCAGTAAGTCAATTTAAAAAAAAAAATACGGTCCAACTAAGCTATCCTCAATAATCCCTGCCCAAATATTAAAAAAAAATGTATACTGGTGATGTCTTTCGATGATAGCATGAGGATTATCTTCCGCCCAAATATGGTTGTTGTGAAAATTTATGATGCCTTGTCTGGAAAAATTCGCTTCATCTGTAAATAGTATTTTTGCCGAAAAATGTGGGACCCTTAAAGAATTTTCTTGAAACCAGTTACAAAAATTAACTCGAGCTGGAAACTCTCTAGACATCAAAGCGTGCACTCTTTGTACGTGATAAGGATAAAGTAAATAGTCCTTTAAGATACTCCATACTGTTTTGTAACTTACAGTCAACTCGTTCCCGATTTTCCTCGTACTAGTGCCTTGAGATTCTTTCACCATGTTTAAGACTTCTTTCTCAAGTTGTATGGTTCTAACTGTAAATGGTCGGCCGCCTATTTTCCTTTTTGCAAAGCTACCTGTTTCCTCTAACCTAAGGTGCAATCTTGTAAATGTTTCCGAACACGGTACTCGTCTATTAGGAAAACGTTCTGCATATAAACGTCTCGCCTCTAGCGCATTTCCATTTGCCAAACCGTACATAGAATTACCCAGATCCCCGCCAATGAACTAATTGTAAAATTGAAAATTGACCCAAAGTAAGCTGCTCTAATCCCTTATGTTTAACAAATATCATTAGAATATCGTTTGGCATTGATTAATAAAATTTAAAAAAAATAAAAACAATTTTTTTTAACACCCTGTATTTCGAAAATAAAGCGACATGCGAAAAACTTTTATACTACATTTTCGTCTTAAAATAAGGTGAGGATTCACCTCCTTCATTTTTTCAGAGATGTTAGGAAACACCCTGTATTTACATATTTTTGTGTTTGCCTTCTTACTAATTTTTAGGTTTATATGCACACATTTGATCGACACCTTTATGGTTACTGTACATAACCTGTATTAGATCAATAAATTAAATTGAAAAAATTGACCTAGTGAGCCAGTTAAGCAAACAATGACGATCGTAACGATGACAGAAAAGAAGAAGAGGATGTAGACGAAGAAGACGACGAATAAGATTTTTAGTAAATTGCGTAGCTACAGATTTTGCCATACTTGTTCTAAAAAAATGCTTAACCTTCTTTTTGTATTCCGTTTGTATCAATGACAGGGCCTCTCAAAGGAACAAAATATCTCCCATCGTCTTTCTACTATAATATTCTTCTTATTTCATCCTGTATTCATTAACTTCTTGATATACTTAGCGCACTTGATTACTACTCTGTAGTTTCAACTCTCTAGTAAAGTCCGCCCCTGCATCATTTCACTTTACCTTTCACCCCGTATGATCGCCTTGTCCGGTGGTGCACGGTGGCGCGCCACCCTTTAGATTTATAGATCGGGCCCGAGTGACATCGCTGGTTTCTGTGCCCGTTTAATTATAATACTTTATTGCCCAATAAATCTTAGGTCGAACCTGCCCCCTTTGAAGGATAGCGTTCAATTCGCAGCCCCGACATATTTTATGAGCGAATTATGCATTATTCCTTTTTAGCTCGGCGTTCTTTATCTCCCTCTTTTGTGTCTATTCATTCGTTTTTCGTTGACGGCGGTGTCGCGTTTCCAGAAATGTTTTGTGGCTCCTTTGGGACGTATTAGGCGAAATTGGGCAAGGCATTGCCGAAAATCAACGGGTAAAAGTCGAGAATTAGTGGAGTTATGCGTAGGAACTTCTGCACCCTTATTTCTCTTGCGTTTGTTACGTTATATTTTAGGTTTGGTAAGAAAGGGAAACATATTTAGAAAACCTAGGCGCTTGTTTGCATACAAAAAAACCGTGCTAAAATAAATATCAACCAAAATATCTTGCATATTAAAATTTTGTCATACTACTTTAAAACAGTTATGAAAGTACGAGAAAAGTTTAAATACTACAGGGTGTCACACGGTATTTTGACACATTTTAAATGCCTATAAGTTAAACATGAAAAAAGATTTTGAGTTGCAGTTTCAGAGGGTTCACGTCGCTCCGAAGTCTTTTTTTTTAATTGGTTCTGGGTTATTTTTAGGGGTGCCAATCCCGACGAATACCTAATTAATCTCGACAATCTCGGGATTAAGCCGACAAAATGATAAAGGAGTTTGATGCATTTTAAGGAGTTTGTTAATATTAGGCTGGAGTTTACTTAAATACTCTAATCTCATCAATTCGTTCTCGCAGAGAACTATTCCTCAAAGGAATTTTTCGGATAATATCTTCCGCTGGTTTATGGACAGTGGTTGTTACTTCTTTTACTGCCGGTAAAATTAAATCTTCCCCAATAGTATGTGGTTTTTCTGTTTTAGCAATCAACAATGAGATATTGTGCAAAGCTCGAAGTCCGTCATCGTCTTTCTTAGAAGCTTCTGAAAAAGTTTGCTAAACTTCGTACTTCTTTCTCATGTCTTGAAAATAGGTCACATCTTTGTCTTTCTTATGCGACTGAATTTTATTAAAATTATCTTAAAGCCCAGAAGGCTTCATTGCTTCATTTGAAAATATTTTTTTGGCAAATAAGGCACATTGGCGATGATGGACTTGTGGGATTTTCGAAAAATCCGTATTTAATATATTCCGCACTATACTGCCGTCTCCTCATTTTTGCTCCCGACATGGTCTTGACTTCACAGACACGTGAGTAAAAGATTAACTTTCAAAAACCTACTATCAATTGCGCGCGATAATACCTATGAAAATAGAATGAACAATCACTGCCTTAATATAGGTTGGAGACATGTAACACGCATCGACAGGAATAAGATAAACATGGGACGATTCGTTTATAATACCCGGCGTGGAAGTTGAGCGTGGGGCAAGGGCGACGCGGGAGCAGAGTGCGGGTCGGGGACTGCGAGCTCAGTCCTACCGACGCATGCATGCGCGTTCCCTTCCTCCCGAATGTCCCCGAATGTGTGTCTGAACTTGTAGGCAATTAGCAAGTTAAAACAAGCACAAATAATCCTGCATGTCAATTCTTCAAAAATTGCGTTATGTAACAAAAACTTGTTGAGTATGTAACAAAAACTTGTTAGGACTTAATTGCAACAATCCTATTTTTTGCTAATTTCAATTAACTCTCGTTTATTAGCTTCACCTATGTATGAACGTAGGTATGAATGTAATGGCATCTTAAAATTCAACTTTCATCCACTTCCCGACGACCGAAATATTTGAAATTTCGCAAACGTGATAAGAACTGATGGCAATACAATAATAAAAAATATAAACCTGAATTACAGTTTTGGCCTCGCCCCCCTAGAGACCGCCTTAACGTCCCCTAATTTTCTCTAAGCCTTCTTCTGCCAAAAAGTGCGGGAAAGTAAAATTATGCAAATTTTGACCTTATTAGATAGCTTTTTTCCTCGGAAGTTATAACTATTGTTACAATTATAATAGGTAAATAAGTATTTACGAAATAGTTCATCTAATAAAATCTACCTCTTTCCTAGCTTTTTGTTGTATTTTTAATTTTTTTAAAATATAAAATATCGAAGATATTTTTATATAACGCTGTACATTTCTGTAAAGTCATGTCACGAGACAACTATTAAACCAACCTGCGACGGGTGGCTTGATATCATTTGCTATGATAACCAAGGCGTGTTATTGTTACTAAAACGTCAAAAGTTGTTCAAAGCGTCTTCGAAGTGACAGTATACAGTCTTTTTCTAAATTAAATCGAATCAAAGCAAGATTTAATGGATTCATCCGACGAAGAACTTCCCGAAGCCATTTTGAAGGCTGCAGATAAAGTAAATTTCGAGCTGTTACCTGCCAAATCCAGACTAAGGTATGAAAAGCAATACGAACATTTCGTTACATGGTGTAAGGAGAAAGGGACGAAAACCTATAAGGAAGAAGTATTTCTGACGTATTTTTCAGACCTAAGTAAGGTTTTAAAATCTAATACATTATGGTCCCGCTATTTGATGGTAAAAAGTCTAGTAAAAATAAAACAAAATTTGGATATAGGAAACTTCCATAAGTTAACGTCGTTTCTCAAACAAAAAAATATCTACCTGAAACATTAAAAAGCTATAAGTAATTTATTTAAGAATATATAAAAAAATAATGTCAAATAAAGTTGTCATTTTGAAATTTGTGCTTTATTGTTATAAAAACTCGTACATCGAAAATATTAAAGGTGTATTTATGAGTACAAATTAATCTGAATAAAACTAAAATAAAGTATCCAATTACAAGGTTAATTATGACATTTTACATGTTTCAATATTTTACTAATTAATAGGTAGGTACTATTAAATAGTTAGAACTTTAGGATTTAAGAAGATGTTCAAATATTCCTCAAAATGACAACTTTATTTGACAGTCATCTTTTACCTTGACTGGTGCCCGCAAATACGGGGCCATAAAAAGGAGAAATAGTTAAAAAGAAATCGGCGATAACCCGTAAACGGGCTCATCAAAAATATCTAAAGTTATTCTTTTGAATGTGGGTTTTAGTGCACTTTAATAAACCTAAATAGAATTTTTCTTTAAAATAATTAGGGAAGCCAATAATTGACCCCATTTAAAATTACATGGGATTTCCTATGTCCCGCTCGACGATGCAACACCCGGTATATGTTGAAATAAAATAATTTTTGAAAAATCAGTCGCGTGCGGAAAAGTATCACTTTCCGCACTGTTAGGAAAATAACTATTCCAATCCCAATTGCGCAAATACTGAATTAAATGAACGCCTTAGTGTTCCAGATTTGCAAAATCAGATCTGAATTGGAAAAACTTCATAATAGATTAGACATAACAGGAGAATTATGAAAACGACGATATTCCTATTCCCGGTATTGGAAAAAAGCTTCGAGACTGACACACCTAGAAGAATCACACCTTAATATTTGTCATCGTAACCTAAACAATTTAAGGTACTATCCGAAAAACAGTAAAGTAGGTACATAAATATAAAGTTCCTTTAAGATGTCTCTTTAACTCAACTCGTAATAAGATGTTACGGTGTTAAATACCGCTGAACAGAGATAGATTTTTACCGTCTAGACACGTAACTATTGTGCAGCTTAACACGTAATTCTATATCCTATATCAACCGCCATGTTTTTAATTAGACGTACTAATGTATGCCATGCCAAACGAGTTGCATATTCGCGACATCCACACGCATAACTAAAATCAACAATGAAAGAGTTTATTAAGAGAGCTTGAGACCAGTATAAAATTTAAAATCGAGTTTAAAATACTGTTTCTACCTTTTATGTAATTCTTTCCTATAATAGGCCTACTAAGAATATAAAACTGCGACATCAATGCCTAAAAAGGAAAAAATCTTAACATACAGTAGCAATTCTTTTAATTGGGAATCATGTGTTTTAACTACCCTTAGTAACAAGAGTACCTATAAGTTAAATAAAGATTAATTACAGGAAGTCAATAAATATTTGATGAAACAGAGAAGGAATGCTAATTATTATAAATATGTATATATTACTCTAACTACTTAGTTGTAACATAATATAGAGGTAATTCCTGAAAGCCATAATATATATTTTAAGTAATATTTCAGTTTGTAACAGCTGTTTGATCCTATAAAAAACATTGTGATTATTAATTAGAGATTAAACTAACATTGATTTATTGATTATATTCTGTGTCATACTATAGTTGTATTTTTTTACTGTACCATTATTATTCTGGTGTAACAAACACCAGCACAATAGATCAGATTATTATCTTACTGCATATTTGTGGTAAACATAGTCAATCTGCTGCCATTATTATGCAAGTTCTCAATGTTAACTATGTACTGTCGTCGAGGAAGAGGATGGGGAAGCAGCTCCGTATGTCAACTGTCACATATAGGCGCGCCACATTTGTCATCGTGAGTCACGTAACATACGGACATGTCATCGATAGAGACTTGACATATTTATGAGTTCCAGTTCGCTTTTGTTTGCCGTTTTATAATTATTTCAAGTGGAAATGTTGCTGGTAATATTATTGTTATACCATCATAATAATATGTAAGTATAGTAATTGGCTATTAAAATTATCTAATGGCAAAAGCAAATAATTTCAATAATTAGAACATAATTATATTATTGCAGTTTATACAATGGTGGTATTTCCTGAATAGATAGAGTATTAGAGATAACTATAGAATAGATGGCCTGCACGTTGATATATAGGGTGGGCAATATGCTGGGAGACCTTGGTTAAGAGAACCAATTATAAGATGTGTAGTTTACAAGTAGCCTAGATTTAACAGTTTCTCATTTAAGAAATACATAATCTTCAAGGAAAAACTGTTAAAGTATAAAGCTGGGATGCAAGAGAGACACCTGCATAAAAGTAAAACGTCTTTGCTTAACAATACAATGGCAATAGTAACAAGTTTGTTCTATACAGTATTACATAGTACAAATATCGATGAAATTTGTTTAAAATTCTTCTAGACCTCCCAATAAAGGAGATTCTGTCCATAGTACTATTTCTTACACCATTAAACATGCAGCATCTTTATTCCGTCCCAACTGTATCCAGTCTTTAAACTGGCCAGAAGACAAATCCTTACAATGTTTGCCCCTTACAATACAACGACTTCTTGGATTTCAAGACACTGACGGAAGAGTTAAGAGTTCTGACAAAGAAGAAAACCGACAGTGGAGATCCAATAAAATGGACTGAAATTATGGAATTAAAAGTTTGAAAAAATTGCCCATAACAGATTTATTTCAAGGTCTAGCCATTGCTTGGCTTTAAGGTTTTATCTTTAAAAGGTCTTGGTACAGCTGGTCTCAGAAAGGGGGGTCCAAATCATTTGAATAACCAAACAAATAAAATTTCTGAAGGAAAACATTCAGATTTACAATCCATGGGAGAAATTCCAGTCATTCGTCCCGAAGAACATAAGATATTTTTTCTACAAACGTGTTAAAAATGGTAATTTTAACACTGTCTACTAGCCTTAAAAATGTTACTTTAAGGCACTAGTGTTAAAAGTAAATTGTAAATTTAAAAAAAAAAACGTCAAAAAAATTTCTATTTTATTTATTTACGCTTATATTAATAGTACAATTTGAAAAATTTGAAAAATGAATTCCTTCCTCAGTTCTGCTGTTCTTCGCGCTTGAGGAGGATTGAACAGAAACAGCAGCGTGTCCAGTTGATGTTGAAGCATCATCGGCTGATGTCGTTTGTACTGTAAGCAATTTTCGAGCAATAGAATTTTTATTTTCCAAGGAATCCACGATGTACCCTTCCGCAACGGTTGAGAATTTCCATCCCCCATGCCGCTTAATTGTCGTCAATCTGCTGGACAAAGATCAGTATATTTTCGATAAATCCAAATAACATTTTTCAACGATAGTGAAATTTCGTGGTACCTTGGTTTTGGTATCTGATATTTTAATAACTAATGAAGTCTCCATATCTTTCACGTTGTCAAGAGCCAACTGATAAAGCTCCTTCCTGCGGCAGGCACCAAATACTCCTACAATCGTAGCTACTTTCATCAGAAGGTAGGTACTGATCATCCGGTGCGCACTTCAGAAACTGTTCAATTTGGTCTCTAGTAAAAATCTTTGATTTTTTAGCCTGGTAATGCTCTCCTTGATGTTTGAGGTAGGCAATTAATTTAAAATGCTTGCTGATATCTACGTCGTTATTTACACGTAGCATAGCTTTGATCATTGAATAATGGGACCAAAGAGAAGATGACTTTCATACCTTTGCTTTTCCTGAAAATAGGCCAGAAATATGTTTTCGGAATACTTTCCAGAAACGCCTTTGTTTTCACACCATTTTATAAATTTATTATGAACAATCTCATATTGAATTCTTGATTTTCGTGGCAGTAAATCCAAGGTAGCTCTGTTAGTACCTTCTTCTATGTCTTTAAGTGGATCGATTTCTTGTATTTCTTGCATTTTTGGCAAATCACAACAGCTAGCGCTACCG
Source organism: Polydrusus tereticollis (assembly GCA_963920685.1). NCBI lineage: Eukaryota > Metazoa > Arthropoda > Insecta > Coleoptera > Curculionidae > Polydrusus > Polydrusus tereticollis. The sequence continues at coordinate 114,126,517 of OY987328.1, forward strand.
TTTTAATAAAACTGACAGGACCTTTTAAATTTTCAATTTTTCTGTAAACAAAGCAGCCAGCAATGATGGTCGCTAGGTTTTATTGACAAATGTGAACTAATTTAATATAAATATACGATGCTATTAGAAACTACCTGGATGTAAGAGATTCTAAACATTTAATTTTCAATTATTGTATGCTTTTTATTGCCGTTTGTAGAAAAAATATTGTACGATATTTGTGCTAAAGGTATTTTTAAGGCACTCTTGTGGTTTGCAGAACTCGCTTCGCTCGTTGTGCAAATTTCCACATGCGTGACTTAAATATGTAATTTTAACACTTATATCATAAATAACTATTATCGCTCAGTACCATATTAAAAAAAATTATATATTCAATGTTTATGAATTTTTGAATTTAGCCCTAATATTTGCATAAAAATGCCTTTCATTTATATGTTGTTCATACTAAATATGTCAAGTTATTTTAGCATTTGTATTCTAGTTCAGGTATTTGAAATAAAAGGGGTCTGGCCTTTCATTAATAATACATTTTATCATAAATCACAAAGACAGACTAAAAACAGAAGGATATATACAGTGTCACCATTAAAGTCCGCACCATATGGAACTTTTTTTTATTAATGAGGTTAGTTAAAATTAAATTTGGGCAATCGTTTTTGCTTCAAATTAGACTAAAAATTATATAATCAAATGTCACCATCTGTCATTCGGTATCTGTCAAAAATTACATTTTATTCAAAAAATGCTGAAAAATGGCATTGTTTTACCGAATTTCAAAAAATTTTATTAGAAAAAGTTGTTTCTAGTACAATTCTTGGCCTAAATACAAAGTTTCAGTTTTCTAGCTCAAAGTTGATTTTTTTTTTGCCATTTTTTCTAATTAACTTTTTTTTTATTTAATGTAAGTTCGCTTAATGGATATTAAACTATTTGCTTATACCATACACAATATTTTATTTAGTTTGTATGAGCTTTTTTTTACTAGAATGCCATTTTTTTTCGAAATTTAAAATTAGAGGCAAAAAAATTTGACACAGGTGGTGCAAAGTTATCCTAATTTAAAAATTTTAACAGATAGACGTCAGATGTTTCGTTTTTCAAATGACAAATACATCTAAATATTGGATAAAAATTTTATTTTATACTTAAAACTATCATTATTATTAAAAGGAACAAAAAGGAACTTTGATCATTTTAAATAGGTAACACAAAAGCAATATAAATTTCACATTTCAGTGTGACGTCCTTCTCGCTCTATACAAACACCCGTCCGTCTATAAACGTCTTTGACAGCATTTTGTAAAAAGCTTGGTCTTATATATATCGGCACAACACTGTCTTATCGTTTGTTCCAAATGCTCGATATTTCTAAACGGTCGATTCTTATAAACTTTCTGCTTAAGATAACCCCACAGAAAAAAGTCTAGTGGGGTTATGTCAGGCGACCTGGGTGGCCAGTGACATTCTCTATCACGCCCTATAACTCTGTTTTGAAATAATTGGTTTATGCGTTCTTTCACTGCTACAGTTTGATGTATGGGTGCACCATCAAGCTGATACCATAAGTTATGTCTATGGTGTAAGGGCATGTTATCCAAAACTTCGGTAATCTCGTTATCAAGAAAATTCAGGTACCTTTCACCAGTTAAGTTTACTCTAAAGAAGTATGGTCCAATAAGCTCATCTTTCAAAATTCCACACCAAACATTGGTTTTAAAATGATACTGGTTGCGACATTCAATTGTGAAGTTAGGATTTTCTTGGGACCACCATCGGCAATTTTGTGAGCTCACGGTACCATTCGAAGAGAAAGTGGCTTCATCTGTCCATAATATCTTGTATGGAAAAAGAATATTCTCCTCATATTGTCCCTGATACCAAAACGAAAAATCAAGTCGGATATCAAAATCGCGTTCTTTTAATGTGTTTATAAACTTGGGTTTATATGCCCGAAATCGATTTTTCTGAAGAATTTTTCTAACGCTTTCCCTCTTGCACCCTGTTGAATCACTTATCTTGGTTACACTAGTTTGACCGTGGTCAATAACAGTTAAACAAACATCAAGTTGTGCTGCTTCATCGTATTTACTTGCCGCGTGAGGTTTCTTAACATTATTTTGAACAGATCAAGTTTCTCTAAATTTTGACATTATTCTTGAAACAGTGCTATGCTGCAAATTTTTTTCTGGATGCCTCTCATTAAAAATGGCAGATACTTGCCGGTGAGGCATATTCCCTCCACAAATTAAGACAATTTCTATTTTTTCTTAAATGGACAACATTGGTGATAACACTGAAAACTATAACTTGCGAAAATATTCAAATTTATGACATTTCTTTTATTTATTCGGCACTCTAATTCGTTTTTTTTCCATAGCCTACTTATAAAATTCAAAATTGCCTTGATATTTTATTGTGGATAAAAAGAAAATGTGTCTAAATTTTGAACTAATCTGATATCTGGGAATTTTATTATAAGTTTTTTAAACTTCTTAGGTGTATGTACTATCAAAAAAATGGAATATCTGACGTCTATCTGTTAAAATTTTTAAGATAGGATAACTTTGCACGACCTGTGTCAAATTTTTTTGCCTCTAATTTTAAATTTCGAAAAAAAATGGCATTCTAGTAAAAAAAAGCTCATACAAACTAAATAAAATATTGAGTATGGTATAAGCAAATAGTTTAATATCCATTAAGCGAACTTACATTAGATAAAAAAAAAGTAAATTAGAAAAAATGGCAAAAAAATCAACTTTGAGCTAGAAAACTGAAACTTTGTATTTAGGCCAAGAATTGTACTAGAAACAACTTTTTCTAATAAAATTTTTTGAAATTCGGTAAAACAATGCCATTTTTCAGCATTTTTTGATTAAAATGTAATTTTTGACAGATACCGAATGACAGATGGTGACATTTGATTATATAATTTTTAGTCTAATTTGAAGCAAAAACGATTGCCGAAATTTAATTTTAACTAACCTCATTAATAAAAAAAAGTTCCATATGGTGCGGACTTTAATGGTGACACTGTATACCGACAACATTTTGTTCTCACAAGTGGTCGTATCTAGTTGCTATTTTGTATCTCAAAGTAAAAAAATTATATCACACATGAAATTACAAAATACAGGCCTGAAGCAAATACTTTTTTACTTTTATCGAAAGCCAAAAACGACGAAAATCTTTAAATCTCTATTCTGAAAAATTACAAAAAAATGAGATACGTCCCTTTTTGAAATCTAGTCCCAAACAAAACATTCGAATCCCTTCATATTTTAGGAACAAGAAAAGTTTCCCAGGGAGGATCTAAATATGCAAAAATATAGAAGGTATTCCATTTAAGAACACTAAGCTTTTATACTTGACAACCTTTCTGGAGTAGGTACACTGTATATTTAAAAATATTTTCCTAAAATGTGCCTTTATTCATAGTTTAAGGAAGTTTGTAGACGCTGTTACCCGACAAATTGCTCTAGAATCCTGTATACCTCAAATTCAAGCCAATTCTACAATATTCATGTATAGAGTATGAACCAATTATGCGTATATTATTTTGATCATCATTCATCGTTTTTACATTTATGGCAACTTTCCCTGTAAATCCAATAAAATACCACTAAAAAAGCATTAGATATTTCTGAAGTAATTCGGCCATTACCGGTTTATCCGTTTTAATATTATTTCAAACAGAACCAATGACAAACAGTAAATAATTAACGTACCACATGGACAAATTAAAATACAACACTTGGATAAGTTCAAAAGGTCCATAAATCTGTCTGAGGCCGTGTATATTTCTGTAAAACAATAAAACAGACGTTAATAAACCATCTAAATAACGACTCTGCCTTTGACATACGATATACCAGGTCAGGTTAAAAATTTGAAGTTTGAAATCATTGTCCTTCACAGAACCTAATATAGTTCAGCATCTATAATAATTTTCCAAGCATTTCCGAGCCGTGCAGTCCAAAAACATAGTAACTGAAAAAACTACCTTTTCATTCTTCCCTCTACGAAAATATAATTTTGTGTTTTAAAAGAGCAAGCGAAAGCGAAAGTAAAACATGCTAGGTGATCGGTTGCTAGGTATGAAAAACTTTCGTGCCCTGAACGACGAAAGAAATAAAAATGTCAAATTAGTAATGTCAAACGTTTATTTAGAATGAAAATTAAATGTAAAATTACAATTGTTATATGAGCCTGAAATATTTAACAGCAAATGTTAATTGAAATCTTGTCCGAAAGCAACGACACTGGAAATATTGACTTGCTTGTCGACTTGGGCTACATAGTCTTTAAATTCTGTTTCTGAATGTTTGCTTTGCTGCATACAGATAGATTTTTCGGGAATGATTTTATTAGCAACTTCTATTTTATGAGTCACTGAGTCTGTTATATATCCTTCCGCTACCTCTGACGACTTCCATCCCCCGTGTCTTTTCATATCTAAAATGTCCACACCTGGGGCATTTGCTAGTAATGCAGAGGATGTTCTTCGAAACGAGCGACCGGTGTACTGATTTAGATTGGAAAATTTAAGAAATTTAGCTATCTCGTACGGAACTTTTGAAATTGTATGCTTTCCAACTACCTGATTTTCACATCTGCCACGCTCATACCGATAAAAGAAGCGTTCATCTTGAGCATTTTGTGGTCGAAGTTTCATGTAACGATTAACAATCGTTACCCAATCTTCTATAACTATAAATATTCTTTGTACATTGTTGTTGGTAGTAAGAATCTGCATTAACATGACACAATTTTTATAGTCCACATCCTCCACTTTTAGATTGTATAGCTCGTCAGTTCTGCATGCCCCAGCTACTCCAAAAATCGCTACTGCATTTTTCATTAAATATATTTCATCAGGAGCTTCTTACAAAAACTTTAATATATCATGCTTTGTAAATACCTGAGATGTTCGAGGTTGATATCCGTCATTCTGCCTTTCTATGAATGCCTTTAAGCGACCAAATTTTGAGAGATCCTGGTTCTTATTTAATGAAATAGTCAATTTCAACATCGAGTATTCTGACCACAATGTAGCAAGAGATAATGTCTTTGATTTTTCTAAGAAAAATGCCAATAATGCGTCTTCCGTTATTGTGGGCACATCTTTAATAATTGTACACCATTTAACGAAACTTTCATGGGCTTGATTGTACCGATCTTTAGATTTGTCCGGTTACAAACTTCTGCACGCAACTTTTTAAATAGAATTCATGTCTCGCCAAATACAAAACTTATCAACTTAACTATTCAGTAATAATATTATTTGATAACTGTCAAAATAACATTTTTTTTATTGACATGAATGTTACCTTAGTAACGTTAACAACCTGCTATTTTTATGACAGTAAGCCGCCTTTACCCATTTTATTACAATCGATTGAAGACTTTCAGCATTAAATTTAAATGTGTGTGTTTTAAGAAATTGAGAGGGGAGAATGGAAAGTTTAATACATTACACGCTGCAAAAACCCTTTCAGGTACTCGGAGTTTTTTTTTCGCCTCGGCTATTTGAACACACCTCGCACCTTAAAGTAAACTTTCGCAGCTTGTAATGTAAATAACTATTTTGGCTAGCCGCATTTAATGTTTTTTACGTTTACTCAAGCTCACAATAGTTTGGATTTCAGGCTGCGAAGAGTACGAGCGATGCCTTTTTCAGGTTCCACGAAATACTGTATGTCTCATTAAACTCTGGTGAATCTGCAGCAGCTTATCGAATTATTGACTGCGTGAATCACACTCAGGACTTCGTTCTGCGTCCGCTCTTTTCCTAATTTATGTTAATGACATGCCTCATCTTGATATAGCGGGAAACTTTACGACCATTCTTTGGCATGATCAGTATCCTAACAGACCAAACATAAAAATTGACGTTTGCAAAATAAAATAAATGTGCGATGCAAATTTTTTGTCATTTAATATTACAAAACGTTTTGACTTTTTTTTATATATAGATAATATTTATTTGGAGGATAGGGTGTTTTCTATGCTCAATGTATCTATAATCTTCCAAGCATTTCCCAGCCGTGAAATCCAAAAACATAGTAACTGGAAAACTTCCTTTTTGGCTGGGCGCATTTAAATTTTTTTAGGTTTGGTCTCCCGTAACTTACTTAAATGTTAAACAATGTCACTACAGGTTCAAGAAGTAGTCCATTCTCTTAGTGGTTAAAGTTTTAAATAGTAGGAATAATCGCAAATAACTTTAATGGGGAAGGTCATATCTCTACATAGTAGTAAGCGACCTCATGAAGGACATGATTCGACCTTAGAGAAGGTCATCTTCAGTAATACAAAGTATAAATATATACAGGGTGTTTCAGAAGTACGGTACGTAACTAAAGAAGGTGATTCATTATGATATTCTAAGAGAAAAAGTTCATATGAATATGTGTCCGGAGTTGCCCCGTTTTTTATTTACAAGGTGTTAAAGTTTAAAAAAAAAAACGTTTTTTTTTTATAATTTTTTTAAATATCCTTTTCTCGATTTTATTGAAATTTGGAACCGGTATTCATAATGATAAAGGGCTTAATTGGCCCTAACTAGATTAAATTTCTTAAGTCCAGTTGCGTCCCGGGGAGCACCTTAACCAACATTATTGACAAAAAAATGTACGCCACTGGCTTTTATCTAATTTGGATAATTTTTCGGATTTACTAACTAATTATACAACTTTTTTGTTCCTTGAATTGTTTTCGTATCTTGCTTCGTTTTCGAGAAAAAAGATAAAAAACACTTTATTGCATGTTACAGTGCTTCCATTTTAATTTGTCCCACTTTTAAATGGCTGTAAAATACGTATTTTTTGAACTAGAACGTTGAATAAAAAAAGGAATTGTAGGGGTTTAAGTAAAGTTTTATGTCGTTAAGTCAAAAATAATTTAAACTGTCAAATGTCAAAATTATTGACGTAACTTACTTCTTTTTAATGGAACGCCCGGTATATCATCACATATTTAAAAAGACATTTTTTTTTTATTACAAAAATATACCATACATCGTCGATCCCGTTACCAAGGGGCGTAACTGACAAATTTGCAAATTTCAGTTAAGTCCATAAATAAATTTGTATTAGTAGATATTATATTGTTACCAAAGGACGTAACTATATATAGAATGATTGGTGTGCAAAGCACAATTTTTGTTTTGGCTTAACTGTCTTTTGATTTAATAATTATGTCACCATAAGGCTTAAGTTAAGATAAGCCTTTTGGTGCCAACAATTTGAACTGAACTAATCTTACTGATGGGCTTAAGTGAATTCACTCCCTTCCACTTTTCCTATTCGACAAATTAAATAGTTCATTTTTAACCACGTGACATAGGGCTTGTACGCGACGCCATGATAATATTATGCGACGAGCAGCCGTTTGTGTGTGTGTTACTAACAGACGTGTACTTATTGGCGCACTATAATAATATTCTAGAACTACGCATGTGATTCTTGAAAGTGGCAAGGGAGAAATAATAGGTAAGTTTGGATTAAACCTGTATATTATTAAATTGTAAAAAGTACTTGTGTTAACTTGCAGTTAAAATGGATGTTATTGTTAAGTGGGCAGACGGCACTGATAACTGCGTTGCAATACACGAACTGGAACCTGTACAGCAAGGTAAAATAATTCAATTGGGCACACCTGTGAAAATGTTGTTTAAAAATAAATGGTTTTATGGGGAAGTTGTAATGACAGAAGACGGTGATCTTAATTCTGAAATTGAGTGTGACTTGCCAATTATTGCACATTCAAAAAAAGGATGTCAAGTTAAAAATAATAAGAATATAATAACCAGTGAATTAGTTTCTTCTGATAGTGATTTTGAAATACCCCTTTCGGAGTTACGACGAAAGTATGCCTACAAAAAATTCCGTAACAATGGTAATTCGTCGATGCCTTTAGAATTAAGCGATTCGGAAGAAGACCCTTTTGGTTATGTAGAAATATCCGATCACGAAGATCCCGATTATGTTCAAACATGCGAGGTTCCTCGTTGTAAGAAGGAAGTATTCAGTTCCTGTGTAAAATGTTTTATTTTGGTGTGCTGGGAGCACTTTGAAAATAAAGATAACTTATCCTGTGAAATGCATAAGACTTTTGCAGAGAGGGCCTGTCCAGCAAAAATTGTACCACCAAGCGAGTCAAGAAAACCTGAAGATTTTATTGTAGAAGGAGAAGAAATAATAGATAAAATTAAAAAGAAAAGAATAAATAGAAAAAAGGAAGGCACCACAAGAAGAAATAAGGCTCAAGAATATGTATCATATTCAACGAAAAAAATTGTGCCTGCTAAAGAAATAAAACCAAAATGTAAATCCGAATTTTGCAAAAAGTCCGGAAGGAAGTGTTTCCTGTTTACCGAAGAACACAGAACAACAATTTTTACAGAATTTCATCAGACAGGCGATATACAATTGAAAAGAGAATTTATTTCTAGGTGTATAGACGAGATAGATAAGAAAAGAAAAACTACAAAAAATGAATCCAGAAGGTCAAAAACAAGAGTATACTCGCTTTTTCTTAATGGTAAGAAAGAAATAGTATGTAAGACAATGTTTTTGAATACATTGGGAGTTAGTGAAAAATCAATGAGGACTGCTTTGGGCAAACTAACCTCGACAGGTATTGTCTTACGAGATTTTAGAGGAGGACGAAAAGAATCGTTAAAAATACGAGATGTAACACTTAAGCAACTAATAGAAAACCATATTAGGCAGTTCCCTAAAGCAGAGTCGCATTACTGTCGTGAAAGTTCCAGTAGGGAATATCTGCATAGTGATTTATCCTTGCCAAAAATGTATGCAATGTTCAAGGAAGAGTGTCTGCAAAATAATAAGGAAGCTGCTTGCTATACATTATATAGTAAAATATTTAAAGGTATGAATTTATCCTTTAATCGACCCAAAAAAGACCAATGCAGTTTGTGCAATAGCTTTTTAAACGGTTCTGACCAACACAAGTTAGATCTAGGGGAACAGTATGATCTTCATATTAAGAAAAAAAAAGCTGTTAGGGTGTTAAAGAACCAGTATAAAGAAGAAGCTATTAATAATCCAGCACTTCTATGTGCTTCTTTTGACCTTCAGCAGGTTATTCATGTTCCAATTTCAAACGATAATGCTGTATTCTATAAAAGAAGATTGGGAGTTTTCAATTTGACTATGTACAACATAGCTACCAAAGACTGTGTCTGTTTTACTTGGCACGAGGGTCAAGGAAAACGAGGATCATGCGAAATCTCCACGGCACTTTATAAATTTTTAAAACATTACGACGAGCAAGGGAAACAAAAAGCTTATCTCTTTGCAGACAGCTGCAGTGGACAAAATAAAAATTCAATTGTGGCTTCCACTCTACTGTATACTTTACACCAAAGCAAAAACTTGACAGAAATCTATCTTCGGTTCTTTACACCAAATCATGGGCAAAACGAGGGCGACTCTGCTCATAGTGTGATTTCCCGCGCTATTAAAAAAGCTGGCGACATTATGGTACCAAGCCAACTAAATCCCGTTTTCCGACTTGCTAGGAGGCAACATCCTTACGAAGTCTGTAATCTAAAATATTCAGATTTCTTAGATTATAAGACATTTTCCAAAACCTTGAGAATTTTAAATATTAAAAATGATGACTCTTCTCTCGAATTCAATTGGACAAAATTGGTTGAATTTGCAGTTAGGAAAGTCGAGCCTACAAAACTTTTCTTTAAAACTAGCCACTTGGAAACTGAATATCGATCTATTAGTTTAAAACGCCAAGTAGAGTCTGTATTTAACTCAAATATTCCGAAGCTCTTTAATGTTCCCCCTCCCATAATGCCTGGAAAATATAAAGATTTAATGTCTCTGTGTACCGGTACCACCGCTTTAGTTTAGTTGCCGGAACATGTCGATTTTTATCGTTGTCTGCCCCATTCAGATTAATATTTTAAATGGTTTTCTTTAATAATAATTAGTAGTTAATATTTTTTTTATATATAAATTGTTTGCATTTAATTGCAATTTTTGTTAGTTTATATAGAATAAATATTTGTTTATGATAAAAATTGAACTTTTCATTTCTAAATGTAAAATAACGAAGGGCTTAAGTTACTAAAAAAAAATAATACATATAGCACCAAAAGGCGTAAGTGACAAAAGTGGACAAAATGGCGGCCATATAATTGATTTTGTAATATTTTTTAATGAAACTATATTTAGAACCTCTAGACAAAGGCAAAAATATTAAATTTAATCATAATTGTGGTGTAAGTAGCAGGCAGTTAAGTTTGAATGTACCTGAAAAATCTTTAAACTGCTCTCCTCAACAATTTCAAAAATTCAGATACGCCCATTGGTAACGGTGACGAGGACATGCCCTTTCTTTTTATTTGTTTAGCCTAAATCGATATAAATATGATTAAAATTGGATTTTTTTCAAAACATCAAGATACCCGCGTGTATTATTTTCAATAATTATTATTGTCATAGTTTTTATAGTTATTCTATGATAGAAAATTTTGTGGTTTTTAAACTAAACTATAAATTATTGGACCAAAAAATCAAAGAATGTTTAAGCTAACCATTTTAGTAAATTAATGAAATACATGTAAAACTGATATAAATCGAATTAACAAATAATGAACCATTAAGAAAAATAATTGTCTGTAAGTGCTGCTCTACGTGACCTCTTTCATTTTCAATGCACTTAATATAGCGTTTCTTTGTATGTCCTATAATGTTTAATTGTTTTGCACCTCTCGGATGGCACCTCTAATTCTAATTTTTAGATCATCCAAAGAACAGCACGGCGTAGAATAGACAATATTTTTTACGTGCCCCCATAAAAAAAGTCGCATGGTGTTAAATCGGGACTATTAGGAGGCCACTTTATTGTACCCGATTTTCCAATCCACTGTAAATATTTTCTATCCAAAAACATTTTTACTGGGATAACATTATGTGGCGGTGCACCATTCTGGTGCCAAATTAAATGTCTTGAGAGGGCTATAGGTAAACCGTCAATTTGGTCTTGAATTTCTGCTTCTAGCATATTCAAATAAACCTGACCAGTCAACGAACCATTAAAAATTATAGGATCCAACAGGTGTTCACCAATTAACCCGCACCAAACACTAACAGACTGCCGACCTTGAAACTGAATTTCCTGTATTTGATAAGAATTTGAATCTGACCAATGGTGCTTATTTTGGCGATGGCAACCTCTGCTAGTAGAGAAAGATGACTCATCGGTCTACAATATTTTATCCAAAAATGTGACATCCCTTTAAATTATCTCCAAGATTTGTCTGCAAAACTGCAGTCTGTTTCCCTTTTGCGCTGGCGTTAACTTCTGCACCCTTCTTAGTTTATAAGGGCGAAATTTGTATTTTTTTAGCACTGTGTGGGCTGATCCTCTACATACTGGCAATTCTTTAACTAAGTCACTTAAAGCATTTTGAGGATAAGCTCTAAAATATGCTAAAACATCAATTTCCGTTTCCTCCGTCAAAACGGTTTTTGGCCTAATAGTTTTTTTCGATTCAGGCTACCAGTTTCGAAAAACTTCTTCTTAAGTCTATAAAACATTTTCTTGGATGGAGCTCTTCTACCTGGAAATTGCAGTCTATATCTTCTAAGCGCATTTGTAACACTACCAGTTTGTCGATAGATATCGAACTTAAAACATTTTTCTTCTGTGGAATATATCATTTCGTGTTCTTACTAACAAACTATACCAGAGAACAACATTCACAAATATGACATTTGTAATAACTATAAAAACTATGACAATAATTATTGAAAATAATACACGCGGGTATGTTTTGAAAAAAATTCAATTTTAATCATATTTATATCGATTTAGGCTAATCAAATAAAAAGAAAGGGCATGTATGGTATATTTTTGTAATCAGAAAAAAAAATGTCTTTTTAAATATGTGATGACATACCGCGGGCGTTCCATTAAAAAAAAAGTAAGTTATGTCAATAATTTTGACATTTGACAGTTTAAATTATTTGCGACTCAACGACGTAAAACTTTAGTCAAATCCCTACAATTCCTTTTTTTATTCAACGTTCTAGTTCAAAAAATACGTATTTTACAGCCATTTAAAAGTGGGACAAATTAAAATGGAAGCACTGTACAAAAAAATACCTATGTATTTCAACGTTAATTAAAATATAAGGTAAAGGTAAGTTTACTTTACCTGTTTTGTCAATAACAAGTTGAAAATGATTAAATTTACTAATGGCCCAGATGCATTTTAGTTATGGCTTAGCAAATGGAAATGCCTCGAAAAATGCTGAAGAAGTTCGGCGAATTTATCAGGAACGTTATCCAAACAGAGTACTACCATGTGCCAAAACATTTAGACATCTCTATGCAAGATTGAGGGGGACTGGGCGTTTTAAACGTAGTACGGAACTTCCTGGCAGATCTGCAACAGTAACCACGCCTGAGTTAGAAGAGGCTATACTTCAAGAGATAGAAGATGATCTTTCAACTAGTGCCAGGAAGATAGCAGTGCAACTTCAAACAAGTGCATCAACTGTTTGGAGGGATTTGCGTCTTTATTAACTATACCTATACCATATTCAACGTGTGCAAGCTCTGCTTTCCCGTGATTTTTAGCCAAGGTTTGATTTTAGTAGGTGGCTGCTGCATACAGTGGCACATAACAACAATTTGTTACCGAAACATTTTATTTACTGATGAGGCCGCTTTTTCAAGAGAAGCCATTATAAATTTTAATAACGAACATTTTTGGGCGGACGATAATCCTTATAAAATTAGAGAAGGTCGTTTTCAGCCACAATTTTCGGTAAATGTATGGGCAGGGATCATTGACGAGTATATAATTGGACCATACATGTTTATTTTAAACATCGCAACATCGAAAAAAAATCTTAACTCAACCTCCGAACGATGTAGTATCAACTAACATAAAAATAAATATAGGTACATACAAATAAAAAATAGTCACATAATCATAATGTACAGTGTTGTCCTTATATAGTAACTGGCATAAAGTTGGACACATATGGAAAAAAAATTATATATTGAATATTGAAAAACCTTTTTGTGCCGATTATCTCTGCATAATAGAAAACCTACAAATTTATTTTGACATTTGTCACGTGAGTACTCGTTTGGCGGGAAAATTGAAAAAAAAAATGTTTTTCATGAGAAGTGGTATTAGATGACGAGATATCGAAAAAAGTTATTTGAGAAAAGTGTTTAGATTTTAATTGTATGCTTGCTCGCAAAGTTCGAAGCAAAACTTCGGAAATATTTTGTTTTAGATTTTTTGAAAACATATCCAATATTATTTTCACATTGTCATGAATTTAATGAAAATGTGTTAAATAATCGAAAGCCAAGGTACAAATCTATTAGTTAATATGGGTTATAATGGAACACCTAAAAAATTATTTTGACATTTGTCACGTGACTACTCCCTTGGCGGGAAAATTGAAAAAATATATTTTTTCACGAGAAGTGGTATTATATGACGAGATATCGAAAAAAATTATTTGAAAAAAGTGTTTAGATTTTAATTTTATGAATAATATATATTTTTTAAATTTTTTGAAAAAAATATATAATCATATTCATGTTTTCATATATATTTTTAATTAAAGTGTGTTAAGTGATCGAAAGCCAATGTATTAATCTCTTGAATGTACATAAATAGTTGTCAGAGGGGCTGAACACACTGAAGTAGGTACATATGCATGGTGAAAAGCTTAACTTTAAGATTAAACAAATTAAAACTTTAAAAAACAATAAAAATATTTAACTAATAGATTTGTACATTGGTTTTCGATCATTTAACACATTTTCATTAAATTCATGGCAATGTGAAAATAATATGGGATATGTTTTCAAAAAAATCTAAAACAAAATATTTTCGAAGTTTTGCTTCGATCTTTGCGAGCAAGCATACAATTAAAAACTAAAGACTTCTCTCAAATAACTTTTTTCGATATTTCCTCTATATAATAATAATATATCTATAACCACTTCTTATGAAAAACATTTTTTTTTCAATATCCATCAATATTTTCTTTTCCATATGTGTCCCAACTTTATGCCAGTCACTATATAAGGACAACCCTGTATATTATGTGACTATTTTTTATTTGACAAGGAAAATTAATAAAATGTGACTATAATCTTAATTAAGAAAAAACATCGATGTTCTTTATTCGATGTTTTTTCAACATCGATGACTAGTTTCGATGTTAGAATCGATGTTCAACATTGATGTTTTTTTTCGATGTGCCCATCCCTAGTCCCGACAGATTATTATTTATGGGGTCAAATAAAGTCTCTTGCATACAAGACGCCTGTACTAGATGAATACGACTTAAGAATTCGAATTATTGAAAGTTGCAATGCGATACGAAATAATGCAGGCATTTTTGAATGTGCAAGAGAATCAATGGTGAGACGATTGCAATCGTGAGTTTTATCAGAAGGTGGCCATTTTCAACATTTGCTTTGATTAACTGTTGCATTCTTTTTGGTATCATTATTTAAAAAAAATATTTTATTTCTAATTTAAATATTTTCTACAAAAATACATGTATAAATGGCACCGTGTCTGACAGGCTTTAGAGTTAAATGAAAGATATTGTTATACTAGTAACAAACCAGGCTCATTCTATTTCTATGATATTGCGTTCTGAAATGTACAGTTATATTATTGAAAATAGGTACAAGTTGTAGAACCATTTAATGCCATATTTGCGCAAATCAGGCTTTTCTGATTGAGTTATTGCTTTTAAGAATATTGCAGTAACATGGCGAGCAAAGCATTAGCATCGCTAAACAAAACAAAAATATTTTTGTTATATTGCAAATTTTCAAACTCCACGGAACTGACTAATTAAAACAATAAAAACAACAATAATAATTATCAAAATTTAATATTTGGTCATGTGACCCTGTTCCTCAACTACTTGAGCCAATCTATCTGGAATTGAGTAAATTAAATACGAAATAATATCTTGATCAAGCTCTTTCCAGCACTCATGGATTACTTTCAATAACTCATTATAGGTGCGAGTTTAAAATCTCTTTTATATATTTCTTTTACAATTAGACCCCAGACATTCTATGGAATTAATATCGGTACTATAAGCAGGCCATAGCAAGACTTCTACTTTAATATATTCAAACGATCCTCTCACAGCATTTTTGGTATGAACTAGGCAATTATCCTGCTGAAAGACGATAAAGTTATTGGAATATACTTGTTCAAGAGATGGGAGCATTATATGTTCCAGAACAAGCATATAAAGCTCGGCGTTAAACCTTCCCTTAAATCGCCATAAGACACCAAGACCATAAACAAAAATCCAACCCCAGACATTGATTTACAATATATAGTCTTAGAAGTGAATAAAAACATAATATAGCGTCTCTGGACTTGCGCAATACGTGTCGCATTCAAAGTAACGTGCTAGACAGTGACAAAAGTTTTTAGCAGAGTTGTCAATTTATTTCGAAGTCATGGTTTTGATTTGTCAACTTTAACTTGTTTTTAAACGTTTTCGTGCCTTTAAATTCAATTTAATCCTAAAAACTGTTCTTTCCAGAGCTATATTTATCGTAATCTCGTGTTGGCGGTAAGTATTTATGGATATTTGATATAATTTATTCATTTTAAATGCTAGCCACGAAAATTTTGAAGTTTATGAACTAAAGACTTTGTTTTGACTTTTTAAATATCGTAATTTTGATGAAAGAATAAATAGTCACGTCCAAGTAATGACGCACCGGCAAACATCCACCGTGTCGACTTTACCCTTACGCCCTATGGTGTTGTCCTAAATCGTTTACAAGAACTTCACATCTTGCGTATAAAAGCGTTTTAGTGAGTTAAACTTTATAAATGAATTTTCTGTAAAGTTAAATAGTTAAGTCCAATTTAGAACAGAATGACGAATGGGTAGTTAGGAGTAATTAATTCAGAAATTTGCAGGAACGCTCAAAATTTGCTAATTAATGGCGACGTAAATTAGAACAACAAATAAATCAGCAGCAAAGTTGCAGTAGCGTGTGTGTCAGCAACGTAGCTGACCGCAGTGGCCGGTGGCGGTACAATAAAACGGGTAACGGTCCTTCTGCATGGTCTCTCCTTTAATTTAGTAACGTTCGTTAACGTGAGCCGAATTAATTTCGGCTGGAGCTTTCGCGCCACCGCCGATGCTGATTATGTATTTGTTACATGTCTTGGAAATTTATTGGCTGGCGAACTTTCCAGCATTCAGCGGATTTCGACTTGTCGAGATACGCGGTCAACTTTTGCCACCCACTTCACATTCGTTGCTATAAGTAACTACTCTAATGCTGATTCTTGACTTTGGCAACTATTTTAATTTATATACAACACTGCGTTAGGCTTTCATAGCTCCTATATAAAGTAAATTAGGAATTTCATTCATATGCTCACGTATACTGTATTACAGAATGTATTTCAGGAAAATATAGCCCCAAAAATGTGGTATTTTTTTTAAATGAGACACTCCGTATTCTCTTTTGCCTATTTAGGTTTGTATTAGTGCCCTTACTAATTGTCTAAAATTTAATTTAAGTTGCCTTGATAGTTTAAGAGCAATAAATTAAAAACAAAAGTTTTGCAGTCCCAAAAATTTAAAAAGTACCTAAAAGCATTTTTTAACAACAGCATTATGTCAGATTTATCGCAAGGGGTCTAGAATAACTATAAATTTAATAGCATTTATCAATTTTATACATAGAGTTCAAAACAAAAGAAATGACACATTTTAAACTAATTTTCCTCAAGTTTTCCAAATGGTGCGTTTGTATATTTTCAATTATGGTGGCGTTAAATTCATAAATTTGCACATTTTTTTTGTAATACAAGCAAATAAGTTATTTCCCCTCTAAATAATTGCAAGTTTCATGAATTATGTTGTTTAAAAACAGCTTTTATTTTTAAAATTGAACATTAACACACTTGGCACTGTAAACTACAGTGAAGTATTCAGATGGATTTATCGATTTATGAAGTATAGCACTTTAATTACTTTAAAAAAGTTGTAATTTAAGGCGAGAAAGAACCAAATCTGTCACCAATGAGGAGTTGTTGACAGTAAAACAGAATGACAGAAGACCCACATGTCAGCCAAAATAAACTCGGTGAAGCAAAAGAAATCAGCGAAAGATCTATACAACGGATTAAAAAAATGCATCAATTCCATGCGTATATCATATTAGTTTTCATCAAGCGTTCAGCGATAAAGATTTTCAAAATCGATCCGAGTTTTGTACCTGGACAAAAATTAAACTACAAGAGAATCTTATGGTTTTCAATTATGTTTTATTTTCTGACGAAGCACACTTCCATAACACCGGTTATGTAAATGTTACCTACTACTACTATTACACAGAAAATCCACGATATATTAGACAAATTGATCAACAGCACCAGTGGTTATTTAATGTGTGAGGCAGAATTATTGGTATAGATCTACATTAATAGGCCTACGTATTTAAACTTTGTACAAGATGAGTTACCAGGTTTATTGGCAGATATACTAGAAATAGGATGTGGATTCAGCAAGATGGTGCACCAGCACATTTTCCACGGGATATAAAAAATTATCTTGATGATACCTTTCGCAATGTAGAATCGCATATATCACCTGGCCAGCTAGATCGCCGGATTTAACAAACCTGTACTTTTTATGGGGACACGTAAAGCAGATTGTTTATAAAGATCCGCCCACAAGTGCTATTAATGTAGTAAAGAATAAGAGACGCGTTTGGTAGCATTTCACCTGAAATGTTAAGGAAACTAAATAGATCCCTTTAAAAACGTGTTAACTTAAGACATTTTGTTACTGTTTACAACAACATTTAATTTTAAAGTGAAAGCTCCTTTCAAATATCATAATTCCTTGTCTCCTGATATTTTTTCGTATCTTACTTCGTTTTCGCCGATGGAACTCATAATTATTATCATCTAGTTAGTGCTAACTTAACGTCTTATCACAACGAACAGTACTGCCAAATTTTACGACAATCGCCGTAAGGATTGAGATAATAATAACGAAACGATTTTTTTTTTAACTTTGACACCCTGTATCTTGAAAACCAGACTGTTTAGGACACATGTATATATGAACTTTTCTTCTTGAATTTAGTTCAGTAATGCTTTCTTGGAGTTACGGCCTATCATTAAGTAGCACCCTGTAGATCAAATCTCACGACGACATCGTCTCAATAGTAAATGAAGTCGAAAATGTAACCAAAAATTTGCAACAGCTTGTATCCTCAAACCCTGAAAATAAATATATCGAAAGCACAGCTTTTGACCAACTTGTTGCTGAATGACAACAAACGCAACGTGATTAGAAAATTCAACAAGTCCTGTGCTATAAATATCTTCCATCCATGAAATTCGGAATCCGGATAGTTAGGGATAACCGTGCCTGTGAAATTATGAAAGCACTGCCTTTGGAACACCTGAAAGATATTTTTTGAGCTGAGATTCATAGGTGTCTTCAGAAAAACAGTATTCAGTCTGTGCGTATTGTGATCTACGGTGCTGAGACATCTAATAGCACATCTACTTTAACACACAAGAACACAAAAACGCTGAAGCAGTAAGAGTTTCCCAAAGAAGGATATAGCGTCAAATGAATATCGAGATAAGATGAAAAACAGATGCGAAGTACGATGGCCGAAAAATCTCGATATTTAAAGTATCGCAGGAAACTGAATGCAAGAGACTGAACTAAGGGATGCTTACGTCCATTAGTGAGCTTTGACGGCGGCACAATGATGATGATCATTAAAAAGTTTCATGCAACGTGACACCACAAAAAAAAGTGTTAGAATACATTAATCTAGTTCTAAATCGCCTCTCGCCATCAGTAGTCGTCACTATGAGCCTAGCACCTCCCATGGGCCTGGTCAAGAAGGACTTGGACGAACCGCATGAACTCTGGATCTCGATCTTTGTTAATACCACATTTCCCGGAGCCCGGTAACGGCCGCGGTGCTCTGCTCTTCCTGTTTGCCCGCAGCTACTGATCCACATATTTCCAACATTTTTCCAGTACTCAGACTGTTATTTTTATTTCCAGTGACAAATCTCAAATCTTTCGAAAAACACCTGAAATCGAAAATGAGAAAATCGAAGGAACCCCTATAAAGAAAACCAATAAAAACCATTAGATCCTCGTAAAATCACCCCGTAAAATTTAACGAACTACAGCGTAGAAAAATAAATCCGCGATTGTCGTTAGTATGCAACGGCAGTCCTTTGATTATTGCCTCTCTCTCGGATAGCGAAATCGTTGCTCCCGCGAGGAAAAGAAAATCTACTGCTCTTAAAGGAGAAAAGGAGATACAGCTTTGTGCTATAAACTTGTGGTTTGTGTAAATTTAAGGAGTCTCCTTAACCAGTGGCGCAATAGGGAGAAATGTCTATTATAATGCTGAAATAAGAATTTATTGAAAACGTCATAAACAACGTGTATTTTTACTAATTTTAAACACCTGTGACTAAAGATTATTGAATTTCCGGAAATATATTTGTTAGAAATAGCGTGCGTGGCAAAATTTTGGGAATTTTTTATTGTGAGTTACATCAAGCTACAACTGTTAAAAATTATTCATTGCCGAGCAACATTAATTGTTAATTTTTAAGTTGTTGTTAATATTAAGTTGAAAAAAAATGAGTTACAAACCAGGCTAAGATAACTTAAATTGTGTAGATCGTTCCCCGTTCACTTAGTTCTTCAACCGGACGTTGATGGCGCTATTGTAGAGATTTTGTTTTATAAGGTTGTTCATATCCTAACCTCGGTAGCGACAAAACATGTATTTAGAATAAGCGTGGTGAACGTTCTGTATCTTTTTCTCTCTGCATTTAACCGTACCAGCTAAGGTGCGATAAAGATAAAAATATGACGTATGCGCTGATCCATAATAAAATTATCTTCCGGAGTCGGACCCAATTGACATTGACATTTTAAAATTAAATTTTTAAACGAAGCGGCGCGACGTATAAGTTTAGTAAGTTTATTCTGCTCAAATGGTGATTTATTGTTGCCTTCCTGGATGTAAAGTACAAAGTGAGAAACGTGTGAAAATGCACAGGTTTCCAAAAAGCAAACAGGTAAGTTTTTTGTTGTTTTAGCGAAGTAATAAAAAGGGTGTATCGTGAAGAGCCAAAAAGACACCTTGCGCCTATACTGTATACAAAATATTGTTGCTATCTAAAAAAAATGTATGCAGGACACCTTTTGATCCTGAATAATCATAGACATTACTTTTATACGGAGTTTCTTAGAGTTATGGCAGTTTACGATGTTAGTATAAGGTCCGTGTATTTTTGGACGCATAAACTTTGGGTAAATGCTATTCAAAATCCATTACTCTGTGGCAAAGGCAACTTGGCATTCAAAGAACTTATAGAGTTTGTCACACACATTTTGGATATAACCAGAAAAATGAGCATGGCAGAAGAGGATCGTGTTTAAAGCTGAACGCTGTTCCTATGTTAAATCTTTACAGCACAATCCTAGGTAAAACGTGCCTTGTTATTATATTAATTTATGTAAATATCTAATATTAATAAAGCTTGTCGCCATATCAGAAACGTTGTTACAACTTCCTTTTATTCTCCCAAAACATATTGACATTAAAGAAAACAAGGTCTGTCTATACCACCAAACTAAAATTTTTATTTGTCCCTTTAAGGTGAAAAAAGGATTACAGAGTGTGCATAATTTAATGTCATTTTAGGTTGTTTAGGTTGTACTAGTTTCAACTTTAGTCAAAGTCATCATCAGCAACCATACAATTAAGAATTATGTTTAGGATGTACCTAAATAAACGAACTAAAACAAATTAAAAGGGGGGGGGGGAACGAAGTGGTTCAACAATACATGGCCATAACGTGCACCTTATGCAGCCAATGGACTCGACAGAAGACAATCACCTATACGATGCTACTTTCAGCAATGAAGGAAATTAGATGCGAAAATTGTAGTAGAGGGAAATTCAAATGGAATCATTTATAGTCATGATATGATATATAGCTGTCTATAATGAAAAGTCAATAAAGTAAACGTTTCATTAGTCAACTCCAAGAAAGAACATGATTTATTTTTGGTGGGTCAGAATTTTAATAAGAATAGTACTAATAAAGTAAAGGGGGGGGGGGGGGGGGAGGGAAATTAAAATGTATTAAAATAATTTACGTCATTAAGTCAGTTGTGGTCATCTGAAAGGAGAAAATTGTTTCAAATCAAAATTGTGTACGAAACTATCGTAATCTATGGTCTCATAATTTAGACTTAAATTTGTATGTGAAATGTGATCAAGTACTCACCAAATTCTCTATATTTGGGGATTATTATTTAAAATTATGTCGACTTAATCGGGTTTACGTTGCAAACTTTCTTTTTTCTTTTCTTTTTAGTAAAAGAGAAATAATAATCCCTAAATATGGAGAATTTGGTGAGTACTTGATCACATTTCACATACAAATTTAAGTCTAAATTATGAGACCATAGATTACGATAGTTTCGTACACAATCTTAATTTGAAACAATTTTCTCCTTTCAGATGACCACAACTGACTTAATGACGTAAATTATTTTAATACATTTTAATTTCCCTCCCCCCCCCCCCCTTTACTTTATTAGTACTATTCTTATTAAAATTCTGACCCACCAAAAATAAATCATGTTGTTTCTTGGAGTTGACTTATGAAACGTTTACTTTATTGACTTTTCATTATAGACAGCTATATATCATATCATGACTATAAATGATTCCATTTGAATTTCCCTCTACTACAATTTTCGCATCTAATTTCCTTCATTGCTGAAAGTAGCATCGTATAGGTGATTGTCTTCTGTCGAGTCCATTGGCTGCATAAGGTGCACGTTATGGCCATGTATTGTTGAACCACTTCGTTCCCCCCCCTTTTAATTTGTTTTAGTTCGTTTATTTAGGTACATCCTAAACATAATTCTTAATTGTATGGTTGCTGATGATGACTTTGACTAAAGTTGAAACTAGTACAACCTAAACAACCTAAAATGACATTAAATTATGCACACTCTGTAATCCTTTTTTCACCTTAAAGGGACAAATAAAAATTTTAGTTTGGTGGTATAGACAGACCTTGTTTTCTTTAATAATCTCGCCACAGAAAATGGACTACTTCTTGAATATTGACATTAATTCAAAAGGTTCGTGCTTCTAACTTTCCTTCAGAGTTAGAAGCGCAAAAATTTAAATTCAAAGTTGTAGAATTTAAATTTTCATGCGTGGCGCCGCCCCCCCCCCCCCCCCCCCGCACCACCATTGCTACATTTAGTTCTTCAACCAGACACGAATGGCGCTATTAGGGAACCAATTTAGTATGTTAAGTTGCCTATCTATCCCTACCATAAGCGCATCTCCCTTGTCTATGATACAAACTCAAAATTCGTAAAAGTTGTCAAACTGAGAATTTCTCGAAACTAAAATATTTCCAAAATAACTATAGTATATTGGGCGATAGCTGCACATGAACAAGACATGCCTTGTTTAAACTCATAACCCAACCGCCACCACTTGAAGTTGCCTCGGAAACATGACTTGAAGACAAAGTTCTGGTTTGGGTTATCACTTCAGAAAGGGGTTATCAGGGCCTGGCAGGTAGGAGGTGAAGCTATAGATCTAGACTCAAAGATAAGATGTCTTGCAAAATTACTTGTGTCACGAAACGACAATCCCCAAACACATCCCAAGCTCGCCCAATTAAAGTTTTTTTTTTATCTTTATGGAGCAAAAAGGTCTATGACAATGGAAAGCCACAAACTAAGAAGCTTCGTGTGTCATTTTTCTGGGCCTCTGGCCACAATTCTTTGTCGGAAGATCGATATATTGTGGATGTAAAAGTAAAATGGATGTAGGGAACTTTTTTTAAATTGGACACGTCAAACGCATAGTTTTATTAGATAGACCCATTATTTAATATTTCAATGTTTACTAAAACAAATATTTTTAGCGGGACCCTTCTTTGATAAGCCCAAAGTCTGTCCCCTTTTCCACATCGTGGATTCCCTCCCCTCCTCTTTTAGTGTGACCAAATTTATTAATAACTCCTTACGTGCTCACTGTAATGCTTAATACATGTATCACAAAATTTCAATAAAAAAAAACCACAGGAATCTTATTCCTTCGAGAAGGGCATATAATCGAGACCAGGCGCGTTTAATGAAGTTAGCAGCATTCGGGCTTTCCCCTTCGCTTTATTTTCTTTCCACTCGTTCAGCGAAGTGGCCTGATGATTGCGGCAATCAGCACACCTAGAAAGTTAGTTGTTGAAAAGGGCCCGAGGTACTATTTTAATGCAATCCGTTTGCAACGAGCATTACGTTTTTTAGGATTTCGTTGGAGATGATTATTGTGAACGTGATACATTTTTCATGAGGACGTTTTTCTTAAGATATGCAAAGACAAAAACTAACATCGCATTCTAGTTAAACAGGCGTTAACGGGAAACATGCTTTATTGGATATTGAAATATTTTAATACTAGATTTTTGGATATTTCAGTGATCACTTTAAAGAGTAATGTCAAGCATCGACATACAGCGTGGGCAAAAAGAACGGAACACCCCAAATATTTTCATAACCACGTATATTTTCGAAAATGCTCGGACTCGTCGATTTATTTATCATTTTTACAAATTTTGATAATTTTTAGTGTTACAGAGGATTGCTCAACTTCAATTTTTTAAATGAAATACCCCAAATTTCATTCGATGTTTGAATTCTACTTAAAATTCTGAATATTTTTCATGTAACATACCCTATTTCGATATTCAGCTGTTTTCGATATATCACAATCTAAACAATAATGATGGCAATTTTCATGGAATTAATGAATAGGGAAGAAAATACGGAAACTTATTACCTTTATTGTAGTAACCCTGGTAACCAAGCACATTATTGTACTTTTTTCCACTGTTATTTTATTTAAGTGACAGTATTGCCAAAAAAAGTTACGTTGTATTGTTAGAACGACACGTTTTAAGTAAAATGCACTTAAGTGAAAGAGAGCGCATATAAATCCTCATGATGGTTGGCTATGGCGATAGAAAGATATCTACATTTCAAGTATGTGAACTTTTTAATAATGTTCATCGAGAGCGAACGCCGATATCAAGGTCAACAGTAAGTAAGATAGTTTTAAAATTTACAGAAACTGGATCCGTGCGCAATAAACTAAAAAGTGGCCGTCCCAAAATTTGTGATGAAACTAGATTTAATGTTTTACTGTCGTATCAAGACGATCCCCATTCCAGCATTCGTCAAGTGGGTCGGATTCAAAATATTGGTTATAAATCTGCACAAAATATTCTTCATAAGGAAAAATATCATCCTTACAGAATTTGTCTTGTCCACGAACTAAATGGGGATGATTTCGATCGACGCCTGCAGTTTTGCGAAAATATGCAAAACATCTGCAATAATGACGGAAATTTCACGCAGAATATTTTATTTACTGATCAGGCCACATTCTGCCCTAATGGAACATTCAATCCACATAATTGTAGGTATTGGTCGACAGAGAATCCTCACTGGATGCAAGAGGCCCATACACAGCACCCACAGAAGCTCAACGTATGGGCCGAAACTTTACCTAACAGAATATTACGACCTTTCTTTTTCGAAAAAACGTTAAACGAAGAGAGGTATTTGGAGTTTTTATAGTGTTGAATTAGTTCCTGCTTTAGCCGGCCTATATCCAGATCGCGATGAACAAGATAGTCCTGAAATAATCATTTGGTTACAACAAGACGGTGCACCGCCCCATTACGCCGCATGGGTACGAGAATACCTAAATGAGGTTTTCCAACATAGATGGATAGGTAAAAGGGGAGAAATAGAATGGCCAGCTCGCTCACCCGATTTAACACCCCTAGATTTCTTTTTGTGTGAATATTTAAAAGAAAGAGTGTACAAGAACAAGCCATCGGATTTAGAGACATTAAAACTGATAATACAGCATGAAATTCGACAAATTTCTGAACAGGTTATTGGGAACGTTCAAAACGAATTTGGTTCACGTTTAGGGCACTGCTAAATTGTCAAGGGCCATCAATTTGAACATTTAATTAAGTACTCTACTTTTTATAATCAGATTTAAAAGCTGTTGTTTTTACCTAAAAACCTACCACTTAAATTTTGTTAATTATTATTGTTTAGATTGTGATATATCGAAAACAGCTGAATATCGAAATAGGGTATGTTACATGAAAAATATTCAGAATTTTAAGTAGAATTCAAAAATCGAATAAAATTCGGGGTTTTATATTTAAAAAATTGTTGAAAAAGTTGAAGTGTGACTTCTTTCTTGAGCAATTGAGCACGGTATAATACTAAAAATTCTCAAAATTTCTAAAAATGATAAACAAAATCGACGGCTCCGAGCGTTTTTCGAAAATATACATTGTTATGAGAATATTGGCGGTGTTCCATTCTTTTTGCCCACGGTTTATTTCGAATTTATTGATATATTTTTGGTAATTATTTGAAACATAGGAAACATCGAATTTTTTGCTGAAATTTTTAATATAGACTAACTAAAGGTCTCTGATTAAAATTTTTCATGTGCTTTTTATCCAAAAACGCCTAGTTAATATTGTCCTTATACCGTGTGTCGTGGAAAACAATAGGACCCAACACTCTTCTTCAGGAAATAATAAGACACTAGTTTTTTGAGGGTGCAATGTGGACATTACCAAAAAATATGGGTTTCTAGGATGCGGGTATTCTTAATATCAACATAACCGGTGAACTGGAACCAGGCATTATCAGAAAAAAATGTCAGGTCTAATAAATCATTTATTTCCAATAAATTTTGGGTAAACCACTGACAGTAATTCCTGCGTTTTTCAAAATCTGCAGCTCGTATTTGTTGAAATATTTGCACTTTATAAGGAAACAAATTTAACTGTTTCTAAGAATAGTCCTGCATCTGTCACAAGATGTTTCCACTTCTTAAGACAGGCGACTTACACATTTTGTTGGTGTATGTTGCATTATCTCACGAAAGTTTGCAACAAGTTCTTCTGCTCTTACAGATGGTCTTCCAGTTCCTATTTTATGTTGTTTAGAACCTGTTTCCCTAAAGATGCAATAATAAAAATCTAAAGCAGTAAAAGCGACGTTGGAGAAATCGTCCATGCACAAGCGCTGATTATATTGCCACTCACCATTTACTCTAACCCCGTTCCATTGCGTGAATTATTCAAGAAATTGGAATCAAACTACTTGTAACGACTATTAAATAAGAAGGAATAATTGATTGATTGATAATGCTGGTATTTACAGACACCCAACAGGTATTAAGCCTTAACGCTAAGCAGTACGGCCTTAGATGCAAAGCACTCTGTGATGATAATGATTGTTGCCCGCACGGTATATAAGTTTGTGAAATAGGTTTGTTATCAATATTTTTTGTAATTTTTTTTTATGGTATTCAATAGAATTCAATAATCTAGATAAGCTGTTAAAATTTCAGCTCTCTAAGTTTATCCAATCCTCAGATATTCAATGTTAAAGATTGGGTTTCGGTAAAAAGCGCTTCGCCGACGTGACGTCACTCTGCATAAACACCACGGCGCGAGGGTCGGTAAACGCGAACGAACTTGAGTTTGCTAATTGCTACATATTAGTCAGTAATCCATTATAATCCATTTGATGGAGGTGTTTGTTTTCAATGTACATGATTGTTATTATTATTATTATTTAGAGAATTTGTAGTTGAGATTAAAAGTTCAGCAATACAAAAAATCATGTTGAAATTGCATAGATTCAAATAGAAATATTAAAAATGCTTATATCAAATCCAAATACAAATATGTATCCTAGTAAAAGAATGCGTCGAATTTTTGTCATGTCTCATCCGGATTTTAAAAAACCAGAAAAACTTACAATAAAATATTGCAATTTTGACAAAAAACTTGTTAAATCTGTAATAAAACAACTACAATGACAAATCATATATTTTGGGTAATCATTTTTTTAAATACAATATCGTAAATTATTATTTCTGTTTATTTCACTACATAACAATAACTTCACAAACTATTTGCATTATTAAATTTAAATATTTAACCAAATTGCAATGAAACGTAGCATGTAGCTGAGGAATAGCAAATTCCCTTATTCTACAAATCACTCGTTCTACATGTATTCTTAAGCTTGCAATCCTTTTTAATCTCTTTACTTCTTGCTTAGAATTTTTTCGGCTGGATAATGGTGGTCTAACAATTTGATTAATATTGGCTGCAAGTTGGTTTTCGAGATGCTTAAAGCCTCTGTCTGCATTTACCTGGGCCCCTGGATTTAATTTATTTAAAAATGTCGATTCCTAAACAATCATTTTGTCAGTACTTCTACCACCAAAACAGAAGAAATATCAAGAAATTAAACCATTAGGTCTACATGCTATTAAGTATTTCAGGGTGTTATAACCTTCATATTCTGAACATGAAATGGACTGTATAGTATCGGTTCACTTGATTTCTGTATTGAGATTTCAGAAGAGGGATTAGGATTTTTTTTTTTTTTGAACCTCAGATAAAGATTTGAAATTATCAAATGGATGAAGGTAACCTGCTAGTAAAGTTACTGTTTCTGAATAATATTACTTATTTGACAACTTTTACGTTAAAATCGTCAGCTAATATTCTGTAGGATAATTATTATAGTTTGATCTTTAATTAAAAAAAGGATTAAAAAAATATCCAACCTATTCAATTTACATTTTTGGGCTAGCATATTTGCAATAAAAAATTAATGGCTAGGCATGCCTGAATAGTTTTTGATGAGAAAAATGTTCTCTTTTGTATTTCTTGTGTTCTCTACGATCGGAATCTGACAAGCTCAGTTCTGATAAAATAAATGTTGTTTTAGAGCCGTTACCACTACAAACTGAATATAGGTCCTATTTCCTTCGAAACCTTTTCCTTAAAAGGATATGTTAATCTGGATATCTTTATCCCCATTTTTCACAATGGCAAATATTCACTAGTATACTGGACACCCTTGCTACGAACTTCAGCCTTAAGCTGCAACACTTGAACACCCATATCACAAAGCAAATAAGAAACCCATATCTTTAGACTTTGGTTCAATTTTCATCCCATTTTCCTGCTCGACGTCCTAATTCTCAATATAAATTTCTGAAGTTGGAGTAACAAGTTATTAATCAAGGATTTCTGTTCTTTTTTTTAGAAAAACCGTGACAATGGTTCTGACCTGTGGGCCGTAACTCGATTTTGACAATCAAAAGAAACCTTGGGACCTACTACTTTCGGCTTAAGTCTGATATTTCCTTTCTTCATTGCCCTTATGTACATATAGTTTTTCTAGTTGCAGGATCAAAAGGTACGCTTATAAACAGATTTTCTGGGGCATTTCTAGAAGTGTTACGGCACTCTAATTTAACTATGAAACGCCGTTTCCACACAGAAACACAATACCGCACGCCACACGCTTAGTAAATGTCAATCGTCATCCGATCAGCATCTGCAAAGTGACTTCACGCGAAGCTCCGCCCCGTTTTCGCGCCGTCCAACTTTTGTAATTTATTTAAGGGCTTAAATGTCCGAATAAAAATCTAAAAATTTGGAAATTACCTTAGAACGTGGTCTACTTTCGACTTCTAAAATAAAAATATTGTTAAACAGGCCTATTAAATAGTTTTCAGTGCTTGTGCAATTTATTAAAATGTTCAGTTCAGTGTCGGCATAATTTAATGTAAATATATGGCAAAAAAACTGCAGTTTTTTTTTTCTGTACATCCACAATCATGCATATATGTAACTCCCATCCTAAAAACACGAATTTTAACACTTGTCACGTTAAACACGACGATTTATGTGAATTGTGTTTGATGCATAGCCGAGATCGCTACACACTGTTTTATTAATAGAGTTCTGAGTGGCGAGACATGTTTAATTGTAGAGAACATTTAAAAATATTTTTAGGTTACATAGTTTCGTTGGAGCATGAAGCATTCGCATTGTGTCTGGCTGGGAATTTCGACTAAACGTGGGTTAAGCACGCATCAAAGTCGTATTTAAATTTCTTAGTAATTAACTACTGTAGGCTAATTAGAGTCGAAATTTATTAATATGTCAAAAACCACTAAAGTTTGCCCTATTAAACGAAAAAGAGTTATTTTAATTGGTTTTTCGTTAGTTGCAATACCAAGAAGACGATGATTCTAGAAATTGGCGTCTTAACTTGGGTACTTCTTAACAGCGGGGTAAAAATAAAGTTAGTGTTGGTTAGGTGCTCTTAACAGTATCATATAACTTATTATATAAAGGAGATACGATAATGTAAAAAGCCTACGATACGACTGCTGATAATTTTTTTTGTTGCTGTTTATTTTTTTTTTGTCAAGCAGTGAAGTCTCAATTTGTTGTCAGTTCATCGCGTGATAAATTTCAGTTAGTTTGGGAGTGTTTAAAAATAAAAATGGCTCATGTGTATGAAAAAATATTTCCTTTATTTTTGAGTTATTTAAAAAAAGTTATTTGAAAAAGTTGTTTCTTTTAAGTAGTTGTATACACAGTTGAAAAAAAGTATCACCTTAGAAATCACCCTGTATAGACGTAAAGATTTATAGAATTAAGGGATGGTAGGTAGTTAAATACTAATTTGTGTACAAGGATTTCCGATTTTTTTTTGTCACAGCGTTTATTTTAACAAAGAAGTGTATATTATAAGTTCTAAATAAAAGTGAAATTTTCGTGCCAATGGCGAAATTTTAAGGATTCGATTAGTTTAGTCTAAATATTCTACTTGTAAGTAAGTTATTTAGATTCGTTATAAGCGAACTAAAGTTCATTTATCTCACATATTAGGTTTGTTTTGGTTGTAAAATAAGGATTGATTCCAAGTAGTTTGAGAACTGCGCAGAACTCGTTGTGCAATAAAATAAATCCTTGAACTGTTTTAGAATGGTTCGTACTTAAAAGAAACCGAAAGAGTTTATTGAAGAAGGGTAAAATTAACCATAACCTCAAATATTTCAAATTTCAAAAATATCGCCAATCTACCTACGATTGCTCTGAGGACTTTAAAATGCTCTATAAACTGAGTGTCCGAGTACATACATGTTGACAATAGTCTCAGAATATAACTCGCTTTTTTGTTAATACTGTACAGCTTCTGGTATTAATAAGTTATTAAATATATGTTCAACTTCTGAAGACGACCTGAAGCTGATTCTACAAATACGCTGATAAATAATGTTTCAATACTCTCAAAAACTGTTATTTACTAAATTCCATGTTTCAATTAATTTTTTTATAGAAATTTGTACTTGCCATAACTATTGGGTTATCATCCCATCCTAATTTTTATTGAACAACCCGTTTTTCTGTGCTTTTTAGTTTCAACAAATCCAAAACAATAAAATCTGCTGATGAGCTGAAAATACTGCGCGTGCGTTAACTAAAAATCCCGAATCGATTCTATCATAAAGCTGGAACTGCATTAATAGTTCAAGAACGGTTATGAACCGGTTCGAAATATAACCAAAACGTTTAAATTTCAGTTCTGAATCGGTTCTAACTGAACCAAAACAGATATATCTCGATGCGCATGTGCGGATTGTTCTAGAACGAGTCTAAGTTCGAACCAAAACAAACCTATAGACTAAGCGTAAACAAAATCATGCAGTATACACGTGACTGTTGCTGTATCGTATTGGCTTGTACCGCTAAGCGCGTGCCGTCTCCTCCGAATTGAAGTAGCAAGAATATAAAACAGAGGACAGGCTAATCAGCAAAACTCATTTCCCACAGATTTAATGTAGTATTTCTTAAAACCTTTGCCACATTTTGATCATCTATTTAAAAAATGCACAAGTGTTCATAAATCTTACTAAGCCTTTTTGGATGAAAGCAATGCGTGACACAAAATACTCAAAAATTATGCGATAATAAAGCAAGACTAAGCGATTTGCAAAGTGTCAACACCTGGCAGATTTACGCATTTTATTGGTTAAAAATAACTTGCATTATACTGGTTGCAATGTGTGAATTTAGAAAAATATTATTAAATTGTTTATTCCCAACTAACTATTACAGTTCATTACAGGGAATATAATACAAACGTAGAATACTATTTACTAAAACAACAGATAAAATAATATTAAAATAATTTCACAATAAAATATCTATTTCACAAACTTTCAAGAAAATTATTCTTCCAGAATTATTTTTGTTAGTTTATTTTTTAAATTTTTTTAATACTTTAATATTTTTAAGAAACGTTGGTAATTGATTATAAATATTAATTACTTCATGTAATATGGATCGTTAACCAAAATTTGATCTGATTTCGGTAATTTGGAAATAATTATATTGTCTTGTATATTGATGGTGAACGCTAATTGATTTTAATAATTTTATATTTGATTTTTTTATTTTTAAGTCTGTATTAATATACTAATTTCTAATTTATACAAATGTTCGAGGTTTAGATATCTTCCTGATCTTTATAAATTTAATGTTGGTTTTAGAAGGGGTAAGTTGTGTATACACTTAACTACGTTATTTTGTAATTTTTGTAGTGGTTTTAAATTAGTTTGCATTCACACTATCAGATGAGGAATTTGAGTTTGCTGCGACTCCACCAGAAATTCGGGAAACAGCAAAAATAGTAGAAGATCTTCTGGCAACTAAAAGCCGCCCTAGATATGACAAGGCATATAACAGTTTTAAAGAATGGTGTACGAAAGACAAAGTTCAAAATCCTGGTTCTGAATCGGCGGTACTAGCTTATGTTAGCGAACATGCCAAGACAAAGAAGATGTCAACGCTTTGGTCAGTACCTATATTAAATGCTGAAGACCACTCTATAAATTAGGGAAGAAGTAAACGAATCTAAACACGCAAAGCTTTTGGCATTTTTAGGACAGCAAAGCAAAGGATACAAGCCGAAAAAAATCGAACACACTGTCTATGGAAAATATTGAAACTATTTTTGGAACAGGCACCCATAGAATTTCTTGTTCAAAAAGTATTTTAGGCCAAAAGGTTGACAATTCCTATATTAACTTGTTATTTTATACATTTGTAGGTCGCATTGGTTATTGGTGTCTCAGGCGCCTGCCGATCAGATGAATTATACAAAATCAAAACAACAGACGTTCACTTTTTAGAAGAAAAGGTCGCGATTGAAATATAGAATAGCAAAACGTACCAGCCGCGATTATTTATGATAACTAATAAGAAATGGATTGCACCACTTAAGGAGTACAACTTTTCGGAAAAATATACATAAATTCAAATCAATTATGAAAAAATTACTAAACAATATATTGGGCACAACACTTTAAACAGTTTCCAAAAAAAATTGCAGCTCTTCTAAAGCTGAATATTGAAAGTTTTACTGGCCACTGTTTCAGAGGAACAGCGGCTACTTTGCTCGCAAATAACGGTGACGACCTCATGCAAATTAAGCGGTTAGGAGGCTAGAAATCTAGCAGTGTAGCTGAGGGATACATAGATAGTTCTGTCGCTACTCAAGCTAATACGGCAAAATTGATTTCAAAGCCAAGTTCAAATTTTACTAACAGTACTTTAAATTCAAATAATCATGAATTAAACATTAAAAAAAAAGAAATTCAGCAAGGTTTCAGCATATCAGTGGCTGCCTACAGTAATGCCAATACAATAACTAATTAAAATAAGTAAAACATAAACCAGGCTAATTTTTTGTTTTTTACAAATGTCATTATAATCCATTTAAAAAAGAAACATTTATAGTGTTAGTGTATTACAGTGTCTATGATGGTGTGTTTTATATTATTTCGAGATATCGATTTGTAATAAAATTACAAAAAAATAATAATTTTACTTTCCACCTTTGGGTGGAAAGTAAAAGTCAAAATACGTCAACTTTTCACCTTTCAAAGATAGGACGTGTCATTATTACATGCAGGGTTGTAAATCAACGTTCAATTTATATGTATTAGTTCCTTAAATTAACCAAACCTTGAACATTTTGAATAATGCAGAGATTTCCCAGAGGAACTGATTCTTACCTGAAACAAAAAAAAAAAAAATTAGGAAATACTAAGTCTATAATGCCAATGTAAATTTCAACATAAAAATAACAAAAATTTCCCCATTAAAGACTCAGGTTTTAGTCACAATTGACGCCTTATAACAACTGTACAAATTTATTAGTAAAATACAGGTAGATACCTACCAACAATAAATTATAGCCGTCCATCAAAAAACCTATTTATAGAGCAAACATTATTTTCATTTGGAATTGTCACTATGATTGATGTAGAATTTTTTTTGTAAATGTACATATTATTAGTTTTGAAATGCTGCTGCTGCCTTGCTGCCAGTCACCTTTCATGGAATTTCATCAATAACGATTGATTGATACCTGGCAATCAATCAACCTTATATCCAGGTGACAGGGCTGTGCGACCCCGCTCGCTAATCGATAGAGTTGTAGTTTTTATGTTGTTTGTCGATGATTGTTGTAATTTAATTTTCACACAGAAAATAATGCACGACATGCACGGGGTGTTTTCGGTTTTTTATGACTAAGCAAACTATTGGGAATAACTAGAAATTGAACACATCTAACATTAAAATAAATTCTTGTATGCACTGAAAAAAAAATGATTGTAAAATCACAAAGCATTTACAAGAAAAATGGGCGAAATATACAACAATTTTCATGTAAAATAAATTTTTATTGCAATCACGCAAATTTTTATGAAATTCCCAAAATTGTTTAAGAGAAATACATATTTTTTGTGAATTCTTCCTGTATAAATGTATCTGATATGTAAAAATGCCGTTGGTCTTCGTAAGTTTACATAAGTTCTGTGAAATATCAATATTCTTGGGAAAAGTTACGGTAATATTACATCAGGTATTGGTAATTACGTAAATTTACAAAACTTACGGAAATTCACAAAATCTATGTAAACCCTGTAATCAATAGGAATACTTCGCGTCGCTTGTCGTCGGTTTTCGAGAGGTGTGGATGGACAGGTCTCAACACCTACCGCCATTTATTGTTTTCGTGTGGTTGGTCCGGCGTGTGTCGAAAGAACTTAGTAGTTTGTTATTTGTGTTTTTTGAGTTTTTTGTTTATATTTAAAAGAGCGTAACTCATATAATACTTAATTATTATCCCAGTGCAGTACTGCAAATTACCTAGTATATGCAAATACGCGTAACGCCGCATTCCAGTGGGGTCGGCAGCAACAAGCAAAAGCGGGTTCGATTGTTTTTTAGTATCAAATTGATTGCTTGATTGTCCCTGCTGCTGTCGATCCCACTTAAATGCAACGTTATTGCTGGATACCCATCACAAATAGGAGAATGTTGCGATGTTATGAAAGTAAAAATTTATTTTTAAAATTTAACATTTCTGAAAACGATCCAACATGTTAGATTGAAAGTAGTCAAGATAATTTTTTTGAACTTTTTAATAAGCAATTATTGTAAATATTTTTAAGATTCCTTCTGGAAAACGCTTACGGTTTGCCCCAAAGGTGACAAATCACTGTACATTTTTCTTGCCTATTAAAAGTCAAACACCTTGTAATGAAAACTTATACTAAGGCGTTATTTTTAAATATACAAGGCATATTTTATTCATTTTAATGTCCGAATTCGTTTTAAGATACTTTTTAATATTAAATTCATACTCTAGGTAAATAGATTTTAAATCCTGATAAAAAATCCTATTAAAAAAAACAATAAATATATAGAAATCAATTATAGTTACTTACTTACTACTTAATCTTTCTAATAAAGTTTATTTATACTTATACAGGGTAAATTATAAAGTTTATATGAAGATAATGTTGGATTTTTTAAAATGAACCCCTAAATTTGTGTTTCATTATTAAAATCTACATAAACTTTTAACTCATTTCGCTATAACAGACCCTATACTATGTCATACAAATCTAAATGTGAGGTTTTCAGACGAAGCGACCTTTTGTTAAAACGACTCAGTTAATTGTCAAAACTGTTGTTATTACAAGTTCAACAACTCCTATTAGATGATGGAGTGCCATCCGCCAGTTACCCCAAAAGAACGTCGAGGCAGGCATCATCAATAATAAAATGTAAGGAAACCAATAGAGTGGCCAGCAAAATCCCCTGATCTGATTCAATTGGACTTTTCTTTAAGTTACTTAAAGCCTAAGGTATACCTACATTAACCGACCCCAAAATACAGTTGATCCGAAAAATAGAATTAAGCAAGTTTTAGAGAAATTAAATGACAAGGCTACTGCCAAGAAAGTATATGGATGTCAGTTTGAACATTTGATAAAGTACACGTAGCTTAGTATCGATTTCGTCGCTTTATGTAATTTTAATTTTCATAATTTTTCACCTTAAGTTGTCAATATTTTAAAAACTATAAGTAAGTAAACTGGCTTAGATTTTACGCGTAGTTACATTTCAGAAATAAAATAAAAAATGAGGGTATCCATTTAAAAAAATTAACTTTGACGTCACATCGACTTTTTTAATTACCCTAGCAATTTCCGCAAAAATTAAAAGCTATTTCCATATATTACTTATAACCTGTGTAAGAGGAAAAGGTAAGAAATTTATTTGTAGCTTAGGTGATGCCCATATTATACATAATTGACTCCAATGCAAAAAATATTATACAGATACCTACAGTTAGACTTTCTTCGAAATTATCCAATATAATAAAGTAATTTCTAACTACTAAACCACATCAAAGCACCGTAAATATACAAAACCGAGTATATGTATATTCAAAATATGTATAATGTATATGGTTAGAAAAATGTATAATATAAAAGAAAAGCAAACAGAGCATTTCAAATAGTATGTTGTATTTTCGAATAATCACTGTTTTCCAGTGTAGAAAAGTACTTGGGTTTTTAAAGCAGCTGGATGTACATTCGTGACACAAAAGTTTTATATATTTGTTAGCATCATAAATTATGCCAGATCTATTTACTGTAAACATTATTTATTTATATTCTTTATTGTCATGTGTATGATTGATGGACATATTTTTTGTAATAACATTAATAACTTTAGGAACATACCAAACAAAATAATAAAGAATGCCAGTTAAAAATAGGACGCAAGGATAAACAAAAGAGTGATGTTTGTTTAGTATGTAAAATTTACATCCAAGACAACATCTCCCAAAAATGTTTGCGTAAAGCCTAGTCGCTCGCTCTAAAAATGGTGGTATTTTTTAGAAATGTAGAAAAGGTAACATTATTCCCTCAACCTGTTAAAGGGCTACTAAACGTTTTCTATAATTCAAAAAAACCAAAAGTTCAATATGCTCCATCTAAAAGCGTTTAAGAAGCGTCGAACTTTCTGCCAGCATCCTGACAAGATTTAAACAGATCCCCAACATTCAGCAAATTCTTTCCCTGATAATCAAGCGACAAGTCCGATTCTCGTACAGTTAATTTCGCAGTCAAGGCATCTGCTTGACTGACGGACAGTTTTATTATTGCCCAGAAAAGTCGGAAAGAAGAAGAAAAGTATGTGCTAATGGAACGCAATATGTCAAGCCATGGGCGTAGTTAGACACTGGTCATACGATGGAGGGAGTAGTAAATTTTACAAGTTATTTAATAGAAAATTTAATATCTGTTAACTACAATTAATTCTTGAAATTCATTGTTTATTGATAAATCCATTCAGAAAATCTTTCTAAATTCATGCTCTATATTAATTATTGACAAATCGAACGACACGATTTTGTTACCTTGTATTTATGAGCCAGTTTTTAATTCTTCTCATTGTAGAGAACGACCTTTCACAGTTGTGTGGTAATTACCGAAAATATTTGGCTTGCGAAGCGATCGGGATCAAAAGCAGTTAATTTCGACAGTGGTGGACATATGAGTTTCTAGTAATATCTATGCAATCTTTACGGTGTACAAGAAAAGCTATATATTTACCTGATTTAACTTCATTTTCTTAATATAAAAACTGTTTAACTGATTAATTTAGCGAAAACCCGACCAATAACGCGTTTCGAGATGAAAGGGTCTCAAGGTCGATACAAATTTATGAATCAATGAATTTTCCGGTTCAGGCTTTTCCACAAGTCACCTTAAACGACGTAAAGTTTCTATTAAACATATTAAAAATTAGAAAAGCCCCGGGTTTTGACGGTTTAAAGAATAAGGCGTTGTGAAATCTACCTGACAAAGCTTTGGGAAATATAATAAGCATATCCCAGGCAATAATCAAAGAAAGCTACTTCCCGTCCTCCTGGAAGCATGCAAAAGTCATCCATATAAGAAAGGTAAAGACCCTACGGCGCCGGCTAGCTATAGGCCGATCAGCCTGCTGTCGAGTCTGGGGAAAATCACAGAAAAACTAATTTTGAATAGACTGAATGACTTGGTGTTTGTGCGTAACGTTCTGCATGTCGGACAGTTTGGGTTTCAGCCTGAATGTTGCACAGTCAGGTAGACGACGCGACTAACTTTAAACATAGTAAAAGGCTTTAACAGGAGAGAGCACACGGGATTGGTTTTCTTTAACGTAAGCAAAGCATTTGACAAGGTCTGGCATGATGGTCTCTTGTTGAAATTGATAAGACTCAGAGCTCCGAAGTACTTAATCAAGGTGGTAGCTTCTTTTTTTGATAATAGAAGTTTTGCTGTCTCATCAGAGAACACACTTACTGTGGATAAACACATCAGGGCGGGAGTACCGCAAGGTTCACCTCTCTCTCTCCGATGCTGTATAACATTTATACTCATGACTCATGACATTCCGCGCGATAGATTTACGTAGCTCTATCTTTTCGCTGACGATACCGCAATCACTTCAACTGCCAAACAGTCGCGACTTGTCGTCAGCTGGATGCATCGCTACATAATCAAGCTAGAAAAATGGCTGTCGGCTTGGAAGATTCACTTGAATCCCTCCAAGACGAAGGCTATTTATGAACGACCGAACAGTAGGCGCAATTCAATTAATACAGTAAAGCTAGCATTGCGTCAATTACGCTCTATCTACCTATGCTTCACAGGCGGAGTAGACTTGGTAATAGGACTAAGGTAAAACTCAATGTGTTGATCAGGCCGGTTCTCACTTATGGTGCACCTTCGTGGTGCAACATAAGCAGAACGGAGCTTGATATGTTCCAGGCGCTAAAAATTATCGCGGATGTACCCAGGTACACGATGAATCGCATACTTCATCAGGATTTTCGTATGCAGACGTACCGACAAACCCATTAACCACGGACTCACACACGAGATCCAGACCAAACAGTACATACAAATTACCTGTTGGTCCAATCCCATAGTAGAGAGGCACTAATAGTAGTGAGACACTAATAGTAGTGAGGCACTAATAGTAGTGAGGCACTATTAATCAACCACCAATCACCCAATCAATATCAGAGTCAATGGAACAGGCGCCAAAATTTTGCAGTATAAAGAATTTCTAAATTAAGCAAGCAGAAATAAAATAACCAAGGCAAAAATCAATTTCAAAATTTCTACAAGTGATGACATCTAAACAGTTTGCGAAGATCCAAATAAAGTCGCAGGAGCATTGCTAACTTAAAAAAAAACCGAGATCCCAAGTAGTTTAACTGATTAAAGGCCTAAAAAGGTTTCACTATCACTAAATTCAAAGGATTCTTCTGTGGAGTCAACTAAAGTAATAAGTGGTTCTACCATTTCTTCCATAATGTCGTCTAAGTCCTAAATTTTCTTGGCCCTCTTTAATTACATGTTTTATAGCTTCTTGCCAATTTTCCGTCGTAATAAGTCCCCTAAGTTATATCATAATATTATTAGGTATTTGATAGGCTAGTTAATATAAATTAGCCATGACCATACCCATATCCTTTATTTCAAAGAAGAAAGACAAATGATGCTTATGAGTCAGCTGAAGATCCATCAATCTCAATCCGGAGATAAAAATTTTAAGTCATAAAACGCGATGGACAAGTAAGCGTAAGTGGAGAGGTGTGCTTTCGGATAATGGCAACCATAAGTCATGTGCTAATTGTGTCTTGAACACGTGGGTGCTGCTAATGCACCGCGGCAAGTGGTGGGAAGATGCGGTACAGGGCAGGAATAGCTCTTAATCACATAGTGGTGCTAAACTTGTTGTAGAAAGCATTGACTGGGCGGAGCCTATTTTATCAGTGTAAAAAAGTGATACCGCTTTACGCTTGAAAGCATTAATAATTTTCCAACATTCTTTACGTGAATTTAATGATTCAGTAATACGATTTTCAAAATAATTTTTTTTGGCTTTCTTAATTAACTTTCTATATTATGTTTTTATAACTATTAACATATCAGATGAATGTTTAATGGAAATATAAAAATAATATATATATAGTAAAATATAAACATGACCTGGACCATGTGTCTGTACACCAAGATCTCCATGTCCTTGATTTCCAAAATCGAGTAACTTTTTATCAGTAAGCAACGAAACCCCCAATTTTTTTCATTACGTATTGATCTCCGCTAAGTCGTCTTTTACAAACCACGGGACGGTTAATCCGCACAACATCATTACTGGAGTGTTGAAAATCCGTAGTGGCTTCGTCAAGTTGAACATCAGCGCCCTTGGACTGTCAACGTATAATGTGGAATAATTGGCAACAAGCTCATCGGCCCCCACATTAATGAAGGGGACTTGTATGTATATGTACCTATGACCTACTATTCAAGACCGTAATTGACGAACGGGATGCAAGCAGCAATAAAAGACCAGATACTCCTGCGGCAATAATCTGATACACAGACTGCTCAAAAACCAAAGATGGTACCGGAGCAGGGATACACGAGGTAAGACCGAAGACAGATGCTTATTTTGGTGTTCCAAGCGGAGATCTACGCCCTATGCCATCCTACAGTGTGCGTATGAAAACAATAGGAGGACTTATCTTAATAAGTGGATCCACATATACTCCGACAGCCAAGCAGCCCTTAGAGCGCTAACATGCAATAAGGTGACACCAAGACTGGTATGGGAATGCCAAGAGGAACTAGTGGCCCTGGCAAAAGCCAACAAAGTAATACTACAATGGGTACCAGGACATGAAGGTATTATAGGAGACGAAAAGGTCGACGAACTTGCAAGAAAGGGGTCGGAGAAAACATTATTTGGTTCAGAACCGGCACTCGGAGTCCCAAGGTGCACAGTACGAGATGTCATAAAACGATGGACAAGGAATCAACACAAAATCTACTGGAAAAACAGACAGGGATTTAACCATAGCAAATCTTTCATTGGGAACCCAGACCCAAAACTAACAAAGCAGCTACTTCTGATGAGCAGAAATCAGCTGGGAATTACCACAGGAATTCTGACAGGACACGTGGCCGTCAAAAAGCACCTGCACCATATGCAACTGTACAACGGAGGCCTAAGCTGCAGGTTATGCGGGCGAGAAAGTGAAACGGTACAGCATATAACTGACATTATAAAGACATGAGCTTAAGTACGACAGAATATGTTGGTTCAATATGGTGGTTGTTCAGCACGCTACTCGGTGGTAGCACATGAAGATCGTCATTTCAATGGTCGCTGGATCGGTAGAGCTGGTCCGGTTAATTTTCCTGCTAGATCACCGAATTTCTTTTATGGGGATATGCCAAAGACAAAGTTAACAAACAAGTATCAATAACACGTGAGAATCTGATTGAGCAAATCAGAAAGGCTTGTACGGAAATTCAAGGGGATTAATAAGTGCGTTGAAGTTGAAGGCCACCATTTTAAGCATATACTTTACTTTAAAGATGATGAGGCGATGGAAATGGTAAATTAAGCACCCTGATAAGTGAGAGGCGAAGGGATTCACGTTAATCAAGCACCCCGAAGAGAACAGAAAACTGCTACGTACATGCCGTTGTTCCTGGGTTACACTAAAAGTAGTTTATTCAACAGTCATTTACATTTCAGGTAACAATTTCACAAATATTTGCTACTTGCAGAATGAATGCAAGTTCTTGACGACAATATTTGAAATATTTACAATGAAAACCAAATTTTTAGTTGCTGACGTATTGTAGAATCGTATGGATAAGTTCTCACTTATAATATCACACAAGCTTAAATTTCCAGGAATAATTTACGCTCGTATGGTATTCGGTAAGAAAATTTCACACCAAAATTTGGAATAAGATTATAAATTATTTTAAATTAAATTCACCAAATGCTAAAACTGAGATGGGTAGTACTTCAATCTATCGCCCTTTGGCAATTTTAGGTCACTAAAGGTGGTTAAAATATATTTTTTACAAGTAACACGAGGTAATTTCAATGAAATTTAGATGTAGGTATATCCACCATATTTCGTTATATATATATAAAAAAAAAGTACTAACTTTAGTTACACCAAATGCTAAAACTCAGATGGGTAG
Organism: Polydrusus tereticollis; assembly: GCA_963920685.1. NCBI lineage: Eukaryota > Metazoa > Arthropoda > Insecta > Coleoptera > Curculionidae > Polydrusus > Polydrusus tereticollis. The sequence goes on from OY987328.1 coordinate 114,167,992, forward strand.
TACCTAGTTCAATCTATCTGAGTTTCGTAATTTTAGTTTACTAAAGGTGACAGAAATGTATTTTTTTAAAAGCAATTCACACTTCTAATCAAGAAAATATATTATCAACAGGGATTGGTGCAGTAGATGGCCGTGATAATTAGGCGGCCATGCTATCAAAAAATGTCCACCTCGCATCGAAAAAATTTCCGAAAATTGTTCTGGTTGCCATGGTAACGAGTCAAAATAAAGGCATCTTATTGGTTTTAAAACAGAGGTGTGAAATTTCCAGCAGAAAAACTCGAAAAAAATGAATTTCGTCGTTTACATGACATTGCATTGTCATGTAATCGACGGAAGGGGGACTGATTTTAGCACATAATTATTTCCTCCGCGGAATGTTGATAATAGGCATTTTTTTCCTAGAGTGCTTATTACTCCAAATATTTGAAAGTTTCAGGTTAAAAAAATCATCCGGTATAAATGAAAGCTAAATTATTACAATTCAAAATACAACAAAAGTTCTACATATCACAAAAATACAGACATAGAACTAAGATATACTGAAGAATATTATAATTATACTGAAAGTATCATTTTCCTATAAAATGTAAAAACAAAAACTCCGTTTAAAATATTAACCATCGGCTTTCTAAAATTCTCCGATACAATTTTCCAGTTCCCGAATCAAAACCGGGGCTTCGTCATTGATTTCCAGACGGACAGCGACCAAGGGACGGAGCGGCGAGAGGAGGCATGTCACTCGGACAACGTCGCTGTCACTCTGCGAGACGTCTATCCCGACTGCTTCGTCTACGAAGACTTACCTACCAGAGCAAAATCGATAGGAGGAACAGCAGGATGCATGAGTTTTGTCCATTTGTCGATTTGTTTTGTTTATTATTCTTACGGCTGGTATTATATGTTTAAACTAAAAACGTAGTTAAACTGCGTTTTCATTTTTTTGCATACACTACACTCTGCACCTCGCTCTGCACAAACCAAGAAAATAAGATGAAACGCTAAATTTTTAGTTTCAACCAGTCGTTATTGTAAAAAGAGCTGATCGATGGGTTCTGAGAAAATAGTATATTATTGTGTATCTTACAATTTTATATTAAGTCTACTCAAGTTAATTAGTGAAACATTTACGCAGAAAATCCTAATTCTGAATTTTTAATAATCTCTAAAATTAATTTTGACAAAATAATTAAATTTAAATTTTGCAGCAAAACCCTATCAGTATTATATGACACAATTATAACTCTAAAATTATTCATGAAGAGAACATAAACCTAAAAATGCATACTATAGCAAAACAGGAAGAATACAAAGAAACATAATTATATTATTAGTCACAATAATAATTTATCAAAAGACAAAGTACGAACAGACCAAATCAGATTTTTTATGCAGAACTTTCCTTCTATTATTGCATTAGAACGTATAATTAAGTATAATATAACAGAACATACAGAATAATAATATACGAACCTTTCCCATTTCATTCTGGGATCATGTGCTTCTTTTGAGTCAGGTCTTTTACTCATATGAGTTGATTGTGGCGCTGTTCAGCAATTATCCTTTTGAGACTTAGTTTGGAAGGGGGTTTCTTTGATAGCAGACGTGGTAAGCGAGGAAGCAGTAATAATATAATGAGTAATTTACAGTAGGGTAGTCACCTCAAAATGTTATCATACCAATTACTGGTTAAGCATTGCAAGTTCTATTTGTTTATTTGCAGTGGTTAATTTTAGGTCTTATCTTATTTTTGTTGGCGAGTTGGTAATTTTCGACAATATAGTTGTCTAATGGAAAATATAGTAGATTCTTTAAATAAACTAGTAGTAGGAAATGTTTGTTCTTTGTTAATAATTATTTTCTGTAAATTTTCGAGGGGTTTTATGTACGATATTTCTACCCGACCCTATAACCCATAATACGATAGTTTAATTGATTCTACTAATCCATTGCACATCATCCTTAAATGTTCTGTTTTCAGAATCGGTCTTAGTTGTATAAATTTGTAAACAAGCCCCTTAATTTTCAAACAGATAATTGAATATGAAAATTGAATCGAAGGTGACAGTTTATATGTATTCCCAAATATTTTTTTTGATTAATTGTATATACAGGGTGGCCGCCGAGGTATGCGAGATACTTCGTATATGAATTATATATGACTAATTTTAAGCAAAAATGATTCTATTCACTTTTTCCGAATTTCTCTCGGTTCTTTATGGTGGTCCCATTGCTTGGCCACCGCGATCTCGGGATCTCAACCCATTAGACTTTTCATGTGCGGACTTGTGAAGACGCTTACCTAATCAATGGGAAAGCCAGGAAACAGGGACCGACTCATCCAGAATATTCATACAGCGTTTTATGAGGTGAATAACAATATAGAGAACTAAAAGTGGGAACGAGGATTGAGTTATGCATTGCACACGGCGATGGTCATATTGAGCAGCTTTAATAATTGCAGTGCCATTTCGCCTTTATTTAAAAAAAAAAACACATTTTTTTCTAGTAATTTAGTTCAACTTCGAACACCGATATTTCAAGAACAGTTAGGAATTTGGGGAAAGTGAATAGAATCGTTTTTGCTTAAAATTAGTCATACAATTCATATACGAAGTATCTCGCTTGCCTTGGCGTCCACCCTGTGTATTAAGTTATCATAGCTTTTGATATTCAGCCTTTTATGGTTTGGCAAGATATTTTTATAAGAATTTATTGGTATAAAATATGTTTTTTGAAAGTTAATTAATTAATACTGTAAAACTGACCAGAAAGGAGCTTTATAAAATGGCGAAATCGTCTGTAAAACAAATCATTTATCCTTCTGATCTATGTCTGATAATATCATCAATATATGGTAAATACTATTGGTTCGAGTATTGTACCCTTTGGAACCCCATATTGCACAAATTCGCTATTACTGACACAATTTGATATTTTTACATATTGTTTCCTATTTGTAACTTTTAATTTTATTAATAGTATATCGTGGTCTACATGATTTTACCAAGTCTAGGAATATTACTAGTAATGGTTCGAATTTATCTATAGAATCATACATTCTTGAAGTTAACATTTTAATAGCGTCGCTTGTTGATTTATGTTTATAAAAATAAAAGCCACTTTATTGAATGACGAAAAATGTTTTTTCTCGAAAACGAAGTAAGATACGAAAAAATATCACGAGACAAAAAAGTTGTGTTTTTAGCTGCTTAACCCGAAAACAATATAAAATGTTTAAACAAGCCAGTGTCGTATATTTTTCTTGTTAATATTATTCGTGAGACTGATCCCCCAGGACGTCACTGGAACTCATAATTATCATCTAGTTAGTGCTAACTTAGCGCCGCATCACCACGAACAACACTGCCAAATTTCACCAAAATCGGTAAAACGATCTTTGAGATATTAATAAAAAAACGATTTTAAGTTAGTTAGTTAACTAACTGAGTAGTTATTTTTACTGTACAATAATATCAAATTAATGGTTAAAATAATGACGTATTTTATCAGTTACTATTTGACTTAAACGTTATTAGTTAAAATGACAAAAAAACGGGAGTGGACTTCCTGGGACTTTAAAAAAATGTTAAATTTGTTTGTTTTCTCCTAACAGTGCACTTAAATAGTTTTGAATTTTTTTATTTTATTTATTTATTTATTAATTATGTTTACAATTCTAATCAACTAAGACCTAATTTAGGATGTACAATGAACTATCAAGTTTGTGCGTACAGCCCAAAAAGAAAAAAGAAAAAAAATAAAAATATTTAGTTACACAGTGAAGGCATTATATAAATTAAAATTTAAAGTTACGTATGTAAATTTAAATAACAAATCAATAGTAAATAATAAAACCTTTAAAAAATTTTCAAAAATAAGATATTTTCTATAGGGTACCTACACTATAATTTCAATATAATGATAATATGTACAGTAAATGAATAAATGAATGAATACTCGTGGTCATCTTATAATATTTAATAAGTTTAAGTCAAAAGTCAGTAACCAAGGTGTTATTTTATTTTTAATTCTTTTATATGGTTTGTTTTTTAATGAGTTTGGCAATAAATTAAACAATTTAGGTAATTAGCTTGATAGTTTCAGCATTTATACCATCCTCAGCACCTGCTTCTCAGTTTTTTAATTCTGTAATGCATTTTAGAACTTCCATATGATTGGTAGGATTAATGGAAATATTTGATTCGTTTGAGTAAATTGGAATGGATGAACTACTCTTTATGTTCTCTGCCAACTTTTTCCCTAAATTTACACAGTAGAAATTAAATGGATTCGCAATTTCATCTGAGTTGTAGAGGGTACCTAACTAAGCGCAACGAAAAGAGTTATTAAAATTTCTATATATTTTATACACAGCAGCAAAAATGATTGAATTCTATTCTCTTTATTTCTAGCAGCTGAAGATGACCTAAATTACCTAACATCAACCACGATTGATTTATCTGACTGCATTCCGACTCTTATTCCTTAGTGACTTTTGAATTTGAAATTATCTGCAGCAGCGTGGCATCAATCAAAATTAGTTTAGGTTCAGTTAACATGACTCCTCCAGAATGATGTTAAAATACTTATAGTATGCTTCGAGTTTTATTATGTCTATCCATTTTTTTTTTGTAATATTTAACTCATCCTTCAAAAATTTAACCGTAGAGTAAAAACCGTGCCTTAAAAAAGCGTTACAGCACCATTAATCAAGACAGTTTACAGACTGATTTATGCCAGGTACTAAATTACACTGCCGAAGATTTAGAACAGCTTTTGTAAAAGACATATGACCCCATCTGGAGATTTAATATCAAACTCTTGACAAATGCGATCATAATATCCAGGCTCGTATCAGTTTTAAAATATAAAAGTACCGAGGCATTTGCACTTTATTTATACTTACTAAAGTTTCTTTGGCAATAATTGATTTTGTTGTTTGGGAGTAGCCAGAAACATATTACCTCTGGAATAAATATTCAACTGGTGTTTTAAAAATATTGTTCCTCAAATGAGAAAAATAGAGTAATCTATAACCGTCAAACAAGGGGATCTGGGGGAAAATTCAATGTCTGATCGAAACCTGATAATTGTGTAAGTAGTTAATAGTTTCGGCGGATGTATGGGCAGTTGCACCGTCCTTAAAAATAACCAAAACGTAGTTCATCGTCGAGTAATTGCTCCACAAATGGATTCAAAATATTGTCCCTATACCGCTGTGCTGTACTGTATCATGGAAAAAATAGGACCAACAATTCTTTTTCGGGGAACAGCCAACCAGACACCAATTTTTTAAAGGTGCAATGTGGACGCTACAAAAAAATGGGGATTTTCACATCTCGACATGCGTGAATTCTGAAAATTCACATAATTTACATAACCAGTGTCAGGTCTAATAAATCATATGTTTCCAATAAGTTTTGGGTAAACCACTGATGGCCAACTCGGGAGATAGTAAATTACTAATCCCACAGGTAAACTCGACCTGCTAGAAATTTTCTGCCTTAATCTTCATAGGTAAACTCGGATGGTAGATACCCAAGTACCTGCTATTTTGACCATATGTGGTCAATTAAAAATATCAACCCACTTTTAAAAATTATTGGTATTATAACACTTTTAATTTTGCATTATAAAGAGGTTAGTTCTGGTTAGTTACAGGTACCTATATGTCTTCAATGTGTTTGGGAAACACGTTTCCTAATAACCAAAGTACTAAACCGTTAATCGGTAACTTTGCAATAGGTTTGCGGCTTCGAGAATATGTGAATTTGGTTGTGTGATGTTTTAGCCGACAAGGGGCAATTTCACTTAATGCTTCAATCTTCCTACTGGTAGTGTTGCAACCGAAGAAAAGTTCGCTCGAAAAGTTGGTAAAGTTTACGGAAAAGTTCGCTAGTACCTTGGAAAAGTTGGAAATTTTGGTTGTAGGCGATTCCCCGATGTTTAATTTTAGTAACTTTAGCCCGGCAGTGGCAGTGTGAGTAGTAAGTATCCAGCCACTGCTCGAATGATATCAGCGATATATTATACATTACGATATAGTATAGTATAGGTTAGGTATGGTCCGTGGTCCGTCCCGTCCCCTGTAAGCAAAGCAGAAGAAAAAAAATTATGGAAACTTCTCTGTTTACATAAATTCCATCTAGCGGCAAATATCCTGGATCCACGTTATCAAGGGCCCAACTGGTCAACCGAGAAACATGTTGATGGGCTAGACTTCATCACTAAGATTTCAGAGCATATGAATGACAAACCAAAACAAACCAAAAAATCTTTAGTACAAGGCAGTAAAGAACTAGAGCATAAATCGACAAATGAGTATGAGTCAGATTCAGATGAACAAACTACGGACACTTATGACGATTCTATCGCTCATCATGAAGATTCGTTATTTAGCAATGATGATGGTGATTCATCTTAGGAGGTCTTGGTCTTACTCTTAGGTTACAATTTGTATTATTTTGTGTTGTTTGTTGTTTTGTTTTATTGCTTGTTTGCGTTTATATATTATATAAATAATCAAAGAGATAATAAAAGGTTGAGTCAGTATATTGTTTACAGAATTTCCGCACAATAACACATCACAATGCAAGATGCAACCTTAAAATTACCGTAAAACTCAACTTTTCTGTACTTTTCTTGAAAATATGATCGAACATTTCAGCAATTCCAACTTTTCCAGAAAACTTGCGACACTACCAACTGGCACTAAACAAGGATGGCCGCTAACCTGGGCGAACGCGACCTCCGTTTGTTGGTCAAGAGTGTTCACGTGACCACATGTGAGTGGTGGACCTCCCAGACTAGAGCACTGTAGTGCCAGTGGCCTGTTCGTATACTATACAGAACATGTCTTTCAAATAATCCTTGTGATATTCAGACGGCAATGAGGCTATAATTTATTCAAGTTCTGATTCATTCTCTACGGTAAAAACCAATGAAATCCTAACGGTATCTCGGTGCAGCGCTTTAGGATTGTTAAGATGATATATTCGTGTTGATCAATGTAAAAACTGTAATATTGTACGGGTGGTGAAAAGTGGAAGACTAAAAAAGACAATTGTCCTAGCAAAAATAAAACGAACCGATCTTATACTGTGGGTGATATAGTGTCTATGTGAGGCCAGGGCAAACCTCTGTCTAAAACACATTGATTTCCTGATTAATTTTCAAAATGAAATATACCGGGTGTTGCATCGTCGAGCGGGACATAGGAAATCCCATGTAATTTTAAATGGGGTCAATTATTGGCTTCCCTAATTATTTTAGAGAAAAATTCTATTTAGGTTTATTAAAGAGCACTAAAACCCACATTCAAAGGAATAACTTTAGATATTTTTGATGAGCCCGTTTACGGGTTATCGCCGATTTCTTTTTAACTATTTCTCCTTTTTATGGCCCCGTATTTGCGGGCACCAGTCAAGGTAAAAGATGACTGTCAAATAAAGTTGTCATTTTGAAATGTGTGCTTTATTGTTATAAAAACTCGTACATCGAAAATATTAAAGGTGTATTTATGAGTACAAATTAATCTGAATAAAACTAAAATAAAGTATCCAATTACAAGGTTAATTATGACATTTTACATGTTTCAATATTTTACTAATTAATAGGTAATTAATAATTCTTGCATCTCTTCTTTGTTCCTGCCTTTCTTCACATCTGCAGTTATTTATTACAGTGCCTTTTGTCTCAAATTTCTTGATAGTCCTTTCGACTGTAGATTTTGCAGGTATCGGTCTATTCGGATACAGAGCAGCAAACATGTCTGACACATTTTGATAACTATTTCCTTGATAATACCATTTAATCATCAATATTTTTTCTTCAGAAGTGTAATTCATGGCTAATATTTTCGATGTACGAGTTTTTATAACAATAAAGCACACATTTCAAAATGACAACTTTATTTGACAGTCATCTTTTACCTTGACTGTTGCCCGCAAATACGGGGCCATAAAAAGAAGAAATAGTTAAAAAGAAATCGGCGATAACCCGTAAACGGGCTCGTCAAAAATATCTAAAGTTATTCTTTTGAATGTGTTAGTGCTCTTTAATAAACCTAAATAGAATTTTTCTCTAAAATAATTAGGGAAGCCAATAATTGACCCAATTTAAAATTACATGGGATTTCCTATGTCCCGCTCGACGATGCAACACCCGGTATGTACTTAACGTTGCGAAGTATTCACACGCCATACTTATGTACCTACCTAATTCGAATACTCGGAAAAGGCTAGAATACCTTCAAAACAATGATTATAACAATGGGAAAGTGTCAACGTTAGAATTTATTAAGTTAACTTCGCACTATTATAAATCTACTTGTTTTTTATTCTTGTGGTTCGACTATGCGATGTTCCGATGTTAATATATATTTTTGAATAAGTTTAAAGAATTATTGGTGTACTGTTTTTAGGGTTAGTTTAGGTTCGTTACTGAGGTAATCTTGGCCGCTTTAGATTATATGCTTGGATTACCGGCCGAGTTTACCTCTGGTCTACAAGATCTACAGCTCGTATTTCTCGGAATACTTGCACTTTATAAGAAAACAAATTTAACTGTTGGATTAAGAATAGTCCTGCATGTTCCATAAGAACTTCTCACTTCTTGAGAGAGGCGTCTTACACATTTTGTTGGCGTAATTTACATTATTTCACGAAGTATTCAACAAGTTCTTCTGTTCTTACTATGGAGGGCTTTAAGGAAGGAGGCCGATCGCATTACATTGATTCCGATCCCACTTTTGCATCGGTAATTCAGCTTTAAAAACTGCCGCCAGGATCGCATTGTTCCATTAGCGGTGCAAATTACATGGGTTCTTATGGGAGAATTAACTGTTTTATCGAAATTAGTTAATTTAAACAGTCTACAGACCGAGATATGTGTAAGAGGCGGGTGAAGGATACTCCCTAGATACATAATTCTAGCATGTAAAAGGGTGTATTGCATTCTAAGACACTGTATTATTATTACCAGGAGGATTAATTTTTTCAAATAGTGGCGGTCTTTCTAGACACTCAAACAACTTTTTATTTGGAAAGGAAATAATTACACAATCTGCACGTTACTATATACATTTTTTATTTAAATTCAAACTAAAAATAAATTAACATATGTTCATCATAGGTTGTACGTACACCTTTTAACAGACCTGAAAAGAAGAAGATTCTTAACTTATTTATTTCCCAACTAACTTTACAAAAGATTATAAATGGGGATTTTAAAATTAAATTTAAAAGAAACGGAATAAAAATTATAGTACATATAACCAACAACCAAAAAATTAAATTGAAAAATATTTTTTTAACAATAAAATAATTTATATATTAATAAGTTTCTAAAACTTTTTTGAAACAGTATAACAAAAATAGAAATATCTTATATTTTCAATAAATTTTTTTTAATAAATATTTAAACCTTTTTTATAGGTATTGATTGTATTTTTAATTGTTTTTGGAATATTATTATAAACTTTTATTATTCTATCATATATAATATATACAATAGGTAGATATCTATAATTGATTGTTTTCCAAAATTGTGGTAGGTAACATAATTAGGCGCGGGGGACTTGAATGCCTTTTATGGTTTTATTTTTTAAAGGATTAATATTCGACGAACTGGCAAAGTGATATTAAATATTGAAATTTTGAGTACCTACCTACCTATATTGTAAAGTAAATATTTCTTAAAAGTTTTAAGGGGACGTAAGTAGGTACCTATTATAATATCTTAATTTGTATAAAATACCAATTAAAGGAGAAATATTATATATTTTGTCTGCTCTACGAATAATTATTCGCCACTTTTCAAATATTTCAGGATCCTAATAAGAAGACATTATTTATAAACAATATTGTGAACCTTTTGTGGTTTTTGCCTACCTTAGGAGCTTGAAAGAGACTAGGATTTTTCTCACCATGATTTTTCCTGAGCTTTCTATCAGACGAATATCCAGTTTTACACCCCGGCACGAAGCAAACGCTACTTGTAAAACATTGTACGCCACTCATTGTTTATATTAATAACGCAAAAAAATTGTTCCAAAGCTTATTTTTCAAGATATTCGAAAAAAATACCGCACTCGCCTATCAAAACCAGCAAAAAATAGCCGCTAAGCGTGCAGTGGCGCCCTCGACGGCCAACCAGCGAAGTAACGAAAAACAGGGACGTAAATTTAAAATTCGGCTATTTTCGATCGGCCTCCTTCCTTAAAGCCCTCCATAGTTCTTACAGATGGCCTTCGAGCCCTGTTTCTTAGTTGTATAGAATCTGTTTCCCTAAACAGAGCCACGACGCACGTTAGGAAAATTTTCGCAAAAATTGTCCATGCATAAAGCTGATTGTATTCCCACTCACCATTTTCTCTAACCCCATTTCGAAAATACGCTTCAAGCAAACCTAATTTTTTATTTCGTTTTTGAAATATACTGCGTAAAATTTGTACCAGAATGGCTATAGGGGTGGATTAATTGTTTTCAGGGAATTTCACAAGAGTTGAAATTGTTGAGTACCGAGCATCTTTTAATAAACAGGCCAAATGAGAATTCCGCCTTGTGCTCGATGCATTTTTATATGTGTCAGCTAAATTGGCCGTTTTTCGTAAGTACTTGTTTTTTTTGTGTGATAGTTCCTTATCTGCCAGCATGACCCAGACCGCAGAATTTTATTTTATTTTATCTCCTCGCTTCTTAAGTGGGTGAATGAATTAAATAGTCTGGTAATGAAAATTGCGTATTTTACAAGATTGTGATTGTGTCTGGTATTAGGTACCTAAGTTATGTTATTCGACTAAATGATTGTTGGACCTCAGTTGTTTCTTTTTGCTATACATATGTTTATTGTAAATTTTGAATTACTTCACAACAGTACAGTAAGTCTCATAATGAATTGTTAATTTTTTATAAAGTGTAAAGATTCGCCGTGTTACCTCTGGGTTAGCAATTTCACTTTCTTTTAGATTTTTTTTACACGTACAAATTAACGAAGCACCAATAAAAGCCTCTGTTTTCCGCCAACTAAATTTGTTTTCTTTATAAAGCGTCCTGCCAAACAACCCTCACCCTGACGATAGGCAACCCCACCAGCAGAGCAGGGGGGTTTTGATACAAATTTAAACCAAAACAATACAGTCATTCGGGGTAACTTTGATCCAGTGTTTTTGGTTTTTTCAAAATTAATTGAAAATTTATAGTAAAAAGCCTTTAAAACGCCTTTAGAAACTTGTAATTACCTAAAAAGGATTAGTTTGTTTTATTAATTTTATATTGTTGTTCTCATATTACTTAAAAAACTGCCTTTTTTACCCGGCGCAAAGTTACCATTATAAATGGGGTAACTTTGGACCGCTACTTTATTTTAATTTAAACTGCTATATTTATGATTTCATTTTATCCCGGCAACTTTTCGCCACTAGTAGAAAACTAAAATGACGTTTTGCCTACGAAGTGGCCATAGGATCAGTGATTCAAAGTAACCCTTAAGTTCGTGTAACTTTGTACCACTTTGCAAATTCCATTTATTTCCAGTTATGCTTAAATTTACAGACATATTGGTAACTTTGCGCCACTTGTGCTAATGCGATATTTTAAATTACCATTAAAGAAAGTAAAAAAGTTTTTTTTATCGCTTAAAAAATATTTTAAAGGGCCTACAAACATCAGAAAGAAAATTAAGGTAATATTAACATTAATGGACAAAAACAAGAATATTTTAAATATAAAATAACTAAGTCGTTAAAATTCTGGCACCCAACAAATCATCTTCAATTTAAAACACGCCTCTATTGCTGACAGGAATAATTTGTGCAGAGCCTAACTTTTTAACTAAGTCTTGTTTGCTTGCAGTACTTGACGGAATATCACTTTCTTTTTTTGAGGAATATCGTGAAACCCTGTTTCGTCCATATTAAACAAATTTGTTGGACATATATCTTCAACTTCCTTTTCAAGGTATTTTTTCACTATGCGTCATATATCATACAGAGAAATTGGTAATCCCAAATCGATTAACGCAATAGGTATCCGCCTGCTCTACAAATACCATTTCTTCCTCTTCAGTAAATGTGGTTGGTCTTCCCAATCCTTTTAAATGTTTGAAACAAATTTTTTCTACGAGTGACCGCAAAAAAGCTACTTTGCGCACACTTTTGCATATGCAAAGTAGCACTTTCCCGCACACTGTGCGGGAAATTTTTTTTCCCGCACACTTATTTTAAAGCAAAATTACCATATTATAGACGCGTTTTTTTCTTATATTTTATAATTTTTTTAGATATTTATACAAAAATATTGTAACAAGACAAAGTTGACAGGTGGTTTAGGTGTTGCCTTATAAACTATACCGAAGTATTGTGCCGTGCGGCTCAACATTTTTTTGAAATCTGCATTATTATATTTTCCTCTAATTTTGTTCAAGTTAAAAAAAATCAAGTATTTTTGTGTCAAATGCGGTTTGTTCCCTTAGCAACCAAAATACATTGTCATACAACGCTTTCATGTCAGTTTAGAGGTCTTCTTCAAAATTTTCACTAGCATTTTCACCTATTTAAAATAAAAAAAAACTGTTTTAAAAATGGATATCACTGAAGAAGAACTTCCAGAAGATGTCCTAGAAGCCGCCAACATGGCTAGTTTGCAATTGCTGCCTGCCAAATCGCGAGAAAAATACGAGAAACAGTACGAGTTGTTTTCCAAATGGTGCGAACAAAGGGGGATAAAAACGTTAAAGGAAGAGGTACTTTTAGCCTACTTTCTTAAGTTAAGCAAAGAATTTAAACCTAACACAATGTGGTCAAAATATTCAATGCTCAAAAATGTAATAAAAATAAAAAGAGACATCGATATTGGTGAATTTTATAAGCTCACTGCATTTCTGAAAAAGCAGAATATTGGGTTTAAACCAAAAAAAGCAAAAATATTTACGAAGGAAGAAATATTCAGTTTTATTAATTCGGCACCAGATGAAATTTACCTTTTAATTAAAGTTGCCACTATTTTTGGACTTGCCGGCGCATGCCGAAGGGAAGAGCTAGCAAATTTAACCACTGCCGATATTGAAGATAAAGAAAACCTCATAATTGTCAAAATTAGGAATTCAAAAAATCATACAGCAAGAAACTTTATAATATCGGAAGAAATTCATAACGGAGCCTACCTGCAACTGTACAGAAAATACAAAAGCTTACGCCCGATAACGTCAAACAACCGTTTTTTCTTAGTCTACAAAAAAGATAAATGCGTTTCACAATGTGTTGGAGTAAATAGTTTCGGAAAGATGCCTTCTGAAATAGCTGCCTTTTTGAAACTGCCAAATCCGGAACTCTATACAGGGCACAGTTTCAGAAGGTCATCAGCAACGTTACTGGCCAATTCTGGAGAAGGAATCACTGACATAAAACGTTTGGGGGGTTGGAAATCTACTGCGGTAGCTGAGGGATACATCGATGAGTCCACAACTTATAAAAAAGGGCTAAGCAACAAAATTTTAAGCTGCAGCCCTAAAAAATGTGAAGCAGTTCCAAGTACTTCAAAGAATGGATCCATTTATTCCTTTTGCAACACGACAGTACTGATGAACCAGGAAATGACATCTACTACAACATTTTCACCTCTAGTTGCTAGATCTGCAATAAATGTAGAAAAAGCGACCAACTGCACATTCCATATTAATGTAATTAATAATAATAAATAGGCAATTTAGGTATAAGTAGTTATAAGTTGTTTTTGATGTCAATAAAAATTTAAAATTAAAAAAATAGTTGTTTTTGATGTCAATAAAAATTTAAAATTAAAAAAATATATAGTTATTTCACTCGTAGAAAAAATATTGTTCCTAACACGTGCGCAAAGTAGTTTTCCCGCACTTAAAGCTTATCCGAACTCCGCTTCGCGTCGTTCGTCTAACTGCTTTCGCGTGCGGGAAAACATAACTTTGCGCACTGAATAGGAAAACTACTATTATTTCTAAGTGTATTTCTGGGTATGGCGTATTTTTTTTTTGCATTTCTTCGGCTTATTTGACCAGATTTATTTTAATTTAATATTTTTTCCAATTTTTCTGCAGTATACCTTGTCTTGGTGCGGTAAGGTTTGCCTGATTTGGTTTTAGTACTTCGATGCATATGCCTGATAATAATAATAAAAAATACGTTATTTTATTATATTTTTTTACATTTTCCACCGAAACTCAACTTTATGGGTAACTTTGAGCCGGTTCGAAGTTACCCCGTTTTACAAAGAAATCGTGTACTGCCGGCTTTAAAATCTATTAAATCGGTAAATTCAATTTAAAAACAATATTTTTAAATTATTTAGTTTAACTTATCAGTAATCTTTAACTTAAAAGCGAATTTAAACACTTACCTGAAGAAAATGATCACTTTTTAGGGAGAACTTTTGGCGCGTAAAGATCCATCGGTTTCTAATCTTTCTTCTTCTTTCTCAGCCTTGATTTGTCCACTCCTGGACATAGGCCTCTCCATTGATTATTCATGCCTGCCGATCCTGGGCCAATCTGATCCAGTTTTTACCCGCCTTTTCCTTGATATCGTCGGCCCATCTCTTTTGAGGTCTGCCGACGCTTCTTGTAGTTTGTCTTGGTCTCCATCTTACAACCCGGGATGTCCATCTGTCCATATCCTGTCGTGCGACGTGTCCCGCCCATTGCCATTTCAGTCTTGCGGTCCTCTCCATGACATCTGTGATCTTTGTTCTTCGTCTTATCTCTGTGTTAGTTATTTTGTCTCGCAAGCCTATACCAAGCATAGCCCTTTCCATGGCTCTCTGTGCAACTTTTAGTTTTCCAGCGCTTTTTTGTGTAATGGCCATTGTTTCCATTCCATACGTTGCTACCGGGAGGATGCAGCTGTCGAAGACTTTACTCTTTAGATTGATTGGAACTTCCTTATTTGTTAGTATATGTCGTAAGTTGCCGAAGGCTGCCCACGTCAGAGCGATTCTTCTCTTGATCTCCAGAGATTGATTTTCTTTGCCTAGCGTAATGGTATGTCCCAGATATACGTATTCATTGACAGATTCTATTTGATGATTTTTTATGTTAATTGTATCATCGCTGTTGCTTATAATCTTTGTTTTGTTATAGTTCATGTTTAGGCCAATCTCTTGTGAAGCGTTGTTGAGTTGTTCCATCATAATTTTTAGTTCATTTATGTCACTGCTCAATAGGATAATATCATCGGCGAATCGGAGATGGTTTAGGTAACTGCCGTCTATATTTAACCCGAGTTTGTGCCAGTCAAGCCTCTTAAATACGTCCTCCAGGGCCAGAGTAAAAAGTTTCGGCGATATGACATCGCCCTGTCGAACTCCTCTTTCCAATTTGATTTTGTCTGTTTCCAGGTCTTCATCGATTTTGACATGAATTGTGGAGTTTTCATATATGTCCTTGATAATCATAGAGTATCTGGAGTCAATCCGTGCATTGTCTAAACCTGCCATAAAGGACCATTTTTCTATCGGGTCGAACGCTTTTTGATAGTCTATGAAGGCCACGTGTAGTGGGACGTTGTATTCGGTACATTTTTCGATGACCGTTCTAACTGTCTGAATGTGATCCATTGTACTGTATCCCTTTCGAAAGCCTGCCTGTTCGCATGGTTGGTAGGAGTCCAATTTTTGTGTTAGTCTGTTTGTTATTATTCTTGAGAAGAGTTTGTATATGTGTGACAAAAGACTGATAGGGCGGTAGTTTTCAATATTTGTATTGTCTCCTTTTTTAAACAATATAACCACTTCTGCATTTTTCCAGTGATTCGGAATTCTTCCTTCTATTAGACATTGATTTAAGAGTATCTTTAGTGCGCTTATCAGTGAGTCGCCTCCCATCTTTATCATTTCGCTTGTGATACGGTCTTCTCCAGGGGCTTTTTTGTTTTTCATTTTATTTAATGCTCCTCTAATTTCATCCTTTGTTATCTCCGGCAGTTCTTCTGATCCTACGTTTGTGATTCTTCCCGATGGAATTTGGTAATTTGGCATTGCCGTTGATGAGTATAGTTTTTGGTAGAATTTCTGAATTTCCTTCGCTATATCCTTTCTGTTTGTGATTATCATACCCTTGTCATCCTTTATCTTCAATATTCTAGTCTTCCCCCTTGATAGCCTAGAGCGCAGTACTTTCATGCCTCTATTTTCTTCAATAGTATTGTTTATTTGTTTTGTGTTATACGTTCTTATATCTTTTCTAATCTTTTTCTTAGTTTGTTTGTTGAGCTCCTTATATTCATTGGTGTCCTTATTGCATTTTCTCCTTTGTTCCATTGTTTTGATCGTATCCTGACTGAGCTTTGATTATTTGTGTCTGGCTTGTGAGCAAATCTTTTTTGTAGCCATTTGTATACTCTGTGTTATTTTCGGTTTCTAATGACAAAGTGGAAATATGTCTGATATGCAAGGTTGCCAAATATAGCAAAAATATATCAATAATACAGTTTTCTTATTGATGTCACCACCAAAGAATTCATAAAATAGAGTTCTGTAACTGTTTTTGTGTAAATTAATTTGAAAAAATATAGATGGTGCAAAGATAACCACAATGGTTCAAAATTACCCCAAATGACTGTACTTAAGTCCAGTTTACTCTTACCACAAAAATCTGTACATAATCGTAGACGTTTGCAAGACAAAACATCCTGCATCCGCAGATCCACAACACGCAATATATTCGAACAGCAAATAACTTTTTGACCACACATACTCCTCTTAATAATAAGAACCTAAACAGGCAAGACGAAGAGAACTCCATCCATTAAATCCCGCTTGACACGAGACCTCTAATGGCGTCTAGTCTATTTTATCTTCTTCCGATAAAACAGTGACATCTGACGTCCATCAAGTTCAATTAATCGGTTCTTGCACGTTGGGAAAAAAGTGTCGATGCCCTAAAAAACGTTAATCGGGCTTGTCAATCTTTCCTCACATTATAGGCAGCGACTCAGGTAGAAAAGTCCCTGTCCGCGTTTTAATTACTCTCTCCTCGGATCAAAACAATTTTAACGATGTCAGTTGTCAGGTTGTTATGCTCCGGATGAAAAAGGATTTGTGGATTTATTATTAGTATTTTATTAAGTAAGTATAGTCAGTCATTCTATAAATTTGCCCCTAAAATTATTACCGGTATCGAAATTTTGACGCAGTTTTGTGTCCCCGTTTACGAAGGACCCAAAAGTGCCATGATTCAGGGTTGAAAAATATCATGATTTTTTTAAAAAACATCAAAAAACGCTATTTTTTTGAAAAAAAATCAAGATTTTTTTTATTTTTTCGATTTTTTTTTTCTATTTTTTCCTATAAATAAGTTGCTATTTTCAACACGTTTTTGGTTTTATTCCCACCGTTCTTCAAATTTTAATGAAGATAGTTCCTATCGAAAAACGCTTAAAGCTGCAAATTCCTATCAGAACAAGAAACCCTCCACTGTTTATATAAATATGCGTCCGCCCTCACTCGCAGTATTTGATAATTGGCCGTCTAATAAGCAGCGCGACGCGTGATTTCTGCCGTAAATTTCTAAAAGTTACCTAAAAATCTGCAAATAGTGTAACAATGTGAACTCTTCATAGAAGTGGAGGGAAAAAAGACCCTATCTGGATACATTTCATAGAAAAATCTAATAAAACTGAAGGAAAATT
Organism: Polydrusus tereticollis; assembly: GCA_963920685.1. Lineage (NCBI taxonomy): Eukaryota > Metazoa > Arthropoda > Insecta > Coleoptera > Curculionidae > Polydrusus > Polydrusus tereticollis. The sequence goes on from OY987328.1 coordinate 114,185,651, forward strand.
AGGGAATAGAGCTATATGGAAGTAATGTAGACATGAAATGCAAGGTCTTGTCGGACGGATGAAAGTTCACTGGCAAAAGTGCAGTGAAAATGAAGTACGTACAGAAATCGATAAGGACAATATTATAAGAGGAAAATTTTCCAAAAGATTAGTCGAAGCTTACCTAATAATACTTAAGCCTATCTCTATCGCAATAGATAGACTACAAAGCAATAGTGCCAGTCTTTCGGATGTTGTGGAAGAATTTAAAATATTAGGAACTCATTTTGACAAAACGGACAAAGCTTTAAATCAACTGCAAAAATTTAAGAGGCGTTATGAACAGTGTATAACCCCATATCATTTGTTGGCATATCTTCTTGACTTAACAAAAACTCAGCAAACACTAACAGCAGAGAGTGAAAAAAATGTTGCTTTAAAAGCTGTTAGAGAATAAGATCCAAATAGTGGTTTACTACCACTCATAGTTAACTTTCTTGCCAGATCAGAACCTTTCACTGATATTATGTTTCATGATGATATTTTTCAGAATGTAAAACCCATAGATTGGTGGAACTCGCAACAAAATATACCCATTATTTAAAAAGAGTTCTCCATAATTCGACCATTACTTTGTGCTGCTGGTTCTTCCGCATCAGTCGAGAGAACTTTCTTAACATTTGGTTTAGTCCATTCCAAACTCAGAAATCGATTAGGAACGGATAAAGCTGCAAAATTAGTTTTTTTGTACAAGAACTACAATTAACTAAAATAAACATTATTTACGTACAGTGGTTTTATTTTTTTGATATAATAAACCATTAATTAAAACTGAAAGTTTTTATTTTCTCTTAATTATAACTTATCAGAAATTTTGATTTTAATCATGATTTAAATTGAAAAAAATCGAGGGATTTAAATCGCAAATTAAATCATGATTTAAATCCTTTCAACCAACTAAAAAAAAAATTTTTTTTGTTATCCACCATTTGGAATTAAGGGGAACTTTCACACCAAAAATTGCATGTCATGTGACATAAAATAGCGCGTGTTCTGAGTTGATGCAATGCAAAGGCAACTTTTTGTTGCATTGCACGTGCAGTTTCCTAATGTAAACAGGCTTTAAGAACTGTGGTGTATACACACAAAAATGAAGTCTTGATTTAGAGAAATAATTGCTCTTAGAAATATTTATTTACTTAAAACACTTGAGATGTTAAATAAAGAGAAATTCTGAAACAATAAGATTTAAAATTAAAAAAAAAAAAATTTCAAGGTATGGGCTCTATTTAAAGATAAATCCTTAAACGGAAATACTATCATTTTATTATCCCTTCGAATCGAAAACATCATATTTAAGAAATAAGACCATTCAAAACTTATAATTTTTTTTTCCGTATTGGCATGGAAACTTATAGTTTAAGATTTCAGATTTTTCTTGCTTAGATAGTTCGAACTTAAAACAAACAAAATATTCTCGCCTGCTGAAATCGGAACGATATTCTTTTTTAAAACTCTAGGAACTTGATTTGAGAAATTAGTTGTTAGTTTGATGCCAATCTACGTTATTTTAAGAAAGCCGAGTTCTAACTCTACACGGTGCTACTTAATGATAGGCCATAGGGGCGCATTCCTGAACCAAATTCAAGTAGAAAACTTCATATAAACATGCGTCCTAAAAGGTTTGGGTTTCAAGATACAGGGTGTCAAAGTTAAAAAAAAAATAGACTTTTTATTAATATCTCAGAGATCCTTTTGCCAGCTTTGGTAAAATTTGGCAGTTTTGTTTGTTGTGATAAGACGCTACGTTAGCACTAACTAGATGACAATTATAAGTTCCAGTGGCGTCCCGTGGGCGGTCTCACGAATAATTTTGACAAAAAGGATGTACGCCACTGACTTATTTAAAAACTTTATATTGTTTTCGAGTTAAGCAGCTAAACATACAACTTTTTTCTTTCTTGACATTTTTTCGTATTGTACTTCGTTTTCGAGAAAAAAAATATTTCGGCATGCAATGAAGTGACTTTTACTTTTTTTTCCCCGAAAACGAAGTAAGACTTTGAATCTGGTTCAGGAATGCGCCCTTGGAATTACGACCTGTTATTAAGTAACACCTTGTATATTTGTGTTTTTCATCTTCTCCATTTTCAAGAGGCTTGTCGCTCCGTTGTGATTTGGTCTGGTGAGATCCTGAATTCCTGAGGACCAAACTATTTCAATAAAGCAAGGTAAGCAGTGTTATTTTAAACAAAGTAAAATATAATATACCTAGTACATTTAGATTGTTGATTGTTTTGTGTATGCATACACAGTAAAAGGAAAACGTAATATGTTACTATCCAATACATGTCGCGATAGTAACGCCCGCCATACCAGAAAGTTTATAATCTAACCTAACCTTCCTTGCCGCTATAGTGATCTTTACATACATAGGAACCTTAAGCTTTTCTAAGGATCTTATAATTTGGTTGAAAATGATGCAATCTTGTAATGATAAAAGATAAAACTGCGTCCCAAATGTGTAATTTTTACTAACTTGAAAGGGATTTTTATGGGTATTTCCTGAAATTTATTGACACAGTTTGTAACTTATTTTTCAGATCTCAGTTTTCATGTTTTTTCATGTTTCAGAATCAGAGAAGATTTCTGCCTAACATGGGGTTAAAAATTCACCTTGTAAAACCCTATGGCCTATACCGGGTGTTGCATCGTCGAGCGGGACATAGGAAATCCCATGTAATTTTAAATGGGGTGAATTATTGGCTTCCCTAATTATTTTAGAGAAAAATTCTATTTAGGTTTATTAAAGAGCACTAAAACCCACATTCAAAAGAATAACTTTAGATATTTTTGATGAGCCCGTTTACGGGTTATCGCCGATTTCTTTTTAACTATTTCTCCTTTTTATGGCCCCGTATTTGCGGGCACCAGTCAAGGTAAAAGATGACCGTCAAATAAAGTTGTAATTTTGAAATGTGTGCTCTATTGTTATAAAAACTCGTACATCGAAAATATTAGCCATGAATTACACTTCTGAAGAAAAAATATTGATGATTAAATGGTATTATCAAGAAAATAGTTATCAAAATGTGTCAGACATGTTTGCTGCTCTGTATCCGAATAGACCGATACCTGCAAAATCTACAGTCGATAGGACTATCAAGAAATTTGAGACAAAAGGCACTGTAATAAATAACTGCAGATGTGAAGAAAGGCAGGAACAAAGAAGAGATGCAAGAAATGATAGGGACTTGCAAGTTTTATTGTGCGTGGAAGAAAATGAGGGGAAGATCAGCACAAGGAAACTTGAGGATGACATAGGATTAGATCACACCACAGCGTTACGAGCTTTGAAACGACATAAATATTATTCATACAAATATGAAAAGCACCAAGAGCTAAGAGATAGGGACGAAATACGACGACAGGAGTTTTGTTTTGGTATGATGGAAAGAGCAAACATGGATAGGGAATTTTTAAAAAACATTTGTTTCACTGACGAATGCACATTTACCTTAAACAATGAACCCAATGTTCAAAATTATCGATATTGGAGCAAAGAAAACCAACACAGGTTTGTGGAAACAAGGACGCAATATCCACAAAAAGTTAATGTATGGGCTGGGATTTTCGGAGAAAATATTATCGGGCCATTATTTCTTACACGAAATTTAAATGCAGAATATTTTTTGGAACTACTTGAAGATCATATTTTACCTACTTTACATGATGCCGCCAGGGAAAATCAGGAAGTTTGGTACCAAATGGATGGCTGCCCGGCACATAGTACCCTGGCTGTCCGGGAATATTTAAACCGTGCTTTTAATGGAAATGTTATTGGCTTAAATCATACAGTAAATTGGCCAGCCAGGTCTCCTGATTTATCGCCAAATGATTTCTTTCTCTGGGGCCATTTAAAAAACAGGATATACAAAGATAAAAAATACCCAAATCTAGACGAGTTAAAAAATGCTATTTTTGCCGAATGCAATAGAATTTCAGTTTACCAACTAGCGAATGTAAGAAGAGAATTTTATGATCGCCTCGGTTATTGTCTAGCAGTCAATGGAGGAATATTTGAACATCTTCTTAAATCCTAAAGTTCTAACAATTTAATAGTAGGTACCTACCTATTAATTAGTAAAATATTGAAACATGTAAAATGTTATAATTAACCTTGTAATTGGATACTTTATTTTAGTTTTATTCAGATTAATTTGTACTCATAAATACACCTTTAATATTTTCGATGTACGAGTTTTTATAACAATAAAGCACACATTTCAAAATGACAACTTTATTTGACAGTCATCTTTTACCTTGACTGGTGCCCGCAAATACGGGGCCATAAAAAGGAGAAATAGTTAAAAAGAAATCGGCGATAACCCGTAAACGGGCTCATCAAAAATATCTAAAGTTATTCTTTTGAATGTGGGTTTTAGTGCTCTTTAATAAACCTAAATAGAATTTTTCTCTAAAATAATTAGGAAAGCCAATAATTGACCCCATTTAAAATTACATGGGATTTCCTATGTCCCGCTCGACGATGCAACACCCGGTATATTAAAAGAAATGCACTCTACACACAAATGTTCTTAGTTTTTAAACGGAAAAGTTGAGAGAAACAAAAAGAAATATAGGTTGAAGCAGGCATCATAAACTTATTTTGCATTTGATAAGTTTATTCCTGGAGAAATTAATAAAATTTGTTGTGCCTGGTCGATTGACTGTGGTCAATTGACCGAGACTTTGACCGATCTTGACCTGGTCACAGAAGGTCAAAATCGGTCTTAGTAGTGAGGATGAAATGGGTGATTCTGGTTCTGAAGAACAGCAAGGGTGGGTTCAGTGATGAGGATGATGTGCCGTTATCTACAATAGCTAACGCTGCCAGCAGTCATGACTCATTAGTATTGTTAGATTAATATTATACTGTTATACATAATATTTATGTCTCATTTTTTTGTTTTTTGGACCTCAAAATGGTTTTTTATTTTTTGTTAGCTGTTTTTCAATGCAATTCTATGGAATTACTCATGCCTTCATTCTTTTTAGACAAAACTGAGGAATTAGACCGGTGCATAGTCAATTAACCGGTCAATTAAGCGGTCAATTGACCACAAAAGATTTTGACCGGTCAAAATCCCAACCCTAATTTTTAGTCATGGAGGACCTTCTAAAATCGTGTGGTATGCCCGAAAACATTATAGATGTTTTAATAGGTAAGTATATTGTTCGTATATTGTCTCTAAGTGGGCTTTGTTTAAATACAGTTGTATTTTTAATTTCGCCCTATTTAATCTTAATATTTTGATGAACAACAAACAAATACCGAAATAATCATCAGTTTTTAAAAAAAATTGTACATGTTCAAAACTTATATTTCTTATTTTAAACAATTATTAATTCCTTGAACATGAATGTACATACATACATACCGAGTATTTTTATCTTGTAAGCCAATCATATAGTTTCATCATAAAAAAGCTTAAAACTACAAATTTTACAATATTTCCTGAAACGCCCAAGACGTTTTCGAAAAATCTAAAAAATAAGGTTGATGTAGGGAAACTGCAATTTTGTATTTTAAGCACTTTTTCTTTGAAAGGGTCGACAACTGTAAGAAGAACGTAAATCATGTAAACACCCAATACAATATGTACCTTTGTTAATGAATAAAACTGTTTAAAATCAGGAAATCCTGGTTTCCATATAAGATTTAAACGATCTCATTGGAAGATTTAATGTACACGCAGTAAAATACCCTTGCTCTTATACAAAGAGAAAATAGTTTTATTTTTAATTTTAAGTTCACAACTTAAAATATTCTCTATTAAATGGAAAAAAATATCTCTCAGTTTAAGATATTTATTATTTAATATAAAACCTATTTACCCACAAACTAAAGCAAGAACTATTTTAATACGAGATATTTTCTTTTATTCTAAGTGCACAAATACGAAAACATTTTATTGCCCCTTTGAGATCCTGTTTCTTTGCCACATATGAAAGTCAATATGCTCTTGATTAGACACCAACGGCTTTTAGTTGAGACATTATTTTTATGTGTGTGCAATGGTTAATTTTTAAATATGTGTAATACTAATACTGCAGACAGTAAATTTAATGTAAAATACAGAAAAACGAGTTTCTGATTTCATTGCTGTTAACAAGAAATAAATTATATCACAAACGTCTGAATTAACGAAATTAATAAACCGACAAAAAAGCATCAAAAGCAAAGACAGGCGAACAAAAACCCACCCCCAAAATACAATTAACCCTGCCGGTGCAAATTATCCCTCTCCCGATCGAGTTAACCCCGTATCGAGGTCTCCGGGGCCCCTTCGACACATCAAACAGCGGGAGAGGTTAACAATTGGCTTGGGGTTGATTTTGTTGGAACAATGCGACGAGAAGCGGATAATAAGGAACGAAGGAACTGCAAATAGGGCCGCTATGTTGCCGTATATTTTAAGATAAGATGAACTCAAAAATAAGTTATGACAGTAGAACTGACTCGGGTTTTAACGGCAATGCAAGTTTTCTATTTTCTGCCCTTGACAACAGTTTGGAACTTTTATGGATTGTGGCTGAATTGCCAAAATTCCCTAGAAAGTTCTGTCGGTGGAATTGATTTATAAATAAAACCTCTTATTTGACAAAAAAATAAACAAGAAAACAATAATAGGTCTTCTTCATCCATATTCTTTATTAGCAGTGAACTTGAACTGAAACGGGTTTAAAAAAATCAAAAACACAAAATTACCAAAACCAAATTTTAAATAAACAAAAACACATAAATGTGGACATATCAAGACTTTTGATGCGCATGCGTTAAAAATCATAATAAGAGCTGATGCAACCATGATTGAAAATTGCAGGGTGAACATGCATAAGTACGGATCGGCCTAATTCTCTGCCCTTGACAACCGTTTCCACTCACTTCTAGATGGCATTAATTAGAGTATAAAAAGGGTCAGTCCACCTAGGGAACGCGAGGAAAGTGAATCTGTGTGTTGTGAAATAAAGTAGTGCGTAACTCCTTAAAACGTGTTTGTGCGTGTTTAAAAGACATCTTAGTAACAGTATTTTGATTTGACTTGTTATCAATGGAACTTTCAATATTTCGTAATTGAGTCCAGTAAGAAGGCGCTATGTTTGATTTGCAATGAAACTATAGCCGTTCTCAAAGAATTTAACATTAAACGTCATTATGAAACGAAGCATTTTAAAAATTACTTAAAATATACTGGAAGTTTGCGGACAGAAAAATTTGAAGCTTTGAAGCGCGGATTGAAATCGCAGATATCTTCGTTTACGAAACTCGATACTGAACAAGAGGTTGCAACTCGTGCCAGCTTTCGCGTGGCTCTTGAAATCGCAAAACGTGGAAAACCATTTACCGATGGAGAAATGATTAAAGAATGCGTAATTGCAGGAGCCGAGGAAATATGCCCCGAAAAAGTAAATTTATTTAAATCTATCAGTTTGTCAGCAAACACCGTAGCTCGGAGGGTAGAAGCCATCACAACAACAAAAACAACAATAAGCCATCAGCTGTCGCGGGCCGGATTGATGACACTGGTCATTAGATGTTGCGGGCCAGATTGATTACACTAGCGAGCCGGATTTGGCCCGCGGGCCGTAGTTTGGAGACCTCTGCTCTACAATAAGGTCTAATAAACTAATAACAAACCATTAGAAGCGTATGTTTCAAAAGTTTGGATTCATTTTACTGATTTTCTTTTAAATGGAGCATCCTGTATATGTAATCAAAAATTGAAACTTTTACTACATCCCCTTATAACCCTAAAATATTTTTGCGGCGTTGTCAAATCATGATTATTTTCTCCAAATTTTTGATATATTTAATTTTCTAAGTGATACTTTCACTGTAGATATTTGAAATGTTGAGGTTTCCACTAATTTTCCAAACACCCAACTTCCATCACTGAAAAGAAACCATATCATAGTTATTACCTTGTGGCAGATCAACATCTGTATCTCTAATAGTATAAAATTTAGATTTGATTACAAATATTCAGAGCTCTAGCGATCTTCTTCGTACTCGTCTCAGGATATTCGTAGATGTTCTGCAAGATTTCGGGTGTTCTGACACTTTGGGATCTACCATCCGAGTTTCCTTTATAGAAACTACCAGTTTCACTAAGACGGCGATAAATATTCGAAAAGGTTCGCCTATCTTGTAAGACGCGATAAGAATATCTTTCCTGATAAATACGTCTGGTTTCTGTTGCATTACCGCCATTCCCGCATTCGTATAATTCACCATATAACTGAGATAGTCGAATAGGAACGAAGCGAAAAAATCAAATAGATGCAATGAAATCGCAAAAACAATACGATGAGATGATTTTGAGCATCAACAACGTACTTACAGTTTTTACAAAAAATATTTTAGGTCCTGCTAGTCCCAAAATTCGCCATAAAACTTGATAAATATAAATGCAACTGTTGCTGTTGTATTAACTGTGGTCCAAATTATATTCGGATAAAACAAATTTTCCCTGTTGTCTCAAGTATGTGTGGGGAAGCAAATAGATGTAGTATGGCCAGAATTTCTTTTTCTGGTCTAAAAAAGCCTTGACAAAATATATCGTCGAAACCTCGGCTTTATTGTAAAGACGAAATTTTTATTTATGCCCTAAATCTACTACTCCTCAACTTGCTAAAAAATATACGTATATTTCCCACAAATTTCAAATACCGACAACCTCGCACTCTCAGCGAAAAGCACGAAAGACGAGCTTGGAGATTCCTTTTGTAAAGAAGCGACTGCATTGAGGTCTTGAGGTGGCGCGTGCGGCCCTTCTGACACCGAACCATTTGTCTCAACGCGAGGGGGCCTAGAATATCAAAATCTAGTTAATGGTTCATAATTATTTTAATTATTCTAAAGCTGTATGATTTAATCATTCAATTTAATTGTATAAAAAGAACAGGGCTGTTTGTAGAAATATTTCTAGGATAGCACAACAGTTTATTGAAGCCATGTATTCCAGTAGTATCCTCATTGCAGGCAGTGCTTGACCGAAGAAACATACTCACGTTAGTCTTCACTCTTTGCGTGGACGTTATATTCATTAAAGAACTAACCTTAACTCTGAATGGTGATTCTAGAGCAGTAATTCTCAACCTATCTCTTTGTGTATAATCGCAAAGTATTCGCGACCGCACCACATACTATTTTCAATGATATACTGAATTCAGTAAAACCAAAAAAAGGCGTTTTTAGAATTAATTTAAGAGATTTGACAAAGATGTTAAATCCAGAATGCAAGCCCCTTTTAGTTGGCTCGTATTGGAGGCCGCTGTATTGCAGTACAGTGCTTGTACTTTATCTGTCAGATTCCACTCCTGCAGAGTATATTTGGTAATATAGCCTGATTCAGTCCCGTTCCTGATGCTAATTGTTGCTAATAGTTGCATCAACCAGCCCTTTTTTAATTATTGCAGGAAGCATTTTTCCATCCCCATATATGTTCTTCGCGCAGGAGTTCACGACATATTTTTGGTTGAGATTTGTCAAAGCCAATCTCATGTCATCACCCCAATCTATTCCTTGCTTCTCTTGATTAATGCACTTTAGGTTAGTTCAACAGGATGAACACTTAAGGGTACCTCTTGGAAACTGAGAATCATTTCGTAGGTCCAAAAGTTAATCCTGCACTTCATATAGAACCTTGGTAACATTGAAAGATGCAATCAATGGGTTTCTTACTACACAGCGGCTTCAGTTGACTTAGTGGAGTAATGTTAAATTGTTATTCCAAGTGCTTTAAGATAATCGTTTGGATCGTCTTCAGCCTCTTCATGTAAGGGTGCTAAAATGTGACAAAATTTTCAAGATTAACCTTATATAACAAATATCTGGAGTGGGTATGTGTATTTCCTTTCCCTGAAGCATTCAATTTAGCTTGCTTCAAAATAACCGACTCTTTCATCCAGATTTCATAACAATTCAAAGACAGCCACAACTTGGAAACCACCCTCCTAGAAGGATAATATCATCCATAGAAGATATTTGCTGACCTAAACCTAACCAGCTGTGACAACATTAGTCAGACATTAAAATTGCATTTCTGTTAGGCCCATGAATAATGTTGTCTGGAGAAGTTACCTCTCAAACTTTACCCTAACCCCCTATAAACCAATAAAACTTCTTGGCCATAACAAATAATTTCTCTTTTTTCAACTGCTTACAATCCCTCAGAGAGAGTTTATTATTTCCGACCTGACAGAAGGCGGTATCATTTACCTCCTGCCATTCACCCTTCAGTGGTGCAGTATTAATACAGTCCAGGAGATTGATAACTGGCAATCAAAAGCGGCAGTCACGTAAGCCTGGTGAACGGCCCATTTTTCTTTTTGAAAAACTAGCTTGGAGTGAAAGAATTATACGGTAAATGAAAGAAGCTCGTTATTTTCTTGATATATGTATTTTTAATTTATAATAATAATAATTATTATGTCAACTTGAAGTAGGGCAGGTCAATAAACTACGTCGCAGTAGCCTAAATGAGACATAGCAAGGGAGTTTTGTAGCTAAACACAAGAAGAAAAAGTCAGAATACATGGTTAATCCAAGATTCTTATAAGTAGAGAGGGTTGCAAGACGATATTATTAATTTAAAATTTAAACAATGAGTTTTACATTATTGCATACCAACTAATATAAGCTGGGTTTTAGCCCCATTCAAAACAAGCCTGGAAATATATTTGACTGTCATCTAAAAAAGTATGATGTGACAATGTAATACAACCTTTTGCACTTTTATTGTGCATACACATTATTGAAAATGTTCTTAATGCTATATTTGTTTTAATTATTAGTATCAGCTGCCAGAACCGAACAAAGCTCTTCCGAAATAAGCGTTTCAATTTACTAAAGAGGAGAGCGACAAGAAAATCTCATAAAATTCCAAGCTGAGCCTTGTGTCCGTTTTACAACGGACAATTTTGGAAATATTGCATATGCAATGAACTGCTGGAGTCAAGTCTAAATCCAATACATGTCTGGATTTTGTCAGCGAAAAGAACTTTTTCTGGATAGACGACGTTTACATGTTTGTGGTGTATTAAAATAGGGTTCACAAATCTCAGGTTTAGATTACTAAAAGATGTTCGGTTTGCTGAATGATTACATTTTTAGTTTTTACTGTTTTATTTCATCGTTGTTCTTTCTGGGAATGAAGCACAAAATTCATTGCAAATGACACTCTTTCGAGTAAATATTTAAATGTAATTTAAACTTGTTTAACAGCCGTCGGTAACTAACTTATAAAACTTCTCCCAAAGTGACTGCTGGGTCTCTATCCCATTCACGGTTTGATTAAATATTTGTTTTTCAATAAACAAGGCATGTCGCGTCGACATTTTGTGCGGCTCAATTATGTTCGGCGTTTTTGATTTGAAAAGAGACATTTGGCAAATACTGTGGGAGACTATAAATTACCTGTTATTTTAGCCGAGCTATAGGATGTACGAAAAAAATGTAGATAAATTGTTCTTTATTTTGGTTTCATAACAGAGCTCTTTCGATACTGTTTTCAGTGTCGTAATAGACTTTTTATGAAACCGCTTTTTACGTTTCAAAAGTTGTGACCAATAATCTTGTTTTTTAGTCATGTATGTTTGGTTAAATAAACAAGGACAATCAAATTTTTTTGTTGACGGGAGGAGACCAAGGGATTTTGATAGTATTACCAACACAAAATTTTGATGATGATTGATTGAGATTTATAGCTGATTTACAGGAAAACATGATTTTTGTTAATCAAGTCAGCTTTTTGCGATTTTAATTGGAAGAAAAGGTACCCACATTGTGCAACAAATGTTTATTTACAAAGTATACTGGGTGATTGCGGAGGAAATGTCAATACTTTAGAGGCGTGTTCGGGGACCCAAAATAAACAGTTTCTATAAACTTGGGCGTTACCGAAATACAGGGGTAAACAATATTGAAATTAAAATTTGTATTAAATTATTTATAACAAGTTAGCTTTTGAAATGGTTTTCAAAAATGTCAACGTTTACTTCTAAATAAAAATCAGCTCTCTGATAAATAGCTCGGGTCGCTCTATGAATGGATGCGGGTATGTTTCTTAAAGTTGCTGCTGCATTTATTATTCGATCGAGTAATGCATCTCTAGTGCTTACTTTACTTGAATATACCAATGATTTAAACCGCCCCCAAGGACAATAATCCAGAGGATTAAGGTCTGGCGATCTAGCTGTCAGAAAATACAAATGCTGAACACGATTTGACACTTACAAATCGTATTCTTATTAATACCTAATGAGGTTACTATTGCTAAGCAACAGTGCAAAGGCAATAGAACAATAAAATGTTTAATAAACTTCCTGAGGCCAATAAGTCATCTTTTGCTGTTCAGGAACTTAAGCAGAGACTGAAATAATTCCTAGTAAAAAATAGTTTTACTGTGTGTCTGAATTTTTGTGAAAACAAGTAATTTGTTTATATTCCCAAACTGTGATATACAGGGTGTTTATTAAACATACGGCCAAAGTTGAAAGGGGTATTCCCTAGACTACTCTAAGAATATTTTGTTCTCTCATGATTTTTAAAAAGTCGCTTTGTTTCGAAGAACTAACCCCTTCAAGTTTTGCCGAATGTTTAGTAAATACCCTGTATACGCGTCTAGGTTAGATAAGGTTAGGTTAGCATTATATTTGTTTAGGTACTAAGTATGATACTCCAGCTTGACTGTTCCAATGCAATGTAAATATTGTCATTCACTGAAGATATAAAATTAAATGAATAAAAATAAAAGAAACTGACAATGTAAAAGTAGTCTAGCTAAAATAGGTTTTGACAATAATTTGTAGCTTAACTTGTCAAAACTTCGTTAATACCATTATGACCCGACTAACATTAACTACTTTATCTACGTGTATGTAAACTGTTCCTGAATTGAATAAATTTTTGTCCAGCAGAGTAAAAATTGGTTGATACAAAGAAGGCCAAGATACATAAAAATTTAATAAACCATTATTTATAGAAGAACTATCTGAGAAGCTATCTATATTTATTAGGTCCAACTATGTACATATATATTTCAAACCTATTATCGCTAATTAAATACACTCTACGTCAATATTTACTGAGTAATTTAGAACTCTAATTTGCTAGTCCTAATTGCACTTGTATTAGTAAATCATTTAAAATCTCGACAGTAATCTAATATAACTGGATTATTCTTTAGTTTATCGCGGAGTTGATTAGCTCTAGTATTTCTCTTAGATTGTAAATATTAGGAGTCATATACAGGTTTTGGGAAAAGGCTCGAGTAAAAATTAAAATGCTATAGTCTACAGGGGAGAATTAACAGAATCACAAAAGGTAGTTTTTAAAGAATATCAAATTTAAGTCTACCTATACCTATTACCGATATACAGGGTGTTTTGGGAGGAGCAGGAACTATTTTAATTACGTGTTTTAGAGATTCATAGGTGTAGGAAAAAAAATGTAGGTACCTACTTAATATATTTTTTCTTTTAACACCTCGGAGACGAATGGTCTTGGTATGCATTATAAATACTACTGGCTCGATTTAAAGGACTTTGACCAATTTACCTGCAAAAAAATTGTTTTGATGAAAAAAATAGGTACCTATGTATGTAACCGATTTATTTCAAAATTGGTGTTTACATGTAACATTATATTCCCCTTATTATTTTCCCCCTTACATTACAAATTATAATCGTTAAAGCGGTAAAGATAATATTTAAGAAATATTAATTTATTATTTATTTTGGTAAATTTGGCAACCCACGTCTAATAGAGCGCGGATTCCTGAACCAGAAATTATCACCTGTGCCTTGATATTGGTGTTGTCTCTTTCTATCGTATATAATATTGAATCTGTGAGAACGTGCTTGTCATCATGACATTTTCATACATTTTACAGGCTTTGGCGGAGTTTAGAATTATATTACTTATTTAATTTATAATTATTAATTATATTTAAACGTATGTAGGTGTGCTGGTCAAAACGACATCGCACTATTGGAAACGGATTATATAATATCTAGAAACATTTATTTCTATTCATATGTTTTTAAGAATTTCATAACTTATAAAAAACTTACTTTTTTTACGCCTTTTTCCCCTCCGTCTCCTCAGCCACATACTCGTAAAGTGGACTATATATAAGCCTCAGAAAGTAGTAGGTAAAACCTTCTTTACCGTACTGTGTGTAGATAAATTAAATAGTTTGACTTCTACCACTTCAAAAGGCAAGGCGCTGCGCTGATTATTATTATGTTTACTGTATTTGGTAATTACTGGGGAAGCTGAAAACACCGAATTTTTTCATACACCCTAATTTCACGTCGCTGCGATCACGAATCAGATTTTTTTTCTCCGGGCCATACTAGTTTTTGAGAAAAAACCCGCAAGTGAGTTATGTTTCCTTTTAATTTCCTGGATTTTGTTGCTTTCTCTTAAAAATCAGAGATGAAACTTGCACTAAACTAAATTTCCACACAACATAGTAATATTTTATCCAAAAAATAGCGACAAAACTGCAATTTAAGTTAAAATCTAAACAATTGCAACGTTATTACCAAATCGAAATAATCTGACGTGTGACAATTCAAAATTTGCGCTGTTGCCATATTTCTTTGTCTTGCTCAGTAATCTAACTTTTTTGAGAATCCATTAGGAATTATAATGCTACTGCATTTCTACAGAACACAACAAATTTTAATTTTTTTTTACTCAAAAACTAGTAGAGACCAGCGAAAAACTTCGGATTTGTGTTCAGCGACTTCAAAATCAAAAGTATTATTTTATTCACTAGTACCGAGGAGTACGACACTCCTTAAATAGGTGTACAAATGGTCAAAATGTATTTATGTATTTAATGCCTTGAAACCTGTCATAGACTGAAAAAAATTGTACCTTGTAAATTGCAGAATACCAGTCTCTTCTAAAATTAAGTTGGTAAACAATGACAATCTTAGAACCCATTTGGGAGCAGGATTACTATAATATCGACGAAAATATATCACAAACAATTAACGAAAACATCCAAGAAGTTCCAAGTACAAAACAGAGTAAAAGGAAGAAAATCAATAAAACAAAAAACTGTCATACATAATTTAGATTTAGATTTTAGATACGTCAACAGAACTAGTGATGACGATATTACAGAGGAAAACATTTTATTGCATGATTCGACAAGCGAAAAGTCTGATGGTGACGCCAAAGATGATGACACAAAAAGAGACATTAATATTAAATCTAAAAAATGTACGCTATTTATTATGACACATCTATGAGGTGGTATCTTGTCCTGTTGCTATATTATATAAAAAAAATCTGTTTTTCGAAAATTATTGAAGACAACCATAAAAAACTAAGTATATAAATTTGAAATCAGGAGAAAGAGATCTAGCGATTAAAAGTATAAAATGCAGGGTGTTTCATTTAAGAAATACCAGGTTATTTTAAATTTTTAAGTTTTCAATGCCTTTTTGTTTCTTTCTGATAACGGATTTTGAATGTCCATAAAAAATACTTCAAAATTGCTGATTTAAACAATCACCCCGTACATATTAAATTAATAATACTGTTTTGTTTAATACTGGGTTTGTAACTTTAAAAACCGTATGCGATATTAAATACCTATACAATTGCAACCAAATACTAATAACATTAAATATTTTAATTACATTTAAATCCATAAACACGTTAATCATTTGATGTATTTAAAAGTATTTATAAATAGGTGTACAAAATTTTGGGAGTGTCGCACCCCTCGACTAGTACCTACATATTATACGCATGAATTTGTAAATCTACATTCCACGATGCTTTTAAAATTCTGTCTACTTATAATTAATTAAAAAGGCATAAAAATTTTATTGACACTAAAATATTTCACTACTGCCCAGACACGCAACAACAACATTTTAGTTAAAAAATTAAATGCCATTCGAAATCTATTCGTAACAAGATTTATTGCAGACTAAATAAAGATTAAAAGAAGATACAAACAAAATATTTCTAAATCGATTATAATATATCTCCACCTACTTGACAGCGTAATCTGTAATTTATGGCGACAACAGCGTTATGTTTCCTAATTTTTAACGTAATATTTATTAAACGTATATATATATTTCTTCTAAGTTTATGTTTATTCATTTTATTTTTAACGTTTATTGTCGAAGATAATAGGTGCTTCCGGAAGTTGTTTTTGTTTTTGCGCATTAAATATCAACATTTGACAATTTTATATCTAGGTTCCTTCCTACTCAATCTATTTTTAGAAACAAACAAAAAACACGTAACGTACATATATTTTTAGGCCTGTATGGCTAACTTGATCCAAACGTAAAAAATATTAAGGATGCAAAATTGTTTGTTTTAGCAAACCAGATATTGTTGCCACTCCTGAACAGTCAAGAATGCAAAACATAATAAACTGAGCATCGTGTTTTCGAGTATATAAGCTCAATACATTTTTTTTAGTGGAAACCCCTCGGGAAACCCCTATACCCTTAACATTTTTGTTTCTGTTAACACTGCAAGCGCAAAGTGATAGGTTTATGAAGCCCAAACTCAAACAATTAAATCAGATTTATTAACCTCTCGAAGAATAATTCTAATTCAATAAACATTCAAAATACAATACCTACTCTCCCCGTGTAATCCCTCTAGACAGTATAATTAACACTGGTATTGATGCGAATTGCTTATTAATAACAGCGTGTAATCTAAGTCCTAAGATATATTTATATAAATCTTTAAGTGCTTAACAAACCTAGTATAATTTGTAATATTTTTAATACTTTCTGGTAGCCCATAATACTCCCTCGAGGCCTGATAAATCGGATTATGCAGGCCTTTATTACTCCTTATGGAAGATAATACTTCTAGACCTTGTGTTGTGTGCATGAATATCTCTCGAGTACACCATGTTGACATTTGATTTTTGAAGTTTTTTAATTATTCGATACATCATTTTTCACTGTTCAAATCTCAATAACTTATTTAATTTTCAAAGCCACAAATCCCTATACAGTATATAGTTCTACAGTAGAAAATTATAATCAAATATAACTTTTAGTATTTTATTTCGTAATGCCTGCATTGTGTTAGAGTTTGTAACGCTACATGTGCCCCATACAGGAATTAACTAGTGTATCTAAAGTTCTTAAAAACAAAAGCATTACAGACGTTTAGTTGGCTCCTGTATGACAGATAAACTCTGTTTTTCTAATATATACCTATATACTTATCATTGGCTATAACTTGCTGGGTATATAATTTATATGTCCTGTCCAACAAAGTTGATTGTTAATAATTAATCCTAAATATTTTATTTTTGAGAGTTTTTCTATTTAGAATTTCGAAATACCAAACTTAAAAATATTTATTTTATTATAAAATATTTATTTATTACTTTGGTATTTCTACAGTTTTATTTTTTTGTTTAAATACTATACCTATATATTTAGTTTTATCTATGGCAATGTTTAATTTATTTTTGAAAAGCCAGTCTGTGTATCTCATAATATCTGAATTTACAATGTTCTTTTTTCGTTTCGTTTCGCATTTTTAAAGCTATACACCGACACTGTCTCATCTGCAAATGTATAATATTTTGCTATCAAATGCGCGCTTTTTAAACTTAATGCTTAAAGGGAATAGAACAGGGAGCCAAGAACAGATCCCTGTGGCACCTACTTACCTACTTATTTTACAAATCAACTCATTATAAAACAATATAAAATATACTTTTTTTGCTTAAAAGATACTTAAGAATTCCACACCGTTAACTGGTTTATCTTTTCCCTAACTATTAATACTGAGAAAATTTAATAGCGACGCTATGCTTGACTTTAGAAGAAAGTTACTTGGTATGACTAGTTTGTTTTATTTGAAGTGTTAACAGGATAAAAATATTACTAGCTAATTTAAATAATTTAGTGCCTATCTTTACTAGCAATGATAAACACTTAATTTGAGTCCACCTGTAGGTACAATACGAGATGAAAAAATCAAAAAATTGTTTTCTTATTACTTTCAATTTGAATTAAGTAATTTCATTAAATGCGAGTCATACTTTTGTAAATTGTGACAGCTACAATATTTAATTTTAATGTAGTATATTGTCTTTTGTGTCATATAAGTATACTAAACGAAGAAATATATGAATTTTAAATAGAATTCTTAATGTGAAAATAATGTAAATTATATTATATTACTGTAAAACTATTAGATGTTTGTTTCTGACTTGTATGTCCCAAAACAATAATCATTATTGTATTGACAAAGTGTACACGTCGTTTAATACCCAATAAATTTTAAATTTTCACAACAAACACATAAAATAAGTAATAAACTATAACCTTACCCAAAGCAGTATGGATTTTTCTTATCAACAGGTTAACGGGAACACTTTTGCTTCTCATCTTTTTAAAATTTCAAAATTTTTCAATTATAAATACATATTGTGTTGCAGCACGTGCGTGCTAGTTCTTTCAAATGCTAAGTCTAATTTTCACTTATTTTCTCTCCAAGAGCACAATAAATAATCGGAAATGTTAGTCATTATATTCAAAACTCACGTATACCACTGTCAAAAACCAAAATTCCATTAGGATCGCACAAAAAAACGAAACAAAAACCCTTTCAGTCACAAAAACAAAACTCGTCAACTGTTTTCTTCGAATGTCACCGGTCACAAAACAACTAAAAACCTGTCCGTAGCGTTTGTTTTTCAGCAAAACACTGAAAGTGACTCTTTAAGCTCGTCAAACGACCTGAAAACCGAACGGTACCGATCAGTCGTCGGCTGAGATCCGTCCGCATCGAGAGCTAACTTCAAACTGTTTACATCGCGCGAGGTGCCCTTTCAGCGGTGTTTAGGACTAGAAAAGGGTGGGGGAGCCCTTTGAAAAGTCAGTTTGTGAGTGGTTGTGACAGGGAACCGCTGCCCTCCCCCCCGACTTGTCAAGATTAGAGATGGACATGGTGTCACAGACGATAGTTAGTAGCAGGTTGATCTCTTTGAGTAAAGAAGTGATGTTTCTGTGTGTTTGTTTTTGGCAGGGTTATCGTGTTTTTGATGTTTAATTTACTAGGGATAAGTTAGTTTCAGACAGCTAAAAGAAAAGGGCTTTCAAGATGTTAAGCATTATGTTTATTTATCACGGAAAATTTATTTTTTTCTTAAAACCTTAACACCGAGTAGTTAAAATAAGAAACACCCTGTACAGTTGTACAGTAATAGTAAAAATAAATAGTTATGATTTTCTGGCCGTTAATATTTAAATATTAAGGAATTCTTGGGTTTTCGGTCAAAGTTGAGAAGAGTTTTATTCTAAAAAGAAAGTAAAAATAAAATAATTAAAGAAAAAAACCCTGGTTAGATGCCATGACATGGATTCACTGAAACTAAATATCTACTTTATACAACTTATAATATTACAGGACAAAATTTACATGTTAAGAAGCACCTTGCCCGGTTTTCCATATATTGTTATATATTCCAACATAATGTGTAGGAAAAATTTATTTAGAGCCCCTGTGTGGGCGCCAAAAGCTTTCAACTTAAGGAATTAATTAAAAAAGATAGAAATACATCAGCTTAAAAAGAAGAATTAATAACAGATTTTTTCCTTCATATTTCTCCTTATAGAGGGCCAAATGTCATTATTTTATATAAAAGTATTTGGTATGTTAAATTGTCTTACTATGGCGTGTGTAAAAACTACATAATTTAGGAGGCCCCATATTGGGCGCCAAATTGTTTCATGAAAATTTTTTTTGAAATATAAAAAACGTTCTATACTAAAAGAAGGCAGGTAAAAATTAATGGCTGCACTCCTATAAAATACATTTATCTTAACAGGTTTTGAGTTATTTGTCAACAAATTGCCTAAATAGTAAGTGACGGTAAACGTGTACCTTGTTATGCATATCAGACAATGAATATTTTAGAGTTAAATGCACCTGCTACTGTCGTGTCAGACGGCGCATAGAAAGACAGAGTAAAAAATAATGTACCTATTGACATTTTTATCGTGTTTTGCACTCCTACGTGAATATCTTATTTATTCAAAGTGAACATGAATCATGAGATAAATGGTATCTAGCGAATAATTTGGCACAACACATGCTAATAAAACTGTTTCTTTAAAAAATAGTTAAAGTATAAGATACCATTTTGATATGCTTTATTTTTTGCCTATGGAGGATTTTCTTGAAACAACTTATTTTTCATACCTACCTTTTTTATTATCCCTTTAATTGGCGATATTTTATCATTCTATTTTTAGAGTATGCCTTAACCAATTGGAAAAGAAAATGCTAAGGTATATAATGAGGATTCCAGAAAGAAACGAACATCTTTATACCTTGACCTTTGCAGACGATGAGATAGTATTAGCACAGGATGATGAAGATATAAGCTATACAGGGTGTCCCGAAATTAGCTGACAATATTTTAAGGGGATAAAGTACATCCAAAAATAAGACTAAAACCCTCTATTAATATACCTTCAAAAACGCTTCGCTATGGGGCTAGAGCCCCCCGAATAGGAGCTATGACAAGCGGTTTTTTTACAATATCTCAGAAACCGATTAGGGTATCAAAACGAAATTTGATGCATGTTTTACCCATGACAAGACGCAATAAACGGTTTAATTAGCTTAACTGTATTTCTTCCAGTGGCGTCCCACTGGGTAGGTAGTGAGGAAAATATTGCCCTAAGTTTTTTATTTGTAGAATTTTTTAACTTCAGGTGCAATTTTTAGAAGCCTTGAAGTCTTTTGTTGAAAAAAGGTACTCTTGTTTCATTTCGGTAGGATTCACCATTTTAAATAAAGTAGATTTTAAAATTTTCGGTTTTTTGAAAGCCGTTGAAAAGGCGAAGGTAAGTAATAATTTATAATAGGCGGCTATGGATGATTTGAAACCACGGAAACACAATAAAGCTTCATAAGTGTCAATTTTTTGTTGTCAGCAGTTTGATGTTTTTGGTGAAAAATCATTACCAATTTTGTATTATTATTACAACAAAATGCAAAATTTTTCAAATCACGAACTAGCAAGATATACATTTTGTTTATGGGTTCTGTAACGGCATTTCCACTGCTGCGTTAGTGGAATCTCGAAGGAGATTTCCACAAAGAAGAATACCAAGTCGTTGGACTTTTGCTAGGTTTACAGAAAGTTAGTTGAAAATGGATCTTTTCGAAGGGCTCGTGGATAAGGTCGGCCGATTGGAAACTATAATTAGGAAAATGCACTAAATTTGATGGAAGAGGACCCAAACATAGCAATAAGAACGCTAGCTGGGCGCTGCAATATACCGAAGTCAATCGTAAGTAAAATTACAGATGAATTTCTAGAACGCCAACTTAACATTTTCTTGTTTGTTTTAGATAGGAAGAGTGGTGCAAATACAAGGGTTACACCCTTTCCATTACCAGAGAGTTCAAGATTTAAAACCTGAAGACTTTCCAAGCAGGGTTGTGTCTTCTCGTTGGGTATTAAACAATGGCAGCATTTTAAGAAAAATTTTGTGGTCTGATGAAGCAACTTTCTCTAGGGGCAAAGCATTCAACATAATAATACACATTACTGGGCACAAGAAAATCCAAGGGTTGTAAGAAAGACAAATTACCAGCATAGATTCTCGATTAATTTGTGGGCAGGTATTATTGGAAACCACCTGATTGGCCCAACTGAAATTCTACAAAATTTAGATGCAGAAAGGTATCTGAATTTTCTACATAATCAACTTGGGGATTTATTAGATAATGTGCCACTGGATTTACGTTTAGGGCACTTCTTTCAACATGATGGGGCGCCAGCTCACTACGGGCGTCCAGTCAGGAATTTTCTTAAAGAAAATTACCCTAACAGGTGAGTTGGTAGAGGTGGTCCCATAGCCTGGCCACCAAGATCACTTGATTTTAATCCCCTTGATTATTAGTATAAAGGGAAGATTATAAATTAATTTCAGTAAAGCCGAGTGCATAACAAGGAAAGGCAGTCTGAACGACTTATCAATAAAAGGAAATTCAAAGATATTGGAAGTAGAAAAATTCAAACATCTAATGAGTTTACAAACACTGGTACCCCACGGAAATAAATAAATAACAGGTTGGTTTAGACCAGTGATTCGCAAATGGTGGGTCGCAACCCGATACCGGGCCATGAAAATAAAATACTGGTCACAGCATTGTCTCCTTCAAACGCTGCGCAAAAACTGGCTGTATTTAAATCGGACTTATACGATTTTGACAAACTTAATCTACATTAATAATTCTTAATTTTATTATAAATATTATAGTAGGTATAATATATACTTTTAAGTGGACATTCCAATGGGTTCTATTTTGCCTATTTATACAGTGACCGGCAAAGAGTTGGGAAAAATTTTATTCGAAAACTCTTTTCTGGGGAATTGGATGTGCATGTCCCATAACCTCAAAATCGATTTTGGCATACGTCACGTGACCACTGGTATGGCGGGAAAGTTGAAGAAACGAATATGAAATCATCAGAAATGAGATTAGTTGATGAGATATCGAAAAAACTCCAAGAATAAAAAGTGTGTACAATATTTGGGATATCTTTTTAAAAAAACATAAAATCGAATTTTTTTGTGAATATTTTTTTACCGAATTAAAAATTTCCATATTTTTCCTTTCTAATAGCTTCATTAAAGTAAAACTGACTTCTGTTGAACACAACTAGAAATATTCTTTTGTTTTTCTGACAATTTGGAGCAATCATTCAAAAAATTTGTTTACACTTGGATGTCAGCAGTTGCAATAGTCTATTTCTAATAACCTTATCAATATTTTTTATATCGAAATAATCTGTGATGTTAGAAAATCCTTAAATTCATTAATCCAAAACAAATTTTATTTATAACCTAAAACAGAATTTTGAATTTTGCAGATAAACTTAAAAAAAATCTAAAAATTAATAAAATTAAAATTATTTTTTTGAGTCAAATAAACAACAATTTATACCTATGCAAAACAAAAGATTGACAAAGTAGGCGTTGAAATTAAAACAAGACACTTTTAATAGGAATCTGCCATTTTGTTCTACATAAATGTATGTATTATTATTTTGACAACTTTTTGATATTTCTGTATTTTCGCTTTGTGAAGTATTTTATTAACTCTATCTACTTAAATATTAAATTTTGTATTTAATTTATTTAATTGTGGGGATAATTACAAGAGTGCTCGAGAGGCAGTAGCAATATTCTGTAAAAGGCACCCTGATAAAATTTTGCATTACTCTACAGTTACGCGGTTGTTGAAGAAATTTAAGGAGACTGGCTGTGTAGAAAATCAGTTCAAACTACCTCACGAGAAAACGGTGACTAATGATGAAAATGCTTTGGATGTATTACTTACAGTTTCAGAAACACCGCAAGTGGCAGTTAGTCATATTTCGGAGGTGACAAATATCGAAGAGCGATCGGTACGAAAAATATTAAAGAAAAACAAGTTTTTCCCGTACAAACCGAAATTTGTGCAAGTATTACAAGATCGAGACTATGATGCGCGTTTTGAAGTTTGTGTATGGTCGAAGAAAACTTTAATTTTCCAAGGACAATTTTATTTTCAGATGAAGCTACTTTTACTTCTAACAACACCGTGAGCTCGCAAAATTGTAAGTACTGGGCCGCTGAAAACCCAGGATTTGTTATTCAGTGTAGAGATCAGTATAGGTTTAAAGTAAATATGTGGTGCGGAATTTTAGATACGAAAATTATGGGACCCTTTTTTCTACGTGGTAATTTAAATGCTGCTAGGTACTTATTATTATTATAGAATGAACTGTCAGGCTTCCTAGAAAATCTTCAATTAATACAAAGAAGGCATCTGAACTTTCAGCAAGATGGCGCTAGTGTTCACTCCACTATTGAAGTAAGGAACTGGTTAAATGCGGAGTTTGGCAATCAGTGGATAGCCCGATTCGCAAAAAATCCCTGGCCCGCCAGATCCCCCGACCTTTCACCCTTCGACTTTTTTTTGTGGAGGGTACCTACTTAAAAAACCAGGTTTACAAAAAGCGGCCCCTTACAAATGTTGAACATATAGAACAAATTATTAAAAACTGTGTAGACCTAATAACTCCCGAATTGCTCAGAAATGTTTCACAAGAAATGGTATCTCGAACAATATTATGTATGGAGCGAAATGGCGGTCATACCGAGTTTTAATACTCGGTCAAGTTTTTTAATTTAAGTTAACCCATTAGCGCCTGAATTTTCGATTTTTCGATTTTTTAGTTTTTAATGTTAAATTATTTCTTTAGAGGGGCCTTCTAACAAAAAAGTACTAGGATGAAATCCCATTTAACTTATATTTTTTGAAATATAGTCCGTTACCATATGGTAACACTAGGCGCATGTACTCCCAATTATACATACAATCTAATAGTACCTATAATAGGCAAAATAGGTGATATAATTTTTTTAAAATGAACAAGTGAAATAATAAATATAATAAGTATGGTATATTATATAGTATCTAGACATTTTATAAACTGAAAATAAAATCTAGCTTACAAAGAAATATATTATATACACTAGCGGGTGTGAAATGGGACGAAGCAGTCAATACGTAGGCCAATTTCGCATTTTGAACACATTGTTCTTACGACCGATGTACAGGAAGTGTTATTACATCTTCTTCTTTTCTTTCCCTCCGTGTGTTTAACTAGATGACCAGTATTGTCAAATCTAAGATCCGCAGATACTCGACTTCCCACAGATGCTGAAGGTGAAGCTGACGGTCCTCCAGCCCCTTTGCTTGGAATTCCATATTTTTTTAAATAAATATTGGCAATTTCCCTTTTGAATGTTAATTGCGAAATTTTGCATCTCCTAGCTTTGTTGTATAACACCCAGCTGTTTTGTAGAGCGGCATCAAGTAACCATGTAAAAATGGGCCAATACCATTTTTTGCCATGCACGTATGCCTATTCTATAACATGCTATATTCTGGTCCATTTGATCCTTACCTCCCATAAAATTATTATATTTCAAAATTAGCTGCGGTCTCGGAATTTGAATACTGCGCTTATCTTTCTGTGAAAATCTTTTCACCTGCGTAACTTCCTTGGTACCACAGAATCACGATATCATGGTTACAACAGCGTTGTCCATCCATCTGACATAAATTAGACCATCATTTTTTTCAATAGCTTTCTCAAAATACCCCCTTTCCTTCCGTTGAAATAAACTTTTCGCAGTTAAGGGGCATCCTCTAGGAATACGGTTTTCGCGATAAATCCTCCTGGAAAAATCGACCTCTACAAATTCATCCTGGATTTGATCGTAATTAACACCAATTCTTTCATTGTTCGCTAGACGTATTTCTGCATTTGCTCGTAGCTGCGTGGATGAAAGGTTATCATATAGCCTGCAAATTTAAAACTGAGTATTAGCAATAACACACCTTGTCCGTGCGCATATTTACGTTTCCCATACAGCTAGGGCGACAAGGAAAAGGAGTGCTCCGTTGTTCATTCCGTTCCCTATGACGTGAGGGCGACTTGTCGCCCTGGCCGTATAGGCGAAACGTAAAAATGCTGCCCGTGTCGCACATAATAGCCATGTAAATACTTATGTACCTACTTATATTTATATATTATACATGTACTAATAAAGCATATAGATTTCAGCAGTACTTACCCGCCTTCATCCTCATCCGCGGAATCTTTGTCAGTATCCACATTTGGTTCCGGAGGCTCTACAAAAATGTCTCCGTCAATATCCTCACTATATGCCATTTCAATAGCTTCTGCAAGTGAAAACCCCTTTCTGAGAATAAAACATAAAATTTAGGTATGCTAAGCGCCTAGCGTAACCATATGGTTACACCCATATGGAAGCTACTGCCAGTACCCTACTTTCATATAAAATATTACAAATCATACGAAAAAATATTTAGTTGTTCTTAAACAATAGTTCTAAAACTATAAATTCTATAAAATCTAAGCGCTTTCCATTATACAATACTTACTCTAAGCGAATGTCCATAGTTTTTTCGTAATCGATAATCCTATAAAAACGCGCAAACCTTACTCTTCGACTAACCTCTCAACACTAAATTCGCTTAAATTTTCACCTTGGTCAACTCTTGGGGAATCAGTTGACACATGCGCGCCATCTCATTAGCTTGCCAAACACCCACGAAGCCATCCGAATCCTAAGTAAGTTTGGTGTTACCATATGGTCACTCAGGGCGCTAATGGGTTAATTTTGGTGTTATTAGTATTAATAAAACTCTAATATGGTTTTTTGACTTAAATTGTTGTTTATTTGACTCAATAAAATAATTTTAATTTTATTAATTTTTAAATTTTTTTTAAGTTTATCTGCGAAATTCAAAATTCTGTTTTACGGTTATAAATAAAATTTGTTTTGGATTAATGAATTTAAGGATTTCCTAACATCACAGATTATTTCGATATAAAAAATATCGATAAGGTTATTAGAAATAGACTATTGCAACTGCTGGCATCCAAGTGTAAACGAATTTTTTGAATTATTGCTCCAAATTGTCAGAAAAACAAGAGAATATTTCTAGTTGTGTTCAACAGAAGTCAGTTTTACTTTAATGAAGCTATTAGAAAGAAACTCTTTGCCGGTTACTGTACACCAGGAGAGTTAAAAAAAAAATCTTGGTGGGTCATGAAGCTGAAGCATAAAATTTGCCTGGCCAAGACAAAAAAGTGTTTGAGAAACACTGGTTTAGAGCATTCATTAAACAACTGCATCCAATCATCTGAAAAAAAAAAAAACCTACAAATACGAAAAAAATAGTATATTAACCAAGGTTTAGACAGATGCCATTATGGCTCAGACGTGATTTTTAAATCAAGATAATTGGTGTCACAGCTAAATATACCTAATATTCTTTCTACAACTTTGGCACTAGCAAACTGAGGGGTAATTACCAGAGTAGGCAACTGCATACACAAAAGAGGAATACGTAGTTGCCTAGCCTTATTTCATGTTTATTCTTATTTACCATTGCCTTTGACAAACGTAATAATTTGATGAGCTGTTTTCTTGTCCAGTGTCAATAATGGAGAAAGAGGTAAAAAACAACAATATTTCAGGTTAATAAACAGTCAGTAATGCTTTTTTGTAAAGTAAGTAGTGGACAATAGGTGGAAAGTGTTTCATTACTGTCGAGAGAGTCAGTATATAAATCTAGAGTTATATAATATAGTAGAAGAAGATCTTCTGCCAACTAAAAGCCGCCCGAGATATGAAAAGGCATACAACAGTTTTAAAGAATGGTGTATGAAAAACAAAGTTTAAAATCCTGGTTCTGAATCGGCGCTACTAGGTTATTTTAGCGAAAATGCTAAGACAAAGAAGATATCAACGCTTTGGTCAGTATATTCAATGCTGAAGACCATTCTATCAGTTAGGGAAAAATCTAGACACGCAACACGCAAAGCTATTGGCATTAAAAAAAGCAAAACACAGAATACAAGCCGAAAAAATCGAACACACTGTCTATGGAAAATATTAAAACTTTTTTGGAACAAGCACCGATGAAAGTTCTTGTTCAAAAGACATTTTAGGTCAAAAGGTTGACCATTTCTATATTATTGTTATGTTATGTTATATCTTGTTATTTTATACATTTATAGGTCGCATTGGTTATTGGTGTCTCAGGCGTCTGCCGATCAGATGAAATATACAAAATAAAAACAACAGACGTTCACTATTTAGAAGGAAAGGTCGCGATTGAAATACAGAATAGCAAAACGTACCAACCACGATCATTTATGATAACTAATAAGAAATAGATCCCACCACTTAACGAGTACATAACTTTTCGGAAAAATATACAGGATGGAAAGCTTTTCATGCAAATCAGATATGGAAAAATTATTAAACAATATATTGGGCACAACACTTTAAGTCAGTTTCAAAAAAAAATTGCAGCTTTTCTGAAGCTGAATATTGAATGCTTTGGCCACTGTTTCAGCAGAACAAATTTTACTAACCCTACTTTAACTTCAAATAATCATGAATTAAACCCTTTAAAAAAAGAAAGTCAGCAAGGTATGAACATATCACTGGCTGCCTACAATAATGCCAATATAATAATTAATTTAATAAGTAAAACATAAACCATGTTAGTTTTTTGTTTTTTATAAATGCCATTATAATTCATTTACAAAATAAACATTTTGTAGTCAAATTTGCGTAATGAGTGTGAGCGTATTACAGTGTCTATGTTGGTGTATTCGTATATTATTTCGAGATATCAATTTCTAATAAAATTACAAAAAAATAATAATTTTACTTTCCACCCGGGTGGAAAATGAAAGTCAAAAAAAGTTAACTTTCCACCTTTTAAAGATGGTTGTAAATAAAATATATAATGATCACCAACAAGAGAATGAGAGAAAAAATACTAGCAGTGGAAATGGGATACTGACGAAGGTTTTTGGTGTAACAAGACAAGATAAAAAATAAAGAAATACAAAGAAAAATAAAAATTGATATAGACGTCCTCACATTATGTAGAAAATTCAGTGGTTTGGTCATGTAAGAGCGGGAGAAAACTGATGAATTAAAATAGTAACAGAGAGTAGAGAGTATTGTCGAGAGAAGGGGACGTCAGTCTAAAACCCTTTATGTAGAACTCGATTTATAAGCTCGATTCATTTTAATTTGTATTTTTCAGTTATCCTTCAATCTACTCGACCCACTTCTTAATAAATCACTTTTGTTTGTCACTGACTTACAAGTAGAAACGTTGTAAACAAATAAATTCTAATTTGTTATTCGGCTACTTAAAAAATATTTATATTGTGTCTTTTAATGACGGTAATTACTTGGCGCCCAGTTAAATTTCGCGAGATTGTTGCGATAGATCTACATCCATATTCATTTTTATGGGTTTTACTGAATGATTTCTTCGTTTTAATTGCCTTGTGAATTTATGGTAAATGTCAGAAATAATGACTATGTCATTGAAAGTGAAAGTGTTACCTGGGATGTTATGATCTTCTTAGGTGGAAACGTGTTTAGTTCGAAATGTGTCAAAATAGAGTGTACTTGGTTCTTCTGTGATTGTTTAAGTTAGATCTACGTATACAGGGTGAGTTGGAAGGAACGGACCAAACTCTAGGAGTGAATTATACACGCGAAAACAATGTGAAAAAATCCATATTATATTCTTATCCGATTTTCATTTATTTTCAAGTTATGGCTTTCATCTGAGACGAAATCAAGCTAATTTTCCAGTCCAATACCCATTTTTCTAAAAGTATAATATTCCGCTGCAATGTCCAGAGTATCGGTGGTTGTTTGAATTTTACATTAATTATCACAGTAAAAGAGAGTTCAATTAAACAGAAAAAATGTTAACTTGACTTTCTGGCCCGCCTTTAATAATTACAGAAAATACTTTACCCTATCAAGGTGCGCAATTTTTAAGTATTTCAATTTACCAGCAAACATTTCAGTCTTAACACAATTAAATACACAGGGTGGCCCCTCACTACGGTAAGAAACTTTAGAGGGTGATACGTAAGGTCGTTTTAAGAAAAAAAGTTCCTATGAACATATTATGCCCGGTCATAAATATCCTTAAACCGATATGGTTGAAATTTGGTTCAGTTATTTGAAGTAATAAGGCGCTTATTTAGCCCTAACTAGATTAAAATTATTAGGTCCAGTGGCGTCTCAGTGGGCACCACAGCCAAATATTATTGAGCAGAACAAGTACGCCACTGTCTTTTGTTTTAGTTTTTTTATTTGCTCAGATTAAGCAACTACAAATACAACTTTTTGGTCTCTTCTGTTTTTTTTTCAAATCTGGCTTCGTTTGCGTGAAAAAAAATAAAAATCACTTTAACTCATTCTAAAAGCTATCCATGGACAACATAAAACCAAAAATGAAAAATAAACAACTTCGACCTTACAGGAAATGAGCAAAATGTCCGCTTTCTGATAAAATGCGCGACTGGTTTCAATAGGTTTACTTTTATTATCACATTTCTGGCTTACCACATCTGCTATTTATAACAAATTAATGCCAAGGCGAAATGAAGAGCCTACCAACCTGCTTTGGAGATCAGCTGCAGGGCCGGCGCTAGGGCCGGGCAAGCCGGGCCCCTGCCCGGGGCGGCTACCTTAGGGGGCGGCAGGCTGTAAACTAATTAACTAGTTTATGAAGAAAATAAACCAAGATTCACTTGAATACTTAAGAAAAATTAATACGTGAAATTTTAATAAAATTTGCTCTTACTACCTATATAAATATTATGTTTTACGAACTTTTAAGTATTTTAAATGAAATGTCAAAATATTTCAAATTCAAGGAGCTCACAAGCATAATAAATTATAATTATTTAAATAAATGAAGTCACATACAAAATGCTGTAATATAATTTTATTTCATACTGTATTGTAAAACACACCTTTACATATTTGAATTTAGTCCAGAAAATAAGGTTTTACAGCAATAAGTCCGGTAAAATTTTTTTGAAATTGACATACCAGCTAATTTTGAGCTGACCCAGCCACGTCATAGAGTTCGAAGAAGGAATGTTAATTTCGACTATGAGGCACGAGATGATCCGATAGAAGATCCTACTTTGAAATATAAGGCAGAGTTTTATTTTTTGACATTAGATAAAGCTATCAATGCACTTGAATCCAGGTTTGATTTGATGAGTAACCACAGCAACTATTTCCAGTTTTTATACAATATTCGTGATTTATAAGATACTCCTCAAAACGACGTACTAAAGTATTGTAAAGATCTAGAAATAGTGTTAACTGATGGGAATTCATCAGATATAAACGCGCTGGACCTGGCAGACGAGATAGTATCGGTTCTGGCTTTGCTAAATAAAAAAGAAAGTCCAATCGAGATTTTAAAATTCATATCGAACCTGGATTTTGCTCCAAATCTCGGT
The DNA here is from genome assembly GCA_963920685.1 of Polydrusus tereticollis. Taxonomy (NCBI): domain Eukaryota; kingdom Metazoa; phylum Arthropoda; class Insecta; order Coleoptera; family Curculionidae; genus Polydrusus; species Polydrusus tereticollis. The sequence continues at coordinate 114,216,631 of OY987328.1, forward strand.
ATAGTTTTAAGGATATTGCTTACTCTCCCAGTAAGTGTGGCAAGTGGAGAAAGGAGTTTCTCCAAATTAAAATTAATTAAAAATTTTTTACGCTCCACAACTACCGCGGATCGGCTAAACGGCTTGACAACAATAGCCATTGAACATGAACTGGCTGAAAAAATTAATGATAAAGAAATTATAAAAAAAATTTCAGAATAAAAAATGAGAAAAAAACACTTTTAAGTTTAACTGTATTTTTAATATGTAATTAAGTTAAGTAATTAATATTTAGTGGTTCTATAATTTGTTTTAGTATTTTTTAAATATCTGTATTTTGTAATAATTATACACTAAAAATTACTCTTTTCTTTTTTCTCTGTGCAGCCGGGCAACCCTAATTTGAATTGTGCCAAAAACATGGTAAATTAATAAATTAGTATTTTTGGCTAATCAAAACTTTAACATTATTAATAGCATTTTTTTGCTCACGTTTTATTTTACTATTAAGTGTGGGAAGGGTTTAGGTTATCTCTTTTAATTTTTATTATAAATGGGCGGCATTTTACTCTTTGCCCGGGGCGGCGAACCTGCTAGCGCCGGCCCTGTCAGCTGTCAGCGTATCAGTGATAGTATTGTCATATTATCAACAGTAATATACCGATAGAGGAGGCGTCTTATCGGTAATACCGATGTTTTTAACAAGAAATCGATTTTCTGACAAATTTTTACGAAATGTAATTTTTACTTATAATCTGATATGATCCCGAGAGCTTTAGCTCGAGGGTCTTATCTTTGATTATAAGTAAAAATTACATTGAGTGAAAATTTTCTTGGAAAATCGAGTTTCGAGTGAAAAACGAAGGTATGAAGAGAGGTGTATTTTATTGGATAATTTATTGAACATAAAAATGAAGGCCGTCTGATAAAGGTAAATATACAAGTTAGAGGTGTTACTAATTTTTTATTTAAGTAAAAAAGCTACAAGCGTCTTTTCGAAAGCGTCTTTTCGAAAGCGTCTTTTCGAGCTAGCGGTAGTCTTATCGGGTAAGACGACCGTTACCAAGGTGGTTGCTATGAAAATGAGCGTTTTGATTGGTTCAATAAAAGTGAGGTGAATTATCAGTAAAATTCAGAATTGTCAATTAGCAGTGATTCCATCATGAACAATTTTACTAACGCCGAAATGGCTTTCATGCACTTTGTTTATGGATTAGCAAATGGAAATGCGGAAGAAGCACGGAGAATTTACCAGGACAGATATCCTAACAGAGTAATCACATGTGCTAAAACATTTAGAACGCTACATGCAAGATTATGTGAAACTGGGAGTTTTAATAAAAATACAGGTGGTGGAAGACCAGAAACTGTAACAACGCCTGAACTAGAAGTAGCTATATTTGATGCGATAGAGAAGATCCTTCAAATAGTACCAGGAAGATTGCACTGCAGCTTGAAGTCACCCCAAAAACCGTTTGGAAAGTTTTAAAAAGAAACCTTTTGTACCCATATCACATACAGCGTGTCCAAGCTCTACTGCCTCGGGATTTTCACCCAAGATTAATATTTTGCAGGTGATTGATTTATAGGATGGCACACAATAATAATTTTCTACCAAATATTTTAGTTGCGGTTAAGTTAAGTTAAATTAACCTATTATGAACTTTCACGATGACCATTTTTGGGCCGACGAAAATCCCCACGTTATTAGAGAAAGTCAATTTCAGCAACAATTTTCGTTCATCATTTGGGTAGGAATTATTGGTGACTACCAAATAGGCCCATTTTGACCGCAAAGACTAACAGGTGAATCCCATACGGACTTTTTGCGAAATAATTTACCCATTTTGTTAGAAGAAGTTCCCTACATGTAAGAGTCAACATGCGGTTTATGCACAGCTCATTTTAGTGGTCTTGCTCGTCAGCATCTCGACATCACCCTAATCGCTGGATTGGACGTGTATGACCTCAGAATTGGCCAGCTCGCAGTCCTGATATTAATCCTCTACATTTCTATTTATGGGGTTATCTGAAGGCTCTTGTTTATAAAACTCCTGCACTAGATGTGAATGACTTGAGGAATCGGATAATTGACAATTGCAATGTCATAAGGAATACTCCAGGTATTTTTGAACGTGTCAGACAATCAATGACAAATCGATTGCAGTCGTGCATTTCATCAGAAGTTGGACATTTTGTTCATTTCCTGTAAGGTCGAAATTGTTTATTTTTTATTTTTGTTGTTATTTTATGTTGTCGATGGGGTTTTTAGAATAAGTTAAAATGATTTTTATTTTTTTTCTCGCAAACGAAGCCATATATGAAAAAAACACAGGAGACCAAAAAGTTGTATTTGTGGTTGCTTAATCTGAGCAAATAGAAAAAATTGAAAAAAGGCAGTGGCGTACTTTTTCTTCTCAATAATAATTGGCTGTGGTGCCCACTGAGACGCCACTGGACCTAATAATTTCAATCTAGTTAGGGCTAAATAAGCGCCTCATTACTTCAAATAACTGAACCAAATTTTAACCATATCGGTTTAAGGATATTTATTACCGTTTTTTTTAAACTTCAACGCCCTGTATCTCAGAAACGAACCAACTTCGGACATATGATCATAGAAACTTTTTTCTTAAAACGACCTTACGTATCACCCTCTGAAGTTTCGTACCGTAGTTAGGAAACACCCTGTACGTACATAGAAAAAAATCAGCATCATTGTATTTCAATCGTTGTTTAGTTTCCTTTGCACACGAGTTTAAAATAAAAATATACGTAACTATACCAAATAAAAGGCTACGAATTTAACATTACATTACAACCTAAAACTAAGAAAAATCCAATCGAAAATAAATCGGAACCGGTCCCAATTTGTCCGAATCGACCACGTGGGATAGACAGACAGCTCCGTGTACGCAACATTACGCAAAACGAGCGCGATTATTGCTGCAATGTCCGGCAGCAGGGTTTGCTTCGAATGGCCCTTTCGGATCGTCGTTGGAATTTTATCGCTCGAGAAACAGCTTCGGTAAAATGAGAGTTAGGTTCGGAGATACAGGGTGGGGTGGTTTTTTAGAAATTCTATATACAAGGTGTTTCAGAAGTACGGTACGTAACTTAACGGGGTGATTTCTTATGATATTCTAAGGGAAAAAGTTTATATGAACATGTGTCCGGAGTTGCCTCGTTTTTGATATACAGGGTGTTAAAGTTGTTTAAAGAAAATCGGTATTTTGTAGCTAATTTCTTTAAATATCCTTTTCCCGATTTTATTGAAATTTGGTACCGTTATTCATAATGATAAGGGGCTTAATTAGCCCTAACTAGATTAAATTTATTAAGTCCAGTGGCATCCCGGGGAACCCCTAAACGAATATTATTGACAAAAAAATGTACGCCACTTTAATTTTGAAATTTTTTTTGGATTTACCAACTAATAATACAACTTTTTATTCCTTGAATTGTTTTTGTATCTTGCTTCGTTTTAGAGAGAAAAAATAAAAACCACTTTATTGCATGTACAAAAAAAAAATCCTAAATTAATTAAAATATGAGGTAAAAGTAAGTTCTGAGTTCTAATTTACCTGTTTTGTCAATAGCAAGTCAAAAATGAATAACTTTACTAACGCTGAAATGGCCCAAACACATTTCAATTATGGCCTAGCAAATGGAAATGCTAAAGAAGCTGGGCGAATTTATCAGGAACGTTTCCAAACAGGGTATTGCCATGTGCGAAAACATTTAGACAGCTCCGTGCAAGATTGAGTGAGACTGTGGTACGTAGTGCGGAACTTCGTCATAGTCCTGCAACAGTAACCACGCCTGAGTTAGAAGAGAGATAGATAGAAGATGATCACTTAAACTAGTACCAGGAAGGTAGCAGTGCAACTTCAAACAAGTGCATCAACTGGTTGGAGGGTTTTGCATCTTTATCAACTATACGCATCACCGTTTTCAACGTGTGCAAGCTCTGTTTCCCCTTGAACAGTAGCACATAACAACGATTTTTTTACTCAACATTTTATTTACTGAATTTACTCTTGAAAAGAAGCCATTATGCATTTTCATAACGAACATTTTTGGGCGGACGATAATCCTCATAAAATTAGAGAAGATCGTTCCCAGCAACAGTTTTTGGTGAATGTATGGGCAGGGATCACTAGATTATTGAACCATTCTTTTTACCACCTCGGTTAAACTGAAACTCCTATACGCAGTTTCTATCTAAAGAACTTGGCGTTCTATTAGACGTACCTCTACAAATAAGAACTAATATGTGGTTCATGCACAACGGCGCCTCAGCTTATTTTAGCCTACACAGTAAAAAAATGAGTGTTAAATTTAACACTCAATGGTGGTACATATAAAACCACACTCAATAGGGAATATTAACCAATCAGTATATCTGGTAAAAAGTTATTTTTTAATGGTTTTTTTACTTTTTGATGAGTGTTAATTCTTCTAATTTATGGGTAGGTACATTTTTATTCGGACAAATTGGGACCGGTTCCGATTTATTTTCGATTGGATTTTTCTTAGTCATGAAAAGAGGCCTTTTCCAAAATTATTATTTCATTTTACATATAAATCATTAATTCACGTCTCTCAGCCTGGTGACCTACAAATTTAGTAGGTTACTATTTATTTACTATTTGAAGCACATCGCCGAGTTTGTTATTTATTGATGTTATACAAACAGTTATAATAATAAAATAATACATGATTGTTAGACAAACCATAATGGATATAAATAGCATCATCGGTGATACGGAACGCAGCTATTAAGAAGCTCTCAAAAAGAGCGTTGAAGAAGCGATCAAACAGCCATCAGCTGATAGTAGCTCGGTAGCTCCGCGAGTAATCCAAGACATTTCATCCCCCGACCCCGAGGGCACGTTGACCGAATAATCCAAGACATTTCATCCCCCGACCCCGAGGGCACGCTGACTGAATAATGTAAGTTAGAGGATAGGAGTAAGAGTTGAGTGTTGTTGTAATTGTGATAAGAATAAAGAGCTTTGTTTTGTAGACCTGTGTCCTTTTATCCGTGTCACACTTTTAGAACCCCCTTTTAACTAATATCAATTATAAACGTGACAATATCGTGTGTAAATTAAACTCACAGATTGTAAACCTATCCTTCTAGGGTGTAAAAGAAATAATGAGAGGTGTAAGTAAACCATTTTTTAATGGTAGTTTGTGATTAATTAGTGTAAATATCATATTATTGTATTGTAAATTTTATTTTATTTGGGTGTGACTTTACTATAGTGAGTGTAATAGAATAATATACCCAGGACCAGAATACTTTCCACTTTGATTAAGTCATTTAATCCCTTATCAAACTTAACGGGCGTTTATAATTAAAATGTAAAAAATTATGCATTCAAGATGTTTTACATAATTAACCTCTGCTTAGTTTGATACATGATTGAATGACTTAATCAAAGCCGAAAGTAGTAGCCCCTAATTTATATGTATCTTCAGATTGCTTGGAAAAGGTTTGTTAAATGAATGAAAATATTGAGTATTATTTATCGTTTATTTATAAACCAAATGATGGTTACAACAGAACTGCAAAACCCTGTGATTATTTTTACACTTATTATTATAACTAGTTAAACAAGATGACAAACCTATTATATAGTTTAACAATTTAGTAAAATAAAAATATATATATATATCTACGTTTCATGAACCTACCTCATTGTTAAGCTTAACAAAACAAATAACATAATAAATATATGTATACTTAGAACACTAAATAACTAAATAAAAGTATGCTTTGGAATAATATAAAAGAATGCAAATGACGAGTATTATATTAATCGTATATTCATTTAGAGATCTATGAAGTAAAATATGTAGGTAGGTACCTAAGTATATATATAAAAAAGGAATACATTTACATTATAAGCTTATACCAGAATAATTTAAAAACTTAAAGGAAAACTGTAACAATGTAAATACCTACTTAGTTTCTTAAAAATGGCGTACTTATTAGTAAGGTTTCTATTAACGTTTGTTAATATGCTTACCCAATTTAGCAAAGGCGCTTTACGGAACTTTGCTTTGTTTCTATATTTCAATTTAAATATAACACTATATCACGTTGAAAGAGCACACACAGACTGACTTAAAAGTTTAATTTGCATGTAGCGTCGGCGTCATGTGTCAATTCCTACAATTTCACACCACTTGTTGCCGCCTGTCTTTTCGGTAACACTGGGTTTAGGTATTTTTACCCGGGGCCGTGTAAAAAAACGATTAAAGAATAAGTTTTACACTCAATGTGTTAAAATAACCTTCTAGCGAAGTATATTTACACGCTAATATGGTGCTACTAATTGTCTTTGTATTGAATTTTCCTGATAGAGTGTAAAATGGAATAAATAACACCCATTCAACAAAGAGAGTTAAATTCATAGGCAAATTTAATACAACAATTTGGTCCCATATGAGTGTAAAAATGTGGTAAATTATGTTATCCGGGTGTTAACATTAACACTACTTTTTCTTACCACTTCTGAAATGATTTTTACCAAGCGGATATTTTTTACTATGTAGTTGGTCGTCAATACCTCGACAACACTTTTCCTAATTGCTGGACTGGACGCGCAGATCCCCAAGGTTAGCCAGCTCGCAGTCCCGACTTGAATCCTCTAGACCAGCTATACTCTAAGTGTGTTCCGCGGAACCCTAGGGTTCCGCGATACCTCTGTAGGGGTTCCTCAAGAATTTAGAAAAAAAATCAAAGTGCCGCTATCAAACGATACTGTTTCACGGCGAATCCATGATCTGGCAAGCTACGTCAAACAAGAACTAGTTACACGTCTACAAAAAACACGATTCGCCTTGCAAATGGACGAGTTAACTGATGTCGCTGGTTTGGCTATCTTGCTGGTTATCGTGAGATATCCATATGAAAGTTCTTTTGAAGAAGACATGCTTATGTGTTCACCGCTGCTCACAAACACTACCGGGGAAGAAATGTTTAATAAAATAAATATATTTTTTGAAGAAAATAATCTCAGTTGGAGCAATTGCATTGACATTTGTACAGATGGGGCCAAGGCGATGACAGGTAAAACAGCAGGAGCAGTGTCACGAATAAAAAATAAAGCGCCTAATTGTAGTTCCAGCCATTGTATTCTGCATAGACAACCACTTGCGATGAAGCAAATGCCGTCAAATCTAAAATTAGTTATGGATGAAGCGGTGAAAATAATTAATTTTATCAAATCACGACCACTACAATCCCGATTGTTCTCATTATTGTGTGAAGATTATGGCAGCAAACATAAAACACTGCTGCTCCATACAGAAGTGCGATGGCTGTCTCGGGGTAAAACTTTAACAAGGCTATTTGAACTTAGAGCCGAGTTACAAATGTTTCTTTCAGCAGATACTTCTTTTAATTTGAAGGACCGTTTGTATGATAAAACTTGGTTGTTCCGATTGTCTTTTATGGCAGATATCTTTCAAAAACTGAACGAATTGAATTTATCATTGCAAGGTAAACAGACAACAGTGTTTCAGGCCAATAATAAAATAACTGCCTTCAAAAGAAAATTAGATTTTTGGATTATTTGCGTTGGTAAGAAAGAAATAGAAAGCTTTACGTCACTCAGTGAGTTTGTTAGCGATAACGACTCAGAAATGTTTCAAGATGATGTGTTTGAAGAATTGGTCCAATATCTCAGTTCGATGCGCGCATCTTTTGAAAAGTATTTTCTCGAAGAACAGAATACCAAAATGAAACTGAATTCATGGATTCATAATCCTTTTTTACCCAACTTGGAAAAGCCCGAAAGTATGTCAAACGAGATATATGAATCTCTTTTAGAAATGTCATCAGACACAAGTATGGAGTCACTGTTCAAAACGACGCCTGGTGCAGAATCCGTGATGAATATCCAATGCTTGGCAAAATGGCTCTGAATATTCTTCTCCCGTTCCCAACAACATATTTGTGCGAAACAGGATTCTCAACCTATGCAGCCACGAAAACAAAATATCGCAATAGACTGGACGCCGAACCTGATATGAGACTTCAACTGTCTTCTATCAAACCTGATATCAACCATTTGATGAAAAATAAAAAACAGTTTCATACCTCCCATTAGTTAGATTTTTTCTTTTTTAATATCTTCTATTATTGTACTTGCCATGTGGTAAAGTAAGTAATAATTAGTAACTGTTACATTGTACTTTTATTATGCTTATTAATAAAGAATACACTTTTAAAAACTATTGTTTTATTGTAGGGTTCCATCAAGTATTTTGCTTCCCAAAAGGGTTCCGTCACCAAAAAAGTTTGAGAACCGCTGCTCTAGACTATTAGTTATGGGGTCACCTAAAGTCTCTTGTATACATCATTATTTAAAAAAAAAAACGGGAATGTTGAAGGAATAAATATGGTGGAAATGGTTAGGAGATATATAGCGATGCGGTCAAGAAACACAGATCATACTCGATTTTTTGGGGGTACTTAGAGAAATGGAAAATGCATTAAGCAGCCAGTTGGCATTGTTACTTTTGGGAAAATGCCCTACAATGCAGCATCGTTTCATCGTCTTCCAAATCCTCAACAGTATAATATTGTACCGGGTGTTCCACCTAAGAAGGTAATCGGCTATATCTCAGAAAGTAATAACACTAGGACTTTGGGAAAAAATATATATCGATAAAAGCGGCCAAGAGAAATTGCTGGAAATTATTTACAAGTTCGAAAAATTACCGCTAGGGGGCATAAGAGAACTTTCAAAATAGAAATGCCAATTTTCTCTTGATTTTTCTTAATAAAAATATGTTAAAAATATAAGCATTGTATTCTTCATAAAGTGGTGCAACTTTGTATTAAGAATCGTTTTTTTCTATTTTCAATAATAAAGTGGTGGGAGAAGGTCAAACTTTTTTTCTTTCAAACGCTGATATCTCTGCTTTGGATAAACCGATTTTATTCAACTTGGTCTTGAAAAAAGGCCCTTCTTTTCCTCTACACGTTGATCTATTAACTATATCATATTGATTCTGATGGTGATCACTAGATGGCGTTTTTCCGTAATTCCTCAATGAATAAGGATTTTCTCAAAAAAATCAAATGTTATGATATGACTTTTTCATCATATTTTATTTCGGGCTTATAAAGGCTATTAAATAATGGAATAAAAATCCAGGTCCGTATTTCAAATAAAAAAAAGTTGATGATGGTCGCTCGAATCCAAAACGTCGGATTAAAAAACTAACCCCATCAGCTTGTAGAGGAGGAAAAGTTACTATAAGGAACTGAAAACCGCAACGTGATATCTTTTGTTAAACTAGAGAAATTAGGGATAATAATAATTAATATGGAAAAATAGGCCATTTTTTAAAACATTAATTAATCAATTAAATCTCTGGTTTAATGACGTCCAAGATGCTCGAACTGTCTCCCATCATTTTTTTTTATTTTGATTTTTCTTAATAAAAATATGTTAAACATATAAAATACCTAAGCATTCTCTAGTTTAACAAAAGTTATCACGTTGCCGTTTTCAGTTCCTTATAGTAACTTTTCCTCCTCTACAAGCTGATGGGGCTAGTTTTTTAATCCGACGTTTCGGATTCGAGCGACCATCATCAACTTTTTTATTTTAAATATGGACTTGGATTTTTTATTCCACTATTTAATAGCCTTTATAAGCCTAAAATAAAATATGATGAAAAAGTTATATCATAACATTTGATTGAAAATCCTTATTCATTGAGGAATTACGGAAAAACGCCATCTAGTGGCCACCATCAGAATCAATATGGTATAGTTAATAGATCTACGTGTAAAGGAAAAAAAGGGCTTTTTTTCAAGACCAAGTTGAATAAAATCGGTTTATCCAAAGCAGAGATATCAGCGTTTGAAAGAAAAAAAGTTTGACCTTTTTCCACCACTTTATTATTGAAAATAGAAAAAAACGATTCCTAACATAAAGTTGCATAATTTTATGAAGAATACAATGTTTATATTCTTAACATATTTTTATTAAGAAAAATTAAGAGAAAATCGGCATTTCTATTTTGAAAGTTCTCTTATGCCCCCTAGCGGTAATTTTTCGAACTTTAAAATAATTTCCAGTAATTTCTCTTGGCCGCTTTTATCCATATATATTTTTTCCCAAAGTCCTAGTGTTATTACTTTCTGAGATATAGCCGAATAGCCGATTACCTCCTTAGGTGGAACACCCGGTACATTGTTTCCGCAGATCGGCTGCATCGTTGCTTGCAGATTTAGAAGTCGGTTTATTAACTGTTAAGAGCCATGATGGTAAGAGGAAAGTATCTTATAAAAATGTGGGTAACGTTTCAGGCACTAATGGCCCTTCAACAAGTTCAAGCACTCGGGAAATAAACTTAGTTTCTAAAAATTCAGCCCACTTGTCATTTGCTGGAATTAATTAAGCAAATTGTTCAGCATTTGCAATTAATATTTACAATAAATAAATGTTATTGCATTTTTTAAAATAATAATACTTATAAAGGTGGTGACTAACTTTCTTTTTGTTTCTATTTTATTTTACATTTGCGTGTTATTATAAAGGCCATAGTGACAACCAAATGGGGATGCTAAATGTGTCATAATGACACCGTCGTAGATTATATCTATAAAGCTTAGGGATTTTTGCAGGTAAATGTTGAGAAGGTCGATATTACTCCATATGCGTCGATCTTTGGTAGAAATAGTTAAGGACCATTCCAAAACGTATTATTCTCGGAGTATTTGAATGAATATAATGATGTTGAATGGGAAGGAATTTTTTTTTAGTGTTGTTAAATCATGTGTTATGTTACACAATTTTATAAGGATAAAAAGCAACACGTAAACTATTCAGTACCGGAAATTTCTCATAAAACTGCTATTTTTACACCATCAACATACACCCACAGTCTTAACGATCAAGAATGATAATTGTCCTTGTTAACAACATTGTTGATCGCAACAAATAGAAAAAACAATTACATAAAAAATTATAATTAATTCAAATTTATGTGACGAATTAAAAATATTAACTCCTCCGATTTATGGCGAACGTCAGCCATCAATCAAGTGCCCCAATTACGAAAACATGTCAATAACCTCGGGCTTTAATTTTCGATGTGAAGAAGTAGTTAAATATGTAAATGCTGGGACGGGGAAACATGTACCCGGTCCGATAAATCAACATATTGCTTTAAATAGAGTGATTTATACCAATTATCATAAATTTCGTTTAACATGATGGACGTTTAGTAAGGCCATGCACGCATAACTCATAAATTTAAAAGTTTATTACAATGACCGTTCTTTTGAAAAAATATTGTCGGTTCTATTGCAATTAAAACGATGAACTATAAATTTATAAACATCTTGTTCTCATGCAGCAGGCAGCTGGCATATATGATACCTATTTAAATTATATGGATTATCAACGATCACGGGGAAAGTCATTAAAATCATAGAGCTCCACGTGTTACACTTTCAACGCTATGCTAGAGCACGTCTATTGAAATACCCAATATAGCTGCAACATAGAACAGGCAGAGTTTAGGGCATCAGGTTTCGGAAAACTTTATCTTTGCGATAAAAAAAAAAATAACGTCGAGATCGTCAAATCAATCAAAATCGAACAAAGGGACGCGACTGTTATAAACGAAGAATTAAAACTAGAAGTTTGCTTGGCCGGTGAAGAAAATCCAATTACTCGTATTCAGGTTGCTGAAGTTTCCGAAAAATCCAGCAATAGTTGCTACAAAGCTACTACCTATATATACGTAGTATATATAATTCGGTTTACAACGTTCTCCGACGTCTTCCGATTTTCAGTCTCCATTGATCTCGGTATTGCCAGAGGTCTTCCCCCAGCTATCTCAACCTGATCTCCTAGTCTATCTCCTCTTTCCATCTTTTCCTGGGTCTCCCTCGTTTTCGTCTTCCTGGTAGGGTCCATTTCAGTATCTGTTTTGGGAGTCGTTCCTCGTTCATCCGTTGTACATGTTCATACCACTTCAGTTGTTTCACCCTAATATCATCAATTATGTCGTGTGTGACTCCCATAATCTCTCTACTCCTCTCGTTAGTAACTCTATCCATCCTTGATCTGCCAGCTGCTCGTCTCCAGTAGTCCATCTCCGTAGCCCTTAGTTGTTCTTCGGCTCCTTCTTTGATTTGCCATACTTCACTACTATACGTGACAATACTCTTTATGATTGTATCAAATATTCTTTGTTTGTTTCGTTTTGATACCTGCTGGTTCCACAGTATCCCATTCATCATAGCTGTAGCTCTTCTTCCCTGCAAGTTCTTTTCCTTGATTGCTCTGTCCAGTGTACCATCATTTGTGATTTTTGTTCCTAAAATTATCCAATACGAGTAATACGACGACGTTACTGGATATTACCTTTGATAAAAACTTGAAATTTTTTTCTCATACAGAAGAACTTTGTTCAAACTACGCAGCTGTTGTTATGTACTTAACTTTATATCTATGCACTGCAGTGAAAAGGTGCTTTTAACCCTTTGTTTTACAAATATTTAGGTACTCGCGAATTAAATATGGGATTCCAAACTCCAGTGCCAATATTAGCAGAGTTTATATTCTACAAAAATATGCAAATAAATAATAATAAATAATTAAATTAGGTATAGGGTATGCAAAGAAAACAAGCTATATTTTCTATGTGACTTGTTACATGTATACTGCCTCTTTATTTAAATGTGGTAAATGTAAACTAGTTGTGTTATTAAGTTTTTCTCTATTTTAAATTATAAAAAAATTTAAGTAAATTATTATCATTATTATTATTTCAAAACTTAAGAGTGGCTATATTCTGCAGCGTTAACAATCAAAATTTTAAAGTCATGCAGTTTTCAAAGTCTCTCTAACTATAGTGAAATAGTATATTATTTGATGAGCATGTAATAATTACATGCGAGTAAGATACTATGCTTTTTCTATTACCAATATACAGGGTTAAACAAAAATATCACACAACTGTTATTTATAGAATTTATTATATTTTATTCACTTAGAATTAAAAGTACATAGATTTAGATGAAAAATAAAGACAATACGTATATAATGTGTAACCAATGTAGTATTTACTTTAATACCTCTTTACAATTATTAAAATTTATTGTGATATTTGAACAATGAGCAAAACTTAATGTTGGGTTTGTATTTGTACTTAAGCCAAAACTAACCTTTTCTTCTGTGGTTATAGTTTTTTCTACATTGAGTGTTGATGCTGAAAACGACGAAGATGGTACACCATAATTTACAGAATTAGCAATTTTATTAGATTGGCTGTATTTAATTTGTTTTGCAATGAATCGTCTATATAGCCTTCCGCAACGGCGGTTGACTTCCAACCCCCGTGTCTCTTAAGCGCTGTAATATCACCGCCTGCATCTACTAATAGTGTAGCAGATGACCTTCTGAAACAATGTCCTGTATAAAGGTTAGGATTGTGTAACTTCAAGTATTTAGCCACTTTTTTGCCCATTGCTCCAAATTTATTAATTCCGATTCTTTGACTTGTGCATTTGCCTGCTTGGTGATTAATAAAAAATGAGGAAATGGCTACATTTTTGGGGCGAAGGCTTATATAATTCTTGCAAATATTATATAAATCTCCAGTAACAGTAAAGCGTCGTGTTATTTTTGTTTTTGTATTGGGAATCGTTACCATTAGCGCTGAACCGAGGTCCTGAATATCTTTAATGTTCATTAAATATAATTCCTGAGATCTACAGGCTCCCATTATTCCCATACTTAGTGCTACCTAAAATTAATTTTTTTTTTTTTAATTTTACTTTTTTTACGGTTTGTCGGCGTATCTGAGGCCATCTAGAACCGGTCATCGACCGTACGGTTTTTAATCGTGCGGTCTACCGACTGGGGAGTGTGAAACGGCACCTTCATCCTACGAGATATCCGATCTCATCCGGCCTGTCCGGCGTGAATAGGATGGTTTTGATGTCGATTCATTTTACACTCTTCCCTAAGACAACAGCACGCGGTGTTTCCCAAGCGGTCACCCAAAAATTAAATTTAAAGTTATTGAATTAAATTCCCATTTTTAATTTGTGTTTAAAATTTTGTTAAAAATCAAATAAATAAATTGTTTAAAATATTCTTACTTCTTATATTCTGCCAACTTAATAAATTTCTTACCTTTGTTGCAAGGTAAATCTTGTCAGGTGCATCCTTTATAAATTTATTTATCTCTTCAGGTGTAAAAACTTTGGCCTTTTTCGGAATGTAACCTTCTGATCTTCGCTTCAAAAATGCCCGCAATTTGCCATACTTGCTAATATCAACATTATTGTTAATTACCAGAGTAGATTTTAGCATAGAATATTGTGTCCATAGTGTTGAAGCTTTATACTTGTTTGCCAGCTCTCCAAAATAAGCCAGTAAAACGTTTTCGGAGAGACTTTACGTTTTTTTCGCTTCGCCATCCCATGAACTCATTATACATTATTTCATGCTTTTTTCGGGATATTTCTGGTAATAACAGAACTCTTGAGATGTAGTTTTAGCTGCTTGCAGAATATTTGGTGGTGTGCAAATAATGTCCTCCTCGTCACCTCAACTCATTTTTTTATAAGAATAAAGTGACTAATATGTAATAAAATAATTACTGCCTTTTGACAGAACATTGGTGTTCCATGGCAGCGGCGACCTTTTGTTTAAATACGCTATTCGCTTAAAACTGTGTGGATATGAATCAATTTAATATTCGATATTATGATTGATTGAAGACTGACAAGACTGTTGGGTTATGATGACAGGATGGTTGGATTATGAGCTCATATCACAACTGCTATAACTCATTCTGTGAATTATGACTAATATAACTTTATCAAAATTGCATATGTTATACCTGTATTGTTCAATGGTCGTAGAAAAACATATTTGCTCGGTTTAGTGTAGTTAGCAGAATTTAGAAATTACTAATAATTATTGAAATCAATAGGATATACCAGTATACCTACTATACCTTCAGCGTCAAAATGTGATTAAATTCCGTTACAATTGCTCGGTAGTACATATATTTGACTTAAATGCTTAGACCACAACGTTACCCAGACCGAGGATAACTGGAAAATCTAAATACTTATACTCTCCTTATAAAATCAAGGAAAAAAAGTCGTCACTATTCCTTTCGAGTTTTAATCTATTTCAAATCGACAAGAGAAAATGCGTCACGTTCTGTGATAACATTAACCCAATTTATAAAATGAGGTTTTATTTTAAGGAAGTATACGTGGACTTCATAATTTAATAATCATATTTGAGCCTAAGCAATGCCTCTAATTAAGTAGAGTAAAAATATGAATCCCAACTAATATGAATCATGAAGCTGTAATCGGGTTAACTAAACCTAGTAACATACCTGAGCTTAAAAATCCATAAATTCATAGTTGCATGTGAGGAAGAAAGTATTGTTAAGTGTAAACTTAGGCAATGCATCTAACTAATTGAAGTAAAAATATGAATTCCAGCTATCATGAATCATGTAGCTTGTTCATGATTAGGGTTTTCTTAAGTATAGTCAATGACTTTAACTTCTATTTGTTTTTATTATATGCAGTAAGGAAGTATTCACTTTTGGGTCATTTGATTCTATTTATTCGGAAGCAAGTTAAGGTGCTCGCGGCTGGAGGAGACGGGGAATGAGCCAGTCTCTCGGTAATCTATATAGTATGGTTTCAAAGGGTTTGAGTGTATATTACTGTATATGTGAGTGTGTAATTAAAGGGTTCTGGGAAATGTCAGTCCGCTGGTAGTACTCCACTATAATTTTGTCCATGTAATCAGTTATTGTCGTGTATCAACACGTCAAAGAGAATAGGTTGGCAAATGCTGTGTGCGTGCGACTTCAATCTCTGCTATTTTTGGGTTCTAAATTACATAAGAATTATAATTTTCTCAAGCAGTTATTGGCATTCAGTCACGTACCTAGTGAAAAACGCGCCGCGACGGTACTTGTAAAACGTCATTGGGACGCGAGTTTCCTATTGGGCAGAAAATAGGTTGAGTCGCATCGCGCGCCGGTCGATCGAGAGACAATAAGCACGGCGCAAAGAGGAGGAGAGCAGTCTTCCACGATGGCTCCTTGAGGCAGGTGCTCTTACGTACGCTACACGATTTTAAGGCCTTCTTGGGCAATTAATGGTTTCTTTTGAATGCCTTTTATTATTTTTAGAAAATCAGCTCCTTCAGGTCCTTTTATTTATGACCAAACATTGACCGGTCCAAGATACCTTGCAATGTTGCAAAATCAAATTATTCCTGCACTTCAGGAAGTTGTTCACAATGATCAATTTAATAACGTGTGGCTGCAGCAAGATGGTTGTCCCGCGCATAATTCCAGACAAGTACAAACATTTTTATCAGAGACTTTTGGTGAAAAGGTAATATCTACCAGTGGTCCTGTGCGCTAGCCTGCTAGGTCTCCGGATCTTACCCCATTGGACTTTTATTTATGGGCATTTGTCAAAAATGAGGTATACGAATTTAATCCCCCTGAAACTCGCCAAGTTCTTGAGCAGCAAACTAGGAATATTTTTAGTCATATTAACCGTAATACCATTAATCGTGTAACTAAATCTGCAAAAAAAAATGTCAGCCATGCGTTGAAAAAAATGGTCGACATTTTGAACCTTAGTATATTTTACTTAATTAACTTTAATTCTTAAGCAAAAGAACTTTCCGATATGTCGGTGTTGCCAAATATGTTCGTAAATATGATGTTTTTGTTATTTTGAGGTTATAAATTTTTATTTTGTATTAGTGTTTGATATCATAGTATAGGAAAAATTAGGTAATTTTCGACGAGTAAAAAATCCAATATGGCGATCATAAGAGAAAAGAAAGTTGATGATGGTTACAGGAAATCGAAACGTTGTAACCAAAATATGATCAGGTAGACATCTTCTATGTAAAAAGTGGCAATGAAAATGTGTTTTCGGATTTAAAACATATTGGGTAATAAAAAAGTTACTACCGATCTAAGAAAATGCAATATTTTGGTTTATTCAATATATCTCAAAACCCAAAAGAATCAGAATCGATCCGTAAGCACCAATAAACTACTTACATAATTGCCTAAAACTTTCCCCATTTAACCGCCTTTCTATCTCTTCTAGTTTCCGAGATCGCAATACTGTCAGCACCAATTTCGGGCACATACCATACATTCATTAATGCAATAATGCGTATAGTATAAAAAGGAATAACAAAAAGTCCCTAAATCACTCGAATTAAAAAACTGGGCTGACATACAGCATGCGGTAACGTCTGTTAGAGTAATATCTGTATAGTTTACCTAGGTGAATATATCGCTTAAATTCCGAAACAAAACGAGTGCAGTGCCGTAATTCACGGCGTGGCGTCGGCATCAAACCCGTACCGTTTTGGATTGATTTACCGCAACGGCCGCAACACGACTGGCTTATGTTAACATTTCACCAGAAGCGTCCGAAACGGACAAACCCCATTTTATTGTGTATGCCCGATTGTGTTAAATGTCACTGTTATTTACTGTATTTTAATACAGATGCTGAATTAATGGACGTTGGGCAAAAATATTGCTTTACTATATAAACTAACATGTTTCGTTTTCTACTGTATCTACAGTAAATAAGGGGTTATTATATCAAACGGTCCAGGCAAAAATCATATATTACGTACCGAGGTGGAAAGAGTTTCATTACTGTCGAGAGAGTCGGTAGTCAACTCGAGACATCAAGATGGCAAATATCATTTTTTTAATATGGTTTTCATGTCACTAAAAAATATATTATTTTTTTGAAAACGTATGTAGTGTCAAAAATTTCGCAAAACATCGGAAAAATGCTATCAGATGAGGAATTTCAGTTTGCTGCTACTCCGGGAAGCAGCAAAAACAGTAGAAGAAGATCTTCTGCCAACTAAAAGCCGCCCGAGATATGACAAGGCATATAACAGTTCAATCCTGGTTTTGAATCGGCGCTACTAACTTATTTTAGCGAAAATGTCAAGACAAAGAAGATATTAACGCTTTGGTCAGTATATTCAATGCTGAAGATTACTTTGCCAATTAGGAAAAAAGAAGACATATCTAAACACGCAGGGCTATTGGCATTTTTAAAAAAGCAAAAGAAAGGATATAAGCCGAAAAAATCGAACACACTGTCTATGGAAAATATTGAAACTTTTTTGGAACAAGCACCCATGGAATCTCTTGTTCAAAAGGTATTTTAGGCCAAAAGGTTGACAATTTCTATATTAACTTGTTATTTTATACATTTGTAGGTCGCATCGGTTGTTGGTGTCTCAGGCGCCTGCCGATGAATTATACAAAATGACAACGACAGACGAGACGTTAACTTTTTAGAAGAAAAGGTCGCAATTGAAATACAGAATATCAAAACGTGCCAGCCACGATCATATAAAGAAATGGATTGCACCACTTAAGCAGTACATAACTTTTCGGAAAAATATACAGGATAACAAGCTTTTCATGCAAATCAGATATGGAAAAATTACTAAACAATATATTGGGTACAACACTTTAAGTCAGTTTCCAAAAAAAATTGCAGCTTTTCTAAAGCTGAGAATTGAACGTTTTACTGGCCACTGCTTCAGAAGAACAGGGGCTACTTTGAAGTTGCAGAAATAGTCCATACTTTCAGTGGAGTTGATGAAATATTAATAAAACAAAGCAGTCCTCCTCCACAGTTTAATAAAAATGATGATAGATGAAAAGGTTCCCTACATGTTTCGAGCGCTTATGCACTCATTATCAGGGGATACTAAAATCGGGTTTTGTAGATAAAACGTTGTCTCAAATTAATGAGTACAACTCATAGTTACTTGAAAGTTGAAGACTTGGTATGTGAGATGTTTAATTATCTTAAGAAATGGATGAAGTTCTGGTTAAATGTGGGATTAGGATCTGTGAAGAAACATTGTGAGTGGATAATGGAACAGTTTAAAATTTATGAACGAGAAGAAATTTTTTAAATTATATTTGTGCGTTTAGAATTAAATTTGGTTTAGAAGATTATTAGATAAAATTGATTTTATGTAATTAAACTATCAATTTTATCCAATAATCTTCTAAACCAAATTTAATTCTAAACCCACAACTATAATTTAAAAAATTTCTTCTCCTTCATAAATTTTAAACTGTTCCATTATCCACTCACAATGTTTCTTCTCAGATCTTAATCTCACATTTAACCAGAACTTCATCCATTTCTTAAGATAATTAAACATCTCACATACCAAGTCTTCAACTTTCAAGTTACTATGAGTTGTACTCATTAATTTGAGACAACGTTTTTTCTACAAAACTCGATGTTAGTATCCCCTGATGATGAGTGCTTAAGCGCTCGAAACATGTAGGGAACCTTTTCATCTATCATCATTTATAGCTGAGGGATACATAGATAGTTGTGTTGCTACTCAAGCTAATACGGCAAAATTGATTTTAAAGCCAAGTTCAAATTTTACTAACACTACTTTAACTTCAAATAATCAAAAATAAAACCTTAAAAAAAAGGAATTCTGCAAGGTTTGAACATATCAGTGGTTGCCTACAATATCGCTAATATAATAATTAATTTAAATAAGTAAAACATAAACCATGTTAATTTTTTTTTTTATAAATGTCATTATAATTATTCATTTATAAAATAAACATTTATTGTCGTTAAATTTGTGTAATGAGTGTGAGCGTATTACAGTGTATATGTTGGTGTGTTGGTAAATGAACAATGCTTTCTGTTCAGAATTTATTAAAAAATCAACTCTTAGTCTTTCTTTTGTTCAAACTTGGAGGTTAGTTTATCACAGCTCGCAATTTGTCATTAGTGACTATTTGCATAGTTATTAATAAAAAATCTTTGTTTTTCTCAAAATTTTTGTTCACGGAAGTAGTCGGTCTAAAAGGTAAGGTAGCCATTCTGTCACCTATCGAAAATCGATTGCATTAAAACAAGACTCTTTTTCGAAAAACGCAAATTAGAAATTTTCGGAAAGTAGTAAGTATCTGTATTTTCGTTTTGTTTTTTGTAGAAAAAACGCCGTTCGAGAAAAAAAAATAAAAGCCACTTCATTGCATGTCGAAAATTTTTCTTTCTCGAAAACGAAGTAAGAAACGTAAAAATATCAAGAAACAAAAATTTGCTTATCCTGAAAACAATATAAAATTTTTAAACAAGTCAGTGGCGTACATTTTTTTGTCAATATTATTCATGAGACTGCCCCCCGGGACGTCACTGGAACTCATAATTATCATCTAGTGCTAACTTAGCGTCTCATCATTGCGAATAACACTGCCAAATTTCAGCAAAGTCGGTAAAAGGATCTTTGAGATAGATATTAATAAAAAACCGATTTCCTTTAAAACTTTGACCTGTATCCTAAAAACCAGACTTTTTAGGACACATGTTTATATGAACTTTTCTACTTCAATTTGGTAAATGCTGCCTTGGAATTACGGTTATCATTAAGTAACACCCTGTATAAGTAGGGTGATCATTATTTTGACAATCTTTGAATCAGGGGCTCATAGGATTCGAAATAAGTTAAAAAAAAATATTTTCCAAGTTTCATCACTAGAAAAAATATAATATTCAGAAGAATCTCGCAAAAAAACCTTTTGTGACCGATGCCGACGGCGAGGGACCTTGGATTTCGATAAACAGCTCTGCACCATAGGCGTTCCTGTACGCTTTCATTCTTTTGATGTGAAAATGTGTTTAAACTATCAAGAATATGTATCAATATAAATTATAAACAGGATGGCCATTTGAAAACAAGACAAAGCCAATTCTGGGTACCCCAGGTTTAAAAAAAAAAAACGCTCGAACCCGTCGAATATTCATTTTAGAGGGAAACATTTTTTGGCATTTTCGCCCTCTGAAAGTCAAACCTCTATCGGGGGCGACAACTACCCCCAAAATTTTAAATGGAATGGGGGGTCGAGTGATACTTTGTTTTAAAGGTATTTTTATGTGGAGTATAACCCCATAACATCGCTACTATCTACCTAACCTGTACAATGGCTCACCAGAAGTACAAAAACAGGTTGTTTTTACCTTCAATAAGTTAAAGACGGCCCTGCTAGACGTATTTTTAACATACAGACGGACCCCACATCGGACTCCTCAACATCTGTCAAGAAATTGTTTCTTATATTTTTCAAGTTTTTGAAGAAGAGTCAGTTTACAATATCACACCCTGTATAGAACATCACATTATAATATATACGTAAGGATCGTCATAAGATAGGAGAATACTTAAATTCATTCCGTCTGGCTGATTACACTAAGGACTGGGTCTCAATCTGGGTAAGCATCGACTTGTTCCTCCCTGTATAGATGTGTATGAATATTGTGAACATTCAGGTCCCTCAGCACTAAACAACAAAGCCTAAACGGAGCGTAAAAAGAGACAGAAAGAATGTAAGAACTACAAAAGGCCATTAGGAGAACACGGTCTCGTGCGAGTTTTAAATTTCAATTAATCAGGCTCCCGCCGCCGTGTCAACGCTACCACCTGAATTCAGGATTTAAAATTGTTGATGGCATACAAAAATAAGTTTACCAGAAAAAGCAGAGTTACAGAATATTAACAGAAGAATTTCTTAATAGTTTAATTACTTGTTTGTTGTAATCATTGTAATCATTGAAGTAGTCCATTCTCATAGTGGTTAAAGTTTTTTTAAAAAGGTACGAATAAAAGTCTGTCTAAACCACAAAATTTTTAATGCAAAATTGGAGGGGCAAGAGATCTTTATACATATAAGACTATGATCTCCTAATGGTGAACCTGTTTCGATCTTAGTGAAGGTCATCTTTAGCAATACAAGGTAAGAAAATGTAGTTCAGAAGGGAACAATTCTAGAAATTAGAGAACAATTATGGCGGGAGTCCAGTCATAATTTGTACAAATAGGAGAGAGCTGATCATTTATACAGGTTAAAGATCGCAAAGTTATATAATATAATATAATAAAAGTAGAAGATGATTGTCATGGTGAGGATTTAGCGTCAACATATCGCGCGACAATACATCGAACGACAATTCACCGCCGACAATTCATCGCAGAGACAATTCATCGTTACGAAAATTTATCGTGCGACAATTTATCGCCGTATTGTTATATATATATATTGTAACAATTAAAGCAGAAGATATATAGACTTATATTGGTTAAACAGCGCTAACACGGCATCTAATCCACCTTTTTGGTTCCAATTCGCCTTTTTCAAGTTCACCGGGGAATATTAATTCAGGAAACCTGAACTAACCCCTTAAGAGGATTAGGTAATTATAGTATTAAATAATTATAGTACTCAACATGGCCCAAAATGAAAAATATAGACGCGCGATGAAGTGTCGTAGCGATGAATTGTCGCGCGCTCAATTGTCGGCGATGAAAAGTCGCGCGGTAAAATGTCGTACGATGAATTGACGGGACACCCATGGTGAGTGTTTAAATTTCGGGAAATTGAAGAACAGTAGTGCAATTGAAAGAAATAACCAAGCGGGAACCAATCAATCGAACTTGACAGTGTTGAACTAGGATTTTTGATAAAAAATAAAGGGTTGATTAAAAGAAGTCGAAAGTTTCTATATGAGGTTCATAAAATATATCTTTAATCTAAATTTTTTTTGGGCATGTTTCAAAATAATTTTAAAATATGCCCACAAACATCTTGAATTTGCCCAATTAAAAAGAAAAGTTCTATCTAACCAGAATTAACTTAAAAATTTTAAAAATACAGGGTGTTTCATTAATATTGCGAGAAAATTGAGAATGCTTAAAAATATGAAAAAAAGTTCTTATAAACCTACGTCCGGTAATGCCTTGTTTCGGAGATTCAGGGTGTTACAATCCTTAAGCAGAACAAAAAATATGTACGGCACTGCCGTTTTCTCTTTTGATAACACTGTTTTATAAGTAAGCAATTTCATGACTAATGCGAAGTACCTTTAATTTTAATATTCTAAACCCTGCAATGAATTCCAAATCTATCCAATAGTTCATATTCTCAATACGAGGTCTAGAAACCCGAGGTCTTCGCCCCAAAATTGCGACTTAACTTATACCCAATCCACGAGTTGAGGGTTAATCCTAGGGTCGGAGGTAACCTGGTTAACTGGTTATACAATGCATTTTACTACTAACTCCTGGATTAACCTACACTTTTGAGTTAAATCCCAACCTATACAATTGGGCCTAAGAAACCTAAGTAAGTGTTTCCAAGTTTTTTAATATTACTTTAAGACCCATATAAAGCTATAAGTTTTTAAAAGGCGAACGTGGCCACTTCACTAAATCTTTATTTGGCGGCCATTTTGATGTTGTTTTCGAATTAGCATAAATATCAAAATGAGAAAATGAAAATATCGCATTGTAAACAATATTACCGAAAATAGAATGCCTTCTAATCGAAAAAAAATATCAAAATATAATTATAATTTTCAAGTTTTTAATAAAATTTTGTTTTAAATTGCCCAATACGAAGGCGTTTTTATGTTAAGAAGGGTAGCATCCCACAAATTTTTCGTGACCCACAAAATTAGGTAGTCTCAGCAAAAGACATTCTAAGTTATTTTAATATTTAACTATACCTACGCCATTAATATAATATCAAAGCAAATATCCATAGCTCACAACTAAGAGGAGAAACAAAATAATGTTCTAATAGTTACAAGGTACGGCGGAACAACGTAACCGGAATATGCAGACGCTGAAATTATGAACACCTTAAAGGTCATGAACATAAGAGTAAGTTAAAAAATTAAAAATCTATGTAGATAGGTCTGTATGTTCTTAAAATAACAATTTATAGGTATGGGGTCGAACTGATGTTGAGGTTTGGAATGAGGGCCGCTAGCCAGAAAATAAGCAAAATCAAGAAATTGAAATTGAGGATGAAGTCAGTGACGTTGCTGCAAATCCCATTGTAACAGACAAGTTGACTTCCACTGGTGAAGCATTGAAATCTTTAAATACTGTTATTCAATGGGCTGTAGAGAATTCGAATGAACTGGAATATTCTAGGATAGTTGCTCTTCAAAACCTGAGAGCTAAATTGATTAAAAAAATTCACACTATCCCTAGAATGCAAAGTAAATTAGCAGATTTTTTTCATACTACGAACTTATCTTATTTTAAGGGTTTTTATATTTTCAGTACATATTTCTACTACATACATACACATAGATACTATTTTTTTTTTATTAAGATACATATGTATTTCATTTGATTTTATTAATAAAATAGGTATATGTACTTACTTTATAGCTTAAAATATTCAGTTATTAGGTAATAAACAAGGTGTGTATCTATGTGATATATTTTTATCTGCACTCTAAATAGTGAACGACCTCGATGGAGTGATAAAGCCGTTCATTAATTAGTTCACTATATCGAGACTCTACTGTATATGATTTATAAAGGAAACGCCAACCTCTCAGTTACGAATAAGTGGAGAGTAGAAGTTTCATTGGTCACCGTTACCTTTATAAGATTCTCCAGTTAGGTGGTATAAAGGTTTTATAGGAGTAGCGATTACGTTTCGCGAAAAATTGATAGGTTCTTAGATTTTGCAGAATAGGTAATAGACATGTAACGAACCTCAAAATTGATGCAAATTTTTTAAATGTTGCTTAGTTTATATTAATCTCTTATACAATTTTATATGCCTGCCCTGAAAAAGTATGAGTACCTATAAAGTAGATGTTATATTCTTTGGGTTGATTTACCAGTATGTTTCTAAGCATACAGATTTTGTAATATCAAACACCATAAAACCTGTAAATAAAAAACTTTTCTAACATAAAATGTAATAATAAAAATACATCCTCATCTACCGCGCATCATGTTTCTCGTAAATAACCGACAAATCACCCCCTGTAGCACATTTTTTAAATTCAATATAACTTTAAATTTACCAAGAGTTATTCTTCCTTTCTCTTGGATGCAGTCATAATCGTAAAAAACTACGACTATCGTTTTTTATATGCCCATTCAAATAAATTACGACTCTCCCGGCTTGGTATACGGAATAAATTCGAAAACCAACTGCTCTTCCTCATTGTCTCGAAGAAAGTTCTTATGATTAATTAAAACATCTTCATAAATTTGTCGTTATTATACCGGGGGGACGTCTCCCTTGGCTTCCAAACACTCGTACAGGATGGCATTAGAAACATTTCAGTTTGTTTAAAAAAGAAGTTGAAAGTTTGTTCTTTCTCAAATTCAAACCAATGCATTCTTTATTTTCGTTTAGACAGCCCACAATGTAGATTATTATCAATAATGTGCGCGAAGGATATCGATTTCTCCGCCGCAGAGTAAAACCAGGAGTGAGTTTCCCAGTCGGGGCCGAAACCTTGTAGCTCGTTTGGACCCTCCATTTAGAAAACAATAAGACACTAAAGTCTGTGCGTTTTAAGAAGTCCGATATCGGATTAAATCAGCAAGGGATGTTATCGCTTTTAAAACAGTAAGTCGGTTAAGTTACAATATCTTCGCACCTTCGCTATACTTGATCACACCGAACATCCCACTGGTTTACTGTATTCTATTACTGGGCGAAATCAGAGGTTTCAAAACAAAATTATCTTAGAATTACGCGTTGAGCATAAATAATAATTAAATAGATAATTAAATTATTTTGCTATTATTATAGTTAAATGTATATAATAATCGCTATTTTCCAAGAACCAATTAAAATTTGCTCAAGTGCGGGATGGTTAAATATGTTAAAGATTTTGTCAGGTATATACTTTTCCGATAATGACATTATTTTGGGATTATTATAATTAAATCTTCATAATAATTACTATTTTCCAAGAAATAATTAAAATTTGCTGAAGTGCGGGATGGTATGTTCTACTTTATTTTAAATAAGTAGTTGTGCTTTTCACTTTTAGTTTGTTTCTCATTGTGTGTGAATTAAAATCAGTTATTAAGCAAAGTTATGGAAAATGTTCAGCAAGGTGGCACATCACCTAGAAGGCATTTATCTCCAGGTGAACGCCGTTTGGTATTACAAGTGGAACGTTATTTTACTTTAGAAAAAGATAACTCGGGCCCGTTAGAGTTTTTTTTGGCAGTGCAAAAACGAACGTCTGATGCTTGCGGCATTTCAGAGAAGACCTTAAGAAGACTTCGAAAAAAGAGTGAAGAGGATTTGGACAGACCATATAAAAGGGTTCGACTCCATTCAAAA
This sequence comes from Polydrusus tereticollis, assembly GCA_963920685.1. NCBI lineage: Eukaryota > Metazoa > Arthropoda > Insecta > Coleoptera > Curculionidae > Polydrusus > Polydrusus tereticollis. The sequence goes on from OY987328.1 coordinate 114,242,866, forward strand.
ACCTTGGATTTATCCCAAGGGATAAAACTCTCTATTAGGAATATTGTTTATTATATGTATAAAGCCAAGGAATATGTTACCCTCAAAGCTATTCTTGAAAAGATAAAGCAGAAAAAACTTTGCGATATTGGAACTAATAGTTTGTCCATCATCTTAAAACATATGGGTTTCAAATATAAAAAAACGAACAACAGAAAACTGCTTTGCGAGCTGTCCAATGTTGTTTCGAAAAGATGCCAATTTTTAAGGGATTATTTAAACAACAAAAAATCGGAATTGTCAAGACAAGTTGTTTTTCTTGACGAAACATGGGTATTGCAAACGGAACTTCAACAAAAACGTCTTGGCAGGATGACTCAAAGCATTGTTATTCAAGTACCCGTGCAAGTAATGGAAAAAGGTATATTATATTACATGCTGGTAATGAAGAAGGTTTTGTTTTAAATGCCAGTTTGATATTTTCATCAACAAAAAAAACTGATGATTATCACGGCAATATGGATGCTGAAATTTTTGAGCATTGGTTCGAGGAAAAACTTTTAAAAAGTTTAGAAAAACCTTCCTTAATTGTTTTAGACAATGCCTCTTACCATACGAGACTCGAAGAGAAATTCCCTACAAGCAGCTGAAAAAAGGAAGAAATAAAAGAGTGGTTGTCAAAGAAAAACATAAACCATGAAAATTTATATTTAAAAAGTGAACTTTTAAGCAAGTGTAAAGAGCAGTCATTTAAAAAAAAGTATGTTGTTGACGAATTAGCCCTCAAATATGGACATCAAGTTTTGAGATTGCCGCCCTACCATTGTCATTACAACGCAATTGAATTGGTATGGGGTATTAGCAAGAACTATTATGACAAACATGCCTGTAAAAATATCGGTAAGCCTAGCGTTATAAAGTTATGGGAGGAGGCGCTTAGCCAAGCGGGCAAAGAAGAATGGCGGAAATGCATTGAACACAGAGAAAAAATTATTTTTGAATCTTATGAGACAGAACAGGTTATAGACGAAGTAAGACCGTTAATTATTACGAATGATGATGATGATGACGATGATGTTGATTCTGATGAGTCTGAAAGCATGGGTGAAATTTCAAATGCAGAGGAAGACTACTTTTAGTAGTACCTATCTACAAGTAGGTACGTTCTGTCGCAAGACTACAAAATCGGTTCTTTTTAGAACCAAAACTTTATAAAAAAGAATTCGTAAAACTAATTTGTCTGAATACTACAAAAGCTAAAAAATTATTATTTTTCTTTACCTAAACTAATTTTTTATTTACTTTAAATTATTTTATTTATAAAATGTAATTCATCAACATCCAAAATTACCTTCAATATAATTTATTGTTTGAGAGCCACCGACATAATGCTCAAGAGGTTTTATGGCTTAGCGGACTTCTTAAAACGCACAGACTATACCTGAATTTAACAAGATGTATACAGAGTGGCAAAAAAATAATGCCTGTAACTTTTGAATTACCTCGTATACGATTAACAATGCCATTTGAATGGAAAGTAGCTTCATCCGAGAAAATTAGATTTGTTGCGAAGTTATTATCGTTATTGCATATTTCCATCATCAGCTCACAAAATTCAGCTATTCTATCAAAATCGTCCTCGTTTAACTCGTGCACCAACTTTATCTTGTAGAGATGCAACTTCTCTTGCTTAAACAAATTTTTCACTGCCTGATGAGATACATTGAAATCCATTGCCATTAGCCTGGATGATTGTGTTAGATTTTCATGTATTGAGAGCATGATATCCAAAGCTTTGTCTCCCCCGGTTGCTGTTTTAGGTGGACCTGATCTAGCGGCTTCCCTAACATTGCCTGTTTCTCGAAATTTCTTTACCACTCGATACACCGTTGACTGATTTATTGGAGGCCTATATGGATATCATTCATTGAAAAGTTGACAAACCTGATCTTGCGATCTCTTCATATTTCCGTAACCGCTCATTATTAAAATTGAACTCGTTTTTTCTCATTCAGATAAACCATAGTGTAAACAAATTAGAAACCAGACAACAGAAAATTAAACAGAAACTCAAAATTGGCACCTTTTGGGTCGCTGTCATGAAAACACCTTGACTCAACTGGTGGGTATTAGGAAGTTTTTCATTTTTGAGCTGTCATTATCTCGGAAACGCTTGCAGATAGGTGAAAATTTGAAAATTTAAAAAACACAGAGTTCCCCCAGTAGAATCCAAATATGCAATCATATTCAGGGTGTTCCATTTAAAAAAAGTAAGTTAGTCTCTATGGCAACCAAACCAGATATGACAGAAACGATTCATGTAGGTAGAAATGTCGGGAATAATTTACTCAACAACTTTCATAAAGGTTACCTTTTCGTATACGAGGTAATTCAAAAGTTATAGGCATTATGCACGACTTTTTGCCACTCCGTATAATATAATCAATAAATAGGGTTGTAAAAGTACAATGGTAAATTATTGTATAATGTATAAAAACAAAAATAAACCCTCTATTTGAAGAATTACACCTAAATAAAGTGTTTAATTAGTACAGTACAATTTTACCTAATTTGTAATTATAAATAACGTATTTTGACAGCGTCTGTAAATCGCCCTTAAGGCACAGGATTGTAAACTTTAAGGCAGCCGGCAAAAAGGTTAGAGATTGGTACTATAGTGTGTCAAAAATGTCTTTCCAATTGTTCAATTTAATAATTCAGAGATTAATGTTGATAATATTTACATCTGTATATGGAGGTAGAAAGATAAACTGGCTATTTGAGCAGGTTCAGTCACACACAAATTAAAGTAATACCTTTATACTTGCAGTACTAGATTATTATTGTTAGACACTATAGACAGCAACTTAAAACAACCTTTAGAGTAAAGGTTTGAGCCTCTCTGGATAATTATTACACTTCAGTACACATCACAATATTTCCTTGGAGAAGGAAATCTATTAGACAAAAATACCTATTTTTGTAATTTACCCGAGGGCACAAACATTAAGAGTCAGACGCGATTTTTTTCACCGTCGTCGATTTCTTTTCTTTTTACTCTCTGCGAACCCGTTGGTCGACTTCTCCGAGACACGGTTGTCCCAAGGGACCAAGTCTATTTCCCCCTCTGTGTTGTATACAATACAACTAAAACCACCAGCGAACATGTTGCGCAACATATTGGCTAACATATTCGCCAAGTTAATCAAGAACCACTCATTAGGGCAACATGCTTTGCGGCATGGTAGACAACTTCATGCACTGTTTTCATATTTTTAAGTTTATGATACGTGAGCTAGTGGATGCTTGTAAGTATGGTAGTTTTATCAAACAAACAAAATACAAACCAAAGCAGGTATAAAAATATTGAGGTTATACTGAATAAAAAGCTTGACAACTTGTTGACGGCGCCACACACAGAGCAACATGCTCGGCTCGCTGGTCGGCCTTTGGGTCGCTCTCCAGCAACCTGGGAGCATGTTGGCCAACCTGCCCACATACAAGCAAACTGGCTGCCCAACGCATGCTCCCTAGTGAGTGGGCCTCCTTAAAGTCAAAACATCTTAAATTTAAACTAATAAGCACCAATAGGTAAAATGCTGTTGTAATTAAATATAAACAAAAATGTATGCACATATAATGAGTATTATTAGGTAAATGGTATATTTCACCGAGCGGCGCGAGGGTATTTCCATCAGACAGGTACCCAACCCGGAAACCGGCGACGCGACTACGTCGAGGAACACGCGAACGGCCAAGGAGAGTTTAATTTGCGGTCCTAGTATTTCTCGCTTTTTAACTTCCTTAAAGCGCATATGTTTATTTCTGTCTTGATTTTAATGCATTTAATAGTTTTCTTCTGCTGTATAAACCTATGAGGTAAATTTAAAATACGGCCGAGCCCGAAGTAAGCACAGGAATAATTAATTATTGGTGTTTCGCTTAGCTCGATTCTTTATTAGGGGGAAATTTTGTATGAAATTGAACTTTTTTTAGGATACATATTCGCTGCAAAAATTTGACAATTTCATCCTCAAACATTTAACTGATAAAACTGTAGACCTTTCCTCAATACCCCATTCTTGGAATTTAGGCTAGTTTACTTTATTTTCATTGAGTGGGAGACGTTTCTGAGTTTAACAATTAATCACTGTACAAAATCTACAGTGGTTGAGCGAAGAAAAATCTGTACTCTCCTCAAATTAATTATGGTAAAATATCAGGACCTCAAGCCGTATTGTAGTTCAGTTTGGCAAACCATTGAAAAACATTCAGCAATATTTGAGTTATAATAATATACCATTTTATTACAAGGGAAAGAAAATTTTAGAACATAATAGCTTAAAAACAGAGAAAAACTTTACCAATCAGTGATTGCTGAAAATTAATATTAATCTGCTCATCTGAATCCGGAAGTCTCTTGGTGCATCAATATAATGCCGTGACTACGTGATTCGTTGCTGGAGTTCAGTTTACTTAATCTGGCCGGAACGTTCTGGACCAGTTATGCGCATCAACGTTAAATACTGATTGGATACTGCATAGACTAAGAAACGTCAATTCCTGTTGTTCCCCCCACACAGCTTTTTCTATTCTGTGCCAATGGACTGTCCCCACAATGTAATGAGTGTTCAACCAGACAATGACTCGGGCGGATTGTTGTTTCTGTGAGTTCAATATAGTCTTTGCTTAAAACGGATTAGTAATTTGATAATATTAACAACTTTGCCATGGCTGTTTCTAAGAAATTTAGTCGCAGCGAGTTTAACTGCCCGTTATTTGGTCACCCAAAAGAGTTACCTGTTAGTAAACTTCCAACTTACGAAGACGTTCTAAAGTATTTTTTTCATGAACTTATCTTAGCTTTGAAAACAAACAACAGGTCTGTTAGTTTTTCTCAAGTTTCAAATATTGTGGCACAACAAGTTAAATCTGTGCTTGATAAAGCTTCAATTCCAACAGTACTGAATTACAGAATTGTTCAGTTAATAAACGCATATCATGACAGTTATCGTAATCTTATGAAGTCCTTTAAGCGTGATAAGGAAAAGGAAAAGTTTAAAACGAGAGTTCAAGATTTAAAAAAAATCTTTGTTACTGTTTGATGTCTCTGCATGTAAGTGCAAAATAACATTAGACTGCAATTGCCAAAAGGTCACTGAGGGTTGCGAGTGTCCTGTGTCTAATATTTATAACTGTGAAAAAGCAAAAAGATACTCATCATTGAACTAAAATTCTTGTACTTTCAAAGAAACCATGGCATAGATGAAATTGGAATTGTGGACGTAAAGGAAACTAAAAAAATTGCCATAAGACATGAGGGGAAGTTGGTAGAACATAAAAGAAGTCAGTCCACTATTACTTTATTATCACAGCCGTCTTGCTCAAAAAAGGCAGATATAGAAACTCTCCTACCAAATAAGTTAAACTCTGATTGGTGTAAACATATTGAAGTTGACAGCGATAAAGATTTTGAAAAACTGCTGCCTAAAATCTTTAATCTCACATTTTCAGGTGAGATAATTTTAGCGGGGTGATGGTGCGTTTTTTTTTTTATTTTTAGCGACTTATCCATTAAAATACAGACAAGATTAAACACAGATTTTATATTTTTAAACTAATTTATGTATCCGATTTGCTTTACTAAGGTTTAAAGAAGACGTATCAAAATACAGAGAAAAAACACAGTTTTGTTAAGCCTTCCTTTAATAGAATACAGCTTTATGATAGCTTTATCCTACATATTTTGTTACCTCTTAGGGCTGTATGCCTTCTTCTTAGCCACTCGAAAACGGTTATGTGCTATAGAAAACACATGAGATAGTTTTCGTAGGGAAAGGCATGAGGCTTGATAAAAAAAAACAAATTCAATGCAATGGCGTACTACTTTTTTGAAATAAAACGTTATCTGGTATACCATACGCACGCCACTGGTGAAACGAGGGATGCTTAGTGTAGTGTAATTAATGACTTTTAAGGTTCTATGTATGCAGTCTATAAATTTAAACCATTCATCAATGCATTTCGTAGATTTTCGAAAAAAAAGGAATGTTTTTTGTAAACTTTGATACCCTGTATATTGGAAACGAAGCATTTTAGGCCAGTTGTTTATATGAACTTTTTTTTATAAAACTTGCTGAAGAATATGTTTTCTACTTACTTAGGAAACACCCTGTATGCTATTTTGTTGTGTGTATAAATACAAACTACTGTGGTTATTACCTGGAGTGTAAATTTCTTACTGTGTTTAAACAGTTTCCAAAACAATATTTTAGTTAAAAGTTTTGTACATTTATATTTAAAATAATACTAAACTCTATCAGCCGATATATATGCAAGCAATATCAAACTTTTCACATACACCAAGTTGAGCGAAAATCGCGAATGTGCCATTTCTCGTCTGAGCAAGCCTGCAACTTTGTCGGTTTTGCGTTTTAACGGTGCCCTCCGGCTCGGTCCAACTTTCCGTCTATGTAAATTTTGCGTAATAAAGAAGCGGCGAATTGTCTAATAATAAAAATACGAAACGGTTGCCAGAGTTTCATTTCGTCTGGCAAACTGCCACGACCGATGCACCAGGATATCGTATCGTCGTGGAATGTATTAATGCAAGGTCTCTCAAGGAATTTCCGGATTGAGATGAGCAGATCTACTTCCGTATTCATTTTCATTAATCAGGGCGGCAAGACAATGCCGATGTTCGGATTATTTAAACCAGCAGCATTGTACAAGTTTGTTTCATTGGTGAAGGTTGCCCCAGAAAGTTTTTCTCTGTTAGTGCTATAAGCTGTTTCTAAATAAGTTGGCATGCAGGATTCAAAAATATTTTCAGGTCGATTCCGGGATATGGTATAGACCAGGGATGCACATACCTCGGCCTGCGGGCCGCATGCGGCCCACTGTCGATATTTATGCGGCCCGCCAACAAATTTTAAAGCGATATTTATGCGGCCTGCCAACGAATTAAAAGTATTCTACTCGCCGCGCTCCGGTCTAAGCATATTGGTACGAGACTAGAAATCTGTCGCATCAACTAGATTACTTTAAGATTCGCGAAACACGTCGGTAGTATCCCCGAACAAAGTGGAAGGTTCTCGATGTTTGGTAACTCGTATAAATACGATGCATCGCCAGCTACCGGGCAGCATAGAAAAAAGAAACAAAGTTTAGAACGCAAACTGCCTAATAAAATTATTAGCGATAATGCGCCAAGACCTGCCGGGATTGCACGCACAACTAAAAGCGAAGATAGTATTCTATAACTTCTTCCACAAAATGAATTACAGGAAACTATGCAATGCAATGGTAAGGCCTTGCGACATCTTACGGTATTCGAACGTACCAATTACAGAAATCTGTTTTTTTTCCCTCACCATTTAGTCAAGATTAGAAGAAGCTTAATTAATATTTTTATTTCTTGGGTTTTCGGTCAATTTCAAAATTAAAAACAATGTTTGAAATTTGTGACGATTCGGTTTATTATATTGTAAACCATAAAGCGTTTAAGATATAATAAACCATAAATCGAACCTTCACAAAAAACAAATATTGTTTTTTAATTTTGAAATTGACCGAAAACCCAAGAAATAAAAAATAATAATTAAGCTTCTTCATAACAATAAATAACAGTTCATTATTATCATTTATCACTCGCATGTCTTCAGGGCATGGAATTTCAATTTTCTTGGAATATCTTATCAAAAATAAAGATTAAAACTAAGCACACTTTTTTAGAGATGCTACTCTACTGTTTACCATACAAAAATAATAAAAAATCTGTAAAAGTGTGGATTCCAATTTTATGAAACACATTATTCCAAAAACAATGAATTTTCATGCCCTAAACACATATAGGTACAAATTGACAAATAATCTCATTACCACAAAATAAAGGAGGAATAAAAGATAAGACATGTTGACATTTTTTTATTAAATTTATTGTCTAATAATAATAAACCCTCTTGATTTCAAAAGCATGTTACAACCAAAGTTTAACACATAAAACGAAATAATGTGAACAATAAAACATGACCTGTATTGTTTCTAACAAATTCAAAATATTCATTAACATCATATAAGGTTTCATAGTTGACAGCAATTAAATGTTTTCCTTTTTAACTTCTTAAACGCATTTATTCTAGGAGGCAAATGATATAAGAACTTTATACAATAAATAAATATCATGTCCCTCTCTGTTTGTCATTGTTAGTTTGTGTTTGGAATAATTATAATAATTGTTAATATGCCTAGATGGATATGCAAAGTATACATTTTGCGGAGGGCTATTCTTAAATATACAGCGTGTTTCATAATTAAATGTTAATATTGAAGGGGGTTCATATGTATGCATGATTTTAAGAAAAGAAGTTCCTTTAAACCCATGTCTGCAAATGCTCGAATTTTATAACATACAAAAAAATGTTATTCCACTTGCGAACTCTATACCTATTATAAATCACTAATAAATGAGCAATAGGATGATGTTATAATAAAGTAATAAAATCTTTATAAATTTTAGGACATTAAGTATTATCAATGGTCAAGAAATTTGAATATGGCAGGTAGGTATAACAAATGGGACTTTTTTTTATGTTATAAAATTAGGTTTCTGTTTAAAATGAATTTATGACCCATTCAATATTTTGGTATTTCCTTAATCTATAAATTGATGCATGGCTATTTAGGAGATTGGCCTTTCTCTCCATTGTGTGCACAAATTTTAATATTTCCTAGTATCTAGGTATACAAAAATGTTTATAAAATGCTAAATATACTGTAACAAATCACTTACCCACCAAAATACTTGCTTTTGATAGGGCTGACCTACTTTCTTGTCCTGATATGTTTGGCAACATCCATATTGTTGTGCCCTTGAGGGAACTGCTGAAAAATGCCATGCAATATATTAATTATTTATACATTACTAGAAACTTCTACAGAGCCATCCATATAATATTACTTATAATAAATCAGTTAAAGTTTACTGCAATAGGCACCTATTTATATAATAAACTCAACCCTTATAGAAGTTATAATAAATATGTCAATAGGTATTTATTATAGGTATATAACGAAAAGAGAAATACACCAAAACTATTGTTTTTCTTTAAAAAATTGAACAAACAACAGCAGGTATACATCTAAATCTTTTAAGGTACGTACCTATACCTACACTAGATTGTATGTAGTTACTACAATAATTACTCTACAAATTTTCCATTAATTAAAAGTTAGAGGGAGTTTATTAAACTATTGATTTTCTTCTGCATAGAAATGTATATAAAATAACATACCTTTAATATATCCACCATCAATCGACAATCAGGCAAGCTCCTTTTCCTGCGACTCCTTCCAAATTAAAATCAGTAAATCCTGGAATACAAAAAAAAATTAGGTAAGTATAATATATATAGGCACCTCAAGTCAATTATCCTAATTATAAGTATAGGTAGATATAGATAAATTAAAAGTAGGTACCTATATTCTGCCTCTAAAACTATTGCAATATTGTTTTAGGCACAATATATTTTAGTTCGATTATTTAAAAAGTAAGTGGTACCACTGCTAGGAAAAAAAAACCGACAAAAACATTTTTTTATCTATATTATTCTAGATCTTATAGACTATCATAAAAAAAATAAAACATGGAATCGATGCTCTACTAATCAACAGACAAAAGACCTATTTTAAACATCAAAGCTGATATTTTTTTTATAGGCTCTCTAGAACAGCAGGTAGAAGCAAAAATGCGTGTCTCAGTTTTCTTTGCTCGCAATGGTACTTTAATTCTGTAACTTACCTGGGCACGTTAAGTGTAGGAACTAGGAACTGCATTAACCTTAGGACCGCTCCGGAATTGATGACGCATTAGGGGTCAACATTTTCTTCACATACACAATATTTCTTATTAATTTCTTCTACACTCAAAGTTTAATAACTTGCAGGCTTTACAAGTTGAAACCAAATGTTATACGTACAACTCCGGATTATGTTCTGGAAATCTTTGTTATGCCTATTTGTGCAGTTTTACACACAACACTTTGTTGGGCGTACGGCAGGTACATAGTACTTATTCATTGCTCAAAAGGAAACACACTTCACCACTTCACAGTTTTAGTCAAATACAAATTAATATAAAACTCGCACAGATTCAAACTCGATGCCTCTTACCACTATCGATGCTATCGATGCGCGAAAGCAAAAAAATTAAAAACTAAGCCGTTACTAAAACTGACAAGATGACAAAGCAACAGTCGACAGGAATCTGCACCCACTCTGCACCGCGGCGAGCACCATCCCTCGGGATATTTCTGGTAAGTGGCGCCATCCGACGATTGCACGTCGAAATTATCAGTCAGAATAATGCTCCATTTAAGTTTTTATTCTAAACTTTGTTTCTTTTTTCTATGCCGGGCAGTTAAGTTTTAACTACGGACAAGCGAACGTTATACTGATTGAGGACTGTAATCTGTGTCGAGTAAATATTTCGTCGTTCGAACTTGACTTCTACCTATGTAACAATATAATATCAATTTTGATATGGATAAACCAGGCCCCAGTAAGAAACGTAGTCGTGAGGTTGAAGATGAAAATCGACAGTTTCAAGATATTTGGACCGAAAAATACTTTTTTATTTCATCGCATAACAAAATTGTCTGTTTAATATGCAAGAGTAGTGTTTCTATTCCGAAGGAATATAATATGAAAAGGCACTATGAAACCCAGCATCCTACTTTTACCAAATTAACTGGCGAAAATCGAACGCAAAGAATTTCCACTTTACAACGGGAACTAATAGGCCAGCAAGCCATGTTTACAAAACCAATTTAAGATGCTGAAACAGCTACTGAAGTTAGCTTTGAAATATCTCGAATAATAGCGAAAACTTGTCGGCCTTTTAAAGATGGTGAGTTTGTCAAGCAATGTTTAGATATCGCCGCAAAAGAAATTTGTCCGGAAAATGTAAAGAAGTTTGAAAAAATTCAGTTAAGTCGGATGACTGTTCAAAGAAGAATTACCGCATTAGCGGCTGATATGGAAGAGCAATTAGCTACGAAATCGAGAAGTTTTGAGATACAGATATAAGTTTTACTGCTCAACTCTTAATATTTTTACGAGGTGTAACGCAAAATTTTGAAGTGAGTGAAGAACTGATTGGTATGAGTTCCTTGACAAGTCAAACCAAGGAGAGTGGCATGCTCAAAGCTCTTCTGGAAAAATGCTCTATAATGGATTTGGATTTAACGAAAATATCTGGAATTACGACTGACGGAGCACCTTCAATGGTTGAAAGTACATCTGGGATAGTAACTATGTTAAAAAAATATTTACAAACTAAAAACATAAATACCAAGAAATTAATGCAGTTTCATTGCATTATACATCAAGAGGCCGTCTGTTCAAAATTATTGGGATTTGAAAATGTGATGAAAGTTGTAGTACCTACTGTAAACTTTATAAAATCACGAGGTCTCAATCACCGACAATTCAAACAATTTCTCGAGGATATTGAAAGCGAATATGGTGATCTCCTGTTTTACACTAAAGTAAGGTGGCTAGTCGTGAGTTGACACTACAGCGGTTTCTTAACTTGATTGAAGAAATCCAATTATTTCTGGCGGAAAAGAAAAACGACGTCCGGGAACTCGACAACCCTGATTGGTTGTGTGACTTAGCGTTTCTTGTAGACATCACAAATCACTTGAATGTCTTAAATACGCGACTCCAAGGCAAAGATCAATTGATTTCGCAGTTATACTCTCATGTTTTGTCCTTTCAATGCAAATTGAGTCTTTTCAGGACACAAATCAATTCAGCCAATTACAGCCATTTTCCGAACTACAAAGAAATTATGGAGAAAGTCAATAAAACTGACATCAATTTCGCTCATATTGAAAAATTTAATATTTTGATACAAGCTTTTTCAAAATCGTTTGGTAGACTTCAAAAAAGTTAAACCTCTATTGGACATTTTCAGCAATCCTTTCAACATTTCACCCGAAAATGCGCCGGAATCAATGCAGCTGGAGTTAATAGACATGCAAAATGATGATACACGTAGTTTATACATGTAGTTTACGAAGCAAATTTAATGAAGGTAATTTACTCAACTTCTACCGTTGCGTTGATAAAAACGCTTATAAAGAGTTGCGAATAAATGCATTGAAATGCGCAAGCTTATTTGGATCGACGTATATTTGTGAACAAACGTTTTCAGTGATGAAACTAAACAAAACAAAAAACCGAAACCGTCTGGCAAATGAAAATTTGGAAGCAATTTTACGTACAAATATAAAAAAACTTGTTAGTTCAATGCAATGTCATGCATCAAAATAATAAAACATGAAATATTACATTGTAATGATTAGATTACCTTACGATTACATAATTACAACAAACATTTTTGAAGGTTCTTTTATTTTTATCATTGTATTTCATACTGTTTAAAAATAAAAATGTTTGTGTTAATAAGTATTGTTTGTATTGGCCCGTCCTTGGCTTATATTTTTCCCGAGTGCTCCCTGTTCCCTATAAGTCTGTGCATCCCTGGTAAAGACCCTATTATTGGGATATGGCGATCCCAGGTGACCACTTTCATTTCTGTGATATATTAATTAGAGATAAAATAAGGAACCGGTGTTTAACAGCTTTGTGATATGCCAGAGATGTTAACCAAGTTATAAATACTTCATATTTGCAACAATGCAGACTTTACTTTAAATGTGACATTTATGTGACATCAGTGTTTTATAAATGCTCCCTGCAAATGCTATATGTTAGAGCTGGATTTATAAACTCGAAATTTGGCAAGGTTGAGGTTCAGTGGGCGTTGAAAACAAGAGTTTATTTAAACTAAAGGGAGCACTCAGTTCAATTTATAAACTTAGTTCCTGCAAAGTTCGTAAGTTTTGAAAAGTTCCCGTGTAGTTCGAGATAACCAATTTTTATGTTCGGAGTTCGAGAGGTTCGTTTCGACCGATGAAGACGCTATTTTAAAGTCAAGTGGTTACAGCGACATGTCAAATATCTTCTCGTTGTTTACGTCGCCTTTCCGTCATTTGTATTTGGATTTTCTGTTTGTTGTAAGCTTAGTATTGTGTTTTGTGCCAGAAATTGGAAAACTAGGAATGGATAGTGTAGAGAATGATGACACTAATTTATTGTTACTCGAGTTAATCCAATATTATGAATTTATCTACAACACTTCCACTCTATTGGACAAAAATTGTAACCAATCAAACAACAACTTTTCAAACTTCGCTACTGACTTTATAAATGAAATATTCTGGACTGTCGAATATCGAACCTTACCAACTTGAACATAACTTCAACCTCGTCAACTTTTCGAGTTTATAAATCCAGCTTAAATCTATAAAATATACAAACGAATACGTTCTAAGATACCTAGATAAAACGGTTATGTATCACATATTTATGTAATATGTAAACCTAAGTTACTATGGATGAACTATGTAACTCTAATACATGACTGTTTATCGTTTAAAAAGCCCGCGTTAAATTGAGCAATGTCATTGGCCCTTGGCCTACGTTGTGAACTATCAGTAGTGTCAGTTAGCCAAGCAACCAAGCCAAGCCGACTGCCGAAGACAAGCGTATTTTTGGAAAAGATTTTCTTGTAAAGTTTTGATGTTTTTAGTGTTAAAAAGTAAGTTACTAGGTATAACCATAAATAAGTACTTTAGTTGATTTTTAAAGTATTTAGCAGGGCCGGCGCTAGGGCCGGGCAAGCCGGGCCCCTGCCCGGGGCGGCAACCTTAGGGGGCGGCAGGCTGTAAACTAATTAACTAGTTTATGAAGAAAATATCAAATCAAATCAAATCAATTATGCTTTATTGTTAGTAAGATAAATCTTGTTAACAAAGCTTTTCAGATGTATGCAAGTAATTTCATAAATACAGTAAAATACAATAGAGTACAATAAAATAAAAATAAAATAAAGTATAATCAAATAGAGTGGAATAAAATAAAACAAAATAAAATGAAATAAAATAATTATAAGTAAAATTAAATAAAAGCAGCCTAAAACATAGTAAATAAACAGTAAATAATCAAAATCAAAATCAAATCAAAGTAGACAGACAAAACAGAACAAGGTTCCTCAAAATAGATACACATATACTTAGATATAGATTAAAAGATTAAAAGTGGTCGTCAAAGTATTCACCCAAATCGTAATAGGCTCTCTCCACCAGTAATTTCTTTACAGACCGCTTGAATAGGCAAAGTGCAGGGCAAGCCCTTAAATTATCAGGAAGGTGATTATATATTTTACGGCTTTCATATATGATTGAATTTTTCACTAGGGCCGAAGTAGGTATGGGCAAGTGAAGGTCTTGTGCTTGCCTCGTAGCATAAGAGTGACTAGGCCCGGGCAAGATATCCCTACGTTTATACATCATACAGGCCGTCTCCAGAACAAACAACGATGACAACGTTAGAATCTTTTTGGATTTAAATAAGGGCCTACACGATTCCCTGCCGTTTACTTGGTAGATGTATCTCACTGCTCTTTTCTGTAAAACAAACAGTGAGTGCAGTAGACAATTATGTGTATTCCCCCAAAACACAATTCCATACCTTAAATGTGACTCCACCAAAGAGTGGTACACTTTCCTAGCAAGAGTAACACCAATTTCTCTAGATACCATACGTACAGCATAGCATCCGGAAGCCACCCTCTTTGTCAGCCCCACAATATGCGAATCAAATTTTAATTGGTTATCGAGATGAATGCCCAAGAATTTAGTTTTTGTTTTCAAAGCAAGTGGAACATCCCCAAGCAACAAGCCACCTACGTCACACCTAAAACCCAAGATATTGGTCTTATCAACATTCAGGGTCAGCAAGTTAGCGTCAAACCACTGTACAATCCTCGGGAGATCAGTTGCAATCATATCCCTCAATGCGACAGGGCTAGGGTTATGCCAGAGTATGGTAGTATCATCGGCAAATAGCGTAAATTGTCCCTCAACGTCCAGAAAGGCAAGGTCGTTAATGTACAACAAAAAAAGTAGTGGACCCAGAACTGAACCCTGGGGAACCCCACAACTTATCGCACCCGCATCAGATGTTTTTGAGCCGATGATGACCCTCTGCACTCGCCCCTCCAGGTAAGACCGGAACCACTCCAGTACTGTTCCCCTAAGCCCATATGCATTAAGCTTAAAAATAAACCAAGATTCACTTGAATACTTAAGAAAAATTAATATGTGAAACTTTAAAAAAATTTGCTTTTACTACCTATATAAATATTATGTTTTACGAACTTTTAAGTATTTTAAATGAAATGTCAAAATATTTTAAATTCAAGGAGCTCACAAGCATAATAAATTATAATTATTTAAATAAATGAACTCACATACAAAATGCTGTAATATAATTTTATTTCATACTGTATTGTAAAACACATCTTTACATATTTGAATTTAGTCCAGAAAATAAGGTTTTACAGCAATAAGTCCGGTAAATTTTTTTTTGAAATTGACATACCAGCTAATTTTGAGCTGGCCCAGCCACGTCATAGAGTTCGAAGAAGGAATGTTAATTTCGACTATGAGGCACGAGATGATCCGATAGAAGATCTTACTTTGAAATATAAGGCAGAGTTTTATTTTTTGACATTAGATAAAGCTATCAATGCCCTTGAATCCAGGTTTGATTTGATGAGTAATCACAGCAACTATTTCCAGTTTTTATACAATATTTGTGATTTAAAAGATACTCCTCAAAACGACGTACTAAAGTATTGTAAAGATCTAGAAATAGTGTTAACTGATGGGAATTTATCAGATATAAACGCTCTACACCTGGCAGACGAGATAGTAGTCCAATCGAGATTTTAAAATTCATATCGAACCTGGATTTTGCTCCAAATCTCGGTATAGTTTTAAGGATATTGCTTACTCTCCCATTAAGTGTGGCAAGTGGAGAAAGGAGTTTCTCCAAATTAAAATTAATCAAAAATTTTTTACGCTCCTCAACTACCGAGGATCGGCTAAACGGCTTGACAACAATAGCCATTGAACATGAACTGGCTGAAAAAGTTAATGATAAAGAAATTATAAAAAAAATTTCAGAATTAAAAGTGAGAAAAAAACACTTTTAAGTTTAACTGTATTTTTAGTATGTAATTAAGTAAAGTAATTAATATTTAGTGGTTCTATAATTTGTTTTAGTATTTTTTAAATATCTGTATTTTATAATAATTATACACTAAAAATTACTCTTTTCATGGTAAATTAATAAATTAGTATTTTTGGCCAATCAAAACTTTAACGTTATTGATAGCATTTTTTTGTTCACGTTTTATTTTACTATTAAATGTGGGAAGGGTTTAGGTTATCTCTTTTAATTTTTATTATAAATGGGCGGCATTTTACTCTTTGCCCGGGGCGGCGAACCTGCTAGCGCCGGCCCTGTATTTAGAGATGTCTCCACGGCGTCTTTAGTAATTTTCATACTTCATTTGCGAAGGCGAATGATATCGAATATTTACTAAATGTAAACCCAAGCGCAGGGGCACCTGTACTTTTATCAAATTTAGGTATTTCTCAAAACAATCTAGATTCGCAAGCCGCAGAGAGTTCATCATTTTCTAGTACCTTCTAACCAAGAAAAACTAGTTCTACAGGTAGTTAATCCTTCTGGCTCTCGAGACGATCATTTTTTTTTTTATCTAAGTTCACCAGATATTTAAACAATATTTAACAGGTACAGGTTATTTTGAAAAACCATGTAAACTGATTTATCTACTTTTTTAGATGAAATGCCATGATATAATTAAGAGATAGCATATTCACCACTTCAAGGTCAACCAGATCAATCGAATTAAAAGAGCCTGATTCCTAGTAAATATTGAAGTACCTAATTACTGTATGACAATCAGTTTGATGGGGATCTGGAACATGCAGACTTGTATAACAAGCCCTTTTGCTGAGTGCTTGAGGCAGCCAGTCTCCTAAGTGTTTGTATGACTTGTTTGTGGGTTGTTTGTTGATACGTCCATTTGTTTGTAGTGATTTGTTATGATTTTGTCAAAAATTTGTTTTACCCTTTCATTTTAATATTTTAGAAGCTGTATGCAATGACAGTGCTTTCTTAAAAAAATATTCGAAACCATCGCAAGTAAGTGATGGATTATACAGGAGTAGCAGCGACATCAGTGGGACATTAAGAGTGAGAAAGATTAAGAACAAATTTAACTAGGTACAATATTTTTATATATAATATACTATAAATAAACGTTTCTCCTTTCTTCTTTATTATTTGTTTACACTTGATTAAAAAATAAGTATCCAATTATACAACGTAAGTCCGGAGGAATGGACTAAACTCCGAAGTGTATTGTACACGTAACAGTTATATAAAAAAACTCGTCTATGTTTTAACATGAGTTTCTGTACGTTACTAGAAATACACTTCTGGAGTGTACTCCGTTCTTTCCGACTCGCCCTGTATAGGCAATAGGTTAAACAGAAAAGAAATTATATAATGTAATGTTCAGAATAATAAAAGGATACAAATATTTAGCTATACCTGGTCCAGCATCTCACCTCCCGTCTTCTATAGCTCAGTTATTAATTAAGTTAGACTTTTGATATTTTGAAGACTTTACCTGTAATATAGATAACCATAAGACGCACCAAATAAACAATAAGCAAATATGGCATATTATAATCTAAAACTTCTTTTGGACACTGGAAAATGTCAAAATCCTCACTAATTTATTAATAACTTAGCTGTAGAATATGGGGGTGTGATGCAGAACTCTGTAAACCTAACTTTATTTACCAAACTAAACAATAAATTAACCCTGCTTTTTTGTGTTTTTTCTCGTAGTAATTTATTTATGAAAAATAGAATTAAATTTTACATTTTTGTATATAAATGTTTTTTTCCTTGAGATTTGGTCAATTGGCATGTGGAAATTTAATGAGTAACCTGTACATTTACTGTATTTTCTTTATAACCTAGAGTCGTATCTTGCTTCGTTTTCGAGAGAAAAATAAAAACCACTTATTGCATGTACAAAAAAAATACCTATGTATTTTAAAGGTAACTAAAACCTTGATGAACAAAAATTTAAATCAGTTTCAGCGTTTTTCTTGAAAATAACTCCTGTATATTATCGCTTAACGTCCGTAGCGGCTTATATCCATGTTTAATGATGAAAGAAGTCGTTAGATGCAATCAAATTATTTTGATAAGGGGTCGGACTCGTCAGACAGACATTTTACGTCCTGTGGACAAGACAGCGGATGGCTAGTAAACCCCGAATCATTTTCTCAACAGTGGCAATATCATGGACATTAATTCATTGCATTAATAAAAGAATAACGAAAAATACAATTCCCAAAATAAAATTTAACCATTTCATGTCAAAACAAAAACAGGAAAAATATAACTGTATCAGCTTTGAAACACAATTGTCTGGTGCCATCAATAACAAAAGTTTCGCAGTAAAAATGTCACCCAACACAATGGTGGATAACAGTTGAAGCCACACGTGTCTCAAGCTTGATAGAAATGCTGCGATGTCTCTCAATCTGCCTGATGTGTTTATGAGACTATTGGGATTTTTCGGAGGGTGAAAACCACCCCGATAATAGTAAATTTCGTACGTTTTTTCCAAACTAAATTTATTTTATTGTCAAACGTGACAAGCCGTGTAAAATTTTTTTCTACGACATTGTGTTAAGGTAATCCCAATCAAAATCTCCTTTAAAAATACAGTTGTTGTAAATATCTACCGTTGCCGTGTAGCCATACATAGTTGCAAATATACTTACCCACAATTACTCATACAAATCAAACGACACCAACTCATCTTGAAAGCAAAAACCCGTTATGTGCGAGTACTCATTATTGTATATCTTCGCATTCATATGCAGTTACTTAGTTATGCAGTTTATCAACCACCACCTTCGCAGCTGCTTTGACTAGTTTGATGCATCACAGGACTTACGGCAGATAGCGATGAATCCAAACAATTAATTAGTGTCGAAATGGACAATATGGCGGATATTGTTAAGTTTATGTTTCATTTTTCATATTCTTTTTGAACAGGTTACATTTTGAAGAAAGAACAGCAATACATTAGGTGAAAGTGAAACGATAAAGCAGGAGGACAGAGTGACAAATATAATAAATTATATTTTCAAAAGTGTGGCGTTGTGCGGTGATGTGTCCTGTAATTAAGTTTGTTGCCAATTTTAAGAAAAATTTTACAAAAAAGTAGATTACCTGCAACTTACTAAATACAGGGATGCCCAGAAGTCCGGAATAAAATTAATATAGCCTTAACCTGTAAGTTTTGGGGAAAATGCTCGGATTCGTCAATTTAGTTTTATATATGCTCACATTTTGACGTTATTCGTCTGTTTTCTTTTCAGACATTTATCAAAGATATGACGACATCGATCTTTTTTTAAATAGAATCATACAGCTTGTGATACATCATTTGAAAGCTAATATATCGTACAGTATGCTCATAAATTTTGACGCGATTCTGTCAAGCTATTTCAAAATGGCGACTGTTAAAAGTTTTAAAAAAATTCCTATTTAAATAAGCAGAAATGATAAATCATTGACGTTTTTTTTACCTTTAAAGGTAAGAAATCTTCATTGTTTCACGTTCTGACATTTTGTGACATTGTGACTTAACAATAGTTATGGTTTATTTGTTATTTATTTTGTCAAAACAAAAATAAAAATTTAACAAAGCAAACAAAACATAACAAAAAGTGGTCCTCTACCCTCTACTTGGCATGCTCCCAGACGATGGTAAAATCCATCGACGGAATTTCGAATGGCTGTTTTAAACGCAACTATGGTTCAGCCTTTAATACTTATTTTATTATTACTGTGTATCCGTAGGCTGAGTAGCTGGCTCTTGTGTAGATCTGTCGATTTAATAAAACACTGTATTTAATTCCAACAGCATTTTATTCGTAAGGTAGCACTAACGTTTTATTTACAATATTCACTTAATAACTTCCCACTATCTGAGAATACACTACATCAAACTACTAGTTACACTTCAAATTGCATTCACACATACGTTTCCATAATACTCAATACTTTCACATTGTATTAACTTGTTGAACTTTGTTTTTGGTAACTTTAACTACATAGTACAAGAAATGTGGACAATTTCCACTCGGTGACGTGCTTTACTTTTTAAAAGCAGTCGTGCGACATGCACCGCCGAACTGTCGGGGAACAGTCCCTTGATAAACTTATATTTTATGCGTTTAGCCAAACTCTGCTTGGCGACCGTCTGGAGGCTGCGTTGCCTCATCCCTTCTCGCGTCTGTCTCCCTTCCTCACGCAGCTTGGTAGGTGATTATTTTTGGTGAAGCGCCTGATTACATATGACAACAATGCCGCGCTGTTACTATGTGGGTTTTATGATGAATCTTGGACATTTACGTATACGTGAGGAAAAGAGATGAACTAATAAAAACGCAGACAGCACAGCGTTTGTTATTGCATCGTGCGATAGCTACATAAGCGTTATATATACACTATATACATCAATTAGACTTCCAAGAATGCCATCAGTGGCGTACTTTGCTTTAACACTCAGCGTGTTCTCAACAATGGCTTTAGCCGGTATGTTATGTGTCCCCAATCTAATTTTGTTTTTTAAATCTTTAATATTATTTGGCCTATTTTGGTAAACATTTACTTTTAAATATCCCCAAAGAATATAGTCTAGAGGCGTTAAGTATGGGGACCTCGGTGGCCAATCCAGCGACCTGGAAATATCTGATCTAAATATCTCTTGCTCCTGATCTATATCCTGAATAGCCAGTTAAACAATGTATATATTCAGTCATACGCTGACAATACTCAGGTTTACTTTAGTATTAGCCTGTGATACCGGCATGGCCAGTATTAACCTAAGTCAAAGTTTGGAGCGAATAGGTAAATTTTGTTAGTGTCACAATCTCAGACTTAGTTTACAGAAAACTAAACTAATATTGTTTTGCTCTAAAGAAGATTATAAACCTCTCAATGTTAACCTAAACGTAACATAAAATTAGCTTTTGTTAAACAAGCCAAAAATTTGGGGGTTGTGTTTGATAGCGATTTAAGGTTCAATGAGCATCTTAATGGGTTGTTCACCAATTTGCACCTAACCCTACACCCCCATTTTTAATTAAATAATATCACAATTAAATTGGTAGTGTTTTTATATACACCAACAATTTAATTTTAATAACTTTATTTAACAAAACCAATCTGATGATTCGCATCATGCTACCAAAAAGCGGAAAAGAAGAAGGAGGAAACTGATTTCATAAACAAAAATGTTTGAATTCTCCAGCCACAACATGGTAAGCTCATAATACATCGTGTAACTGTTCTATTATCCCAGGTTGATTAACCAATTTCGTGGGTCGTATACTTTCCAATAAAACCTCATACCTTTTTGATTTTTAACTATGGAACACCCACTACATTCTTATGTCTGAAGATAAAATTTTTTAACAGTTATCAATTCCATTTAAAAATATAATTTTTATTAAAACAAAACCACAAATGCTTAAGTAACTCTAGTACTCTTTACTGTAGACAAAACAGTTTCTCCCTCTGTCTTTAACTTAAATTTCCTACACTGTCAGGTCCCAAGGGTTCTAAGAGTCCAACTGTGAGTTTCATCTTCTTACAAGACATAATTGTTCAGGTGTATTACCAAACATTTAAACTGAATTATTTTTTATACATAATGCAGAAATTTAAACCTCCTTCCTCAAACTTTTTCCTTGTTCATGTGAAACAATGTTGATATTGTACTTACCCCTCTGTTCAACCCACCTTGATGTTTACCTGCTCTTAAGTTTATAAACTTATCTTTAAAAGAAGAGGTTTGAACAGAAAGGCAACTTAATCTCCCAAGAACAAAAACTGACTTGTCAAATTAAAGGTTGTTGCCAACTCAAACAAAATAGCTCAAAAAAAAGAAGACCAACAAAACACCCTACAACGAATTAAGACAGTACTAGAAACTGCGCTTAATTAGAACTAAATAAATGAACAAATTACTGAAAGAATGAAATTACTTTGGACAAACATTTCTTACATTTCTAGGTACACTAAACTGATAAAAATACGGCAAAGAAGCTAAGAAGCATTTATTTTGACAGGTTTTCTGTAACAAAAGGAACTATATGAATGAAAACTATTAATACAGGGTGTTTCAAAAAACATGTGCCATCGGGTGGAGATTCCTTGCCCAAAAATAAGGCAAATATTTTCTATTAACATGGGTCCGCAGATGCTTTGTTTAAAAGATACTGGATGTTCAAATTTTTAAATATTTTCGGTTTTTCAAAATGTTTCCGAAACGGTTTCAGTAATTTAAGTAAAGTTTGGGTTGTGAAAAGTACCTACAATTGCTCTACTAATTTCGAACAAAAAATAGGTACGCCACTGGCTTTTTCACATTTTGATAGAACAATGTGTTAATAATTTTAGTGACTAAAAAAAAGCATTTCTTTGTTTTGCATGTTTTTTTTTTAAGTCGGCATCGATGAGAAGATAAATACAATTTTATCAAACTCTGTTAAATATTGAAAATAAATAAGTAAAAAAATCTAGTATGCTACATGGCCGATTCTAAAACAAAGCAAATGAATAATCTCTCATTTTTATTGACTCCTAGTTTTTCATATTATTAATGATTGCGTTTTCCAAATTTCCCTCTGTCATTGGTGTTTACTAATATTTTTTAAATTTTAGTAAGTTAAGCAAGTAGTTTCATGTTTTCGTTAAAATTTTTAAAGATTAGATAGTATTAAAATCGTAAATTATTTTATATCATCAAAATGCCCTTTGTACATTATACATTAGCTGAATTAACTGATATGATATTAATTTGAAGGGACGCAGTACGGATTTATCATGAAAGATATCCCAAACGAACATGTCCATCTAAAAATATTTTCGAACACGTTTGTAGACGTCTAAGCGAATCCGGCACCTTAAAACCATTTAAATCTAATTCAAGCTGAAAAAGATGCCGACGAACTGTTCAGGTTGAGGAGGCGGTTCTCAATTTAGTGGAGCGTAATCCTGCTACAAGTACTAGAATCGTGTCTAACGAATTAGGAAATACTTCTGCATCATCTGTACATAGAATTTGGAAAGAGCAACAGTTATAACCATATCACTTTACAAGAGTGCAAGAACTTTTACCTAAAGATTATGGACCTAGACAAGAATCTTGTCACTGGGTTTTACATAAGTTAGAGAACATCGACATTTCCCTTGTCGTATCCTTTTTACAGATGAGGCGTCATTCACAAGAAAGGGAATTATAAATTTTCATAATTTGCATACATGGGCTGAAGAAAATCCCAACTTAATTAGAGTATCAAACTCGCAGTATCAGTTTTCAATCAACATTTAGGCTGGAATAATTGGAAATGATTTAATTGGTCCTATTATTCTGCCAAATAGACTAGACCATGTGTCTTATTTAAATTTTCTTAGAAATTATTTGCCAGAGCTGTTGCCTATATCAGCGAGAAATAAAATGTGGTTTCAGCACGATGGAGCACCGGCAGATTTTGCAGCACCTGTTCGGAAATATCTTGTGGAAATACAAGGTCATCGTTGGATTGGTCCTGGTGGTCCAATAGCGTGGCCACCTCGGTCCCCTAACCTAAATCCACTGGATTTTTATCTGTGGGGTCATATAAAAGAGCTTGTCTATAACACGCCAGTACAAAGTAAAGAAGAACTTTTAGAACGAATTGAAACGGCGTTTGTCCGAGTTCGACAAAATCCTCGTGTTTGTGCCAGAGTGAGAAGATCTTTACGTAGAGGGTTAAATGCTTGTTGTGAAGCTGGTGCTGGAGATTTCCAACATTTACTGTAATTATAAGGCCGATAATAAATAATTTATTTCAAAAAACAATAAATACCTACCTAATTTGCTAAAATCGTGTAACGCTACCTAATTAAATTGCATTTATCTTCTAATCAATGCCGACTTAAAAAAAACATTAAGAAATGCTTTCTTTAGGTCACTAAAGTTATTAACAAAATGTGCCATCAAAATGTGAAAAAGTCAGTGGCGTACCTATTTTTTGTTCAAAATTAGTAGAGCATCTGATCGCACGCACTCCCCTGGTCAACCTGTTCAAACATTTTTATTGCTTAAATTTGTGCTATTGTAGGTACTTTCACAACCCAAACTTTACTTAAATTACTGAAGCCGTTTTGGAAACATTTTGAAAAAAGCGAAAATATTTAAAAATTTGAACACACTATAATATCTTTTAAACAAAGCATCTGCGGACCCATGTTAATAGGAACTATCTGCCTTATTTTTGGGTAAGAAATCACGACCCGAGCGATGGCATGGCATTCTGTGGAAATATGACTCAAAAAAATCAAGGCACGTTTAATATTTCCCACAAAATCACTAGTAGTAATATTAAAATTGTTACAATACTGACGCTGAATAAGGGAAAGGTAAGTATACCAAGACGACTTACCCTGAGATGGGGTTTCTTAAACTAATAAAACCATTCTACTTTTGTTTATGGCGGGTATTAGGGTTAGTATGTTATTAGTCCTTCATTTAACTGGTTTTTATCCCATAATCCAATATCAGAAGCAAAATAAACATTACCCTAAATCCAGAAAACTACGTAAGTAATCTCAAGAAAAACAAGAAACCCGCTGACGAATTGCCTAAAAGCAGAGCACTCGCATACACAGTAAATCTAAACCCCTCCCCTTAACCCCCGACCGTCTCTCCTTCTCCTTTCTGCTGCGCTTGATGGTTTCAGAACAATAAAATTGATAAAATACTTAAGAACATTAGTGTCGCCCGGAGAAGAAATGCGACCTCGTGTGTTCTGGAGTCCGCATTATTAGTTGTGCCAAGCTGAAGAGTTATAACGAAATAGGGGAAGTACATTTTTGGTTAATTTGTTTAGAAGTTAACATAAAGTTACGAAAATATAGAGCAATGTTTTTTACCGAAATTACTTAAGAAGTTTTAATTGTATATCATTGTACTGCATTTTGTAGATTTAATTTAATATTGAATATTGAATGGGAAAGCATATTTTTTGATCTTATAATTTATTCTGAAAAGCAACAGATTTGCAATTAAAACAAAGTTTTTTTTGTTAGGACCAATAAGGGATGCAAAAAACTATTAACTTGTCCGTCCGCTTGCTTCCTCTTGCTTGAAGTCAACGAGGCATACTTTTAATTAAGTCGGCATCCTATTACGTTCGATTAAGCAAACAGCTAGCTGACCTTCGCCGAGTCGAAGACATTTCTAGCTATCTATTATGGTGAATATAATGTTACTTCTCCAATAGCACCTTTCTTGGGGCTAGAGCATGCCTTGGAATACGTCGTCCCAACTTCTCCCAGACACGTTCGATGGGACTGAATGCTGGTCAATCAAACATTCTGAGACAACTCTGGCATCTTGCATAATGATGCCATGCACGCACATTGTGATCATGAAAAGCTACACCGTCCTAGAACTTCCGTTATGTACCAATGAGCCATTCCGTATAAAGACCGTGCTTGTGAAGAAATTCCTGCCCAAATCATAACCGACCCATCGCCAAATGGAAGTCGCCCATCAATTCAATCTAAAACGGATCTGTTGGGGAAACGATTGCTTAAATGCAATAAAAATAATGAAATTAAATGCAATCAATGTTTTCAGAATCAATACTACTTTTTGTTTAGATAAAATAAAAGATTTTCAAATATTCCATTAGCAACACAATTCCTCAACGGTCAGAGAAACAGCGAAACAAAATGCATTTAATGTTTTCAGAACTAATAATATTGTCGCTCAGACAAGCTACCAAATTTGCAAATATTATACTAAAACGCCTGTCTCTACGGTTAATTTAGCAAGAAATTGTTCTCAACACAATTCAGTGGTAAAAAGTCTATTTTTGAAGATTGTAAAAACGTATAAGTATGTGCTTTGTCGCTGGGAGATTAAGCTCACCGCAGTACATAAAGCGGGAAAATTAACCATTGGTCCAGAGAAAACATGGCGGAACAGTAAATAGCCAATTAGAACACAACGCGCCAAATATGTTACCTTGTGATTGGCCGGTCTGACAGCTGACCGTGATATTCTGACGACGAGAGCACACCTACGTTCTCTCGAGAAACATTGCGGGTTAAACTAGTGAAAGGTCAACACGTACGTCAAAATTATTGTGGGTCATCGTCCGTTGGATATGACAAAATAGCATAGCTGAAATAAAAACACCAAGTAATTGTAGTAATGTTATAAAAAGTTGGTAATGTTATAAGTTACTAGTTGTTTACAGTGCCAAATTGGATAAATAAACGCCAAATTAAATGGGTTCTAACTGTCTAATTCACTTAACCAACATATAAAACGAACCAGTGAAATAACCTAACTCGAGGAATATACAAAGCCTCACCGTTTAATGTTGGGAGTAAAAAATAAAACTTGCTTCCCACAGTATCTTTGTTCGGGTTCTTCTCCAAACTCGCCGCTGTCTGTCTAATAGTGTGAACAAAAACGCCACTAATTTGAAAACAGTACCCCGCGCCAGTTCTCATCATTCAATCGATGCCACGTGATTTCGAGCAAAAGCCAATCTTTCCATTCGATACAGGCGTTACAATGGTGGACCTATAGCCACCCTTCTACAAAACAATCCAGCAGCGCAAAGGCTCCTTCTAACTGTACATTCACTTACATACTAACATGTAGGGATATCTCTAACTTCTTGGTGTTGACTTCGTAGCAACACCGTAACGGATTCTCTATTCCTAAGACTTACATACCCCAAATATAAAATGAATGTAGAATATAAGGCCAGTCTCTTTATACAGCTGGTAAATATTTTATACAGCACAAGGACTCTTACCAACAACTCTCACGTTGCCCTCGACCATCTTGTAACCAGGCCACAATTCTTGTTACATTAATAGGATTTTTATGCATTTTAAACAAACCGCTATAAATACTACACTATGCGACCGATGAATTAATAAATGTTCGAATAATGTAGAAATCATGAATATTGACATATGCTGCGTCAAACTAACTAACTCTCTATCCTAAACCACTGTATATTTTTACAGTATAAAGAGTGGCAAAAAAGTCGCGAATAATGCCTGTAACTTTTGAATTACCTCGTATACCAAAAAGTGACCTTTATCAAGGTTGTTCAGTACATTACTCCCCACATTTCTACCTGCATGAATGTTTTCTGTCAATTCTGGTTTGGTTGCCATAGAGACTAACTTACTTTTTTTAAATGAAACACCCTGCATATGATTGCATATTTGGATTCTACTGGAAAAACTCTGAATTTTTTGTATTTCAAATCTGCAAGCGTTTCCGAGATAATGACAGCTCAAAAATTAAAAACTTCCTAATTATAATTATTCCTACCTAATACCCACCAGTTGAGTGAAGGTGTTTTCAGGACAGCGACATAAATGGTGTCAATTTTGAGTTCCTGTTTAAGTTTCTGTTGCCTGAATGAGAAACAACGAGTTGAAATTTTAATAATGAGCTGTTACGGAAATATGAAGAGATCGTTAGTTCAAGTTTGTCAACTTTTCAATGAATTATACCCAAATAGGCCTCCAATAAATCAGTCAACGGTGTATCGAGTGGTAAAGAAATTTCGAGAAACAGGTTAGTTAGGGAAGCCGCTAGATCAGGCCGACCTAAAACAGCAACCGAGGGAGACAAATCTTTGGATCGCATGCTCTCAATACATGAAAATCCAACACAATCACCCAGGCCAATGGCAATGGATTTTATCGTGTCTAATCAGTCAGTGAAAAATTTGTTTAAGCAGGAGAAGTTGCATCACTACAAGATAAAGTTGGTGCACGAGTTAAACGAGGACGATCTTGATAGAAGAGCTGAATTTTGTGAGCCGATGATGGAAAGATGCAATAACGATAATAACTTTGCAACAAATATAATTTTCTTGGATGAAGCTACTTTCCATTTAAATGGCATTGTTAATAGACACAATTATCGTTATTGGTCTGCTGAGAATACTCACTGGTTCCAGGAAGGTCATACTCAAAGGCCCGAAAAAGTTAATGTTTGGCGGGCATAGTTGGTAGACATATTGTGGGACCTTTTTTCATAGATGGTAATTTAAACGGCGAAAAATATCTGGTCCTTCTTAAGAATCACATAATTCCTTCTAGCAGAATGGCTTTACCGGGTGTAAATAATGGCATAAACGAACAGGTATGGTTCCAGCAAGATGAAGCACCTGCGCATAATGCGACAAATGTTAGACAAGACATAAGCGAAAAATTTCTAGGACGTTGGATAAGCAGAAGAGGTGCTATAACTCCGCATCACTTCTTTTTGTGGGGACAGTTAAAGAACAATGTACACGTTAACCGTCCAAATGACTTTCTTAAAAATCAGAATTAGTGCTAAAACTTGGGCCATCCCAGAGGATTTCCTTTTTTAAACGTTGTAGACGGGTTCAGGGATCGACTGGCGCTCTGCTTAGCAGAAATGGTGGTCACTTCGAACACCTCATCCACTGAAAAGGTTTCACTTGTTTATTATTCCGATGTTAAGTTGTTCAATTTTCTAGGCTATTTATTTTGTTACTATAAAGTCTGTTACAATTTTAAATTAATAAAAATATGAAATCCAAAAAATTCAGTAGAATTCAAATATGCAATCATATGCAAGGGTGTTCCACTTAAAAAAAGTAAGTTCTCTATGGCAACCAAACCAGAAATGGCAGAAAAAATTCATGCAGGTATAAATGTGGGAAATAATTTACTAAACAACTTTCATAAAGATCACTTTCTCGTATACGAGGTAATTCAAAAGTTACAGGCATTATGTGCGACCTTTTTGCCACTTCCACCGTCACTAATCAGAAAAATACGGTAGAGGAACCAAATAAGGCCCACCATTTTAAAAACCAGCCAAAACAACACGAAACAGTCCGTCAACGTAAAAAAAATCGTCGAATCGACATCTCCCTGAATTGGTAGGAATATACACCATTTTTATTAAATAACCGTCTAATTTTTTTTATATATTTTTGTATTAGCTTATGTTATTCTAATGTTGTAGTTTTATTATAGTGTTTTTAGAGGATTTTTCTTTATGAATTTCTAAATAATTGCTGTTGCATTTCCTAATAAGGTCATTTACATTTCAAGTGTGCCTTATTAGGACTTCTTAACAGAATAAATTGGCTTTATTAGGGCTATAGAAAAATGTTTGACTGAGATTCCTATAATCTACCTCGATCAATTTTAAAGTTCGGACTGTTAGTAAAACCAATGGAGTATATGACATCCAAAAAGACTGACTTAGACGGTGCTAAGACAAAAGAAACCATCAGAACTCCTTTTCATTAGTAGATATTGATCGGTAGATACTGACTCCGAATTACAATAGTATTAAAAGCACGCCAGGCAAGGGCCTAGCGACACTTGAAGCACCGGTTCCCGTCATCTGACTGGGTTTTTTGCACTTTTTCCCAGCGTGCTTGTCATTGCTTTCTCGTTTCCTACATATCTGTTTTTATTGGTGTGGTTTGTTTGGGCAAATCAATTATTATATTCTTTCAGAATAACAACATTCCCTTAACACCCGTCAAGGTATTTACCGGTACGGTGTGATCAGTGCATAAGCAAAATTAAAACCTAACGCTCCACCCAAGGCCATGTACATCGGCCGCCTGGCTTACGCCAGGTCTTTGGGCGCATTTTGGGCCGTATGCTTACGGCCCATATGCGCCCAAAACATTGTAAATAATATAGGCTAGGTTAGGAAATGTAAATAGACTAGGCTAGTATATATTTAGTGGATAAGTTGGATTTATAACCAAATAGGTAATAAAGAATTTTAAAATGGAAAATGGTTCCGGTCAGATCACCGAAGTAAAGCGGTGTCGAGCGCGGTTAGTACTTGGAAGGGTGACCGCTTGGGAAACACCACGTGCTCTTGTCTTAGGGAAGAGTGTAAAATGAATCGACATCTAAACTATCCTATTCACGCCGGACAGGCCGGATGAGATCGGATATCTCGTAGGATGAAGGTGCCGTTTCACACTCCCCAGTCGGTAGACCGCACGATTAAAAACCGTACGGTCGATGACCGGTTCAAGATTGCCTCTGATACGCCGACGACCGTAAAAAACAGTAAATAAAAAAAAAAGCACGCCATTAAAGAAAAATTCTGAATTACAGGGGCCAACAAGTTACCAAAAACTCATTTGATAAAGAGGCACCGTCAACATACAGCAGCATGTCTGGGTCATACCACTATAAATCTTGTCATAAAAATAGCAAGACGATATGAGACAATGCCAAGAGTATGGTGTTTGGTACCATGAAATTTGTGTTAATGAGCTTACACAAGATGAGGAGGATTTTAATTTTTCTAGATGACATTTATAAGTCTTATTTAAAGTTGGTTTCGTTTAAATCTTATTGACAAAAAGTGCATAGATATTATATAGGTTTAGAAGTTAAATATTGTTCTGGGCCTTTTTAAGACCACGGGATCTCTATAAGGCTCGAATGCACATTTCATGATTTTAAAATGATCCAGATGCTATAGGTTACAAACCAAAATGATTCAATCGTTTTATTAAGAAATAAGCGTTTCACACAGTGTTTAGTTTTTACCCATACGATATAAGCTTAAAATAAGAAGGTGGGCCTTATTTAGGTAACTTACCCTGACTGAAATTTGAACAATTAAACTTACTAGATGTATGTTGGTATTTAAACTATAACTAAGTTAATACAAAAATATAAACTACCAAATTTAGAAAAACGCAGAATGATCGCATCAGCAATATTTATGTAATAATAATTATTAAACAACTAATCGATCTTGAAGTGGCTAAATGTTGGCTTCCCTGTACATTACAGAGAACAATTGCATTATAATTTTTTAAAGAGGCCGATATAATAAACCTATGTGTCAAGCTTTAATAATTTTTAATAAGCCAATCCTAACTTATTCAATTAAATGTGACGGCAAAATTATGAAATTTTCATAGTTTAGGTAATACAGCAAGCACCAGCAAATAATTTCTATGACGCTATTGTCAAAAATTGACGTAAAGCTGGACTTAACGAATATAGTAGTTTTCCTATTCAGTGCGCAAAGTTATGTTTTCCCGCACGCGATAGCAGTTAGACGAACGACGCGAAGCGGAGTTCGGATAAGCTTTAAGTGCGGGAAAACTACTTTGCGCACGTGTTAGGAACAATATTTTTTCTACGAGTGAAATAACTATACAGGGTGTTATGGAAATGACTTATTATTTTTTAACCCGTAAATCTATAGGTCGAGCCGAATTGGGGAAAAATTGCGTTAAATGGCGCTCGAAGCTAGAAATTCGAGAAAAATGCCTTCAAAAATTTAGCTCAAAACACCTACGCGCCAATGATCAAACAGCTGATTCGTACTACTTGTCAAAAAAAAAATTGTTGACAAAAATCTGACAGTTACTGTCAGATAGTCTTTAGATATCGTCAGCCCAAAACATGTGTTTTGAGCAGTGTTGCCACATTTACTACATCAGTTTCATCAGATAACCTTTTTTGAATATTTAATTTTTTCTACTTAACTTTAATATGCTTTAGTTTCTACCCTATTACACGAAAAATTGTCTACGTATTGCTCTAGTTTTATTTGTACATACCTTGAAATAAAAAACATATCGGCAAGAAATCCACGTTATACCGTTACCATTTCAAATGATTCTAGCGGGACATTTATTCACTTTAACAACACATTAACTGTTCGGGACATTATCAAGTTATTAGCTCTTTAATTCTGTGTTATTAATACAAGAAATTACTAGTTATAGACTTCTTAATACTTTATAACAAAATCCGGATTGAAAACAACGCGACACACGTTTGATACGGTTATGTTCTTTCTCTTCTTCTGTGACTTCTGTTCTTCTTGGTAATGATAATAGCTGGCTAATTGTCGTCAAGACAGGTGGCCATTGCAATTAAGAATAATAATTACGGTATCCAATCCAGTCCTCTTAACTGGACACACAACATTTAAACACGATAGTCCAAGGGGCGGGAAATGTGATTTGTTGCTGTTCTGTGATTGGGTACTGAGCAGTTCAAAGTCAATGAGCGCATTCGGGAGACGAAACTGCTCCGGAGCAGTTCCTAAATCGTCTTGTTGTGTCGACCGCTACTTTTACGACACTTTCCAACATGTTACGGAACGGTCGCCATTTTGGGTAGCATCTTTCACTTCCGCTGCTTGGAGAGAGCGGTTCGTTATGTCAATGGGGAAATGACGTATGCAACAAAAGTTTGGTTACGAAGAACGTAGTAAATAGAATGGAGGAACAAAACATATACATTAAACAGGAAAACGTACTTTTTAACTGCCACCAAAGAGTTTCAACCAAGGGATGAGTATATTGGTAAGCTTCACAAAACAAGAAAGGTTAATGTTTGTTACGCACAGCTGATATGGATTTGACATTTGAACCAAACGTGATGATCTTTTGGTCGAAATAGTCGAAATCCATGGAAGCCGACGAATCGGTAGCGGTTGGATCATAACCGGTAACCACTGCGGAGCAGTTTCGTCTCTCGAATGCGCCCAATGGCTTCATATGTGGCTTCATAAATTTGTTTTTAATATCATTTCTTATTATTCATTTACTTGCAACGGCATAAAATTTGTTTGGGTTTTGCTGCTGGAGTGTATAGTTGTTGAATAATGTGATACACATGTGATGGGAATGTTTTGTGATGTGATAGTTTATCTGTGTAAATTTCCAGACATAGGGCTTGTTGTTGGTATCTACGATTTTTACTCAGCGAAGTATTATGATAGCAATACAATTTCATGGGGTGAGTAAAAACTATACCTATTGAATAAGGCTTGTTTAATTGAAATCGCAGTATAGTTTTTGATTTAATCTTTTTTAAAAAACCTAAAAAAAAGATTTTCCCGAATACTTGGCAACGTCGCAAGGTAATCAGCTGTCTGTAGAAATTCCGCCAATTTGTCATGTCAAAAACACGTGTTTAGGGGTAATGAACTTTCATAGAGGCACAGATGGTCCGGTTTTAAGGTATTTTACAAAATTCAAAATACTTCCGATTTTAGAAAAAAAAACTATCAAGTGTAACTCTAGGCCACCCCAGGAGTGGCCCCTTAAAATATAATAAGTCATTTCCATAACACCCTGTATATTTTTTTAATTTTAAATTTTTATTGACATCAAAAACAACTATTTTTTTAATTTTAAATTTTTATTGACATCAAAAACAACTTATAACTACTTATACCTAAATTGCCTATTTATTATTATTAATTACATTAATATGGAATGTGCAGTTGGTCGCTTTTTCTACATTTATTGCAGATCTAGCAACTAGAGGTGAAAATGTTGTAGTAGATGTCATTTCCTGGTTCATCAGTACTGTCGTGTTGCAAAAGGAATAAATGGATCCATTCTTTGAAGTACTTGGAACTGCTTCACATTTTTTAGGGCTGCAGCTTAAAATTTTGTTGCTTAGCCCTTTTTTATAAGTTGTGGACTCATCGATGTATCCCTCAGCTACCGCAGTAGATTTCCAACCCCCCAAACGTTTTATGTCAGTGATTCCTTCTCCAGAATTGGCCAGTAACGTTGCTGATGACCTTCTGAAACTGTGCCCTGTATAGAGTTCCGGATTTGGCAGTTTCAAAAAGGCAGCTATTTCAGAAGGCATCTTTCCGAAACTATTTACTCCAACACATTGTGAAACGCATTTATCTTTTTTGTAGACTAAGAAAAAACGGTTGTTTGACGTTATCGGGCGTAAGCTTTTGTATTTTCTGTACAGTTGCAGGTAGGCTCCGTTATGAATTTCTTCCGATATTATAAAGTTTCTTGCTGTATGATTTTTTGAATTCCTAATTTTGACAATTATGAGGTTTTCTTTATCTTCAATATCGGCAGTGGTTAAATTTGCTAGCTCTTCCCTTCGGCATGCGCCGGCAAGTCCAAAAATAGTGGCAACTTTAATTAAAAGGTAAATTTCATCTGGTGCCGAATTAATAAAACTGAATATTTCTTCCTTCGTAAATATTTTTGCTTTTTTTGGTTTAAACCCAATATTCTGCTTTTTCAGAAATGCAGTGAGCTTATAAAATTCATCAATATCGATGTCTCATTTTATTTTTATTACATTTTTGAGCATTGAATATTTTGACCACATTGTGTTAGGTTTAAATTCTTTGCTTAACTTAAGAAAGTAGGCTAAAAGTACCTCTTCCTTTAACGTTTTTATCCCCCTTTGTTCGCACCATTTGGAAAACAACTCGTACTGTTTCTCGTATTTTTCTCGCGATTTGGCAGGCAGCAATTGCAAACTAGCCATGTTGGCGGCTTCTAGGACATCTTCTGGAAGTTCTTCTTCAGTGATATCCATTTTTAAAACAGTTTTTTTTATTTTAAATAGGTGAAAATGCTAGTGAAAATTTTGAAGAAGACCTCTAAACTGACATGAAAGCGTTGTATGACAATGTATTTTGGTTGCTAAGGGAACAAACCGCATTTGACACAAAAATACTTGATTTTTTTTAACTTGAACAAAATTAGAGGAAAATATAATAATGCAGATTTCAAAAAAATTTTGAGCCGCACGGCACAATACTTCGGTATAGTTTATAAGGCAACACATAAACCACCTGTCAACTTTGTCTTGTTACAATATTTTTGTATAAATATCTAAAAAAATTATAAAATATAAGAAAAAAACGCGTCTATAATATGGTAATTTTGCTTTAAAATAAGTGTGCGGGAAAAAAAATTTCCCGCACAGTGTGCGGGAAAGTGCTACTTTGCGTATGCAAGAGTGTGCGCAAAGTAGCTTCTTTGCGGTCACTCGTAGAAAAAAGATTATTTCATATAAAAACCACATTTTCGTTTCACCAATCCGGTAATCACACATCCAAAATAAAAGACAACATTATGTTTTTCTTAATAAGCCTTCAATTTAACATGACACACCTAAGACTACAGATTTTCACAAAAACATTAATTAATTAAATGTTTAAACCCTTCATTAACAGCTAAACAATATCCTAACCGATCATAAAATTAATTTCTAACATTACAGAAAGAAGTCGTTTGGCGAAAGGTCAGGAGACCTGGCTGGCCAAAGGATTAGATGCCGTGGGCCAATAATATTTTCGTTAAAAATATTTTGCATGTATTCCCATGACAGAATTATGGGCAGGACAACCATCCATTTGATACCAGATTTCCTGATTTTCGCGTACATCTTCTTCTAGTGCAGGTTCAATTCGATTTTGTAGTAAGTCCAAACAGGTTACTGCTGTAAGGTTGCCTTCCATAAAAATGATCCAATAATGTGATGTCCTACAATTCCCGCCCAAACATCTATTTTTTGTGAATATTGCGTCCGAGTATAAAGAAGATGATGTTAATTTTCTTGGATCCAATACCGGCAATTTTGAACATTTGGTTCGTTGTTGAGGGTGAATGTACAACCATCGGTAAAACAAATATTTCTCAAAAAATCCCTAATATTATTTGCTCTTTCGATTAATTCAAAACAGAATGCCATTCTCCGTACTTCGTCACCTTGCCGTAGCTCTTAATGCTTTTCATACTTGTAAGAAAAATATTTATGTTTTTTGCCTATGGCTTGTTCAAGAGTTCTCGTGCTAATCATTTTCGTCAGCTCTATTAACATTCTAAGTTGAGCATTTACAGTTATTTATTACAGTGCCTTTGAACTCAAATTTACTAATGATAAGTTTAATCAATGAAATGGAAAGAATAGGCTTATCAGGGAATTGAAATGAAACCATTTCAGACACTGCTCTTAAACTGTTGCCTGTATAATACCACTTAATCATAGTTTAGAATAACTAACATTTAGCTATAATTGAAGCGCCTTCAATGAAAATGTTGTCACTGGCGCTGCTTTTCGTTTTCTCAATGCCAAATAATAATTTGCTGGTGTTTGATGTATTACCTAAACTATGAAAATTTCTTAATTATGCCATTACATTTAATTGAATAAGTTAGGATTGGCTTATTAAAATTTATTCAAACCTGGCACATGGGTTTATGTTTATATTATTTATGAGCCAATATTTAGCCACCTCAAAATTTACATGGGATTTCCTATGATCAACTAATCCATGCATTACCCGGTCTACCATTTTATAACACAAGCAACTCTTTAACTTTTAATATTAAAGGTGCAAGAACTAATAATTTTAGTAATACCCCATTAATGTTATGTGTAAAAGACTTCGGGCCGAAGTTACGCTCAAAAAATTTAAGGCAGAATTAGAAAATCATTATAACATTTAAGTAATTAGTATTAGATAGATTAGTTGACTTGTGTAATTGCTCCTAATTTGTTGACGAATTTAATTAATAAGTTGGATTGCATAATCTGTAGGGTCTGTAATAAGTTAAATAAATAAATAAATAATTAAGAATATCCGCCTTCTCCATTTTTATCTCGTTTTGAGCGAAAGCTGACGAGACGTGGCAAGGATGCAGAAAATATATTTCACTGTTCAATTCACTTTGGGATTATTCATCGGGAGCCTCATCCACAGTGAACCATGAGATCAGACTATAGTTCCGCAAATAGCATGTTAAAACAACGAACCCACGCTACCAGACTGTAACAGAGCATTTTAAAGCTTTTTTACTCCGTCTACTGGACTCGTCGTCGTCGTGTGTGTTCCGGGACTTTTCTATCGACGAAACGTCACGTGCGATGGACATGTCATTAAAACATCGGATTTTGCCGAGACATAAAGTTTCTTTGGCTCACATTTCCTGACTTTGATTGACAGGTTATTTAAGTTGCTTTAATGTCATCCTTTCAGCGCCGTAACAAAATTATAAGTGCACTCTAACTAGCTCTGTGATGTCACATGCAGTAGACTTAAAAATAGCTAACCTACTTTGAACGTTTTTGATGTTAGCTGAGCTGCTGTCGTTTTGTATTGATTTAGGTTTTGTTTGATTTTATACTCTCTGTGTTTTGAAAAGGATATGATCTATGAAATACACCACTTGTGACTTTTAAAGCCCTTTTAATATATTTTCAGTTTCATTACAAAGCATTTTTAAATTGTCGTACATAGGTATAAATAACAAAACAAATTAAAGAACAACAGAAAATGAAGGGATTTACAAATAATTTAAATACGTTGATATAACATTATTTGCACTATAGTTGATATAACTGGGTGCATGGGAAACATATGTTCAATGTTCCAAATATGCAGGTTAAAGGTAAAATATAGAGAATTCCATTGGTTAAAGAAGTGCGGCACCGGTATGCCACTAAAACTGCACCAGTGCACAAAAAGTGTTGCACTATTTGAGTACCAATGGTTTTCAGATTAGACATTGAGTGCATTTTTCCAACAAAGTTGATGATAGTACTCCTTAATCCTCATTAATTTTACTTACCACTGGACAAAATTTGAGACAAAATAGTATTTTAAAGAGCGAAAAGATCAAAACAATGTATTTTTTGACATTTGCACCGGTTTCCCAATGGTTTACAAATGCTTGCACTGCAATAATGCCCAATGGTTTTCAAATTTTGCTCTCGTGCCGCACTTTTTTTACCGATGGAATTCGCTAATAGTTTTTTAAACCTGCTTTATAGACTGAAACTTCAAAATCAAACCCATTCCTACTAATCAGTCAGTGCAATATCATCATCAACTACAGACCCAAAAGTACAGGTTGTTAATTAAGTATGTGACCAAAGGGTCTTATCCCTTACTAAATTATCAGTGTAGGTCCGCAACTACTTTATTTTGAGAGAGGGCATGGCAAATTTAAAAAAAATGGATTTTGCCTTAATGTGTTTGACACCGCTTTTTTTTTATGTTTTTTTTATGATAAGGCACAATATATGGCGCTCTGGGAGCGGTGCGTGTGCGCAGGGTGCTCTGTAATGAATGCGCCATAGACTAACCTCGGCTTGTACATATAAAAATAATAGGTTTGAGCTAAATATGCCTTAGTAAAATGTTGTTCGTTAATGAAATACACTGTGTTAAAGTTTAATTTCTAAATAAACTTTTTTTTCATAGCTCAGACTGTTTTTCAGTATCGCGTTTTTTTGACACCATCGTATTATTTAGGTAGTAATCTGCCCCTGGACAAAATATGAAATTTTCATCTTCAGTGCAACATTATTAGATGTCGCCACTAACATAGATGAAAAACGTAACCACATATTACCGATGAAAGCCATAGTGGGGCAAGTCTGACTTAGACCATTATGCCTGTAGACAGTATCGAATGTTTGAATTAAAACAATTAATTACATTTATTTTCATATGGCTATGCCCATATTATCAGAGTTTGATTAAATTGCATTTATCCCCTAAACGAAGCCAACATGAAAAAATATCAGAAGGTACTTTACATTAGACATTGATCTGCCTACATAACTGTGATATTAAAAAGGAAAAGGGCAGTGGCGTACGTATTTCTTGTTCCGCTTAAAAACTGTAACACCCTGTATCTTAAATATACAGCGGTTGCAGACCTACAGTCAGTCCAAAAAGTCTCCATACACTACATATTTTTATACATAATTCTTATTAGTTTTAACCAGCTAACTGGAACTATGAAAAATAAAATTTATATTATTATTTCAGGCCTAACCAATAAAAAATTGAATTAAAAATAGCTGCGAAATATTTTATTAAAATGTTACATCATATCTTAGAAATATTTAACAAATACTATGTCAAAAAAGTCTCCATACACTTAACAATAATCAATATTAATTTAACAGAAAATTACAATATCTTTTAACCTAATATTTAGTTGGACCTCCGTTACCCTTGATAACCTCTTGTAATCTTTTTGATATGCTTGCAACCAGCTTCTAGTAATTTCTGGAGGTATGGTCTCCCATTCGTGTATTATTCTATTTTTTAACTGTTCCTTATTTGAAAAATTTTGTTTGCGAATGTGCCGTTTTAGATCATCTCACAAATATTCGATGGGGTTAATATCGGGTGATTGTAGAGGGGTATAAAGCTGCTGTCGCACATTTTGAATCATCGATTCACGGACCATCTTTGCGGTATTTTTAGGATCATTGTCCTGTTGGAAACGGTACCTTCTTTCGAGTCCCAATTTCTGGACACTTTCTCGAAAATTGTTGATTAAAATGTTTAGATAAACATGCTGATCCAATGTACCATCAATAAAGTTTAAATTTCCTACTCGCCCTGAAGACATGCATCCCCAAAGCAGAACACTGCCTCCACCGTAGAACAAATATTTTCAATTTTTAATGCTGTATTCTTCTTTCTCCAAACTTTAGTTCTGCCATTAGACCCAAAAAGATTGATCTAAGTTCTGTCACTAAAACTTATTGTTTCCCAAAACTCAGGAGGCTTGGAAACGTATTCCCTAGCAAGCTCTAACCGTTTTCTGCGATTAATTTCTGAAGTACACGGCTTCTTTCTGGCTACACGTCCATTATAACCTGCCCTGTGTAAACAATTTCTCACAGTTTGCGGACAAACGTTTTTTGAAAATTCTTCTGTAATTTCTTCTAAAACTTTAGGTGCAGTTTTTTTTGAATCTTTACTTATTTCTCTAACAATACTGGCCTCTTCAAGTGGAGTTAATTTCTTAGGTCGACCGGAGCGGGGTCGAATTTTATACGAACCGGTAATTTGTATTGGTTTACTATGTACTGAACCGTAGCGTGTGTTTCCCCTATAATTTTTCCTATATTTCTAAATGATTTTCCATCTTTCCATAAATCAATTACATTCTTTCGAACTGCATTAGGAATTTCACAATTTCTTTTACTCATTTTTGTAACAATTAAATAATTACAACGGGTGACAGATTAAAAAGTACATATGGCTCAAAATGATTCATTTGTTTTAAATTAGCTAGCAATGACTACTTGATTGAGTGCAACTGAATATAATGTAGTTTTCCTTGCGTATATCTTACTGTATGGAGACTTTTTTGACTTAGTTTTTGTTAATATTTTTAAATTATGATGTAACATTTCAATAAAATATTTTGCAGTTATTTTTTATTTAATTTTTTATTGGTTAGGCCTAAAATAATAGTATACATTTTGTTTTTCCATAGATTCAGTTAGATGGTTAAAACTAATAAAAAATATGTATAAATATATGTAGTGTATGAAAACTTTTTGGACTATATGTATATGAACTTTCTGTCTTAAAATTTAG
The DNA here is from genome assembly GCA_963920685.1 of Polydrusus tereticollis. NCBI lineage: Eukaryota > Metazoa > Arthropoda > Insecta > Coleoptera > Curculionidae > Polydrusus > Polydrusus tereticollis. The sequence goes on from OY987328.1 coordinate 114,283,148, forward strand.
TAAGGAATAGTAAGTTTGGGTTTGGCCACATACTTAATTAACACCCTGTATGTGCTTACAAATCAGTAAAATTAGCTAGATAGTTTATTAGAATAAAACATTCTAAAATATCCCCTGTATTTTATCCAAACCAGTTTACAATGCTAAATAAGATGACACTCATTCCTGACCAGTCAACTCCAGACATTTTCCTGTGGAATTTCCCGTTTTATGTATGCTCCACGTCTTACGTGACAAACTGTCGGGACCAGACGCATCTTGGTCTCATCTTGTGTTCTCTTTGGTCGGGCGCTAACTAAACCGTAAGTCGAGAGATTCTGTGTGGATGTCGTTTTAGTACAGGAAAAATTAGCGAGGCGGAAAATGTGCGTGACATGCATGTCAAGGAAAGTTTGAATTAGATTTTGTAATGTACCTATATCATGTAAAGGCATCAGAATATATTCAAGAAGGTGGTTTTTGCACTTTAATAATTTAGCAACAAAATAGTTCAAACTGTTGGAACACACAAGGTTTGAGCAGATACATGTTTAACTCATCATACGTTATGACCTTCTTTTCTACGTCCAAGCTCATCGCAGCTCCTTGCTTTATCGGTACAACATTCTATGATTTCTCCTTCTTTTTCTATCTTCTCTCTGTCCTATCTCTTCTTGGTTACTGTCCCTTCTATAGGTCCATTGCCAAGATGTGTACCAAGAGTAACCATTCCCATGGTTATCGTCGCACTAATCCATATTTGGCCTGATAACTGATTCGGTAACCACCACTAAACCCCCACCAGTAAAAAACAAAGCTAATGGCCGAGCAATCTAAAAATGTCCCCGGTATGCACCTTGAAAATTCCTTTCGCGGAAACTGTACTTATGCGCAGTACGTCGAATTTCTGCCATTTTTTTTTATATTCGCCTAAAACTAATATTTATCTCGTCCAGAGGTCGTCTCTTTATTCTTTATTTACTCAGTGTTTGGCGTGTGTCCTGTGAGATTTGTGAGCGTTATTTTCAGTTGTTTATTGTATTCTGTGGAACTTTCGTTGAGGGTTGCCTATTTACTATTTTATTTATTATGATGGTCGCTCGAATCCAAAACGTCGGATTAAAAAACTAACCCCATCAGCTTGTAGAGGAGGAAAAGTTACTATAAGGAACTGAAAACCGCAACGTGATATCTTTTGTTAAACTAGAGAAATTAGTGTTTTAAAAAATGGCCTATTTTTCCATATTAATTATTATTATATTATTATCCCTAACTCAGTAAATAGAAAAAAACGATTCCTAACGTAAAGTTGCATAATTTTATGAAGAATACAATTCTTATATTTTTAACATATTTTTATTAAGAAAAATCAAGAGAAAATCGGCATTTCTATTTTGAAAGTTCTCTTACGCCCCTAGCGGTCATTTTTCGAACTTGAAAATAATTTCCAGCAATTTCTCTTGGCCGCTTTTATCGATATATATGTTTTCCCAAAGTCCTAGTGTTATTACTTTCTGAGATATAGCCGATTACCTCCTTAGGTGAAACACCCGGTACATAACTATTAAAGGCTTTAGGGGCGTCAGAAAATAAAATTTTTTGCAGTTTGCACTAAAATTACAAAATCTTTCAGAAAATGTAATTTAGAAAAATGCTAAATGACTCTATTGTTTTTTTTATGAATTAATACCTATTCAAACAAATAAAGTTGTATAATTTTAAAACCGGACCTGACGTACACGCGAACTGCGCAGACGCAAAGCTTCCGCAAAACGCCGCATACTGGGGACATTTCTGTAACAATAAACACAATCGCGTTTTAAGGCCCATATTATCAATGTTGGTAACTTATGATAACTTCTAAGGATATCTGCTATTGTTGTCCTTTAACTTATGTGGCTGTTATCACCAACAGAGTTTTGAGGATTTAGGCCTCAGTCGTTTCAATTTTATTTATTAACAATATAAAGGTATTTATTTCGCAACATTTTTAACTGCTTTTTCAGATTGCACTGCGGTGCTATTTATATCGGACACTTCGACTGACTGAAGTTTGTGTCTCTGCCAGTTTCTCCGATAAACTACTGACAAATTTCCTCTCTATGCTTGTGTTGTTCTTCTTTCAACTCGTGGATATATATCTCGAGCCGTCACGGGTTTTCTTGACTTCCTAATTTATTAGTTTGTTTTAAGACATCACAGTTAAAAGTTAGAGGAATCTGGAGCATGGTGAGACAGATATTACGCCATATTATGCTTTTTAAGTTAGTAAGATGGGAAAAGGTGGAATATAACAGATATATACCCTAAAGGAACCCTACATAAAATATTTTCAGAAATTAGCGACAGAGTAATCTTTACGAGGGTTGATTCCCATGCTCCATCCCTAACCCCCTTTCAATACGGCGAACTCAATTTTATTTTAATTCTTGAATATGGTCTCCCTGAACACAAATGTTCCATTAGGGATTAATGCTGATTTTATTAGTTACTAGGATGAATTTTGGTGCAACTTCTCTACAACTGCGTAAATTATTTCAACGCAAATATTCCTATGATTTTGAAACAGCCTTTAGTCACCGATAGATTAAAATAAAACCATAGAAAAAACACATTCAAAAATAAAAAAAATTTCAAAAAACACACCGCTGAATTTTAAATGAATTTAGACATTACCTCTGGTATATGTGTTGACCATGTGGAACCACATTCAAATAACTTGGGAAAGGAAAATAGCAATCGTATCGCTACAAGTAAACATGGCAACAGCGCAAGAATCAGCTATGAACGGTGGTCTCCTCGGCCGTCAGATGTTATCGTGAGGCAATCTAAATATTTCTGTTTTCTTACAAGTTTTTAGGTTTTTCAGCATTTTTTCCGTTTTTTGTTTTGTGCATATTATGACTTCTGTACGTGATATTTTAGTGAAAATGGCAAATGTTTAACGATGCATGCTAAATATCCTATCTGGAAGTGAAAAAATTTTAAAGTTTTTTTTTCCCAGAAACTCCAAAATTTCGGAGAAAACAGATTTTCGGATTTGTGATCAGATTATATAACATAGTAATACAAAATTGGCGAAAAATTTGCTTTTCAAATGATTAGCAAAAATAATTGAGTACTTAACCTGAACTAGCCTGTCTAATTTTTTTTTGCAAAATAGTATTTCATCCAACGATTTTTTAGCTTTAATGTGTTCCAATTGAACTAAGCCTTTCAAAAAACTCTAACCTAATTATTTTATTTTCGAAAAATTTTTCGAGTCATAGACATTAAAATTAAGTTTCCTCGTGTATTACTACTCACTATATATTCTGTGGCACTATCCTTTATCTGTCATTACAACATCAACAAGCCTATACTTAATGCAAAATTAAAACCGTTGCACGTCATACCCTTTAAGTGACGTCGGATATTGACAATGTTGCCAGCTTGTAACCAAAATATCCGAGTGAGGGAATTACAGTTTTTTTTTTCATAAAAACAAGATAAATATACAAAAATTTCACATAGTTTATATATTCATTTACTGCATAATACCTTTTACCATCAACTTTAGTAGATCCAACATTTCTTGTATTTTCATCTTGCCAAGATCGACCATTGGCACCATTCTGAAAAATCCATGTTTCATCCAAGAAAACGAATTGGTACAAGGATGCTTCTATTTCTTTAACATATTCTTTCAAAAATACCAATCGTTTGAAAGCTACATGGAAAAGTTCCATAAGCCCTCGCCTCGGTTCATCTTTTTTCCATCCGAAGCCTATTTCCTTTAAGAGGCTTCTTAAAGAGTTAAGACAACCATCAAACAGTTGTATGTCTTTTAATTTATTACTTAAAGTTGTCAAAGTTACATGAGGTTCTAAAAAAAGTTACAGCTTATGCATAACCAATGTAAAATATTAGTTTTTGATTAATACAACTTACTTGTTTTATACATTCCACAAATAGTGTCACGGATAGAACTTATATGCAATCTTGACACATTTACAACTTTCTTTAAATAAGAACCTTTCCATTTAGGTGACTCCAATAATTTATTTTGCTTAACTCTTATTGAAACCGCGCTTACACCTTAACACATTCTTTAAATTTACTTCTCTAACTGTTGTCAAGGGTAACAATCGGCCATTGTTCTTCCTGAAAATAGCTTATTAGAGAGGCTATAAGCTCCTTGCACCGGCTATTTAAATGCTTCGGCATTTTTCACAAATAGTAAACAACGTAATCAACAGAGATATGTATGTACACTTTTGTTGTTCTTAAAAGAACAGTTTTTAATGTTATTTATGAAAAGATCTGGAATTTTTGTTAAAAAATAGACGGCACAGCAAGACCGATTACAAAACAATAATTAAGGTTAGTTTTGCATAAACGTCAAACAAAGCCAACGAACGAGCTGGCGCCACCGCACCGTTTACAGTTGTGTTGCAACTATCGGCCAATAAATATTAATTATATTAATTTTTACAAGCTTAAATAAACAAAATACTTGCTATAAGTGGCTTTGTATCAAAAAAGAATACTATCGCATAAAATTTTAATACTTTTTGCCCAAATTTAATTTCCTCGTGTTTTCTTTCGGACTGACAATTATCAGCTGATTGATGACGTGCATCGGTTTAAAATTTGCATTAAGTATATGTGGTTCATCAGCCTCCGAAAGCCTGACCGCGTTCTAAGTCAGATGGAAACTCTATTGGGCTTCCGATGTATTTTTTCCCAATTAAATTTCCTATTAGAATGAAAAAACAATCTATATTTTTCCTACATATACTTTTTGATCAGTAGTCATAAATCTAGACAAAATGCCGACCTCTTCAGAAAGTAAATAAGAAAAGGAGAGACGCTGCCATCATCGTCCGATCGATGGCGACCATCGTGAGCTAAGGAACTTTATTATTTATAGATTTGTTTATCCCGACAACTTTCATATTCTTTATCGCGGTGTCATTAATATGTCACTGGCTAGTGCTGATTTCTCGAAAAAAGAGAAGAGTTATGGTGATGTTCCACGGCGTTCAGGCCGGCGATATATCAAAGCCCACGCGGAACGTTGAGCATGTGGGTGATTCTTTAAGAATGAAAGTTATTTTTGACGTTTCAGGCTATTAACAGATCATTTTCAAGTCGTTGCAATGTCAAAACCAATGCAATTTACTTCATTGGAGGTTAAATTTAATGTAGAAGAAAAAATGTGTTGACGTTATACATCGCGATCAAGCTAGAATTCAATGCGGGTTCTTCTATAAGAAAATAAAATAATTTTTTTGCAATGCAGTTTTTCGAAATTTCAGCAGCATTATTTAATATTTTAAAACTTGATTGCTTTTTCTGTAATTCAATATATACAGGGCATTTCAGAAGTACTATGGTACGTAACTTAAGAAGGTGATTCCTTATGATAATCTAAGAGAAAAAGTTCATATGAACATGTGTCCGGAGTTTCCCCGTTTTTGATATACAGGGTGTTAAAGTTATTTAAAAAAAAATAGTTTTTTTATAATTTTTTTAAATATCCTTTTCCCGATTTTATTGAAATTTGGTACCGTTATTCATGTTGATAAGGGGCTTAATTAGCCCTAACTAGATTAAATTTATTAAGTCCAGTGGTGTCCCGGGGAGCACCTTAACGAATATTATTGACAACAAATGTACGCCACTGACCTTTTTCTAATTTTGATATTTTCTTTTCGGATTTACCAACTAATAATACAACTTTTTTGTTCCCTGAATTGTTTCCTTTCTGGCTTCGTTTTTGAGGGAAAAAATAAAAATCACTTTATTGCATGTACAAAAAAAAATACCTTTGTATTTGAAAGTCTATTAAAATATGAGGTAAAGGTAAGTTTTGACGTCTAAATTTACCTGTTTTATCAAAAATAAAAAACTTTACTAACGCTAAAATGGCCCAGATGCATTTCAATTATGGCCTAGCAAATGGAAATGCTGAAGAAGCTCGGCGAATTTATCAGGAACGTTATCCAAACAGAGTACGCCATGTGCCAAAAAATTCAGACAGATCCATGCAAGATTAAGTGAGCCTGGGAGTTTTAACCGCAGTATGGAACTTCCTGGCAGACCTGCAACAGTAACCATGCCCGAGTTAAAAGAGGCTACACTTCGAGAGATGATCCTTCAACCAGTGCCAGGAAGGTAGCAGTGCAACTTCAAACAAGTGCATGAATTGTTTGGAGGGTCTTGCATCTTTATCAACTGTATCCATACCATATTCAACGTGTGCAAGCACTGCTTTCCCGTGAATTTTAGCCAAGGTTTGATTTTAGTAGATGGTTGCTGCATACAGTACCACATAATAACAATTTCTTACCGAATATTTTATTTACTGATTAGGCCTCTTTTTCGAGAAAAGCCATTATAAATTTTCATAACGGGCATTTTTGGGCGTACGATAATCCTCATAAAATTAGAGAAGGTTGTTCTCAGCAACAATTTTCGGTGAATGTATCATTGGGATCATTGGCGACTATCTTATTGACCTACCTCGATTGAATGGGAATTCCTATACGCAATTTCTATCTGAAGAACTTGACGTTCTGTTAGTAGGCGTACCCCTACAAATAAGAACTAATATGTGGTTCATGCACGATGGCGCCCCAGCTCATTTTAGCCTAGTTGCTCGTCAATACCTCGACAACACTTTTCCTAATTGCTGGATTGGATGCGCAGGTCCCCAAGGTTGGCCAGCTCGCAGTCCCGACTTGAATCCTCTAGACTATTATTTACGGCGTCACCTAAAGTCTCTTGTATACAAGACGCCTGTAGGTACTAGATAAAAGCGACCTAAGATTCGCTAAGAACTAATTCGAATTATTGAAAGTAGCGATGCGAGGCGAAATAATGCAGGCATTTTTGAACGTGTAAGAGAAGCAATGGCGAGACGATTTCAATCGTGCGTTTTATCAGAAGGTGACCATTTTTTAAAAAAATAATTTTATTTTTAATTTAAATGTTTTAATTAACTTTGACATATATATATGTATTCTCTTTGTACGTACATAAGATTTCGTAATTATAAATTTTTATTGCAATTACATCCTAGTCTTAGTTGTTAATTTGTAATTAAATTATAATTTATCCAACACCTCTTGGTTTGTTGAGAGTGTTGAGAGCTTGTCAAACAATCTTAAGGTTCCACTGCCTGTTTGGAATACAGAGTGAGAAATGATCGACTACAAAACTAGTAGTATAGTAGGTACTGTTTCACTAAGCCCCACTGAGTGTCGCTAATGCATATTGTGCAATAAAATATAACACTATTGGGTAAATTTATTTTATTGGTGATTAATACCTATTAATTCGTTGTAAACTGGCAGTTGGCCAGGAAAACCAAAACAGCCGCCAAATTGAAAAAAAAAAAAAGATAATGTCGAAATAAATTTCTTCAATGCATAAATAAGAAGTGATTAACTGCCATACTGGTATATTTTCAACGCTTAAAAACTTGATAGGTAGGTAAACCATACTTTTTTAGGTCAGCCGCTCGTTGATCGTTGTGTTTTTTCAAAACAAGAGACATGTTTCCTCGCATTTTCAGTCTAAAGGGCAAGTAAGCAAGACAACCAAAAGAAACACAAGCACCACATAACATTTTTTTTCCACTACTAACCTATAACATCGCCATTATTGACCGATTATTAACGCTAGAAATCGTTTTTCTCTACCTTATAAGTCATTATTGACCATGGTCAATAATAAGCCATTGAAATCCATTATTGACCGATCTTTGACCTTAACCGAATTTTGTTTGAACGCAGGTAACTTGATTTTTTAATTCTACAACATCAATTCATTGTGGTTAGGCAACCAGATAATTATCAATACATATTAGATTACTTGATATTGTAAAATATCGATACAATCAACATTTTTTCTGCTTCCATCCTTAATTCGGGAGGTGTACACATAATATTATCACTAACATTTTCTTCGCTCATTTAAAAAAAAAACGCAAAACTCGTGAAATCTGATGACACAAATGAACACAAATTGACATTGACAAAGCCACCTGACAAAACAACAAAATATTTTGCCAATTCCAAAGCGCAGGTAACTTGATTAAAAAATATACTTATACCTACCTTTAATTTTTTATAATTATTATTAATACTATAAAGATAAATGTCATATAAAAGTTTGTAGTAGTGGAAAAAATAATATATTAACCACGGTTTAGACAGCTTATTATAGCCCTCGCGTCTTAAATCCCTCGTCGCTTCGCTCCTCGTGATTTAAACTCGCCGCTCGGGCAATAATGATGGCTGTCTAAACCTTGGTTAATAATATACTATTTTGCCTTTATATTTCACCAATTTACACCCGTTTAACTGCTAAGTTCTTATTAAATAAACGCGATTTACATATTGAAATAAGAGACACCTCATTACCATAATTAATAGGAATTGTTTTTGCGACCATGGAGGAATCCCATGCACACCATGAAATAATCTAAAAAACCTACTGTAGTCGTTCCAATGCAAGTAATCTTCATAAACTCAGCATAATCTGACAGGAGCCCAATGCTTTATGTATACTTAGGAACAGCTTAGGAACTATTTATGTGCTTGACTTTACATACGGGGTATCCTGAGGTGTTCCTGTACTGAGTGATAATAAAAAATATACCATATATTTCATATGTGTAATACTATATTATACACAGTGTCTAAAAAGTCCCGGATCGGTCAATTATTTAGAAAATGGCACACAATATAAAAAAACTTCCGATATAAAAGTTTTAGGCCTTAAAAATATCTATAAAGCTAGGACACCTGTAATTATACAGGGTGCCACAAACAGTCATGGTAAACAAAATTTTGATTTATTTAAATGGAATGACCCCTTTTTAATCACTTTTTCTGATTCCTCTAAACATTTAAAACAGTTTAAGAAATAATTTGAGTTAAAGGACATAAATACAACAGTTAAGTTATTACCTACATTTTGCATTTTTACAAGCTGGTACCAGAATGTTTTGCGTCACTCTCATAATAATTTCTGAAAATGTCTCTCAACGAAAGCTAGGGAACTTTACTACTTTACTAATGATCAGAGGTTTTGGAGACCGACAAAGATCATTTACCGAATCAAAGCAATTTTTCAATATAACTTTCCCAAACTATATCAAAATGTACAGTTGTGAGAACATTTCAAAGATTCGAGGAAACCGGGTTTTGCAGAGATAAAGTTCGTTCCGAAAGACCAAAATCGGCAACTACTGATGAAAAAAAAAATTCATTCTGTTCAGGATCCACATTTGTCGTTGAGAAAAGCTGCTACCAAAGTTGATGTATGTTTTAAATCAGTTGAAATTATTTTAAAAAACAGTAATTTTTACCCCCCCCCCCCCCCCCTATAAAATAACTTTAGTCTAGGAATTATCAGAAGACGATTTCGAACGTAGAATGGAATTTTGCAAAGTAATGATGCAAAAACAGGAAGAAAATAACAATTTTTTTAATCAATCGGATGAGGCAACATTCATGTTAAACGGGAATGTCAATCGACATAATTGTCGTTACTGGGCTGATCAGAACCCACATTGGATGAGAGAAACACACACTCAAGACCCCCAGAAAGTAAATGTATGGGCCGGTATTATTGGCAATAGATTAGTGGGACATTTCTTTATAGAGGGGAACTTGAATGCAGAATATTATCTCCACATGCTGCAAAATGAAATTGTGCCAGCAATAACCAATACAGTAGGACCACTATTACGATATACGTGGTTTCAGCAGGACCGGAACTCCTCCCCATTTTGGGCGAGCTGTAAGAGTTTACTTAATACTTTTCCTAACCGCTGGATAGGGGGAAGGAGCCCCATAGAATGGCCCGCCGGGAACCAGACTTAACGCCCCTTGATTATTTTCTCTGGGGAGAACTAAAAAATAAAGTGTATGTGACAAAACCTGCAGATCTAAACACAACATGCTCAAAATTTTCATCGAATAAATTACGCAGAAAAAAACATTTCTTAATGATACGTAACGCACTCAAGGACAACCGAACAGGCACTGACTCGTTACGAGGACAGCGTCGATAAGTAGTTATTTCCAGTATAAACTATATATCTCTTTCACATCGCGAGATAAGGAATGTGTGGCGTCTCTCCTCATATGGCGTCTCTCCTACTTTTATCCTAATTTAGAGTGAGCACATGGAGACATGGGGTAATTTCCCCTTATGCCTTCATGTTGGTTTAAACAAGATTAAGGTGGTTCTAAACTATTACAAAGTGATCGCCCGTTACAAAATAAATAAAATTGCGACATTTTTTTATGATCTTCTTATACGTTGTTTGAGAATCTCTTAAAATAAAATCATTTCATACAGCGTGTTTCCTAATCTCTCTAAAAAAATTAAGGAGGTGAATCCTCAGCTTATTTTAAGACGAAAATGTGCTATACAAATTTTTCGCATGTCGCTTCTTTTTCGAAATACAAGGTGTTAAAAAAAATTAGTAAAGCAATAATAATCGTTTTAATAATTGATTTAAAAACTTTTAATAATGAACTCATATGAACAAAAGTCAAATAAATTGCTGAAAATGTCCTTCATGAGCCAGTAAACACCCATGTATCTACACGACGTGCTATAATGTCTCTTACGTGTTGGAAAATTTCGGAACTGGCGCGAATCGTATTAAAACCATCAATAATACGCAGTCTAAGGTCTTCTTCAGTTTCAATAGGAGTAGTATAAACGAGTTGTTTAAGGTGACCCCAGAAATAAAAATCCAAAGGATTCAGATCCGGCGAACGGGGTGGCCATGGGTGAGGTCCTCCTCTACCTATCCCACGAGCAGGATATTGTTGATCTAAATAGTTTCTAATACGTACTGGAAAGTGAGGAGAAACGCCGTCATGCATGAACCACATTAAAGTTCTCGTTCTTAATGGCACTGCTTCCATCAATTCTGGCAATTCATCTCTAAGGAAGTTGTATTATACATTACCAGTAAGTCGATTTGGAAAAAAATACGGTCTAACTAAGCTATCTTCAATAATCCTTGCCCAAATATTAAAAAAAAATGTATAGGGTAATTCCGGGAGAGATGGCGCGGCGGGTGAGACGGCGCAGTTCAATATCTCTCCTTCTATTGCCAAGCCAACTCTCAGTGATGCTTAGAAGTTCGTTGCGTATGGCTGTTGTGTTTATTGTGCCGTGCTGTTGGTAAATTCCATCCACGAAGGTAAATAAAAACAATATAGTATCTAAATATGCTACATATTTTTTCAACATATTTACAAATATTTATTTTTACACGTTGATACAATGTATTATTATCAATTTAGTATTATCAGTGGGTAGTTAGATATCGGTAGCATTATTCTAACCTTACAAATCATTAGTATACGCAAATAGGAAGGAGCACGTGACTGCGCCATCTCACCCACTGGTGTTGGGTTAGTTGGCGCGAGCCATCTCTCCCGACATAGTTTAAATTATTGATTTCTAATTTTGTTTTTTTTTATTATTTTTATAGATGCCGACAACCTATAAACGTAAGGGAAGCTGCTCCAGAGCTACGTGGAGTGAAGAAGACTTGAATTTAGCTATTCAAGCTGTGAGAAGTGGAGATTTGGGAGTTAATGCAGCAGCCAGGCAATTTAAGGTGCCTTGTACTACACTGCGGAGAAAAACAAGGACAGGAGGTACCAAAAACAACCGCTTGGGACCACCAGCAGTCCTCGGGGAAGAAAACGAAAGGAAAATCGTTGTACATATTAAAAAAATGCAACAAAGGGGTTTTGCCCCAACAAGAACTATGGTGCGTATTATGGCTTATCAGCTGGCTGAACAGCTGCGCATTAAGCACACTTTCAACAGGAGAAACGGAAAAGCGGGCTTTGACTGGGTAATATCATTCTTGCGACGCAATCCTGATTTAAGTGTTCGGAAATCAGAGGGTGTTTCTCTAGCTCGGGTTCGCGGTATGAATAAAGAAGATGTTGCAAACTATTTTAACTTACTGGGGACTATTTTAGAGGAAAATGACCTTTTCAACAAGCCTGGATAACATGGACGAAACCGGTTTACAGTTGAATAACAGACCAGAGCATGTTATAGCGGAAAGAGGCTCCAAAAATGTAGCTGCAGTGACTTCAGGTGAAAGGGGGGAAACTGTTACGGTAATATCCTGCTGTAATGCCGAGGGTGCATTCATACCCCCCACGTGCATTTTTAAGGGTAAAAATATGAAGAAAGAATATGAAGATGGCATGCCTCCTGGGGCCAAAATTTATATGTCAGAAAAATCGGCATACATAAATACAACACTTTTTCTTAAGTGGCTGCAGTCAGAATTTGTTCCTCGTAAGCCTCAAGGTCCAGTGGTTCTTATTTTGGATGGCCATGCCTCCCACTGTTCTTCCGTAGAAGTTTTAGAATATGCCGAAGCGAACGATTTTATACTCCTCTGTCTTCCTAGCCATACCACACAATTTTTGCAGCCCCTTGATCGAGCATTTTTTAAGGCTTTGAAAAGCTACTACTATGCTGCCTGCAATTCATTCTTGAGAACTAATCCAACAAGAGCCATTAACAGACTTCAGTTTGGGAAATTATTAGCTGAAGCATGGGAAAAAGCTGCCACGGTGAAAAATGCAGTTTCAGCTTTTAGATCCACAGGCATCGCTCCATTTAACCCGAATGCAATTCCAGAATATGCCTTTCTCAACAATGAGCAAGCTCAGAATAACCTGAATCTCAAAATTGCCGACACCGAGAATGATACTGATTCCAACGTGTTGAAAAGCAATACGAAATCCCAATCTGTAGATATGGCAAAGCAAGATACAAATGAGAAAGAAACCCCCGGTAAAATGTTAGACGTCATTTCTCCTATTCCTAGCACGTCTAAAGTCAATGAAGTTCGGAAACGTAGTCGACAGCTTGCCGAGGTCCTAACATCTCCTGAAAATATTTGTAAGCGAAAAGAACTGGCTGCAAAGAAGGCTAGGATTTTAATCAACAAAGAAACAAAGAAGCAGGGTGTACAATCCAAAGCGAAGCAAAATAAACAGCCCAAAAGAGACCGCGATGTTTCCTCCAACAGCGACGCAAGCATTATTTTAGAAAACGATTCAGACAGTGGTACCGACGGTGAAAATGATTGCATTGGCTGCGGAGAAAATTATGAAAAAACTTCAAGCAAAGAAGATTGGTTGCAGTGTCTTAGTTGCCATAGATGGCTGCATGAAGGTTGCACCACATTTGCAAACCATTGTCTACGGTGTGGAAGAAAAGAAAATATTGCCATGTAATATTCAGACTGCTTCCCATTTGTAATGTTTTATATAATATTTTTTTAGTTATATATCGTTTTTGTACTTTTTGTTACATTAATTCTTCATTTGTTTGTTACATCAAGTCATTCACAACTGTTTATTTACTGGTTTGTCAACGTTTATACTTCTATTTTTGGTGTGCGCCATCTCACCCATGAACTATGGGTGAGTTGGTTTTTTCCCTGGAATATTTACTTTGTAGTTTTTTGCCAAAAAAGTTCGGAAATAAAAAACTTTTCCAGTTTATTTTTTTCTTTTAGTTATAAATAACGTTCGCGACTATGACAGATTTTACATTTTTTAATATATTTTGATTTATTAAAAAAAATAAAAAGGTGTGCCATCTCTCCCGGAATTACCCTACTGGTGATGTCCTTCGATGATAGCATGAGGATTATCTTCCGCCCAAATATGGTTGTTGTGAAAATTTATGATGCCTTGTCTAGAAAAATTGCAGTTCCAGGTCTTAGTGGTACTCAACTCTCACCCTAAAAGTACTTTATTGTTTAAAAAACAATATTTTTGTTGATAAAGTAAAGTCATTATTAGCAAATACAATAAACACAAACACAATCTGAATGTCCTAAACAAATGTCAAATAAATAAAACTTAAATAATACAGAACATAATATATGAAATCTTAACAGACCTACATTATCCATATGCCACAGTATACCCATGCAGTTAATCATATGCACATATGGAAATATGGAAGTAATGAACAGCTTAAAGACAAAAAAAAACAACGGTTAGTTCAGGTTAGTTCAGCTTAGCATATTCACTAAAATAATTACTGAACTGATGGAGCACTAAAAAATGTATCCAAAGTGTAGTAAGCTCTCTTAATTAAGAAACGCTTTGTCAGGTTCTTGAACCTCTTTGAACATTGTTGCCTTGTCAAGGAGAGCGGTAGATGATTGAAAATTTTCTTATCACCATATATTAGGGATTACTTGATTTGTTCCGAATGAGGAGTAGGTAAGCTCAAAAGAAAGGATTTACGCGTATTATAATGAGTAGGCAACAACAGCTCACTTTTATATTTAGATATAACAAAGAGTCAATATCGACTGCTTTATAAATAGTGGGCGACAAGAATCCCTAACTTTAGCTCTACACATATAATATATCTTATTGCTCTCTTGCAGAACAAACACAGAGTGAAATATATATTGGGAGCATGAACCCCAAAAACAGATTATATAGCGAAGATGTGACTCTAGCTCCTTGCTACAGTGAAATCTAAGTTGTTTGATATCACCCTCAGAGCATAACAGTTAGAAGAAATTTTGTTACATAAACTGTTAATATGAGTTTTAAATTTAAGAGAGCTGTCAATTAATAATCCTAAAAATTTACTTACAGAAAGTATTGAAATTTTCTTATTCTCTATAAAACATTGTCTATAACACACTTAAATACATTTGTCTTTCAGATATTAAAGGATAACGGATTTGCATCGCACCACCCCTTCATCCTGTCCAAATCATTACTCATGTCAAATTGAAGCTTGCCAAGGTGTGTTCCATGTCAAAGGATGGTGGTATCAGCAGCGAAAATAGTAAATCTGCCAGATATTGGCAGATGAGGCACGTTGTTAAAGTAGACCAAAAAGAGTATAGGACCTAAGACTCACCTTTGTGGAACACCCATGTCAGAGCTAAGCTCATCAGAGCTGTTATGATTAAACATTACTGTAGTATTCGTGGATGCAAGCAATCAAAAGCTTTCGACAAATCACAGAAGACAGCCGCAGCAGTCTCACCAGGTTATCAGGACACGTACAGATGCTCAAGGAACCCGAAGATGGCATCGCTCGTACTCTTCGAAGCCTGAAATTCAAGCTGTTAAATGGACAAAAGGTTGTGTTCATTTAGAAATGACATCAGCCGCAGTTTCACAATTTTTTCTACAATTTTGGACAAGGTGGGAAGTAATGCAATTGGTCGAAAATTTGAAGGGGATAACTTTAGCCTTCTTTAGACAAGACGGAAAAATGCCTGCCAGACAGGAAAAATGTATTGCTTTAGCCAGAACCTGTAAGGCCCTTAATGGTAAGGCAGAAAATATCTTCAGAGAGAGCCCATCCCAACTCGAAGCATATTTATTTTTGATTTGACCAAACATCGCCCTAATCTCCATAGCAGATGTCGATCTAAAGAGTAAATTACATTGTTGCAAGGCAAGGTAATTTAATAATTGGCAACTTTGCTGGCACTGGAAAAAAATTGTTGATTGTCAGTTCTTTAATTGTCGTCATTGACAGTTGACTGTTTTTTATTTCTTGTGTCATTGGTGATAAAATAATGCCTTTAATTTATTCACATAGACATAGAGAATACGCGGATATGATTTTCGTGTATGGATATTGCAACGGTAGTACCACAGCCGCAGGGAATATCAACGACGATACCCAAACCGTTGTCTTCCAAACAAGCAAACGTTCAATATAACCTTCACAACTCTTCGAGTAACAGGTGCATTCACTAAACTGACTTGTAAGAACTTATGCGAAGAAACAATGCTGCAGAAAAACAGCCTTTTGCGAATTATAAAAAGGCGTTGCAATTTTTTGAATAGGAAAAAAGGACTTTTATAAATACATATATTTAGGTCAGTCAATAAGTGGTCGAATTTCCTCTCTCTCTACACAAAAAATACTTTCGACAACCATGATGGCATATATTCTGATGTTATTAGACATCTTTACTTAGTACACCCGGTAGACTAAAGATGCCGAGGCGTTTCTACTACTAAAAATGAGCTGGATGTCTTGTTTACGAGACAAGAGCTCGCTGTCTTGTATTGTACGTACTATATGAACATGCGAAGTCATAGTTTATGACACTTTATGGCAGGCCACGCACCACCTGGACATTCAATTAAGCGTCGGAGGGAGACGGGGCTAGTCGCCTTCGAATTGAAGAGGCGGTCGAATGTCGATTTATCAGTAAAATACTGTCCGGAATTCTTGTTTTTATTGTATGAAATGAGGATTATTTGAATGAAAATTGTTAAGCTTGTTTCGTAAAGTGTTATTTTAGTATTAGGAATCAGTTAACATTTCAATAAGTGGGTTAGACCGTTAGATCAAACTAAAAAGTTTAATTTTAGACCAAACTGGGATTAAACAAAACGGAAAAAAATAAAGCACAACCAAAAAAATTAGTACATAAAAATAGATCATCCAAAGTCACAAAGAGGAAACCGGAAGGCCATACCTAAATGTTTATTGTAAAATTATGTAATTTGGAGTATATCCTCCTTTAAAATTGATGTAAAGTTATCAATTAAAAACTGTGACTGTTATGAAAAGATAAGACTAAATTTTCAGGTTAGTTCAGGTACAGTCCCCGGAAGCATCCTATGCCCCAGGGCCACGCTCGCGTAGCACTAGAAATATACGGTGTCAGTAGGGAACACGCTTTGCTCCCTCCGGGCTACCTGGTAAAGTGTTTAGGTAAAAGCAATGAAAATGTTATGGCATCTTGTTTTTTCAGCTCTATATTTCATCCAACTCCAGAAAAAGGACCCCCCGTAGGACCCCACAACCCCAAGATGTGACAATACCTTAACGTTTCTATGTAAATATTAAAAACACCAGGAACTTATGTGGGTACTTACCACTCGAAATAGACAGAACCATCGTTCTTTCAGTAAAACTTACCTGCAACAAGAAAAAAAATTAGGTAAATTAAATAAATAGAATTTAAAGAAGTAGTCCATACTTGCAGTGAAGTGTAGGTAATGTAAATTAAAACAACACTTCTGTCTTCCACCACAAATGATATATTTTTTTAAACAATATATTTAGCGATTTTCCCTACATGTTTCGACTACATATATAGTCATCCTCACGGGAACTAAATCGAGTGTAGTTTCAGTTAAAGTAGTTGCCTCAAATTAATGAGTACAACTTTTAAGATAATATCAAGTGAAATTTTTTTAGTTGAAGACTAACTTGAGTTTATTCAACGTTGTGGATTTGTAGAAAAACACATTTTTAAATTATTTTAATTTTTTATATTTATTAAGGCAGGAAAGTTTAGTTGTAAGTGTTAAGAATGATGATACCCATATGAATAGTTTTCTAAAATATGGTATTGTTGTTTGTTGATGTGGAAACCTTTTCACGTCACGGTAGTGTATAGCACTAAACTCTATTATCTCTATTCCTACAAAGGTTTCTTGATCATTAAAATGTTTATCTATTTAAGCCTTAGAGGCGCTGAGCCCCCATCCAACCAAGGTTGGTTAAGTTATATATAATTAAAATTAAAAAAAAAATAATATAAAAAACTAATTTTTCTTTTTCGATTTCTCCATATCAAACATGTTATGTTTTTGAAAACTATTCAGGTGGTTGGTAACTAAATAAAATAATAAAAAACAAAAATTTTTCATTTTTGGTTTCTCCATATCAACATTACTACTGGGTCTCCCAAAAGTCCCGCATAAAATTAATATCAATTAAAGGAAAACGATCTAGGAAAAATGATCGGACCCGTAAATTATTATTTTTAATTGTGCATTTTTTGACATAACAAAATATTATACAGAGGGTGTCTCATAGAACAGTTGTCACGTCTTTGACAATTTTTTTAAATGAAATGCCTAATTTTTTATTAGGTTTTGAAATTCAACGAAAAATTCTAAATATTTTTTATGTAGGACTTGCTATCCCGATTTTCAGCTGTTTCGAAGATATTGACATTTAATTTGAAAATTGAAACAAAAAGGTTATCCATAAAAGTTTGTTATGTATTTCTAAAATGAAAACTCTAAAAGCGCAAGAAATGCTGGAAATGTCCACCGCCTTCTACCTGACACGCCCCTACGTGATGGTAAAATCCGGTTACTGCTTTCCTTATAAAATCAGGAGGTATTCTATTTGTTTCTGTCCTTATTCTTTCTTTAAGATCTTCAATGTTGTTAGGTCTGTTTCGGTATACTCTTTCCTTAAAATAACCCCAAAGAAAATAGTCCAGCGATGTTAAATCCGGCGACCTAGGTGGGCACTTAATAGTACCCCTACGACCAATCCAACGGTTTGTAAAGGTTTCATCTAGGTACCTTCGGACCTCCACGCCAAAGTGTGGAGGGGCACCGTCTTGTTGAAACCATACCATCTCATTTGGAATATCTGGATCCACCTGGTTAGGAAAAAGAACTGCTAATGCCGGAATTAAATCAAATGTTAAAAAATCCAAATAACGTTCAGCGGTAAGGTTCTCTTGAAGAAAATAAGGTTCCAAAATTCTATTATTTATTTGCCTGCTCAGACATTATATAACCTTACCAGCATATTGAGCGTGCGTCTCAAGTAACCATCGCGGATTATCATGAGACCAGAATCGATAATTTTGTCTATTAACTTGCCCGTTCAGGCAAAATGTAGCTTCAACAGAAAATAAAATATTACTTGGAAAGGCATTATTAGTATCAATCCTGATCATCATGTCTTCGCAAAATTCAAGCCGTCTATCATAGTCATCTTCTAGTAGTTCCTGTACAAGAAGAGGTTTATAAGGATGTAATTTTTCGCTCTTAAAAAAACGATGTACTGTACTACAAGTAGCTTCATTATCTAACGCCAAAGTAACAACTGAAGAGTGGGGGTTTTCAGTAAGCGATAACATTAAATCGATTTTTTTATCCTCGGTTAGAACGGTGGTCGACCGCTTCTAGGTAAATCTCTAACTGTACCATTCTCCTCAAATTTATGGAATACCCTACTTACAGTCGAGTGAGTAATTTGGTTTTCTGGATACTTTTCGTTAAACAAAGTACAAGCCTCAGCTTGACTTCTTATTTTGTCCCCACACCCCAACATAATTAAAATTTCGATGCGCTGCTTTCTGTTAACATTCTTAGGTAATTGACAAGTTACTTAAGTCAAAGTCAGTATTGACATAATTAAGGACAGTTTATGACAGTAAGATACCTGATTTATTTAACATGTTCTAATATATAATACAATACCTATGTACTAAAAGTATTACCTTTAATAAAAAAAATTAAATGTTAATATCTTGAAAACAACTGAAAATCGGGATAGCAAGTCCTACATAAAAAATATTTAGAATTTTTCGTAGAATTTGAAAACCTAATAAAAAAGATGCATTTCATTTAAAAAAATTGACAAAGACGTGACAACTCTTCTATGAGACTATAATATTTTTTTATGTCAAGAAATGCACAATTAAAAATAATAATTCAGGGGTCCGAGCATTTTTCCTAGATCGTTTTCCTTTAATTGATATTAATTTTATGCGGGACTTTTGGGAGACCCAGTATATTTTCAAAAACTATTCATACGGGTGTCATCATTCTTAACACTTGCAACTAAATTTTCCTGCTTTAATAAATATAAAAAATTAAAATAATTTAAAAACGTGATTTTCTACAAATTCACAACGTTGAGCAAACTCAAGTTAGTCTTCAACTAAAAAAAATTCACTTGATATTATCTTAAAAGTTGTACCTACTCATTCATTTGAGGCAACTAATTTAACTGAAACTACACTCGATTTAGTTCCCCTGATGATGACTATATATGTAGTCGAAACATGTAGGGAAAATCGCTAAATATATCGTTTAAAAAAATATATCATTTGTGGAGGAAGACAGAAGTGTTGTTTTAATTTCCAAATAAATAGAACTTACTTATATGAATATGGGCATATCATGTTTATCTGTTTTTAAATATAAACCTACAACTACAGTCTTCCTCCACGATGTTGTATAATTAATTAAGATGTTTAATACCGACATGTTGCGTAACATTCATCATTAGGATAAGATAGATCAAGCACATAGAGGTTAATTAGAGCTGGTCAGACATGGTTATCAAGTAGGGGCTCCGTTACATGCTGACCTGTAATGGGCGGTTAAGGGAAAACTTTCTTTACTTAAGCTTTAAGGAACATCTCACACATATTTAAACAGATGAAATTAAAAATCAAATCAAAATTGAAACCCGGTTAAAGAAGAGGGCGTATCGCATTGCAGATCCTCGCTTCAAGGCGGAGGCCCATCGGGCGGCTGGGGTAGTCAGGGAACTGTTGATCGAACGGCAGTCGTACCTCTGGGACAAAAAGGTCCAAAGTCTTTGTATAGAGGATAATTCCATCCATAGAATTACGAGGACCTTAAATCAGGAAAGCGATGTTGTTTTAATCGATGCCAAGCTGATTTGCTCGCGTACAAACTCTGCGATCAATCCCGACTAATGACGCGTTTCGAGATGAGAGGGTCTCGAGAAGGATAAAAATTTATAAATCAATGAATTTTCCGTTTCAGGCCTTTCCACAAGTCACCTTAGACGAGGTAAAGTCCCTATTAAGCGTATTGAATATTAAAAAAGCTCCGGGTTTCGACGATTTGGAGAATGCGGCGTTGCTGAAGTTTTGCTGTCTCATCAGAGAATGCACTTTCTTTAAATAAAAACATCAGGGCGGGAGTACCGCAAGCTTCACCTCTCCGATGATGTAGAACATTTATACTCATGACATTCCGCGCGATATATTTATGCAGCTCTATCTTTTCGCAGACGATACCGCAATCACTCCAATTGCTAAACAGCCGCAAGTTGTCATCAGCCGGATGTAGCGCCACATAATCAAGCTAGAGAAATAGTTGTCGGCTTGGAAGATTCGCTTGAATCCCTCCAAGACGAAGGCTATTTATTTTTCGAAAAGCAATGTTAGTTGGCCTGAGTGTCAACGGAGGCCAGGTGAACGGGTGCCAGATGGTAAAATACCTGGGACTTATATTTGATCAACGACTGAACTGGAGGTGCAATTCAATTATTAGAGTAAAGCTAGCATTGCATTAACTACGCTCTATCTACACCCTGCTTCACAGGCAGAGTAGACTTAGTAATAGGACTAAGGTCAACTTCTAGAAGGTGTTAGTCAGACCGGTTCTCACTTATGGTGCACCTTCGTGGTGCAACATAAGCAGAACGGAGCTTAATAAGTTCCAGGTAATACAAAACAGGGCGCTAAAAATTATTGCGGATGTACCCAGGTACACGATGAATCGCATCAAGACTTTCGTATGCAGACAATAAATGAATTTTTCACAAAAATGATTAAAGACTATTACCGACGCACACACGTATCGACAAACCCACGAATCGCAGACTCACATACAGATCTAGACAATACACGACATACAAACTACCAAAAGACTGGCTGCCTGTTGGACCAATCCCATAGTAGTGAGGCACTATTAGTCAACCACCAATCAATATCAGAATCAATGAAACATGCGCCAACATTTTGCATTATAAAAACTTTTTAAATCAAACAAGCAGAAATACGAATAATCAAGGCAAAAGTCAATTTCGAAATTTCTACAAGTGATAAAACCTAAACAGTTTGCGAAGATTCAAATAAAGACGCAGGAGCATTCCTAACTTTAAAAAAATCAGAGATCCCAAGTTTTGCTGGTAGAAATATCTAATGATATGATTGTCTAACCAGTTCTAATTAACCTTGTTGTTACCTCAATCTGTTACCCCGATGATGAATGTTTATACCAAAGAGGATAGGACAAATTTATAAGCATTCGAAATATATCGGTATTAAACATATCTTAATTAATAATACATATCGTGGAGAAAGACTGCAGTTGTTTTATTTCATGATATCAATCCCATACTGTAAGAATGGACCACTTCTTGATACATGAATATAAGTGTTTGTGACATATGGTTAAAAAGGCAGATTTTCAAATTATCAATAAATTAATCAAACACGGTTATTAGAAAGTCCGGAATTTAATTTGGATTATGGGTGATTCTCAAAAATATCTTTATCTGGTTAACTGAATAACACTAAAAAGAGTCAGTTGTCTATAAATTGTACGATTTTTTACGAGAAGTTGTAAAAGTATATATTTGTAATTTTCTTTTAAGAACTCTTCAAAGAATGTTTAAAGGAACGTAAATAATCTTATGGAACATTCTCAACGTAATACAAACATTGAGAATAGATAGAAAATAGTATTCCTTTATTTTTGGTTTTAATTTTAATTAACCGAAAAACAACAAACAATCATTATATTTTTGCGGTTATTATATGAACAGATTCAAATTTGGAAACATTTGAAATTCGTTTTTTTTTTAATATTTATTACTTACAGGTAGTTTTTATAATTTTACGGATATTTTTTTATACCGAAATCATAGAATAACCCTTCATCATTAAAATAGGATTCGGACATTTATTTATAAACTGTCGACCCGTCAATAAAATAAACCAGAATATACTGTATTTATTTAAAGTCATTTTATTTAAATGGATTTAATCAGAAAAATTATGAGCCGGCAACGACATTTAGGTAGGCAATCTATCTGTCTCTATATCACATTAAACATGTGACGCTTTTTTCAACATAATTTTGTTAAACTGTAATAAAATTTCAAAGTGGGCATAATTTATTATGATGAAAACGGGCAGTAAATTATTTATGAATATTAAATAATATATATGGTAATTTTACTATAATTTTTATAAGGCAATACAAAAAGTGTGAAGGCTTTTCGGATTTTTAACTTTCATTTCCAGTAAAAATTAAATAAGGCAAAATACAAAAAGTGTAAGTTACAGCAGCGTATTATTATTATTAAATCATTAATAATTGACAATTTTCCTACAGTATTCTTCTTTTAAATATGGTTCAATATCAGGAAGAGTTTTAAAAATTGTTTTCTTAATTGTCCGAATATTATTTAATGGTTTTATTTAGGTGCGTAATAGTTATTTATGTATCTAGGGAATTATAATGGTCTTAATTACCGAAGGCAAAGTTTACGTCCCGAGGGCCTTTGGCCCGAGAGACAGCAATTGCCCGAGGTAATTGAGACCCTTATAATTCCAGTGATACATAGATAATTTTATTTCTGACCGATTTTAGTAACATTTTGTTCATTTTTAAAGTGGAATAAATGTTTCAATAGATGACAATCAGATTGACATTAGATGTCAATCGTTTGATTTTATGTCAAATTTTTCTTAATATCCCAAGGGAGTTATGACCCTTATAATTCCCGCGTAACTAAGACGTTATAAGCTAATAATATACCGGTCAGAAATAAACTATTATAGCAACGAATATAATTGTAGTATGCCCCCTTCTCGTATAATGCCAACCTATGTCTAGGAATCGAATAATTTATGGTTCTGGTGGGGCAAATAAGAGCAAGGGTATTTCACTGTGTGTACATTAAATCTGCTTAATAAAAAAAAACATACCCAAGTGTTCTACTATATCAGAAAAGTCAATTGTTGGATGTTAATCAGATTTATTGCTTCAAAACTGTTACATTACAGCACAAAAATAGGGATAATCTTGAAAAAATCCATCATAAACACTATACCTACTAGATACAAAATTCATAAGCAAACAAAAACTCTTAAATCCGGGAAGAAAATAGGGCAAAAAGCATTTTGCGTTTTTAGCCTCACATATCTATACACATGTTCCTGAAAACATAAGTCTTGATATCACCAATAGATCATTTAGGGTTAAGTTAAAAAAATGGATTCTCTCTTTACCTAGAAAGAAAACACGAAAGTTTATTGATTTAATGATATAAACAGCAAATAATTAACATAAGTAATTTACAAAACTTACGTCGTTTTGATTACAACAGATATATCAAATAAATACTTTACTAATAAATGGCACCTTCCTCCCAAAAGACTTTTTTTATAGGAATTTTTCTTTTTTTTTACTGGTATTATAAACTATTTTAAAAGAATTTGTTCCTATACACATTAATTTAGTTAGGTAATTAATAATAACTAACTAGGATATATTTTTCTCTTTTTTATTTAAATTAAGCAAAATCAATCTAGGGGAATATACCTATAATGTACTAATAATTTTTTATTTTTATTTTTATCTTGTTTTTAATTTTGTGTTCCCACTACATAATAAAATAAGAACTTGCAGAAAACACAAGTGTGGAATGGGATTCACGTACTAGCCTTAAGTGGCTTTAGTGGATTTATTTTCATATTTCCACTGTAGAAAGCAAAACATCATTTTTTGTAAAACATATTTTGTAATATTTGCTGTATTTAGAAAGATATTATTATTATTATTACTATTATTATTGCTATTCATTAACAAATATACATATTGTACTACGTGTTTCGATAATTTACGTCCTCCAAGGCAGAATTCTTTCCAGGTTTTGGTTGAAATGTAATACTTCTTGCTGCCTATACAGATGTGCATTAGCAATCAATGTTCGAGCATCCAAAGTAAAAGATGAAACAAGTGTGCTATCGTCAGCGAAGCTATATATTGAATTTCTATAGATTTTCTAAATGATAGTTAATGTAAAGAAGATAGGAGATAATAATATAGAACCTTGAGAGACTCTGGCATTGTTGGTACACGTGTCCGAAAGCAATCCGCCCATCAAAATTGAACAAGCATATCGTACGTTCTTGCTGTAGTTAGAAGCTTCTAATGCCATACTCGATCAAAGGCCTTGGAAATGTCTAGTTCTACCGCCCAGGACTCCGAATGATATTCTATTGCGTTGTTCTAAACATGGGCCACATAAACGAGGTCTCCTGTTGATCTAGGCGAAACCCATACTGGCGGTCACTGAAAATGTTGAAGCCTTTTAGGTACTGTAACATTTTGTGGTTGAGTGCCATCATTATAGCTTTTGATTAAACCAAAAGCAGTTCGACTGGTTGCCTATCAAGGTATTTTTGCGCAATTTTCCAGTTTACAGAATAAGTTAAAAAGCCTACAAATACCGATATCAATTCATGGGCGCATGCCTTAGTGACGATAACTGGG
This sequence comes from Polydrusus tereticollis, assembly GCA_963920685.1. Classification (NCBI taxonomy): domain Eukaryota; kingdom Metazoa; phylum Arthropoda; class Insecta; order Coleoptera; family Curculionidae; genus Polydrusus; species Polydrusus tereticollis. The sequence continues at coordinate 114,308,275 of OY987328.1, forward strand.
ATTATTTTAAGCCCAGAAACTGCGCCAAGACCCTTTAAAAGTTTGATTAACCGAACAACAATCTCGAACATTCTCGACTTTACAGCGGGAATGGTTGATGGTGTTTCCGGTAGTTTAGGAAGCTGTCCAGCACTAATTAGTAGTTTACTCAGTGCCGAAATAAGGTTGTGATCAGACTGCCCCTAAGGGAGGCTTTATGGTGACTATGTAGGTACAGGTTGGGCTTAGAAGTTGAGAAAGGATCCAGCCAAACTAGCAAAATCGCCTTCTCAGTCTGGAATCCGAGTTGGTTCACCTTTGTCTTGCGTCGGGCCAGAGCTGATAGCAAAGGTCAGTGGTCATTATTGTTCCATCTACTGCTTGTCTTGTAAGGAAATGATCATGAGTTTTTACGGGTCACTGATTCAGAAGAACAGCCGACAATGGTGGAGACCTCCACCAAATTAAAATGTTAGAAAGATGGAAAAGTAATGCTATTGCTGAGGGGTGTCTTGCAAAATATACTGTCGAATAAAAACTGCCAACATAATCTCAAGCAAGCTATTAACATCTAAAACTTCTGAAAGAAGGCTTGGGTTCTCCTAAAATTCATCAGGAATTTAGCATTGGCCAAGACTTTCGGAAACTCAAAGGAGACTAAAGATCTTAATTCCAATATAACCATCAATAAATTCACTAAGTAATTATTATTACCTATAGTTAATTATCAGTTCATAGCTTTATATAGTAGGTATTTTGAATAATTTTGATTAAAAAAATTAGAAAATAGCAAGAAATAATTATTGTTTTTGTTCAATAATGATTAAATAAATTTAAAATGGCAATAAAACCTTTTTTGCCACCAGAGTGAAAATAAGACAGTTGGAAAACGTCAACTTTCAAAAATGTCAAAAATAACGTCTTTACAATAATAGTACATTATATACCTACCTAGGTTGAGAAGTGAGCTATTACATAGCGAGCTATAATGTGCGAGGTATAATAGTTGTCTCAACTGAGGTATATACAAATTTTTTTCTACTTCTAACACTGAAATAGTACATATTTAATTCGTTGGGATCTTTATATTATAGAAATAAGTTACCGGTTAACGGGAACTTATGCAACCCGGCATTATACAGAGAAAAGAGGCAAATTTGGAAACTTCGTAAAAGCAAAATTTATGGTCGTGTTAGCGTGTAGCTTGTGTGGACAACTTAAAGGTTGCATTGTAAGTTTCAGGTAAATTGCAATGATAGTTTTTTAAGAATTGCGTATTTTAAATATTTAAGCCCTATACACCCCAAATCCGCCCTAAATTAGGGTCACCCTAATTTGCATAAAATGGAAAGTCGAGTTTGGTGAATGAAAGTAAGGGGACAGCGGTGTTACTACAGGTACTTTATTACTTTATTAGAATATTAAGTATTGAAACAGTGAGACACAGGTAAACTACCTGTGCCTCTACCTACCCGATCTCGGGACCCCTGACAATAAACATAATTAAATAATAATAATTGGACTACTGTTGGGGAAACGATTGCTCAAATAAATGCAATAAAAATAATGAAATTAAATGCAACCAATGTTTTCAGAATCAATACTACTCTTTGTCTAGATAAAATAAATGCTTTTCAAATATTCCATAAGCAACACAATTCCTCAACGGTCAGAGAAACAGCGAAACAAAATGCATTTAATGTTTTCAGAACAAATAATATTGTCGCCCAGACAAGCTACCAAATTTGCAAATATTATACTAAAACAGCGGCCTGTCGCTACGGTTAATTTAGCAAGAAATTGTTCTCAACACAATTTAGTGGTAAAAAGTCTACTTTTGAAGATTGTAAAAACGTATATGTGCTTTGTCGCTGGGAGATTAAGCTCACCGCAGTACACAAAGCGGGAAAATTAACCATTGGTCCAGAGAAAACATGGCGGAACAGTAAATAGCCAATTAGAACACAACGCGCGAAATATGTTGCCTTGTGATTAGCCGGTCTGACAGCTGAGCGTGATATTCTAACGACGAGAGCACACTTACGTTCTTTCGAGAATCACTGCGGGTTAAACTACTGAAAGGTCAACACGTACGTCAAAATTATTGTGGGTCATCGTCCGCTGGACATGACAAAATAGCATAGCTGAAATAAAAGCACCAAGTAATTGTAGTAATGTTATAAAAAGTTAGTAATGTTATAAGTTAGTAGTTAATAATGTATTAAAAAGTTATTGTGTAAACAAGTGCCAAATTGGATAAATAAACACCAAATTAAATGGGATCTAACTCGAGGAATATACAAAGCCTCACCGTTTAATGTTGGGAGCTAAAAATAAAACTTGATTCCCACAACTACACCTATGGAATAGGGCGAAGACCACTGGGTTTTATAGTTCAATAATGATTTATTACACTCCCGCATTAAGCAACAGACTATAGTCAAGGTTTATAACCAGTAAAATGTTAAAGAGACGGTGAGAATGAATGCTAAAATCGTGTGTAACTTACATTACACAGAAAGTTTTTTTTTATTATTTTCCTAGGTGATAATTTATTATCGTTATTTCCCTGGGTATAGAGAAAACTTACTTCTATGGCGATTTCTCAAGTTACTAGTAGAAAAACGATATTATCGCACTTAGTTACTAATTATACGAATATTATCACTAATTAAAGTTACGTTATTTATATAATTTTTTTAGAATTTATTTTTATAAATATCAATCCAGTTAAGACTGAATTACACCGCCACTGTTTAATTTATCGTGGCCCAGAAATAGGTATATAAAAAGCTGATATAGTGACGGATATATTTCAGAAAACGCCCGTTGGCGAGACAGTGACTGATATGGCCTGGCACTGTCTCTGACAAGATAGATTGTCCTTCACGAATCCATCATTCCTCGACAAACTGAAACTTAATTCGACCTTGTTTAAGATATATCATCTATTTATAGGAAAGTTTTAGTTTCGGGCCGGTTTCAAAAGTTTATCGAACCTGTAAAAAAGGAACTTTAACTTAGTTCTTTCAGTTTTTAAAAGTCTCTATTATGTATATCAATCTTTGAAAGAGAATTCGTGGAAATGTGTAGGTATTTTTGCCTCGAAGGAAAGTATAAGTTTTACTTTGCACGCGACCCTTAGTTAAAATGGGTATAAAATTCCAGGGTGATATTTTTGTTCTCAGGAAAGCTTAAAAAAAAGTAATACAAGTTGAAGCGTATTTTCAAAAAGGGGTTAGAGTAAATGGTGAGTGGCAATACAATCAGCGTTTGTACATGAACTGTTTTCGCAAAAAAAATCCTAACGTCGCTCTTACTGCTGGAGATTTTTATCATTGCCTGGGAAGAACCATTGCTCTGTTTAGGGAGACAGAGTATATACAACATAAAAAAGGAACTGGAAGACCTTCTGCAAGAATAGAAGAACTTGTTGCAAGCGTTCGTGAAATAATGCAAACTATGTCAAAAAAAATGTGTAAAACGCCTGTCTCAAGAGTCAGAAATCAACAAGCAATAAGAGCAATACTGCAAATTTTATTGTATGAATATGATTCACATGTGTATTAACTTAATAATAAAGTAATTTTAAGCCGAGTATTCATAACTAAGATGAAAGTTTAATCCTTTACTATTATAATTATATCAGAGGATGAAAGATTGGAGGAGTAAATAAAAGAGAGAATAACAAAAGGGAGGTTGTCTAAGACATTAGAAAATAGTTCATTAGGTGAGAAAGAAATGCCAGAAGAAGTTAAAACACAAATTGTTGAAAGCGTCGCGATGGGGCCAGAAACACAACCATTAGAGGACACTTAAAAATAAACAATAATATTAAAGAAAAAATGCAAGGACAGTTGCGATGATACTGACATGTGATAGTGATTAGAATAAAGTGAAAACTATCTGGGAAATCATCAATATAATCTACAAAATAAAAAAGCGTCAAAAAATATTATAATTAGCAAGCATAACCAAACAATAACAAATCCTGGAGAGGTCGCAAAATAATTTCAGGACTTCTTTGTTATTGTTACCGCTGCTGTGTTGTAACTGCGTCACAAAAAAAAATAGGACCAACAATTCCTCTTCAAGAAACAGCCAACCAGACACCAATTCTTTAACGGTGCAATGTGAACGCTACAAACAAAATGAGATTTTCACTACTTCACATGCGTGTTTCCTGAGATTTCACATAACCGGTGAGGTGGAACCAGGCTGCATCAAAAGATACGTCAAGGTCTAATAAATCATTGATTTCCAATAAATTTCAGGTAAAAGTAATCACTGACACTAATTCCTGCGTGTTTCAAACTGTGCAACTCGTACTTCATGAAATACCGTCCGTACTTTGACACTGACGTAATTTTTTTTTTTCTTTTTTGTTTCGTATTCTTTTAATTCTAGTTGGTAATCAATATTGTTACAGGTGCGTAAGAACTAATTATGGTGAGAGAGTACCAAGCAACTCCGGGAACCCGGAGTTACAAAAACTATTCTGAAGAAAATTTAAGAAAAGCCCTTAATGCCATTCGAAGCGGCATGCCAACAAAAAAAGTAGCAAACGTGTACAAAGTTCCGCGGATAACGTTTCGAAACAAGTATCTTGAGAGACACCAACTATCGGTAGGACATCCAAGTGTACTTTCTACAAGTGAACAGCAAGTGATATGCGACACTTTAACTTAGGTGGCAAAAAGGGGATTTCCTTTAACTAAGTGTGATATTCGGGCTATGATCAAGAATTCTTAGACAAACAAGGCAAAACGGTGCGAATCTTCAAAGACAATTACCCAGGACCTGATTTTGTCGCCAATTTTATTAAAATAAACAATCTTTCGGCACAAGTTGCCACGAATATTAAAAAATCCCGCTCTTCTGTAGATAGAAATGACATTACTCAGTTTTTCAATAACATGCAGGAAGTTTTAGGTGACATCGACAATAAAAATCTGTATAATTACAATGAAACCAACATCGCCCAGGAACTTCCGTAGGGTACAACGGGTACAAAACTATTCTCGCTGTGTGAGCATACTTAATGGTTTGTGGTAACGCCGCTGGGGGGCTCCTTCCTCCTATGGTTGTGTACAAAACTGCCAATCTATACGAAAAGTGGTGTACTGGAGGACCCACTGGGACTGTGTATGGAAATAGCTTATCCGGATGGTTCGACATGAATCTGTTCGAGCAGTGGTTTTTTAAATCACTATCACCTCACATAAAAGCAAATTTTATTGTATGAATATGATTCACATGTGTCTTAACTTAATGCAAAACAAAAACCAATCAGCTGATAATTGTAAATCAGTAAGAAAATGCGCGGAAATTCAATTTTGGCAAAAAATATTTAAACTTTATGCGATATTGAATTTACTACAAACTTAAAGTATTCTTCTTTGAAACGAAGCCACTTATATATATAAAATATTTAAGCATCTTGAGGAAATAGGATTCGGATGGAAAAAAGATGAACCGAGTCGATGGCTTATGAAACTTTTCCATGCAGCTTTCAAACGATTGGTATTTTTGAAAGAATATATTAAAGAAAAAGAAGCATCCTTGTACCAATTCGTTTACTTGGATGAAACATGGATTTTTCAGAATGGTACCATTGGTCGATCTTGGCAAGATGAAAATAAAAGAAGTGTTGGATCTACTAAAGTTGATGGTAAAAGTATAATGTATATAGGTATAATGTATATACAGGGTCCTGCAATAGTGCGTCGGGCTTTCATAGCTCCTAAACGAATTAAGTTAGAAATTTCATTCATATGCGGACTTATACTGTATCATAGAGTGTATTTCAGGAAAATATTTTTGCATATACAGGGTTGCCCAAAAAAGTGTGGTAACATAATGTTAATTTTTTTTTAAAGGGGACACCCTGTATTTTCTTGCATATTTTGGTTTGTATTATTATCCTTTATAAATATCTATAATTTTATGCAATTTGCTTTGGTAGTTTAAGAGCAATAAATTAAAAACTAAGATAAAAAAATTTAGCAGCTCTGAAGAAAAACCAAAAAAAAAATCTAAAACTAACCCGAACTAACCTGAAAACATTTTTGGTAATCACGGCATTGTACAGAAATAATGACAAGGAGTCCAGAGATACGATGAATTGAAGAGTTTTCATCAATTTAATACAGGGTGTTCTAAATAAGGTTTCAAAAATGACTCATTAAAAACTCACTTTTCTCAAATTTTTCAAATGGATCACCCTTTATATTTTCAACTAATGTAACGTAGAATTCATAAACAAATATTTTTTGCAATACAAACATGTAGGTTATTTCCAGCCGTTTACGAAATAATTGCAAATTTCGTAAATTCTGTTTTGTAAAAATGTAAAAAGAGCGTTTATTTTATCAGTTAAACATATTATATGCCTAAACTATTATTATAAACTACAATAAATTTTCAAAATGTCTTCAATTTTGATCTATGCATAAATTAATACGCTCTTGAAAAGATGTATTTACTTCCCTTAACATTTCTCTTTAAATAACAGCAAAAGAATGTATTAGTAAATGTTAGGCATAAAAATCTTGGTAGGCTTTGAAATACAATAGAGATTCCATTTTTATTAGAATTTGACAAGTTTAATTAATTCAAAAAAGTTGTCATTTAAGGCTAATAGTACTTAGCGCTTAAGTATAAGATATTAAAATGAATTTTAGTAAAGAGGAGTTAGTTGATATGATTTTTGCACTTGGCGAGAGCAAAAAAAAATGTAGAGTTTACGCGTCACGTTATCCAGAGAGAAGGCAGCCTGACGAAAAAAGTTTTAAAAGATTATTATGTAGGTTTGTTGAAACTGGAAATGTCGTGTAGACAAAGAATACAGAACAAAGCCTGTCACCAACGAGGAAAAATAATTAGAAGTATTATTAACAGTAACTGACGATCCACACATAAGCCAAAATAAAATAGGGAAAGCAGTGGATATTAGCGAAAGATCTGTACAACGAATTTTAAAAAAGCATCGTTTTCATGCCTACCACATTCAATTCTATCAAGCTCTTAGCGATAGAGATTTTCAAAATCGACTCGAATTCTGTACCTCGACAAGAATGAAATTTCAAGAAGATCCTATGTTTTTCAATTATGTTTTATTCTCTGATGAGGCTACATTTCATAACATCGATTGTGTAAATAGATATATGAGACAAATCGATCAGCAGCACCAGTGGTCTTTGAATGTGTGGGGCGGAATTATTGATGATTTAAACTTTTAACGAAATGATTTACCTGGTTTACTGGCAGACTTTGCTCCATATATTAGAAATAGGATGTGGTTTCAGCAAGACGGAGCTCCGGCGCATTTTTCACGGGATGTAAGAAATTACCTTGATGATACCTTTCGCAACCAATGGATCGGTAGAAACGGACCTACACACTGGCTTGCTAGATCGCCAAATCTAACGAAGCTTGCCTTTTTTTATGGGGACATGTAAAGCAAATTGTTTATAATAATCATCCGACAACTGCCATCAATATGCAGCAAAGAATGAGATACGTGTTTGGTAGTATACCACCTGAAATGTTAAGGGAAGTAGGTAAATAGATCAAAATGGAAGATATTTTGAACATTTATTGTAGTTTATAATATTAGTTTAGGCATAAAATATGTTTAATTGATAAAATGACCGTTCTTTTTACATTTTTACACAACAGATTTCACGAAATTTGCAATTATATCGTAAACGGCTGGAAATAACCTACATGTTTGTATTGCAAAAAATATTTGTTTATGAATTCTACGTTATATTAGTTAAAAATATACAGGGTGATCCATTTGAAAAATTTGGGAAAAATGAGTTTTTAATGACTCATTTTTGAAACCTTATTTAGAACACCCTGTATAAAATTGATAAAAACTCTTCAATTCATCGTATCTCTGGACTCCTTGTCATTATTTCTGTACAATGCGGTGATTACCAAAAATGTTTCAGATTTTTTTTTTGATTTTTCTTCAGAGCTGCTAAATTTTTTTATCTTAATTTTTAATTTATTGCTCTGAAACTACCAAAGCAAATTGCATAAAATTATAGATATTTATAAAAGATAATAATACAAACCAAAATATGCAAGAAAATACAGGGTGTCCCATTTAAAAAAATTCAACATTATGTTACCACACTTTTTTGGGCAACCCTGTATATGCAAAAATATTTTCCTGAAATATACTCTATGATACAGCATAAGCCCGCATATGAATGAAATTTCTAACTTAATTCGTTTAGGAGCTATGAAAACCCGACACACTGTTGCAGGACCCTGTATATATAGTAAACAAATATATAAACTATGGGAAGTTTACCTAGGTAAAATATATTTTTCTAGATACATAACACTTCATGCTGGTAGTCAAGGTGGTTTTGTTGAGGGTGCAGAGGCAATTTTTTCTTCTAAAACTAAGCTGAGTGACTACCATAGAGAAATGAATCAGCAAAATTTTTTACAATGATTCGAAAACCAATTATTGAAAGATTTAGTAAAGCCATCTGTGATTGTAATAGACAACGCCCCATACCATAGCATGCTGTTAACAAAAATATCTAACACATCATGGAATAAAGCTGCAATTCAAGAATGGTTAACTACTAATAAAATTAAATTTGATTATCCAATGTTCAAAGCCGAACTTTCACAAATCGTTAATAGGTTGGTATGATAGGTTGTTTGCCCTTTTTTTAACATATTCTTAAATATTAAACTTAAACTTTTTTCAAACATTAGCCACCAAAAAAATATTTAGAAGCATTCTTGTACCAATTCGTTTTCTTGGATGAGACATGAATTTTCTAGAATGGTACCATTGGTCGATCTTGGCAAGATGAAAATAAAAGAAGTATTAGATCTACTAAAGTTGATGGTAAAATGTATTATGCAGTAAACAAATATATAAACTATGGGCAATTTTTGTATATTTATTTGTGTTTTTATAAAAAAAAAACTGTGTTATTTCCTCACTCGGATATTTTGGTTACAAGCTGGTAACACTGTCGATAACTGACGTCACTAGAAAGGTATGACGTGCATCGGCTTTTGTTTTGCATTAAGTATATACTCATTTAGAGAATGGAAACCTCTATCCAGCAAAAGTACGGTATGATAGCGTTACCGTAATAGCGTAGCCTGAAAAACCCAACAACTTTTTATTATTAGAAGTGTTGGAAAGCTTCCATATTAAATATAGGGGGGAGCTGCAGAAACATTCTTAAATAAAGACAAATTCTTTAGGTTTTTTTAAAATATCGCAAATGTTTTTATTTTTATATTCATTCAATCTGCTGCTGATAATCGTATATTCACAAATAATGTCAATGTGAACATACAAACATATATTAGAGCAAGATATGGCCTTTTTTGCAAAACGCTCACATTTTTATTAATTTACAGATTGACTTGATCAGACCTCGTCGGAGCGGCGGTGGCAAGTCGAATTAAAATTCCTTCTCGTTTCAGCACGGGCCGTCACTCGACCTGTCACTTACGCAAAGATGACAGCAGACGAGCGACTGACGTGACGGAGGTTCGATCAACGTCTTGCTTTTCATTCTCGTCAACTTTAATTCATTGCCCTGCGTTGCCAATTCTTTAAGGTTTAGCCATAAAATAGTATAGTAGAGTCTGTTGCAGCTTAATCAACCCAGCTGGGATTCTTTTCAATTAACCATCTAATCCGAATGGCGGCGGCAGTTTTAGAACTGACATTGGTAGCTAATCAACACGTCTATAGCTTAGCTATATTGAAAGTAAATCAATGAGAGTCATTCTTTCCTTGTTTAGTTTGTAAAATTAGACAAATATTGCATGATAAATCCGAGGAGCATAGAAGTACTAAAGTTTGCGCCCACAAAGATTTTCAAAAATTTTTACTAAATGCGCCTTTCTATATATTGATGTTTAGAAAGGCTGTCAACCTCTCCAAGAAGTAATGGCAGCATACCCTGGGCAATAGACAGGGAAAAGATTTCATAACTGATAAGGCTCGAGCGGATTCTAAGCAGAAGTAGACGTGCCCTGAATCTGGTAGGACTTCTAACAGGACACAGCAGCTAGTTGAGGAAGCCCTTACATACGATGGATGTGAAGAAGGGCTCGATTTATTCGGGATGCTTGAAGGACGAAGAAACAGCACTGCACTTCATGTGCGCTTGTGAAGCCCGAGTAAGACTCAGACGGTAAGTCTTATAACGGTTGATTTTTGCAACTACGAATTTTCCTTTAGTGTAGCTTTCATTTAAGAAAATACCTCAATATTATTACCCATATCTTGTTTTCTCCTTTTAGATGCCTTGGTTGTAGTACTCACTTAAGTGCGGAGGTTATTTATTATTTAGTTGATTTTAAGTTTGTATAAACATTAGCTCTTTAAAACCTTAGCTGCTTTTGACAGTGGTGATTTAACCGACGGAAGTCAAGACTCTTGCTTAAAGTGACGTCCTGACATTTATGAGAAGATTGGACAGGTTTGGCGAGGTCCTGGGTGGTTGAGTGGATGGGGGAAGACTCAGGAGTGCTATCACTTACCAGTGTTTAGAAAAAACTCTATTTTAAACTATCGCAGATGTCGTCTTCCTTAGGGTAAGTTGCTAATTGAAAAGTTTCTAGATGTACCACCAGGACCATAATCAAGAAAGATAGATAGCTGCTTTGTAAGGAAAGTTGGGATTCTTATGCATGTTAGCAAGGGTTTATTTATTTAACAAAAACACAAAATACATATGCGAGATGTTACACGTGGCGACATCTCGTAGCAAGTGTAACATCTCGCATATGTATGTATACATTATGTGTTGAAAACACTGTAAGGTCCCTTTCCTTTTCGTCAGACTCTATAGCCTTGCCGATGAGCCGTAATACGGCGAAACGCGTCCAAGGATTGGGTCTGACGGAAAGAAAAGGGACAAGCATCTTTCTTTAAAACACAAAAGCCAAAAATCCGTAATATGGAAAAATTTCCAATTCCTCCAAAAATTCGAAAAGAAGCCAACAAAGCGACATTGAGCATTCTTCCCGAAAAATCTAGCAAACATTACAATAAAGAATATAACGAATAAGAAGAGAGAGAGAAAAGTAAAAATATTAAAGGTATTAGTGAAGAAGTCCTCTTTGCATATTTCCTTAAACTTACAAAACATTTTATGATAAAAACGGCTTTAAAAATTTATAATAATTTAGATAACTATGGAAAACTGACAGCTTTTCTTAAGGGCTACGACTCTCGGTAGGTTTGCTTGGACGGTCGCTGTGAGCACCGAAGCTATTCGTCGGGGAGTAGGCAATTACATAGTCTTCCAGGGCCGATGTTCTCGCGTGCCTATTTTGCTAGCTGATGCGTTTCGGTTCGCATTCAGTGCTTATTAATCATTTATTTGTTGAGGGCGCGGCTGCATCGATAAGAAATAGTTAGCACTTACGATTTTTAATATGGAAAATTATAATTATGTAAGAAAACGGAATATACGCTTGTCCTTTAACGGGAAAATAGGTTTTGCTAAGAGAAGAAAAACTGTAAAATTTAATTACTATGTTTACGAAGATACTAAATAATAAATAATCTTATGAGTAAGAATTCTATTCTTATAGCGCAAATGAGGAGTATCCTGTGGTTATGGTAACCCCCAGATGCTATTTAGTCACAAAAAAAAAACAATAAATTAGACTGGTTTTAAAAATATAACCCGAAAATAACATTCGAATTTCCGAGAAAGAATAAGAATCAATCATTTTTTTTTTAATTTTCTCAATTTCTTTAGAAAGTTTATAATAAAAACAAAAAGAATTCAATAGAAACAAATGATTTATTAGAGCATTTTTTACATGTTAACCATTTTTACTTTTAAAAAATCTCAGAGATTCAAAGTCTATTAATTTTCTAAATAGGCAAAGGTTGCTGTTTTGTTTTTGTCTAGTAGTGTGTAGTTGGTAGGTACATATTTTAAGCCTCAAGGCATGCCGCATAGAGCCGGCATTTTTTGCTGAAGTTTCTATACAGAAGGAAGAAATGTGAACAATAATGTTATATTTGTGGCGCTTAGTTCACCCAATACTGCGAATTTCCCTGTTACTTGTTTTCACTGGCACATATTATATCGACATAATATTATAGTAATAATAATTTAATTATATAGAGTTATAAATGTATGACTAAAAAAATCATTGCCAGTTGTGGCACTAGTCCAACAAAATACTATGAACGTATCTAAACATTATTGTTGTGGTGTTTTCTGTAATATATAATTGCACAGACAGCATATCACTTTATTTATTAGGTAGGTATGTAAATTTTAAAAAATTAGAAGTAACCATACCTACTTTAGTAAACATACCAAAGCAAAAAATAAATTTTATTCAATAATCTAATATAATTACAATAAAATATCTAACAAACACTTAAATACGTCCCTTGTTCAAGGTGAGATTCGAACCCAGGACGTCTCGATTGCCGGGCAAAATCTCTACCACCCGACCATGGAGGTTGACTAAAATTGCCTTCAGACATGATACCTACTACACCGTTCGGAAGTTTTCGGATTTAACGATGTTTAAAATAAACATCAATTTTATCAAAAAAAGATCGAAACTGAAACATCGATGTTAATATTTCTTTAAAGTAACACGTTATAAGAGATACACGCATATTATAAAGATTAATAACATTTTAAACAGAACCTCCTTCACTCCTACCCGCAGGGGTTGCAACTGTTGCCAAACCACCGAGGCAACACCACATACACCCTTCCAAACTTACATGAGCAGAAACACCCAAGGGTCTCTCGCCAATTATTTGCTTGAAAACACCCCTAAAAAGGGTGTTTTTGGCTTTTTGAGGATGAACTCCCACTCAGATCGAACTGGAAGGACCCGGCCCATCGTGTTCTGCGTGAAAATTACCCTTAACTTGATCAAGTTTGGCCCCCAACCTGCATAATTTGAATGGAATATAATATCACATTTTTATAGTAAAAATATACATTATGATATTCATTTATACATAAAATATAGATTTAGAAACCAACCATGGGTTTTTGTTTACCGTACCAAAATATCCGCTCTAACTAACCTACCTACTAAAATCAATTCCTGTCTATTTATAGGTATTACACACTAGAAATTAACATCCAAGCTGAGAATTAAAATTGTGTGACAATCGTAGAAGATTAAGCTGTAGCTGTAGCTTTAAGTACAAAATGGCTATTATAAGTGACAATGGCGCGAGAGGTGAACATACTTTTATCGTTTTTACTAAAAATCAGCTTTTTTATAAAATTTGTATATTCTTCTCACAGAAAATGAAACCAAAAACTGCAACATGTAAGCATTGACAAACCCTACGATGCTGCTAATTTTGGAAACATCATTAAACTTATTCTTAAACACGTTTCTAATCTGCAGAAGCGACTAACCACCGAAAATTACATTAAGGTTTCAGCATAAAATAATTAACAAACGCTCCAAAATCCCCGAGTCCGTCCGCACATAGTTGGCTCCGCCTTCTAGCGTAAAACGTGCGATTGAGGTAAGTTTCGCCTTGAAATCCGCAAGAGGTGGGTAGCCGACGGCCGTATTTTGAAAACGGAGGGAAAATGATTTAGACAAACTTAAAATTCTTTTTTCTTAATTCGTTTAGTTTGGTTGTAAAGAAAATGGTAATAGTCATGCCAATGTGGAACGTTTTTTAAATTTTTTTAATAGTTTATGAAAAAAAAACTGAGTACGTCGGCCCTAGGTCATCTAAAAAAAAAGTGACAACGCATCGGCATATATTAATATTTACCTATATAGCATTCCAAATTTGAAATCCATTGGACTATAAACAAACTCACAATTCATTTTCTATTATGTACCGTCCACAACCGTAGCCCTTAAGTGCAAATCAAAATTTAAAGCCCAAAAAGTCTAAAATTTTACTATTAATTTAAAAACTACAGTTTTTGTGTACTATCTTTGTTATTTTTATTAAAGGTGTAATTATTACTAAGATTTTCCAGTGCTTGTCGTTATGAGGAGTTAACTTAACTAAAACATAGTCAATTGTTAGGACAAAGGGCCGTACCTGTTAGTAAGAATTCCAGAAACGAAAACAAGAAAATTAAGAAATTTCACTGTATTAAATGAAGGATTTTGAGTAAACCCTGTCGATTAGAATATGTTTATATAGAATATATTGAATTAAGACCAAAAAATGTGCAACATAAAAGATTTTTTTGAATTACGAAAATAGTAAATGCACAAACCAGTATGAGTTGACATCAATAACTGGTCAAAAATTCCTAATATTTTTGCGAAATTTTTAGAACTACCAGAACCAAATTTATATACTGTTGCTGAGAGTTACATAGAAAACTCGATATTCAATAAAATCGAAATTGTTAAAAAAAATATAACGAGGACATCATTAAGCCCTTAGCACGAACAAAGATACAACTTGTTCTGTAAGCGTACCTGAAAAAAGTACTGATACGAATTTAGATTCAAACAATATTGTGCCATTAAATTTTAACATAAATATTAATAGATAGGTACCTATGTTTAGTCTAGTAGTTTAACTTTAGGTTATCAGCTTCCTGTTTTACTTTGTATTCATATTTTACAATATATTTTTTTTAAATAATATGGTACCTATACCTATCTATATTTAGTAGTAAGTTGGCTATAACTCTTATGTATTAAATTAAACTTATTGGGGAATTTTCGTATCAAAATTGCACTTTTATACAGGACAATAAATTTCGGTTTTACATAATAAATTAGGTGAGTCATTATAACTCCACTACTATATTTAAATATAAAAGTTAACCCCTTTCGTTAGTTAAGCGCTTAGCCATATTGTAATAAAATTCTATATAAACCCCGCGATTGGTCAAGGATTCTCTATATAATAACATAATGAATAAACCTTCAGGTGGTAGATAAAAACATACAAAACAGCCTATTCATTAGTATAAATTGTTTAATGCCTTTTAAACGACTCCAATTATATCATATTAATTATTTAACGATAATTTGGCAACGTTGTTTTATTATGCAGGTTGGAGGATTTGATGAGATTTCTGCAGGAGTGCGGATGCCATACCAATTTAGCAGGAAGACGTCTCGCAGTTTTCTAGAATATTAAACAGTCGGTTGATTTCTTGATGTGATAATAAGAGAGGTTCACGTGTACCCGTATAAAGCTTTTTCAGAATGCCTTTGATTTTTCTTCTAATTGAAAGTTAATAACTCTTTTTTAATACATTTTTATGTCGAAACGCAAGGTTTACAAGTTATGTAATCAGAGTAGTCAGGAGAAACGTTAAACATGATTTTTGTGCATTAGTCATTGCCTACAGACTAGCCCATGTACATACAGTGCTCGCGATATGGTCTGCACTATGTGGGAAATTTTTTAACGGGTTTAGGTAAATTTTCATTTTTGCTTTAAAAATGATGCCAAATGTCATGCACATTTGCAATTACGTGACTTTCTGTAACTGTTAAATTTGATACAGTAAAACTTCTGTTTGCGACTACCTGTATAAAGTGACCACCTGCGTTAAACGACCGGTTATCAATTCCCCATAGAAATGGAAATCCCATTATTTTATACTCTTCTTTACCGACCTATCTGTTAAACGACCGCGGGCATTCATCATCGAAATTTTCAGTAAACATAAATGCTAAAAACACCCTACATTAGGGGCAGTAAAACCCGACCCGATAATTCTTAAGAATTATAGGTGCATACACTAATTACTTTTTCTAATTCGGTTTCATAAAAAAGCTGTTTCGATATCGTTCTCAGTATCGTAATAAATTTTTATGAAACAGTTTTCTTTATTTTTCTAAGGTTGGTAATGAGGTTCACAAATGTTTTATTTTGCTGTCGTGTGTGTTTGGTTCCAATAATTCTATAAAATGGAGATGAGTTAAAAAAATATCAAATAATCTTACAAATTTACTATATTATAACACATAGAACTATAAAATTTACCGCAGTTTCCCTTAACTTAGGGGTAGTTAAACTAAATTCATCTTGCTCCATATTTTGAAATTATGTAGAGGTATGTTAGAAAATCAGACAACTTGGTGAAAAATGGATGACACGGAAATAAAATTATTTGTTGATTTCAAGGCTACCTACTATGATAAATAATGTGATTGTTTCAAAGTTTCAAAGTTTCAAAGTTTCAAAGTTTCAAAGTTTCAAAGTTTCAAAGCTTATTTATCTCAAAGTAGTTACAATTATTATAAAATGAAATCTTATACATACAATAATATAGCTAGCTAGCACCTAGATGACTGAACACCTGTATGTGCTTGTTTTGTTACGAATTTTTGTAATTTTAATTTTAGATAATCTTTGTTACAGGTTTACCTTTCCGCAAATGAAAGAGAAGTCTCTACAATCTAAAAATCTAAAAATTAAAAAATTACTTACTTAACTAACAATTGAACAATGTAAGGTACTTATAAACTACAACCTGTTAGTTATCAAGACAGCAGTTTCAGAAATGTTATTCTATTCTCCCAAAGATATTTTTTTGCTAGTTTTGAGAATCTTTTAGGTCTTATGTTACTTTTTATTTCATCAGGAATCAAATTATAAGCCTTTGGTCCTAGATAATTAACTGATCTTTTGTAGAATTCGCTATGACAATTTGGTATAACTAACCTATTATTTGTATTATTTCTAGTTAGATAAGTATGCGATACAATACCCATATCCTGACTCTTATGCACAAAACAGACTACCGAGTGAAAAAATAGTATTCTTAAGTTATTAATTTTACAATTATAAAGTAAATGTGTTGGATAGAGGTAATCTTTTTTATAAATGATTTTTAAAATTTTATTTTGAATTATTTGTAATGGGTTTAACGTATTATTGTACATAGCTCCCCAAGCCAATATACCATATCTCAGTAAGGATTCCACTAAACTTTAATACAAGGAGGTTATCAGAGCCCTTGATATAATATTTCTTAAAATGTAGAACCTATAAATTAAAGTTTTTAGCTTTTTTGTAATATATTCAACGTGTTTTGTCCATTTTAAATTCGAATCAACAAATATACATAGATATTTTGCATGTGATACTTCTTTAATTTTTTCGTCAAATGTATCAATTTCTAAATATGTAAAATCTGGACGATTTCTGTCGATTTTTGTAAAAGCTACGTAATTGGTTTTTTGTAAATTTAATGAAAGCTTATGAATATCTAGCCAAGTTTTAACTCTTTTCAAACCATCTATAGCTTTAGATCTAACCTCTTCCCATGTGTCACCACAGAAGATAATTACAGTGTCATCTGCATGCGAAGTTATTTTTGCCATTATTCCTTGTTTTGTCAGGGCTTTTATGTAAATATTAAAAAATATTGGACCTAGGACAGTGCCCTGAAGGACGCCTATATTAATCCTCTGTGGTTCACTAAGGACGTTGTCTATTTTTGTTTGCTGTTCCCGATCAGTCAGGTAGTCTGTACAAAGCCCCAACGCAGTATTACCAACAAATAAAAATGTCTAGGAGTAGATAACTTCAAGGCATCAAATATATGGTTAGAAAAATTCCTTCGTCGGCACGATATTACCTTCAAGAAAATATGTGGCGAATCAGCCGATATCAAAATCGAGCACTTCGAAGAAGAAGTTGATATTCCGCTCGCACAACTGTTTCCTAACATTTAAGGACACATTTGTGAACTTGAAACAATTTGCCTCAATTGATAACGATTTGCCAACAAAAAGTGCAGATTTGACTATCATCGAGTGTATTGAAGAGATCCAAGAAACGAATGAAGCTACTTCCAACTCTGAGACAGAGGAAGAGGAACCTGAACTTGCTCCAGTGTCGAAAATATCAAGCCTATCTAAAACCTGCGCAAGTTTGAGAGACTTTTTTAATAATGTTATCAATTTTGACAAGTCTACAAATATTTCTCAATTGCTATTAAAATGTGGATCTGAATTTTATGAAAATAAAATAAAAAATAGGAAACAATCATTAATTTCTGATTATTGTAAAAAATAAGAATTTCAAAGCAAACATACAGTACATTGTATAATATATATGTTAGTATGCACGTGCAGTATCTACATATTGGTAAATTGGCTTCATCTCATTTAATTTTAGTTCTGATAAATTTAAACAAAAATATTAAATAGATAGTTACGTTATAAGTCCGGTAAATCAACTTTTACAGTATGAGTGAAATGTTTCGAGACGAGGCGACGAAGGAGCCAAGTCTGGAATTTTGAAACGAATACTGTAAAGGATTTGCCGGACGAATGACGTACAATATTTTATTTTATACTGTTCTGTTGAAGATTATAATTATTATGTTTTGAAATTATAATGAAGTTTTATTCTGCGTCGTATATTTGAAAAGTGCTTATATTTACTGGTGGAAACATTGTGTGCTTGACATTGATTAAACTAAAACTTACAAATTTCAGTCCGGTAAAGAAATTTTACACGACTAGTCCGGTAAAAAAATTTTACTTTATTTAATTTTACTTTATTTGCTGTAAAACCTTATTTTCTGGACTAAATTCAAATATGTAAAGGTGTGTTTTACAATACAGTATGAAATAAAATTATTTACACATTAATAAACAAACACTGTAAAATGCAGATCAGTTGTTTTAATTTTTCTCTATTAACCGACCAACATT
The DNA here is from genome assembly GCA_963920685.1 of Polydrusus tereticollis. NCBI lineage: Eukaryota > Metazoa > Arthropoda > Insecta > Coleoptera > Curculionidae > Polydrusus > Polydrusus tereticollis. The sequence goes on from OY987328.1 coordinate 114,326,926, forward strand.
TGATTCCCCGAGGGTGGTCGCTATTGAGAGATTATAGTGCATTTTCTCCAAGAAATTACGAAAAGTGGCATTGTTTGGCAACTTTTTTAAAAGTCTCAAACGAAAAAGTTGCTTGTTTTTTAATATTTTGCTTTTATTCCAATTTGTAACTCTGTTTTACAATTTTTTTTTATCCTATTTCATTTCTGGACTATCCGAATTTAAGCAGAACTGAATAATTATATTTGATTACACTAAAACTACAGTGTGTTAGTGACTTATTCTAAATAATTATTTTCTAGGGAAATAGAAACTACACCAGTAAAAATCTTGGGGCAAAGTTGATTTAATTTCTACTAACTACAAACCCCAATATACAGGGTGTCCCACGACGATTTTCCCAGCATTTTGCTCGGAAACGGAACCAGATAGAAAAAAAAGTTCAGGAACAAAAATTGAGGGCTTGTAAGGGAGCATCTAGGAAGGGTAATTTTAGATATACAGGGTGTTTTAAAAATAGTAATATTGCTGCCAAGTCAATTTTTTTAAATGGAACACCCTGTTTATTGTTAGTTTTTCGAAAAGCTTGTTTCAAGAGAAATTCAACCATACCATACTTGTTACGTTTCTAATTTAAAATGACTGAAATATGAGCGATTAAATGATCAATTACGTAAGCATGAACAGATATGCAATAATAACAATAACCACCAGCGAAATATTGAAGAGTATGACGGGGGCTGTCATGTCACGGGTCAGAAGTAGTTTCATTGTTTATTATTCTAAGTAGTGAGAAATACCTTCGCTTTTTACATTTATGACGAGTATGTCGACATGCTCCTGATATACGGAGAATGTCACAAGAATGGAAGACGTGCTCAAAATCTGTATAGTCAACGATACCCGAATCGTGAAATACCAAGCTATAGAACGTTTCGTAATGTTGAACAAAAATTAAGAAGTGGTTCCTTTTCCAGTGGTAGGGCGCAAACACCAAGAAGAAAACGAGTCCGAACAGAAGACAACAATATTAACATCTTGGCCTATGTTCAAGTGTATCCACATGTCTCAACTCGACTCCTCGGGGAAGAATTAGGTATTGGAAAAAGTACAGTTGAAAGAACACTAAAAGATTATAAATACCACCCCTACAAAATTCATCTGGTGCAGGGCTTAACACCTGAAGATCCTGAACGCCGCCTAAATTTCATTGCTGAGATGTCAATGAAATTTGAACAAGACCGTCTTTTTTTCAACAAGATTTTATGGAGCGATGAAAGTAGGTTCCACAACGGCATAGTAAATCGCCACAATTGCCACTACTGGTCATCTGTAAATCCTCACTGGATGAAGGAGACTAATTTTCAGGTAGTTTGGGGGGTTAACGTTTGGTGCGGTTTATTTAATGGGTATCTTATAGGTCCTCACTTTTACCAAGGGACACTAAATGGAGAACGATTTTTAAATTTTCTTCAACACGCACTTCCCTTATTACTTGAAAATATCCCAATCAATGAAAGAGTCTCTATGTGGTGGCAGCAAGATGGAGCTCCCCCTCACTTTGCCAGGCAAGTTTGAAGTTACAAATTATTTAGATACCACGTTTTCTGCGTGCTGGATTGGCCGAAATGGTGTGATCCGGTGGCCACCACGGTCACCGGATTTGACCCCTTTAGATTTTTTTCTTTGGGAATATCTTAAAGAAATTGTGTATGTAAACCAACCTAGAGATGTCGAAGATTTGCAAAACAAAATCATAGCCGCTTGTCGAACTGTTATTCCAGCTATGATTACAGCAGCGTGTACCAGAAATCTTATAAACAGATTTGAATATTGTATTAGTGAGAGTGGTAACCAATTTGAACATATTTTGAGAAAAAGTCGTAATTAATTTTGTTTAGTTATCTTCTTATTTTCGATTGATTGTTACATAATTTAATAAAGTGTAATAAATCGCTCATATTTCAGTCATTTTAAATTAGAAACGTAACAAGTATGAGTAGCTGATTATGGACAGAGCTGGGCCAGGTGGTGCTGGTGGTGCAATTTACGATCTAACCCAAGTGGTGCTGGTGGTGCGTTTTATGATCTAACCCGGGTGGTTCGGTGGTGCGTTTTATGATCTAACCCGGGTGGTTCGGTGGTGCTGTTTACAAAATAACCCGAAATTAAACCCGACTTTTTACGATTTAACTTTAGTGAAACGCCGCTGCTAAAGCGGGATAATTAAATCCCAATTTTTATAAGCCATCCTTAAACCCAACTTTTTACGATCCGACCTGAGCCACCTGGGTTAGATCATAAAACGCACCACCGAACCACCCGGGTTAGATCGTAAAACGCACCACCTGCACCACCTGGGTTAGATCGTAAAACAGCACCACCTGCACCACCTGGGTTAGATCGTAAAACAGCACCACCAGCACCACTGGTCCAGCTCTCTCTATATTCCTCTACTAGTATGGTATGGTTGAATTTCTCTTGAAACAAGCTTTTCGAAAAATTAACAATATACAGGGTGTTCCATTTAAAAAAATTGACTTGGCAGAAAGATTACTATTTTTAAAACACCCTGTATATCTAAAATTACCCTTCCTAGATGCTCCCTTCCCTCAATTTTTGTTCCTGAACTTTTTTTTCTATTTGGTTCCGTTTCCGAGCAATATGCTGGGAAAATCGTCGTGGGACACCCTGTATATCAATTTTTTCTTAAATAGTTAGATACATGTACATTTAATTTAAATTTACCATGTTTGATACCACTATACTTTGGCCTAGTAAATATTGTATTGAATTAATTAAAACAGTTAATTATACTTTAATAAAAATTAAAAAGTAGCGTGACTATAATCTACATTCTTTTAATATCACAAATTAACATCCCTAAATTTATAAAATATTTAGGAATTTAGATTACTCAAAATATTTCTTGTAATGAATATACCGGGTGATGCATGGCTTAGTTGAACATGGGAAATCCCATGTAAATTTTGAAGTGGCTAAATATCGGCTCCCCTGTACAATTTTAGAGAAAAATTGTATTATAATTTTTTAAAGAGGCCGATATAATAAACCCATGTGCCATGATTGAATAATTTTTAATAAGCCAATCCTAACTTATTGAATTAAATGTGATGGCAAAATTACGAAATTTTCATAATTTAGGTAATACAACAAACACCAGCAAATTATTATTTGACATTGACAAAACGAAAAGTAGCGTCAGTAACAACATTTGCATTGGAAAGCGCTTTAATTATAGCTAATTACGAGCTATTCCATTAAGGAAAAAGTAACTATGATTAAGTGGTATTATACAAAAAACAGTTTAAGAGCAGTGTCTGAAATGTTTTCAGTTCAATCCCTTCCATTTCATTAATTAAACCTATCATTAGTATTAGTAAATTTAAGTCCAAAGGCACTGTAATAAATAACTGTAAATGCTCAACCCAGAATGTCAATAGAGCTCAAGAAATGCATGATAGAGATCTTGACATTTTACTACACGTGGAGGAAAATAAAACTATTAGAACGAGCATTTTTGAGACAGCCGTAGAAAAACATCAAACCACAGTGTTGCATACAAAAAAAACATAAATATAGTCCTTACAAGTATGAAAAACATCAAGAGCTACGGCAAGGTGATGAAGAACAAAGAATGTTTTGAGGTAATGGAAAGAGCAAATAATAGTAGCGATTTTTTGAGAAATATTAGTTTTATCGATGAATGTACCTAGTACAACCAAATGGTCAAAATTGCCGGTATTCAAGCCAAGAATATGAACATCGTCTTGTTCATACTCGGACGCAATATCCACAAAAAATAAATGTTTGGGCGCAAATTTTAGGACATCACATTATTGGACCATTTTTATTGAAGGTAACCTTATAGCCTGACAAAGAACTAGAGTCTCGGATGCAATAGAGCGAATGGCTTGCTTTAAATGGAATTGGGCTGGACATGTCGCAAGGATGCCAAATGAAAAATGGACCAAGAGAATCATGGAGTGGAGGCCCAGAGAACAAGCCTTCAGAAACAGAGGACGTCCGCCAACCCGATGGACGGACGATATAAAGCGTGTCTCTACAAACTGGATTCATGATGCTCAAGACCGGAATAAATGGAGAATATTAAGAGAGGCCTATGTCCAGCAGTGGACGAGACAGGCTGAGTGATGATGAACCATATAGCAGTAATCTATTTCGACTTACTACAAAATCGAATTGAACCTGCACTAGAAGAAGTTGTACGCGAAAATCAGGAGATCTGGTATCAAATGGATGGTTGTCCTGTCCATAATTCTCTCATGGCTAGGGAATCAGTGGCGTATTTAGAGGGGGGTCCGGGGGGTCTGGACCCCCCCCCCCCCGTGGACTCAGTAGTAAAGAAAACTGCAATTCACATTCATTTATTTGCAATAAATAACATGAAACATTATTTCAAATTTTCCAGATGTTTGGGAATTTCCACAGTTTTTTAGTTTAATAATTGTTAAATTTTATTTTTTGTTCCGTGTTTTCTAATTCAGGTGAGTAAAATAGTATACCGTTATACATACCTTCAAAAAACTAATATTTCAAATGCAAATATTGGCGTTTATATTTAAAAATTCCTTCATTTCTACGTTTTTTTTGAGCCGAGCTATCAAAACGTAAAATTTGTAAGTTTAGACAGTCCAAAAAAGGGCGTGGCACCTAAAAAAATTTTCCCTGCGGCGCATTTTTTTAAGGAAGACAAGTGGCCCTCCCCGTGTCACAATCCTAAATACGCCACTGTAGGGAATACTTGCAAAATATTTTTAACGGAAATATTATTGGCCCACGGCATCCAATCCTTTGGCCAGCCAGGTCTCCTGATTTTTCGCCAAACGACTTATTTCTGTGAAGTCACGTAAAAAAATTTATTTATAAAGATGTAATGAATGTATGAAAATACCAGCTAAAAAACTGTATTTCGTTAAAATGTGACAGAATTTCTCAATATCAACTCATTAATGTTAGAAATGAATTTTATGATCGGTTACGATATTATGTAGCTGTTAATGGAGGGTTGTTTGAAGATTTAATTAATTAATGTTTTTGTGAAAAATTGTAGTCTTAGGTATGTTATGTTAAATTAAAGGCTTAGTAAGAAAAACATAATGGTGTCTTTTATTTTGGATGTGTGATCGGTGAAACGAAAATGTGTTTTTAATGTGAAATAATCTTTATGCGTTATGTCCAGCTTTACGTCAATTCTTGACAATAGAGTCATAGAAATTATTTGCTGGTGTATTACCTTAACAATGAAAATTTTGTAATATTGCCATCACACTTAATTGAATAAGTTAGGATTGGCTCATTAAAATTTTGCTTGTGGGGAAATTCATGTCAATATTTTTTTAATTCTAGTTTTATTTTACAAAAAAAGAGCTATCACGTATTTGTGCAAGGCAATATCTATAGATTTTTCCAAACTTTTGTTTATCTCACAAAAAATTTTAACACAATCTTCAATTGTTGTATTGGAAACAGTTGGCTCGATTAAAAAAAACAATCCTTCTTCAAGTATTGTAAACAAATCTATATTTTATGATTCTAAAAAAAAATTTTAATTATCTTCTAGTTTATAAACATTTAAAAAATTTTAAAATGCTAAAAAATCATTATTGAAAAAAGCTTATTATATCATAAATTAATATTTTGATAATAATCTGCCATAATTATTTGTATTTTTCTTCTAATCTTTCAAATTTTTCTATATTAAATTTAAAATTTCTGAAAACTGTGTCCATAAAGCACATTTTGACTTCGACTTTGACTTTTGTTATTAGAATAAAGACTTATATTGTAACAAGTGCAGTAATATTCGATTTTAGTAAAGACTGTTTTATTTTTATTAGTGGAAATTAAATCAACTTTGCACCAAGATTTATGAGGTTTTATTAGAACAACAGGTATTCGAAATGTAGTTTTAGGATAATCAAATATAACTATTCAGGTTTGCTCAAATTCGGGTATTCCAGAAATGAGCCAGGGTAAAAAAATTGTAAAAAATGCAACTTGTATCCGAGGCCTTTGATTTTGATAAAAGATGCTACTTATCGTAATTTTTTGGAGAGAATGTCAAATAACATTTGGCGTCATCTTTAATAAAAACGGAAAGCAAAATAAAAAAAATTAAATTCCCATATGGTGCAGACTATATCGCGAGCACTGTATAATTTAAATGGTAAACTTGGTAGTGACTTGTGTCCAAAGAGACAACAATCTAAAGCTGCTTTTATAGGTAAGGCGACACTTAAAAATTTAATACGCATAGGAGGCAGCAAATGTGAACCAAGTCTGATTTATTTAATGGCATATCGCATGAAATCAAAAAAGTACATACAAATAATACGCATACAAGAAAACCTACATGCCCTAAAATAAAGTTACTATAATAAGTCGCATATTTTAAAACATCTGGTATATTTGATTTTAAACGTTTTCCTGGTATATTAAACTTTTTCACGTTTCTCAGTAACAATGCAATTTAAATAAAAACAGCATAAAATAAATTAATTAAGCATGACCGATAAATTTTCGTCGGCCATCAATAACGCTTAACAGATTTTAAATTTATCATTAAATTAATTAAGAGGTATTTCCTGTTTTCTTAACATCACGGAATATTAAGTTTGGGGACCATGGAACTTTAAAATCAGGCAGTTTGTATGCAAAAATCCGAGAAATTGATTGATTTATTGCAAAATGTGTAAAAACCTCTTATTGTATGAGATCATAAAAATCAAATTTTGGATCGATTTGATATTTTTAAGCCTGTAGAATAAAGTGGTGAAAGCCTTTTTTAAAATATACCATATTTTAGAAACTACAGATAATCAACGCGAGCATTTAAAATAATATACATATATATTTTTTTTTTCCAGTCGCACAGTAAAATTTTTTAATATTTCAAATAATATTTATATGGAGAAAAAGTAAACACATAAACAGAGACACACCCTTCACGCCACTGGGGTCTGTCAGGGCGACTTTTGTTTTAAAAGACAAACCAGAAGACCACTAAAAAGGAGGAACACATAGGGGAACCTTATATAATATTAACCATGTAATTCTATTTTAACTTTATGGAAGTACTCAACAGAAACCTTATCAACTTTTCTATTTTGTAAGGACAAAAGATAAAGGATTTTGAAGGGACAATTTAATCACCTGTATTAGGTAGTTGTAAAGTATGCTGATATAATGCTGATATATACAGCATCTAACTTGGCACAAGTCACATTTATCAGAGGGTAAAATACCCATCTTATATAGATGTGCTGGGTAGCAAGCATGTCCCAATTTTAGGCGAATTATTGTGGTAATGAAGCGTCTTAAAACAGTTAGGTTTTTATGCTAGTAATTATGAGGGTTATTTTCAACAAGTAGCGAATACCTTGTAAGTGATGATCTGCAGTAGTTTTTCCAGCGATTGTCCCATTAATCCCTTATGAAAGATGTTAGGCAGACATAAGCATCATCCAGAGAGAGATAATTCTCAATGGGCATTACCGCTCAAACCAGTACGAGCTTTAACCCACACAAAAAACTAGAAAACCCCCAAATTTTGTGGAAAAACGTTTGTTCTCGCACAAGGTGACATTTAAAAAAATCGAAAAATAATTTCATTTACTTTGATGGTTGTGAACTTTAGAAATGAAGAAAGTTTAGAGAATTGCCAATCCTATTAAAATTATGTTGGCATATATTTTCTGTTTAAAACCATATTTTTTACGTTCAACTATGTCATATACATAGGCGTAGCTAGCCTACTTTGTGTAGGGGGGCTTAAGCCCCTGAAAGAATCGTAATAAGCGTCGAACGGGAAGCGCCGCAGGCGAAAAAATTTCAGGGCCACGCCCTAATTTTACCAAGATTTAACCAAAAGTGCCGAACGGGAAGCGCCGCAGGCCCTAATTTTACCTAATTTTACCAACATTTAACCAAACTAGTTTTTTACTAATAATATGCTTAAACCTATAAAAAAAAACGAAAGCCAGGAAAAAGAAAATTTTAATGTAAGCAGCTAGGTGTATTTTAATTATTATTATAGCGGAAAAATATTAAAAACGTCGGTAAAACAACAACATAAACAGTATTAGGATTACAATAACATACTAAAAAATCTAAAAAAAGCTACCATCAATTGGGTAAAAATAGCTAGGTACTAACAAAAATAATCATTACTCTTGATAAACTTAAAAACAGTAAATATATTGAAATTGGGAGTAAACACTAAAGTCTACTTTGCGATTTTTTTGCCCGACAAACTGCTTAAGAATATCTTCTTAATTCAAATTACTCATCATTTCACTTTCTATGTTAATTAAGGATAGGTACATTTGAAAATCGATACTGCGACATACGACTACGTAACCAATTTTTTATTCTTCTCATCGTTGAAAAAGATCTTTCGCATGTCGCAGAACTGATTGTTATTGTCAATGCTACTTGCATTAATTTATATAAATTTGGAAAAGTCTCTTTTTGTACAGTTGTTCGTATTTCACTCAAACTCCACTCAGAAATATCAGATTTTAGACAATTTTTTGCAACTAGCATTTCCGCTTTTAACACATCTTTGTTTATAGCAAATGAATCTAAATAATGACGAATAAATAGACTACTTTCTTCAAAATCTAATTTAAAAAAGTTGTCGACAGACAATGCAAACTGTTGGCTCTCTGGTGAAAAACGAATTTTCATATGGTTAATTATGCTATCCAGAATACGATAATAAGTATTTATTAACCAGAAATGACTTGTTATATCCAAACCTGACTCTGGCGTTTCTATGTCAATGGCAAGTTCATTTTGGTCGGCGCCAATCGTTGACAAAATAGCAAAACCTTCCAGTAATGTGGATTCTGTTTTTTTTTCGTTTAGAGATCGCAGTGATTCTAGGCTAATATCATGCTTGTTTGCTATTTTTTTTCAATCTCTTCCCATAAAGATAGGAAAGACTTCTCGTTTCGTTTTTGCTCTAAAGATGAAATTGTCCCATTTATAACTCCAGTAGATTTGGCCAATGTACATTCCTTCCATTGCAAGTGTTTACTAAGAATATTCGTAAGATGAAGAACATCATTAAGAATAAACAAGTTAAGAAATTGGTAAGTTAATAATAAATGTTCCTTTTGACATACTATATAAAAGTCCAACTGCTTCAATCGAATTTCTATTTGAGTTTTCTTCAATTTCAAGTCTCAAGGCTCAATTTGATTCCAAAAAATAATATAATAAAAATAGAAGGTAGAATTTGCCAGAGGGGGCTATTTTTATACCAGGGAGGGGCTTAGCCCCCCCCCCCAGCCCCCCCCCCTTAGCTACGCCTATGGTCATATATTTCAATTGCTGTTAAATAACAACCTTTGTCTAATTTTTTATTGGTCGCATGTATGCACCTACCATGATCATGTTAGTGCTGTACTCTTGTTGCAAACTCATATTTTACATACAGTTCTCGAGAGTATTTAAAATATGAATATGTCATTTTATTCACTAAAAGCAATTCAGGTTTTACCAAATAATTTATTTGTTATGTTTGCAATTTGGTTTGCAGTTTATGTTTATTAACATATTTGACTACCTTCTGTTTCTTTTTGTTGAGTTTACGTATGTCAGTTTAAAATAAAAGCCCAAAGAAAGCCATTTAATTTTCTTTTTGTTTAAGACCCCTATTTGTTACATTTGTTACTGTATTATATTTTTTTTAAAAAAGAAAACCTATTTTCTTTAATTTGTTATTCGTTTAAGATATCTATACATCTATTTATGCTTAATGTAGGTTTGTAGAACTTAATTCTTAATATAACTTAAGGTTAATAGAAACTTAATTAAACGAATGGGTTGTTTTTTTTATAACCACACCTTTTCAACAAATTTTGCCAGTTCTTATTAATATATTTTATGGGCTCAGCTTAGTAACCTCTTTTTGTTAAAAATATATTTTTTGGCTGTTATAATGGGGTGTTTATTGGTAAATTTTTTTGCTGGATATAATCCATTTGTTTTGTCCATAAATATTTTGCTGAAAAGACAGTAAATTTCCAGCAAAATATTTTTAGATGAAACAAATAGATTATATACATCAAAAAAGGTTTGCAAATAAACAACCCATTAACAGCTATAGAATATATTTTTAATAAATATTATTACAGTATAATAATACACCGTAAAAAAACATATATTAAATAGTAAGAATTAAGAGATATTTTACATATATAATGTGTATAATGTGTAAGTACACACTAAAATATTGTAAATATACATGAATTAAGTCGATTAAAATGTGTAATTACATATCTACAATACTATATTTACATTGTATTATTACACACTTACTGTAATAATCATAGGCATCGTAACTATAGATTCGACACGCCATTCATAAATGCTATAAAATTGTGATGCCAAAATCGTTTGGCGGCGAGACGCTGTGAGGAGCTAGGTGGGGCCGAGAGTGGGGATTACGCTGACTTTACATATGCAAGCGACAAAACTCCAGGAAAACAACATCCGCTGTGCCGAGTATTGTCGAGTCGATGCGTATGGCCACGAAAATGATGAAATCTGGGCGGATCCGTTATTGCTGCGTTGCCATACTACAGATTTTTTACAAGGTTTTAGCCAATGTTATATATTTCCCACATCATGTTAATCTAGTTAATCATAGAAGTTAATACTTTTAACAGAGTAAGCCCAGAAAACTACGTTTTCTGTGGCGTAAGTCTGGCAAACCAAGTGGAGGGGAGCAGCTTGTATGTTGATTTACTTTACACTGGAATACAATGATAACATCACGTTTATTTGTTATTGTTCGGTCTAATAGTTACGATGTCTATGGTAATAATCCATTCTTAGTGGTAGATTTACATTTTAAAATTTTACACGAACAATGTATAATTACATGATAAATGTAGAATTTCGGGCAAGATGTAATTTAATATTTTTGTGGCAATGTAGTTTTACATTTTTTTTTTATCGGTGCATGCGATAAAGTGGTTTTTATTTTTTATCTCGAGAACGAAGCAAGATACGAAAACACGAAAACAATTCAGAAAACAAAAGAGTTTTACTATTAGTTGGTAAATCCGAAAAAAATATCAAAACTAGAAAAAGTCAGTGGCGTACATTTTTTTGTCAACAATATCCGTTAAGCTGTTCCCCCCGGACGCCACTGGACTTAATAAATTTAATCTAGTTAGGGTAACTTAAGCCCCTTATCATTATGAATAACGGTACCAAATTTCAATAAAATCGAGAAAAGGATATTTAAAAAAATTATAAAAAACCTATTTTTTTTTTTTTAAACTTCAACACCTTGTATACCAAAAATGGGGCTACTCCGGATACATATTCATATGATTTTTTTCTCTTATCATAAGAAATCACCCTGTTAAGTTACGTACCGTACTTCTGAAACACCCTGTATAAATAAATATCAAAATATCGGAAATAGATCCACGATACATACCCGATATACTTCTAAGTTTTGATATTTGTTTTTTTAAATTAACTTGATCATTTTTAGCGGCCAAAAACAACCAAATTAATATATTCGAGGTCCGAGCATTTTTAGCATTTATTTTTCGTTTGGCATATCAAATTTATGAGGGACTTTTGGCGGTCACTATATGTACATCTCACAATAGATTTTCTAACTTTTTCCCCAAAACCAAAACGACACAAAATAAAATTTGTTATTTTGTATACATCGAAACTTTTTCTTTGTAGGTTTAATTAAGCACTTTCTCTTCTAACTATTGCATGTCACCAAAGTAATAACTCATCTAGGTATCAGCTGTCCCTCAGAATTTTTACCTGGCACCGCAATAAGGGCAGAACGAAGTGCGTCACCTGAAGATTGGTTGACTGAGTCCGACAACTTGATGGACAATTCATCAATCAAGCCAGTGGCTAGTCATGCCACTTGACAACTGTCGGTTTCGGCTCGGGATAATGGTGTAGAAAGTGTTTTTATTTTACGGGGTGGCGCACATAAACATTACATTTTTATTAGAAACATTCTTAAAATGTTTTATCTACTAATTTGTTATACAGGGTGTCTCTAAAAGGTCTGTACAAATGCTATCTCGAATTCCTAAGGCTTAGTCTTTTAAAACTTCTTTCCAAATGTTTATTTTAATAATAGCAGAATTTGATAGTAACGGTTCTTCTTGGGATGCGAAATCCAGATCTGTTAACAGTTTAATGTACTTTGCATAGGGCGCCACCAACAGCATTTCGCAGATAACTATTCGTATCTCATCTAAAATAAACAAAATATTTTTAGGCATGAATTCTTAAAAGTATAAAATTATTCCCGTATAAACTATTTACATGCATATGATAAATTTACAAAAATAGTAATATCGATTCAAAAATACATCAACCCAGCGGAATACAGTGCAGTATCAATCTCAAAAAATTATGGCACTCTGATTGGCTAGCTCAAGGCCAAATTTCGATACCGACACAGACTTTTATTAAATGGATGAGGTTGAGATTGCAGCTGCAACGATCGGGCGACGGTGCTTTTCAACAGTAACAACGAGGTGTGCGAATTAACATAGCCGACGAGTTCGTACATATAGAAGTATTAATTAAAAACGACATCTAAATAAGTTCATATTATTGTAGAATGTTAATTTAGATTAGGAATGAAAAAAAATAGGATAATTAAGTATCTTTGTTTCAAATTTGAGGTAGGAATGCAACCCTGCAGCTCTTATTAAAAAGCCTGTATTATAAATATATCTCTACAATATATTTTAGCGCTTTTATAATACTTCCTCTTTTTCATATTATTATGTGAGTGGGATACTTTCATCTTATATGTGTTAGGTTAACTCTACTTTTTATACAGGGTGTATGGAGGACTTGAGGTGAGGAGGACGATCGCAATGCATTGATTGCGGTCTTAAACTAGCATCGGTAATTCAGGTTTACGAATTCGCCGCCAGCGGCGCAAATGTTCCAGATGATACGTACAAGTACATGGCTTCTTATGGGCGCGATAGCTATTTTTATTTAAATTAGTCCTTCTTAGTACGTTTCTAACAAAACATCAAGTTCTTTAGATAGAAACTGCGTATAGGAGTTTCCATTCAATCCAGGTGGTAAAAAGTATGGTCCAATGATTCCTGCTAATACATTCACCGAAAATTGTTGCTGAAAACGGCCTTCTTTAATTTTATGAGAATTATCGTCCGCCCAAAAATGTTCGTTATGAAAATTCGTAATGGCTACTCTCGAAGAGAGGCCTCATCAGTAAATATATTGTTCTAATGTACTACTGTATGCAGCAACCACCTACTAAAATCAAACCTTGGTTAAAAATCACCGGAAAGCAGAGCTTGCACTCATTGAATGTGGTATGGGTATAGTTGATGAAGATGCAAAACCCTCCAAACAGTTGATGCACTTGTTTAATGTTGTAGTGCTACCTTCCTGGCACTAGTTAAAGGATCATCTTCGATCTCTCGAAGCACAGCCTCTTTTAACGGGGTGGTTGCTGTTGCAGGTCTACCAGGAAGTTGCGTACTACGTTTATTAACATTCCCAGTTTCACTCAATCTTGTCTAAATGTTGTGGCACATGGCAGTACTCTGTTTGGATAACGTTCCTGATAAATTCGCCGAGCTTTTTCAGCATTTCCATTTGCTAGGCCATAAATGAAATGCATCTGGGCCATTTCAGCGTTAGTAAAGTTACTCATTGTTGACTTGTTATTGACAAAACAGGTAAATTAGACATCAGAACTTATCTTTACCTCATAGTTTAATTAGCTTTGAAATATATAGATATTTTTTTATATGCAATAAAGTGGTTTTTATTTTTTTCTTGAAAACGAAGCAAGATACGAAAACAATTCAGGGAACAAAAAAAGTTGTACTACTAGTTGGTAAAGCCGAAAAAAAATATCAAAAGTGGAAAAAGGTCAGTGGCGTACATTTTTTGGTCAATAATATTCGTTGAGGTGCTTCCCGGGACGTTACTGGACTTCATGAATTTAATCTAGTTAGGGCTAATTAAGCCCATTGCAATTATAAATAACGGTACCAAATTTCAATAAAATCGGGAAAAGGATAATAAAAAAATTATAAAAAACCGAATTATTGAATAAACTTTAACACCCTGTATATTAAAAACGGGGCAGCTTCGGGCACATGTTCATATGAACGCTTTCTCTTAGAATATTATAAGGAATCACCCTCTTCAGTTGCGTATCGTACTTCTGAAACACCCTGTATATGGTAGTATGAGCAATATTTCTAAGTCTAAAATTTTATATTTTAGGATAATATTAGTTTGTAAGCTAAAGACATAGGAACGACAGTTTTTGTTTTCTGACCTTTTATTGTCCGAAAAGCGTTGGTGTTATTTTTCACATTTATTTTTGTGACTCTGTTTTTTTTTTAAATTCTGCTATTGGGGTAAATGTAAACATGTCATTAACAAATCAAATGTCAATTAAACAATACTACAAATGACATGTTTCTCTTTACTCCACGATAAATAAACAACCTTTAAAAAAAATATAAGCCAAAAGCTAAAATGGCTAATTTTAAAATGTATTACTATGAAAATGTTTAATAAATATTCAAAATCTTAGTGCCTGTAAAGTTTATACCCTTAAACACTTTATACCAACTGATAAAATTAATTTTATGAGTAAAGGCATCAAAAATGTCGAAAATCGTCTACATTTACTCCAAGTGACCCTAATTCGCAATACTCGTAGAATATTCGAGAGAGTTCGCCGGTTTATGAGACAAAGAGTTGATTCCTGCATATTAACAAGAAGAGGTAATTTTCAGCAGTTCCTATATTTTTTTTAGTTTGTCGTGTAACGTCAGAATTAAGGCGGCGTATATTTCTCTATCTTTAGGAAAATTCTGATCTGAAAACATCCAAAAACCTGTCCTTTTAGAAGTTGAGATACATTAGTAATGAATAAAAATTGGCGGACGTGTTCATTTTTTTTATTTCCAGGTATCTTCATGCCTATGATTTGCAGTATTTTTGTTTGTTTCTAACCTTAACCTAAAAACCCCAAAACAAAGTTCAGGAGAGTGAAACTCCCAACCAGCAATGTGATATTTTATTATGGTCGCGAAAACGCGTTCGACAAGAAAATTATAAAACAACTGTACTCTCAAAAATGTTTTTAATGCGTTTCTACAACAACTATGAATGCAAAATTGGCACCATTTTATAAAATACTTCAGTAACCATTATTATTTTGTAAAACCTTTGGCAAACACTACATAACAATTTTATAAGAATTTTTGCAACTCTTAAAAAATTTTAACACCAGCATTATAAAACAGTTTCATTAAAGCTTTTCATATGGCACTATAAAATTTACTTCCATAATGTATTTTTGAAAAATTTAAACAGTTTTATAAAAGGTTTTTAGTAGTTTCAGGTAAATGTTATAAAATTAAAATGCAACAAAAAATAACAACAATAAAATAAAGAGGGTACTGCAACAGTACCGAACTGCTTTAAAACTAAATCTAAACTAAGGGAGTGGGGTCTATCTTAATCATATAAAGATACAACGCAACAATAGCATTTCATTGATTCATAAACACTAAAATAAATACAAATAGTAGAGGTTTAGTGATTATTTCGGTGTCAAAATAACCTCGTGAACCGTGGAGATCCTAGAAAATGATGCGCCGCCGTTGTTTCTGCTTACAATTCTATCTCCACCTTATTATTATAAATGGTATCGTCATCAAGTAGTAAATAATTTTGGACTCCTCGTGTTCTTTAATAAAAGAATTGGACACTATTGTACGCTACACCGCTAATTTTCTTTTATTTAAACTTATTGCATACTAATCTTTTACTAGTATTTATACTTACATAAAACATATCAACCTCAGACGAACCGTCTGACATATCAACAAACACGCAGATACGCTGCTAATTGCATTAAGAGATGTATAAGGGGTATTTGACGATTGATCCGAAGCACTGAGGCAGTTAATGGATTTCATTATTTTATTTAACTCTACCGTATTATTAGTATCAACACCAATGTTCTTACTACACATCACATTTTCATGACACATCTTTAATCTTCTTCGAAAAGCTAAATTTTTTCCCATTGTTTCATATTCGACATTTTTAATGTTTATGTCTAGTTTGGAACCAAAAAGGACAAAAACTTTTTACTCTAGCCTAACCTAACATCAAGTAAGTAACTCAGGGATCGTAAAAAATAATTTATCTTAAATATATCTTATTATGTAGTTGGCGACAGCAAATGTATATTCATGAGAACAATTTAATTTTATAGGAGATTTGTTTTTGTTCATATATTGTAGTAGAATTGCCATACTTTAAAAAAGTGTGATCATCAAAATAACAATTTACATTTAAAGGCAAATTGTTTATAGAAGTACTCTATTATAACTGTTTTTTAATGTCACAGGAAGCAACTATAAAACAATTTTAAAATATATTTATAAGGAAATTAAAAATGTCGCCGAAATGTACTATAAAGCCACTATAAAACAATTATATTTTATAGGCTAAAATGTTTTGTTGTTCATAGAAACGTTTCTACAGTAACTTTATGACTGTTTCATAAGATATTTTATAATTCTGTTATATAAACGTCATGATGATAAATTTATAAAACACATTAGCTGCCTACAACAGAATAGTGTTTATTGCAGCTCTTATGTGATCGATTACAATTTTGGAAGTATTAATAAAACAACAATAAAATAAAATAGTTGTGTAACCATTGAATCATAAAATAACTTTGTTGGTTGGGATTGTTGGTAGCGCAAAAAATGTAACACACAAGTTTTGACACCTTATATTTGAAAAATGAAGGCTTTTTGACCGCATGATTATAATTAAAAAAAAAGCCTGTCCAGAGACATAAGAAAGTTACACTTTGCCTTTGAATGGGATTATCCAAGGGTGGCCATAAACAAACAATGAATGAATGGGTAAATGCAGGTAAATTATGGTCCGCACTTAAAAATGCCTTAAAGTAAACTGCAAATCCGGAAGACGTAATTTCATTTTTAAAGTAATAGTTTGGTGATTTTAAATCAATTTTTACCTGATCCAAAATGAGAGGGTTAATTCTATAAAACAAATTATGTGTTAAAGACCGTATATATAGTCACTCTAGTTAGTTTTAAGCTTAGTAATTATTTTTACTTCGTGTGTAATACAGCGTTTGTTTAATCGTGTGTGAGTCATGAAAAATATGTGCTAGCCCAATGTATCTCAGAAGATAACCCCGTCGAAAAGCGGCAAACACTTTTCTGTGAAGACTAAGGAAGTTATAAATAATGTTTATTCAACTTTCATTGAACGTGCGGTCAGCAAGCAAGCAGCGTTAGAAGAGACGGCCACATTAACAAAAATTCCAACATCAACTGTATGGAAAGTTTTGAATAATCCCATTTTAGTGAGGAAAAAAAGAACCGATACTGGCATTTTCTCAAAGGTAGATGGAAGTGATCAAGATATACGGCGTAAAATTTATAAGTTATACGAGAAACAAAGCGTGCCTACAACTACATTAGATAATTTAATTAAGAGGCTTGAAAAAGATGAAACCGGCGTTAAATATGGCAGAACAACGTTATGGAAGTGTATCCAACACATGTGTTATAGATTTAAACAAATTAACAAAAGACAAGTTTTAATGCAATCCAGTAGAATTCGGGAATGGCGATTCAAATATCTACAAAAAATTAGGATTTACAGAGATCAGCAAAGGCCGATTATTTACTTGGATGAAACCTGGTTCGACACATATGATACCCCGGAAAAGGGTTGGGTTGACTCAAGCGGCAAGTGTAAAACAAGCGCGCCATCAAAGAGGTAAACGAATTACGATCTGGCATGCTGGATCTAAAGACGGATGGATTTCAAATGGACTTTCTCTATCTGCAAGAAACATTAAAGATTCTTCTCTGGATTACCATGAGGACACCACTGCTGATTTATTTGAAGATTGGTTTAAAAACAAGCTAATTCCAAATATACCTCCGAATGGCGTAATTGTAATGGACAATACCATAGTAGGCAGTTGACCAAGACTCCCTCCTCAATGACACAAAAGCAACAATCCAAAACTACATGTATGATAATGACATTTATTTTCAGGAAGATTACACCAAAAGGCAATTAATTGAGGTTTTACAAAGTTTAAACTACAAAAGGAATACTTCTGTGATAATTATGCAAAACATCTAGGGCATACAGTTTTACACGGAAAAAAGGAAATACTCGTTTTAATACTATTAGTTTCAGTTTAAGACTAAGTTAGCTTTGTATATACTCAAGAGGATATCGTTTTAAAAAGAGAATAGGAAATTCTTGTACAACCTGATTTAAATTAAATATATATATCTTCAATCATAACATTTAGGAATTTATATTGAGACATGCATTTTAATTAATTTGTGGATATGTAATTTTAAAATAAGATCATAGGTAACTTAGCTGGGATATGATGAGTTTCTTAAAAGAAGTATTTGGTTTCATTATTTTGAAGATTTCAGAAGAAATTAAATTTTAGTTTTATACCTGCGACCTATTTAAAATAACAGACTATTTTTTTAAAGTAAAGAGACATTTTGTTATTTTGAAAGCATATTATACTGAAATTGAGCATATATATTGTCGATTTAATAAGGACGATTAGATATTATTTTAAAAATAGTCATTTATAGTTTTAAACTGTAAATATCTACCCTTCAAAGTACACATATCATATGTTTATTTTGAACATGTTAAAATATTCAATTTGAGGCACTCATATTGCCAATATTAAAATACTATAAATTCAAATGAAGCCTGCAATGAGAAAGTTATGGTTCTTGAAATTAGACGGTCACAGACTGTTACATTATTTTCCGACGTTTCACAAACGATTCCATGTGGCATCTTCAAGGATTGTAACTATAAGGGATTAGAGCACTAAATGAATAAATCGATTTGGTGAACATTGAAATAATTCCAGTCAGTTATCTAATCAGCCATATAGAGTAAAAAAAATCCTTACAAATTCCACGTGCAATCGTTATTGGTGGAACGTCGAAAATTTATGTAACAGTTTGACACGCACAAAACCTCCGTAGGTTTTTAACTAAAACAAGTTTAAACAAATACTGACGCGTAAAGACACGACCCACCGAAACCATGGACCACGATAACTGGATTGTCTCGCCACTCGCGCCCGCGATGCTTTTCGGGAAAATTTCGGTTGCTTTCGTAGTACGACGGAAATCGTAAAGCTAGGAACAAGTATTTTGGGTTATTAAAACTATCATATACTTTCAAATAGCAGCTCAAATTGAGTATTTCAAAAAGTACAGAAATGAACGAATCATATAGAAATTTGCAAATATTTGTTTTAAAGTAACTTTCTTAAAGTGAAAATATATGTTGAAGATATGAAATTTTTTTTTTAAAATATTTTCAAATGTTTAACTTAAACTTGTTTCCTTCAATTAAGATTTTCTAGTTTAAATATAAGTAAATATATCTGAAAATATCAAAATGTTCTGTTTGAGAATATGTTTTTTTCTGTGTAAGGCTTCCACCATACCATTGTATATTTAATCCCATCGAAAATGTTTGGCACCAACTGAAATCTGCCATTCGTCGTAACAATAGTTGCCCTACTATTAACTCCAGTGTACTTGAGCTTATAGAAACTGAAGTTTTTAACATCCCTTCACAAAGTTGGGCAAATTCTGTTCCACATGTTGAAAAAGTGGAAAAATCCTATATCCATATAAACAATATACCTAGCACAAATAATAATAAGATCAGATGATGATAGCGATAGTGATATTGATATATTAAGTGAATAACTAAAGTACTGAATAATTTTTATATTTTGGAATCATAAATATAATTTTTAATAATAAAATAACTTGTAATTTCACATTTAAACATAAATAATAGTATATTATTTAATGTCTTACTTATTTTTATTACAAACCATTATTACATTCTAAGCAAAATACGGACCTGTTTGGCCATATTTCAAGGGATCAGTTAGTCACTTTCTTATATCTCTGAAAAGACTGTTTTTTTCTATTTGGACGAGTACTATCACTCTTTTAAATATCCACATGACATCCATTAATACCCTGTATAATAACTTTAAAAAAAATATCGCTTACTTCTTCGGCTTTAAAAAACGTAACAAGGTAGCCAAGTTTTAATTAATTTAATTCCAGGACTATTTATTGATTGGGATGGTGGTATGACCGAAAATAAATTTTATGAATTAAGTGCTTTCTCCATGGCTCGAAGGACCCATTCAAAACATTTCAAGCACCTACTCACAAAACACTGTACCCACTATACAAGTTGTCCGTTTATAATATCCCTGTCTTTAAAACAGCCATAAAAAATCAAATGTAGAGGTAAAAAGTAAAGTATATGGCACATTAAAATATATAATACGCCATCGAGTGGGGGCCTGATCGTCAGAGAATCCCGGAGTTTTCGCCGACAGTGCAATAATGGCACATTACTTTGATTTATAGGCGGGTGGTTATCAGACCAATATTGGTGCCCTGCGAAATGACACTAAATTGCCCATAAATATTAGCCGTAAGTCAATATCACTCGGTTCGCAGCTTGATTGAAGCCTATACTCACTCAAGTCACACAGGGAATTCACATTATTTTTCTGGATATTATCACTATAAATATTGCGCGAGAATAATAAAAGCGACGTCTTCTAATGGGGGTTTCGATGAATTATTGGTTTTTATATTGATCGTTACTTTCTGAACGTCAAATTTATAGGTGTGGAATTGTGTGGCTTGATAGATAGAGTCGGTACGGGTGCGTTTTTGAATTCAGCAATTTAGCAATTGAGAGTGCGCATAAATCAAATGTCTATTGAAGCGTTTATAAGGTTGAGTTGCTTCATTGAATGTTTCATTAAATCGGATTCGTAAAATGCTTATTTTTATCTAATTGCTTATCGGATTTAGCATCAATTCGTTTAATTAGCATGGTAAGAATATAGAGAAACGAAAATAAAAATTATAGAATTTGCTGAAATTGGCCACCAACATAAATTCAGACGTGTTGTCATATTTTCGAAAGCGTTGACCAGAATCACTGGAAAAATTGCGTAAGTAGTTAATAGTTTCGGCGGGTGTATGGGCGGTTGCACCGTCCTGTTGAAAGTAACCAAAACCTAGTTCATCGTCAAGTAATTGCTTCACATGGGATTCAAAATATTGTCCCTATACCGCTGGGCTGTGACTGTGTCATGGAAAAACATGGTTCATTAGGAAATAGTCAACCAGACACCAATTTTTTAAGGGTATAATCAGTGGCGGCTCGTGACGGAAGTTTGTGGAGGTTCACAAGCATCAAGCATGGCAAAAAAAAAGAACGAAAAATTTGCGCATATCTCCGCCCACCACTACCCCTCCTTTTATTTCACCCCACCGTTCCAACCACAAGATATTGCGTAGTTAAGTCACGGCAGATATAACAATCTGCCGTGGTTAAGTGTCAAATTTACGAGTAAAAAGCTTTCCTAATTTGTATGTTCTTTTCGTACGTAGATATGCTAATAAAGCAAAATATAAATTTAAATTGAAAACTTACCAATATACAGCATACTTGGGAAGCAGTAACTAGAAAAGTAAACAACGACAACATAAAAAAACTAAAAATATTTTTAAAAAACTGATTAAACAGAGTGTCTAAACAAAAAATACATTCTTCTGTCTTTAAGTTTAGCAAATTTCTCAGTAACTAAGTCAATAAAGTTAGGAATATCTTGCAACATTTTTTTCTCTATCGACAACATTGCCTGGGCAGAAAGTATATCTTGATTCATAGTACTCCTTAAAAATGTTTTTATTCATAGTTCTGATATTAATAACAGGACTGAGGGCAAAAGCAGGAGATCTCCTGTTAAAACAGAAGGTCTGGCAACACTGCATGACATACACAAGCTATGCTCCGCTTATGGAGGGCTTTACCGCGCTACACGGATCAGCAAAACATATAAAACGATCTCTCAAAAACCATCCGAAAACAAGGCGGCGGCATGCAGCACAGCAAAAGCGTGCTCATTTGAGAGGAATGAAAGCCCATTTAGAGCCTTGCGCTAAAAAGAGATGGGGACGACAAGGTGCATTTATTACGGGAAGCGAACCGTCCATATCAAGTAGCGATAGCCACGGAGCACATTTTTCCTGCGATAAGCATTCGGTATTAGAGACCTGCTACAAAATAATTAGTTAGCGAAACGATAATTGGTTAGGGAGCTTATAAAATCATGTTAGAATTGCTTTGTAACAGACATTGTATTGTAAGCTAAATATGTAATTTATAGTGAATCTTTGTCGATGTGGGTCTGAATCTTAGGGAGGCACGTGCTCAAGTGCTCCTATATAAGAGCCGCCACTGGGTATAATCTGGACTACAAGAAAATGGGAATTGTCACTACTCCACATGCGTGTATTCTGAGAATTCACATAACTGGTGAGGTAGAACCAGCTTTAACAGAAAAAAATGCCGGGTCAAATAAATAATTTCTTCCCAATAAATTTTAGGTAAACCACTGACAGTAATTCCTGCGTCTTTCAAAATATGCAGCTCGTATTTCTTGGAATACTTGCACTATATAAGCAAACAAATTTAACAGTTTTTTAAGAATAGTCCTGCATGTTCCATAAGATGAGACAGGCGTTTTACACATTTTGCATTATTTTATGAACATTAATAACAAGTTCTCCTGTTCTTACAGATGGTCTTCCAGCTCCTTGTTTATGTTGTATATAACCTGTTTCCCTAAACAGAGCCACGGTTCTTCTCAGGCAATGATAAAAATCCCCAGAAGTAAAAGCGACGTTAGGACATTTTTCTCGAAAATCGTCCATGCACAAACATTGATTGTATTGCCTCTCACTATTTACTCTAACCACGTTTCAAAAATACCCGTTAATTATGAGTTGTTTGTGCTGTTTCGTGAAACCCATTGCGTAAATTATTCAGGAAATTGGATAAATAAATTAGCGATGAATCAGATTACTTGTAATGGGTCATTTTCACATCAAGCCAACCAAAATAAAAGGAGGTTTGGGTTAGTTCACCTTACCGATTTTGATCATTTTTGGTACAGTTGTTCTACCCATCTAGTAGATAAAAAATCCAAAATTTCAAATTTTTCTGACCAGTAGTTTTATTTAATTGATTTTTAAAAATCAAAAAAAGTGACCATTTTCCCTAAACATATATTAAAAGAAATCAAGATATGTTAAGAACTACTTACAGCAGAGCAGTGAGTTATATCTCATTTAAAAAATTTCTTATAGAACGATTTTCTAATAATGCTGGAGCATGCTACAGGCTTTATTTTATCACAAGATTACTACTACAAAAATATTATGAACAATGTACAAATATTTCCAATTGCAGTAGTGAATGTATCAACTTCTACTATTCGTACTATTAGAACAAACAGGGTTAACACAAAACCAGTGCTTCAAATTGAACCTGTTTGATACAGTTAAAGCAATATATTCTTCCAAGGAGAGATAAATCATATTATTAGAGGTACCTAACAAATATGGAATATCATTTTGTTTTTTTCCATATTTATTTTTTTCTAAGCTATGTTATTGTGTTATAATGGAAATATAATAATAATGCATCTTCTTAATAAAGTCGATTTTGGGACCCAATATGAAATAGATATCTAATATGAAATGGAAACATGATTAAGGAAATTATTGCTTAATAAAATCATTCAAATTTAGAAAACGTTTTGAATTGCAATATAGTATGATCACAAAATGTATAACAATGTTTGCTTCAAAGCTCAGAATAATATATATTTATTGAAATATAATTTCAAATTTACCTAAAACATAAAGCTTTATGTTTAGATGTCTGTACTAAATTTGTTTTTTTTTAATAATGGTGTTTTACCATTAATTTTTCTCTAATAAATCTTAAAAACTAAATATACTTATCAACTAAAGTCTATCCATTGATGTCCTTTAGATTGCTGAAGCCAAAGGATTTACTTTCACTCGCGTTTTGTGCTCTGCTTTTAAAACTTTACAAACCGCTTGGTTTTCTTCAGTCTTCGGACTTGAAATATTTGGAATTGGGGATTTGCCGAGTATTTTTTTTTTTTTTGGCTTGAGACTGATCAGCCATACAGCCAGTCACTATAATGTATATATATTGTAACCTATCGTTAGTTTTTATCAAAGTTTAAGGAATAGACATATAGACAGGGATACACTCTTCACGCCTCTGGGGTCCATCAGGGCGACTTTTTTAACTTAGACAAACATAGAGGACCGCAGAATGGAAAGGATTAAACAGTAGGAACCACCGTTAGGATTATTTTTTATTATTAAGTTTTTAAATTGGTTTCACGTAGAAATAACATTAATTCATTATATATGGCGGGATTATCTAGAGATATCAAATTATTTAAATTATAAGGAGCTAGGACTTTGACTTTATTGATTAGAGCATCATGTAGCTTTTGTATTTGATCTTGGTATTTAATACATTCAAAAAATACATGGTCCAGGTCACCCCTCACCTGACATATAGTACACTGGTCAGAGTGCAAAATACGAATTTTATTCAAATGGGCTGGATAACAGGCATGTCCAAACTTCAGACGGATTAACGTTACAATACATCTTCTGCTGACATTATAATTTTGATGCCAATGGTTCTTTGGAATGTCTGGAACAAAAAGCGAATATTTGGTGGGAGAATTTCTACAAAAACTTTTCTACCTCTGCCTCCACTTGTGCTTTATTATGGATTTGATATTATTATTAGCATCGCTCAATACAAGGTTATTTCCAGTGAGAGTACCATCAATAACGCTGTCCTTTGCTAACTTATCCACATATTCATTTTCTTCAAGACCTGTATGTGCTTTAACCCATAAAAAGGAAATGCGTATATTCTTTAATCTAGCTCGTCTATAATGTTTCCGTATACTCCACAAAAAGGGATTAATTTTATACGACCAGGGTTTAATTGTATCCAGAGATTTAAGAACAGACATGGAGTCAGAAAGTATAACATAATTTCCATTTTGGCCTTCTTTAAGTAGAAAATTCAGAGCTTCCTGAATAGCATAAGCTTTAGATGTAAAAATGCTATAGGTGTTATCCAATTTAAATTTAAGCTCAATATTTAGTTGTGGAATATATACAGCTGCACCATTACCTTGTAACGTTTTGGATGCATCCGTGTAAATTAGTATGGATTTCTTAAAGTTTTCGAGGTCAGCCTTTAAGATATTTGTATTAATGTTTCGGTCATTTGTGAACTTTGGAAATTGGATCGGAATTTTTTCAAAGGTACTGTGATAATCATATTCTAAGGGAGAAAAGGAGATATGCTGTTTAGGAGGTTGTTGTAATCTCTAATGGCTTCACATAATGGTGGCGATTTTTTATGCTCCCAGTACTTATTGACGAGATCCAATATACTTAATTTATGTATACCTTGATATATATCTGTATTAAAAAATGCATGTTTAGCTATAAATTTAGTGCATAGGGCCTCCCTTCGCAGGTTAAGTGGTGGCTCGAGGGCTTCAACTAACAATGCTTCTGTTGGAGTGGAACGCATAGCGCCGAGACAAATCCTCAGGGCCCTATACTGAGTACGATCAATTTTAAGTAAATTGGTCTTACTAGTAGATCCATATAGAATACTGCCGTAGTCTAGAATGGATCTTATATAAGATTTAAAAAAGATGGGTGCAGTTGTGATATCACATCCCCACCAAGTTTTGGTGACTGACCGCAGAAAATTTAAGCCTTTTTCACAACGTGCCACAAGATAATCAATATGGTTCCTCCAAGACAGTTTTTTATCCAATATAACACCCAGATACTTGACTTCTTTTTTAAATGCTATCTGAGTATCGTTAAGAATAACATAGTTAGTGTTTGGAGTATTATGTCTTGATAATTCACCTCACTTTTATTGAACCAATCAAAACGCTCATTTTCATAGCAACCACCTTGGTAACGGTCGTCTTACCCGATAAGACTACCGCTAGCTCGAAAAGACGCTTTCGAAAAGACGCTTGTAGCTTTTTTACTTAAATAAAAAATTAGTAACACCTCTAACTTGTATATTTACCTTTATCAGACGGCCTTCATTTTTATGTTCAGTAAATTATCCAATAAAATACACCTCTAGAGGCGGTTTCTTATCTTCATACCTTCGTTTTTCACTCGAAACTCGATTTTCCAAGAAAATTTTCACTCAATGTAATTTTTACTTATAATCAAAGATAAGACCCTCGAGCTAAAGCTCTCGGGATCATATCAGATTATAAGTAAAAATTACATTTCGTAAAAATTTGTCAGAAAATCGATTTCTTGTTAAAAACATCGGTATTACCGATAAGACGCCTCCTCTATAGGTATATTACTGTTGAAAAGACACACAGAAGTTTTTTCGGCAGATATTTCAAAGCCATTGTTTCTAGCCCAATCTAAAGTTTTCCGAAAGGCAGTCTCTATATCTCTAATTCCCGCATCATAGTGTTTATTTTGGCTATAAATACAAAGGTCATCAGCATATTGTACAATTTTAAACGTTGGTCCGCTGTATAAAGGTTAAACAAAACCGAGCCTTGTGGTAAACCTGTGTATACATATCTGGGTCCAACCCTCTCATTATTTCCATTACGTACAAAAACACTCCTTTTACTATATAGATTAACAATAGATCGTGATATATTGATGGGAATTTTAAAATGCTTAATCAATTTTTGTTCCAAAATTGTCAAATCTACCGCGTCATATGCACCGTATTAACCCTTTGCGGCCGAAATTATTTTTTTGTCGAAAAAAGGTAAAAACTGGTTTGTACTTAGTAAATTATGATGTTTAGGAGGTATATTTATGGTTTTTATGTATTTTTGGTTTTTGATTATGCTTTAGGAAGGTGGCCTCAATGTACAACCACTAGGAAATAACGAACATTTATTTAAAAAATACATATATTATAATTACTTCTTATGGTATTTTAGAAAACAGTTTTTTTGTCACTTAGACACAATACGACATCGCACCTAAAATAATAAATTATCATTAGCATGAAATAAAAAAAAAAGTTATTCGTATACCTTGAACAATACCATCTGGATCTATGTGGTTCCACTTTACTGCTGCAAAAAGCACACCTTCTTGCACGTCCATGGACCGGCATATGTGTGCAAGCATCGTACCGAATTTCCAAGGGAACCGTTTGTTTGAAATGGTTTACTTCAGTCGATGGGCGCCCTTTTTTCGCAGTAGTCTGCTCAGCACCAATCAAACCCAATGCAACGGCAAGTCTGAATTCTTTCAAACTCAGCTGTGCATTTGAATCATTTCCTCCCTTGAAGAGAATAAATGCATTCACCAATGACAAATCAATAAAGTAAAATAAAATTCTGTGCCACCACTTTTTGGATTTCCTATCTACTTCATACAGTGACTTTAGCATATCCATTTTATCCACGTACCCCATGTGAGCATTGTACATGTTTACTATTTTGGAGCAAGAAAACTCTTCGTTGGTACGATCTTTTTTTTTTTCGTTTGGTAATCTCTGTTTTGGTTGGATCCGAATAATTGCTCAAAAAATATACAGCTCTGTTATCCATCCATTTTAGGCCGACGAGTCCATCGGTGCTTATCCGCCAATCAGTTTCCCCTCTCTTCAGTTTTTTGTCATCAACTAAGTCTGTAGGCAAATCCTTTCTTCCTTTTCTAACGGTACCACATGCATAAATAATTTCTGATTGTAATGTTTTTTAAAGTCTAACCGAATCATCGATTCATCAATTGCCTGATTATGAATTGGTTCTAAAGAACTAAGATAGGTTCTGAAAGCTAGTCTAACAAGGGACGTATTTTATATAGTTTGTCGAAATTTGGAGAATCCCGGCCTGGCTGTACCGAGTTGTCATTTACATGAATATGTGCTAAAAACCATGAAAATCTATCTCTTGACATGACCGAACTTACAAATTGGTCTCTTAGCTCATATCGAGAGGACCAATAATCCCGATAGCTAGGTAATTTTTTTATGCCCATCACCAAATTGATAGCAATAAAACCTTTTAGTTCTTTTAGGTTTGTAGGAGCAAAGGCGTGAGTATTGCCTCCTGCTTTTTGGAGGGCATATAAATTCGTCTGGAAAAGTATATGTTCTAAGAGACTTGTGGGAAAAATTTGGAGAAACATATCTGTGGGGTTTCGATAGAATCATTAGTATTTGGTCCAGATATTTCAGAAAATGTTTTTAAATTTTGAAGACAATTAGAAGCCGATTTAGTCCATATGGTTTTTTTTGCTAGTTCTCGGGCTCGAATTACGGAAAGTGGAAACTCATCTTCGCTATCCCATCCATATAAATCACCCCTTCCACCAGTAACAGGATCCAAATTATCGATATCATCATCAAAAAATATTGGCATAGATTCGATATCAAACAGTTCTGAATCACTTGTTACACAAGGGTTATTTCTTGAAATTTCCTTTTCTGCAATTTCATCTTCGCTAGTATCGCCTTGTTCACTATTATTATCGTCAGGAATTTCTTCTATAAAATCAAACGAAAAATTTGAATCCATTTCTTCTAATTGCCGCATGATATTGCGACCTAAAAAAAAAAAACTTTAATTCCTAGTGGTCTCACAGCGCAACCACCACATATTTTCTATCAAAAAGCGACTTTGTTTTTTGAATTATGCACTAGAAGTATCAAAAATACCTATTACAATGTTATAAGTAACAAACTAAATTAAAACTTATCAGCCATCTCTCTTATATTCAATTTTATTTCGTAAAACACCTGACACTAATTTTGCTTACTGGTACCACGTGTAAACACAAAAGTTTTAAGCGGCAATGTGATATTCAGAATACAGCAAAGCCTGTTTATAGTGAGGAGGCATCTAACGCAGGCGTAATGATAGGTGTGCTCGCCGCGAAACCACTAGGAACTCAAATAATAATTTATTTGCAAGTGTCCCCATCGTGCGACCACTAGGAAAAAAAGGGTTAACCACGAAAAAATAAATAAACAGTTTTGTAAAATGTTTTTTCAAATAATTTTTAATGAACTAGACAAAGTGTAAAGGTTTGTTTACTGCTAACAATATTGCTTTTTCTTCTTAATCTTAATCTTAATCGATCAAGTGCGTTTAGGATTTCTATAATCTGCACCCTTACAAGGAATATCTGTTTACAATATATTGAATATCTCAAGGTCTGTTTAGGTTATTGCAAACAGACCTAGTAAAAACTATAAAGTATATTAATAAAAATGAGATTGAAAGGCATGAAAAATGTTCTTTACATGACAAAACCTTGTCAAGAAATATTTTTCTAACACCAACAAATAGTTTTATTTTTTTTTGTACCAAAAGTTTATATTATACGGAACTAACTGTAAAGCTTGTTAAAATCCCTTTAGGCTCACATCTTAACTGTCACGTACATCCTTACCAAATTCGTCCTTCGGGTTGTTATCATCCCTGGAAGTCTATTATGTGACGTTTCAGCTTGTTGACCACTCGTCCCCATTATGGACAAATGTCTAGGGATGGATAATAATGCATCGACATTTAATTTATATCGACATTTATTAATTTCCTCATGTTGATTAATTTAAAACTGCATTATAGTTTTAACGCCCTCGTCAAATTTTAAATCGTTTTATTTTTCACATTATCAATCTATACTGCTTTTATCTCCAGGAACTCTTTATTCTTTTCTTGGTAGTAAATACAGGGTTATTTTTTTAAAACTTTAGACGCAGGCTAACTTTTTTTATTTGAAGAGATAGACCTATAATAATAGTTCCTGCAGCAAAGATTAGGACTTAGTCCAACTAATAAAAATATGTGGAGAAGGTAAACGAGATGTTGCCAGATTGAGCACTATTTCAAAAATAATAACAATATTAACAAAAATTTAATTTCTTAAGTCCCTGATATTCATTTTTTCATTAAATGTACAAACTGATTTCCTGGTTGGGTTCTGTAGCAACAAATACGTTCAGCATAATTTCTTTTAACAATATGTATAACATTTGAGGGGTTATGTTTTGAATTTCCCGTTGCATGGCTAGTTTTAATTCATCAATTGATACAGGAGCGTTAACGTAACCCACATAGCAAAAAAAGTATATTCACATCCTGAGAATATGCTATCGACAGCCCACAACTCACATTCGTTTAGGTACATCCATAGCATATCCATGTAATATTTAGAAATTGATTAAAATCATGTTCGTTTGGATATATCCATAGCATATCTAAGTCATATCTAGAAATTGGTATAAAAACCATAAGTCAAAAAAGTGAAATTAAAAATAGTATTAAAAAGATTTTCCTACTTTAGTATTTTTAAAATAATATAATTTAGGGCAATGCGATTGCTCAGGTTGGTATTTAAATCTCCAATTTTTGGCAGTCCTGCGCCCGCACTTCGCGCACGGCAGATACAACACTTCGCGCTTGGGATGACATAACATAACCTCAGTTTTTGTCATTTTCTCTGCTCGTGTTGTGTAAGTTCTTTTGATGGCTTGTTTTTTATTTTCTTACAGTTCAGTAAGTATGTTCATTGTTTATTAAAGTATTTTTGGTGTGTGAATTTGTAAACAATAAGTGAACAATATATATATAAGTCTAATTTATAACGTACCTAATCATATTGCTTTCAACAGCCGAAATTTTACTCTCTTAAATAAGTCTTCAAGCAGCAAAAGTTAATGTCATTTCGTAGGTTTATATCCAGAAAAACATAATGATTTGCTGTCATTAGAAGTATTAGAGCCATTCACCCGAAGGTGTAATAGCAGATGATATTTCGTTAGCAGAAAATGTCTTAGTTTAAAGGTGTTTACTAACAATTCAATTAAAAAAAAGTTTTGAGGTACCTATTTAAAATCGTCCAGAAATTTTCGGTATTCGTTATTAAAATAATTTATAATTTACTAAAAAATATAGATTAACAAATTCCTGAAATGTTAAGATAGTGTAATAATAAGTTCTGTAATTCTTTAGATGCTGTGCGTCAAAATAACAGGACAATGGACGCATGTGAGGACGAAGTCATAGTAGATACACATTCAAAAATGGCTTGTCAAAGCGAAGGAAATGCTTAACAATAAAAAGAAAAACAACCTTGACAAGTAAGAATTCCTTATTAATTTTTTAAAAACTGCAAGAACATAATAATATAATAGAAACCTGTTTTTAAAAGTGCTCAGACATTACTCTACATTTTTTTAAGGTAAATATTTTCTCAACCATTCATTTATGTTTTTCTTTTCAGGAAAAACGAAACTGACGTTATAAAGCAGTAACTTCTTAATTTAAAAAACTAATAATTATGTCTGTAATTGTTTTCTAAGAGTTTGATTGTGCTCTAATAAAGCCTGTTTTTAATATTTTATGTTTACTTGATTTGATTTAAACAAATAGGAGACTGACACTTCAATATTAAGTATGTGAAACATCGATTGACCCAACATTTCGAGATACGGCGGCCATAGTGGCCATGTCGGCAAAATACTCTGGATTCTTAAATTTAGTAGGGGTAGTTAGCCGCAATAAAATCCTTGACACAAAAAATTATTATTTGCCAGCTTCCCAAAGGCTCTACTGAATGATGTTTGCATTGGAATGGTATATAGTATAGCCTATTTACATTTACAATATTTTCGATGAAAATTCCAAGCAAGAATGGGCATCATACCATACCTGCCTACAAGCAGAAACTGTAAAATAATCATTTAATTTTAGATACGCGAATTTGTGGCATTCGGATGAAGAATGAAAAGTAGATGTACTACTAACTCTACAACCGAGTGTCGTCGGTTCGAGTCTGGCTCATAGATTTCTACTTTTATTTATTTATTTATTATTTTATCTTCATTTTCATTCTTTGTCTAAATACCAGAAATTTAAAAGTAAAAATCGGGTCATTCTATTTTGGGCAAAACGAATATACTGTGCATGTCATTGGTATACACATACGAATCTTCTGTGAATGTGCGGAGGATATGCTAAATGTCCGGAAACGCATTTTCTCAGCATGTCCGACTTGTGGCCAAACGCATGTCGTATGCATATACGTAGTACATATATGTATGTTCTATGAATCTGCGGAGGATGTGCCACTCAATATCCATATCCGAAAGAGAATATATTTCATATATCCACAGGATATCTTTTTGCTATGTGGGTTATGTGACGTTTCAGCTTGTTGACCACTCGTCCCCATTATGGACAAATGTCTAGGGATGGATAATAATGCATCGACATTTAATTTATATCGACATTTATTAATTTCCTCATGTTGATTAATTTAAAACTGCATTATAGCTTTAACACCCTCGTCAAATTTTAAATCGTTTTATTTTTCACATTATCAATCTATACTGCTTTTATCTCCAGGAACTCTTCATTCTTTTCTTATTTGAAGAGATAGACCTATAGTTCCTGCAGCAAAGATTTAGGACTTAGTCCAACTAATAAAAATATGTGGAGAAGGTAAACGAGATGTTGCCAGATTGAGCACTATTTCAAAAATAATAACAATATTAACAAAAATTTAATTTCTTAAGTCCCTGATATTCATTTTTTCATTAAATGTACAAACTGATTTCCTGGTTGGGTTCTGTAGCAACAAATACGTTCAGCATAATTTCTTTTAACAATATGTATAACATTTGAGGGGTTATGTTTTGAATTTCCCGTTGCATGGCTAGTTTTAATTCATCAATTGATACAGGAGCGTTAACGTAAACCTTATTTTTCAGATGTCCCCACAAAAAAAAAGTCCAAAGGAGTGAGATTGGGAGATCTGGGAGGCCACTCTACTGGCTCTCTTCTTCCAATCCAACGTTCAGGTAGCAGCCTGAATTAACTGACGCTTCAGTTTCTGATACAGAAGTACTGCCAATTCAAAAAATTGTGTATTATGTTGTAACAAGATGCTTGTACAGCGAAGCTTACAGGATACTCACATTGGCATACAAATACTTGTTGACCCTTTCGACCACACAAGTTACATGCAAGAGATCATTTTCAACTTTATAATGTTTTTAAGAAATCGACTAAGAAGTTGCTTAAGTGACAATCATTTGGAAACTTTTATGCTAATGAGTTGTAAAAAGGAACTGTTGAACACTTTGGATAAAGACTTTATCATGAACCGAATAAATGAACATAGTAGTGCTTTGCGTAAAGAGTTATCCTCAACATAATAAAAACTAATTTTGAGTGTTATTAGTGGCAAAGACTATTATCAAATAATGTCAAAGTTTCATATGGAAGGAAGTCAGAAATCAAATAAAAACTCTTTCAATCTATCAAGATAAGCTCTAACTTGTAAACTAAAATGGCGTGGTACACCATCTTGCTCAAAATACATTATTCTTCCGTCGTTTAGAGGAAGCTCATTAACAAAGATTTCTAAATAATTTCGTAACAATGCTAAGTACCTTGCACCCGTAAATTTCCTTCTATGAAAACTAGACCTATCATTTTGTTGGTAAATATGCCACACCAAACATTAACTTTAGGATTAGTCTGTCCCCGCCTATCTTCAGCCCAACAAGGATTATTATCAGACCAATATCTGTAATTTTGCCGGTTCACCAAACCATTTAAATAAAAGGAACCTTAATCGCTAAATAAGATATAATTTTGAAAATGTTGTTGTTTCCGTTTTTTCTCCAGAAGTCAATAGCAAAATTCCATTCGCTTATCACAATCATCGTCATGAAGTTGCTGTACACTTATCATTTTATAGGGATGGAATTTATTTGAATTGAGGGTTGTCGAAAATGTAGTCTGAGGACAGTATACTGCTTGCGCAATCTTATTTGTTGATCGATTTGGTGTTTCGACATTTTCCAAAAGAATATTTTCTTGTACCGCAGCATTTTTACTTAATTCTTTGTCAAACCCTTGGACGCGCACTTCAAGTAGCTTTAAACTTGACCAAATTTTGTTTTAAAAATTCTGGACTAGTTTGTCAGGATGCCTAACATGGCATTTAGTGCATGCTTCTCGTAAACCTAATCCACCAACATGCAAGAAAAATAATTAAATTCTCTCTTGAGGTGTAATACGATCTATTTTAATCCAAGACTACACAAAACTTAGTGACATCTTACGACATGACTTAAGTTTTAAACAATAATAGCTCGTAAGCCGCCACTCTATTCAAGAACTTGCATTCTTTATGCCTGGAACCTCATAATGTATCAAAATTTGTCAAAAAAATGCGGTATTGCCATT
This sequence comes from Polydrusus tereticollis, assembly GCA_963920685.1. Classification (NCBI taxonomy): domain Eukaryota; kingdom Metazoa; phylum Arthropoda; class Insecta; order Coleoptera; family Curculionidae; genus Polydrusus; species Polydrusus tereticollis. The sequence goes on from OY987328.1 coordinate 114,361,280, forward strand.
TAAGAAAATAATTTTTTTTTGAAATAGCGCCCAATCTGGCAACAACTCGTTAATTTTTTCCAGATATATTTTTTAGTTGGACTAATGCCTAAAACTTTGCTTTAAGAACTATAGGTCCATCTTGACAAATAAAAAGTTAGCATATGTGAAGTTTTTAAAAAAAATAACCCTGCATATTAGGTGTAAAGCTTTCACTGACTTGTTTAATATTATCAATCATATTTCTTCCAAAATTCCATCTTAGTATCGATATATCCGTTGATAAGACATATCGATAAGAAAATATAATATGCCATCTCTAACGGCCAGTTGTCCCTATTATCGACAAATGTCCCAGTGACTGAATGCAATGGCTCGCGAATACTTGCAAGACGAGAAACGACTGTTCTTGACGGCCCGGCATTAAAGCTAAGCAAGCCTAAAGGACAAACTATTATTTAGACATGGCAAAGATATCTTTTAAAGAAATACGTGCAGCTTAGTGACGGCATTTAGTTCTTGGTGAAGTCACCCTAACATTTAAATCAAAAACAAGAACTGATATTTCTATTTGCAAAACATCAGGCGATTCTCATTTACTTTTGTCCGTTGCTTGTCGTAATTTCAACGTTCGTCCTCTCACCTGTCGGCTTGCTCGTCACAGCTCACAAGTAAACTTGACTTGTGATCGGCGTGTGATTCGGATCGCCGGACGGCATGTCACAAGTTCACTTCGGCGTTCCATGACTTGCATCTAATCCGCCAGCTGTACCTGATTGTTCTCATCATCTCGAGACAGGGACCGAATCAGAGTCGGAGCTAGGAAGTATTCTTGATATAAGTATTATTATTATTAGTCAAACGTGCATTAAGAACTTTCCGATTGATCCCAAAGCTATTTTGCAAATTATTAATTTCTGCTGCACAGTATAATACAATTACCGTACCAAGCATAAATTGAGACGTATATGACCAATCATTTTATCACTTCATTCTAAAATCAGTTGTTTTTAGTTGATCCACGTTTTGCAAGGTTTGTATTGTTTTGATAGACCGTTTTGGTCATTTCGTTAAGTTTTTAGTTGTTTTTTAGCAGTTTAATGTGTGTATTTTAGAAAACCTATAACATTATTTTAACGAGTTGAGACCTTTATGTGTCCACCCATAAATTATTTGATAAATTTGCTATAAAATAGCGAGAAATGACAAATTCATGATGTGTTGCGGGGTGTAACCCTGAATTACAATGTTTTTCACTGAAAAAATGCTATTTGTTGATAAAAAACAAAAGGTTCTCAAAAGACGATTGAGTATTGCGAAAATGTACCAGCGTTTGCATAAAGCACTTTGAGGAAAGGTTTTTAGTCAGGGAACTCGGGGCAACCAGAAGACTTAAAGGTAGATAACACTGGAACAGTGTGGTGTAGGTAGATACCTTTTTTTTATGATATTTTGGTATATTGTTTAAACTATTATTAAGCAGTAAACATAGATAGATTTTAAGTATATTAGTTAGCTATAAAACAGATGATTAACAGTATAATATTGAAGATTGAGCAATTGAGCATGTCGTACTTAGGTTACGTTAAAATAAAAATTTAGTAACGAAACAATACCTACCTACGTTGTAAATTTTCTTTAGCTTTTCATACAATACAAAGTTTTTCTTAGTCAAAATATCGGTTAAAAGATACCCACAAGTTTAAAGCAGGTTCCTCTTGAATGCCGCTTTATCTTTCTAGTCAAAAATCCAAGTTAAATGAAGCCTGTATGGTTTGTCGAGGAAGATATAATGATAGTATGTACCTAGTTGGTAGGACTGATATAATATTTCATTTGAAATAGCTACCTATGAAGTTGTTTGTAATGTTTGTTAATCAGGGATTATTTACGGATTATTTTTGTAACCTCGAAGGAGAATCGAAGATCGAAGGATATACTCAGTTATGATAACATGGGCTACTTTATAGTCTTGAATCAAAGTCAAAAATGCTTTATTATCAAAGATATAAATCTTGTTGACAAAGCTGAGGAACACAATATAACTTAACTATTTAAAACATCTCTCTATATTTTGTATATTATAGCAATAACAGTAAAAAAAAATAAAAATAGGCACTGTCAGTAATAGATAACAGCAAAACAAGTAAGTGTATAACATGCTGAAACAAAACAATTCTATAGATTAAAGTAATAAGCATCAACAATAAATTATCAATAAAAATTATCAGAGGAGTATTCCTGTGGAGTATAATAGGCCTTATCAACTAAAAGCGATTTTACTCTTGTACGGAATACACTGGGAGACTGTTCCTCTCTGGTAGCCATGGGTAGGTGGTTATAAATCTTTTTACTTTCATAAATAATTGATCTTTTCGTTAAAGTTAGTGCTGGTGTTGGGAGAGGAATATCTAAACCCTGTCGCGTAGCATAGTGAGGTTGCGGATCTATAAACTTTGTCCTATTTTTAAAGATCAAGGTAACAGTTTCCAGTGTAAAAAGTGACACCAAGGTTAGAATCTTTTCAGAGATAAATATGGGCCAGCAAGATTCACGCTGCCGAAGGCGATATAGCGAGCGGATGGCCCTTTTCTGTAACACAAATACACCATCAAACAGACCCCGGCCACACATCCCCCAAAAGGCAATGCCATACCGAAGCCGTGATTCGACCAGAGCATAGTATACATTTTTAGCTGTTGGGGTGCCCAGCTCCCTCGCAACAGTTCTAACTGCGTAGCACCCCGAAGAAATTTTTTTGCTCAATGCAGCTATATTATGTGATCCAAATTTCAGATTACGGTCAATGTTGAGCCCAAGAAACTTGGCATTGGGCATATCCAACAGTGAACAATCTCCAATAGTCATTCGAGTCGAACCACTCCTTAACCTTAAGCAAATCTGACGAAATCATTCCCACCAGGGAGTCAACACTCAATCACTCTGTATACTAATCATCGAAGTATCTTTTTAATATAAAATTCTATACCTCATTTGATATAATTTGAGACATCTTCAACTTATAAATATCAATTTTGTTACCCACATGACAATTAGCTTCTATAATAAATTCCATCTTCTAATGTGACGTCGCGATCTTAACATGACGGCCTGTTCATGGAGACAGCAGTGCCCTGGCACTGATTTTTTTGGCTTATTGGGCTTGTTTCAAACGAGTGTGTCTGATAAAATTTAGAACACTGCTAAATAGCTATTTCTTGGGGATCTGTGCAGGCATTTTGGAAGCGCATGAAACATTTCTTACTTATTACTGAGCACAGACCCATAATATGTTAAGGGGGTCTCATCCTTCTCTTCACATGTTCAGGTTGGTTTGTAATATTTTTTTTCTTCCAGTCCTATTATATTTATATAATTTTTCGGTTCGCAGTACTCTGAGGCTCTTTCTTCTTAACTGGACCTGTTACACATTGGTTTAATTTCAAACTTCCCGCGTTATTATTTAAATTTGTCTAGGAAATGTCAACCTTGCTATTCCACATAATAGGTAGCTAGAAAAATAGAAGGAGACTTCCGGAGAGAGAAAAATAGACAGCAGGCGAGTTTGAATCGCAGCTTCTTAAACCGATCCCGGAATGTGTGGTAAATTTGGTATTATTTGGGCCCAAAGCAGTAGATGCCATAAAAGCCACAAGGTAGGTGGAAACTTTAGTGTGGTTCGCAAGCGAGTATGTTAATTTCGATATTTTTGAGGTAAATTAGATTTATCCCTGGTCCTTCGATTAGACCGTATTTGGAGACAATAATGAGTAACATTTCCACAGCTCGTGGTAATACAGTTTATTTGATTGGTTTCGCTATTTTTTATTTAGAAAAAATCAGAATTCTGGAATTTGTTTGATTATTTACCTCATCCATTATCGGGTTGATTTTCACCTGATTATTCAGCGATAATCTCCCGCTCTCCGGTGAAAATCACCCTTGTCAAAAGTGAAAATCTCACCCGTCAGAAATCCAGCGATAATCTCCCGCTCTCCGGTAAAAATCACCCTTGTCAAAAGTGAAAATCTCACCCGTCAGAAATCGTTAGTTTTTTATTTGGTAAATAATCTTCAAAATACATTTCGGGATTGGGAAATGATCAGAAAATCATTCTCAGATTTTTTGCCATTAGGAAATCGCTCTCGGGCAAGCCCTCGAGCGATTTCCACGGCAAAAAGTCTTCGGAATGATTTTCGATAATTTCCCTATCCCTTAATATATTACTACAGAAAATCGATTGTAGTTCTTTGCGTAGCAACGAGCGAATCTAGTTTGATTATAAGCGCATTAGAGGTTTTTCTAAAAATTAGAAGTTTGAATCTGGAAGCACATCGGTGTAAAATAGGTTGCCTATCAAGTGGGTTTGTTGTTTGACGGAATCGTAAATAGTTTTGACATCAATCAAGAGATTTAAATTTTAAATCAAGAAGGGCGGCATGGATGAACACAAGTTAATAAACGAGGGTCGTGTCATTATTCCTCGTGTTAAAGTCCTCCTTAATTTGACCGAAAAGGTACAGGAAAGTAAGGAGTATGCCAAAGAATTTCAAGGAAGATTCGATTCGGTATGCGAATTTGTAAATAATTTTGATTCCTGACATTTAGACATAATATGTTGCAAAACATCGGACGAATATTTACAAAAACAAAATCAAATACAGATGAAATTTGACGCCATGCAATAAAGGTAATTCATGACAAGTTATATAAAATCATCATGGTCAATACTGATAGGTCGGTGGTAACGACAGTACGACACAATAAAAAGAAAAATATTGATTTTGATAATTGTTCAGATAAATCCAGGTCTACTGATCAAAGCAAAACAAATAAGAATATAAATTTACAGCGTCTTGTAATTCCTTCGTTTGATGATGATGATGATGTAAGACAGTGGCCAATATTTCTTGATATGTGTAAGACATTAGTTCATGACAATGACTCTCTATCGGACATAGAGAAATTTCATTATCTGGTCTCGTCGTTGATAATAGTAAAAAACATTTCGATGACTGCGCATACGTACGAAATAGCATAAAGAAAATTGGTTGCGAGATATCAAAATTAACGTATTCTTTTACATACTATTTGCGAGCGATAGTCCGCGCACCATCAAGTAATGTTACAAGCATTATTAGATATATTTTCGAAAAATTTGGAAGCGTTAAATAAGTTTAGAACTATGGGATCTATGGGATTTTACAAAATATAATCTAAAATGGCGCAATATGAGTCTACTATTCCTTTATTGAATAATCTATATAATTTTTTTTTTAAACAAAGTACAGCTTTAGAAAATAGTTTGTTAACTTCGTCTGCTAATATAAATCTCTTTAGAATTACTCCTAGAGGTGGGGTAAGGTCCTATGTTACAAATAGTAGGATCTATGACAAAAAAATTGAATGTTCTATGTGCCAACAAACTCATTTATGAAATGTTTTCGAGTTTAGTCACAGGGAGCGGCATGATTTTGAAGAAAGCAAGATTATTTGTTTTAGGTGTTTGTCCTCTGGTCATTATGTAAAATATTGTGCCTCGGATATTACTTGTAGTATCTGTTAAAGAGAGCACACTGTACTTTACACTTACTAAGGAGCGATAATTCGAGGGGTGCTTCAAGAGAAGTGGACAGAGAAATAGACAGCCGGCAAATTCGAATCGAAGTTCTTAAACCGATCCCGGAATTTGTGATAAATTTGGTATTATTTGGATCCAAAGCAGTTCACAGATGTCACAAAAGCCAAAAGGTAGGTGGAATCTTTAGTTTGGTTGGCAAGCGATTTTGTAATTTCGGTATTATTTTAAGAGTAAATTGAATTTATTCCTGGTCCTTCGATTAGACCGTATTTGGCGGCAATGAGTAACAGGAGCAGTGAGGTAAATTTTGTTCTCTTGTTGAGCTCCCTAATAAACAATTGCGATTGTTTGAGTCCTGGTAGTTACATCTAGTATGTTTTGGTATTGTCTAGATAGTTCTTCGTTTAAAGTTACCTTATTTACTTGTATAGCTTTATGTCCGAGATCCCATTCCAGAATACTCCTGTTATATTGTACCAAGTCAGCTCAGGTTAGTTCCGGTTGCACCCCTCTGTGACTGAGAAATTTGCTGCTGGTTTTTAAGCGCTTTAAAAGCCACCTGGTATGGATCCGTCTATCTGTACCATCAGTACTTTAATAAAGGCTTAATCAGCGGCAGTAAAACCTTTAAAAAACCGCAAGATCAAATAACAGTTCGGTACTTTGCTTTTTGTAGCCTTTATGTTTCATAAATTATTATTATTCCACCCCTGCGTTATCAATATAACATAACTGCACCTGCCAATCACGTATCCATCCATCTATATCATCAACCTGTCAGATCGAGTATATCAAAGGATCGCGATTCCCAATATTGGTCCCTTGTCTACTGAACCGTACTGGCTAAATTATTATAGATGCATATCTTCGATAGTTATTGAGATAATAAAGCTAGGATTACTTTTCTTTTTATTCTTTTAGAATTGTCTGGTTAACAATAGGTGTCAATAACCAAATTAGATATTTTGAAGGTTTCTTATTGTAGTGGGTAATAGTTTATAGATGATAGAAGATCTGATAGATGTCGGTGTCACGTGAAAAAATAGCAATTGTGATTTTGTCGAGATGGTGTCGAAAATTGTATGGGTATGATTCTTCGTGACGATTGGTAATATTGCATTTTTAAGGAGTGCACAAAAACTGCACAATCCTTAATCCTATTGATTTTTTACAATGCAAAATTTTCGCAACCTTAATGTGTTAATAATAAATCGCCTTCAAATTGAAGTTTAACCTATTTTGTAGTAAGAATCTATTCAGTATTGTGAATAATTTATTACCCCGTTTCTAGATCAACATGCTATTTATTAGAAAAGAATCATAAATGATCTCTAGAACATTCTCAAAGTGGTCAGTAAAAGAGTTAGTAAAAACTTGTGTTTCTTCAGATCATGCTGCATGGATTTACACGATTCTTTAAAAATTAGGAATTGGGGGTGCCTTTACCAAAGAATTAATAAAAGAAAAGAAGGCACAATATCATCAAAAAAATCAGAGCAAATTCCATTCACTGCAACCCATGATACAAGAAAAGAACAAGGAATAGAACAGTAGGAAGGGGACGAATCTTATATATGAAAAATATTCGAATCTGGTTTTAACTGACTACTATGCAATTATTTAGTTAACCCTTTCACTATTTTTGTACTTCACGAGGGACATAAATTTCTAAAGCTCATATTCGGATAAAAGATCATACTAGTCATATTCTTGCTTTGTACCTCAGAAGGTACATATTGAATATAGTCCATGCAGTAAAATTTGGCGAAGGAGCTGGAACAGGTGATTTTGTATAATAAATTCTAGACTAGGTTATGTACCTGTTGAAACCACGCGTGACAATCGCTTATAGACTTTTGTATATAAAATCGGGTTTCATCAGGAAAAAAGTGTTCTGTGTACATGAATGGTAAGTTACTGGATTATTGTTATTATATCTGCATGTGTTATTATTAGGGATCTTCCTTGTCTTCTAAGTCAGGCTTAATGCCTTTAACTTCTATTCAATGATCTGTAGCGTTATGGGCCGAACTTCACATAAAAATTTGGTTTGGGCAATGCCCTAAGTATTGTTGTTTGAGAGTGCGTTAATTTTGCTTAATGTTATCACACTATTTCTTCTCGAAATTGGTTTCCTTGTTTAAAATATTATTATATTTCGTCGAGCCCTCCAGCTCAGTGCCTCTCAACTATAACTGGAGGTAGCCAATTCTTAGGGTACTTATAAGTGGAGCCTGGCGGAGAATGTATGTGTGTTTGTCTAATAAGTGGGTTAGTGGTAATGTCCGTTCGTCTGTAGTAGTTTGTAATAATTTTATTGTAAAATTCTATTAAAGTTGGAATCTCAAAATCTCTATGTAACACCCTATTCACAGCATACCTCGGAGCGTCCGCAATGATTTTTAAAGCTTTGTTCTGAAATATCTGGAATCTGTTATGCTCAGTCCTGCTTATCATGCACCATGTTGGCACACCATAAGTCAGGACCGGCCTGACCAAAGTCTTGTATAAGTTTACTTTAGTTCTATATCCTATTTTACTCTTTTTATTTAAAAGACAGTAAATAGAACCTAGCTGCTTTCCAGCCTTTTTAAGTCGTGTATCGGAATTTTTCTTCCAGTTCAATCTTTGATCAAAAATTAGACCCAGATACTTGACTTCTTGAACCCAATTTATTTGTATGCCGTTCACTTTTAGAAGGGTCTCGGGCCTTCTCACCGTGCTTTTCGAAAAGAAAATGGCTTTCGTCTTGGCGGGATTCAGACGAATCTTCCAGTCCGAAAGCCATTTTTCTAATGATTTAATGTGTCTTTGCAATCTAGACACCACTATCCGCGGTGACTTTGAAACAGAAGTAATTGCAGTATCATCAGCAAACAAAAACAACTCATTAAATCTGTCCCTCGGAATATCATGAACATAAATGTTATACAGCATCGGAGCGAGAGGGGATCCTTGCGGAACTCCCGCCCTGATGTGTTTCGGGTCTGAAATCGCGCCTTCTGACGAAACTACAAAACTTCTGTTCTCCAAGAAGGAGATAATGACTTTAATGAGATAATTGGGGGCACCCAACCTTATTAGTTTTAATATCAGACCACAGTGCCAGACCTTGTCAAATGCTTTCGAAACGTCAAAGAAAACCGCTCCCGTGTGTGCTCTCCTGTTAAATCCTTGTAGTATTCTGGTTGCCAGCCTTGTTGTTTGTCTTACAGTGCAATGTTCTCCCCGAAATCCAAATTGTTCATCAGGGAGAATATTGCGCTCAAAAACGAAATCCTGCAAACGACTAAGAATGATTTTCTCAATGACTTTGGCCAGACTCGATAATAAACTTATCGGCCTATAGCTTACAACCTGTGTAGGATCCTCGTTTTGTTTAAGGATCAAAACAACCTTTGCCTTCTTCCACACACATGGATAGTGGCCTTCTTTGATAATTACCTGTGACAAGTTTACTATGTCCCTAATAATATTATTTGGTAAATTGCGTAGTGCCGCATTTCTAATGCCGTCCAAGCCTGGAGCCTTCCTTATATTTAAATTATTTAAAAGTCCTTCCACCTCCTCCTGAGTGACGACTGATATATTTTGAACTGGATGATCTATTCCTTGATATATTTGTACTGTTCTGGAGATCCTTTCATCTCTCCGTGGGTCATCAGATGGGTTCTCGCTGAACTGTTCGCAGAGCTTTTCTGCGAAAAGTTCAACTTTTTGCTTACAATCCGAAACTATTACATTATCCTGGGTTTTGACGAATGACATCGGTTTCCTGGTGCCTCTCGTCAAGACCCTGGACATTTTGTAGATGCTACCATCCTCCGTTTTTAAGTCCCTTATCCTGCTTTCCCAAAGAGAGGATTCGCGCTCATTTAATCGCTGTTTAATTAATGTATTTAATCTGTTTGCTTCAGCCTTTATTCGCGGATCTCCAGTCCGGTATGCCCTGTTCTTAACTCTATTTTTTTCCCTAATCGCCTCCTTTAAATCAACAGGTATGGCCCCAAACTTGGAAAATTCCGACACCCTTGTGACTGAAGCTGTTGCCAGAGCAATATTAATGTTATCAGTTAATAGTTCAATAGCTTGTTCAATTTGCTGTGATCCTCCTAATTGGGGGAGCGGCTCTACCTCCTGCAGTAGCGCCTTGTAACGGAGCCAATTAGTGCTGGTTTTAGACATAAATGCTCTCCCCCTCTCGCGAGGATCACCAAGCTCTACAATGACTGGTAGATGGTCAGACGTTAGGTCATGTAATGCAACAGGCTGTGAAATTTGCCCTGTATTCTTAATCACAAAGATGTCTAGAATTTCTGGAAGTCCACGCTCGAAAAGATGAGTATGAGTTTCCGGCGGTAAAATATGATAGTTGAATATATCTGAATGATTAAATAGGGCGCGACCTCTTGCTTCCGTTGTCCTACAACCCCAAACTCTGTTTTTAGCATTGAGGTCACCCCCTATAATCGTGGTTTTATTATTATCAAAAATTTTTTGCAAACAATTGCCGTTGAAATTGCGGTTAACCGCAGGGCTACAGTAAACTGATCCCAGGTACACGCGCTTACCATTTTTCATCTTTACTACTATAAAAGTTCCTTCAATATGGACACAGTTTTCAGGCCCCGGCACTGCCTGGGCAATGATGTGCTTTTTAACCAGGATCATGGTACCCCCTCCCCGTCTGTCAGTACGATCATTTCTGTAAATATTATAGTTTGGAAATGTGAACCTTTGGCCTTTAAGCCATGTCTCCTGGATTAAAAGCACATCAATGCCATTATCCTCCACAAAACCAATAAGTTCGAGTTTCTTACCAGTTAATACATTAACGTTGATCGTAGCAATTTTTAAAAAGGCGACTTCTGACTGCAAAGCCATCAATCAGCAGAGTGAGCAAAAGTTGATAACATATTTTGTATTTGCGCCTGCATTACTTTCGTAAATTCGGCCAAGAAGCCCTGCATGGTGGCTTGCAGAGCAGCTTCCAGCGCCTTTGCTGCTGGTATTTCGCTTGTAACTTTAGTGCTTTTATTGACATCATTACCTAATAATTTATTATTGTCTTGTGACCCCCATTGAAAATTACCCCTGGGAGGCAGTACTCGCGGTCTAGCTGCTTCTTCTTGCCTTTGCTTTAGTTGTTTTGGATGCTTGGGGCACCCTTGAAAATTTGCGGGGTGGTCCCCATCACAGTTAGCGCACTTCGCTTTATCCTCCCTGCTCTTTGGGCATTCGTATGAGAAATGCGCCTGCGCACATTTTAAGCATTTGACTGGCGCCGTGCACCTAAACTGAGAATGTCCAAAGAGCTGGCATCTATGACACTGCGAAGTTGTCGCTCTTGCTTTTTGGGCTTCAACCCTAATAGACATGAAATCCAGATTTGTCAAATCAAAAATATTTTTTTGGGTTTTAGGTAGAAACACTAACACCAATGGCATCCGGTTTCCATCTTTATTATGCCACCTTATGACGCGGGAGGGTGTGAAACCCAACTCCTCTAAATCGACTTTAATTTTTTCTTCAGACCATGCCTCCAGGATTCCACGGAGGACGACGTGTAGTTCTTTTTCCTCCTGAAACCTGAAGGAATGGTACGGCTCTTTATTTGCATCTAAAAATTTTATAATTTTATTGTAATCCGCAGGAGTTGCTGGGTGAATTTTCACACCCGCCTCTACTGTCACTGCTCTACCGTAATCGTATTTATTAACAGTGAAATACTTTGCAATGCTGCTATACTTGTCCTTATTTCTAATGACAATGGGCGGTACTCGTAACCTTTTTGGGGCCTCCCCCGTCCCATTCTGATCAGAAGCAAGGTCAACTGTCAAACTATTGTCATTATTTTTATTAATCGAATTACTATTATTTACATTATATTGTGGTCCCGCCACTGGCTGGCGCGATTTTTGCTTTCCAGCAACTACTTTTTGTGACAAATGTGCTTCCAGAGCAACATTATTTGTTCTTGGTAGATTGGGCAAGACAGAGACTCCAGCCACCTTTTTACTCGCCTCATCTGGGCCACCATGCCTCGCAGGCCTTTTGCGGGCCCTTCTTCTGGGGGATCTCAGTGGACCGCTTTCGGAGTCTTCCGAAACCGAATCACACTCCATGTCAGAAGTATTAAAAATAGCTATAGCTTCCGATGACGCTTTAGCATTAGCAGCGCGACCCACTGAGGTCCCCGCAATATTACTGTCAATGAGGCCGTTTAATTTTGCCTCAAATAAAACGTCCCTATCTAAATTTACTGTCTCAGTCATAATAATATCTGAATCCCTTTCGCTATATAATTTATTAACGTCATTGTCATTATTATTTGATAATAATTTTGAGTCAGAATTTACCCTGTTAGCGTTTTTTAAAATACCAATCTCCACTCTAAGATCCCTATTGACTGCTTTAAGTTCTAATAGCTCCGCGAATCCAGCTTCTTTCTGTTTACACGACTGAATCCTCCATTCAAGCTCCTTTTCATTGAGAATTTTTCTCCACCTCGCCTCCATTCTCTTCTCGATCTCTGCTATTCTTTCATCCATATCTAAATCTTTTTTACCTGGTAATTTCTCGTCACCTGACGATGTTGATACGTCTTTCTCGGGGAGGAGAATGACCCCCCCGCTGCTTCCTTCCATTTTTCTATTTGTAATTCTTATTTCAGAAAAAATAAAATTCTCTGACACTTCTTGACAACTTGCATGTGTTATTATGTTTGATTAGCGTATATGATCAAAATAATACTTTGAATTTTGATGTACCTGTCAAGGGACAAACGCAATTCATGACAAACACGAACAACGGACACGGTGTATTTTTATTCTTGGACAAAATTTGATTTTGTGGTATTTTTACAGTAATATTTTTTGAAGAAAATGGCAAGCAGCAAAAGAGAGAAGAAAAGGCCCTTAACCGAAGAGGAACTTCTTCAGTACTTAGAAAATGACGATTTATCTGAGGCATCGTTTTTATCAGATGACAATGACAATGATTTGGGATGGGACTCCACTGAGCAAATAGATAACGATTTCAATCAAAGCATCCAGGAGGAGCTAGATATTGAAGAGACATATATGGATAATGATGATGAAGAAAACGATGAAATAAATGGGCGACAAGAAAATCGCAGGAGCTAATCGAAAACGAAGAAAATGAAAATAATAGGGAGCATGCCGACGAAGCAGAACTTCCACAACTGAAAAACATGATACAAGACTTTGAAGAAAATCATAACTTTACAAAAAAGAGTAACATAACATGGTTAAATGATGTTCAGTATGAAACAAGACACATAGACTGGATCCAACCGCATTATAATATTCCAACCGATTTGCCGTCGCCAGTTGAGTTTTTTTCTAAATACATTCCAGAAGTAATATTTGATCAAATGGCTACTATGACAAATTTGTACGCAACACAAAACAATATTGCCAGATTTCCACCAACAAATGCCGACGAGATGAAAATATTTATTGGTGTTCATATTGCAATGGGAAATTTGCAGTTTCCAAGAGTGTGCATGTACTGGCACCGGTCAATGGGAATTCCTCTAATAAAAGAAGCTTTATCCCAAACAAGATTTTATAAACTTCGCCAAGCAATCCACTTGGTTGATGTGACTAGCCGACAACAAGAAAATAATGATAGACTATGGAAGGTTCGTTGTTTGTACGACTCCATTAAAAAGCGGTGTTTTGAACTACCTTTGGAAAGAAACCTATGTGTCGACGAACAGATGGTTCCATTTAAAGGGCAAATAAATATTAAAAATTACATGAAAAATAAGCCAGTTAAATGGGGGATAAAAATCTTTGTCTTATCAGGTCAAAGTGGTATGATTTATGATTTTATTATATACCAGGGCTGCACGACTCCGATAAATCCTGTTTATTCTCATTTTGGTTCTGCGGCAGCGATTGTTATGCAACTATCGGAAAGAATTACAGAAAAAAATCATGGCCTGTTTTTCGACAATTATTTTAGTACCTATAACCTGTTTCAATATCTGGAGTCCAAATCCATATATGCAATTGGAACTATAAGAGTTAATCGCTTTGCTTATCCACGCTTACCTAGTGACAAAGAAATGAAAAAAAAAGGCCGTGGGACTGTCGCCTCATTTGTCAGCAGAGATGGAATTATTATTACTAAGTGGTATGATAATAAGGCAGTGCTAACAGCTTCAAACTTTGTCGGATCTGGTAATACAGACATTTGTAGAAGATGGGACAAAACAAAAAAGGAGTATATTAACATTCCAAGACCGGAAGTAATAAAAATGTATAATAGCAATATGGGAGGGGTAGGCAAGTTAGACTTTCTGATAAGTCTATACCGCTCATATGTACGATCCAAAAAATGGACCGTCAGAATGATGACACATGCCTTAGATCTTGCGTTGGTAAATTCGTGGTTAGAATACAGAAATCAAGCTTCACTCTTAGGAGTACAAAAGAAACATATCTTAGATCTACTTGCTTTTAGGATGGAAGTTGCAGAAAATCTTATTTTGTCTAAACGTCCTCCTAAAAAGGGTAGACCTTCAGCGGATGCAAATACTCCAGAACCTCCCAAAAAGAAAAAAGGTGAAGCTAGACCAGTAAGTTGCCTTAGATATGATGGATATGATCATCTTTCAACTTATGATGACAAAAAGGATAACTCGCGGTGTAAAATGGAAGGATGCAAAAACAGAACACATATTTTTTGCTGCAAATGTAAAGTACATTTATGTATTCTAAAGGGTAGAAACTGTTTTTTACAATTTCATTCCAAATGAAGAGTTTCCTTGTTAAAAAAATGTAATTATAGTGCTTTTGTTGAATAAATTTTTTTAAGAAACAATTTTTTTTTTTGCTCTCTTAATTGGGTTTGTCCCTGGTGAGGTACATGATATAATAAAGGGTGGGGGGGAGCGTACAACTTTCAACCTTCAAAAAACTATAATTTAGAAGTATTTTAATCTATAAATCAACACTAAAGATTTTTAACTAAGTCCTAATGGAAGTGCAAGTGAAAGGGTTAATAAAATACATATAGGGAATATGGTTCCCAACATCCCAAGGGGATAGGAACCCTAAGAAAAAGAAGACCACTTGCAGATCGACCTAAAGGATTTACTGCAGCAACACAAACTCATTAGATACGTAAATTGCAACTCTATTAATCAAAACTTTTACCAGATACTGAATGAAAATTTGGTTTTAAACAAAACCAAACGAAATTTAAAAAAAACGCGAACCTCTGGTCAATCAAGCCAATTAAAAGGCTCGATAAACTCTCTAAATCGAGCGATTCAGCTACAAATCAAGTTGAGTGTGTGTACTCAACGAGGTTGGGTGTATAATACGTAAAGCGTTGAGAGACATTCCCCATTAGAAGAGCTTTTTGAATTTCCAACTTATTTCTTACAATCTACAGAAAATATGGCTGGAAGTATTAAACGCAATGACTCTCTAGATATTTACTTTAAAAAGATAACATTTATTGCACTTTACCATCATAATATATTATATAGTTTTCTTATTTTGTAAATGTCAACTTTAACGGCAAAAGCCCTGGGCCAAACGTCGTTCGTGTTAACTAAATCCATAATAGTATATTATTAACCAAGGTTTAGACAGCCATCATTATTGCCCGAGCGGCAAGTTTAAATCACGAGGAGCGAAGCGACGAGGGATTTAAGACGCGAGGGCTATAAGCTGTCTAAACCGTGGTTAATATAATATTTTTTCCAATACTACAAACTTTTATAAGACATTTATCTTTATAGTAGGTATTATTAATTATAAAAAATTATAGGTAGGTATAAGTATATTTTTTAATCAAGTTACCTGCGCTTTGGAATTGGCAAAATATTTTGTTGCTTTGTCAGGTGGCTTTGTGAATGTCAATTTTTGTTCATTTATGTCATCAGATTTCACGAGTCTTCCGTTTTTTAAAAAATGAGCCAAGAAAATGTTATAGTGATATTATTATGTGTACACCTCCAGAATTAAGGATGGAAGCAGAAAAAATGTTGATTGTATCGATATTTTACATATCAAGAATCTCTAATAATTAATCTAATAGGTATGTATTGATAATTATCTGGTTGCCTAACTGTTTAAAATGTGTATGAATTCATGTTGTCAAATCAAAAAATCAAGTTAGCTGCGTTCAAATAGATTCTTGAAGATCGGTCAATAATGGATTTCAATGCCTTATTATTGACCATGGTCAATAATAACTTGTAAGGTAGAGAAAAACGATTTCTAACGTTAATAATCGGTCAATAATGGCGATGTTATAGGTTAGTAGTGGAAAATAGTATATTATTAACCAAGGTTTAGACAGCCATCATTATTGCCCGAGCGGCGACTTTAAATCACGAGGAGCGAAGCGACGAGGGATTTAAGACGCGAGGGCTATAATAAGCTGTCTAAACCGTGGTTAATATATTATTTTTTCCACTACTACAAACTTTTATATGACATTTATCTTTATAGTATTAATAATTATAAAAAATTATAGGTAGGTATAAGTATATTTTTTAATCAAGTTACCTGCGCTTTGGAATTGGCAAAATATTTCGTTGTTTTGTCAGGTGGCTTTGTCAATGTCAATTTGTGTTCATTTGTGTCATCAGATTTCACGAGTTTTGCGTTTTTTTTTAAAATGAGCGAAGAAAATGTTAGTGATAATATTATGTGTACACCTCCCGAATTAAGGATGGAAGCAGAAAAAATGTTGATTGTATCAATATTTTACAATATCAAGTAATCTAATATGTATTGATAATTATCTGGTTGCCTAACCACAATGAATTGATGTTGTAGAATTAAAAAATCAAGTTACCTGCGTTCAAACAAAATTCGGTTAAGGTCAAAGATCGGTCAATAATGGATTTCAATGGCTTATTATTGACCATGGTCAATAATGACTTATAAGGTAGAGAAAAACGATTTCTAGCGTTAATAATCGGTCAATAATGGCGATGTTATAAGTTAGTAGTGGAAAAAATTATTTCCGATGATTTTAGAAAAATATTACATATTGTATTTTCACAAGAGAATTTTACTTTGACGTTTAGTAACACTTTAGCAACAAAATGTATTTTGATTTTATTCTGAGTGACTTTTGTCAATAGATATAGAGCACTTCATTTTTGACAGAAAAAGTATCACTTATTAATTCCATTAAGTTAATAGGAACTAACAAAATTATCGCGACTATTTCACTCATCATAATTTGAACCAATCAAAATGTAGCAATTTTAGATATTTACCTGTTTTTAATCGGAAATTTCCCTAGTGTCAATTTAACTGGAAATTTTACACGGAAATTTTAAAAAATTGATAAGTGGAAATTGCATCCGTTTTGAAAATTACATCTGGAAATATCCCGGGGATAATTGTCATTTTTGACATTTATAGTTTCAAAACATCAAAACAGTCGACCTGTCAAAATTTTAAATCAGCATAAACTTAGTGTAGTAGGCTATTATAATTAGTTGCTATGGAGATAAAACAAAATTGCTACAGTAAATAAAGTACCTACTGTTTCGATTTGGTCGTCATTTTCACAGTCATTTTGAACTTTTTAAACAAAAAACATAAAAATATTAATTGTTATTAAAGTATGGTATTATTTAAATAAATAAATATATTAAAATCAACTTTTTAGCAACTACCTAAATAAACTTTTATCAACTCGGGAAATTTCCGATCAAAACATAACACGTGCCTAAAATATTTCCTAATGGAAATTTTTCAAAATTTGGTCTTCAGGTGCAATGCACTCATGCTTTTGTTAAAAAATTGGTTTCAGACAAAATTTTCAAAAATTTCCGGAAACATTTCATGCACTGGTTATATTTCTACTGGAAAAACCACTACCTTCATAATTTTGCCGACCCCACTGACCAATCAGAATTTCAGAAAATAGCTAGCAACATAGTTTTTAATCGGCAAAATTTTCTTACCTTAGTTACATTCACTGTTAAGATTGGTAATTAATGACTGACAGTAGATTGTCACTGTTACTTTTGAAAGGTTGTAATCTCACGTAAATTTATTTATTTTTACCAAAGTATGTGTAATATTATTCGTGAAAGAGTCTTGACGAATACCACTCAAGAAAAAAATGTTTAGGTAAAATTTTCTCTCTTGTGGTATTATACCGGGTGTTGCATCGTCGAGCGGGACATAGGAAATCCCATGTAATTTTAAATGGGGTCAATTATTGGCTTCCCTAATTATTTTAGAGAAAAATTCTATTTAGGTTTATTAAAGAGCACTAAAACCCACATTCAAAAGAATAACTTTAGATATTTTTGATGAGCCCGTTTACGGGTTATCGCCGATTTCTTTTTAACTATTTCTCCTTTTTATGGCCCCGTATTTGCGGGCACCAGTCAAGGTAAAAGATAACCGTCAAATAAAGTTGTCATTTTGAAATGTGTGCTTTATTGTTATAAAAACTCGTACATCGAAAATATTAAAGGTGTATTTATGAGTACAAATTAATCTGAATAAAACTAAAATAAAGTATCCAATTACAAGGTTAATTATGACATTTTACATGTTTCAATATTTTACTAATTAATAGGTAGGTACTATTAAATTGTTAGAACTTTAGGATTTAAGAAGATGTTCAAATATTCCTCAAAATAACAACTTTATTTGACAGTCATCTTTTACCTTGACTGGTGCCCGCAAATACGGGGCCATAAAAAGGAGAAATAGTTAAAAAGAAATCGGCGATAACCCGTAAACGGGCTCATCAAAAATATCTCAAGTTATTCTTTTGAATGTGGGTTTAGTGCTCTTTAATAAACCTAAATAGAATTTTTCTCTAAAATAATTAGGGAAGCCAATAATTGACCCCATTTAAAATTACATGGGATTTCCTATCTCCCACTCGACGATGCAACACCCGTTATACGATTATTTCGTACACCTGCCAATTTCGCCGTTTCGTCCAATCGAACCGTCTCGATTAAGCCAATCACCTAGTATAATACTGATTATTTACCTCATCCATTATAAAAGCGGGTTGATTTTCACCTGATTGTTCAGCGATAATCTCCCGCTCTCCGGTGAAAATCACCCTTGTCAAAAGTGAAAATCTCACCCGTCAGAAATCGTTAGTAATCTCCCGCTCTCCGGTGAAAATCACCCTTGTCAAAAGTGAAAATCTCACCCGTCAGAAATCGTTAGTTTTTTATTTGGTAAATAATCTTCAAAATACATTTCGGGATTGGGAAATAATCAGAAAATCATTCTCAGATTTTTTGCCATTAGGAAATCGCTCTCGGGCAAGCCCTCGAGCGATTTCCACGGCAAAAAATCTTCGGGATGATTTTCGATAATTTCCCTATCCCTTAATATATTACTACAGATAAAACCCCTTGGGATTTTAGCGATTAAAAGTCGCCATTGGCCCGTCTAGTTCTGTCACAATATTTCGAAGTATAAATCAATGTCAATTATTTTTTTCTAACTTTTTCATAAAATTTCTGATATTTTAATACAACTACATTAGTACTATAATTATTTACCTACTTGTTTTTATATTATAATACACCCATGTCTATTTTTTCTCCAATAAGCTTGTTATTTTAAATTACACAACATTTAAAAAAAAACCTATCAATGTCATTTATTATATTATAACTAATCTAAAATTCTGACGTATTGCTTTTGCTTTAACATATTTTGCTGCAATGCTGGCAACCAAACATACAATAATAAAATTATAGTAAATGTATTTTGGTTGTCAGCCTCAAACTAAACAGTTTTCGTTGGGACATTTGGGGTTCACGAAATAATCGTGCCAATTTTTTTATTGGTTAAATTTTCCATTGATCACTCAAACTTATTTGGCAATTTTACTCGTTGAACTTTGGACATGTCCAAATTCAACTCGTAAAATTTCCAAACAAAAAAGTTTTCGTGACAGCTGAAAAATTTAACCGATAAAAAAACGAGGTCTTGTGATATTACTATTGATAATCTCCCGTTGCTATAAGCAACGTAAACAAAAAGGAGCCTTCTAATTGGTTGAAAATAAATTTATGAAATTTTCAGTAGAATTTCCCGTGTATGCAAAAGCGCTAAAGTAAATCGAACACAGCACACTAGGATATTGTGCGTCTGTTATCAACTCCGGATACGAGTGCACATTAAATCCAACAGGTGTCGCTTTATCAAGCCGAGAGACGAATTGACAGGGTAAAGTGCGTTTGCTGGTTAAGTGGATTTATTTTTGCGCTTGCTCTTTTTTTTTTGTCCAGGTAGAATATGGAATGGAATGAAAGTGCGATGCTGAATAAACCAAACATATTGCTGAAAAAAAATTGATTTATTTTTTGATGAAGGGTTTATTTTTAAGTGATACTAAATCTAATAGACTTCTGCTTATATATGAACCTTGTATAGGTTGATAAAACCACAGATGTATATAGCTACGCAATAAAACATAGTACAGTGAAGTAAGATATCAACGACATCGAAACATTGTTAGCACTTCAAACTGCTTCTTTAGATTTCCTTCCAGTGTGATTCTTAATGGATGATTTTCAGTTACTAGCAATATAAGGAAAAGTTCTAAGAAATAAAATGGAAGATGAATACCAAGACATGGAAACAGAAGAACAGGCAGGTTTTGGAACAGACAGATCAACTGTGGAACATTTGTTTTCTGTTAAGGCTGAGACACAATCAAAAACTTAAGGAATAAGAAATAAGATTTATGATATAAGAATTAAGATTTAAGAACGAACATATGTTGTCCTATGTAAACAATGCACAATGAATTTTTTGGAATTAAGGAATAAGATTTAAGATTTAAAAAACCGATTTGTTGGTTTTAAGAAATAAGGAATAGGAAATCAACCAATCAGAAGTCAGCATGTTTGTTGTTTGACTTTTACAATTTAATAACCTCAAAATTGTATTATCAGTTTTTCACTTTGGTTTTTAATAAAAGTAAGAGTTTCATGTAAGTCATGTATGACCAAAACTTTTACGATTACGTTCTATCATTAAAGTATCCTAAGAATTCTCTTTGGACATTAATACGGCGAACTCACCATCTCCTGTTGCGCCACCTTATTGATCTCCGTTTCTTAAGAAAACGCTGCCGACATTGCAAACATACTACTCAAAAGAGTTAAGGACTTTTTTGGCAAGCCCTCCATATTTTTTAAAAGTATAGGCGAGTTCACGGCGAGTTTGTTAAAGTTGTAAAAATAGTATTTGTAAACAAAAAAGTGGGGTTACGACAATAGTTTAGAGTTTAAAAATCGCGCCGTTTTTAAGTAACCGGATTAGTTAAATTTAGGTACTAAGATTTTAATTCTGTCTTGTACTCTTATTCCTTAACGCCTAAATCTTAAATCCTATTCTTTATTCCTTAAGTTTTTGATTGTGTCTCAGCCTTAACATGGTTACTGAAAAAAAAACTGGCTGGAGCTCAAGAAGTACACTTGCTCTTTGTGGATCTAGAAAAAGATTATTAGAAGGTTCCGCTTATTAAACTTTGGGAAACCCTACAAATTACAAGAATTTGTGTAGGGCTCATACATGCGGCGGTCAAAATACTCTGATGAGATCAAAACAAGAGTGCAAGTGGGCAACCCTGATACAAGGTATTAGTCATAAAGGGTCTAAAACAGGGATGCTGCCTGTCACCGGACTTTAAATAAAATATACTTAGAGCAAGCCATAGAAAATTGGAAAGGAATAAGCATATTAGGAGAACGCCTTACTAGGCTTACTAATAGGACTAAGGTCAACCTCTACAAGGTATTGATCAGGCCGGTTCTAACTTATGGTGCACCTACGTGCAGAACGGAGCTTAATAAGTTCCAGGTGATTCAGAGCAAGGCGCTGAAAATCATCGCGAACGCGCCCAGGTAGATTATGAATGCATGTAGTGTTACATAATAACTTTAAGATGCTGACAAATAATAAGTTTTTGTTGAAAATTATTACAAATTAGTACGGACGTACAGACGTATCGACAAACCAACTCATTACCGACTCAAATAAAAGATTGAGACACTGCTGGTCCAAATCCCATCCCACAATAGTAGAGAGGCACTAAAATTGGCTTGCACAAATATTAGAAATTTAACAAAAAGGTGCCAAAGTGTTTGCAACCTAACTTCTAAATTAGATTCGTAAGAATCACAAGCATTCAAGCAAAGAGCTTATTACAAATTTCTGCAAACGATAAAGCTAAATAGTTATAACTGTTATTCGATGGATGTCTCTCATCAGGAGGCACATGGATGACCAAGTTGTAATAGGACCGGAATACGATGACCCTGTGAAGAATATCAAAAATGCGGATTAGAAGTAAACCTAAATAAAACCATGTGCAGTTGAAAAATAAGATCTAATCAAGATGAAAAACACTAAAGAAAGTATAAATATTTGGGAATGAAAATAACACAGGGCGGAGTAGTCAACGAATGACAGACCCAAACATTCACAGTAGAACAGCGATAAATTTACTAAACGGAATACCTACTCGAGATTCAGAAAATCTAAGGATAATAAGGAAATAAGCTATGGTGAAAACATTAGCGAAGTATGGTGGATTAAAACAAAAACAGAAGAATAATTACAGCCCCAGAAATGAACTTCACGAGAAGGTCTGCATGGAAATCCAAAATGGAAAGAACTGCAAATAAAAGGATTCGTGAAATAATGAGAACAACATGGATGACATTCGGATAAAACAGCTGATTGTTTAATTCCAGCTTTTACAAAGAATGGATGGGGGAGAGCACCAAAAACAGAGTCTAGGAGGAAGACCAAAAAGAAGGAAAAGACGCAACATACTCCAAAGAAGCTGGAGGAAAAGAATGGATAATAAATTAAGGGAAAGCGGATTGGAGGAAGATCAATCGATGCACAGACATGAATGGAGGTGGTATCGGAAGACGCGGAAGGAAAATGTAAACCGGCTAATCATATATTGTTACTGGAGACGTGACCTGCAATACCCGATTTAGATTTATGCATTTAATAAGTCCCTCCGCATTCGCAGGGAATATGGTAAATAGATTATTTACTGCTCATGAATCTTTTTAGTTTTGTCTATGTGGGTATGCATCTCAGTATCTCAGTATCAGCCACCCAAGTAAATATGTAGCATATAACGATGTTTACTCGTCTTAAATTATTGTAATACGGTTATCATAACAACGGTCAGCCCAGGTTAATAAACACTTGAAGCTGCGTATTTTCTGTAAAATTTTCCCAAGAGCATTCGGAGAGTATCTCTATGCAAATTTAGCTAGGGAGAGCTAATTTGCTCTAATATCTCTAAGTTAATCAACTTAATCTACAGTGGACACTTAGCATAAGCTCGAGACGAAACTGTGTGATATCATCAGGGTAAAATGACAATGGTTAGAATAGTTTCGAAACCAACATTAATGCCTGTTGGGTCGATCTTTCAGGAACACGCATTGTATAGTTGGAGAGTTAATTCTGAGAGCTTTACTAAAAAACTTAAATAGCAAGCAAAATGGTAGCTAACTGGACAAGAAAATGGAAAATCAAGCTCAACGAGCTTAAATCAATCCATGAAAATTTTACTAACAACAAGCTAGCACAGCCACTTCTCTTAGACAGTACAATTTGTACACCATGAGATGAATGCTAATTATCTATTATGAAGAAGAAAATAACTGAGGTAGATTTAAAGTATAAACAATATTATTTGCTTTTGGAAAGAAATCCAAAATATTCAAAATTATCAATCTACAATAAAATGCTTATTTACAACCAGGTTTTTAAACCAGCGTGGTTTTACGGTATTCTGCTTTAGGGCAGGGCAGTACCTGTGATAGCAATATCAAGTCGATACAGACGTTTCAGAACAAACTGCTGCATAACATAGTGAATGTTCCGTGGTATGCTCCTAACTCTGATCTTCATCGAGACCTTGGAATTGCAACAGCGAAAGCAGAGATCAAAAGGTGTTCCAGCAAGCATGAAGACCGACCTCACCTAAATATCAACTTAAAAGCTCTACAGCTGCTGTATAATCAACACCAAGTCTGAAGACTTAAGAGAACCAAACTATTTGATCTTGTGTAGTGTGTAAATTGTTAGAAGCACAGCACAAAACGCGACTGAAAGTGTAACTTTTAACTTTAACAATCCTAAGAATAATGAACACACTTTAATTGATAAATATATTTAGGTTTTAAAATTTATTAAAAAAAAATTAATAGCTAGTCTTATAGACTAGTTTTGGAAGATGTTTTATTAAGAAAAAAATCTGCTTGTACAGCCCTGACGAAGGTTATAAAATAAACTGAAACGCTTTCAAAGGAAGAAAAGGCTTTTCTTTAATCAATTGGCATGATCCCGCATCCTTGTGGAAAACCTGGCCACAAACCTTAAATAGGAATTATAAGAAAAATGGATTAAATAAATATAACAAGTTTAAATCTGGTTTCGGACTATTTTCAACAATCTAATTTTATTTGTTTGCAAAAGTCATTGTTTCTCCAACTCCAGAGATGCTAATACCCATAAAAAACCCCGAGCACTTTATCTTATTGGACTTCGGACTCTACAATGACCGAAACGAAACGCTGAAATGTTCCTTTCTACTCTTCATTATAAAACAGGAGCTCCTATTTCACGAAAATGGGAATACATAACCGTATATAAGCTTGGAATAGTGACCATATTAACACTACAGTCGGCTGCAACGAACGGTCTTAAAGGGGGGTATTTTCAAACAGTGGACGGGCGAAATAATCAACATAATAGCGGGTGAATGTTTATATATTTCTTGAAGGGCCAAAGAAATAACAATGTTTTTAAATGGTGCTTTTAGAGAAAGGAGTGGAGAAATTTATGATACGTTATTTTCTAAATAGCAAAATCGATGGTTTTATATTTAGTTTTTGCATGTTTTTCTTCGACTGAATTAATGAAGTTTTTCTTACTATTTTGTCGAATTTATTATATCCATTTTGTAAACAACAGTGTATTTATATTAAAGGGTGTTACAAATTCGGAGTTAAGTACAGAAATCTTTGAAACTATAAGAGATACAAAGTCGGTTAAATAGGGGCAAAGTTCCGAAATATGGTGCTCTACAAGACGCTGAAAATATTAGAAAATTCCGAATACCTTCGGAGATATCCGAAAAATAACGGAAATTAGCAAATTCGTTTTGATTTCTTCCTGAGTCCTAAAGAGCGAAATATATGCATTTAAATGCAGCCAAAATATTCGCATATATATGCCTTGTTTGCCTTTAAAATATGCAGTTATATGCATTCTTTGACCAAATATGCATACTGGTATGCAATATTCCTTAATTTGTTATAGTAAAATAGGGTAAAGAAACACACTGGGTTCTAAAAAAGATGTATATTTAAAAAAAAATGCAAAAGAAAAACAAAAGTAAACAATTTTTTAACCCGAAATTGTATAAAATTCATTTATTACTAAATATTTTACAAAATTTTCAACTAAAAAGGATTGTCTTCTATCAATAAAAATATGTTTATACAAAAAAAAGCTTCTTTCGACATCTACTGATGTAATCGGACAGTACACTTCGTGGGATGGTTTACCTTCATAAATGCTTTTTACTGCAGTTAAGTATTTAAATACTTCATTTTTTTTACATCTAATTTGTTTCTTACTTGACCTCCTACTTTACCGGGAATGTTGTTACATTTAGCGAAAAAAGTTTTAACAATACTAATTGAGTCTCTTAAACTTAAATTTCTACTCTCTAACGAGGATATTATGTCCGGTATAAAACTGAAATTAACTTTAATAAAAACAAGATCTTTAACTACACTTGCATTTTTTAACAACTCTTTACTTTGCACAACACACTGCGAATCGTCATCTAAATCCAGAATTAGTTCTTTAATGGCTTCGAAATGTTCTGCGTAGAATATTGCGGCCTTAATCCATGTTCCCCACCCAGTAAAGCTCTAATTTCTTCTAAAACGGTTTCGTATACTGTATGGGCATTCTTCTTTCTAAGCATGGATTCGTCAGGAATGGTGACAATATTTTTGCAAAAATCCTCTGAATTGTGGATTTTCCAATTTTTTTAAGGGTATGTTTGTTGCGACCAACGTCTTGCATGAGTCTTCAGACTTCGATTTTTCGCCAACATTTTGAAATGCGTTTTTTTACACTCAGCTGAACTGGCTCAGATTTCATTTTTTGTAACTTTGATTTAAGCAGCGGTGTTTTTAAATGTTGATCGACTTGGAACTTGTTTTCACAAACAATTATTTTTTACAGAAGACTTTTTCTCTACTAAAGTCTAACTCTGGGAAATTTTTAATCCACGAAGACGTTTTCGCCACTTTTGACATTTTGAACACAAATTTGAACTCACTAGTTTCACACTGAAAATACTGAAATCTTTCGACAAAATATATCAGAAGTATGTATTACAACCCGATATAAATACAGTTTGTTAACCAGGTAATAATAAGGTATTATTAAATGACAATAAATAACCCATAACAATATACCTGCAAACCCCGGAAACCCCCAATAAATACCTTGTGTATAACCAAAATGCAAATTTTAATTATTATATAATTATCTTCAGATTGGAAAATCCCTGAAACAAGTGCCTCACTGGACATTAAACCTATGAGTCTACGAGTTTTCATGGCCGGGCGTTTGAATGTTTTAATGACGCTAAAAACATAAAAATATGCTTATAACATAATAATTTGGGAAAAATATGCATTTTATTATAAAATTGACTTTTATAATTGTGAATATTTTTTTTCATTTTGCACTGATTTAATTTATTTTTGGAGTGATGATGAATGTTCGTTGCAAACGAAAACTGATTTATTTAAATTTCAGATGATACGTTTTTTGGTAGTTCTCCAGTATAGGTCTCATTGTGAAAGATTTTAAAATCCAAGAAATACAATTTATTTTGTTCATTGATGTACCAAAACATTGCGGTTATCATTTTGGAAATTTGAAGTCGTTTGAACCATGATCGCAACATCCATGACCGTTATTCAAAATCAGAGTGTCAATGACTGTTACTAAAATAATAAACAATGTTATTTTTGATGTTTTGTACGCTTCGTGACAGCTAATCCGTACACAATGGCAGTCTTAAGTGAAGAGGATCGAATTCTTATCAAATATTATCGACAAAAACATAATTACGGTGCAAGAAAAACTGTTCAGGAGTTTCCTGAAAAAAATTGGTATGTTGGAACAGTTGGAAAGTTTTTAAGACATCTTAGAGAAAAGAACGGATTCATAAAAATAAAAGTTGGAAGGGAAAGGAAGAAAACTTCAAGAACTCAAGGAAATATTACCATGGTAAGAAATATTATAGAAAATGTACGACCTGAAGAATCTGTAGGTAGGTACCTGAAAAATAGCGAAAAGAACAAGAATTCACTGTTCTACAGTTCAAAGAATTATGAAAAATGATTGCCAACTTAAAGTCTTTAAAAAAGTTTACTGTCAAAAACTTAATGCCAAAGTAAAGGAGAAACGATTAGAAAGATGTAATCTATTACTGCGAAGATTCCGTTATCGGGAAAATATCGCAAAGATATGATTTTCAGATGAGAACATGTTTTACTTGAGGCCACCAAAGAATACACAAAATAATCGGGTATACGCAAATGTGCGAGTAAACAGGGAAATCCCTTTGGAAAATCTTTTAATCGAGAGAAGTCACTTTTCACCTGGCGTAATGGTATCTGTGGCAGTTTCCAAATTGGGGAAGTCAAGTCTCATTGTTGTAGATGCCGGAGTAAAACTCAACTCGGACGCGTATCAACAACAAATTTTACATCACTTGCTTCCTGAAATTAAAGCAATCTGCGACAATTGCGTGTTCCAACAAGACGGTGTTCCTTCCCACACCTCTCGGAGTACAAAAATGTTTTTGTTTGAGCAATACCCCGATTACATCGAACCGGAGACGTGGTCACCCAATAGTCCAGACTTAAACCCTGTTGACTAATCCATATGAGGAATTTTAGAGGCAAATGTTCACAATAGTCAAAGGTTCAACATCATCGAAGAGCTAAAGGAAAGGTTACAGTTCTCTTGGAATAATTTTAACGAGGACATAATCAATGCAGCTATTGACCTATGGCAAAGGCGACTGCAATCATGGTGGTCATAATGTTATCCTGTAAATATTTAGACTAGTTTCGATTTTAAGTGATAGTTAGTCTTGATATCATTGATTGCTAATATTATTGGTCTACAAATAAATCAAATTTTTATCATGCAATACCGGCCCAAGCCTATTTCGACCATTCACCATGTCACATAAATTCACTTTTGCGCACACAGCCGGCTCATATTTGCTAAAGCAAGACTGGCCCATTGCTGGATTGTGAGCCGCTTTTGCATTCAGTGACGCGACGCATATTTGACCGCGTATTTGTTGTTATTTTGATAGCTTACCTTTTGTCCGTTAAAGATATTTATGTTCCCAATGATTGGGTGCAAGTGGTTCTTGAAACCAAGAAAAAAAAGCCATTCAACGACTTTTTCGCAACAAAAAAACTAAAAAAGGCATTAACAAATCGTCAAAAAACGGAAGCTGATGAAAAAGTACAGTGGTTACGTATACAGTGGCTTCGGTATGATAAAGATAAACCTGGAATTATCCAATATAAGTACTTCAAATACGAATATGTATCCTTTAACGAAGTTAATGTAAAAAAAGGAGCAAGAAATGGCCAAACTTCTTTTTCTGTTTGAGGGACCTAAGCCCATACATGAAAAGAAATACCAAGACTTGTTATCTTTGCTTGACTATAGGTATTTCACCAGTAATTCCAGTAAACCATAAATTTTATCGTCAACTAATTCACAATGCACGTGTGGAAGAAGACCCGGATGTTTTTGAAGATCACAAAGAGGAAGAAAAATAAATAAAGAGAGTTTCAGTTAAGTTTTGTTTAAAAATGTCTCATCATTTACCTAAAAATGAATTATTTTGCTCCAAAATCTCTTTTTATTCCGAAGTCAGTGAAAAAAAGGTTATGCAAAAGTGGCCACATTCAAAATCTTATTTTTCAAAAAAATTGGTCAAAAAACTATGTATAATATCCTAACATTTACTTGAATTTTAAAATATTTTACAATGAGACCTATACTGGAGAATTTTCGATAGTTAAAGTACCAAAAAAACGTATCATCTGAAATTTAAATAAATCAGTTTTCGTTTGCAACGAACGTAAGCGCACGTTTGCTCAAAATATTTTGATAAAAATTACACATTTTAATGAGACAATTGCAGTTCATCATCGCTCCAAAAATAAACTAAATCAGTGTAAAATGAAAAAAAATATTCACAATTTAAAAGTGTACTCTTTCAATTTGAGCCACAGTGTATATAGTGCTGGTAAATAAACAGAAAATTGGTACCTGTCTTTTACATACTATTGGCATGACTTCTTTAAGAAAATTGTTTGTATTTTTCTGCATTGATATCTTGTGATCGCATGGATATACTGAATAGTTCAAAACAATTATAATTTCACCCTTGCTTTTAACTGCTTAACGTTCTTTTTAAGCAAAAACTATTAATAAAGTGAACGGCACTTCAATATATTGATTGATATTCGTACTTTAAGTTCTATAAATTATTTTATGGTATGGTTTTAAACGAAAAATGCAATCAATCATGCCGCAAATCATAACTATGCGCATGCTATTCGGTCTCTTAGGAAATCAATCAACCAAACAATATATCTTTTTAATTGTAATCAAGATTTCAAATAGTTTAAATAAAATTAAAATTATAGAAGAAATGTTCAATCACTTAATACTGTAATACATTATAGATGATTTAAATAACGTGGCGGAATTAGATCCATATAAATGCATAGCTTAGATCTTATAAACCTAAACTGACCTAAACACAATGATCTAGTTATAAAAGTGGAAAATCAGAAACGGATAAATGTTCTATAAGAGATTATCGCCCAAAATTTGTTAGATAGTAACACCACTATTGTTAATAGTAAAGACTTCAAAGGCATAATACATAATATAATATTATGTTAAATAGGGCTTGGGAAATTTGTACATAAACCTCTACAAGTACGAACTCAAAGAACTAAACAATCCTTTGATGTGGCCGATCGAGCAGACAGCTTCAATGTCTGAATTGTTGCAATCATAAAACGTTATGATTGATATATCTCGATCGATCAGATGAAGCAGATAGAGTATTGTTTTCAATCCATGCCATTACCCCGCTAATAGGTCTGATGAGTTCTATCACAATTTCAATTAGTTTTAATCATCCATAAGTGTGTCATATAACAGAATGCCCCGTTTGCTATATTTTGTATCGAAAAAAGACACACTCTAATTACCAATGAAATTGCAACTATTTGTAATAATTGTCTTGACTTAAATCCACTGGAGGATTATTAAAATATTAAGGACCAATTTGGGATACAAGGACAGTAATGAGTTTCTCGCCTCACCACTGCACTATATTTCTAATATATTTCGTTCCCAGATAATGAATGAATACATTGTTTAGTCTGTTTAGGAGAATAGTAAAAAAGAGAAATGTTGTCACTTAGGTTTAAAAATGTTTTTATTTTCGAAAAAAATTTTTGTTCTGGTTCCTTTTTCTTACTTAAGTACCATTCTTGAAATAGTATATTTCTTGGCACTTCGTAAGAGACATCTAAAAAAATTAATAACAAACAAAGGGGCAGATTGGGGCAGAAAACCTAAGCGGCATTATAATATAATATATTAGCCCAATGGTAGGGGTAGTTTAATCCAAAATATCTGAGAATGCAATTCATGACATTTTCTTAAAAGTCTAGTTAAAGCTAGGATAATATATTTTTTTTTGTGTTTAAAATCACTTTACTTAATCTACATATAAATATGCTTAAAACAATTAAAATCAATTATACAGCAATTAGCATAATAAACTATTACCCCTAACATCACAATACATATTTTGTCACACGGCAAATATCTAACTGCATTAGGGAATTCACATCTTATGATGTTGCACTTCCAAGAGTGTCGTATTTACTGCTAGCCTGATGCAAAAATTTTTTACCGATCTGGGACTGCTTGTGTGCGCGTTGCACTTCATACATTTTATATGTTTTAGAAACTACAGCTATCGTACTAAAAATTGGTATATTTCATTTATTGAAAGTCGACTTTTCGTTTTTCTAATTTTGTCCAATAGGCGCAACACTGTGGCATCGTGCTAATCGTAGTAGTCCTAAAGCCGGCCATACACGTTGCGGTATACCTGAGAGGTGAACCTGAACAGGTAACCTGCACAGGTAAACCGGAGCGTGTGTGCTATCAAGTTATGATATACCTGCACAGGCATCGTGACCTGTACAGGTGACCGGAGAAGGATGAAAATTCGATTCTTTCTACCTGCGCCAGAGTGCAGACCGGAGCGTGTGTGGGGCTCGCGGACAGGTTTCAACTGTGAAGTAGATTTGGACTGTGTATCCAGTGTTGTTTTGCGTTCGGTATGGTATTAATTTTTTTGTGAACAGAATAAACATGGCATCAAACCGGAAGCGTAACCAAATTATCGAAGAGTTTATTGAAATTTATAAAGCAGAACATTGCCTCTGGCTTCTAAAGAGCAAGGATTATCATGATCACTCTAAGAGAGATGGTGCATATGCAAAGCTAGTTAAAAATTAGATGAGATAGAGCCTGATGCTGTTAAGGGTACTGTTGTGAAAAAAATTAATAATCTGAAGTAGTCCATGAAAGCATGTCTGACTTGTTTACCTTCATTACTTATATTCCCCTGGTTTCGCCGTTCCAGTGCGATCATACTCGATTGGGAAGTATCGTAGCCGGTAGAGATAACAGTTCCATGTCCAGTATTTTCTTGATAAAAACAATTTGCAGGCGAATAACAACTAGACTGCTCTTGGATCAAAAAATTATGTAAGGCACACGTGGCCCTCACTACTTTTACTATATTCCCTGGTTCTAAATTAATTTGTGTATGGTAAATACGAAATCGTGAAGCAAGTATTCCGAATGCGTTTTCCACAATGTGCCTTGTTCTGGATAATCGGTAATTAAAAATCTCTTTGTCAGGTGAATCTAATTGCGCTTGTCTAAATGGCTTTAAGATATCTCTTCTAAGAGGAAACGCATCGTCAGCAACAAAGACATAAGAAACATTTTTGAAACTTGCATTAACGTTGTTGGTCTGTGGAATGTTTAATTCGGTATCCTGTAGTTTTTTGAAAAATGAAGTATTTTTGAGAACACCCCCATCTGATATTCGTCCATTAGTTCCAAAATCTGCTAAGATGAATCGGTACGTTGAATCCACTATTGCTAGAAGAACCATGCTATGTCTGCCTTTATAATTGTAATAGTAAGAACCAGAATTTGCTGGAGGGACTATGTCTATGTGCTTTCCATCCATAGCACCGATACAATGTGGAAGTTGCTACCGTTCTTCAAATACATTTGCAATACCACCGCAACTGCATCCTCCTGTGTCGGAGCCATGACTGAAAACTGACAGTTTTTTACCCGACTGTGTGTCCACCACAGGTGTCCACACCTGTACAGGTATAATTGAGAGGTGAACCTGTACAGGTGTACCTCTCAGGTATACCGCAACGTGTATGGCCGGCTTAAGAGAGGTATATGTATTTGCCTGCACTTCGTCGCTTGCTGCCCTAGTCCGACCTTCTAGAGAAAGATCAGCTTTCCCGTGCTAAGTTTTGCCGGGACGCAATTAATTAAAGATGAATTTAATTGTGATAACGGCAATTTGAATAATACGCCAAGATTCCTAATTCCCTAAGGATTAAGAAAAGCGCATAAAGAACTGAAACAGGTGTATGTTTAGTTTAGAAATGCGTGCGTGTGTATTTTTGCCATATCTTTATTGCGTGTTACTCTAACAAAATTAAATAATTAGTCTCGGAGTGAATTTCCTTGAAAAACAAGAAACAAATACGCTGTCAGCCACTTGCGTCGAAAATTTCAAGAATGACAACCTCACAAAGATCTTTAATACTCCGCAATTAATCTGGTCTAATCATCTGACAAGCCTGCTCTGGATTGGCGGCTTCACATGTTCTATTTTTAATGACAGCAAGGCTTGGTGTGGAGTTGATGACAGGATCGCATTCCGTTCTATCAGAATATTTATTTCGGTGAAAATTAAAAAACAAACAAATGTACTGGAATAAGTAATGAATTATTGATTCCAAGATTTGCCACAAATATTATATTGATTAAAAGTTATTATTCTGTATCTTTTATATTATCATGTTCAATATATAGTAGTTTTTTGATGGTAACAATTTTTATTATACAGAATATCCTCCGGACGGTGTGGGTAATGCACGCCAGCAAACTTTATTATAATCAGTGATCGAAGTCACGATTAAGTTTACAGGATGATCAAAACTTTTAAAAATATAAATTTAACTTTCAATAAATTACCCTAATTTTTATAGGAAATATAATGCAAATTAAAAGCAAAGCCTTGTAGAAATTTTAAAATTGACAATATTTACTTTGTGGGGAATCCGAGACGTACCTTTGATTCTTACAGTCATACTTCCACAAAGTGCATATTATATAGATATTTGGTTCAAAATTTGTTTATTAAATTCTGTCATCTTTGTTTACAGCAAATTAGTTCTAATAGTGAAAATATGTGGGGTTGCACAAGGCGCTGCAAGTAAGTTGACCATGTATTTCCGTTTCAGTCTCTGTCAAGTCGCAGAACGCCCAATTCTCACTCTTGGCAATTTTATGTATAAACAAAATTGTTTGGAAACATTTTCTTTATTTCATTATTTAATTTATGTTCTGGTAAAAGTCCAGATTCTCGTATCGTCTTGATCTCTTGTAGTGTGTCTCTGTTTTTTTCTTTTTTTTTGGGGTTAGGTTGGGTTGACAACACTTCAGTCGTACTAAACTAAACCATCCAAAGGCGCCAAAGTATGCAGTTTTAAGAATTTCGAGAAAGCACACGAACGACATACACACTAAACAAAGCTAATACCGATTACTAAAAGAAGTCTTAAGCGAAAATACCTAATACGTAACGAAAATACAAAGGGTGTCAAATGCTTTTACCTGTCGTAAAAATACAGTTAAGATCGCATGCGATGTCTGTCTACAAGAAATTTCGAAAAACACTAAACCAATATGTTCTGGCAGGGCGTTTCCACATGTTGAAAAAGTCGCTCTTTATTTCAAACTGACCCTTTACTGTTCGAAAGTTCACAGCAATTAATATTAAATATTTAAAGAAACTGTAAAAATTAATTATCAGATTTTTTTAATAAAAATTTTGACTTACATTTTTTGAAAAACTTAAAGATAAGAGTACCTTACTGTATCGTGACTTTATTCTTTAAGTATAAATTAAAGACAAGCAAAACTATGGTTTGTTCAGAAATGACCTTTCGTCAAAGACACAAAAATAATTAATTTAACTAGATTGCGGTCCCCCATCCGGTGACAATACATGCTCTAGACTCTAGAACACCTGATCGAATACTTTCCTTTTCTCCCTTCTCTATTTCATCAACTATTTCGACAATTTCCATCTGCTTTATGATTTTATGGAAAAATTATGCATTGCGGCCAATCCAACCCTGCCTGCTGTCAATTAAAATCAAAAGAATGTCGACTGGAAACCTGCCGGTGAAAAAAATAACACCTTGATTAATCGGTGACACAATTTGAAAACAGTCCGTCTCGACTCCTTATTTTTCGGCTGTTAATTAGCTGCATCAAATTTACTTTAATAAATTGTGGATAATTAACTTACGAGTCCAAAATTGTTTTAACAGGGACGGAGTGACGGAAACAAAGGAATGCTTTTGACTGCCAAAGGTAATTTTTTAGGTGAGTCATTTTGTTTGAAGTAACTGATTAATAATCATAAGTAAATCGTGTGGAAACAATAATAATATCGTAATGAGAGGCAAGATTGTGTTCAGGCCTTCGCCATTTTTGTGCGGTAATAATTACATTTTAATTAAGAAGAATACGCACTTTAATTAATTATTGACATCACGATAGTTCTAAATAAATGTTCCATTTTAAAAATTAATATATTTTGACATGAAACCATTGCATGTTTCTAATTTAATAAAATACGTATTTGATGTCAAACCAGTTTCTTGCACACGCCAAAAAATGCCCTTGTCCCAAGATTAATGGTGTGTGCAAATTCGCCATTTCATTATTCTGTTGATATAAGAAATATACTTAATTTATTCAGTATCACCAGCTCTTAGCTCAATAGTTTAGTGTTTTCGTAAAAAATAAAAAAAAATAAGATGGGGTGACGCTATTTAGTTTTAAATGTGATTCATCGATAATGGAAAAATTAACTTCAAATCACAAATAAAAAACAATTATGAAATCTATTTCTAATAAGGATGATGAGGTTCCATTTCAAAGCTTAGTTCAGGTTGAACTAACCTGACACAACATCGTTGTCAATCGTTTACTAGTTCTTTGATTAAGCTAGATTTATAGTTTGACGGTGGCTGGTACTGGTCGAGGTGGCAGGTAGAGATTCAAAATCAGAAACAAATTCTTTTTCCATTAATAGATATCTGTTCCAGTGCTGTTTGACGGTAGCTTGACGGTCGAGATGGTCATCTTTTAACTTTGTCTGTTCGCTGTTGAGAATATAATCGTAGAATGCTGTCACGTGGCTCAACGGCTGGACGTACGTCACATTAGGATATTTTTTTGGACTAGTATTTGTGGTTTAAACAGTCAGCAACACATTTAGAAATATTTACCTTGAAATAACCTCCTATGCCCAACGATGATGCGACCGTCAAATTATAAATCCTATTTTTTACCGGCCACCGTCAAACGTCGACCAGTACCAGCCACCGTCAAACTATAAATTCAGCTTTAATATTATTAATTTAAAGAAATAGTCCATTCTCGAAGTGGAGTTGAAATATAGGGAAAGGGGAAAAAAAGTCAAAAAGTCTTTCTCCACTAATTTAATAGTGAGCTATTAAAGGCTCAATTTTAAAATTAAATTGTCTCTACATGTCTCGAAGGTAGTAACCTTCATCTTCAGGAGACCAAAGTAGTGCTGCAGTTATTATTAGCAGTAGGGAGAAAACTGTTGGTGGAAAATGACGTTGATGGAGCTTTTTTTTTATTTAAAAATATTTTGACAAGATATTAATAATTGAATGTAATCAGCATGCTAAAATAGGAATTGAAAGTGGAATGTTATACTTAAATCTTTCTGAAAAGACACTGTCAATCTGTGGTCGAATTTAAAAAGTGAAGATATTCGTTATTTGAAAATCATACGTCAAGATATATAAAAAGGATCTTTTGGACATTCTAGATCTTGTTAGAAAAAGATTTTTGTTTGTGATTTGTTTTATGAGAAATTCTGTAATAAGAAAGAAATTTGTGATTAGTTATGAAATAAAATTATTAATAATGTCTGTACTTACATAATGTTGAAATTTCATTTGTAAAATTAGTTATTGGAGACCTAAGGTCCCGTCACCTTGCGTTATATTCGTCCCATTATGTAGGGAAAACAATAGAATTTGATTTAAAATAAAATTATTAAAAAAACAGATCTTATATTTTATATACCCTTAAAGATTAAAATAGGGAGACGAACACAGTTAAAATGAAAAAGTGACAACGTGTTCAGTCATTTTATAGTCGACCGTTGACAGCTTGAGAACAAAATGGTTGACAATGTCAGTATAATTGCATTAACGAAAAAGGTATGAAAAGCTCAATCATCGTTCTTATAGTTACTAGTCAGTTAAATAAACATACATAAAACTTGAATATAACATAAAATATAAATAATTTGAAGAAATTGCTTATTTGTCGCCTATAAACGTGTACCAATGCTTGCAAAAATCTCTTATGGGATTTTCAATGCAATTTATTTTTGTTTGGAAAGATTTTTTAAAACACGCCCCTTGTGACGTCATCACTTAGGCTGTCTATTAGAAGGCTGTCTTTGTTCCGGGTATTATAGTCATGTACGTCCGAGTGTGTCTGTCG
This sequence comes from Polydrusus tereticollis, assembly GCA_963920685.1. NCBI lineage: Eukaryota > Metazoa > Arthropoda > Insecta > Coleoptera > Curculionidae > Polydrusus > Polydrusus tereticollis. The sequence continues at coordinate 114,397,922 of OY987328.1, forward strand.
TGTGTTAATGTGCAGATTGGTATTGGTAATTTTGTCCAATATTATTTGACCATATAACGTCAGTTTGTTTAATGAGGCAAAATGCGTTTTACAGCATCAATATTATTTATGTATAATGGCTGCCTTTTGCTTGCGAAACACCCGCTCCAAATGTTGTTTGAGCAGCGTTACTCCATGCAAGCAAGCCGTAAATAATCACCGAGTGAAAGAGGGAGTGATATGCAACAATTACTGCTCTTGCACCTATACTGAAGCGGACCCTTCTCAGAGCATACAGGGCACTCGACAGCCAACCACATAGACCATCAATGTGGCACTGCCATCGCAGGCTTGCATCCAGCAAGACACCCAAGAATTTTGTGGGCTGGCCCTCACCACCAGCCGCTGCTCCCGTTTAAAAGTTTAATACCGATGTCTTGGAGTCATTTAGTTTGAGAAGATTGGTTGCAAATCATGCATTGGCTTCTTCCAAGACATCAGAAGTCACATAATTAATATTCTATGGCATCTAATGGTCAGAGTGGTATCGTCGGCGTAGAGAAGTATCAGACAGTCTTGAAATGAGATATTGGATGGAAGATCAATAATAAACACAAGGAATAGCACGGGGCTCAAAATTGTTGATATTAGTCAGGCACACAGAGCTTGAAAATTTGCAGTGTTATAGAAATATTTTTATACATTAAAAATAACATATTTCTAGACGTTTTTATTTTGCTTAGCGACGCCAATGCTTTGCTCGTCGTGTTACTGCAAAATTCTTAAAAACAATAAATCAATCAGAGAAGCCTTGATTTACGCAAATATGGCAAAAAAGGCTCCTAAGACTTGTGCCTATTTTCAATGAATACAACTGTACATTCTCAGAAAGTTGGCGTGTGGGCGACCATATCGAAAAGAAGTTAAATTGGATCGATTTTCTTTAAAGGGATTCTCAATTCGGCGCGATGTTAGAAAATTTCATAACGCTATCGCATATTAAAGGATGAATGCTACTACCAGTAGGACGGCACACCATTTCACATAACTCTTCTTTTGATAATTCAAATATTTTAGAAGAATTTTTCGAAGAACGGATCATTAGTCGTAATATGCACATTAAATACTCGGTTTTCAAAACCCCTTGCAAAAATTTAGAAGACGTAAATTATAACATTGGTGATTGACTCCACGGCAAACGTTAAGGACGTTTTTGTTTTTATTTTACGTTATTAATAACTAAGCATGTATAATTGTTTACTTTTACTTTGAACTGCAAATAAAAAAATTATGCAATGAAAGATTTGACGTGCTTCATTTAATTTATCGAAAATACAAACACGTGTCCAGCAACAACGATGTATTTCGAATTGGCAGGATTTTTTCACCGGTGGTGGATTTACAGTTAGAAAATAAATCACTGGCGAGTTGGAAATAGGCCATAAATTCGTGGATTTTTAAAATTAAGTCAGTTTCACGCACGATAAATAGAGTTCGGAAAGGTAAATCGTTGTGATTTTATGATGCAAAGATCCTGTTTAGTTAATGTGTTTTATACAGAGGCTTTATAATACAATTTTGCCATATTTTATCAATGACACTTTATTAAACTGCATTAAACTGTACTGTTAAGTGATGGATGCGTTTATGCACTTATACATAATTAACGAAGGGGACTATAATATACCAGAATACGCAAATATGGGGTGTAAGAAGTTAGACGACAAATATTTGAACACAAAAAAATATGAACCTTTTTAAACAGAAAATTTGATACCATGGGCAAATTCTATGTATCTTTTTTGCTGTAAGTCAAGCAAGTAAAGCCAAAATTTAGAAAGATATTACATACGGCAACGCTGTAAAGACAGGGATACGTTTTTTAATCCGACATTTTGGGTCTTGCATTTAAATTTTTTAAAACTCAATTCTTTTAGTTGTTTTTATTAAATAAAAAATTAATTGCAATATAGATATTATAGTCTATTGCTTAATGCGAGAGAGTAATAAATCATTATTGAACTATAAAACCCAGTGGTCTTCGCCGTATTCCATAGGTGCAATCCAATTATTATTTCCTATAACATTTGATGTTGCAAAAATAGTTGAAATGTGTTCGAGTATGACTGGAGTCGGACAGTCAACAATATACCGACTTGTGCACGAGGATAAACGCGGCCCCATCAGATCACCAAAGAGAAGTACAGGAAGAAAAGGAACTGTAACGAATGAGGAGAAGAATACTGACATCAGAAGAAATACATAATGTGTATATTAACATAAATAATTTGATTTTGATTTTGATTTTGAGAATCATACACTCGTTATACTTAAAAAAAGAAATACCTACCTTGGACCAAATAATGTCTGAAATGAAAAAGGATGACTTCATTCCACCCATAGGTAAGAAGAAACTATGAAAAGCTTTGAAGGAAATTAATTTTTGTTATAACAAAATTCAAAATAGAAAATCACTTTTAATAGAGAAAGACGAAATCATCTGCTGGCGACGACGATATTTGAGGACAGTTAGACAGTTTCGAAAAGGGAAAACAGGAATATCTATTATATGGACAAAACTTGGTTAAACGAAGAATATACCGTTGGTGAATGATGGCAGGATAAACATACAAAAAGCACGAGGCAAACTTTCATGGAAGTATGGTCAACTGGAATAGAAGCACCCTCGGAAAGAGTATTAATAATTACTTACATTGGTAGCAAAAATGGATATGTCGATGGCGGAAATTAAAACGAACTGGAGACTATCATGAAGATATGAACGCTGATGTCTTTGAAGAATACTCCCAGCAAGACAGTTCGACCGTGGTAAAGGAATGTAAACTCAAGAGGCTCGCAGAACGGAAACAGGTTTGCTTGGTCTGGGTCCCTGGATATTGTGAAGTGCATGTTAATGAGATGGCTGACGAGCTCGCCAGACTTAGAGCCGGAGCTACCTACCCGAACCAATAATATGCATATCACAACAACAGGCAGGAGCAGCCCTGAGGAAATGGACTGTTAACCTCTCCAAGGAGGAATGGCGGCAGACCCCAGGCTGCAGGCAGGCCAAAGATTTCATAACTTGGCCTGATAAGTGAAATCTTAACAGGAACAAGCGTGCCCTGAATTCTTTGGTAGGACTTCTAACAAGACACTGCAAGGTAAGGAAGCACCTACACACGATGGGTGTTGGGGAAGATGCCATTGCACTTCCTGTACGCCTGTAAAACCATGAAAAAACTCAGACGGCAAGTCTTGGTGACAGTGGTGATTCAACCGGAGGGAGTCAGGACCTTTGCCTGAAATGACATCCTGACCTTCATGAGAAGGTCGGGCAGGTTTGGCGAGGACCTGGGTGGTTAAGTGGATGGGGCAAGACTCAGGATTAGGCAAGAAGAATTGACTTTGGTTTACTTGTCAGGTTTGTGTGCCTCCCGACACCTACTACTACTACTACTAAAGCAAGATAAAATCTGGAGGGGGGTAAATGTCAAAAATGTTTTAAAATATGTCCCTAACCTCCCTATTGGCGTCCTAAAATTTAAATTAAATACTTCCAGCTCTTATATGGACAATTATTTTGATGCCCTCTATTTTAAAAACGGTTGGCTTTAAACATATTATATCATGTTATGTGAAATAGGTATAGAATTTTAAGAGGAATCTAAAAATATGAGAAAAAACGGGGTATGCCAATTACAAAAATTAAGTTGACAGCTGTTCAGTCTTGATCCTGTATATCTTTCAGAAATCTTTAAGCATGCAAACAAAATATAAAAAAATTGTCCCACCGTTTCTTGCTCGGGTGATTCGTTTACCTAGAAAATCCAATTTTGCAAACTTTTTCAGAACCCTGCATATTTTCAAACGAAATAACTATCCTTTGCCAATGTCGTAGTCGATTGATTCTTAAAGCTTCTTCTTTTATTCTTTTTTTTCTATATTATGTTTGCTTCTTCTCGTATCTTTTTTTTGTCGTTTTATTAATTTTTTTCTTAACTTTTCTAAAATCCTCTTTTAGTGTACGAACTACACTTATATTTTTCAATGATGGTTTCTGGTTTCTTAGTTGATATTAAAAGTATTAAAATCGACGGTGCCACGTCCCTGTTCTCAAACCAATATAAACAAAGGCGAGCAAACGACGCTTAGAAAAATTTCACCCGAAGACCTTTTCAGGTCCATTTGATCGGTAATCGCGCAATTCCGATGCTGATACCTCGCAATTCGCCGCCATCGTACATTGAGGGCCTCAATATCCAGTGGGCCATGGCTCTTATTTGCTTAGGATTACGGTCGCGTGTTTTGTTTATAGAACGTTTTTTTGTTTCGTCTTCTTCTTGCGTCAGTTGTTTTCGGAAATATTTAGAAGGCAGGTGTATCCAGGTTATTGGATTGGTCTGGACGAGTTGTGTTTTCATTTCCTATAACGATAATCGGCTTTTATCAGATATAGATGTCTATCACAAATAGCGGACGGTTAAGGATCCAAATACAACTATTAGGTAGGTACTAATCTCCCTTTACAGGTAAACAGGGTGTCCAGAAGCTCTCCTGAGAAACTTTAAGGGGTTAGTTCAGATTAGTAATAAAAAATAAGAAAAAAAATGTGTATAAACATAAGTACGAATATGCTTCCTTACAGAAATACAGGGAGTTAAAAGTTTCAGGTTTTTATGTTTTATTTTTAAATATCAGGAAAACTATGAAATGTGGTAGACGGATTACTGTGTTAAATAGCAGTTACGTGTCATTTAAAATAAAAACAATTTCTTAAGTCAGTAGCGTAGATACTGGGTTGTCAGGTTAATTTGCCAAAAATTTGTACGCCAATTAGTTAATTTCAGAACTTGTAATGCTTTCAACTTTCGTGTCTACAGCGCGTTAGAACTTTTTCTCGTAATACAATTAACCAAGAACAACTGTCAAGTTTGTCACAATAATTATTGGTAAGTAGGTACTTATTTTATTTATGGAATAAAACACAAAGTCTGCTCCATTAATTTAATAAAATAAAATCATATGCCCATACATGTTTCAAAGGCATAAACCTTTATCCTCAGTGGGTTAATATTAAGATGTAAGAATATTATGAAGAGACCAATGACATTGTTAAATTAAAACTTGTGTTGCAGAAAATTTATTTTTTTTTAATTTTTATAAGAATTCGTAGGTATACGTGAATTAATTTAATACTAATTATGACTAATAAAAAAGGTTTTTGTTTGATTAATGAGGTTTAATTTTATTTTAAATTTATTGTAAAACTCAAATTTTACTGGGAAATTAAAATTGAAAACAAAATGGGGTACGACCATCATGGTGAAGTCATACCAAAATGTTATTTTATTAAATTAGTGGAGCAGATTTTGTGTTTTATTCCATAAATAGAATATCACTCCACTGTGAGATGGACTACTTCCATAAAACTTATTTTATTAATTTATTACTGACCTCGAAACAAATAAATCTGGTAATGAGGCCTATATAATAACAATACATTTTTAACAAATTCCTTAAATGATAAAAGTAATAGTTAAAATTCTAATGTTTACATTTTACAGAGAAAGTAAAAAAAATGTCTAAATAACATGTTTAATTTTCTATATTATATTAGTTTGGTACTGTCTCTTTAATATATTTTTTCAGGTTGGTATGCAGTATTTTTTTTCGGTGTTCATTAAGAAGTTCATCAGGAATATTATTATATGTTTGAATGCTTCCCTCATATGGAGAGTCTTGTTTTTTTCTTTGAGCGAGCAAATATATTTCTTAAGGCATCTTTTGATCTTATATTATAGTTGTAATAATCTTTGTTTTGTTTTAGGACTGTGTTTGCTTTGATTAATTTATTTTGTACACTATGTATTAATTTGGTTTGCTCAAATTTTCTAAGTTGATTTATAGTAAGAAATGGGTATGTTCTGTACAAGTCTTTACTGGGTGTATAATAATTTATGGCAAATAAAGCTTTTATTGATTTATAGTAGTTGAAAAGAATGATATATTTAAAAAAGAACGCACTTTCTTGTTTAGATTTTTAACCTAATGAATCACATAACTCTATTTTTATGTTTATTAGTAGTTATTGTGAAAAGAAATAAATATTAAAATAAAAATAACCAGGCGCGGATCCAGGGCGGGGGTATTATGACCAAAAAAAAAAAATGTTATACTTTATTATCATGAATAAAGAAAATGTGATTTACATTTTCTCAAACCTACCTTTTTGCACAGCAAAATTTAAATAATTTATCAAACATCTGTTCAATGCAAATATTAGAATATAGTCTGTTGCTTAATGCGAGATAGTAAATAAATCATTATTGAACTAGAAAACCCAGTGGGCCTCGCCGTATCCCATAGGTGTAGTTCAATTATTATTATTTAACTATGTTTATTGTCAGGGGTCCCAAGATCGGGTAAGTAGAGGCACAGGTAGTATACTACGTTGCAAAAATAGTTCAAATGTGAATATGACTGGAGTCGGACAGTCAACAATATACCGACTTGTGCACGAGGATAAACGCGGCCCCATCAGGTCACCAAAGAGAAGTACAGGAAGAAAAGAAACTGTAATAATTGAGGATAAAAATACTGCCATCAGAAGAATCATACACTCGTTTTAGTTAAAAAAAGAAATACCTACCTTAGACAAAATAGTGTCTGAAAAAATCACTTTTAGTAGAGGAGGAAGAAATCATCTGCTAGCGACGACGATATTTGAGAGTAGTTATGACAGTTTCGAAGGGAAAACAGGAATATCTACTATATGGACGAAACTTGGTTAAATGAAGGATATACTGTTGGTAAAATATGGCAGGACAAATATATAAAAAGCGCGAGACAAGCTTTCATGGTAGGATGGTCCACTGGAATAAAAGCACCCTCGGGGATAGATAAAAGATGAATAATTACTCACATTGGTAGCAAAAATGGATTTGTCGATGGCGGATTACTAGCATTTAAATCAAAACGGACTGGAGACTATCATCATACTTCCAGAAAATGCTAGATCTTATTCCTCTTGGGTCTGTTATAGTCATGGATTATGCCAGCTACCACTCAAGAAAATACGAAAAAATGCCAGCGTCGCCTTGGAAAAAAATGACATCATTCATTGGCTTACTGTAAATAAGAAGCCTTTTCATAAAGATATGCTGAAAAAGGAGCTACTGGAGATTATAAAGTTGAATAAACCTCTTTCTACGAAATTTGTTGTCGACGAAATCGCTGCAAAAGGAAATATAACGGTATATCACTGTGAATTAAACCCCATAGAATTGGTGTGGGGGCAAGTAAAAGGGTTTGTAGCAAGCCATAACTCCACTTCTAAAATATGAGACGTTGGAAGCGTCTTGCAAGAGAAAATAACGACAGTGGATTATGAAAAATGGAGTAAGTGCATCCAACATGTGATTGAAATAGAAGAAAGAATGTGGGAAGCTGATAACATGCTAGAAAACATTATAGAGTCCCTTATTATTTCTCTAGATCGCAACGACGATAGTTCATCAGACTACTCCGAACATGATGACTAAAATTTAAAAATTAAGTTGTGGAATTGTACCTACATAGCAGATTTTTTTTTATAAATATTAATATTTATTCCAATTTATCTATTTTCGTATTATTCTTCTTCTATATAATAATAAAAATAATAATAATAATAATAATAAAGGTCTTTTATTTTTTAAATTATTTCTATGACAACAACTACATATTTCACTATAGGAAAAATAATAAACACTTAAGTTTACAAAGTTATATAAGTTTTTATCTACTTAATATTACAATAATTAATAACTGAATTATCTGCCTATCTCTATATTTAAAATCAAGTATAATTATTATTACCGTTACTAACGCCGCTATCACCTTACTTTTATTCACCAAACTCGTCTTTATATTCTATCCAAATTGGGGTGACCCTAATTTAGGACCGATTCGGGGTGTGTAGGTCTAAAATATCTAAAATTCGGAATTTCTAAAACTATCATTACAATTTACCTGGAATTTACAATGCAACCTTTAAGTTATCCATGTCCAATGGATCCTGTCATTGCAAATTTCATTACTCTCTTGCATTAAGCAACAGAGTATAGTAGACAAAATCGAAACTTGGGCGCGGTCTCCAAGAGTTCTCGCCTGTTGTTTGACCCTGCCAACCCACGAACTGCTACTGTGGGAATATGCAAACGGATTAGCCGTTCATTATCAAAGAGAGTGAGATTATGCATAGAATCCGTAAGAAAACACGAGGAAATTAGATTTGGGCAAAAAGTATTAAAACTTTATGCGATGTTGAATTTACTACAAACTTAAAGTATTCTTCTTTGATACAAACCCACTTATAGCGAATAATTTGTTTATTTAAGCTTGTAAAAATTAATATAATTTGAATTTTATTGGCCGATAGTTGGCAACACAACTTTAAACGGTGCGGTGGCGCCAGCTCGTTCGTCGACTTGGTTTCACGTTTCATGCAAAACTCACCTTAATTGTTCTGTGGTTTAGTGCTGAACGTCTATTTTAAAACAAAAACTCCAGATATTTTCATAAATAGCATTAAGAAACTGTTCTATTAAGAGAAACAAAAGTGCACATACATATCTCTGTCGATTACGTTGTTTACTATTTGTGAAAAATGCCAAAGCATTTAAATAGTCGGTGCAAAGAGCTGCACCAAATTTGAATATCTTTACTATAAGCGAAATTTCAACAACATGTGAGGAAAATAAACTATTAGAATCACCTTAAAACAAACGTTCTAATGAAAGAGAGTTCTTAATGTGTGAAGATTGGATATAAGTTCTATCTGTGACAATATTTATGTAATGTACGAAAGAAGTACAATATTTTACATCGGTTATTCATAAGCTGTAACTTTTTTTAGAACATCATGTAACTTTGACAACTTTAGGTAAGAATTTAAAAGACAGACTTCGTCTTAACTCTTTAAGCAACCTCTTAAGGGAAATAGGCTTCCGATGAACCGAGGCGAGGGCTTATGGAACTTTCCCATGTAGCTTTCAAACGGCTGGTATTTTTGAAAGAATACATGAAAGAGAAAGAAGCATTCTTGGATAAAACATGAATTTTTTAAAATGGTACCATTGGTTGATTTCGGCAAGATGAAAATAAAAGAAGTGTTAGATCTACTAAAGTTGATGGTTGAAGGTATTATGCAGTAAACAAATATATAAACTGTGGGAAGTTTTTGTATATTTATGTCGTTTTTATGAAAAAAAAACTGTGTATGTAATTCCCTCACTCGGATATTTTGGTTACAAGCTGGCAACACTGTCGATAACTGACGTCACTCGAAGAGTATGACGTGTATCGGTTTTTGTTCTGCATTAAGTTTACCTATGTTTATAGAAATTTTTTTTTATTTTTAATTAGAAAATCACCCCTGAAAATTTATGAGGACGGTTTCTGCCATTTATAATAGATGGTGCTTTTTCCAAAAAGCCGTTGTTGGTATCTGTATTGAAAACTGTGAACATTAAGGTTTTCCCTTGCTTGTTTGTATGTAGCGAAAATAAACATGCAACAGTGCAAACGATTTAAAAAAAGGTCACCCCGCAAAAACCGCAAACATCGAAACCGCCAATCAGCCAAAACGTTCATTCGGTGCGATGTGAACTGTTTATTTTGCGATTTATCCACCCGTCTAGTCGCGTGCAACGGGGTGCAAAGATCGGGTTGTAAATTTTCATTTTTACCGTTTCCTTTTTATTGAAATTACGCGGTTATTTACTGCCATTAAACCGGATAGAACTATTCGATATTTTTGATTTAATGCGTTTTCACTCGGCTTTAGTCCGTTCGCTATGTTTTGTCAAAATTATGGATACGTATCGTTCAACGAGTTTTGGATTTGGCGTACTAGTGAAGTATGCGGTTATTTTAGATTTATTAGGCTGGATTTGGTAAAGTATTTCTCGTAAATCTGGGAATTTTTGCTTATACGTGATTAATGTCAACAATCAACAATAAATAATGCTGGTTTGAAAGAGCAGTTTCATTTTCGAATAGCAGTTTATTTCCTAGTTATGGTGATATATCGTATTCATCTATCCCTTACCGTTACATCTATAATGCAATGATGTAGACAGGGCACATTAAGTAACATTTCGCTGAATTGTAATGATGAATTTTGCAAAAGAACTATCGTAGTGTTAATGCTGCTGTCAAATGTTTTTATAATAAAATTTATTTACGCTTGTATCTCAAGAACTAAAAAAAGCAAGTAATACCCTACTTTCTGTACTGTTGGCTTCTTAAGTTAGCCATTCTTGGCTTTTAGTTCTATTTGCTGCCGACTTTTCTTTTCGAATATCTTTTTTGAAGCTTCTTTGTTTGTTCTTTTTTCATTCCTTTTTCTCTTGAAAGTCGTTGTTCTTTTCCAGTTTTTTTTATGTTAATTTTTTGATATTTTTCATAATAATTCAGCATTCAGGGTGGGAGCCAGTCTTTCGGCATTTTGTATGTGTGCTGTGGCTGTGATTTTATGTGTGAATTTGTTGTTAGATTATTTGGTGATACGTCTGTCCGTCTGTGGTAGTTCGTAATTGTCTTTGTTATGTATTGTTCAATCATTTCAATTTTCGTTTCGTCATGTACCTAGTATTCTAACTGGTGTCTTTGTAGGTTTAGTGCGATTCTAATTGTCCTGCTTTGTAGGATTTGTAGTATAAGTCTTGCCTTGTTTGCTGAACATCATGATGGTATTCCGTATGTTAGTACTGGTCTGATAATTGTCCTGTATATTGTCATTTTCGTTTTGTTTGTGATATTGCTGTTTTTACAAATTAACGGGTACACTGCACCCAATTGTCTCGGTGCCTTTGCGACTCTTTCGTCAACGTTTTCGTTCCAGGAAAGTTTCTTATCGAAGACAAGACCAAGATACTTTACTTCGTTTGACCATATAGTTGGTTTATTATTAACTCTAACCCTTGTTTCAGGTAGTCTTAGCCTTGCCTGCGACAAGAATATTGCCTGCGTTTTCTCCTCATTGAGCCTTAATCTCCAGGCTTCAAGCCATCTTTGCAGCACAAGTACATGCTGTTGCAAACTTTCGACCACTCTCCAGGGCACTCCTGAGGTGGTTGTTGTAGTATCGTCCGCACACAGATATAGTTCTGTCTGATTGCTGTGCGAAATGTCTGCTGTGTAAAAATTATAAAGAATCGCCGCTAGGGGTGACCCTTGTGGGACCCCAGCTTTGATTTTTCTAATTGTTGAAATTGTATTTTCAGACGATACTGCAAAGATCCTCAAGGTATGATATAATTAGCCTGATAAGGTAATCAGGCATGCCTGCCCTTATTGCCCTTATTAATTTTAGTACTAGTCCGTCGTGCCAGACTTTGTCAAAGCTTTAGAAACGTCAAAAAAGACTGCTCCTGTTGACATGCGACGATTAAATCCTCTTAGGATGTTGGAGGCCAGTCGTGTTGTCTGGCGCACCGTGCAATGAGCAGCTTGAAAACCGAACTGCTCCGATGGTAATACGTCGTTGTTTGATAGAAAATCGGTTATCCGATTTAATATCAATTTTTCAACAACCTTGCCTAAACATTATAGCATTGCTGTTTTCTCTGGCAATTTTTGGGCGTTTCTAGGTGTGTTTTTATAGATTTCTATTGTCCTAGAGACTCGCGCATCTCTTTCAGGGTCCGTTGACGGAAACAAGCTGAACTGTTCACTTAGACTGTCAGAAAACAGAACAGTTCAGCTTTTATCCTAGGATCTGTTGCAGGTTGGTTGGTTTGAGGATCTCTGATGTATGACATAGATTTACGTTCTCCCTTTGTCAGGGATCTTGTAATTGTCTCGCATAGTATTCTTGTAGCAGAACTCTATAATAAATTTGAGTTCCATTCTAACCTAATAGGGTTTTTTGTATCATAAACAGAAAACAAAATGTTATAATAAAAGGTTCGGACTGTTTTCTGGCAAGATCGGGGGAACCACAGGGCTCCAACCTTAGGCCATTGCTGTTTCTGCTATTTATCAATAGTATACCCAGAAATATTTCAATAGTAACGTTTTGTTATTTGCTGACGATCTTAAGTTGTATTCAAGAATTAAAAACATTAATGATTTACAGTTAGTTTAAGAAAACTTCAATATATTAATAAAATGGTCTAATGAAAATAGATTAAAATTAAATACATAAAATGTTATGTTCTTAGTTTTCACAGAAAAAAGACACCAATTCACTTTGAATATACAATGAATGAAGCACCATTGGCTCAGGCTGAAGATATGCGAGATCTTGGAGTTACTTTTGACTATTTAGATTAGGTACATATTTCCCATATCACCAACAAAGTCCTACAAATGTATGGCTTTATTGTTACTACAGCTCTACATTTCATATGTCAGAAGTACTTTAGAATATTTATCTGTGGTATGGAGTCCTCAATATAATAATCACAAATACTGCATTGAACGAGTACAAAATAAATTTCTAAGATACCTCAATTACAATAAAACTATGATATTAATATCCCTAAAACAGAGTTAATACAAAAATTTAAGCTACCAAATTTAGAAAAACGCAGAATGATCGCATCAGGAATAGTTTTGTAGTAGAAAGAAATTATTAAACAATCAAGTAGATGACTCAGTGTTATTGTCACAAGTCAATTTTTATATGCCATTTTATAATACAAGAAACCCTTTACCCTTTTATATTGAAGGTGCAACAACTAATAATTTTAGTAATTCCCCAATTAATGTTATGTGTAAAAGACTTAATGAAATTCGGGCCGAATGTGACATATTTAATTTTACGCTCAAACAATTTAAGGCAGAATTAGAAAATCATTATAACATTTAAGTAATTAGTATTAGATAGATTGGTTGATTTGTGTAATTGCTCCTACTCTGTAATTGGATTGCATAACCTGTAGAGCCTGTACTAAATTAAATAAATATCAATAGAACGTATCTGACCATTGTTTTACATCAGGCTTGCTTTATAAAGGTACTTACCAAACGATTGGAAGTCAATTAATTATTTTGGGTCGTAAGACTGCTTACTCACCTGAAAAAAAAATTATGTTAGGTCAGGGTAATTTTTTATCAAGGCTAATACGTACTAAGGCTAGGTCTAAGCCTAATGATTCTAATAATTCTGTAGTCTGACAAAGTCTATCTTCAAATGATGCGAAGTAGTAAATCAATCAAAACCGTTTTCTTAATATATATATTTTAATTTTAAATTTTTTAAGCTTAAAATTATGTACAGCCGTACCATTTACCTGGAATTTTAGAAACCAATTTTATCAAAACTAATTAAGAGTCTAGGTGCTTATTCCCTTTTTGTTCTAATCATTTTATTCCTTTTTTTGTACCTAATCCTGGTTACCTGCTTGCTAATTATGTGGTTATTATGCCTTTATGGGTGCCTCTATTAGAATAATACACCTATTTATATACGGGGTCGTTGGTATGTATGGAAACGGTCGGTTATTTCTTAAAGTAAAACAGCTAGCAAAAAATAATTAAGACAAAAGTTTTAGGGTTTTTTAAAGTCTATAAAAATTTTAAAAGAATAAGTATACGGGATGAGTCAGAAAGCCGTAGAAAAACAATGTTACCTTTTTTTTTTTAATGGAATGTCTTAGAATATTTTCGGATTTAGCATTAAATTACAATTATTTTTTAATAAATACATTATAAGTCTAAACCCAATAGTTTCCGAGATATCGACTATTGAAAAATCACATTTTTGAACTTTGACAGCCTCTAGCTTTCTAACGGTACGTCGTAAAACGGCTTACATATCCCTATCTTAGTTTTTTATTATCTTCCTACTGGTTTCAACTTCCGGTTAAACCGGATATAACTCAAAAGTCGGAAATATAGTACTCCCGGATTAACCGGAAGTTAAAATTTTTGGGAAGATAATCAAAAAGTAAGATAGAGACATGGAAGCCATTTTGCTCTATGGCATAACATTAGAAAGCTAGAATCTGTCAAAGTTCAAAAATGTAATTTTTCAAAAGTCGATATCTTTAGGTTTAGACTTATAATACACTTATTAAAAAATAATTGTAATTTTTTTGTAGAATCCAAAAATATTCTAAGATATAGGTTGTTCCATTAAAAAAAGTAACCTTGTTCCTCTACGGCTTTTCGACTCATCCTGTATATTTATTTATTTTTTTAATTCTAATAGACTTCAAAAAACCTTAAAACTTTTGTCTTAAATATTTTTTGCTAGCTGTTTTACTTTAAGAAATAATCGACCGTTTCCATACATACCAACGACCCTGTGTATATGCATACCTACCTTGGGTGTTTGTTTCTCAGTGAGACGTGTCAAAGTGTGAAGTGTCAGAGTTTTTTAATTAAATATGAAGAATTTTCAACAATTGCCTAAACGCCCTAGAGTCGGTCCATGTACAGTAAATGAAAAGAAATTAATTCGTAACTGTTACGATTAACTATTAAAAGTAAAAATGCGGATTTGAGTGTTTACAGTGCAGTGCAATTTACAGCAGATATGCTTAACTTTGGGAAAACAACAATATATAAACTTTTAAAAGAAGAAAAAAGTGTTGGCGTAAAACTTCCAAAAACGTCTCCAGGATGACCAAAACTTGAGCTGGATGACGTTTTAATGCAGGGAATAAGGCGAAAAGTTCATAGTGTCTTTTTAGAAAAGAAATCCCCAGGCTGGACAAAATTTTGTCCTCAATCCGAGAAGACCAGGACTACCCATTTATGTGTAGAAATACGCTTTGGAAATTATTTAAAAAAGATGGGGTTTTGGTGGAAAAAACATAATAGTATAATAGGCAATCGATTTTAATAGACAGAAGCGGTATCGTCTGTTCGAGAAGAAATTACTTAAGAAGCACCCGAAAAGATAGAGAAGAAAACAAAAAAATATTTTACTTAGTCGAAACATGGCTAAATGAAGGCCACACTGTGACTAAATCTTGGCAGGATGAAAATATTAAAGGTTCAAGGCAAGCTTTTTTGGAAGGATTGTCCAAATCATTAGGACTGCCATCTGGAAAAGGACATCGACTTATCATAACCCAGATTAGAAGTTCTAAAGGCTTCGTTAAAGGTGGTCTACTGATGTTCCAATCTAAAAATATAGGAGACTATCACGAAGATATGAATGCCGATGTCTTTGAAGAATGGTTCGAACATATGTTTGATCTTATACCAAAAGATGCAATAATTGTATTGGATAATGCAAGTTATCACTCTAGGCTGACGGTAAAGTTACCGACAAGTGCGTGGCGTAAAAAAGAAATAACAGATGGCTAAGTTTAAGACGAATATAATTTCCATTAGATTCCTTAAAAACGGAACTATTGGTACTAGCCAATTTACATAAAAATGCATTAAAAAAATATGTAGTCGATGAAATTGCAAAGTTACGAGGAATATCTATGCTCAAACTCCCTCCTTACTATTGCGAATTAAACCCCATCGAAGTTATATGGGCTCAAATAAAGACAGACGTCACCAGAAAAAACCCGACTTATAAAATGGTGGATTTAAAAAGACTCTTTAATGAAGCTATGGATAAAATCAGTGGGGAAAGTGGAAAAAGTGTATCGATCATGTGATAGACGAAGAAGCCAAAATGTGGCAGGTAGATATAATAATCGAAGAAATGGTTGAACCGCTTATTATAAACGATGTTAATAAAAGTTCATCTTCCGAATCGGACTATGATTAAGCCATAACGACAAAGTGTCATTCTATTTTTAAAAATGCTTTGTTTGTAAGACTCTATATTATATCTTGTTTTGTAATTATATTATGTAAAATAGTACCACCTATTGTTATTTATTAGATAATAACATTTTTTAAATGTTTTCATATGTTATATATACCTACGAACTTAATATAGGTAATACAATTTTAGGAGAATAGGCATGTTTAAGATTTCTAATTTAAAAACTTCCCCAATTCACGCTCCTGAATAAGGGATTGTACCTGCTAACAATGGTAAATCCTCAAATATAACAATGGCGTGTGATAAATTCAGGGTAGACATACCTAAAGAATGCTCATTATTTGGATCCTTTAATGTAACGATGGTGTTTAAATTGTTCTTTATAACCCAAAATGCGTTTTACATATTTAATTAGCATTTATTACTTTGCGCCATTTAAAGACAGACCAAAATTATTTGTTTTTTAATAGAACATGGAGACATCAAATTTCGTATATGAAATACCGCTTATAAGTTCAATTTAATAGATTAGGTAACTTTATTGTAATATTTTACAGTATTTTTCACATTATAATGCCTAAATTTTAATGACATTATACAAGACTTTACAGACACACTGTGTATATTACCAAAGCATCAACCTTGTCACAAATCTATAAAATATTGGCATCGATATCTAAAAGGTTAAAACGTGGTACAATGCCCGAACTGATGAATCGACTCCCTTGACTGATTTATGTCGAATGCGGTAAATTGTGTGTAAATGGATTCGGCCAAATGGCATATCCGAAATATAGGCTTTTGGCTATCTTAAAAGCTGCGGGTTTGTGGGGGAAAATATTACTAAAGAAAGGATGTATCAGTTATCGGTCAGTGGTGTTACGACATTCCAAATGGATAACATAAAATATGCATTATTGTAAAAATATTTTTGGCAAGGTGGGTGTACAACAGGATGCGTCATTATGGCGCTCTTCTTCGATTGAACGATAGAACTAGGGATGGTTGAAACAGGGATTTTTTAATAACAGGTATAACCTGTTCCAGTTTTAAAAAATTCCTGTATTAAGAAACCTGTTCCGAGCTGTTCCAAAACGTAATTGTACCTACTTGTTTCGCGCTGGCGGCTGACGCTGTTCTCATCCTGTTGCATTGCGATCACGCGGTGTCCGTTGTTCCAGACAAGGTTGCCGGTTGTCGCGGTAATAGCAGAGAAGCCTTTAGAGTCGAATTAAAATATTCGCTTTTAAGGACTCCGCTGTTTTCTATTTGTTTTCATGTTGTTGTATTTACTATTTATGTTTTATACGTCGTACGTAGTAACTCGTGTTATGTCGACTGTCTATGTTGATGTCGCCGATTTAAGTAACTGTTTGGGACACACGTCATATTTCTGTCGTGACCCAGTACAAAGTTAAAGTAAAAGCGTGGAACTCAATTTTAGGGAATATAATGCAACGAAATACAATCTTAGCTGCAACGTCGCATTTATGCTAACTTATTATGTGTTTCTTCAACACCTAAATGCTAAAAAAAATAGAGGAAAATGCATTATATTCACATGCAATATAACTGGCAACACCACATATTAAGGTGCCGGCAACGTTGTACAAATCCATAAAAATATATGTTCAAGTTAAATCCTCATGTATAAAAAATGGTCTGCTATTTTGTATTATTCTCTAACACGCAAATTTAAGTACGACATACGTCACGTGCATAGTAACAACGAATCTCTATTCTTATTGGCTAACAACAGTATCGTGACGTGAACGACGCCATCTTAGTCTTCAACGTATTAAGACCTGATTGGTCAAGGTGTTGGGATACGGTAAGATACGTGCTGTTGCTTTGTAAACAAACCAGTGTCATTCGAGAGTCTAAAGAGATAAGAAGCGCTCCGTGAACCGGGACATCCTTCACGTAAAAGTGGTTAAAAGCTATTAAAAGGAGTTACAAAGTTATTAGTTGTAGTAAGAGTGTCATTCGAGAGTCTAAAGAGATAAGAAGCGCTCCGTGAACCGGGAAATCCTTCACGTAAAAGTGGTTAAAAGTTATTAAAAGGAGTTACAAAGTTATTAGTTGAAGTTAAAGAGTGTCATTCGAGAGTCTAAACAGATAAGAAGCGCTCCGTGCTTACATGAAGCACGTCAAAATATGATTAAAGTAGTTACAAGTATTTGAAAGTAGTAAAGTGGTTGTTTGACGCATCCAAGTTAAAAGGTATTTGTATGTCATACCCATGCCAGGGTATATCCTGGAGGATTATTTAATCGTTTAATAAATGATAATGCAGTAAAATTCAAAAATAATGTTATTTTCCAATTGTAAAGCAAATTTGAACCAGTCGGCTTGTGAAGACACAGGTTAAAGTTTAGTGAAGCTCATTGTTACAAGCGTGAGTCGTACAGTAACTAAGTAAGTACAACAGTTTTTCTCTGAAATAAAATTTAGAATGAGTTTAATAAAAAGTTTAACAATGCGAAATAAAATAGCCCAGTGGGAAATTTCTTTACAGTCATCGATAAGACAAATGCACAGTGTAATAATATGTGGCAAATTGCAAATAACCTATATAAATTTTCGATAACAATATTAAAAAACACCATTCTTCTGGGTTTCTCGGCCAACGAATGCCTTCAAATGGTATGCATCCACTCCCCTGCTTCCATCAGCCTATTCTTCTTATTTTTTGCAAAAGGTTAGAGTGTTATGAAATCGAAAGCACTTTGAAGAACGTACTATTTAAATGGGCTGTACCATTCTGCGCTTATATTATATGAGCGCAGAACTACTGGTTTTTACATAATCGCGGTACAGTCAACAGTTAAATTTCTATACGTGCTACTTTTCGTTGTTCACTCCACTTAGTTTATAAATATGTGTCTTTATCATTACGGTACAACCTAATATACTTAATAGTTTTATTGTTACAGGGATGATTTTTTTTATTTCAATTTTCTTTTTTTTAATATTTCTATTGTGTAGGTACCAATGTGTACTAATACTGTGGACTTTATTCAAAGAGTTTTTATTTTATATTCATTTAATATTTTTGGTATGAAAAGTAAAAAATATGTTTCTATTTTTTTGTATTTTCTAAAAAATAATGAACATCGACAACACCGCGCGGGCCAAGCCACGTATTCTCATTTATGCACCGAGCGCCGCAGCAGACGAGGCAAAAGATCCGGCCCGCAAAACAGAAAACAGAAACAGAGGTTATCCGACTGCTGCAACAGAGCAGTATAGCTGGAACGGCAACAAGTAAACGAGACGGCTGCGAACCGCGATCGCAGTTAGTTAACTGTTTCATCGGAACAGGAAAACCTATCGATTCAAACCTGTTTCAACCTGTTCCATATTAAAACCTGTTTAAAAAAAAAAACAGATCCTGTTCCAAAGCGTCATCCCTAGATGGAACCCAAATTACAAGGGATACAATAAAAAGTTGTAAGGTTTATCAAAGAGCATACGAACACCTTGAACCTATATATTTTACTTAGTAAATAAGGAACTTGTTAACATTTGTTTTTTGAACTTGGGTGCGGCGTTGAATTTTTTGTGCTTTTCCGTAAAAACCATTGCGTGAATTATTCAAGAAATTGGATAAATTAGCGATGAATCAAATTACTTATAACGACTGTTAAAGATGAAGGAATAATTGATTGATTGATAATGCTGGTATTTACAGATACCCAACAGGTATTGAACTTTACCGCTAAGCACACTTTGATAATAATAATAATTTTTGTTCGCACGGTACTTTTTCCATCACCCATCTATGGAGTGTTACAGTTTGAAAATTACATTTTCATAGTTTGGTTATCTATGCTAAGTTTTCCGTTTTAATTTTTTAAAGTACCTATGTAGACTCTCATCTTAAGTATTAATTAAGAATCTGTTAACCAATAGATTCCCTAAATCACTTGGGAACCTTTGTTAATAATGATTATATTCCATGAATGTTTTGTATCTTGTAAAACATACCCAAGTGGATTGTTTTCTGTTGTTTTGTTTCATACTACTGGTAGACGGTAATTTGTTAAGACAGGGCAATGTCATTGGAACAGACTTGACAGTTTTGTGGATTTTCACGGCAACGTCTGGTTAATTGAGGCATATTTTTGCGTTTACGTTGGTTGACGTAGGTTGCCTTAGTTTTCTTATGGTGTTAAAGAGGTTATAGTTTCCTTTGATTGATATGACAAATTTGTCGACAATGCTTGATTACAATGCTGGAGAGGAAACGCAGGCTTGTGGAAATATCTCCCGAATTTTAGTCTTTTAGGCAGGGAAGGCCATGTGGTGCCGATAAAACTTCCGCAAATGTTTTAAAAAGAACAATGCCATATTTTTCCTATTCTTTGGGCGGATTGCCGATTTGAAAAGCTTTTTAATCAACTTCGACAAGTGGTCCTAGACGCCATTTTGTAGAATAGAACTCGCGTTAGTAATTTGAGATGTTTTTTTTTTGCTAGGGGCTAGAAGTCCAAGTTCAAACTGGAGTAAAGACTAGCAGTGTAGCAGTATTCATGGTGGCTATTTGAGAGACCATGTGTGTGTTTTTAATGAACATCGAATCTTTATGAACTTTGGTTAGCACAAAACTAAGTAACAACATATTCTTGAGTAGCGCGGAACCTTGGGAGTACCCAGTAGATAACAGGAAAGCGTGATATCAACATTTTACCTATTACACCATTCTCAAGATAAGACTTTTCTGTCAACACCTGAGAACTATGGTGCAATCAGGGTGACAAACCTCACTCTAAATTATTAAGTCATACATTGAATTATTTTTTCTTTAAGATCTTAGTCAACTATCTTAATATTTTGCATTTGCGTATTGTTCTATATACAGTATTTTGATAAAGTTTTGTGCCCATGTTATGTACAGAACTTGTGCATTGTAAACGTATAGCATATGTCGACATAGCGTTAAGACGTCACAAGAGTCTCTAGTAGTTCACAGCGTTTGGTGGTCTGTTACAGCCAATTTCGTTGTAAATATTTTGGCAATTATTATTATAAGGTAAATATCTTTGTTTCCTGGCTAAAGGTTATTTGTTTCTTTAAACTTTAATGGTAATAACTTTAGTATTTTAACCTATATATGCCTGACTGGCTAGTATTCTTATTGAGTAACCACAGGTACTCGTAAGATTTTGTATTATACTTTATTAATTTTCCTACAGTAATTTTAGTTACCTAGCGTTGAGAGGTTCTTGCACAGACATTGCGAAAGTTCCAAGTTTGGGGCAGGTGCATATTATTGTTTTATTTGTATTTCACTATGTTCTAGATGTCGGTCTATGTGGCTGCCAGACCAGACTGCACAGTTGTTTTTACGGTGTAGGTCTAACAGTTGACGTCTTGTGTAAGGCCCTGTCAAACACGGTTTGACTTTTACTCATTCTTTTTCTCTCAACTTTGTAATCTAAACCTTCAAAACTTTTACGTCATACCTGATACTACCACTTTGTTAATACATTTCATTTACTTATATCTTAACTTTAAGTACATATTTTCCACTAAAAAAAAGGAGCTTGCATTTATAAGTCCAAGAAGCCAAGAGCTTAATATAACTTTTGAGAAATAAATATTTGTATTGGCCTCTGTTGAAAGTTGGCTTTTATTTCAAATACAGCGATTTTGAAGGACTTGAGTGAATAAGAGCTTGTAAGAAGTTGCTAAGAAGAAGCTATTGTAAACCGATTGTGACATAATTGTTTTTTTTTCCTACTCCGTTCTTTTTGCTAAGACCAAACACTAAAACATTTAAAGGCTTTTAAGTAAAATAAAACTTAGGTGGCACCTTCAGGATTTGACGGTAATTTACTTATATAAAGGTACTTAACCTGTCAATCTAGAAGCAAAATTGCGAACCTACCCTTGGGCTAGCAAGGGAGTGATTTTTCAAGCAGCATAGCATAGGTCATTTCTAGGGACTGTTGTCTGAAGTACACCCTTCAGAGTAAGGGTAGATAGGTTGCCTTGCCGCGGTATAATTTAGGTTTCTCTAAGATGAGTACTGGCACCCAAGCACTATTTTTGTAAAATCTTACACTAGGCGAATAGAATATAACATTGGCGCCGATAAAAAGTTGCAGGAGTTTCCAGTGGGGCACCCTGTATCTAATAAAAATGTTGTTTTTTGAAACATTCTGAACAAATTTAGCGACCGAAAATACAGAAAAGACTAAATCATTCAACAGCGACAATTAGCCATCGGTTCGTTTTACATCCGGGGTAATGATATCGTAACAAGGCTGTCTATCACGACCGCGAACAAACTGTCGCGGACACGACACGGACATGCGACATGTCGTCGAAAAACACATCGTGTTGCTGACGCTGACATTATTTACTGGCGTTCTTTGTCCAATTATTTACAGCCCGAAGTTTTTCGTGCTCTGTGTGTGTGTAGTGTTGTGTTATTCGTGTCAATAAATTACATGGAATTGTGACGTTTAAAGTTGAATGAGAAATGGCGAGTTTAGAGGGTTTCTAAAAAATGCCGCTAATATATGGGTATATAGGACTGAAGTTAACTGTAATAGACATTTTGAGGTTTGACATACCGAGCTAGCAAAAATTATTTTCATCACAATTATAAGGGAACGATATATTTTATCTAACCAAATCTAGGTTAAAATTGTGTCAAACTTATATTATGACATGATATTCCAAGCTGATGAATATTAAAATAAGTTGAATAGGAAAAAAGTTCCGGATTTCGACGGTTTAAAGAATGCGGCGTTGTGAATTTTACCCGACAGAGCTTTAGAGAATATAGTAAATATGTCCCAGGCGATAATCAAAGAAGGTCACTTTCCCAGTGCATGGAAACATGCAAACGTTATCCTTATACACAAGAAAGGTAAGGACCCCACGGTACCGACAAGTTACAGACCCATTAGTCTGCTGCCTAGCCTAGGTAAAATAATTAAAAGAATTATCCTAAGTCGCTTAGACGACTTTATTTTTGAGCGAAATGTGCTGCCTGATGAACAGTTTGGATTTAGAGCCGAACATTGCACAGTCAGGCAGACAACACGTCTAGCTTCAAATATTTTAAAGGGCTTCAACCGACGAGCCCATATGGGAGCGATTTTCTTTGACGTTAGTAAAGCCTTTGATAAGGTCTGGCATAACGGTCTCATACTGAAGATAATAAGACTCGGAGCGCCCAGTTACCTTATCAAGGCAGTAGCTTCTTTTCTTTAGAATAGAAATTTTGCAGTCTCATCAGAGAACGCACTCTTCATGACGAAAACTATCAGGGCGGGAGTGCCGCAAGGCTCACCTCTTTCCCCGATGCTGTATATTATATATACACATGACATTCCGCGAGATAGGCAGAACCAGCTCTATCTGTTCGCCGACAATACTGCAATTACGACTATCTCTAAGCAGCCGTGGCTTGTCGTCACCCGGATACAGCGCCATATTAATGAGTTGGAAGAATGACTTTCGAATTGGAAGATTCGTCCCAATCCCGCCAAAACGAAGGTGATTTTTCAAGAAGTCGAGTACGAAGGCCTAAAACAAGGCTCAGGGTTAATGGAATCGAGTTGAACTGGTGCCAGGAGGTCAAATACCTGGGACTTATTTTTGGTCATGCAGAAACTGAATTGGAGGTTGAACTCAGCCAATAGAGTCAAGCTTGCATTGCGCCAATTGGGTTCCATCTACCCCTTGATTCACAGGCGGTGTAGACTTAGTAATCGCACCAAAGTTAACTTCTACTACTGGTCAGGCCGGTTCTGACTTATCGTGTGCCCTCGTGGTGCAATATAAGCAAGGCTGAGGAGAAAAGGTTGCAGGTCATTTAAAACAGGGCTCACTGAAACTGATCGCAGATGTCCCCCGTTACACGATAAATCGGATACTGCACTAAGATTTCAGAATTCCGACTCTGGACGAATTTTTTCTCAAAATTATTACAGACTGTTACAGACGCATAGACGTATCGACAAACCCTGAAATCACCAACTCAAATACAAGAGCAAGACTATACTCGACTTACAAACTCCAAAAAGACTATTTACCTTTACCTCTTATAGGTCAAATTCAATAGTAGAGATGCACTAAAATACAGTTAAGAGGTACTAGAAAGGTACCTACTTACGTATCTGAGGCTCCATGCAACTGCATCACTAATGCTTCCACCTAGATAACAAGACACACACTCATCAAGGCAAGAAATGCCAATTTTACATTTTTCGTAAATGATACGGTGTAAGAACTAAACGAAGAATCAATTGATGTTAAAGGTTTTAGATCTGACGTAAAAAAGCATTCAAGAACCAAAGTATTAAAATAAGTAAACAAATTGAAAATTATTTTTGTTGTTTACAAAATTAAGAAAGTAAGAATATAGAGAAGGGAAAATAAAAATTGTGGAAATCCCTGAAATGTGCCTTCGCCATTCTTCAAGCATAAACTCACGACTCCTCATATTTTCGAAAGCGTTAACCAGCATCTCTGGAGAAATGTTACCACATTCTTGAATAATCCTGTCTTGTAACTGATTCAAATCTTCAACTGGTGTTCTAAAAATATTCTTCTTCAGATGAGGAGAAATAAACTAATCCATAACCGTCACACAAGGTGATCTGGGTGGAAATTTAATATCTGTTCAAAAACTAGTCAATCCGTCGTAGAAATTGGGTAAGTTTACTAGGTCCTCCACTGTCCTCCAGGGTGCTGATAAGTACCTCTTAATTTATACTGCAAATATCCAGTTAATTTTTGATACTTTTATATTGGACACAGCCAAATGTAATTTCTTGCGATACCTACATAAAACTTCGTAATTTTTTTTTTGTTCTGATCAAAGCTACTTTGCCTAACTGTTTCTAGTTTCAATTTAACATTTTATTTTATTCACATTATTAGTCTTAGTTATTCAGATATATAAAGGGGAATGCAAAAGACTTGTAACTTTTGCGCTATAATAATGAGGTAAATGAACCGACGATACCCGGCCGTATATGTTCGACTCCCTTCGCCGTGGCTATTTCAAGGAGAAAATGCGCTGTCATACTCTTTTAAGTTTTGTGGCGCTGTCAGTCCTCGGCGGATTCATAGAATAGAAATGGGCGGATGGCTTAATCGTGCCTACGTTTATTGCGTCATACTCGGTTGTATACTTCCGGCATTTGTATAGTTTAGGATTGATATCGATATCGAAATAATTATAATACGATTAACTGATGGTTTTAGTTAATTGGTTTAAAATTTTGGTGGTTCTGTAGCTGTGCAGCCCTTATTCGATATTTTGATATAATTTATATAACTATCCGCCAAAGTTAAGCGTCAGAAGGACAATATATCTCTTAGTAGTAGCTTCTCAAATAATTAGTAGAAGGAAAATAAGCCTATTATAGTAAATGGCAATAAAAGCTATAATTACGTAACTATTTCTGTCAAATATTTCAATTTGGTTTTCTACTGACAAACATATTTTCGATATTTTCAGTATATAACAACCTGCCTGATTAATATCGGCATTTTTAATGACCGTAATAACTAAGAGGCGGCTGACATAAAGTCCCAAGTGTTCTATTTTCCACTGCTATCGTCAAATCCCCCGCATGCGAGAGAGTCAGCAATAAATAATAATTTTCTCTATCTATCACCCGGACCGTCCCATTAAACGCGTCACTTCGACAAGAAATACGGCCGTAGAAATATTAATTGTGAATTATTTTCATGTAGTTCTAATCCTGGCCGGTCGTAAATCTGGAGTAGCAAAGACGAAACATCCGTCAGGGATCTTTTCTGGCTCTTTGATGCTGGAAAGTGAGGATATCATGTGATTGATTTATATGCGACACATGATCTAAATTGGCTATTTGCGAATAACGTTACCTTTATCTATATGAAATCTATTTACATCCTTAAACTTTCATGTATTTAAAAAAACCGTCATGTCTTTTAACCAGGTGCTGAGTTATGATATAGGTACGCGTCTTTGTCTTTCTCCTACTAATAAATAAAAAGTTTACAAAGTTCAAGCTAAACAGAATGTCAATTTGTTTTCCTCTTTATCTAATACATCTACACTATGTTATCTCCCATATCATGACATCGCAGGAGTTGATTCCGTCCGGAAAAGCATGTGCCACCTAATTTGTTGAAAAGCCCAAACGGACAAATGTTGTCAATTCACAATATACTTTAGTAGTGACATTCACCTTTTCCAATGATAATGAACATAAACTCTTATACAAATGGATCAATAGTTTAGACTTATTTGTAGAAGTTTAAATATAAAATAGTGAATTTCTTGTTTCACGTGTTTGCTATGAATCAATCATACGACTTCCACACTTACACAGGATCAAAGAGCATTAAATGATAGACGAGCATTGCCTGAGACTGAGCGGGAAAGATATTCTGACGGATGCTTCGTCTTTAATTCTTTAGATTTATGACAATTTAAGATTAAAACTGCATAAAAATAAATCACACCCATAATCCTAAAGCACTTTTGCTTGACAGCATATTTATTTTTAGATAATGATACTTTAAAATAATCTTGTGTAAAGTATTTAGAATCTAAATTGGTTCTACATTGGTAAAACAATGTACTTATACCCGGTTGTACAAACAAAGTTCAACATGAGTTCAGGGCCAAAGTGAAGTTTACCGAAACTACGAGTTGTACAATGGTAGCTCAACAATAAAACTTAGTTTAAGCTTGGCTCAAGTTAAACCATCATCATTCTTGGTTCAGGGCAGAGTTCGCAGATTATAACCAAAAAGTTTTGTATGTTTTTCATTGACATAATAATTATGTCGGAATGGATTATGCCGATTATGTTAGTGATGACGAAGATTTTCTGGAGTTAATAGATGTTGTACAAGAAGGTAGAAGAAGACCCCAAAGATTTCGAGACAGAGACAACCACTTTGAAAAGTGGAATGATGATGAGTTCATTAAACGCTTCCGACTTTCCAAAATCGGAGTACGGTTTGTTTAAAATCACATAGAACATTTAATTTCTTCGGCTACAGACAGGTAAACATACCATGCACATAAAATAAAAGATTCTATGAAATATTTGTACCTATCGTATGTTCTGCTTGAACAATATATTTCCTTTTCAGGAATCACGCACTTTTACCAGAGGAGATGCTACTATTAACTTTACGGTTTTATGCAAGTGGTAGCTTTCTACAAGTAGTTGGTGATTTTATTGGGATTCATAAAAGTACGCATCTCGCATAGTATGGAAAGTATTCCGGGCAATTGCAAGGTTTTATAATGAATTTATAAAGATGCCTTCCACAGAAGAAGAAATGAGGCATATGTCACAAGAGTTTTATAACATCAGTCGTTTTCCAACCTGCATTGGAGCACTGTATTGTACGCATGTAAAGATATTATCCCCGGGAGGTAATGATGCCGAGATATACAGAAATCGAAAAGGATCCTTTTCGCTAAATGTACAAGCAGTATGCAGTGCTAATTGTATATTGCAAGATGTGGTTTGTCGTTGGCCAGGTTCTACTCATGATTCTCTAATATTTGCAAATTCAACAATAAGAATGAAATTTGAAAGAGGTGATTTTTTTAACAATGTTATTGTGGGAGATAGTGGGTATGCTGTAAAAAACTACTTAATAACCCCTTTAGAAAATCCTGTTACTACTGCCGAAATACTTTTTAATGAATCACAAATAAGGACAAGAAATCCCATTGGGAGGACATTTGGAATATGGAAAAGACGCTTACCAATATTGGCTTTTGGCATTCGACTTAAGAAAGAAAGGTGGGAAGCTGTAGGTATTGCAACTAGTGTATTGTATAATATTGCCAAGCTTTTAAATGAGCCTGATCCTCCACTAAATGAGGAAGAAGAAGCAGCAGTAAATTTTGTAAATAATGTTAATGTGTATGAACCACAACCTAACAGGAGGCAAAATATAAATAATTTAAAAAGGCAACAGCTTATAAATGAATATTTTGCTGAACTTTGATTTGGTTTGTAATATTACCAGTACTTGTACTTAGTTGATATTAATTAATAATAATATAATACATTTGTTCTTTTTGAATCTGTTATGTAAAATAAATTTATTTGTAATGTTATTTGTTTTTCTTAATATTTACATACTTTCTTCAGAATGGCTAAAGTTAATGGATCTTTTGGGGGTTGCTTTGAGAAAAGGTGATTCCACGTGGTCCGATTCCATATTAAAAAATATGTAAATAGTTTAAAATATTTACAGAACCCCAGAAAAGATTTTATTATATCATATTTCAATTAAGGGTAACCGCCCAAATGTCAAGAAATTTTCTCTTGATGAAGTGGCTGGTGCTGCCTGTGTTTATAACCGGTGGAATCCGGTATTGCCAGCTAAGTTCCGTTGAACTCTAGTTCAAGAAGCTGTAATGGACTGGAATTTGTTAACTATGTATTATTGCAAGCATACCTTGTATTTCGGTCATTCCTTACTAAGTTTTTCAGGTAATCAGTTATGGCTAATTATTTCTGATATCCATCGTGATTTCTCTTGCTTCGTATTTCTTTTTAATCCATCGTAATACATTTGTAAAACCAGATTTGAATTTGTTTACATATGAAATTCGCCAGTCAGCTGTTTGGTCGTTTTTATTGGTACGTCGCTCGGACCGTTTATTCGCTTGGCCGTTTGCATAGACATATTTTATGCGTCGATACAGTTCGATAGGGTGGGCGTAGGTCTGTTCTCATTCGTACACTCCGCAACTAGCCTACTGACCTAGAGCAGAATTGCACTCTAACCTGGTGAACATCTAAGGCTTGATTCTGTGGCAAATTTCTTGTCAATCAACTTTTGACACTCCTTCGTTTTCTTTAAACCCTTGGAGGATCTCCATTTTACTTTTTGTCGAGACGTGAAAGAAGTCAGATCAACAGACGAATTTCTTCGGAAAATTCACGCTGTGTAGCGGATATGTTGGCTGAACTTCAATTTTAATCAATCCTATTTGGCCTTTATGTAGGTTTTGTTAGTATGGATTGATTAGCGAGTTCCTCGGATTTTATTCACGTAGAGGCTACTGAACATCGGCTTTCTTTGCGACACGTTTTTCTTTGGCCCTCCATGGTATTGTGAGGTAAGTTTGGTTCTTTTTTTTTGCATTTTTCTATGATTAAATTTTTGGTGAAAATTGATACTTTGAGGTGAAATTTACCTTAATTTCATGTAGATATATTGGGTTTGACCATGTGTCGACCTTGAGTTTTTTTAAAGATTTTTTTTTGAGGTTCAAATAAAAGCATGTCTTTTATTTTAAAGGGTAAACTTTGCCTTCTGAGTTTTCTGGTTTAGATTATTTTACTAATGGAAACAATGTTTCCTTAGGGTTTTTAGTTTTGGTACATTTTTTTGGCTTAAAAGCCAACCCATTTCGGAACATTTGGACGTTTGCCTGTTGAAGTCACCTATGGGTTTTTGGACCTGTTATAGATAGTTGATTTTGCTAGCAGATCCAACCTGCGATTTCCTTGGCCTGGTAGCAGTTGATCGTGTACATGGACCTTTCATGTTCATCGTCAGATAAGTTTTTTTAAAATAATACCAATCATATCATTTACAGTCTCAGACAGACTAGTCTAAGCGTTTGCCAAGGCCTTTTTCTTTATTAATTTTAATTTCTGCATCTCTTGGTGGAGATACCTTGTAAGCTTTCTTGTGGCTGAAGGCAAGCTTAACCTAGACTGCTGAGACCTTGATTTATTTTATGAACCTCTAAATCATTAACTTTATTCATATCTGTTTTTTTTTCCTTAATTATCATGCTGTTATAATGCTGTAAGGTACCAGCATTTTGTAAGGTAATGTCGACATCACTGCGCTGAGTATACCAGGTTGAAATATTTACCTTAATAATTTATTAACACTTTTCTTGAAATATTGCTCATTTCTGTCATTTTGGAATTGAGAATTTCTAGTTTATAATTTGCGTATTAATCTTATGACCATCTAAATCACACCCTATTATTTAAGGGCTTCACCCAATTACAGGGTAGTTTTTTATTAAAATAAACCAGTCAACCTTATATTGTGTTTGATTTGCCTATTTGTGGTCTTTGGCTCTATATTTTATATTCTTTTTGGCAGTTTTGCTTATAGTAAAAACTGTCTGGCGCCCTTTATAGATTGTAACTTGATGTTCCATGGTCTGTAAGAAGTAAGTATAGTAGTAGTGCTTTGTAGTAGCATCATGGTATTGGACAGGACCAGATATGAGATCCAGTGAACCCACCCTGATGAGCTAGTTTGGGAAATTAAAAGGGTAAAGTTGGTATATATACTTTAAATTCTCATTTTACCTCACCATCCCTTCAGGATAATACCGACACCCGTTTTAAGTATAACACTGGCGCCCAACTGTTTTTTTGTTCTATTTGGTTCAACCTTGCTCGGGTAAAAATTTTTGAATTTTTGTTTAAATAGTACTGTGGCACGATAGATTATTACGAGCCTACTTTCCACATTTATATATCAAGTATCTATTCTGACATTTGATTTAAAAATTTATTTTGATTTTTAAAAATTTAATTTAGTACATAACCTTGGCTTTCCACCAACTTTTTTTAAAAATTTTAATGCCTTTGCAAACTTAAGTGACTTTTTTGAATTTTGATAGCAAAGTTAATTGCACTTACTTGTTTTCTGCTGTAACTGAAACCCCAGTCTAGCTAAGGGAATTATTTAGTAATGGACATTGTCAAGCTTGGGTATTTTTGATTTAAAGGTTTTTAGAAACTTTTTGGTACACTTTTTTTGGTTTAGACCTAACTTGATTAGTGACTTGTAGATTTTTTTTGGCAATAATTTCCTTTATTTTTTTTGAGGGGGTGAGGTATATTGAATTGAAATTCAATATTTTTTTTATACAGGGTTGCCAAGTAGTGTGACTTTTCTTTCATAAACCCGTAGAACAAATTAAAAGATTTCTCTTTGGTTCTGCTGATATCTGTGATGGTATTCTTACAGATACATGGAATAATCGTATGACACTTAAATATTGTAATGACATTTTAATTTTTTTTAGCACATTTATTGAATATTTCTGGTACTGATACCTGATAGTAACTTTGTATTTTGGTATTTTTGATTTATTCTTTTGTGCTAATACCTGGATTTGACACTGATATATTTTGGACAAATTTTGTTGGTAATATTGTATACAGGGTAAACTTATTTTCAGGTTTTGATTTTTTTTTATTGAAACTTTGCTTTGTTTGGGAGTTTACCTGATATACTTTGATAGACTTTAGGTATTTTAGCAACTGCTATTACCTTCATTTGATTTTGACTTTTGTTCTACCTTGGATATATTTTTTTTTAAAAAAATATTTTGAACATATTTAGCACGATGTATAGTTTAGACGTTGATCGTTTAAATAAATGTGAGTTAGAGTACGAGCTGAAAATTCGCGGTATTTCCGAATCTGGAACTGTAGATAACTTAAGAAAATGTTTGCGTTCGCTGCTTTCTCTAGAAAGATCGGGTAGTAGCGTTCATAGTTCACAGTCTCTTGATCCTCAATCTGAAATTACGGAGTGTAGTAATAAAATAAAAGAATTAGGCGATATTATTACAGCTTTTAATGGATCTTCTACACAATCTCGTAAGATTGAAACTAAGATAGCGCATTTAGTAGGTCGCATTGATAGGATTCCGGATCAGGATAAGGACGTAAACGTGGAAAGATCTAAAGTATTAGTTAGCTTGACCACTTGTATTTCGGACTATGAAGATAGGCTTAGAGTGATCGGTACTCAACAAACTCAACCAGTAGGTCCTTTAAACCCGCATTTTTCTAATTCAGTCTTACAATATCCAGTTCAAACGACACCTACTGGACAGTCTACGTTACATAATTTAAATACGCCACCCCCAAATGTTAGCCCTCTTAATTTAACGCAAGCTGGACCATCTACACAGATGATGCCTTCAACTTCATTTAGTAGCTTACCTGTTTGGAAGTGGGACGTTAAGTTTTCAGGAAACTCATGCGGTTTAAGTTTTAATGCTTTTCTCGAACGCGTTAATGAACTTTGTTTTTCGAGAAGTGTTAGTAAAGCAGATTTGTTTCGTTGTGCTGCGGATTTGTTTGAGGGAGATGCCCTAAATTATTATCATCTCATTGTTAGGTATTGTAGTGATTGGGATGGTTTAGTAAAATTATTAAAGGATGAGTTCCTTCCCTCTCACTTGGGTGATAAACTTTGGCGGCAAATCTTAGAGCGAACTCAAGGCAATAATGAACCGATAGGTATTTATGTAGCTGCTATGACTAAACTTTTTGATCGTATGCCTTTGCCTGTGTCTGATGACCTGAGGCTTAAAGTTTTAAGAGCTAACATTTTACCATTTTATCAGGAGCGTTTAACCTTACATGACATTCACACACCTTTTGAAGTCATCGAATTATGTCGTAAACTTGAAGAGACTCGGTTACGCGTTGAAGAGTTTAGACCACCTCGCAGAGGAAATTTATCTTTGGAACCTGACTTAGATTATAATCCGCCTAGGCGTGATTTTTCAAAACATCAAGATAAACCGTTAGTTCGTGAAGTTCAGGGTAATCAATCGGGCAATAGTAGTAATTCTTTGGTTTGCTTTAAATGCAATCAGCCTAATCATATGGCTAAAAACTGCACATCTAAAATAATTAAGTGTTTTAAATGTGGTAAAAAAGATTTTACTAAAAAGAATTGCCCTGATTGTAACAAAAAACAATCTAAGAATTCGGGAAACGACTCCGGGGAACGTCGTTAGGTCGAGACGCGCTTCCCACTGTTTTGTCGACCTCTGATATTTCAAATAAAAATAGTTTAGATGTTTTTAATTCTACAGATCTGAATTTTAAAGATAGAATCGTACTAGATTACGTTCTTGCTCATGTAGGTCCTGGAGAGTGTCCATACTTAAAGGTTAGTATTTTAGGTTTAGAATTTTATGGTTTACTTGACTCGGGCGCAAATAAGGTTTTTGTTGGCGAAAAGGGTTGGACTAAATTAAAGAATTTAGGAGTTAAATTAAATCCGAATAGGACAGCTACTTGTACTGTCGCGAATAATGATTCTTGCCTTTGCATTGGTATTGCTTGTGTGCCAGTTAGGGTACGTGACGTAGTTAGGATAGTTGACTTGTATGTAGTACCGGAGCTGCGTCATGAACTGATTTTGGGCATTGATTTTTGGATTAAGTTAGGTATAGTACCAGACATGAGAAAAGGTGAGTGGCATTTTTCGGATGAGGACTTTTCTGCCCCAGAGCTTTCTTTAGTTCAGTGTGAAGCAGATTTAGGAGCTGATCAACAAGCAAGACTGGATTCATTGGTTTCTGCGTATTTTGAGAAGATCGGAGACAAGCTAGGTTGTACTTCTGTTGTCAAACACAAGATTGTCACTAACAGCGACCCTATTAAGCAGCGGTATTACCCAGTATCACCCTTTAAGCAGAAACTAATCGATCAAGAGGTTGATAGAATGCTTTCTTCGGGTATAATAGAAAGATCTACCAGTAGTTGGTCTAGTCCTGTTCTCTTGGTACCTAAGCGCGACGGGACACAGCGTTTTTGTGTCGATTTTCGCCGTCTTAATATGTCCAGCGCTAAGGACGCATACCCATTGCCTTATATCTCTGCTACTTTGGACAAACTAGGTGGAGCACGCTATTTGTCATCTTTGGACTTGCAGAGCGCATATTGGCAAGTGGAATTGGAGGAGTCCAGTAAGCAGTACACGGCTTTTACAGTACCAGGACGCGGACTATTTCAATTTTGTCGTTTACCCTTCGGTCTTCACAACGCTCCAGCTACGTTTCAAAGGTTAATTGACACTGTGCTAGGTCCTGAGCTGCAGCCTTATGTGTTTTGTTATCTCGATGACGTGATTGTAGTCGCGCCGACTTTTGAGAAGCATATAGAGGTTCTGGCAGAGGTATTTCAACGTCTGGAGACAGCTGGCTTAACACTGAATAAGGAGAAAAGTAAATTTTGTCGCTCTGAGTTAAAGTATTTAGGATATTTAGTTAACCGTAATGGAATTTCTGTGGATCCGAGCAAAGTTCAAGCAATTACTGACATGCCAGCTCCTAAAAACATTACTGAAGTTCGTAGAGTGATTGGTATGATATCATGGTATCGTAAGTTTGTTCCAAAGTATTCTGATGTGATTTCACCCTTGACTCGTCTACTCCGGAAAGGAATAAAATTTGTTTGGGATGAGAGTTGTGTGAAAGCTTTTCAGGATATCAAGAATGCACTTATTTCGGCACCTATTTTGACATGCCCTAACTTCGAGCATGAATTCACTCTAGCTACAGACGCCAGTAACTACGCAGTTGGAGCAATTTTAAGTCAATTTTATGATGGTCGAGAACATGTCATTTGCTATATTTCAAGGACTCTGAGTCGTCAAGAAAGATTGTATTCTGCTACTGAACGAGAGCTGCTTGCAGTACTATTCGCCATTGAAAAGTTACGTTGCTATTTGGAATATACAAAATTTACTGTTATTACGGATCATTATAGTTTGAAGTGGTTAGATAATTTGAAGGATCCGCAAGGTCGTCTCGGTCGATGGGCACTTCGCCTTCAGCAGTTTGATTATAATGTCGTTCATAGGAAGGGTCGTGATAATTGTGGACCAGATTTGATGTCTAGAGCTGTTCCAGAGACTAGCGGTGAATTGGAAACTTCAAACATTGAGCTTCAGGATATTAAGGACAAGTGGTATATTAAACTTAGGAAGCGTATTTTGGAAAATCCTTTATCCTATCCACAATGGCGAGTCAGTGATGACAAAATTTTTAAGTATGTTCAGCTCGATGTTCCCGAATTGAGAGAAGATGCTGAGTATTGGAAGTTGGTGATACCTAAGGAGAAACGCAAGGAAGTTATTTATTCTTGCCACGACACTCCGACTAGTGGACATTTTGGCGTTCATAAAACCTATTATAAGGTTTCTAGACTTTATTATTGGCCTTGTCTTAAAGCGGATGTTGCACGTTATGTCAAGGAATGTTTGACTTGCCAACGCGTCAAACCTGAGCAAAAGCTTCCAGCTGGTCTTATGGGTGGTTTTGTTGCTGCGCATCGTACTTGGCAGATTATTAGTATGGACTTATTTGGACCACTTCCTAAGACTAAGCAAGGCAATATGTACATCTTTGTTGTTACGGACACTTTTAGTAAAATGAATCGTTTCTTTGCTATTAGGCGCGCAAACGCACCAACTATTGTCAAACTTGTTGAAGAACAAATTTTCTTACGTTTTGGCGTACCTGAAGTTATACGTTGTGACAATGGCAAGCAATTTAAAGGTTGCAATTTTGATCAGTTAACAAAAAAATATGGCACTAGAATACTTTTTAACCCTAATTATTATCCACCCCCAAATCTAACGGAGCGTGTCAATAGAGTGCTTAAAACTATGATCTCTGCGTTCGTGACGGACACTCAACGTGTTTGGGACGAAAATCTAACGTCTCTTGAGTGCGCTGTAAATACGTCCGTGCACCAAATCACTAGCCGTACTCCCTATTTTCTCAATTTTGGTTGCGAAATGATTCTACACGGTAGCGAATATCAGAGGGCGACAATCTTAGACGATATACATAATTCAGATAACGATTCGGTTATTGACAACGAACCTCCTAAAGATAGAGTAGTTCAGAAAGTAGAAAGTTTAGATAAATTGCGAAATTTTGTAGCTAAGAAACTAGAGAAAGCACATTTAAAGAATAGTGATCAATATAACTTAAGACGTCGCGATGTTCATTTTCCTGTGGGTAGTTTAGTTTGGAAACGCTTGTATGCCTTGTCAGATGCTGGTAACTATTTTTCTGCTAAGTTAGCTGGTAAATTCGAGGGGCCTTATAAGGTCAAACAGAAATGTGGTTACTGTGTGTACGAGTTGGTCGACAAGGACAACAAATCCAAGGGAAGATGGCACGTTCAGGACTTGAAACCTTATTACGCTCCTACTGGAGAGTAACTGAATAACTTTTTGGTTTTTTTTTGGGTTGTTCAGCCCTGCGGTGATGGGCTGCAGAGTATCTAGACATTTATCATGGCACGAGACGGATGGATGTATAGACACTGCTGGAATTACATCAAAGAATTATCCTGCACTGAGCACTAGTTGTGGTAGGAGCCCACTGAAAATGCTGTATTAAGGATAGCCTTCAGCTGCCTTGTTACTTTTGTTACCACCGTTTTGGTTTGTTTGGAATTTTTGGGTTGGTAAAGTAGATTCTAATTGCGGTTTAGCCTACGGCGTGTTGGCAATTATCTTAGCGTGAAATGGGATAAGTGCAGATACGACATGTGGTGAGACTTCGTTAGAGTTTTGGTTTTAGGATGTTAGTCTTCAGCTAACTACCCTTAGCGGTGGGTAAATTTTTGAACAACCCTTTGGCTCTCTTTCGTTTTTTTTGTGCATATTTAGGTTCTCTTGGTAACTCTCTTGCAGTTTTTGAATTATGAAGTTACATGCTTTAAGATAAGTTATACCGATTTTGACGATTTCTCCTAGTAGAAGACGATTTAAAGACATTAGTTCGACTAGTTTCTTTTGGTCCTAACACTAAAGATAGTGTTAAGGATTTTTAAAATTGTATTTTTGTTTTACAGGCCGGTGGGCGTTGGGTATTAAATAGCTCCATTTTCATCTCTAACTTATGTTAGAACCGAAATTGGAAGGGGTCTGTATGGGGGGTATTGACTTGGGGGCTTCCGGAACTTAGCTTTCTCGGGAAACAAGCTGGGTCGTACTACTGTATGGGTCCTGAGCTCCCTTTTCGTTTGAGTTTGGAGGATTTTTGATAGTGCCGCCTTTCGGAACACCCTAAAATAAGTTTTGGATTTTTTTTTACAATACTTCCTAGTATTCTTTAGTTTGGTGGGTACTACAATTCACTCCCATTTGTATGGTGGACTCTTTGGTTATCCTAGTTTTATTTTTGATTTTTAATCCTTTTCTTCCACCTTTCAGCTTACACCCCATAGGGGGATATCTTTGATTTTGCTTCGGGTTGGTGGTTTATTTTTCAGACTTGTCATTTTGAGGCTATGATACGAGGTTGCTCCACACTGATCTGGAAGTCAACGCAATTTTAGCTAACGTTCAAATTCACATTAACATCGTTCTCTTTTATTTTCTTATTATTTGTTTTGTTTTACCTTGGACGCGTTTAACCATTGTGGCAGTCTGAAACATTTACTTCTTTCCTTGGGAACTTCACTGGTGTCTTTTCTTGTGAGATGTACGTTGGAATATTTTGGTTTTTAGATAGTAGATTTTTTTTTATTAGGGGTATTTTCACCTTGAGGTCAGTTTTCACTTAGTAATACACCTGTTTTCTCTACTTTGGTAATTTAGGTTTTAGGGAAAATTACGGGGTAATTTTTTTTGGTAGGGGAGTGGTGTAATGGACTGGAATTTGTTAACTATGTATTATTGCAAGCATACCTTGTATTTCGGTCATTCCTTACTAAGTTTTTCAGGTAATCAGTTATGGCTAATTATTTCTGATATCCATCGTGATTTCTCTTGCTTCGTATTTCTTTTTAATCCATCGTAATACATTTGTAAAACCAGATTTGAATTTGTTTACATATGAAATTCGCCAGTCAGCTGTTTGGTCGTTTTTATTGGTACGTCGCTCGGACCGTTTATTCGCTTGGCCGTTTGCATAGACATATTTTATGCGTCGATACAGTTCGATAGGGTGGGCGTAGGTCTGTTCTCATTCGTACACTCCGCAACTAGCCTACTGACCTAGAGCAGAATTGCACTCTAACCTGGTGAACATCTAAGGCTTGATTCTGTGGCAAATTTCTTGTCAATCAACTTTTGACACTCCTTCGTTTTCTTTAAACCCTTGGAGGATCTCCATTTTACTTTTTGTCGAGACGTGAAAGAAGTCAGATCAACAGACGAATTTCTTCGGAAAATTCACGCTGTGTAGCGGATATGTTGGCTGAACTTCAATTTTAATCAATCCTATTTGGCCTTTATGTAGGTTTTGTTAGTATGGATTGATTAGCGAGTTCCTCGGATTTTATTCACGTAGAGGCTACTGAACATCGGCTTTCTTTGCGACACGTTTTTCTTTGGCCCTCCATGGTATTGTGAGGTAAGTTTGGTTCTTTTTTTTTGCATTTTTCTATGATTAAATTTTTGGTGAAAATTGATACTTTGAGGTGAAATTTACCTTAATTTCATGTAGATATATTGGGTTTGACCATGTGTCGACCTTGAGTTTTTTTAAAGATTTTTTTTTGAGGTTCAAATAAAAGCATGTCTTTTATTTTAAAGGGTAAACTTTGCCTTCTGAGTTTTCTGGTTTAGATTATTTTACTAATGGAAACAATGTTTCCTTAGGGTTTTTAGTTTTGGTACATTTTTTTGGCTTAAAAGCCAACCCATTTCGGAACATTTGGACGTTTGCCTGTTGAAGTCACCTATGGGTTTTTGGACCTGTTATAGATAGTTGATTTTGCTAGCAGATCCAACCTGCGATTTCCTTGGCCTGGTAGCAGTTGATCGTGTACATGGACCTTTCATGTTCATCGTCAGATAAGTTTTTTTAAAATAATACCAATCATATCATTTACAGTCTCAGACAGACTAGTCTAAGCGTTTGCCAAGGCCTTTTTCTTTATTAATTTTAATTTCTGCATCTCTTGGTGGAGATACCTTGTAAGCTTTCTTGTGGCTGAAGGCAAGCTTAACCTAGACTGCTGAGACCTTGATTTATTTTATGAACCTCTAAATCATTAACTTTATTCATATCTGTTTTTTTTTCCTTAATTATCATGCTGTTATAATGCTGTAAGGTACCAGCATTTTGTAAGGTAATGTCGACATCACTGCGCTGAGTATACCAGGTTGAAATATTTACCTTAATAATTTATTAACACTTTTCTTGAAATATTGCTCATTTCTGTCATTTTGGAATTGAGAATTTCTAGTTTATAATTTGCGTATTAATCTTATGACCATCTAAATCACACCCTATTATTTAAGGGCTTCACCCAATTACAGGGTAGTTTTTTATTAAAATAAACCAGTCAACCTTATATTGTGTTTGATTTGCCTATTTGTGGTCTTTGGCTCTATATTTTATATTCTTTTTGGCAGTTTTGCTTATAGTAAAAACTGTCTGGCGCCCTTTATAGATTGTAACTTGATGTTCCATGGTCTGTAAGAAGTAAGTATAGTAGTAGTGCTTTGTAGTAGCATCATGGTATTGGACAGGACCAGATATGAGATCCAGTGAACCCACCCTGATGAGCTAGTTTGGGAAATTAAAAGGGTAAAGTTGGTATATATACTTTAAATTCTCATTTTACCTCACCATCCCTTCAGGATAATACCGACACCCGTTTTAAGTATAACAAAGCTTTGTACAACGTCCATGTAAATTAAGTACGGGTTCAGTGCGCTTCTCGGTTCAAGTGAACCGGTCCTTAAACTCAAATTGTACAACCGGGCCTTAATCAGCTTTATTACTTTTATT
This sequence comes from Polydrusus tereticollis, assembly GCA_963920685.1. Classification (NCBI taxonomy): domain Eukaryota; kingdom Metazoa; phylum Arthropoda; class Insecta; order Coleoptera; family Curculionidae; genus Polydrusus; species Polydrusus tereticollis. Next base: position 114,437,176 of record OY987328.1, read on the forward strand.
TATATAATCTGGTCCCTCAGTATGCGTATGAATCTGCTTTGGAAGTCTCCAGGATTCTGCTCACTTCCTGGCATTATGATGTGGCTTAGAGACATCTCTGGAGTAAACTGTCCCTTATAAAAACAATAATCTTTGACATTACCCAATATAATGATTTTAATATTAACTCGATTAAATCTATTCCTGGGCCATTTATATCGTAAATCTGGAGTTTAATGATTCATAAGTAAATAACTACTAAGTGAAGGTACATTGCAGGCAAATAACTCGAGAGTCATTCAATAAATTCTTCGCGTATCGAAAGAAAATCTCCTTCGCCTTGAAACACTTGACTATCGGGGGTCACGGGTTCGTTGGGGGTTGGCGGGCGCCCCCTAGCGGCAACCCGCTGCCCTGATTTATGCCATTCCGGAATCATGGCTCTCGTCGGGGCGCATACAGCGCGGATATTTATTTTATACATCTGTTCGCCTTGACGTAATGTCCCTCCATATATCGCGTGCATGCTTTTAGACTGAAGGCTGTTAAGGAGCGAGACGGCCAGGAAAATTGACGGCTAAAGCAGTGCCGGGGATAAACATTGATCTTGGAAAACTTGTGTTGGAAAATATTAAGGGATTTATTAGAACAATTCACTGAACTTCAACATTAACCCTTTTTTAAGCAATCAGCAATTACTCAAACTTACTGCAAAGAGCCAAAACTGAAATGGTCATAATACTTATTCAACGCCAAGATCACTTTTAAGTAAACTAAATATATGTATACTATTTAACAAAATAATAATAAAAACCATTTCTTTACTAACAGCTTTAGGAACCTTTTTTTGCCTACCGCACCATGTCTTCATTTTAAACATCTCAGCAATATTTTGCACAAGGTACACTTTCAGCTTCCATTTCTTCAGGCCCTTTTTGTCTTCTTCTCCTTAGAATAATTTACTTTACACCAATGCTCGCTACTATATTGTAGGTATGACCTGGGCCGTCATCTTCGTCGTACGTTCGGAAACACCCCCAACTCGATCCAAGAACAGTTTGAAATAAGCCCCAATTTTTGGTGCTACAACCAACTTTCGCAACGAAGCGTATTTTCAGTTTCGTAAGCAAACGAAATTGTCGCATCTAAGACGATGCCAATCCAGAACACTTCCAGGAGCTTCTATTTGCGCCCAGAAAAACTCAAGATTTGTTATATAGACTTTGGTCGGGCGGCATGAAAGGAATGACGCCTGACGGTGACCGTCTTCGGTCAGAGTTGTATTTTAATGGATAATTGGGCATGTAGTTCCAGCAAGACGGAGCTACGTATCTCACAGCTGGTGACACCGGAGTTATTGAGGGACAAGTTTCCAGGTCATGTTAGTTTAAAAAGAGGTCAATTGGCCACCAAGATCGTGCTATTTAACGCTCTTAGGCTTCTTCTTTGGGTCTACTTCAAATGCCAATATTCCAACAATAATAACGGCAACGAATGTTCTTCAATGAAGATTCACACCGTACCTCACATATAGGGGACCCATTTATATGACAAACTAATATATAGGCTCTACTATATACGATATAAGAAAAAGTTTCTAAAAAAGTTGTAGGATATAAGCAAATATGTATTCTAGAATTATTTTGAAGTATACAGGCTGGTCCAGACATAAATATATTTTTTTTTCAATAGAATACCCTATATCCCATAATATTTTTGGATTCTACATAAAATTACGATTATGTATTAATAAGTGCATTATAAATCTAAACTAAATACTCTCCCAGATATCGACTTTTAAAAAATTACATTTCTGAACTTTGTCAGCTGCTAGCTTGCTAACGGTACATCTTAGAGCAAAACGGCTTACATGCCCCTATCTTACTTTTCTATTATCTTCCCAAAAGTGCCAACTTCCGGTTAAACCAGATGTAACTCGAAAACAGGAATTTTTGTTATGAAAAGTAGAAAAATAGTAATATTAAGCAAAAGTAACCTAAAGTATCGGGTACGAAAGTTACCTTACAGAAGGACACAGTCTGTAAAACTCAACTCGAGTCTCTCGGGTTCTGTGGAGGTCTCATGTGATGTTCCGCAGAGATCCCTATATTCTACTTTTTCTATACCTCTCAACTTATCGGTATATAATCTGGGGTGCGCCACTGTGCACACGTATGCGGATGATACCCAGCTATTCATATCCTTTTCCGCTGAAAACATTATTGGGGCTATTGACAGGCTGACCTAGATCATCTTCTTAAAATCTCTACGCAGTATTGTCTCGAACTGAATCCTAAAAAGTGCCAGTTACTTTTGTTTGTTCGCACTCTGGTAGGGAGCAACGTCAAAACAAGCTTCGCGTTGGTGGCTAAACCTTGTCCTGTTCACAAATGGCTAGAAACCTTGGATTGCAGCTTGATGTAAACCTTAGGTTTACCGAGCATATTAATAACTGTACAAAAAAGGCATTTGACAATTTAAAACTTTTAACCAAAGGCACTTTCTAAACCCTGACCTCCGAAAATGTGATAGCCTGGTCTTATCTCAATTCACTTTCTGCGATGCATTGTATGGTGCATGTCTTTTGGAGAGGGATGCCAGACGAATACAGATGATTCAGTAGAAAAACAGGAATAATAATCAAAAGTAAACTAATGCATTGGTTTATTATGTAAAATACTTTCAGAAATCTACTTCTCACTCTCTTTTTGAACAATGGGCCACTATATCTCTCCAAAAGATTTTTTTTTGTGAATGAACATTTTTTTGAATGATCCATTTTCTTCGTAGAAATAGGATTTCTCCCGTTGGGGATGGCACTGGAAAGTTAACTGTGATAATACCTGACATTAGCAGATGTTATTGCATTGGTGAATATTTCTCCAATGCAGTAAATACTCAGCAAGAATATCACCTTCTCCATTTTGGGCACTGCATAAAAAGTATCTAGTCAAATGTTGAAATATTGAACTGCTCTTTTGCATTTCTTGGTACTGATTTGGCAGACGTTTTTATTGGAATCTTCTTAAAATATTTGCACCTGCAGCTGGTATCTGTTCATATTGCAGAGCCATCCATTTATATAACAGTTATATTCTCAGGTCGTTTAAAATACGTTAGAAGTATTGGACGAAAGTTGTTTCTGCACTCAGTCGATTAGTCTTATGTCTTCTGAATCGTATTCCGTGCAAAAACTTAAATATTATATAACGTTGTTACTTTCAGGTATGTTCTAATTATATTTTTGGGTTGCCGTTGAACTGCAACTCCGTGATTCCACATCCTTGCGCGAAACCGCATTTCGTTTTAGGTTATGTTGGCTCAAATGTTGCTCTGTGACCTTTGCAGTGGGTTTTTAAGATTGACGGAAAACGATCATCTGGGTCATTGGGTCAAATGATACTCTACATACTGGTCTGACTATAGCCTTGTGGAGAAAACAGGGAAATCCTTTCCCATCTTTGGGTTTTCCACACCTACAGGCACATATTTGACCAGTCTCCGTTTTTCGCTTAACATTTTTCAACTTGACGCTTTATTGACCCTTGGACTTTGGGCACGTTTTTTTTTAGGGCCTACATTGCTAAGCAGCAACAAGAGGCCATCCTTTAAGGGAACCAGCCACCTCCAGGACGACGCTGTTGATAAGTACACTCATTTTTATCCAACTGCAAATATCGTAGTGATTTTATTATTTTATGGTATACATACAATCAACTGTAATTTCTAGCCTTACCAAAAATTTTGTTATTTTCATTTATTTCTACTCAAAGCCATAAGTATTTCTGGTCAACTATTTTAACATTCAACAATATTACCGTATTAATCTCAGTTATTCAGATATAAAAAGCGATATGAAAAAGAGTTGCAACTTTTGCGCTGTATTAATGAGTATTTAACCTAGCCAAACTCCCATACTTTAATTAAATAACATTTAATTAATTTTTGTGTTTATTTTGGCACTGTGTGTGGGGCCCATTTTCCACTTACAAGAATTTGGAAAGTTAGAGCTAAAAGCAGATGTGAGTGGCGCTTAATATTCAATCATATATCTTGGCTTACACAGCAACATCCTTTGGAGTCCACATACATACACTTACTGGCAAGGACCCTTCATAAAAGAACCACCCTGATTACAATTGTTACGAACTTCAGCTAGCTGATGTAGGTGGTGACCGTAAACTATATTTATCATTAAAAATACCAGTAGTTATATTTCGTTGCCACCTTTTAGGTTATAATGATAAAAAGTGGATGGAGGATGTTTCCGCAATCAGTGATTTGATTATTAAATTTTCAAGATAATGCGCTCTTATTGGGAGACTCTTTAGGTTTTCCTTTTAACTATAGCCTATGTAGTGTACTATGTATCTGACAGTAGTTATATTGAGTAATATTTATTTGATAAAAAAAGGCCCTACGCTAATGTTTACGTCTAGAAGTTGAGGCGTCTAACACTCCCATTCAGGGAAAGATGTACGAGTATGAGTTTGTTGTGCCGACTGCGGCCGATCCGCCACGGCTCCGGGTTATCGGGTTTTTACCCCGGACTTTGCGCTAAATCCGAACAATATCCATACAAGTTGCGAATCAAACTGATTGAATTACACTGTTTCTTATGTGTTGCATTTCTTGTGTGTAGCAATTCTTTTGTTAAATATTGTTAACGATTCCCAGCTTGAAGCTTAAAGTTTGTTTGGCAGAACAACGTCTTAATGTGCTTTTCTGTGTTGAAAGAAGTAAATTGTCTGGTAATATACAGTATGGGAGAGCAATAATTGGTCAAAGATTTTGGGATGGAAGCTCCTACAAACCATATACAGAGTGATCCACGGTCGATGGTACGTTAGACGTATATGGAAAACGGGTTATCGGATCGTGTTGGAAATTTGGTTTCTTACATTAGCACATTCATATACAATATTTGCAGTGTTCCAGTGCTGTGGTTTCTACCGAAAAATAGTTGTTATTTTAAATGTAATACCCCGTATATTATTATGTTTTAGCATCACCTTTTGCTCCTAATAATATCTTCTTAATATTGTATCTAAACATTTTAAAATGTGCCTACAACTTGTAGTGGCTCTTTCAACCTCACTGGGACTCAATTGTTCTAAACACTAAACTACTCTCTGACGCAGCTCTTCTTTGGTGAGAAGTGGTGTCACACACCTTATAAATAAATCCAGTGATGTGAGATCAGGCGTTCTCGCTGGCCAATCCCAAGGTACTAAACGTCTGTCTAAACCAACGATTAGCAAACATTTCGTTTAGTTCCTGTGACACTGCTCGGATATGATGGGCTAGAGCTCTATCCAGTTGGTACCACGAACTTTGAACTTCATCAATTGGTAATTTCTTGAGAAAATCATTCATAACTGTTGCAGGTGTCTTTCGAAATTTAATGACTTATCATAAATTAAGAAGTTAATTTTGTTGCCCTTAACTAATAAAAAATCACTACATTTTTCTTTCAACCCGATTACTTTTGTGTTCTGTGGGCGTGCTTGCACAAATCTGGTTTGTGCAGGTATAACGGAATGTCTGTGTGGATATTTTAAGCCGACTGTACAGGCCGTTAGCCTGGCCCGAGTAAATCAAATTTTGTTCGAAATTTGGTCTGCGCAAACCAAAAAGTCTTAGCGCGTGTGTGCTTGAGAATCAACACATTATGTTTAATTTAAATAAATAATTTTTAGATACATAATATGCGAGATGTTGCATGTGCCGACATCTCGTGGCAATCAAGCTATCCACCCAACCAGACCAACGAGGTCTTAGAGGAGATCAAACGCTGGAATGGAATCCGCATAAGCAGGTATCTAGTGTCTAGTGGGGCTAAAAGCCAATTGTCCGTTTCTGTGAACCGAAAACGCGATATAAAAGAAAGATGTTTGTCCCTTTTCTTTCCGTCAGACCCAATCCTTGAACGCGTTTCGCCGTAGTACGGCTCCTCGCCAAGGCTAGTCTAGAGTCTGATGATGATACTCATAATGTAAAAATACAATTCTTTGAACTGATGTATATGCTTTGCTATGCCCAAATCTAGTTCTGAACTTCGTATAACATCCCAAAACATTTATAATATTATCTTTGCCGGAAGTTATACGATTTGGTAAGCTGATGAGGTAATGGAACAAAGGTGGGCAAATCAGGGCAAGTGGGAAGCCAGCAATAGAACAAGATTGCAGAATATTGCTGGATGTTGAAGCAGGAAGATGCCATGCAATAGTGGACACAACACATTTCATAAACAGAAGCTTTAAAGAAATGTAAAAGGAGTACTAAGCATGAGCATTTGTAATATAAATAATTTGTTCATTAGGGCTATAATAGTCATATTTTCAATACCAATTTGTCCAAATTAGTTCAGGTTAGTTAGAAACGATTATAACTCTTTAAGGTGGCAACAAAATAAAAAGTGATAGTATTTTTAAAGGTAAATAAAGGTTAAGGTCACCAGCTACCTTAACTAGCTCAAGCTCATGGCAAATGTAACTTGGAGAAATGTGAAGGGTCCTTGTCAGTTAAATAACAATGTGTACGTGTATGGACCACAAGGAATGCGGCTGTGCAGAGTAAGACCTGAATTTTGATCTCCACTCACAGCTTCTTTTAGCTCTAACCTGTCACAGCAATACCAAATTTCTGTGAGTAAACTATGAAGCCCACACACAGTTCCAAAAGCAAAACCAAAATAGTTAAGAGATATTTAATTAGAAAATAATGCAGACGTATAAAGGTGCTTTTGAATTGCAAATTAACAACAGTTAATTAAACATTTAATAAATATCTATAGTCAGTTGATCTACCAAATAAGACAAAAATAGTAAAAATATTTGAGTTTGGCTAGGTTAAAAATTCATTATTACAGCGCAAAAGTTGCAACTATTTTACATTCCGCTATAAATATTTGAATAACTTAAATCAATAAGGTAAATCACTTAGAACGTTGAATATGTTGAAATATACTGTTAAATTTTGTTATAAATAGTTGAGCAAAATGACTTTGATTACAATAAAAAGAAAATTACTTAGTTTTAGGTACCGCAAGAAATTACGTTTGGCTGTAAAACATAATAAAATTTTTTTCCACAAAGGCTTTAGTCTGTGGCCAGTGTGCAATGTAGAATGTCACCGAATGCCACAGATGACGGTGTTCCGTCAATCTCAAAACCAATAGCAAGGGTGACAAAGAATAATCAAAATTTGAGCCAACACAGCCTAAAATAAAAAGCGGTGTCACACAAGGACGTAGAATCACAGACTTGTGGTTCTACGACAATCACAATAAAATTATTGGAACATACCTGAAAGTAACAAAGTTACAAGATCATTAGAGTATTATCATTTGTCATTGAAGAAAAAATGTAATTATTCAGGGTGTCTGTGAAAGGTCTTTAAAAAAACCTACCACATGTTCTTCAGACCAGAATTAGCCGATTTAAGTAAACTTACCTTAGTACAAAGTTGCTCAGTTTTGGCGCTAGACGACGCTGAAGTGACAATTTTTAGATCGTTTTTCTGGAATAATTCAAAAACTGCTCATACTATTTTGCCGAAATTTGGTACGTTGGCATAGCTTTATGGGGCAAAAGACCCATGCCACAATTCTGATTAATATCAATCCATGGGCGTAAAACATGGGTTTTTTACTAATTGCTTGTTTCAGATATCTATGCCAATGGAGCAAGAGGGGTTTGGGTACAAAATTCAGATGAACCAACTCATTTGCTACAAAAAAGATACTCTTGATAAGACTCGATTCCTCTGACGGTTTTCGAGAAACTTGCATTTTATTACTTAATACGTATTAGTTTTTACAAAAAAAGAAAAAATTAACTAAATCATAAACAGAAATATCATAAAAATTGCTCAAAATGTCCACCATTTCCATGAATACAAAGATTTATACGTCAAAGAAAATTAAAACACACTCTGCAGAATTTGTTCATCGCCCTTAAGAATATTTATTGCATCTTGAATACGTTGCCATAGTTGTTCTACGTTATCTGAAGTTGTCCGGTAAACCACTGTCTTAAGATGTCCATATCTAAATAGTAACAAACCATAAGAAATAATGGAATGGATTTAAGTCCAGAGATCGTGGTGGCCAATTTACCTCTACCAATCCATTTATTTGGGTACTGCTGATTCAAAAAATTTCTAATATTTAATGCAAAATGTGGTGGAGCTCCATCGTGCATAAACCACATATTATCTCTCCAAAGTTGTAAAGGTAAATCTTCTAGCGAATCTGGCAGCGCATTTTGTAGATGTTGCAAATAAATTTCCCCGGTTAATCTTTGTGGAAAAATGACAGGACCAACAATGTGATTACCAATTATTCCAGCTCACACATTAACTCTAAACTCATTTTGAAAATGTTTTACCTTGATAGCATGTGGATTTTCATCCGCATAAACATGTTCATTATGAAAATTTGTAATCCCTCTTCTTGTGAAACATGCTTCATCGGTAAACAAAATATTGTTGGCAAAGTTGGGATTCTCTTCTCTCTACCTATAAACAAGTCGACTAAAAACCGCATTTCAGGATCATTAGGTAAAAGATATTGAAGTTGCATCTTATGGTATGGATATAGCAACTGTTCTTGAAGTACTTCATGAACAATATCTTTGGACACTCCTATTTCCCTACCTAGCCTCCTGGTGCTTATTTCTGGATCTTCTGCAACACGTTCTAAAATGTCTTCCTCGACTTCAGGAACCCTTACAAAACGCTGTCTTCCACTGTCAATGCCTTTAGGAGTAAATTGACCGTTTTCCCGCAGGCGTCTTTCAACAGCAGCAAAAGTCGGGTGGCTTGGTATACGATGATTTGGAAACCTTTCGGAGTAGACTCTGAGACATTCTCGACCATTTCCTTGGCAATACCCAAATACCAATATCATATCGGTATATTCTGCATTAGTGTATTGCACCGCCATTATAATTCACGACAATTAAAGTTTTCTAATAATTAATGCAAGCAGATGAAGTGATTGAACGTTAGCGACAATATTAAATGTTACAAATTTGACAATAATCTTATGTTGTCAGATGAAACTAATAATAACCAACAATAACAATCGTTTGTGGGGTGTAAGGTCGTGTTGTACATACCTGAAAAATACCGTGCGAACAAAAAGTAGACGATAAGAAAACTGTTCAAGAGGTTTTCTGTAGTAAATAAGTTGGTTTAATCTAAATTTTAAACTTAAACCTCTTATCTTCCATTGGCGTAGAAATCGAAAACAGAAAAATTCTATAAAACCCAAGTACCACGTGGTAAAAACTACTACGTATTAAGTAATAAAATGCAAATTTCTCGAAAACCGTCAGAGGAATCGAGTCTTATCAAGAGTGCCTTTTTTGTAGCAAATGAGTTGGTTCATCTGAATTTTGTGCCCAAACCCCTCTGGTTCCATCGGCATAGAAATCTGAAAGAAGCATTTTGGAAAAACCCATGTGCTACGCCCATGGACTGATATTAACCAAAATTGTGACATGGGTTTTTTTGCTCATAAAGCTATGCCAACGTACCAAATTTCGGCAAAATAGTATAAGCAGTTTTTGAATTAATCCAGAAAAATGATTTGAAAATTGTCACTTCAGCGCCGTCTAGCGCCCGAACTAAGCAACTTTGTACTAAGGTAAGTTTACTTAAATCAATTAATATTGGTCTGAAGAATATGTGGTAGGTTTTTGTAAAGACCTTTTACAGACACCACCCTGTATATAGCGCAAAAACCTTACGGGATGGGAAAAATGACACCAAAATTTATATAATCGATATTTTGTATGCAAGAAGATCAACTTTGCAGACCTGTGATAATTAAGATTTGTATGAGAAATGTATTAAACAGGACGACAAAAGCCCTTCAACAATAGTACCTACAAATGTTAACATTTTAGAGGTTTTCTGAGCATTTAGTGACTATAGCCTCAAGAAACGCAGTGTATATCTATTTGGTTCTCTACACAATAGATGAAAAAAAGTTTCTTACATAAATTTGAACAAAAAGAAAAATTTGTTTGTCAAACAATAATTGAAATTTAGAGTATTTGTTTATCGTGAATTTTCAGGCCCTTGTAACGGAAAGTTTATTAAAATGTCAATTGAAATAAACAGGAATGTTGATGAAGTTTAAAAATTACATTTCATATTCAATTATATCTGGGAATATCAAATGTTGAGTTCCTTTGATGTCCGACTCGCCGCAAGGCAACCGGTTAGCAAACTTGCCTTTATTCCGCGGATTACGAAATTAGCAATTTCAAACGAAAAACGTTTCCTTAAATTGAGTTTTCTTTTTGCTTTGAGATGTCAAAAAGACGCGGTTACTTTTTAAGTTAAAAGGATTTTGATATGTCGATTAATTAACCGGTATTTTTTATGAAAAATAAAACAAACACGTGTCCGTTGAAATCTTAATTAAAAACGGGTGAAAACCACCAACTGCAAAAACTCTAAACCAAAATTTAAAAAATAAATATTGGGAATATAATATATTGCTAGTTTAGAGAACTATCGTGGGTCTAACAAATGCAAACGTCCCTTGCGTGGAGTAAGTTAGTCTCTATGGCAACCATACCAGAAATGACAGCAAAAATTCATGCAGGTAGAAATGTGTGGAATAATTTACTGAACAACTTTCACAAAGGTCACTTTCTCGTATACGAGGTACTTTAAAAGTTACAGGCATTATGCGCGACTTTTTTGCCACTCTGTATACAGGGCTGCCCAGAAGTCCGGAATAAAATTAATATAGCCTCTACTTGTAACTTTTGGGGAAAATGCTCGGACACGTCAATTTAGTTTTATATATGCTCACATTTTGACGTTATTCGTTTGTTATTTTATAGACATTTGTCAAAGATATGACGCCATCGATCTTTTTTTTAAATGGAAACATACAGCTTGTGATACATCATTTGAAAGCTAATATCTCGTACAGTATGCTTATAAATTTTGACGCGATTCTGTCAAGCTATTTACAAATGGCGACTGTTAAAAGTTAAAAAAAAAATCCCTATTTAAATAAGCGGAAATGATAAATCATTGATGTTATTTTTACCTTTTAAGATAAGAAATCTTCATTGTTTCACGTTCTGACATTTTGTGACATTGTGACTATGTAACTGTAAAATCCGTCGACGGAATTTCGAACGGCTTCAGCCGGTATGTTATGTGTCTCCAAAGTAATTCTGTTTTTCAAATCTTCAATATTATTTAGCCTATTTTGGTAAACTTTTTCTTTTAAATATTCCCAGCAAATAGTCTAGAGGCGTTAAGTCTGGGGACCTCGGTGGCCATTCAATTGAACCACGTCGTCCAATCTAGCGACCTGAAAATATCTGATCTAAATATCTTCTCACACCAAAATGCGGGGGAGCACCATCTTGCTGAAACCAAATTGTTTTATTAGGTATATCTGGATCTACTTCGTTGGGAAAAATTACAGCTAGAGCAGGCCTCAACTCGAAGGTTAAGAAATCCAGGTACCGTTCAGCTGTGAGGTCTCCTTCCAAAAAGAATGGCCCTAAAATTCGGTTATTAATGATACCTGCCCATACAATTACTTTCTGGGGCCGCTGAGTATGCGCTTCAAATATTTATCGTGGATTTTCTTGACTCCAGAAACGACATATTATGTCTGTTAACCAACCCGTTTAAATGAAAGCAGCTTTATCCGGTAATAATATGTTCTGTGGAAACCTATTATTCTCGTCACTGTACGTCACACCGTCTCATTATTTTCTCGCAAAATTGCAAACGCCTATTATAGTCATCATCTAAAAGCTCTTGGACAAGACATACTTTATGAGGGTGGTATTTTTCTGCTTTCAAAAATCTTCCAATAGTACCTCTAGAATACTCTAGATGTATCATGATTTTGAGCCAATGAAACTGTTGAAACATGCGGATTATCCTGCAGAGATAATGCAATATCCAATTTTTCATCGTCGCCTAAAACACTTGGTCGTCCATTCCTAGGCAAGTCCTTTACTGTGCCATGTTTATCAAATTTGTGGAATATTTTACTAACAGTGCCCTGCGAAATTTGATTTTTCGGATATTTAGCATTAAATAAAGTGCACACTTCAACTTGACTTCTTATTTCATCTCCACATCCAAACAATATCAAGACTTCGATACGCTGCCTTTCCGACAAAACCATTTTTGTTTAGAAAATTGTGAAATAATACTTCGGAAATACCTTAATTAATTTTACAAGTTCACATTGTCACAAAATGTCAGAACGTGAAACAATGAAGATTTTTTACGTTGAAAGGTAAAAAAACATCAATGATTTATCATTTCCGCTTATTTAAATAGGGATTTTTTTTTTAAATTTTAACAGTCGCTATTTTGAAATAGCTTGACAGAATCGCGTCAAAATTTATAAGCATACTTTACGAGATATTAGCTTTCAAATGATGTATCACAAGCTGTATGTTTCCACTTAAAAAAAAGATCGATGTCGTCATATCTTTGACAAATGTCTATAAAAAAACAAACGAACAACGTCAAAATGTGAGCATATATAAAAGTAAATTGACGTGTCCGAGCATTTTCCCCAAAAGTTACAAGTTAAGGCTATATTAATTTTATTCCGGACTTCTGGGCAGCCCTGTATATATAATTAGCATAAGTAATTATTTACTTAATGTACCAGAAAAGAAGACACTGTGTCTCTAAACAATTGTTATGGCAATTTAAAGTTTAAAAAATTTTGATATTGATGAATATAGTTGACATTTTAATCATTAGTGTTGTTTATTTATTTTGTAATAAAGATTCAAATGAATCATTTCATCCATATCACCATAAATAAATAAAAATTGGTAAAATTTTTATACATTTGTTTTTTTTTTTAATAGTGGCCACTATTCTGCTAACCCACGAATTCGTCGTTAGACATTTAAAGAAAGCTTAAAGGCTTCTATAATGAAAACGATCTGTCTTATAAACAAAATATCGGCGTTATTAGTTAATAATCGAATCGATGTTATCCGAGACCGTCAATCAAATGAAATTTACCAACCTGACATTCTAAAAACTAGCTTCATTTATACATAGGCGTGCACCTAATAGCTCCTTGTAATTACTATAAAACACTTAATTAATAATTATAATAAAGAGGCCGTGATAGTATAGTAAAGCTGCTTTGAGTATTATACCGTTGTTTATATTATGGAAAAACACGCTGCCGATCAAATCACGTTGTTTACTATTTGTAAAAAATGCCGAAGAATTTAACTAGTCAGTGCAAAGAGCTGCCCTAAATTTGAATATCTCTACTGTAAGCGCAATTTCAACAACAGTTAAGGAAAACAAATTATTACAATCACCTTAAAACAAACGTTCTAATTCAAAGAGAGTGGTTAAAGAAAAAGAAGCATTCTTGTATCAATCCGTTTTCTTGGATGAAACATGGATTTTTCAGAATGGTGCCATTGGTCGATCTTGTCAAGATGAAAATAAAAGAAGTGTTAGATCTACTGAAGTTGATGTTTAAAGGTATTATGCAGTAAACAAATATATAAACTATGGAAAATTTTTGTATATTAATCTTGTTTTTATGAAAAAAAAACTATATAATTCCCTCACTCGGATATTTTGGTTACAAGCTGGTAACACTGTCGATAACTGACGGCGTCACTCGAAGGGTATGACGTGTATCGGTTTTCGTTTTGCATTAAGTATAGGTACACAGTTAATATTCCAAATAGAATCATTTTAATCATTAATTCAAGTAAAACCCAAAAATCAAAAATATGCAGGGTTCAATGTATTATATTTACAAAAAATTACGTTGACTCATGCGATGAGCGTTCAAGTGTCTGTTTTAATAATAGCAACATAAATGAATTCGTCTCCTCCCCATAACTAATATATAAACATTTCGATGTTGCTCAACTCATGCCTCTCCCTGTAAAACTTTCTTGGTACCATGAATTTATTCCGTACTTTCCCAATTGCGATTGGGCTTGGGTCTCAAAAATACCTTTTTCGCCGCCAATGAAACCTGGTTCTTCATCGAGTCATTCCATCAATTACCGACAGATGTTCTCATTATTTTCAGACAGTGCCGTATTGTTTCCGAATTTATTGCCCACTCTCATAATTAGAACTTTAAATATCGTTGAACGAGGCCGTGCCGTAAATTTGACAGGAGGAAGCGGTGTGGGAGGAAACGTTGGTCGACTGAATGGTGCAGATAAGAAACCATGCTCTGACCGACCGTGACGTAAATTATGGCATTTCATTCTTATACTGTTGTATGTCTCCCATACTTTTTAATATGTACGAAGAGAAGATATTTTAACTAGTGCTGGACAACATGGATTACTGGAATAAAAGTAAACGGTAAAACCATCAATAACACTCGATATCCAGATGATACTGCGATCCTGTCATACAATCTTGAAGATCTACAGCACCTGATGGATAGAATTACCGAAGCTCGTGTACGCTTTGGACTGCGCATGAACATCACAGCAACAAAAATGATGATTATCAGAAAAGAGAAATCAACAACATCAATCTTACAATAAATGACGAAACAGCTGAAACAGTGTCCAAATACAAATACCTGGGGGCAACTCTCAATGAGAAATGGATTTGCGATGAATGAGTAAAAACACGTGTCGGAATTGCAATAACCACCTTTCAGCGAATGAGAAATATACTACCCCAAACACTGCCGGTTGATTTCCGTTATCAAAAATTACAGATGGATCATCTTATTATATGAAGTAGAAACATGGTCGCTTAAGACCAAGACATTAAACCGAATCGAGATAAGCAGAGGGAGAACTTCTAAACATCGTATATCAACGAGCAACGCCGTAATTAGAGCACATGCTCAGGGGGATCGATACTATGTCCCAAAAGTCATCCTCCAAGGCAAGATTGAAGAAAGACGAGGACCAGGACGAAAACGGTACTCTTGGCTCCGAAACATCAGAGATTGGTGGGGAATACCCGATGCGGGATCTATATACCTTTCGCCAAGGTGATAACAATACCCTTGGCATTTTATAGAAAATAAAGGTTTGAAGGTTAGAAAATAAGACGGTAGGTACTGTTGCATGCATGCAGAATAAAATGTAACATATCTTGGTAGACGCACAAAAGTATACATAAACAAGAGTATTATCTAAAATAGGTATATTATAAGGGATTTGTCAAATCATGTACTAAAAAGCACCCATTTCCATTTTATTAAGCCGATTTTCTCAGTTCCAACACTGGACCGTTTAATTAATTTCGTTTTATTTTGAATAATAAACCCTTTTCATGTTCAGCCAAACGACATTACGTATCCATCTTCCATCCTTGTCCGTCTTTCGGCACTTGGCGGGACGCTAATGACACCCATCACTCACTCACTCATGGCTTTTATTAGGCCGCGCGACGACTGATGGACGGAATTCATCACTCTCTCTCCGACGACAGCTCCGATTGATTCTAGAAGCTACTGGAATTCTGGTTATTTACGGGGCTGCTATTAATAACTACGGTGAAAAATCATCATATTAAGGGAGAAAGACATGGTCTTTTTTCTTATATACCTGCTATCAATCCTTGACTGCCGTGCCATCACGAGTAACATTTATCAAAGAAAAATTTGAGCGATGCCTGGTGGTGATAAATGGCCGGGATCATTAACACCTTTGTTTTCTTAAATAACATTTTGGGAGTGAAATATTGTTAATCATTTTTAATGCGATGCGTATTATTGCAAGCGAAAGGAATAAATTTCGTCTTTATGACACTTAATAAAGCACACATACAATTTTAAATGCTCATAACAACCATAAAGGCTATTAGTTAGAAACACTTTAAATTGCTCTATACTTGGTTTAGAGAAATCTTGCCCACAAACATTTGGCCCTCCACATGCCTAAAAAACAGCTTAGTTAGAAAGACAAAAAATACTCTGCAATAGGTATGGATGGCTAAAGTACTTTTATTTTTATATTCACTATCCGAGAATCCACAGAAAAACTACAAGCTCAATAAAAAATGTCAATGGCCAAAAGAATAAAACTAAACAAATCAAAACAGTACTTGTCGAGACAGACACAAAAATAGAATAATAATATACCAGCCAATATCCAGAACAACCAGATTTTGTATTTGAATAGAGCAATATAGTGTGGAGAGAACAAGGTACTGGCCAATTGGAAGAATATATCCTTAGCTTTTACTATAAAAGCAAATACTGAAACCCAGTATGGACATATGGTATACTTGTTGGGCTGCACAAAAGAAAGCCACATAAAACATCATTAAAAAAAATTTAATGCCACTTGAAATTAAAGAAATAGATACCTCCATTGAAAATGAAAAGAGAAATAGTTCCCAACATCATTACGTAACTAGCAAGGAGTTCTGAAGCAATTCAGTTTCGTAACCTTGTTAGAGGGTGGCAGAAGTGATAAAAATAGGCAGCGAGCATAATAAAAGTCCTTGCAGCTTAGGTCGAGGTCATTTAACGTACCATTCTGAACTTGCTCGAAGTCTAGTACAAAAGCAACATGTATACAGTTTTGCTGTAGTAATGTATGATCGATTAATGAGCAGTAAAAATAAACAAAGAAACCGCAGTTGAAAAGACACATTCCCAGACTCCTGATGATTGGAGGTCGGCCTCGAGTTGTTCTCTTGTGCAAGTGGATTTTCGTTGCTTTTTTGGGCAGGTTATGTAACACATAAACAGCGGAAATGAATAGTAAGATAATAATTTGCCAAAAACGGGATAACTTTCACCTGACGACCTGTGACTAGTAAGTAAGTTTTGCCCAACATGTTTCGCATTCGTTCATCGATTAGTTCGATCGATCATTATTTATTGATTAGTAAGTGATTAAGAATGCTATCTTTTTTTTACAAAATAATTGTTAATATATGTACAGTGTGTCCCGCTTTTCATGAATACACCCTAATACCTCAGTTATTAATAATGAGATTTTCTTGAAATTTTGGTGGTAATTGTATGTTGGAAAAATTCAGTATTTGGCATAGTGAACATTTTTATTTATCATTGGCGTGCGGTGTTGGTGGGGTAAAAAAGACTTTTTTTTTTTAAAAGGAGGGCTTATTTTAGATAACTGTTTATATCAGATTTAGCATCAGCATCCCCAATAACCCATTAATTCATGTTCTCAAAATCTCAATTACCCTAATTACGATTTAGGTTTTTTCAAAATTTTGCTAAGATACGCGCGCTCTGTTACCGTTGGCATGCTGACCTGTTTTGTTTTTAAACAAATTAAGCAAAGAGTGCTTTGAAACAAAAAGTTTTTATTTGACATTAAGTAATTCGTACGAATTGTCAATAAGTAAAGCAGTGTTACTTAACTGTTAATAAGATGGCACAAAACCGAAGAGTAATTCTTAAAATTGGAGAAAAAGTAGAAATTATCCGCTTATTTGGTAATAATGAAAGATCTACGCGTCAGGTTGCTGGAATATTCAATGAAAGGCATCAGGATCGAGCACCAATTACTTACGATACCGTTGCCAAAATCAACAGATTGTTCGCAAGGACTGGAGCGGTTTTTAAGACAAGACCAAGGAGGTACAATTTAAATCAAAGACATTATCCACACGACGAACGTATCTTAGCAGAATTTCGAAAGAACCCAAATGGTAGTATAAGGGTAGTTGCGAGGACACTGAATTTAACGAAAAACAAAGTATGGAGGTGTTTTCTTTTTCTAAGAACATTATATTTACTGACGAGGCAACGTTTACGACAAACGGTGTGGTATCTAGTCAAAATTGTAGGTTTTGGGCAGCCGAAAATCCGAATTGGGTAATTAATTGTAAAAACCAGTACAGTGAAAAAGTGAAAGTGTGTTGTGGCATATTTAACGAACGAATTGTTGGCCCTTTTTTCCAGGATAACTTGACCGGAAAAAATTTTCTACATTTTTTACTAAATTATTTTCTCATGGAATTGCCTTTAGCACAGAGACAAAACTTAATCTTTCAGTTAGATGGTGCCCCCACACATTATTCTATGATAGTTAGGAACATTTTAAATGCAACTTTACCTATGAAGTGGATAGGTAGAAATTCTCCTTTAGAACCATGGCCCGCCAGATCGTTGGATATTACCCCTTGAACTTTGCATTAGAATTAGGCAAGCGTGTCAGGAAATTACTCACCACGCTTTAGAAAAGTGAATGTACGTTTAAGAAGAATTGTTGAAAAGTGTATTGTTTTAGAAGGTAGTTATGTTGAAAACACAAGAATCTAATATAACGTAATTTTGTTAGCACAGTTACAAATAAAGAATGTATTAAAACAAGACTTTTTTTTCTGTTAAAATCAGCTCGAGATTTTGAAAATATGAATTAAGGGGTTTTTGGGGATGCTGATTCTAAATCTGATAGAAACAGTTATCTAAAATAAGCCTTTTTATCCTTTAAAAAAAAAAGCCTTTTTTTACCCCACCAACACCGCACGCCAATGGTTAATAAGTTCACTATGCCAAATACTTCATTTTTACAACATACAATACCACCAAAATTTCAAGAAAATGTCATTATTAATAACTGAGGTATTAGGGTGTATTCATGAAAAGCGGGACACACTGTACATATTATATTAACAATTATTTTGTAAAAAAAAAGATAACATTCTTAATCCCTTACTAATCAATAATTAACGATCGATCGAACTAATCGATGAACGAATGCGAAACATGTTGGGCAAAACTTACTTACTAGTCACTTGTCACTTCTAACTAAACTGTAATGACATAATTCGTAAGGTTTTCCATGCAGTTCGGTCTGAAAAAATGATTTTGTTGTGGGATACGGTGAAAAAGTCAATAGTCACAAGTGTGATCTAAATCATGGAAAATATTTAAACCGAGGCTTTTGTCTTGCACTATAAGAAAAATAATAATTAACCCTCAGGTAACACGAAGAATGATAAAGCAGCCACAGAACCCAAAGACAGTGAACAGGAAGTTTCATAGGATTCAGTGGGGGATATTTCTGAACAAATAGATAATTTCAACGACAATAATTTTGTGATTTGATGAGACAATTGAAACATCTAGCGAGGGGCTTAAGTCTGTAAGCCTAAACCAAGTAAATACGAAGGTTCTGTGACCTATATATGTGCTACTGTCAATTTAGATCGTCACGAAGACCAAATTGATCTAATTAGTGTTAAAAAACACATCAGAGGAAAAAAATGGATTGTCATGGAAATTAAGCAAAGCCTGTGAATGAAATAAAAACTTCCTTGAATCCGCCACTGGTTTTCCATAATTTTTTATGCATTTCAAAGCGAACCTATCAAAACTCGGCTAATTTAATCAAAACATCCTTTGATGACTGCTACAGACCTCCAGACATCATAAACATTATCCGAGGCTAGAACGCTTTCCATCAATATTTGGCTTTTACAAAGGCAAAGGTAGGCAAAGATCCATCCCTAACAGAAATCGGCGCCCGTGGGCAGCACGCGTCTAAATATTCATTTTGGGATACATTAAAATCAGTAGCGTACGCAGATGCTCATTTTGGTCTGACAGTTACTCGTCGAGTAGCCAGGATTTGTAAATCTACGTCGCACACCATGTTTAGCTAGTATTATTTTCTATGGTCATTGAACAAGAAACTAGAAGTAAAATAGATATTTAGTAGCTTATAACATTATTTGTATAGTACCTACAGTCGGCACGGTGGATATTTGCCAGTGCGTCATAGATAAACGATCAAGGAACAACGTAATTTACAACTCCCCATCTTTATTTATTATATCCCTAAAACGGAATAAAAACTAATTAGAGCGTCTTCGGGATTACGCAATATGTCTCGAATTCAAAATAACGTACTAGATAGAGAACAAAAATACTTGGAGAGTTGTCCATTCATTTTAAAGTCATCGTTTTGATCTGTCAACTTTAATAAATGGTTTTGTGTCTTGAAATTAAATTTTTCTACTACTGTATAAATAAATTTACCTTCGGGCCCTATATAGCAACATGAAAGATCACGAAAGTAAACATTAGAGTTACCTGAATATTATACGTTGCTAGCTACGAAAGTAGTAGGTTTCTAGCTACGAAAGTACTACTTTCGGTGCCAGGAAAAAAATACACGAATACTCATAGGAAATTTTTATTTTATTTATTCAAGCGAATTTTGGAAAAAAACTAAATAACAAAATGCTTATATTTATTGAAAAAACAAGTGGTATAATAACAATAATATAAAACTTAAATAACAATTATATATTGCCATTAAGGTTAATAGTGAAATTTGAACAGTTGGAAAATTAAATTGATGGAATATTATTCAATCCAATAGCTTCGCCGCTTCGTATTAGAGTCTCGTTATTTTCCTGGACTTGGACCATATTACAACTCGTTCTATTTGTCACTCTCACGTCGTTAGATGGAATAAAAGTAGGAGTTCCATTTAAGATCTTTTTGGAAATTTCGATTTTATTAGTATACGAATCACGAATATATCCTTCCGCAACGGACGAAGACCTCCAACCGCCATGTCTTTTCAAATTCAAAATGTTGACACCTGGAGCATTTGCGAGAAACGTAGCTGATGTTCTTCTAAACAAGTGACCATTGTATTTATTTATGTCTTGAAGTTCCAAAAATTTGGCAATTTCTTTGTGAACATTCGAAATAGTGTGTTTTCCAATTACCTGATTCACACACCTACCTCGTTCATAGCGATAGAACAAGCGTTCGTCTTGTGCATTATTTGGCCGAAGTTTAATGTAATCTTGTAGTAACCTCACAAAAGAAACTGGACCTCCATCATCGGTTATCACAAAACTTCTTTGAACCATGTTTTTGCTCTGGAGTATTTTAACTATAGATGCATCATCCTTGATTTCGACGTCTTTCAACCTCATTTTATGGATCTCATCGGTGCGGCATGCTCCAGCTATTCCCATTACTGCTATCACTTTCATAGATAAATAGCTATGATTAGAAGCTTCAAGTAAAAACTTTATTATTTTTTCTTTTCCGAAAATTTTAGATTTTTTAGCTTTGTAACCATCGTTTTTTCGTTTAATAAATGCAATGCGTTCCTTAAACTGCGAAATATCTATATTTTTGTTCAGGTTAGTTTCGGCTTCGCCTCGGCTATTCAAAAACCTCCTCACACCAAAAAATTAACTTTCGCATCTAGTAATGTAAACAACTATTAATTCTATAAGCTGTTTTTTTCAGAGCCATTTCTATCGTACTTTCGTGGGGGTCGTGAGTAACTATGGATATTTGTTATTACTATTAAGTCCGAACGCTAGCCACGAAAAGTTTGACGTTTATGAACTTTGTTGGGATTTTTTGAATCTCGTAATTACGATTAGATTCATATGGTTCTAGTTACGTGGAAATAATGATGCACCGGCATATAACCACTGTGAAGACTGCATTTATCTGTCATCTGTTAAGAGTTCAAATCAATTGTCAAATAAATTTATAGTTACGCCTATGGTGTATACCGTATTAACCATAGGTAAAAAATAAATCCAAATGTGCCCTCAAGGTAGTCTTTGTGTGGTTAATTCAAACATTATTTCGTTCCAGTCTTTTGAACAACCGGGAATTCATGCAATTGGAAGCTAACCTATCGTGTATAAATATGCGTATATGCCTATAAACGATATTTTTTACTTTATTAAAAAGAGCTATGTCTAACGCCGTTGGATTTTTTTGTGTGTCACTTAAAATTACTTCAGTACCTCTTTTTAATTTTGAACTCTATTAGTGGCATAAGAATGAAAATTTAGAAAAAAGTGGATCTACGAGCCGGATTAAAACCTTTAACCTTCGGTTTTATACACAAAAGAAATTGCGACATCATATCTGCTTTTTGCCGAATTATCTCAATATTGGTAAGCCGCTCGCAGACCTTCAGCGGTTATACGAGTAGTGGGAATGTCACATAGGGGAGAGGAAATCATTCACTATTAACGGTCATTGCAATCCTTTTTTGCCTTTGGCCGAAAACATATACTAGATAAACTCTTTTCTAAATTTTCATCTTTTGTACGATATGCCATTATTCATTGGAAAAATTTTGCCATTATTACAGGCGCTATACTTTGTTTCTTAATGCGAGAGAGCAATAAAATGTAGTAAATTTGCGAAGACAGGGCCCATTAAGCAGAGTGGATAACTTAAAGGTTGCATTGTAAATTTCAGGTAAATTGCAATGATAGTTTTTAAGAATTCCGTATTTCAAATATTTAAGACGTACACACCCCGAATCGGTCCTAGATTAGGGTCGCCCTAATTAGCATACAATAGAAAGACCATTGATGAATGAAATGAGAACTACCTGTAGTAACAGCAGCGTCACTACAAATAGTTTAAATATTAATATTTATAAAAAAAAATCTACTATGTAAGTACAGGGTGGCCAACTAAGAATGCGAGGTACTTTATCTGGGAAACTATCCATCGTAGAGGCTTGCGGCAAAAAAAATTATGACTAAAACAGCCAAGAAAAAAACCTGGAAAATATTTTCAAGTTTCTGAAATGGCCGCTAGGGGGCGTAACTGCAATCATGAATCTTAAAAAGTGATGTTTCTGTAAATTCCGCTATATTAACGTAATAAAAAAATTCTGATCTTTAAAGTCGAGGATAATCTGAACCTATTTTGTTTGACACTTTTTGCAGTAGCTCTAAAAATAAAGTGGTGGGGGTATTCAAACGTTTCCGTAAATAACATCCTGTATCTTCGAAACGGCTAAGCCGATTTGAACAAACTTGGGCTCGTTAAAAGGAGCTATTCTTGGGCTACAAACATCATTTTATTTGAAGTTTTGTAAGTTTCACATATCGCCGCTAGAGGGTTTTTTTCGACATTCCAACAGAAATGGTTAATTTTCTCAACAAAATAAAATGCATTGGTATGATTTTTTTTCATGATAAGTAGTTAAATGATGCCTAAACTAGCTCGCAAAAACCGCATCTCCATATCTTGTTCCTAACCCAAAATATCGGCAATAGAAAATTTTATCCGAAAATCCCTTAAATTTTTATTTTATTGTAACTATATTTTTCTGGAATTCTTTCTATTATGTAAGTTGTGGCCCTAAAAAGGACCGATTTATAAAAAAAAGATTTTTAATTCCCCCGCAAATGCTCGAAATGCTGACCATCACGTTCGATGCATTGCTGAAGCCTCTCATGTGTAGACAAAACTGCACTTTCAATTTCCGCTCTCGGTATGTTACGTATTGCATTACGAATCCGGTTTTTCAAATCTTCTCTGGTCGTAGGTTGAGTCTGAAACACGATGTCCTTTAACCGCTCCCATAAATAAAAATCCAGGCAAGTTAGGTCTGGTGATCGCGGAGGACATGGAAACAGACTTCCTCTTCCACCGCTGTTGAAATACTGCATTAATATGCTCTCGCACATTAACTGCAAAATGTGCTGCGATCCAATTGCAAAAACAAGTTTTGCCTTGTTTCCAAAGGCACATCTTCCAACAACAACGGTAATTGATTGACCAAAAAGTCAAGAAAGACATTGCCATTTAGGGATTGCTAAAAAAAATATGGCCCAATAATTCTGCCTTCCAGTATGCCACACCACACATTTAAACTCCAACGTCCTTGGTGCTGAACTTCACGCAACCAATGCGGATTTTCTGCAGACCAATAGTGCATATTATGTAGATTGACTCTCCCGTCACTACTAAAGATGGCTTCATCGGTCCAAAGAATTTGAAATAAAAATTCTCTATTTTGGCGTATCATACCTAACATTTAGTTTAGTTTAAACGAATACCTAACTTTGATGGCCATTAGAACTTACCTATGGTTCTTCAAAATATTTTGAACCGTTGTTCGTGATATGTCCAACTCAAGGGATAATGCTCTTGTGCCAACATAAGGATTTCCTTCAATATACCCCAGTTCCAGTACGTAGTTAATATTTTCTTGTGTTCTTCCAATTCTTTGCCGTTGAAACTTAGGCCGAAAACAACCATTGGCTCGTAAACTCGCCACTAATCGAGTAAAAACTCTCACATCGCAAGGACGCCGATTTGGATATCGAGCGGCGTAAACCCTTTTAGCTACTGCGGCATTCTGAAGACATTCAAAATAAACCGCAAGCATATCAACAGCTTCATAATTCGTAAAATGCATTTTGTAAACACAAAAATTACTCAAAGTAACGCAAAACTTTGACAGCTATTGACAAATTGGATTATTTATGTTTTGATTAGGTATTCGTTTTGTTTCCATGGCCTGCTTCTATTAATTGTCTTTTTTGTACATAGAACGTGATGGTGAGCATTTCGAGC
This sequence comes from Polydrusus tereticollis, assembly GCA_963920685.1. Classification (NCBI taxonomy): domain Eukaryota; kingdom Metazoa; phylum Arthropoda; class Insecta; order Coleoptera; family Curculionidae; genus Polydrusus; species Polydrusus tereticollis. Next base: position 114,461,489 of record OY987328.1, read on the forward strand.
ATTTGCGGGGGCATTAAAAATCTTCCTTTTATAAATCGCTCCTTTTTAGGGCCACAACTTACATAATAGAAAGAATTCCAGAAAAATATAGTTACAATAAAATAGAAATTTAAGGGATTTTCGTATAAAATTTTCTATTGCCGATATTTTGGGTTAGGAACAAGATATGGAGATGCGGTTTTTGCGAGCTAGTTTAGGCATCATTTAGCTACCTTTTCATGAAAAAAAATCATACCAATGCATTTTATTTTGTTGAGAAAATTAAACATTTCTGTTGGAATGTCGAAAAAAGCCCTCTAGCGGCGATATGTGAAACTTACAAAACTTCAAATATAATGATGTTTGTAGCCCAAGAATAGCTCCTTTTAACAAGCCCAAGTTTGCTCAAATCGGCTTAGCTGTTTCGAAGATACAGGATGTTATTTACGGAAACGTTTGAATACCCCCCCCCCACTTTATTTTTAGAGATACTGCAAAAAGTGTCAAATAAAAAAGGTTCAGATTATCCTCGACTTTAAAGATCAGCATTTTTTTTATTAGGCTAATATAGCGGAATTTACAGAAACATCACTTTTTTAGATTCAAGATTGCAGTTACGCCCCCTAGCGGCCATTTCAGAAACTTGAAAATATTTTCCAGATTTTTCTCTTGGCCACTTTAGTTATAATTTTTTTTGCCGCAAGCCTCTACGATGGAGAGTTTCCCAGATACAGTACCTCGCATTCTTAGTTGGCCACCCTGTACAACACAACTTAGTTTTTAAATTTTGGTCATCATGTTCCGAGTAGTCCGATGAACTATCGTCGTTGGGGTGCAGATATGCAAATAATAAGGGGCTCTACAGTGTTTTCTAGCATGTTATCAGCTTCCCACATTCTTTCTTCTATTTCTCCATTTTTTCACAATCCACTGTCTTTATTTCCTCATGCAAGAGGTTTCCAACGTCTCTTGTTTTAAAAGTGGTGTTATGCCTTGCTACAAACCCTTTTACTTGAACCGACACTAATTCTATGGGATTTAATTCACATATAACGGAAGGTGAAGTACAGTTTTATATTTCGTTTTGAAGCGATTTTGTCGACAACAAATTTCGTACAAGGAGGTTTATTCAACTTTACAATCTCCAGTAGCTCCTTTTTCAGCATGTCTTTATGAAATTGCTTCTTATTTACAGTAAGCCAATGAATGATGTCATTTTTTTTTTCAAAAAGACGTTGGTATTTTTCCGGATTTTCCTTAGTGGTGCTGGCATTATCCACGACTATAACAGACCCAAGAGGAATAAGATCTAGCATTCGGTGGAAGTATTCTTCAAAGCCATAAGCGTTCATGTCTTCATGTTAGTCTCCAGTCCGTTTTGATTTAAATGCTAGTAAGCCACCATCGACAAATCCATTTTTGCTACCAAGAGTAATTATTAATCTTACCTTTTCCCGAGGGTGCTTCTATTTCAGTGGACCATCCTTCCATGAAAGCTTGCCTCGCGCTTTTTATATGTTTATCCTGCCATATTCTACCAACGGTATAACCTTCATTTAACCACGTTTCGTCTATATAATAGATATTCTTGTTTTTCCTTCGAAACTGTCTAACTACCCTCAAATATCGTGGTCGCCAGCAGATGATTTCGTCTTTCTCTATTTAAAGTGATTTTCTGTTTTTAATTTTTTCATAACAAAAATTAATTTCTTTTAAAATTATTTTGTCCAAGGTAGGTATTTTTTTTTAAAGTAAGACGAGTGTATGATTCTTCTGATGGCAGTCTTTTCATCCTCAGTTATTACAGTTTCTTTCTTCCTGTACTTCTCTTTGATGACCTGATGGGGCCGCGTTTATCCTCGTGCACAAGTCGATATATTGTTGACTGTCCGATTCCAGTCATATTCGAAGAGCGTTGAACACATTGAGAATAATAATTTCAATCATTCAATCATTTTTAGAAAGCGCAGTTTTACTAATCCGTCTCTCAGCAAAAAATTCAGAGACACTAGCCATTTTTAAGAACGAAGTTTCCCAACAACTGCCGGAAAGTAACTAAACATTTCAAATTTTTGAAACAGTGAGACACAGGTGGGTAAACTACCTGTGCCTCTACCTACCCGATCTCGGGACCTTTGACAATAATCATGGGTACAATAATAACAATTGGACTACACCTATGGAATACGGCGAAGACCACTGGGTTTTATAGTTCAATATTGATTTATTACTCACTTGCATTAAGCAACAGACTATAGTGATGTCATCGGTCGGTGGATTGACCAGTGCAGGACAAATAGGGCGTGCCCATTTTATCCAACCTTATAAAAATTTGTTGTAAATCCGTTTTAAGTGGTAGACAAAACAATCCAACGGTGTTTTCTTATTGTTAATTATTTCTAATGGTAAAAAGTTATAAATCAATTTTATTATTTTTATTTTTCAAACCATTATTGGTTGTACTAAAAAATGTCAGATAATTATTATCATCATCACATGTAATTTTGCCAAAAGTCCATTTTGCATTTTCTATTAATTTAACGACAATCAAAATAATATGGTATTATGTATGATAACGATTTCTGCAATTGTTGCTAAACATTAAGATCCGATCTAAACCACAAAACAATCTCCAGCAGAAAGTTGCCCTAAACAAACAAAATATTTATAGTTATTACTCAGACTTATTGCGACTATTAGCGAATCGGTAGCTTGGCTTCAACCCTCTAATCTTCCGCCCCATCATCTCATAAAAGACCGGTGAGTCACGTGTGATCGAAGGTCGTGATTGATATCTGCCATTAGCCGGTGACAGGTTTAGGACTTCAACCCCGCGCAGCTGTCAAGTCGTAGATCAGAGTTTCTCGATTAAATGTCCGTCCGGTGGGCCACCGGAGGTGACATATTATACGGAAGGTAGGGATGCAGTGGCGTCGTGGTAAACAATATCGAAATAATTATGCTTGCAACGACTCGACTGTCAATAAATCGATCCAAAGAAAGTCAAGCGACAAATACATCTGACTCTAGGAACGCTTGGTGGTGTCCTTCATGAAAGATAAAATAAAAGAACATACAATTACCATTCCATGGCAACGAGAATCCAAACTAGTGGTTCACAGTAAAAGCCTCTACACACGACCCAATCTGCAGGGACCCTACAAGTTGGGTAGTGTGTAGGCATGTCAGGCCGACAAAATCCAGATCGGACGGTTGGTTGAGCACGGTTGGGTCGATTTCATCGATATTTGACGGAACACGTCATGTATTAATTCTGACAGATTTGCCACAATTTTTTTGTATTTTGAATCAAAAATATATGAAAGGGAGAGAGATTTTTGAGCTTTATAGGGAAATGTCCTGCCTGTGGGATATTTCCAACGCCTACTATTTAAATAGAGACAGCAGTTCCTCAAATGTCTCTTAGAGTCAGTCTTTAGATTTTCTATTAATTCGGACTTCGGTCAATTTAAACTAGACCCACGTGGTTTTGGACCTGTTACTTAGGACCTTTCATGAGGCCTATTTGAGGGCCAACTGAAGTTGATACGCAGTTAGTCAGTATCAGAAGGCAACGTATCTCCCAATAGGTCTTAATTAGCCTTTTAAGCCACCTTCAGGAGGACCCTACGGTTAAGTACCTCTTTATTTAAACAACAAGCGTCGTGTTGATTTTGATTTGTTAATGGATTTACAGCCACATGTAATTTCTTGCTTAACCTAAATCTAATTAATTTTCGTTTTATTCTAATTGATACCATAAGCTATTTTGCTAACTTATTTGTATCATAATTTGAAAGTATATTTCGACTAATTCGATTTACCTTATTTATATTAAATATCCAGATATATTAAGCGAAATGTAAAGGACTTGCAACTTTCCGCTGTAATAACTAGCTAAACTTATATACATTTACAAATACTATTTGATTGGTAAATCAACTGATTACAGTTTAATTTAATGAGATGTTAAATTGACTATTGTTAATTTGCAATTTAAAATCACTTTCTTTTGACATCGACCTATTTTTAATTAAATAACCTTTACTTTACTAATTTTTTGTGTTTGTTTTGGCACTGTGTGGTGGCCCCATCATTCACTTACAGGAATTTGGTGTGATTGTGACAGGTTAGAACTAAAAGCAGCTGTGAAGGGCGCTCAAAACTCAATCTTATGTCATTTGGGGTTCGTACATTGTGCACATTGTGGTTTATCTGGCGAGGACCCTTCACAAAAGAAACACCCCCGGCTACAATTGCCACGAGCTTGAGCTAGCTGCTTGTGTATTTTCGGAAACTTCCATTTCCTGTTAAGACTTGTCTTAAATGGTAATTTAGATTTCATCTTTTTTCTTCTTCGTTTTCTCTTCCTCGTCATGTCCAATAGTTCACTCCTTCAGTACTAGATATTTATTATAGTTGCAATTATTTTGCTTTCTAACCTATGACAGACCTTACAACATAACAACATTTAATTCTACCTGTTATTATTTAGTATTAATAATTATACCCTAAAAATATCTTTTCACAAAACATGCATACCCTTTTTAAATTACCAAATTCGTATGATCGGTCACCTAGAAAATTGGTTTGTGGGTAAATGCATTTGTTTGGTCTGTTTTTAAGTAAGGGAAATTCTCCTCAAATTGCTAAAGCAGCAAATTCTCAATCAATTCTGCCTTAATACTCAAAAACAGTCTTCTAAATCAACTACTCGACTTAATTACTAGAACTAGTTAGTAGTTAAAAAGGTACATATTTTGAATGATAGGTAGTATAGAAATACTGCAAACGATAAGAAATAATAATTGAAGAGATACTATCATCACGCTAACATAATTTTCTGACTTATGATACATCATTTTATAAATCTAAAAACTGTATTATTTTTGTTTTTGCAGATGTTTTTAATTTTAATTATTGAAGGCGTTCCAGCTCAACTAATAAGGAAAATCTCTTGAGTTTTAAATATTAAAAAGTTGTATTTAACTTATTATTACTTCAGACAAACTTAGTTGAAGGTCACGTTTTGAATGCCTCCCTCTACCATAATAATATGATCTCACATAATCTTACATGTAAGACGTCGTAAATACATAAATACAGTGCCCGTGAAAAAGTCTGCAATAAATAAGAAATTTTCTTTCTACTACTGACTCCAGAAAGTATAATTATTGACCGTTTATTAGCCTAACAAATTATTTTTCCTTACCTCTTGACAGAAGCGTCTAAAAATATAGTAGTTTTCCTATTCAGTGCGCAAAGTTATGTTTTCCCGCACGCGAAAGCAGGTAGACGAACGACGCGAAGCGGAGTTCGGATAAGCTTTAAGTGCGGGAAAACTACTTTGCGCACGTGTTAGGAACAATATTTTTTCTACGAGTGAAATAACTATATATTTTTTTAATTTTAAATTTTTATTGACATCAAAAACAACTATATCCCCCTTTGTTCGCACCATTTGGAAAACAACTCGTACTGTTTCTCGTATTTTTCTCGCAATTTGGCAGGCAGCAATTGCAAACTAGCCATGTTGGCGGCTTCTAGGACATCTTCTGGAAGTTCTTCTTCAGTGATATCCATTTTTAAAACAGTTTTTTTTATTTTAAATAGGTGAAAATGCTAGTGAAAATTTTGAAGAAGACCTCTAAACTGACATGAAAGCGTTGTATGACAATGTATTTTGGTTGCTAAGGGAACAAACCGCATTTGACACAAAAATACTTGATTTTTTTTTAACTTGAACAAAATTAGAGGAAAATATAATAATGCAGATTTCAAAAAAATTTTGAGCCGCACGGCACAATCCTTCGGTATAGTTTATAAGGCAACACATAAACCACCTGTCAACTTTGTCTTGTTACAATATTTTTGTATAAATATCTAAAAAAATTATAAAATATAAGAAAAAAACGCGTCTATAATATGGTAATTTTGCTTTAAAGTAAGTGTGCGGGAAAAAAAATTTCCCGCACAGTGTGCGGGAAAGTGCTACTTTGCGTATGCAAAAGTGTGCGCAAAGTAGCTTCTTTGCGGTCACTCGTAGAAAAAATATATTATTTACCTAGGTCTATAATGAAAACAGTTGAACAAATTATTTCGTCTGTAAAAAGCAATAGTATAGGAATAAACATGAAAAAATAAGTTGCTAGGCAACTGCATAATCTTCTTTGATGTATACAGTTGCCTGCGCTGTTGCCTAATTAATATTTCAAAAACGGTTCAAAATCGGAATAGGATATGTAACATGGAATATGTTTAGAGCTTCCCATAGAATACAAAAATCGAATAAAAAAAGGGCTGTTCCATTTAAAATTAAATGGTCAATAGCGTCATAACTTCTTTATGATAAGCCCTGTACATTATTTTTTTATGTGAGGAATGAAACACAAAGTCTGCTCCACTAATTTAATAAATAGGTTCAGATTAACATCCCAAACATGTTTCAAAGGTATAAACCTTCATCTTCAGTGGGTAATTATTAAGATGTTGTTATTTATGAAGAGACCAATGACATTGTTACATTTTTTTAAACTGAAAAGGGAAGGAAAAAACACAAAATTAGACAATTTAAAAACCGCAAAGGCGTCATCAATAAAAGTTTAATGAGATTAGGAAAAGGTATTTTGTAAAATATGGTGATTAATATAAAACCGCGAACACAGTAAAATAAAGTCAAGTTAGAGACTTACCTAATGTTGCAGAAAATTTTTTAAGAAACCATATGTAACTTTAATTAGGTAAATAATACATATTAAAATTAAAGTAAAATTAACTGAATAAAATGAATTTAAATGAATTTAGTTTTATTTTAAACTTGTTGAAAAACCCAAATTTTACTGGGAAAGTGTAATAGGGTACGACCATCATGGTGGAGTCGTACCAAATGACCACCATGATGGTCGTACCCTATTACAATTTCCCAGTAAAATTTGGGTTTTTCAACAAGTTTAAAATAAAACTAAATTCATTTAAATTCATTTTATTCAGTTAATTTTACTTTAATTTTAATATGTATTATTTACCTAATTAAAGTTACATATGGTTTCTTAAAAAATTTTCTGCAACATTAGGTAAGTCTCTAACTTGACTTTATTTTACTGTGTTCGCGGTTTTATATTAATCACCATATTTTACAAAATACCTTTTCCTAATCTCATTAAACTTTTATTGATGACGCCTTTGCGGTTTTTAAATTGTCTAATTTTGTGTTTTTCCTTCCCTTTTCAGTTTAAAAAAATGTAACAATGTCATTGGTCTCTTCATAAATAACAACATCTTAATAATTACCCACTGAAGATGAAGATTTATACCTTTGAAACATGTTTGGGATGTTAATCTGAACCTATTTATTAAATTAGTGGAGCAGACTTTGTGTTTCATTCCTCACTTAAAATATTACTCCACTGTGAGATGGACTACTTCCATAAAATTATTTTTTTATATCAAAAAATAGGCAATTACAAACAGAGATTGACGGGTCCGAGCATTATTAAAATTTATTCTTCATTTGGCAAATATCGATTTTATGCGAGACTTTTGGCGGTCAGTGTATAACTTCGACACAGTATAAACTTATCAATTATTAACAATGCATTTTTTAACTAAAAATGTAATTAAAGCAGAGAAATCAAGATTTAATTAAATACCTACATTTTTCTTAAGTAATAAAGAGAAATCCATTTGCATAGTTACTGCTTCAAGTATTAAGAGCATATAATTTAAAAAAATATTTTGCATTTTTCAAAACGATGTGATGTCACAGTAACTCCCCCTCGTCTCATGTCACACTTTGTCATACTTGTTTCACTCCCTACCCCGCTGTGTACGTGTGACCTAACATATGAACCACCCCTTACCAGTAACAATCTACAATAATTCCATAAATTTTCCAGTTCACCAACATATTCCAAAATATCAACATATTGTTGAAAAAACGTGTTTGATACGCAAAGTCCCAGAATGAACTACAAGCATCTGCAATATTGTTAAGCAGAGCTTGGCGCATTCAACATTTTATTTCTGGCAGAACAGCCCTATTGAGTGGATACCTGCGTTTCGATAAATGCTCAATTGCTCAGTCATATGTCAAATTTTAATCGGAATATTTGTGGAATATCAAAGAAAATTAAATAATTAGTGTAGTGCGGAGTCAATGATTTACAAAATGATAATCGTACAAACACTAAAAGCATTGTAGAAGTAATTTGCAGCAGGTTGATTAGGTATACCCATGTCGGATTTATTAATTATTGTTGGGTGATTTATTTTTTTGTAAACATAATGTTTATATGTGAATATTATCATATTAAATATTTATTTAACATTTGAAACAAAATTAATGAATGCCTTAAAAGAGGAAATCGCATGACGTGTTCTGTTCTGTGTGGATTCTGCATTTAAAACATCTTTAAAAAGGTTCTAAAATGTGAAAACAATATTTAAAGCCATGTTTAACTCCCTGTTAATTCCTCTCACAGGCGCACCTACTGTAAGGACTGTAAGGTAAAAAGGTATTGTAATTTTTATTAAAAACACGCCTTTTCGAGGAACTTGACTTTCGAGATTTGTACGACAAATCCCGGGATTAGGTGAACCGAAAAAAATCAGATAATATCAAAAACTTTTATTGTATTAACGTAAATCACAAAATTTAACAAAAAAAACTCCTAAACAAACTTAAAGAAGTGTGTTGCAAATACCAACAAATAAGTTTTAGGTTTATAAATTAAAAAAAAAAATACCGCAAAAATATTAGTGCGTCTAAAGTTTCATCTCCCAGCCTCAAACGTATTTTATTACATAAAAACCTTGCAGAAGAGAAACATTTTTCAGATTCCATGCTTCTGGGCTGAATGGTTAATAAAAATTCAAAGGCTTTTTGAAGATTACGTCCCCGACTACCACCATTTGCGTATAAATCAATTTATTTAATAATGATGTCTGGCAGTCGCGTCTTACTACTTTTTCTTGTCTACTTTTGTATTGACTCTGAACAATGTTGTAATTCTTTCTGCAATTTAACCTTTAAGGGTTCATTTCCTGCTCTCAGAATTTCCAGAATCGGAATTAGATTCTCTTCGCTGTCGTCGCTGGTTTCTCTTCCAGCTGCATCTTCATTATCTAGCCTGATTAAAAGTGTCTCTAATTCAGATTTAATTAGAGAAATATTTGATGTTTTGAAGCAATCATCTGGTTCAGAGTTTATAAAGTCGAGATATGTGAGATTGCTGAGAATTTCAGAATAAATGGTTCTGGTTAGTTAGTAAATCTATGTCGCGTCGGCATAAGGCTTTGACTGTTAGTTTTATTTACTGGGGCACTTTTACAACGCCTTTGACAGTTTGCCATTCTGAGTCCAAAATTGGTAACATGTTTAGATCAATTAGGATCTTTTTTATGGAATTCTCTAAGAGGCTAAAGCGGTCAAGTAAGCTGATCCATCTGATTTTACAGTTTAATATAAGTTTCAACTATTTACCATGATCGTTCCTAATTTGCTTTTGTAGTAACTCATTTCTCGTTGGCGATTTTCTAAACATGGGAACAGTTTTTCTAACTTTTGATATCAATATATAGAGGTCACGATCATTCGTGATTTCTAAAAGTCATTGTTTTCACACACTTCTGTCCTCTCCATGTTTTCAGTTTCTTCGCACTCAGATGTCTATTATTTTCTTTTGCTTGGTGGATTATTACCAACGCCTTCGATCATTTTACTTGTCCCAGCATTTGATGAACTTGATCCATCTTGCGATTCCTTCTTAAGACGTTCATCCAAAAGATCGATTTTATATACCTTCAGATGTTTAGTTGGCCTTTGGTGATTCCCCGATGCCGCGGTGATTCCTCGAATGCCGGGGCCGGCTGATCGGTTCAACTATGCGATATGCTTCCAGATTGCATTGCAACAACGTTGTCGGCTTTCGCGATAATTACTTTAGTTTTGAAATAACTAAATGAAGCAAAATAATATATGCATAAAAAATCGGTATTTATCCCGGGATTAACAGGTCTAATCCCGGTATTTTCGAGACTAGTTTCCTTCCAACATCCCTACTACCCATATACGGGTAGGTAGGTATGATATAAACACCAATAGTACAGTGTAATAAGCATGTAGATACATCATTCACGAGGATCATCAGAATGAATCTATTGAGTGACTTGCATTCCTTTTTAAATAGGTCACGTCTCTAATAACTCATTCAATCAATGGTCGCACATACTAATGCGACAAGATACAGACGAGATGTAGTCACGTGCTACAACGCTCGTCTGTTTATTTACATTTCTGTGTTGTTATAGCACTTTAAGGCCCCTTTCCTTTTCGTCATACCCGGAGCCTTGCTGATGAGCCGTCAAACGGCGAAACGCGTCCAAGGATTGGATCTGACTGAAAAGATAAGGAACAACTCTATACACGAATTTATTTTAAGTTTGTGTCTAAGACCCAGACTGATCGTCTCGTTTCGCACTAGTATGCTAAATCTTTGTCGCGTCGCGTCCGTGTCTTGTTCTTGACTGGTAGATGAGCGCTATCAGTTTAGATATTTTGGTGCAACACAATAGAATAGCAATGATGCAATTTAAAAAAAGCTACCAAAAAATTGCTAATTGTGCTGTTAAAAACAACTACGATTTGCTCCAACTTACCGTTGTGAAGTAGGATTTTCTAAGTGTATTCTGACAAAGACTGACCAAAGAAATAAACTGAATCCTGAACCAGGCATGCGGATATAACTTTCGAACATTTAACCTGATTTTGACAAACTTGTCGCACCAAAAGAAGCTTAGCCATCTCATTAAGCTTGCTTAGATGAAATGTTATTCGATTAGAAATAACTAATGAACTTATGCATGTGTTTTTTTTTGTTGATATATTATTTTGTTCTTACAGTTGTGTTTGATTTTATTATAATTATAATACATATCTCATATTTTGGTGCTAAGGAATTCATCAGAAAAAAATAGAAGCGCTCCAGGGCTCATCGCTCTGCAAAAGGTAGAGACACTGGTATAGAGGATTATGCCAAAACTTAAAATTTGTGTTCAAACGATGCATAGATCTGCATTTATATGATGCTTAAATTTGAATGTCTTCCTAACATGCCTACTAGCCCTGGAACAGTGTGTAAAGTCCTGATACTTCACACGACGAAACTAGTTTTCGATTCCTTTGTTATTATTTCCTAGAAGAAAGGAAAATTGGAAGGAGAATTTCCCCGATACCCATTAGGTGCACCTAAATTCCTGAACTAACCTGAACACCTGAAGAATTCTTGACTGGATGTTGAAAGGCAATAGGCCATTGGAACCCTACAGGAAGATGACTTAAATACAGTATACTATGTGTTGTTGTTTATTTGTGCCAAATCGGCCTGATTTGTTTATTGGAATAAAAATTTGAGCTCATTGACATTCTTAAAAATGATCTTGTTCGCGTCGAATAAATTAATAATAAAATTTGTATAAACCCTATTTTCTATAATATATTTACTAATTTGTTTCATTCAATCACCGTAAACCACCTAAAAATACCATATACATAGTGTTTAATCCATAAGAAAGGCTTGTAAATCTTTTACAGTAACATTTATAATATTATACCATTACCATGCACGCAAGTCTTATTTGCTGCGTTTACTACACCCCAAAACTAATACATAAATCATAAAGTGCAACGTTGCCGCGTCACGCCGTTCGACCCATAAATTAGCCGTCATATCGGGGCCGGTAAAAATTCAATAAGGAAGGGCATCTGCAACGTTTCACATCAACAAATTAACAGTGACGTTTTTACAGTCGTCGTCGATTTTTCGCCGTGTCTCTGGCATATTTATGTGTCGACAGTTGCTGCGAAATAAACTGCATGATGAATGCTCCAGCCCTTCCGAGCAAAAGACGCTTTATAACGATTATAAATCATTAACTTAAACCCGACTTAAAATGTCGCAAAAACATGTATTTAATTCAAGTTTAGTTTTTTTTTTCATTCTTTCTTCTTGTGGTTTTTATGGATACTTTTACCCCAAGTATTGTAGCTACTGCATGGGAACCAATAGTGCTCTACACAACCCTATATATATTATAAGTAAAGACGATTATGACGTGCACTAAAAAATAATAAATCCACGCGCCACCCAATAAAAACAATGTTTGGAATGGTGGGTCCTTAGTTTTGGCAACTTTTTAAAAGCATCAACCATAGAAAAGCAAAAAGGTCGTCGAATCGTATAATGTTTTAGGTTTACCGGTATTTGCTAAGTATCCGGTCTAATACACGGAGAGTAATATTAAGTTTAAGAGAAATTGATTTTACTCTCTAGATATGAAATCGCGAATAGCGCATGTTCAACACTAGAAAATGGAGGAAGAAGCTACGAGACTGTAGCGAAGACAAATTTATTTGCTGACCATCTTAAAGGGGCCTTTATACCACAGGAAAATATCAATTTTGATGAACATCATATCCGGGTTGTTCAAAATTGGGCTCAGACATATTTTAGCCAAAATCCACCAACAGAGGATATAAACATTGACGAAAACGAATATCTTGAGATAATTGGCAAAGGAAAAAAACACCGCCCCCGGCATCCACGCCGCCCCAAAAAGATCTTAAAACAGCTGCATCCTGCACGATACTCGTTACTCGTTGGGGAACACGACCTCAAGGAGGTAGTTCCAGAGTGATGACGTTCTCCAGATGAAAGAATTTTTAAACAGGGTCATTTGAGGGACACTCAGCTGAAACACGTACGGGTGGGCTGCAGTGGTTCGTTGTGTTTTTCTACCATGCACCGCTCTGGATGGCATCAAGCGAGCAACCTCAGTTGAACACTTCCCATCTATTTGTAAAATAGACTTAAGCCGCCAACCTGCCTTCGATGCTCGAGGCTTTCCAGGTTATTTGTCAGAGCATGGTCACCGATCAAGCGAATGGCTCTTCTTTGAATGGAATCCAGCAATCTTAGGGTATGTTGAGAAGCAAAGCCCCTAATATGCAAACAGTACTCCAACGATGGTCAAATTTGTGGTTTATAGAGCATCAAAAGTTGTTGGGATGTATAAAAGTTCTTAGTTCGAAAAAGTATTCCAAGCTTCTGAGAGGCTGCCTTAGCAATGGCAGCAACCTGACTATGCCAAGACATATGACTATCCAAATTGACGCCCAATACATGAATTGATGAAGCCAAGGAAATGGAGTGTCCCGCCATAATTATATCCGGTTCTGCAACATTAACTTTCTTAGAAAAAACTGCCGCCTGTGTTTTTTAGTGTTAAATTCTACTTGGTTACCGTCACCCCAAGACAGAATTTCTTCCAGCTATTTTTTGAGATGTGAGATCTCCTGCTGCCTATAGAGATGTGCTGTCATCAGCGAAGCAATATATAGGATTTTTAGTTTTTTCCAAAAGATTGTTAATGGACAGGGTTATCCAACCAAGACTGGACAAGGCGATTTTTTGACTTTTCCTGTACTTTTATAAAAAAACTGAAATAGCCATCTTAAGTCATTTTCTCCCGCGAATTCGAATATCTTCAGCAAAAAACAATTGAACATCAAACAAAAGTACTAGGGGTCACTTTGATATTTTTTTAAATGGGATGCCGTATTTTTAATGAGCTTATCCGATTTCTCATATAAATTTTGATCTAAAATGTTGGATTTTTAATTCAAAAACGCCTTTTTTCTTCAGTTTTAAATTCGGAAAATGTTCGTCTACCGTAAGATTAATACCTGATAGATGGATACCCGTTTCACCTGTTCACACCCTTTAACCTGCTTTAAAGCGTCCGTCAGTTAGACAAAATAATCAAGTTTCAAATTTCTATATATTTTTCACGAATTAATTACAAATTTAGTAGTTTTTGCAAATCTATTATTGCTTACGTATAAAAAAAGTATGACATATTAGAAAAAACTATAAACTAAAGTGAATAACTTTAATCTCAATAATATAATTGTTCTATGTGTCCTCCTTTATTTTCAAAACATGACCGATGCCCCCTTTTCAATCTCTCCAAAGAATCTCTTACAATATTTTGGTCCTGGTTAAGTCTATTAATTTCATTTATAATTTTTTGCTGAATGTCCTCCAGACTTCTGTTGGGTCGTTGATAAACTACATTTTTTAAATGACCCCATAAAAATGTATCCATTGGCGTGATATTGGGGCTATTTGGTGGCCAATGAATTGTTCCGTTACGGCCAATCCACTGATTGTAACGCTCGTTTAGGTATGTTACCACTTCTCGAACTGCATGAGGCGGAGCACCATCCTGCTGCCAAATGATATTGTTGTAGGCTTGCAATGGCAACCTTTCCAAGAAATCCTCGATATCGTTATGAAGAAAATGGAGGTATCTTTGGCCTGTTAAAGAGCCACGATAAAATAGTGGTCCAATAATTCGATTTTCTAACATCCCACACCAAACATTAAGTGAGCTCCAACCTTGAAACTTTATCATTTCATATCTATGAGGGTTAACTGCTGCCCAGTATCTTGTATTTTTCCGATTGTATACCCCCGATGTTGTAAATGACGCTTCGTCACTCCATAGAATTTTATTATATAAATTATAATCTTCGTCTTGCTCTCTCATCAGCATTGAAGCAACAAATCGAAATCGCAGTTCTTTTTGAAGCTGTGTTAAGTATTGAACGGGAAGGATGCAATATGGTTTTAGACCACATTTTTTTAAAGTTCTGTGAACTGTTCCATAGCTTACTCTCCGGAGCCCTGGACCATACCTTACTTTTCGTACCGCTTGCGGAATAGAACTCTTCGGATTTATAGTAAAATATTGAACAATAGCTCGATCCCTTATATTCCGTCTTTTCATCTTTCTTGGCTTATCTTTCAATGTCTTACTTTCTTCAAATAGGGTCTTAATTCTGAGAATTGTATCCACTGAAATGTGTCTCTGGAAACTCTCAAAAAATGTTCTTTGTGTTTGTCGAGCATTCTCTCCACTTTTGTAATATAATTTTATTACATTTAGCCGTTCTTCTAAAGAATATTTCATTATTTGTAATTAATTCGTGAAAAATATATAGAAATTTGAAACTTGATTATTTTGTCTAACTGACGGACGCTTTAAAGCAGGTTAAAGGGTGAACAGGTGAAACGGGTATCCATCTATCAGGTATTAATCTTACGGTAGACGAACATTTTCCGAATTTAAAACTGAAGAAAAAAGGCGTTTTTGAATTAAAAATCCAACATTTTAGATCAAAATTTATATGAGAAATCGGATAAGCTCATTAAAAATACGGCATCCCATTTAAAAAAATATCAAAGTGACCCCTAGTACTTTTGTTTGATGTTCAATTGTTTTTTGCTGAAGATATTCGAATTCGCGGGAGAAAATGACTTAAGATGGCTATTTCAGTTTTTTTATAAAAGTACAGGAAAAGTCAAAAAATCGCCTTGTCTAGTCTTGGTTGGATAACCCTGTACAGTAAAAAGAGGGTGGACGACAATATAGAATATTAAGGGACTCCGGCATTGATGTTAGAAGTGTCCGAAAGACTTCCGTCCATCGCCACTCGCAGAGAATGATCTATGAGAAAGCTTGAGAGCCAACAACAAAATTGAACTGGCATTCCGTATGTTCTTACTTTAGCTAGAAGTCCCTCATGCCATACTTGGTCAAATGCCTTGGAAATGTCGAGTGCATTCGCCCGGGACCCCCCATGATGTTCTGTTGCGTTGTTCCAAACGTGAGTAACATAAGCGAGAAGGTCTTCTGTTGAGCTAGACTTACGGAATCCATACTGGCGGTCACTAATAATGTTGAAACCTTTCAGATATTTTAATAAATTTTCGTTGATAGCCTTTTCCATAACTATTACAGTTTCTGCAAACACACAAAGTTTCATCCGGAAGAACATTATCATGCAGGTCTTTTAAAGCCTGACTTTTACACACTTAAAGCCCGGTGCCTTTTTTGGTTTAATGAAACTTAGATATTTTTAAGCTCCTCCAGATTGATGTTCCGAAGATTTTTAATGGAAAGCAGTACGCAATAAACATTTAAATTTAATTATCTCAGAACCGATGCATTGGAATAGGAACTTATTACTGGAAATTTAATTTATTAGAAAGCTTTAGATGGATGCGAAATACGTCAAAACTGTTATCAGATCTATGGATTTCACATAATTCTTCTTATGGAGTAATACATAATGAACGCACCAAACCCCGCATTCTATATCGAGACTGCTTAGTTACTATATATATAGATAATACAGCATTGTCTCCTATAACCAGAGATTCTCATTAACTGGAGGCGTTAAAAAAATATTTTCTTTCGCCTTTATTCTTACACGATGGCTTAGATCAATTCGCATTAATGTTTTTTCACTAATTAGATGTTTTTAATACATTATTTTATCACAGAATTCTCGAACATCACCGTGTCAAATAAATCAGGTGAGTCCCCGAACTTTTCAATCACACTAATGCAAAAACAACTTCTCTAATCGACTAGTGGCAAGTCGTTCATCCCGCATTAGTGGCCCCATAAATCGCCCGATAAAAAACGGGTCGACATTGTCGCTGTATGCAAATGGGGGGATGCGACGGGCGAAAGGGAGTCCGTAGACATCCAGACCGTGATATATGGGGCACCGGGTGTCAGTCGGGTGATGCATGGAGACCGGCATCTCGAGACGACTCGGTTTGGTCTGTGAACTGTCACTGCAGCAAGAAATACAACAACACTTTCCGTAATTGGAAATTTGGAGTGATAAGAAAAGTCATTAGCGATAAACGGGGATTCAAAAAAATGTCTTTGGTTTCGTTATTTAGAAAAAAAAAACTTATAACTTATGAGTTATAGAAATTGATATATTTCGATAAAAAAAAAACGTCAATTATTGAAGACAAACATTTGTTAAATAAATGAGTCCGATACATGGGCAAAATAGAGGGTGTGTATAGCATGGAAGAATTCTCGTAAATTTCCAGCGAAGACAAGAACTGACAAGACATCCTATTCGTGGACACGAAAATGTACTCTTAATTTGTTTCCAAAAATTAAACCATTTTCGAAAAAATCAAATTTTTGGTGATCGTCTTACAAGTAAGATTGAATTTTGAAAATTTAATTATTACAATAAAATTAAAATGACAAGATAGACAAGTCATATTTTAAGATTTAGTAATGGAGCCTTATTCGTATGCTGAATATGCTGACATGCACATCATTTATGAACAAACACAATGCAATGCCCTGGAGGCCAGAAGAATTTATTCTGCAAGATTTCCAAATGGAAATTCACTAGATCGAAGAATATTAAAATTTGCAAGGGTTGATCGTAGTTTAAGAAAAACAGATAATGAAGAATGTGAAACAAAAAGTGCTTACACTATACAAGGTATCCGGAAAATACGTGTACAACGTTTGACAACAGACTGCTGACGTCGAAATAGGTCTATCTACGCCGACTTAGTAATATCTAAAATTGTCTCGTTTAGCCGGTCAAAGGCGTCAAAAATTTGTAAAAATATTGGGTTTTCCTAAATTACGTGAAAACCTGCTAATCGATTTTAATCATTTTTAGTATGTAGACTCATACTATAAAATGACGTCTTCTAGTAGTATAGTCACCGGTTGTAAATAAGTGGAAGTGTTATAAAAGTGATATAATACGTCAACATTTCACCTGATTCTTTATATCAACGGTGTTATGACAACCCAGATATTTTTGTCCAGTGACTAAATGTATTTGGAAGCTATTTTACCTCTTCAATATTTTTCGTTGGATGAGCTGTTTGCCAGAAAAATATTTACAATTACCTGCATACATCAATTTATTAACAGTAATAATAAAACAAAGTACAACAAAGTTGGAAGTACCTATGTATTAAAAATATTGTAAGAAATTAAGTAAAACGAAAACATTACCTAAGCAAATGTGTAAAATAACCGCCATCTTGCTGAATACACTTATTCACACTCCTTAAAAATGATATTGGACCCTATTTAATGTCTCGGGGTTATTAAAATGGTCGTCTGCATTTAAAATTCGCGTCAATAAATCATGGCGTGTGTTTACCGGAGTCTTGTAAACTTCTGTTTTAATAGCGCCCCACAAAAAGAAGTCACACATATTTAACTCCGGAGAACGTGGTGGCCATTTTACTGGTGCATCATTGCCCCTTTTAATCCATCGGTTGGGATATTGATGGTGTAAGTATTGCCGAACGACAACGGAAAAATGGGGCGGGGCACCATCATGTATATACCACATTTTCCTCCGAAGTAAAAGGGGCAAACTTTTCAGAAGAATTGGCAATGTGTCTTGCAAAAAATTTAAATAAATATTTCCATCTAACCTATCTGGAATAACAATAGAACCAATAAGCTAGCGATATTTAATTTAAATTGATGCTGATGATGTGCAACTTTATTGGCATGTGGATTTTCATCGGAATAAATATGTTCGCTCTGCAGATTGGTTACTACAGATCTTGTAAAGCACGCCTCGTCAATAAACAATATTTTTCTACAAAAATTTGGATCACGGATTCTTCTGTTTCTAATAAATTGGCAAAATGTAAGCCGCACGGAGGGATCAGTCGGTAAAAGTTCCTGGACTTCTTGCACGTGATATGGATGTAACAACTGTTCTTTTAAAACCTCGTTGACAATCGTTCTAGGAACATGTAACTCACGTTCTAAGCGACGGGTACTAGTACTTGGTTCTTCCAAAACTCTTTCCAGAATGTTCCCTTCTGTTTCCACAGTTCCAGTTGTTCGCATACGACCCCTGCCTTCAAATTTTTTCTCAAAGCTGCCCGTTTCCCGAAGATAACGCTCGATATTGGCAAATATTTGGTGGTTTGGTATTCGACGGTTAGGAAATCTCTCCATGTAAACCCTAACACTCTGACGCTCATTTCCTTGACAAAACCCGTATACGAGGGGCATGTCTACCTTCTCAGAGTTCGTATAATTTTCCATGTTTAATAGTAAAATGAACTTGTAATTCAAGAATGTTTATCGTATACTTTAGTCAATTTCATAGACTGGTGACAAGTTATTGTCAATAATTGTCAAATTATTAAATGCCATAGCAACAAGGTCACTAAAAAAATTATTGTTACAGGTAATTCAATTTTAATTTCATTACCTACTAATGTTAATAACTGATGTATGCAGGTAATTGTAAATATTTTTTTTCTGGCAAAACAGCTCATCCAACGAAAAATATTGAAGACAAAAATATTTGGCTTGTCATAACGCCGTTGATATAAAAAATCAGGAGAAATGTTGACGTATTATATCACTTTTATAACACTTCCACTTATTTACAACCCGTGACTATACTACTAGAAAACGTAATTTTATAGTATTAGTCTACATACTAAGAGTCATTAAAATCGATTAGCAGGTAACTGATATTGTCAGTTTATCCTTTAAAAAATTTTACTATTCTGCATATGCTTTACTCTCACTTTACATATTATAACATTTTTAAAAATAAGTTGTTAAATAATAAACAAGGAATCGGGGCTCCCAGACTTTCCATCCCCTCGTTATGTAAGCTTATAAGAATATGATAACTCGTTTTAACAAATTATGAAATAAGTAAAGCAATATAAGCCATTATTTAATACAAGCACATTTTTAAAAGAAGAAATTGTTATTTGAAGCAAAAGAAATACTTGAATTAAGCATTCACTATTTCAGAGTAAGTTTACCTTTATTAGATTTAGAATTTTTGAAGCAAAGCAAACAAACAAAATTTGACAAACTTCTAATATTAGCATATTGTGTAACTTAAGATACTGTGACACCAAAAGTATTACAGCTTTATAATATAGCTGGTGTAAAGTAGGGTAGATCAACATCAGCAGATGGAAAGATACAAGGGTTTGTCTTAGTAGAGACAGCAACTAGCGGAATCATTGAAAGAGATATCGATTACTCAACCAAACGCTTAGCAAATATGGTAGCAAACTGCGTAAAAATATCCGTTAAATCTTAAACCCGCACAAATATAGAAATATGACTATAATTTTTCACGACTACCCCCATTGACAAGCGGGCCCCATAAAAGAGCAAATCTATGCTTTGTTCGACATCTATTATTTATTTAAAATTTATGGGCCGCAACTGCGTGTCAATCAAACAAATGAATTGTGCCACTGCGACATGTGAGGAGGGGGTTCCGTTCTTGATTTATAACTTTTAATTTTCATGATGGAATCGACAGTTGCAACAGTTGATATTGTAGCTTGAATTTTTATTTTAATTTAGATAAAATACACAAAATAATGCAAGGAGCAAATATTTGAAATCCTATGAATTTTACATTAAACATTTTTTGTAACTATTAATAATACTGATAATATAGAATTATTGCGATAAAATACGTGAGAACATAATATAACTGTTGAAATAACTGTTTTTCATACATCAAGCACTGAATTAAATTATAAAGAAAGTGATTATGACGGTGATTAAACTGCAGGAAATAATATAGAGATATGACATGATTAAATGCATCCTTCTGTGCATATTTTTTGAATATATTTACTCACAAAGAAATCATATGCCTATGGGAAAACTGAACTACTTAAAACAATGACTAATTGTTAAATTAAACAAATTGAAATGTGTAACGATATACAGGGTATTTCAAAATTCACTACAAAGACTATATACGGGCGTATTTTTGAAGTCAAAATAAAACGTTTTTTTTTGTATAATATATTTGGGGGGGGGGGGGGTCTACCGAGGGATCTACACATCTGATGACCGAAATTCTATGTTACCGCCGATAAATCTTCAAATTGGTAAGCATGCAGGAGGGGGTGGTTTTTAAGACACGTGCTTATAGGAAAAAAATGTCCTATTTTGACCTTAAAATACGCCCTTAAAATTTTTGTAGTGAATTTTGAAATAACCTGTTTTTTCGGGCTTATCCAAATTCTTTGCAAAAAAAATTTCTACATTATTATGATTATGGTAGTAGAATTAGGCCACATCCATATTGAGCGAACTGGGGCAAAGTGAGGAATTTTATTGCTGACACGCAGTAAGCCCTCTCTTGAACTAGGTATTTACTAATTAGTATTAAAGTTCTTAAGTTTTGTATCATTACAATATAGTGTGTGTATAAAATCTTGAAACGGCTTAATAACCTCACAATTTATTGGCTGATTTAAATTAAATATAGTACAGTTATCTAAGAGGATCTTACGCACCGAATGACAATATTGGCGTTGTTGTCAGCTGTTTAAATTTTCTGGAAATCAAACGAATTTTAAGCTTTTATATATAACATGCTGTATATTTTTCATTTATAGATTATACGTTACATTTGTTACAGTTTCGATATAACATGCTTTTTTCCTAATATAATAATGACGTGTTTTTAAAATTATCAACAAACTGTGTCTTATTTATTATAAATAAAACACCAGTTCACTTTTGATGAAAAGTCATAAAAGTTGTCATTTTTACATGCAAAAATGTCTTTAACTGAAAGTGTTATTATAATTCTTATGATGAGAGGATATGGTGATAGGGTGAGGTCTTATGAAGAGGTTAAAAATGTATTTAATGACGCCTTTACAACCCTTAATCCAACTTCAAAAGCTATTGCTCTAAAAACTGTCCGACGGTTCGAAGAAACTGGAAATTGTCGGGATAGACGACGACCAGGACGACCAGCAATAGTAGATGAAGAGAAAAGTTTGGAAATTTTACAAAGTTTTGTTGAATGCATTAAGAAAAATTTCTCAAGTTAGTGACGTCTGCTTACTGAATAGTAAAAGAGAAACGCAATATGTTACTACCCGATACATGTCGGGATAGTAGTGCCCGTCATACCAGGAAGTTTATAATCTACCCTATTAAACTTCCTTCCCGCCATAGTGATTTTTACATACAAAGGAACGTAGGCTTTTCTAAAGATCTTATAATTTGGTGGAAAATGATGCAATCAATGATAACTGTGTCCCACTTGTGTAATTTTTACAAAACTTAAAAGGGATTTTTATGGGTATTTCCTGGAATTTATTGGCACGGATTTTAAATTATGCTAACTTATTCCTCAGATCTCAATTTTCATGTTTTTTCAAGTTTCAGGATTATTTGCTTTATTAGATATTAATTTTAATAGATAACTGCCTAACGGGGGGTTAGGGTAAGAGAAATCTTTATTGAATAAGGTTATTCCTGAAGAAACTAATACAATTTGTTGTATTTTTAGCCATGGAGGACCTTCTAAAATTGTGAGGTGTGCCCGAAAACATTATAAATGTTTTAGTAGGTAAATATATTGCTTGCATATTGTCTTTAAATAAACTTTGTTTAAATATAGCTGTATTCTTAATTTCGCCATATTTAATCTTAATACTTTGATGAACAACAAAAAAATAACGAAATAATCGGAAAGTTAAAAAAAAATGATAATTGTTATATGTTGAAAACTTACATTTCTTATCTTAAACAATTATTAATTCCTTTATCATGAATGTACATACATACTGAGTATTTTATGTTGTGCGTCAATCATACAGTTTTTATTTTTGCATAGAAAAAGAAACTTAAAATTACAAATTTTACTAGTTTTCCACATCCAACATGTTTTCGAAAAATCTATAAAATAATGTTGGTGTTTTAGGGAAAACTACAATTTTTGTATTTTAATTAAGCAGTTTTTCTTTGCAAGAATCGACAACTGCAAAGAGGACGTAAATCATGGAAACGCCCAATACAATATGTACATTTGTTAATAAATAAAATTGTTTAAAATCAGGAAATCAAGGTTTCCCTATACGATTTAAACGATCTCATTGGAAAATTTAATGTACACGCAGTGAAACACTCTTGCTCTTATACAGAAAGAAAATACTTTTTATTTTTAGATTTAAGTTTATAATTAAAAATATTCTCTATTGTATAAAAAAAAATATCACTCAGTTTGAGATATTTATTATTTAATATAAAACATATTTACACACAAACTAAAGTAACCAGAACTATTTTAATACGAGATATTTTATTTGATTCTAAGTGCACAAATACGAAAACATTTTTTTCTCACTTTGAGATCCTATTTCTTCGCCACATATAAATGTCAATATGCTCTTGATTAGAAACCAACGGCTTTACGTTAAGACATTATTTTTATATGTGTTAAAGTCGATTTCTTTTCCATATTATGGCTTAAGAACGATATATTCGTTTTCTTTTCAACTACAAAATTGACAATCCCGATTTTGTTGGTGAGAATTATAAGCCATCTATACAAAATTTGGGTTTGAATTCTGTCAAA
Source organism: Polydrusus tereticollis (assembly GCA_963920685.1). Lineage (NCBI taxonomy): Eukaryota > Metazoa > Arthropoda > Insecta > Coleoptera > Curculionidae > Polydrusus > Polydrusus tereticollis. The sequence continues at coordinate 114,484,770 of OY987328.1, forward strand.
CGTCAAAAAAAACTTAGCTGTTTTTAACCGTTTTGCTCATCAGCTGAAAGTAAGCCCCTTCCTTTAGAGAATCTGATTAAATCATCAGTAAGCTGCTGGATGATCTGAATGAAAAATGAAATGAAAGACTACCTAAAAGAGTATTTAAGATAAAAGCGATAGGAAAGAATAAGAAGAAAAAACCGAGGAAGACTTGAACAAACACTAGCAAAGAAGAAGCAGAGAGAAACGATATGAACTAGGAAAATATTAAGAGGTTAGCAACAGACAGAAAAAATTGTAGAGAAAATCCCAATGAAAGAAAGTAACTTGAGAACAACAAGCCTGAACAAACAGCCTTATAAACGATGATGGCGCCCAATTTTTTACGTTCGAGCTGTTCTCTATGTTCCGCCAAGGTTAAATTGCCGCAGGACCAATAGCAAAGCCCGAATACCAAAATCGCGCATCATCATTGATTATTGCCGCTGCCAGTTGGTAATCAACAAACTTTACAAACTTTATTTTAACGTTCTTTAATGAAATTTACTGGTTGGGACTAACCATTATGTAACCCATAGTTTTCTTTACTTGTCTCTCATTTCAACACAGTTTTTAACACGGCTAGATTTAAAAAAATACTTTTGTTGCAATCACAATTTTAAATCGTTTGTCAACATCTCAAAAAAGAATGAAGAAACAGCGTCAAACTGCGCCATTGTCGCCGCATTTTCCACTGATGCGTCTAAACGACAATTCTCTGTCACCATGATATATAGGAATGGACATTAAGGCCGGCCGGCATCCACAAGAAATATCTCTCCATTTGCTTACACCGTGGCCATCACTGTCTCTTGAGATTCGAGTTACTCGTCATTGTCACCTGGAGGGGTCCGCGGGGTAACGGGGGATTTAAAAGGTTGGGGAATAACGAATTTTAAAGGTTACCGCTGATTACCTCACATTTATTTTTTATTTTCTTCCTCCACTTTATTCCACTTATTTTCCATTATTTTTTGGTTGGAAAAAAAAACGGTAAATAAATATGAAATTAACTACCTAAATTTAAAGCAGATATTGTCTGTCACCTATGTAGTGTTAGAAACATGAGGTGAGTGAGTTTGTAACGTTATTACTTTCAGGTATGTTCTAATTATTTTATTGTGTGTCGTAGAACCGCAAGTTCATGATTATACGTCCTTGCGTGAAACCGCTCTTCATTTTAGGTTGTGTTGGCTTAAATTTTGATTATTCTTTGTGACCTTTACTGTGGGTTTTAAGATTGGCGGAAAACTGCCATCTGGGTCATTCGGTCAATCCAGACTCTGCACAATGGTCATACTTGAGCCTTTGTGGAAAAATTAGGGAAATATTTTCCCATCTTTAGCCAATCTTAATTGAGGCACATATTTGGTAAGTTTACAACGTATATATATCATAGATGACCGATATTTTTAAGACTTTTGCCACATAACCTGAAACTTCATACATTTTTTTAGACCAGTCTCAGTTTCTACGACTTTGCCGTTCACTACCTTGCGGTCTTTGTTGTTCCTCCAGCTTTATTTTTCCAGATTTCTCCGGCCAAACCCAGTGTTGACCCTTGGATTTTCGGCCCAGTTTTTTTGAACAATTTATGAGACCTATTTGAGGGTCAACATTACTGAGCAGCAACAGGACCCTGTTGAAAGCTACCTTCCTTTTACTCTACACTGCAAATATCGTGGTGATTTTGCTTGTTTATTACATATTTACAGCCAAATGAGGTGACGGCCTGGTCGCGTGGTGGCATTCTCGCTTCCCATGCTACAGGTACCTGGTTCAAGCCCGGGCTGGCCCAGCAAACCATATTACGTAGTGTTGCGTATGCAACACACACCGGTAAATTCTCAACGGCACTCTAGTCTACTAAGTACTCTAGAAACGGCATGTTGTCAAAGGGACCCTTGAGCGAAATAAAGGATGATTGGTGGTGCGCATGGTGTATTTTGGACACTCTCTGATATTCGACGCAGTCTCCAGTGCATGGGTCTGATGCTGTTCCGGATGGTTCAATGGTCCCCGCTACATACATATCTCACTTAGCTGCACGCGAGGATGTTTAAGGGATGGCGGTGAGTAAAGAGACGTTAATAATAACAAGACAATAAAAATACTGTGCCGAGAATAATATCTGTCGGTTATATTCTGGTTCGGACCCCACGGTAAACTGTAGGTCCTGTCTGGCTGACATAGCTCAGACGTTAAAACGGGGTCGGCAAAAAGGGTCAAAACTGGCCTACTTGCTTGGTGTCAAAGCCTCCCCGTCTGTAACTACTACTACTACTACTACTATCACCTGGCCCGCCCGGCAAGAATCAGTCGAAAACGCAGAAGCAAACTCCTGCAGGCGAGCCGGTCATCATTGCAGGAGTCTCCTCCAGGTGCACACGTTTAAGAACCAATTCGGTTTACGAACCGAGTACCAACAGTATATTTCAATATTGTAACTGATTTATCTTATTTATCTTACTTACTCAGATATATAAAGCGAAATTTAAAAGAGTTGCAACTTTTGCGCATTAATAATGAGTATTTAACCAAACCAAACTCATACTTTTACTATTTTGTCAGTCTATTTTGGTAAATCAACTGAACTTATTAGAAGTTTAATTAAGCGTTGTTGATTTGTAATTTAAAATCACCCTTTTTACATCTACCTCTTTTCTAATTGAATAACTTTTAATTACTTTTTTGTTTTGGCACTGGGTGTGGGCCCCATTGTTTTACTCATAGGAATTTGGTGTTGTTATGACAAGTTAGAGCTAAAAGCAGCTGTGAGTAGCGCTCAAAACTCAATCATATATCTTGGCTTGTTGTTTTACTGGCAAGGACCCTTCATAACAGAACCACCCCGAATACAATTGCCTCGAGCTTGAGCTAGCTAAGGTAGGTGGTGACCTTAACCTTTATTTAATATTAAAAATACTAACAGTTTTATTTTGTTACCACCTTATAAGATTATAAGGTAAAAGTTGAGCCGTTAAACGAAGGAAATAAATTCAAAACGACGGTTTTGCGCTAATCGATAAACAATTTTTGACTTTCTTATTTTACGTGTTCTTATGTTTGACCTATGAATTGATCAAAGTAAGGTATTTTCTGAAGCTCATAAGATAATAAGACGGCATTTTGTGAGTTATGTTTTTGAGATATCATATTATAGAGAAAGTACTTCAATTTGTTTCTGCTCCTAAATACATAATAATTTAAAACCATGATAATGATCTTTATTCAACCTAATATTAAGAATTAATTGCAAAAAGAGTAATACACAATCGACGTAGGTTTCAGGCTGAACGGCTGGGAGGGTGGTGTCCGTAAGAAGATAGTTGACTGTAGGGGTTTCTCAAGGGTCTGTTCTGGGACCCCTTCTATTTTTAATATATATCAACGATCTTCCTAACATAGACCCCAGTCATGAGAATTGTGATGAGGTGAGAGAACCTTCTGAAGTGGCACGTGCAAGAGCGAATGAATAATTTGCATCTAACCAACTTTTCTTGAACAATGAAAAAACCCCAAACATGATATTTTCTATGAGACAAATTCCTCCAGACTCCGGTACCTACTGAGAATGTTAAATTTCTTGGGGTACACTTAAATCAAACCCTCCGATGGGACGTCCATACTGCCAATACTGCTATCCTCTGTAAAAGACTAGCAACTAACATCATTGTATTGCGCAACCTATCACAATGATTTCTCAGACTGTCCTGCGGCAGGCATAATTTTCCTTGCGTCATGCACATATTGAATACTCAATACTTGTATGGGGTCACTGCAGTGCTGCGTTCAAGGTTTTTAGGCTACAGAGAAGGGCCCTAAATATTATTACAGGAACGTCGTACCAGGACGACTTTAGACAGGACTTTATAAACAATGAAATTTTGACTCTACCATGCTTATTTATTCTGGAAAACCTTCTATATGTCAGGACTCACGTTGGGCAATACACGGCGCATACATCTGCTCACTTCCACGATACGCGTCATAAACAAAACCTAGTACTAAACAGCTGGCGGCTAAAGAGGTGTCAATATAGCCCTGGACATCTGGCAATTCATTTCTATAATAAACTTCCTATAACGATAAGAAATCTGCCAATTAAAGATAGTAAGTAAATTTAAGAGTAAAATAAAAAAAAAGTCAGGCATTCTACTCTACAAATGAATATAATATGGCCTGTGATGCAAATAGATAATATAGAATTGTAGAGTAACTCAAAAAACAAAGTCACGGTCTAAAGTTTTAATTTTTGTATTGGTTATGCGTTTTACCCTAACCGGGCATCATCAGACCTACAAACATATTACCTAATATACACCTGTATAGAAAATGTGTAAAAGAAATGAAATTTTACCTTATAACTATGGTCCACATAAAGTATTATAATTAATATAATAACAATGTTTCCAATTTGTGGTTTTGTATAGGAAGAAACTTAGATTATAAAAATGTATTGTACATATATTTTATAATGTTGTCAAATTTTAATTATCTTGATTATAATTTTAATGTGTAATGCAACAGTAACAGTTGTTTGCCTTAATGTTGCAACTCTGTACAATTTTGATGTTTTAACTTTTTACATATTATGTTGAATTTATATTTTATATTTTATAACATTTTAAATTATCTATTTTACCATGATATTGACTTGTGTAAGTACTATGTGTATATTGACACAAATAAACTATTTTTGATTTTGGTTTTGATTTTGACTCAACTTAAATAATTAATGCTAAGAATTCTGATAAGCTTGTACCCAATTATTACCGGTTCAATGGCCTTCGAGTGAGGTTTGGATGAATGAGTTATTTGCCAAATTAGTATCATGATATGTATTTTCGTCTTTTTCTATCCCACTTCGCTACGCTCAGTAACTAAACATTGGATTTAACTAGTAAATCGTCCTTACCATTCTTGACACTTAATATACCGTTACATAAATATTGAGAAGTTTTAGATTTAAAAAAAAAGTTCAGCTGCCATTTTCCCAACGTGTTCATACAAACCTTTAAAATATTTAACAGATGATGCAAAAAAGAACAGCAAATTTTCTGGCCCAAGCGCTTTCCATAAAATATCCTCGATTATAAGCTATGCGAATTTAAAGTAGATAAAGATGTGGGTGGTAAGCTAACCAAATAAACAAAAAAATAAATCGTGCTTTATAGGATTGTGCACCAACAAATTCAACTCTATTGTTGCAAACAACAACTATGCGCCCATACGTCACGGACTTAACGGAGAATCCCGGGACAGACACAAAGATAAAGGTTGTTTTTTCTGGCCGATCTGTGACATTTGCTTAGTCGCAAATCTTGTGCAGTCAGCGTTCTCGACGTCACTTTTGAGTGATTTACGCGACAGAGAGGACCCGAGTTGTCTCTTCTTGGCAACCGGGTCTTATGCCTTTTGTCTTGCGTAACATGTTTTCGTGGATCGAAGTTTACCGAGGTTTATTTAATTGCTATTTCGGTTTGTTAAAAGTTTTTTAATTGCTGTTGCTAATTTATTTATTAGGATATGATATGCGACTTGAGGGGGGTCCCAAGTGGGAATACTTGCCCCTCCCTGCCCTAAGAGACCTCCACTAATACGAAATGAACCCAGCTCTATTTTTGACAATTTATAATATATTTATAACTATAAATAAAACGACTCATAAAATTAGTGCAACATTCTCGATATGTTGTGTGTATAATTTTATCAACGAAAAGACTTTTTAAAAAAACGAAACAAAACAAAACAATAACACTTAATATCTAACAATTCACTCCATTATATTAAAAATTTTAATATTCCAATGATTTGCGAATCCCCATAAATAATAATAAATAATAATAAATATATATTTCCATAATAATACGTTAACAAAGCAATACATTCATAAATAGTCCTTATTTATTGGAAATATAGAAATAATCCACTAAAGCCACTTAAGGCTAGTATGTGGACCCTTCGCCATATTTACATAATATTCAAACTACTTAATTAAACCTATAGTATAATCCTAACCTACTGTATTAGTTAACGAGAGAAAATAAAGAAATAAATTCTGCCTAAGGAAAAAGTAAAAAAGAAGAAAAAAGATGCACATCAGTACCCAAAGTGCACTTAACCAAAAGTTCCAGTGAGGTAAGATACAATAATATACCGTGTAAATTAGTTTATATAATTTTTACCAAATATAAATATTAATGGTAATCTATTAATGTATTGGATTTATATGTTTAATCAGTTTCCTAAATCTATAAATTCGCGTGCTTTAAACCTAGGTAAGGAAAGAATCCAACTTTTTAAAAGACTTTTAAATTTTTGCTGTCTGAATTCGTTTCTTAACTCTTTAGGAATATGAACATATATGTGCGAGGATAAAAAGTAAAATGATCTTTGACCAATTTTCTTCTTAGCTTTCAGTGTTGTAGTTTGTTTATTTATTTTATGTCTAGTGTAATGTCCATGATTAATTGTTTGTAGTTTGTCCTTTTTTTTATGTTGTAAATAGAGGATTTTAAAACAAAAAATTTGATTTATATCCAACAATTTACTCTCCTGATACAACAAATCGCTGGGATAATCTCTTTTTTTCTTATACATATTTTTTATAAAAAGTTTTTGTACAATTTCAAGCTTATCCAAATGAGTTTTATACGCAGAGCCCCAAGCACAAATACCATATTGTAAAACTGAGTATACCAGTGAATAATATAACGTTTTTAAATTTTTCAAGCATAAAATAGATCCTAATTTTTTAAATTTATATAAAATTGAACGTAATTTTTTAATTAATGTATTTATATGTTTATCCCATTTTAGGTACTTATCCACTTCTATTCCTAAATATCTAGTATGATCCGTTTCCTTTATGCAAATATTTTGTTGATTTTGATATATTTTAATTTCATTATAGAAAGGTGGTCTTTTCTTACTGCAGCTGAAGGCAATGTAGTTAGTCTTTTCAAAGTTGATAGTTAGGGACATTTTGTCAAACCAGTTTTTTACCTTTATTAGGTCTTGCTCTGCACTTTCCTTGACGGCCTTCCAAGATTCACCTGTATATATAATCGCGGTGTCATCCGCAAAAGCAGAAATTGACCCAGTACTCCCTAAACTAAACAAATTATTTATATATATTGTAAATAGTATTGGGCCTAATACTGTTCCTTGTGGGACACCGTATTCAATCTCGTTTGGAGAACTAAGAGTATTATCGATTTTAACGTGCTGGATTCTACTAGATAAATAGCTTTCTAACAAATTTAAAGGATTACCCCGAAATCCTATATTTTCAAGTTCCTGGATTAATATTTTGTGGTCGACTGTATCAAACGCCTTGGCCAGGTCAAGAAATATCCCCATAACCGCCCTATTGTTGTCTAGATTATGATATACTGTATTAGTTAGACATATTAAGGCATCTTCTGTGGACACACCCTTCCTAAAGCCAAACTGTCTGTCTGATAGTATCTGAAACCTATCAAGAAAGCTTACTATCCGCTTTTTAATAATTTTCTCAATTATTTTACTAAGATTAGAAATGAGGGATACTGGTCTATAATTTGACATTTCCGTTGCTTTTCCTTTCTTTAAGAGAGGCTTTATTAAGCCTATTTTAAGTACTGTTGGAAATATTCCCTCCAGAAACATTCGGTTTATTAAATTTGTTAGGGGATCTTTGATAAACTCTGATGCTAGTTTCAGATGTTGTGCAGTTATACCGTCTATACCCGGTGCTTTGTTTAATTTTAATTCACCTATTATTTGTTGTATTTCGTGTGGGTCCGTTGGTGTAAAAAATATTGTATGTTCTGTGACGTCATGTCTGGTCTGTGTTTGCGCAGGTTTATTGATAGCGGTAGCTAATGTTTTACCAATATTAGAAAAATAATTATTAAAACAATCCGCTATAATAGCTTTATCCTTTATGAATTTATTTTGAAAATTTATTTCCGAAATGGTAGTTTTCTCTTTCAGCTAACCTGTAAACTTGTTAATTGTTTTCCATAAACTTTTACTGTCCTTTGACTTTTCCAGTTCAACTTGAAAGTATTCAGTTTTCGTTTTATATATTAACTTGCTTAATCTATTTTTATAATTTGTATACGCGGTCTTCTTTTCTAAGTTCTGAGGATCATTTATATGTATTTTGTAAAGTTTTTGTTTAGTTTCTGACGATTTCATAAGCCCTAAAGTAATCCATGAATGCCTTTTTTTATATTTAGTTTTGTACTCAATTTCCACAATAGAATTTGCAATACCATTTTTTATTTTATTTACTAAAATTTCTGTACTTAGATTAATATCGGCAGTTGCATAAAAATCTTCCCATTTTTCGTCAATAAAATTTTTTCTAAATTTGCTTTCGTCTAATTTATAGATTGTTTTTTTGTCTTTTGTACATTCTGTTTCTACATTGTCGATTTTTAAGAGAGAGAAAACTGGAAAATGGTCAGTTATATCAGTTTTAATTATAAATGATTGTGTATCTAGGGTATCAGAGCCTTTAAGGAAAATATGGTCTATGCACGTCTTTGAACCTCTATGTAATCTAGTATAATTATTAATTAGTGATTTAAAGCCCCAATCACTTAATAAATTAAGGTATTTATGTGTCGGACCGTTGTTTGATTTAATATCGATATTTATATCACCAACTAATAAGTGATGGTTAATTGATTTATTATTAAATCCCTCAAAGAATAAAGATAAATTATTAACAAACTCAGTTGGGCATGATGCAGGTGGCCGGTAAAGAGCGCTCACTAGAACTTTTTGTCCATTCTTCCTTACTGTTACATTTAACATTTTAATGTTACCCACATTAATATGGTCCAATGAAAAACTATCTTTATATTCATTTTTTACGTATAGGTATGACTACACCATCGTTCTGGTTTATATTACCCGAATTATACAGTGCAAAATAATCCTCTATCATAAAAAAATTTAGATCCTGTATCTTCCACGTTTCACTCAGCACGACAATATCAAAAAAATACTTAAATTCATGCATCAGTAATAATAGTTCATTAAAATTCTTATTAATACTCCTAATATTGCAATGAAACACTGAGAAATCTTTATTATTTGATGTATTCAGGTCAAAAAACTCCTCAGCTGAATCTATATAGTTTGATTTGGTTTCCAAGAAGTTCAAATTGTTTAGGTACTGATCCATCTTATTCTACATAAACTCAATAATAATAATTATAAACAATAAACAAAAACAAGTAACTTATTTACGATAGTGTCTATTTGAGTTGATGGGTTAGACTTAAGTCTCCTATTTAATTAATAACTACATAGTAAAGAATAGTGTGATGTCCTTCAAAAAAATTAAGGATTTGTATACGAAAAGAAATGTTGTTTAGTTTGAAATATTTTTTAATAAAGAATTAAGGATTAAATACTCTGTTGTACTTCGACTATTAAATCCTTTAGACGCCTTAATAAGCTAATAAAATATAAAGTGTCCTAAATGATAATGTATGCTCGACTTACGATTAAATGTTACTTCTTAACTGTTGATCTTAAATTTTTGAATGAATTTGGTACTCTAGGTCTTTTTTGTACTTCAACAAACGATTTATCTAAGTCAATATTTGTATCACGTTTACGTTTCTCCGTTTCACTATGTTCGTTCTTTTCTGTTACATTTTCCTCTTCCTGATCCTCGACGTCCAATAAATTGTTAAACTCCAACACTCTTTCAATGGAGGGCGTGGTAGGTGCACTGTTTGGTCGTGGTATTACTTCTGGTATTCCATGCACGTTGTCGCCTGACATTTGACGTAATTGATCTGCAGTATAAATTTCATTATTAATGACAAGTTTGTTTTTGCGGGTAATTTTAGCTACAAGATTTTTTTCTCGTGCCAGTTTTAAATGTTCACGTAGGATTTTGAGATCTTCTCTGTCTTCGAAACATAGATCTTGAGCAATAAAGATTTGAGTGCCCTTTAACTTAGAACCGTTTTTCAGTACTTGATCCTTTTTTATGGTAGTTACAAATTCCAATTTTAAAGGAGCTGGTTTATCTGATTGATTCTGTTTTAATAAATAGATGTTGTTTATTTCTGATTCTAAAATATTCACACCAAGTTTGTCATTAAAAAACTGCGTTATAAAGGTCACCAGATTTTCATCCTTATTAATTTTCAGGCCAAAAATTAATATATTATTACGACGAAACTTCCTTTCAAGTTCAATATGTTGAGTTTCAATCCTTGAGCATCGCTTTTCTAGCTTTTGTACAGCCTGAGCGTGTTGTCCCAAAAGTTCTAATAATTGCTTGTTTCCATCTTCGATGTGCCTTTTTGTGCTTTCAGAAACACTCTTCCTAGTTTCTTCAGCTGAAGAGCGAATGCACGCAAGTAACTGTTCGTGTATCTCTTTGGCTTGATCCACCATTATTTATTTCCTCTCAGCACGGCCAATTCCTTGTAGATAATTTTATTATTTGCTTTATTTCAAGTAAGTGACGTGACTTGATGAGATCTTGTGAGATTTTGTAAAGCAATGCAAAAATAAAATTATTTACCTATTATTCAGTTTTTGTCCCAGTAAAATCCATCCACTAATAATTTCACAATTTTATAAAAATCACGGAGCACACTAAAAATAAATAAAACAACTAATTAGGCACAAAATAAAAAGCCCATATCGCAATCCAGTAGCAGAAGCTATAAAAAAAGCTACAATAAATATTGTCACATCGTACAGTTTCACTCCGCGTATAAAAGTTTATAGTCGCTATAAAATAAGAATAATTATTTTGAGATGCAGCCATACACTTTGTCATAAATTTCTTTGGCCTATATAAACTTGTTCTTCGAGATGTTTTTCGGGCGAATTGCAAAATTATTAGGTATTAAATATATGTTTAATAAATTTAAATGCGTTCATGTCCCCAAGGTAGAAAAACTACTGTATGTGATAAAATGTTGAAAAATTTATTTAGCTTTAAATTATTGGAATGTTTATTAAATCTCGTCTAGGTATACGCACCTAGCAAATGATATCTTAATATTTCAGGGGGTGATTATTAGGATCAGTTTAAGAAAAAAAACTTCATATGAACGTATGTCCTGAGCCTCTAAGTTTTAAACTACTTTTAAGAATTTTTTTTTATAATAACTTTTATTTATTTTTGCGAAATTTGGTACACATCTTCTATGCATCGAGAGGCATTTTCCGATGAACAACATATTTTTCTTTTGTCTACCATTGGCGTTTGTGCGGAATTCTAGCTAAATACTTTTAAATAAATAAATAAATTTCGTTTTTGGGCCCTTCTTTAATTCTGAGCCAATCTGGTCCCCCTTTGCTCATACACAGTTAAAAATTTTGCCGGTGTGAAACGATGTTCCTAAACGGTGTACGAAATTTAAACCAAATGGTGTTAAATTTAACACCGCATCAGTTGGTTAAAAGTAAAAACGTAATTTACCACCATGCGGTGTAAATATTTTAAGTTCACACTGAAAAGAAATTTGATTTCACCCCCTTATACGAGTTAAATAGAATAATTATATGGAGAGAAAATGAAGTTGTCACATTGCTGGTTTTTTCCTTGATACTTTTTAATACAAGGAAATTGGTGGATTATTAATTATTTATTTCGCGCTACTGTACCATTAAAATGTTTGATTTTATAGTTATGTTGCATAACAATAATAAAAGAAAATGTTTCCAGTAAATTTAGTGTTTTAAAAACTAATCACAAAGAATTGTCAACTACTCTTTGGTGTTGTTTCAATTAAAATATATTATTGGCAACGTCGCAATCTTCTCTCCTGTCTCTGAGTGGATTGAGTAGAGCAGCACGAGCGGGAAGAATGTGCGGTGCGCCTTGCCCATCTACGTCGTTCTGTTTTAACGTGTTTAATTCCATTCCATGCGGACTTGTTTAAGTGTTCTGTGTTCTGTCCATTGTTTGAGAAAAAATGAGTGTTTTTATTAAAGTTGAATATAACAACATACAAAAATATATTTCATTAAACAGGGAGGAAGCAACCTATCATGAATTTATTACTCAAGGTGAGTTGATATGATTTTATTTATACAGGTACCTACTACCTAGGTACAGTTAATAATTTTTTGGTTTATGTTTTATTATTACTAGGTATAGATATATAGGTACCTAAAGCACCTATATTTTTTTTCTTTTTTAAAATAACTACCGCCTAAACCACAGGGCATATTTTTCTTGCGGAATATATGGGGAATTTTAAACTATTTTTCTGGTGTTAATTATACTCCATTTGAAGTGTAAAAAAAAAGTAGCCTTTTCTGTTATCATTTTTGTGGCGTTGTTCAGTTAGTTTTAGAAGGTTTTTACCTACACACATTAGACATTAGGTACTAAATGTGTACAATGTTTTAAAGAACTTAAGTAATATAATTAGGTACTTATTTGATTATATTGACCAACTTTTCAGTTTTTTTTTCATTTGTAGCACTAAAAAAATTCTTGCAAGAACCACCAGATAGTATTGAGTTTTTTAAAGTTTCTGACAATGCAGGCTGCCTGATTGAACCTGAAGATTTCAAAACTTTTATACAAGAGGTTGAAAAGGGATTTTTATTCAGATTGCTGGATTTGCGATCAGACTATAATAGAGAACCTGCAATAACTGGATGTTTAAAAGGTAATTACATATATTTTTGTATTATCATCTTTCGAACAACTATGGTTTTAGCTCGGGTTTTAGTTAGGTTAGTTCCCGTAAGTTTCCCTTAAATGTTATTAAAAATAATGTAATAAATTTTACTAAGGCCAATTCAAAATGGTACCTACCTAGGTACTTGTTTGTCATTAAAAGCCTTGTTTAAGTTTTGTATATAAATTGTATATCGTTGCAAAATATAGTACAGCATTATGATGCTCATCAATAAAATTTGATTGATTAAATATTTTTTTAGAGCGAAATGTACAAAGATCTTAAAAGTCACCAATGTTGTCTTTTTGCATCAAGCCCACAACATGGTATATTATATTGACTATATTGGATACCAAAACACAGTTACGATTTTTTAAACAAGTTTTTGTGCTATTTTGTACCTATTTTTGTTATAAAATATTTTTGTAATAAAATAAAGTAAGTCTTGTTTAACAGTTTTTTTTTTACAAATCTCAGATTAGTACCACTGGGGTGGGATACTTATTAGAAATAAAGTTTGAGATTCAGAAAAAAATGGAATTTTCAAGCATTTTACACTTTCTTCTTAATAATTTAATGGAAAAACTAGTAGGTACCTAGGTACTTAGTTATAAAGTACCGATCAAGATTTTTTATTTCATTTTCGTAAAATATTTTTCAAAAATAAAATAGATACCATTTTCATGATAAGATTTAAATCGCTTTTGGTGTAGAATGACTTTTTTATGGAGTAAAGTTGAGTCTCTGGTAAATTTAATTTAACACTATATGGTGTGAAACATGGTTTTTTATGGTGTAAATTTGACCCCTTATCAAATTTATAATAACACCATATAGTGTTAAACATCATATAATTTGGCGTGGAATGAATTTTTTATGGAGTTAAATTGTGTCCCTGGCAAATTAGATTTAACACTATATGGTGTGAAACATGGTTTTTTATGGTGTAAATTTGACCCACTATCAAGTTTTTAATAACACTATATAGTGTTAAACATCATATAATTTGGTGTAGAATTGTTTTTTTATGGAGTAAAGTTGATTCCCTGTTAACACCAAATAGTTGTTAAAACGAATGCATCATGGTGTAAAAGTTACTACATTTTGATTAAATTAGTAGTCTATTTTAATCCCATCTAGGTGTAAGTTTTACTTTTCTGTAGGTGTACGAGTTTAACACCATTTAACACCGTTTTGGTTTGTATCGATATAGACCACTTTTGGTGTTCATTTGGTGTTAAAATAGTCACGAAATTTTAAACAGTGTACGCGTAAAATAATAAAAACCATTTTTCTGCATGGAGTGTACCTAAATGTCGTTTTTCTAAAGTAAAAACAATGGGGTTATTTAGCATTTTTTTAATTACATTTACTGAGAGATTTTGTAATTTTTCGTGCGAACTGCAAAGAATGTTAATTTTCTGACTCCTCTAAAGCCTTTAAATAATTTACGAACATCCACTCACGGAAACAGCTATGTGACGTCACTATCTTCTATAGCAAGTCGGGTCACGCTGGCTGCCGCGGTTACTTGCTGTTTACAACTAAGAAGAAAGGTGACTCTTTACATCGCCCTGTCTCCGTTGCTGGGTAACGGAATTGACATCGACAGAAGAGAAAAAAATTATTTTTAATAATCTCTTTTTCTTTTTTCTAAAATACACTGATAAAAGGCAGCACTTTCAATTACTTAATCTGACGGTAATAATCTTATTTAGAGTGAATGTATTCTTAATATATAATTTTCTTTGTCTTTGGTTGTGTCAAAGTAATTGGTCCTTGTCCTAAGAGTATAGTATAGGTATTTACATGCAATTCGGCATCTGCGCGGAGTTACATCGATACTCCAGTGACCGAAGCACTGACAATCGTTTTAGGAACATGTAACTCACGTTCTAAGCGACGGGTACTGGTACTTGGTTCTTCTTCAACTCTTTCCAGAATGTTCTTTTCTGTTTCCACAGTTCGAGTTGTTCATTGGTGGCTTGGTATTCGACGGTTAGGAAATCTCTCCGTGTAAACCCTAACACTCTGACTTGAAGTATTATATCACTTTTATAACACTTCCACTTATTTACAGCCGGTGACTGTACTACAAGAAAACGTAATTTTATAGTGTTAGTCTACATACTATAAATCATTAAAATCGATTATCAGGTTTTCACGTAATTTAGGAAAAACCAATATTTTTACAAATTTTTGACGCCCTTTACCGGCTAAACGAGACAATTTTAGATATACTTAACTAAGTCGACTTAGATCGACCTATTTTGACGTCAGGAGTCTGTCGTTAAACGTTGTACTTGTATTTTTCGGACACCCTGTATATATTGATACAACCGAAAGCAATGCGACTGGAAGATAATTGTTTGGCAAGGTCTTCTTGCCTTTTTTGGGTATGGGCTGGACTAGCGCAGTTTTTCAGCAAGAAGGAAATATTCGTCTTTGTAAAATAAGTAATAATAATAATAATAATAATAAACAATGTTTTATTTATTACTCTTACACAAACTAATTCTAAAATGCAGCACTTCATGCTGACCGGAGTATTCCTAGCAGAGTAATATAATATGCATTTGACTACAATTCGTCGTTTGCTCTCCTATTTTAGAGAGAGATCAGATTTTCCGCGCTAAATTTTGCTGAAACGCACTTAATAGAATACAGGCTCTAGCATCAAATTAAAAATAAAGTACGTTTTTTAATTTCAACGCTCAGGTAGTGAAGTGACTTCAACCGAACAATTATTGGCACATTCTCATTCTTAGAGCGTAAAATAAAAATTAGGCAAACTGTCAATCATATATTGTGATTCTTTTGTAAAGAAACCGCAATAAATTTGGCTTTGTCATCTTTTGGTTCTTAGATTTTGTTTCTGTCGGGTATTTTGATTGCACAAAGGATGTTAAGTCGTAACTGTTACAGACAGGCAGAGTAACATATAACATGCGATTCAGAAGTTTGTTTAATAAGTCAGTGATGAGGTGAGAGTGTCAAAGACTAGTTAAATAATGAGGTGTGATACTACACCAACAATTTATTCCCTTCGCGACGTAAATTGACAAGTGTAACACTAAAACTTGGATATTAAATAAATTCATTAAGAACTTGGTCAAGTTTTCAGATGTTAGAACGTGTTCCAATTTTCAGTCCATTTTTATGTGAATTCAGGGGAGCCAACTCAAAATAAATGCAAGAAAGTGAGGTTATGTCATTTGGTTTGTTTATTATTATGTCAATTTGAATTTGTGTCTACACAATTTTCGCGCCTGTTTGTAGTTTACTTAGTTTTAACCCTTCTTCGTACTTGCCTTCTAGCCAGGGCCTTACCCACCATCTTCGTTACATTTTCTCCTGTTCTGGTTTCGCCATTAACAGAGCAGAATCCGTTGGAAAGGCAAGGGCAGCTTTTTCTCGTCGTAAAATAACTAAAACATAATTATTAAAGTTAATTTTCATCTTTTTGCCACAGAACTCAAAACTTTTTGCTGTGCGTAAACAAATGGAAATTGTAACCTCAAAATGCGGCCTTCGAGAAATTCCACCAAAAACCCATGAATGAATTCGTGAAGAAATTGTTGGTATAATACTTGCAAGAAATATTCGTTTGTATTTATTTGACGCGCATTCCGAATAAAATTCAATTTATACATACGCTGGTTCCTCGGTTCTTCCGTGGTACCGCCTCTGGTTGTAGCGTCCCTGCGGCATCCCTTTGTTCTATTTATGTCAGAATTCTTTGCGAAAAATGAATTATTAGCGAAAGTAAACGGCAATAAATCTCGATAGCCGTCACTCAGACCCTGATGTGGCGTGAAGCCGGCTGTTTCCCAACTTAAAACCTGAGTTATTTACGGGACTTTATTATACATGCTGGTATGTACAGGGTGTATTTTTGTCATCAACATACAGTTGGTTGGATTGTTTTGGTTTATTTTCGTAGTAGACTGAAATTGCACTGATACTATGAAAGCCGTTTTGTACAGATCCTTTTGTTTCTGAAGTGATGTTTAAAGGTCGATTCTCACTTCTACGATCTACACTTAGCTTAGGACGCAACGTGACGCAGCGATGTAAAGTTTTGTAATGCTGGTAGGTAATCAGCCCTATGATTAAACACACAAATTAGTTCTAGACGCTAACTTCAAAACTACCTGTATTTTAACCACAGTGAAAAATTAACAAGTAGGCTTTTTTTGGTTGTCATGGATACGGTACGTTATAAGTTAACTTGTGTGCTTGGTCATAGGGCTGATTCTCATTTATTTAAGGTACAACGGCACGACGCTATGCGCTATTATAAAGCAAAGACTGGACGAAGTCTGCAGTTGGCATTTGTTCGTCTTTAAGTGAAAATAAGTTGGTTTCTTAAATATGTCTAGTTCAGCTTGGTTAAGGTTTTCATTTAATTTCAATAAATTTTTTCGCAATATTAATAAAACACCCTGTACAGGGTGACTCGGTAGGAATAGGCCTAACTTTAAGGGTATAATCTATGCATCAAAATAGTAAGAAAAAACTCAAATGTTGTTATCCAATATTCATTTGTTTTCAAGTTATAGCGTTAAATAAAATAATAATATTGTTAAACCAAAATATCCAACATTAACATTGTTTTAATAAAACATTTCCTGCTTCGTTTACGAAGGGCGCGCGTGGATCTTCTAATTGATTCATGCCTTTCTTTAATATTGAGTACAGCATTTCTAATGCGTCTAATAATGCATCCCTAGTATCTACTTTTACTTTGTATACCACAGTTTTAACCAACCCCATAAATTGTAGTCCAACGGCGTGAGGTCTAGCGATCTAGGAGGCCAACTAATAGGAACACCGCGACCAATCCAAACTACTAGAAACATTTGGTCTAAATATTGCTTGACCCGACGATCGAAATGGGCAGGCGCTCCGTCGTGTTGATAATACATTTCATTTCTGATGTTTAAAGGAATCTCTTCCAGTAGTCCTCGCAATTCATTTTGAAAAAAACTTAAGTAGTGATCCCCTGTAAGGCGATTTTACAAAAGAAAAGGGCCAATTAAATTATTATTGATCATGCCGCACCACACGTTTACTGAAAACCTGTGTTGAAAATTACTTTCGACTATTGCGTGAGGATTTTCGTCCGACCATAGATGGGAGTTTCGATTACACTGGGAAACATCAAAAATGTTTCCGAGACCAAAATAGCAAAATCTTACCTATTTTATTATACTAACTAACAATCTGTCTTGCAAAAGTCTCAGTTAGCTCCGGTTTTTTAGATCCATGCTAATTATGATAATTACCTATATACCTGCCCGTAAGGTATGGGAAAATTCGACTATTAAATGAGAAGAACCTAGATTTATTATAGCAGGTGTACTTTATAAGGGGTTTAAATATATATATACATTAATCCTAAATTGTTAGTTAGTTGTATTTCAACCATCAGTTGATTGAGAGCTGTTCGTATTTGAGAAATTAGAGAGTTTTGAGCAACATGTCGCAAGTTTGTTTAAATAAGCCGGATCATTTTTGTTATATATATGGTGAAGTGACTTTTGTGAAACAAAAACGTACACTTAACCCTTTAATACAAAAGGCTTACCACTTATATTTTGGCTGTAAATTTGGAGACCAGGATAAAAATTGGGCTCCCTATATCTGTTCTACAAATGTGCGTCCAACATTCGCGAGGCTAAGTGGAAAAAAGCGTAAGATGCTTTTTGCTGTTCGTATGATCTGGCGAGAACCGAAAGACCACGTTACTGACTGTTACTTTTGCTTGACACATCCCATCAAAAAAGGCTTTTCGGAGAAAAAAAGTCTGCAATACAGTATCCAAATTTACAATCCGCTATACGCCCGGTGACGATAATGACGAGTTGCCTGTACCTAACCCACCTCAGGAATATAGCCTTGATTCTGATGATGATCCAATGGATCCAAACGGTAGTGTATTGGAAAATGTCGCCGGCCCATCAACCTCGCAAGACACCGATTTTGTCTGTGAACCTCG
The DNA here is from genome assembly GCA_963920685.1 of Polydrusus tereticollis. Taxonomy (NCBI): domain Eukaryota; kingdom Metazoa; phylum Arthropoda; class Insecta; order Coleoptera; family Curculionidae; genus Polydrusus; species Polydrusus tereticollis. The sequence continues at coordinate 114,503,460 of OY987328.1, forward strand.
ATTGCGACAATGAAACTTACTTCAAGATAAAGTAAAAGTTTCTGTGTACCAAAGCCGTCAGAAAAACCTAACACCATTTTTTAACATGGAAAACAATTTGGTAGCCTAGAGACATTGAGGGATTAATGGCAGCTTTAAATCTCGACTATGATCCAAAAGACTGCAGACTTTTCATTGATTCCTCAAAAGTAAGTATTAAAGCTGTGTTACTCCATAATGGAGACAAGTTGCCTTCAGTCCCAATTGGTCATGCAGTCCACATGAAAGTATAGCAATTTAAAATTGTTACTGTAGACCATACAATATGAAAGATATAATTGGCAATTTTCGGAGATGCGCAATTCGATTCCATCCTTGAAGACAAGGAAGAGGACGCTTTCTTTGGGAAACATGAAAGCAGAAAACTATAAAGACCTGGTTGCCCAACTTCTTTTATGTTACCAAAACCTAGGGTGTAATATGTCTCCCGACTCACCCGTATAAGCTGAAAATATATAGAGCCTAGCAACACAAGAAGTTCTTGTATAACATCACTAAACCTTTCCGTTTATAGAAGGAAAACAAATTGGGGTTCCATATTACCACCTTCTACAGTGAGGCCCAGAAGTAATGTATAAATTCATTTAAAAACCAGTGGTATGTTTTTTGGAAAAACGCTCGGACCCGTCAATTTTTATTTATTACTGTGGTTTTCTAATGGTAAATTCATATACCTACACAGGGTAGCAAAAAATAAGTTATGATCATTAACTTAATTTTTTCAAATTCATCGAATTCTAAGTATGTTTCATGAACCATGTCCTATACCTAAACTCAACAGTTATCGAAAAATTACGATTAAACATATCAATAAGTAAGGCCGTATTTATTTTTTTTCAATTCTGGTATTTCTGAATGTTGACTTGTCACCTGAACTGTATGACAATTTTACTTCAAATAAGTAGGTAGTTATCAAGCGTAGTGGCAAAGTTGCGGTTTTCACAATGGTGACGTTGACAGAACGAGAAACAATTGAAATTCTATGCGTGGTTGCCTTTGGTGATAGACCACGTACTCAAGTAGAAACAGCTCAATTATTCAATGAAATCCATCCTGATCGTCCTTCCATATGTCAAAAGGCAGTGAGTAGAATAGAGGCTAAATTTAGAGAATTTGGTCATGTTAGAGATTTGCCTAAATCTGGTCGTCCTGCTCGAGATAAAAATGAACAACTTGACGTTTTGCTTTCCTTGGAAGAAAATTCATGTACCCCTCTGTCGCACATTGGGGCCAATTTACACATGCGAAAACCTGTTGTTCACAGAATACTTCAAAGGCACAAATATCATCCATACAAAGTTATTCCAGTGCATGAGTTATTTAGAGACGATTTCGATAGGCGAAATAAGTTTTGTGAACGCATGCAAAATGTGTGTAATCTAGATAATAATTTAGTAAAAACCAATATTTTTATCGATGAAGCTACGTTCTATTTGAATGGTAAAGTGAACAGACAAAATTGTCGTTATTGGGCAACAGAAAATCCGCTTGGATGATGCAGGTTCACCGCCAGTACCCTCAAAAAACAAATGTGTGGTATGGAATAGTGCGCGGAAGAGTAATTGGTCCATTTTTCATTGAACATTCTTTAACTGGACAAGTATATCTAGAATTTCTCTAACCTGAATTAAATCCAGCATTAGTGTTTTTATTTCCATTGGACCCAGACTCCCCTGACGAAGAACTGATGTTCCAGCAAGGTGGTGCTCTTCCGCCCTATGCTGCCACTGCGCGTACATTTTTGGATGAAACCTTTCCCAATCGATGGATAGGACAGAGAGGACCTACTGAAGGGACTGCTAGGTCGCCAGACCTAACCCCGCTGGACTTCTTTTTGTGGGGTTTCCTTAAATCAAAAGTATTTGTTGACAGGCCAAACAATCTGCAGGAGTTGAAGAGGAAGATCCGAAGAGAAGTGCGTGCCATAACTCCGGAAATGGTTGAAAACTTTCAAAGAAAGTTTATTGACCGCCTTAGATATTTTTAAGCCGTAAATAGCGCACTGTTTCAACATTTAATATGATTTGTTGTTCTGTTCTTTTTAAATAAAAAAATTATAGTAATTTTTTTGATAACTGTTGAGTTTAGTTAGGTATAGGACATGGTACATGTAACATACTTAGAATTCGACGCCAAATTAATGAATGAAATAAAAAAAATATATGTTTTCATTTGGAAAAATGAAATTGATGATCGTAACTTATTTTTGGGCTACCCTGTATACATGAATTTACCATGAAAGAAACACGAAGCGTTTCCCCAAGAAACACACCACTAAACTTTAAATGAATTTAGACAATACTTCTGGAACTCACTGTATATTATTGTAGTGTATTCTAAATTTCTACATTATATTATGTTCATAATCCTTGATTATTATACACTGTATACCATCGTTTCGTTTCTGTGTCACAAGGATAGTTAATAAGCTTTCCCATAATGACTAATACAATAAAATGTATCATGAACCACTACAAATCCCACACATATTTCCTGTTCATGTAATAAATTTATTAAAATAACATTTTCCACTCTGCTCTTAGACATATCCATACTTTTACCGATCACGTCTCTTTTTAGTTCCGTCATAAAGCCAAGTATTTATACACAGGTTGATCGTTATCATCTCACTGCGAACGATTGCCGTTTTTAAACTACAGCTTCGACACCAAGGTTCAATTTATAAGACAGGGCAGCAATAAGGTGACTGACCAACAAGAAACATTTTTTTATTTAAGCAGAAGTGCAAGAAAGTTTTCTGACCCCAGCTTCGAAAAATAAAAAGAAGAAAGTAAAAGGGTCTAAAAATACCAAACAAAATGGTAGTCGGTAACCCCTACCCTACCCAACTAGCATTTTCGGACTGGCAACCGATAGGTTCCTGGCTCGAATCCGGGCAAGGGCATGGATATTTGTGTAAATGTTTGTATACAAGTTTTAAATAAAACTGTGTGGCTGGTTGCATGGCAAAAAAGCCCAAAGCCAAAAAAAAAAGTATAACGGACGACGCCGACAAAATTGGTCGCAATCGGGCCTCGTAATAACGCCTAAAATTATCTTAGTCAGTTCTGGAAAAATTTGGGGTTAGTTAACACACAGACTTTGTGCACTAGTGTTTTTAGTTTCAAATTTGAAAAAAAAACTGTGCCTTTATAAAATTATTAGGAAACGTGGCTACAAATATAGTGCATCATACTATCGTAAATTAAAAAAAAAATAAACAATAGATAAAAAGCAACAAACTGATCCAGAAACAATGGATAGAGAGCGAGAAGCAGAACCAGAGCCACGGCATACTTTTTAATTAAAAAACACCCCACAACAAAGCATCGGGTTCATTAAACCGAAAAGGAACCGACAATAAAAAAGCCGGGAACTCGGTCTCCGGTAATTGACGGACACTCGACAGTTGCCAACTGTCACTGTCACTTGTCAATGGCCAAACACTGTCGCACTAAACAGGACGTGCATAAATGATCGGCCGGACGTGAAGATATTACTAAGAGTATACGAAAAGTACATTTCTTGAGCAGAAGTAATCATGAGTAAAATTTTATACTTCTCTGTACCTTTGCATGATTGAAGTAAATATACTTAGCTTAAATAATTCTGTCTACAGGTCATTGGTGTTCGACTAATCGGATTAATTCTTTCTTTAAACGTGCTTGAAACCCTTTTAGGTGAAGAAGTGGCTCCGCCATGTTTAACTGAAGGGAACCAATTTTAGAGTTTCGGTTTTTCTTTGCACAAAATAAAGACGAAATAGTTTTCGAAAAACATGAAACAAAATACTGAAAAGTGCCCCTATTTGATCTATAATAACCTACTTTACGTATTTTGTGTGTTTAGGTTAGTTCAGGTTAGTTTGCTAGTAAGTTTTCGTCTTAATCCAAACCATTATTATTTCATTAATTTCCTCAATTATATTGACGCTCAGTTTTTAAGGGCCTATCTTGCCAACTTTTAACAGTAAAGTGGCTTGCGTTTCAACCCTAAGATGATATCAGTATTTACCGCAATCAATCACTAATGTGCAGAAGTCACATACTGATGCCCTTAAGACCGTTATTTTGTTCACCAAATTGGTGCAAATTCTGGTCATCTCAAAATCAGTAAGTTTCCGACGTCGAGTTGAAAAATATAACGTCGGTGAAATGTAAAAATGCTAGTTGGGTAATAATAATAAACTAAAACATCATTAAACTTGAAATATCCCAATATTAAAAAACACACATAAAAATTGTCTAAGCGTTTAATGTAAAATAATATTGCTGGCATAGTGTAAAAATATACAAAACAGGTACACTGTTAAGGCCCAAATTCTTAGTATCTTGGGATAGCTTTTAAATATGCCATTACTGGAAAATAATTGTTGTCATGCCAAAGTTATGTGACTATTTAGTTTCAAATTTAGCTTCTTTGGTTGCCGCTAATACTTATAAAGGGGGTTTTAATAAGAGTGATGTTTTTAAGTTAAAATAACAACAACAAATAGAAATAGATGAAAATGTATGTTTTAATTTGAAGTACCATCGATCATCATTGAAATTTCCGCATATGCCACTCTTGCAAGACAAAATTCGATGAACCCAACTTTATTCCATAAATTAGTTCTTATGTCATAAAAAGCGCGTTCAATTATCAATTTTAACGCATGAATTCCCTCTGGTTTATTGACATAAACAATGGACTTTAAATATCCGCACAAGAAGAAGTCTCGAGGTCTTAACCGTATGTAATCTTTAACTCTTTTATTACCTAAAAGTGGCGGCTTGTGATGTTAGAATCACACAGTGCTGGATACAAATCCAGTCAGAAGTGAACGACATTTTTTAAAGTTATTATACAACGCAACATTTTATATGTTTTGCAAATACTTAATTAGATACAATAAAATGATATTTGATTACCAAACTGCTTAAAACGGGAAAAATTATATTTTACCATAATATAATTAAGGTAACAAGGTAAATCGAAGATTACTATTCTTGCATTTTGCACTTTAATTCGCATCTCATCCATAAGACCTAGTAAAACTATTTTTAGGGGTGTATTCTTAAATTGACAAAACTATTCCTGGATAAGCTATTTTTATATGGTAAACCATCAAGAATTGTAATCTGTTCGGCGCGAACAAGTACAGTATGAATCTCAAGAAATGATAGCACTCCGATTGGCCAGCTCAAGGCAAAATTTCCATACCGCTCCTGAGTTCTATTAGGGATGATGTAGCAGTTTTGGCTGTGACTGATCGGATGACGCGCATATGACCGTGCATTTCAACAGCGACAATAAGGTGTGCGAATTAACGTAGCCGACGAGTTCGTATATACAGAAGTATTAAAAATACATATTATCGTGGAATGTTAATTTACAAAATATAATAATAATTATTTTAGGCAGTACTGCAGCTTTGCAGCCTAAAGCCGCCACTGTTACCTAACTTTTTTATACCTAAGTACTTAAAACATAGTATACAAGCCTGCGAAATAACAAACCTATAAAGAAATACAATACAATTAATATTAGAGTTTTAAACGCTTTCTTGTCTCCCTATATTTTACGATTCTTTTTAGGGTGGCATTGTGCATTTAAAATAGCTAAAATTCTACGATATAAAACAATCTTTGTAACGCAGAAAAGTCAAATTAGCTATGGTTCTTATATTGACACTATATAAAAACTAGTCGAAACTGAGAACACAGGTGATTCACAAGGCTATTCCCCGCGATTGGGGAGTTTTCAAGCGCGCTTAAATAAAATATCGTTTATAATGTATATAAAGTACAGTATGACATTGAATATGGCATATAACATATTGGCAGTAGACAAGATGGCCGCGGAGATATACGAGATACTTCGTGTATGAATTTCATGTGTAATTTTAATCAAGAATGATTCCATTCACTTATCCCGAATCTTCCAACGGTTCTTGGTGCATAGTGGTCCCATTGCTTGGCCCCCGCGATCTCCGGATCTCACCCCACTAGACTTTTTTATGTGAAGACACTTACCTATTCAATGGGAAAGCCTAGTATCAGGAACTAACTCATCTGGAATATTCATGCAGCGTTCTATGAGGTAAATGACAATATGGAGAACTACAACTGGGAACAAGAACTGCGACGGACTATTCAGTTATGCATTGCACAAGGCGGTGCCACATTGAGCAGCTTTAATAATTGCAATGTCATTACGCTCTTACTAAAATAAACCATATTTTTTTCTAAGCCCTCTAGTAATTTAGTTTAACTCCAAACCCCGATATTTCAAGAACAGTTAGGAATTTGGGGAAAGTGAATAGAATCATTTTTACTTAGAATTATTCATAGAATTCATATATGAAGAATCTCGCATACCTCGGCGGCCACCCTACATATTGGTACCAGCATTTTATTTCGGCCGATACCGATATACCGGAACCGGAAAAAGAAATAGTGTATCGGTCGGACCCTACTTATTACAAATGATTAATATTTTCTTTAGTTTGACTTTTCACACCACTTGGTAAAATAGTATATTTTACTTTTACGATACGACTTCAACCATAAAACCTTTTAAAGAGGTTTAAAGCTATTTGGTAGTTGTTCTAAATCAGTTCAATTTATACGTTTTAAATCTAAACTAACTGTATACTACCCCACTGTATTGTGTAATACACTGATACAGGAAAATCCTTGATAAATAGCTTAAAAGCCTCTACACACGACCCAATCTGCAGGGTCCAATCTGCAGGGACCCTGCAAGTTGGGTAGTATGTAGGCATGTCGGGCCGAAAGCAGAGAGCAGCACCTTTCCCTTTCCTATATGTCCTGCAAATCCGACCCTGCAGATTGGGTCGTGTGTAGAGACTTTAAAATACAACCTCTAGTGCCACCTACTGATCAATGAGTAGAACTGTCAATGTCAAATAAGTGGCTTAAAAGCTGTCGAAGTTAAGGTTGTACTAAGGCTGGACATGCCATCAGGATATCGATTTTATTTTGAATTGGTTAGATTATCGTCCTGTACGTTAAATTTATCTGCTAACTGCTGAAAATTTCGGTGGCATGAAAACTCTTTATTGTGGATAGGACTACAATATTCGCATTAATGTTGCAGGTTTGTAGAAATACTTGCCGTTAAAAAAATCCTAAATTCCCGAAAACTAAACAAAGACAGATTTAAATTGCTATCGATAATAATACAAGACATACAACATTCATTTACCAATTGCTGCATTGCATTTATATGTCATTTAATATTTGCATTTAAATCGGTCCGGTCCTGCAGTATCGTTAAGTGGGTGTGAAAGCAGATGTATTTATCTACGAACGTGTCAAAAGTGTTATTTTCCCAACGGAATAAAATGCTGCAAACAACAATTCCTACTTTATCAGCTTTGAAGAAACAATAATGCAGTGGATGACGGTGTTCAAAGCAGTCGATTGAGTTGGACATCTATCGGACTATCGACAAGGCTATTGTACCCTCCGGTCGATATTTTTAGAAAACGTACCTTTGTGGGGGCTTATTTTTCTGCAACCGGCCATTGTCTATCTGTTTTGAGAGTCCGACTTTTTGTTTGTTTTGTTACTGTTTATGCTGTTTGGCCTGGTTTTGGTCTTGTCACAGAGTAAGGTTGGTCAGGTTTCAATTTGTTGCTGGTGTTTGTAAAAGGTTTGTATATCCACGATAATATATTAATTTATTTTATAATTTACCTCATAATATTAAGTTACTAGTTAGCAAAGTGGCATTAAAATGTACAAGGTGATTCACAATAATTTTCCACACACCTTAACTTCTTTTAGTTTTCATGCTATACTATACTTTTGCAGGGATTTTCGCAAATTTCCTTAGACACTTCATATACAGGATATCGCATAAAGTTATATTTTCTTAAAATTATGTGACACCCTTATACAGTATGTCCACGGACGGACTTTACTTTACAATAGGTATTAGCGAGGGGCGAACCGCAGGGGAATTTTAGTGTACAATCTTGAGAAATTAGTGGGGAGTTAGAGGAAATAGAGGAATTAGTGAGAATCTGAGAATTACTTAAGAAATTGGGGGAATTGACAAAAAATGATGGAATTAGTGGGAAATTATACGGGAATTAGAAGCAGTGGAGGAATTGGTGAAAAAAACTGAGCAGGTCACTCTAAGATGGAAATGGATAAAGGAGGAAGCTTAGAAATGTGGAATCACAATTATTGGATTTTCCTCAGATGGCGACACTCGTCTTTAAAGATATACCGGGTGTTGCATCGTCGAGCGGGACATAGGAAATCCCATGTAATTTTAAATGGGGTCAATTATTGGCTTCCCTAATTATTTTAGAGAAAAATTCTATTTAGGTTTATTAAAGAGCACTAAAACCCACATTCAAAAGAATAACTTTAGATATTTTTGATGGGCCCGTTTACGGGTTATCGCCGATTTCTTTTTAACTATTTCCCCTTTTTATGGCCCCGTATTTGCGGGCACCAGTCAAGGTAAAAGATGACTGTCAAATAAAGTTGTCATTTTGAGGAATATTTGAACATCTTCTTAAATAATAAAGTTCTAACAATTTAATAGTACCTACCTATTAATTAGTAAAATATTGAAACATGTAAAATGTCATAATTAACCTTGTAATTGGATACTTTATTTTAGTTTTATTCAGATTAATTTGTACTCATAAATACACCTTTAATATTTTCGATGTACGAGTTTTTATAACAATAAAGCATACATTTCAAAATGACAACTTTATTTGACAGTCATCTTTTACCTTGACTGGTGCCCGCAAATACGGGGCCATAAAAAGGAGAAATAGTTAAAAAGAAATCGGCGATAACCCGTAAACGGGCTCATCAAAAATATCTAAAGTTATTCTTTTGAATGTGGGTTTTAGTGCTGTTTAATAAACCTAAATAGAATTTTTCTCTAAAATAATTAGGGAAGCCAATAATTGACCCCATTTAAAATTACATGGGATTTCCTATGTCCCGCTCGACGATGCAACACCCGGTATGCGTTTAATTAAATGCTAATATAATATCTCGTTTACCACCCGATTTTAAGCAAAAAAACACAACAACCCTAGAAGATAAAGTAGTACTGCATTTATATCCAGTTCCAGATTAGGAGTGGAATTACTGCAGCATTACCAAAAATAAAGAATGTTATGTATAGGACACCACGCACATTTTAAGAAAAATGCGTACGCATCTTTTAAAACCAGAAATAATTCTGCCAATTGGAAAATACACCGCCACCTCAAATAAATTTACAGAATTGATCTTAAAGGTTTCAAAAGACACACATATTCTGACCGATTCTGATCTCAAAAGTAAAAATCAGATGAAGTTTGCATCCGCAGAAAAAATATGCAATTTAACAGTAATTGAACAACTGAATAAGGAAATTTTACGTTAGTACGTTGAGTCATCGTTTTTGGATTCCAGCACTAACTTGCGCACTAGACTATATAGCATCTGGTATGTTGTATTATTACTAGAATCTGGGAGCCTGGTTAAAGAATATCAAAACTTTCTTGACCAGCAATTAATATCTATGCATTGAGCTGTAACACGAAATTTTATAATTTCGTCTTATAACACAAAATTTTACTTTAGATCCTCGAGTTATAACATAAAACTTTCAAGTTACAGTCAAAACTTTAAAATTTCGTCTTATAACACAACATTTTACTTTAAAATTCCAATTTATAAGCCGAAATTTAAAAATTTCGTCTTTCAACACAAAATCTTAATTTAAAATTTTGAGTTATAAGTCGAAACTTTAAAATTTCGTCTTCTAACACAAAATTTTACTTTAAAATCTCGACTTATATTTCGAAATCTTAAAAATTTCGTGTAATAAATCGAAAATTTCAAGTAAAATTTTAGGAAATTTTTATTTTATCATTTTATGTGGCCCTTCTACGCCTTCGTAGAAATGAAATCGATCTGGAAATTTAGAAATAATGTTTCATGTCGTTTATTGCTAATGAATGAATGTGATTTTAAAGTTTCTCTACTATCGAACCCAAGGGGGGGGGTCCAGACCCGTCGACCCCCCCCCCCTAAATATGCCACAGCCGTCAACGATCTTAGGGGGACATTTCCAACAAGGAAAGACAAAAAACCAACATAGAAGAAGAAAATATACCAATTGAATAAAAAATTTGAAATTTGGATATAAAAGCCGCAGTTCAAGAACCCCTTGGAATTGTCATAGAGGAAGTAAAACAATTTGGAATGCATGTAAGGTACGACGGCACCAAGCATTGAAGTTACAAAAATAAGAACGAGGATGACACTGAACTTTCAGTTAAATTTATTTTTTAAAAACCTTCACAAAAGAACTTAAATATAATTATAATATTAGTACGCATGGTGAACCTAACGAACGTAAACAAATCTAGGCAACCCAATAAAGCAATTACCAAAATTTAATTTATTATCATTGATGGGTAGATAGGTTTAATTAAACAAAATCCTGAACTGACTAAAAAAGATTTAAATTTTTGTATATAAAAAGTTTCGTAGTATAAAAGAACCTAAAAAACTAGGGCATGAACATTAAATATGTCTTTTTGACAATGTTTTCCCGAAAATCTGTTTTTTTTTCTTATGGAGAAAAAATGCATGTCATACTTTATCATATTATGAATATATAAAAAGTATTTTTGAAAGGTATTTTCTTATTATTTTTTACAACGACGCGTCTCCTGAATTGACGTTCCCCTTATGTCTTGCACACCCTGGTAAAAATGAGTCATTAGCAATTATTTTGGTACCAGAGCATAAATTGGAATAGAAAGGTCAAGGCAGGGACACACATTATGGCGAACCTAACCAACGTAAACAGCAACCCAATAAAGTAATTACCAAAATTTAATTCGTAATTTATTGTCATTGATAGGTTTATAGATTTAATTAAACAAAATCCTGAACTGACTAAAAAATCTTAAATTTTCCTAAGTAGGTATGAAAAACATGAAAAAAATATGTCCTTTCTGACAATGTTTTTCCGAAAATGTTTTTTTTTTCATCGGGGGATTAGCCTGAGATCCCTTCATAGATCCGCGTCCGCCCCTCAACCTATTGAAAAATGGAACAACTAAAGTGTCTAAAAACATAATATCATAATAGAAAAATGCATGTCATACTTTATAATATTATGATTAACAAATAAGTATTCCTGAAACATGCCATAATAATAATTATTATACAATTTGGATCACACTACAATTTTAAAAGCGTCGCATCTGATAAAAAAATAAAGTTTATGACTAGATCTTTCTTCTCTATTAAAAAAAATATTTGTGAAAATATAGTAAACTCCAATAATTATACTTCAAAATATTATGAATAGTTTTTATTACAACCTGACACTATGTCAAGCTCTTGAGGAAAACCATTTCCAAGATTTAATTAAATAAGCTGTTCGTTAAGGAAGTTAGTTATAATAAGTGGTTATTGTGTTGAAAGTAATGAAGGTATAAACTAATGGATTTAGCTATAGGATATGTTACAAGGAATCCGATTAAAATTTCGCGTAGAAATAAAAAACAAATCAAAAACTAAAAACTATTAGGTATACAATCTATTACTCTACAGGGTGTTATTTAATAAGTGTCCGATATTTTACAGGACGATTCCTCAGTTATTTATAAGGTGAAAAGTTCATATAAGCATGGCCCCGCAAGCCCTTCATTTTTGAGATACAGGGTGTTTCAAATTTATTTTGATTTTTGTTTTTCGTAAATAGTTTTTGAAATATTGTCTATATTTGATGTTAGTATGGCTCCCACTTGTAGAGGGCGCCACCTACGTGTCTTTTTACTCTGAAAAGGCATACTTGGTAGAAGTAGCTACAAGCAATCGTTCTCGAGGAAAAGAATAATAAAGAAATAAAAAAGAGTTTAATAAAATAGCATTAATCTCCTAAACAAAGCCGAAATTGCACTACATAACAGTCTTATCAAAAGAGAAAACGGCAGTGGCGTACATATTTTTTGTTCCTGTTAAAAATTGTAGCACCCTGTATCTTAAAAATAAAGGGCCTGCAGGCCCATGCTTATATCTCGGCTTATATGAACTTCTCACCTTATAAATAAATAACTGAGGAATCGTCCTGTAAAATATCGGACACTTATTAAATAACACCCTGTATAATAATAACATTTAAAATTAAGTAATTGCAATTGCTCAATTTAATTACAATTCAGTACCCCTATTGGTGATTGTTAAACTCATTTACTTTTTAAATTATGTAATTATTGCAATGACTTCAACACAATAATTAGGTATAAATTTTTATTACAATTTCATTATAATTATTGTAAATTTTTAATTGAATTAAAATTTGCCCAACCAAGTTTTAAAATGCATAAAATACAAATTTTACCGCCAACTAATTAACAGAAATTATATTTGATCATCATCACACGGGTCACGCTAAAACAAAAGGTAAAACAAAGCAAATATTTAAAAGCATGGTCGACACTGGCTAAATTAATTACCCAGAAAATTTTTACGTTGCACTTTTAAATAAAACAGCATAAAGCAGGTAATTGTCCCAAATCAGATTAAAATGGAGAACCTGTTAGCCACCGACGCGACCTACAAAACTGAAGAGCACGTAGTTTTTGCAACAACACCTTTTAACGGGCATGTCGTAAAGTAAACATAATCAATTATAACTTTCAACTTAAAGATAAAAATAATTAAGGAATATTGATAATACAATATACATCAGAAGTAAGTATTGCAACGAACCAATTAATTCTTAAAACACAATTAACAGATTAGGAAAAAATAAAGAATTTTCAAGTTGCTTACCCTTTTACTTTTGTTTCCTTTAACCCTGCATCACTTGCGCCATGAGCATTTTGCTCAAGTCTTTACCAAAATCACCGTATTGCATACATTAGATTCCAGGCGGAACTGAATTTAACTGGAAAGGAAAAAATTGGCTGTGGAGTTATGTAAACCGCATTTGATACGTCGCTCCTCAATACGGTTTCTTCCACTTGGACTGCGAACAAGAATCAGACAGAATTCGAATTTGTCAGAACCTAACAAGGATGTTACCTCAGGATTTTGCTGAATCTGTCCAAGATAGACGCACGAAAAAATGTTGTTCTAGATGTGACATAGCAAATTATAATAAGCACACAATTCATAGGGCTTCATGTTGCAGTTAACAGTTCAGATTCACGTACAGGACGGAAATCTAGCCTATTAAAAATAAAATCGATATCCTGACCTGATAGCATGGCACGACCCTATCCCTTAGCACAACCGTGAGCTCGAGAGTTTTTAAGCCACTTATTTGACACGGGTTTATTAATTAACCACTATGGGAAGCGGTGCTGTTAAACATGCATAATTACCTATGTATATTAGGTTGCCTAATATAATACAATATTAATGATATGATGGTGTTAAGCGCTGAAAATATCGGGGGCTCAAATTAAAACAACAAATGGTTTGCAATATGCATTGTACAGTAAATTATTTGAATCTCTGGACATATAATAGCCGTATTCTTCTTTTCTCCATGCTTCTCGATTGTGCGCGATTTGAATCCATCATGCCATCATCAACAACAACAATTATTTTTCGATTTGCTGCATCAATACCTATTATGTCCGATAGGTTTAAAAGAAATGTTTAAATTCGGTGACTATTATAATAAAGAATACCTAGTGCAATTTAATTAAATAAATACAGGTGCATTTAAAACACTATTATATTGTTGCCGGGCTAAAAATTAAATTTTTAGATGTTTACCTAACTAGTTATTTCTTTACTTCATTGTTACACTTTATCAACTGTCAATACCTATTTAGAAAATATTCACTAATTTAAACATTTTAATTTCTCTAAAATAAAAATGTCTTACTTTTAAGAAAAAAACCTCTTATCGCTAAAGTATTACCATCAAAATGTAATAATTCTTGTTCTGCTACAAGATCTTCAGTCAAAACGTTAAAATTCAGGTTGGAAACGCGAAAACTCTAACATTTTTCAGCTGCATCACGGCGGCCGTGCTCTTTAGGTCTGGTTTTTACTGTTTTTACTCTGTGTTTTCGCCACTTACTCGGTACAGAAAGGAGTCAATCTCTTACGATTTTTTTAAAATTAATTAAAAAAAAAAGCAACCAAGAAATAAGCCACTGAAATATGAGTCAAGCGTTAAGGAGCAATATGCTCACGGATTTCGGGCTCTGCTCCCAAATATCTATTTTGGATGAAATATTAAGTGATATAGAGTACCGATTTGATACTGATTATTTCACAAATGTAGTTCTGCCAAGCAATTTTACTAAAAACTAATTTTGAAGTGGAAGCTAAATCTCAGTAAATTTCCTATCTAAAAAATCTTATTATAACAATGAAATTCCGCCAACTTTCAGTAGGACTTATCTTATTAAAAGAGCTTAAATTTGCATAAGAACGGCGATTTTAGTTAACGTTTGTATTTTCTGCCCTTTTTCTTACTACGACAATGTAACAAAAAAAAAATTTTAAGGCATTTTTAAAATCTTTAGTTTAGAGTATAACCTATTTAAGAAATATATTTATTTTTCCGAAATTGGGGACCGTCCCTGAATCCCTGGATATGACCCTGTGTTACCCCCCCCCCCACATAGAAGTTGGCTAGATCTGCCCTTGATTTTCATATATTGCGTGAGAACTCTGCCCACATTTCTTCTGCGTCGACATGAAATGACCCAAGATTATATAAGATTATTTTTTTAATGCGGGCTCTATATACAGGGTGGCGCATCGAAAACGAAACAGAGTAACTTATTGGCAGCTCAGTTCCTTTTTGGAAAAACGCTCAGACTCGTCGATTTTGTTTTCAAGGGGGACACAAAATTAGCAAAAAATCGCGCTGGAAAGGGGGTCGAGTGATACATTATTTTAAAGGTCCTGCAATTCCCTTTATATTGATGTAAAATTCATGTACTTCAGTTCAGTAGTTTTGGAGATTTATTGATTTAAAGCTTAAATAAAACTCTAATACATCATCATTAGTGGAGATCAATACATTTGGCAGCAAAATAGTGTAAAAATGAAAAATGAACTGACCCGTAATTTGAAGGCACTCATTCACAATTCTTTGTCGCAAATCTTCTAACGATGTTGGCTGAGTAGCATAGATTTTGCTTTTTAAGTGACCCCACAGAAAGAAATCCAAAGGTACTAAATCTGGCGATCTTGGGGGCCATTCAATGGCACCTCTTCTACCAATCCATCGACCTGGAAACGTCTGATCTAAATATTGTCGAACACGTAATGCGTCCTGTTGGAGCATCAACCTATTCGCAATGTACCGCCGATCATTCTGATTTTCAATTATGGCTGTTAATGCAGGATCTATGGCGTCTTGCAGTAATTCTAAATACATTTCACCGGTCAAATTTCCAGGTAAGAAAAAAGGACCAGCTAAATGATCGCCAAAAATACCAGCCCAAACATTTAATTTTTGTGGCTGCTGTGTGTGTACCTCACGATAAATTCTGGGATTAGAATCGGACCAATATCGGCAGTTATGACGATTTACTATGCCATTTAAGAAAAAGGAACATTCGTCGGAAAAGCAAGTGTTGAATAGAAAATGTTTATCGTTTATAATTCGTTCACTCATATCTTCACAAAATTGTAATCGCCGATCAAAATCGTCTTCATTAAGTTCTTGTACAAGGTGAATTTTATACGGATGAAAACTATGGGCCTTAAGAATCCGTTGGACACTACGTCGACTAACACCACTTTGAGGGTACTTAACGTAGGATCTACATAAACTTGCCCTAAACCCCCCACTTCCATTGCTTCGTTCCTTATGGGATTTTTAATGTTGCGTTTTTTATTGGCGACTGATCCAGTCTCCCTAAATTTAGCTACAAGTTCTAGAACATATTTTCGATGCACGTAACTGTTCTCATGTCGCTCATTAAATATTTGTGCTGTTCTATTAGCGCACTGATTATTTCCGAAAAATATTTCGATAATTTCAACCCTTTCTGCCGTGGAATATACCATGGTTAATTTATGTATAAAGCGTTAAAAGGTATTTTAACAACAAAGTTTGGTCGAATCAATCGCAAACTATGTACCAAATCCCTATTTAAAATAAGTTCGAGACATTCCCTTCTTATCTTTCTTCAAGAAACGACTTTTTTTGCCACAAAAAACGCTCCAATCGCTATTTTCAACACCAAAATGATATTTAAGGAATAAAACACAAAGTCTGCTCCACTAATTTAATAAAATAAATTTATATTATATGCCCATACATGTTTCGAAGGCATAAACCTTCATCCTCAGTGAGTTAATATTAAGATGTAAGTATATTATGAAGAGACCAATGACATTGTTAAATTATTAAACTTATGTTGCAGAAAAAATTTTAATTTTTATAAGGAAACATATGTAACGTGAATTAATTTAATAATACATTATAACTAATAATAATAAAAGGTTTTTTTTTTTTGATTAATATGAATAAGGTTTATACCTTCGAAACATGTATGGGCATATAATATAAATTTATTTTATTAAATTAGTGGAGCAGACTTTGTGTTTTATTCCTTAAATAAAATATTACTCCACTGTGAGATGAACTACTTCCATAAAACCAAAATGATAAACAAACCATGGGCATAGTGAAGAAAAGCCTTTACTTATTAAGTAAATGCTTTTACTCAAATTTCTTCTGAAAGTAGTACAAACTAATCTGATGTACCTATTAAAGTCTACTTTAAGCTTTAAATCAATAAATCTCCAAAACTACTGAACTGAAGAACATGAATTTTACATCATTTAAAGGGAATTGAAAGACCTTTAAAATAAGGTATCACTCGATCCCCATTTCCATTTAAGATCTTAGGGGTGGTGCCACCCCCGCCCAGGGGGCTGCACGTGTTAACGTGATTTCTTGCCAATTTTGTGTCCCCCTCGAAAACAAAACCGGTGGGTCTAAGCGTTTTTCCAAAAAAGAACTGAGCTGCCAGTAAATGACTCTGTTTCGTTTTCGATGCGCCACCCTGTATATCAAATCAAATCAAATTTATTTTGCCAAGATACTTTACAATAATGGTTACAAAACTTTTTTACAGTGTTCTAGAGCACAATATATCCATAGGATTTGTGTGTGCACTAAATACCTTAAATAAGTATATATCTAAATCTAATCTTTATTTAGCAACAGCTTTGTAGTGTATTAATACCTCAGACAATACTTGTAACATTTTTACATGAATTCATTTTACAGTATCATAGAATATATTTATTCTTGAGATGTACCAATTTTAACGCTAAACTGGATTTATAATAAAACTGTATAGTATAGTATTATACAGAGATTTTACATAAACCATGGTATTTTTTCACAGATCTTATGAAAGTTAGAAATAATCCATTCATTTATTTTGTGCTTTATTTTTGGATACCTGTCCTTTTTCAAGTGTGGCGGCATAAGGTTTATTATTTTAGGCATAACATACGAGATGTGTCTCTGGGTAGAGGAAGATAAAGTGGGTGGTAAGTATAAATCATTGTGTGTAATAGACCTTGTATGTATAGGGTGGTTGACATAGTTTTTTAAGGTCCTATTCTTACAACCAAAACGTATAACATTCTTAATATAAAGTTGCCTGATGCTTAATACGTTTACTTCTTTATACAGTTTTTCTGTGGGATACATTCTGGTCTTAAAGAGCATAATCTTCAAAATATACTTTTGCGTTATAGTTAGCGGGTAGAGAGTGTTGTTACACAGTGCACCCCAAACGATGATGCCGTAAGACAGGACAGATTCAACTAGAGCTTGATATATAATCTTGAGTATTCCCAAAGGAACCACATGGCGTAGGTCATAAAAGTTGTAAAGCAAATTCCTTAGTTTTTTATTAGCGAATTCTATATGATTATGCCATGTCATGCACTGATCAAAATATATGCCTAAATATTTGATATTATCTTTTCTATTTATTACTTGACTACATGTACAAGGAAGGTTATTTATATGGCAATCTAGTTGGTGTAACGTTATGGTCTGAGCAACAGGCAAATCTCTACGAGTCTTTGAAAAACACAGAAAGTGCGTTTTATCGATATTAAGTGTTAGTAAATTTGAATCTAGCCAGTGTTTAATTTTCGACATATTCCTCTCAGCTCTGTCAAAGGCACCCGCCCATGTATTATCCCTCACCAGCACCACAGTGTCGTCAGCAAAGCACACAACCTTAGCATCATTGCATGCCTCAGTAAGTGAATTGACATAAATCAGAAAAAGGACCGGACCCAGGACTGTCCCTTGCGGAACACCGCACTCCACAGGTTTTGAGTTACTTTTGTATTTATCAAGCTTTACCACCTGACTCCTTCCACTCAGATACGATTCAAACAGGTTCAAGGCTGTTCCTCTAATGCCACAGTTTTCGAGCTTTGTCAGTAAAATGCCGTGCTCCACAGTATCAAATGCCTTTGACAGATCCAAGAAGACTGCAAGTGTCTTCAAACCTTCATTAAAATTTTTTACTATGAAATTTGAAACTTCAATTATAGCATCCTCAGTACTGACCTCCTCCTGGAATCCAAATTGACATTCCGATAGAAGTTTCTCGTGTTTAAAAAATAAGTAGTAAGTACAGATTTTGAAAAAAAGATAAAGTACGTACTTTTAAAAGTATCCTTAGAATGTTGTAGTTTACTATTATTATGCTAGTTTCGTTTCCAAACCTTTTACTTTTATGCACGATAAACATGAAAACTTAGTTCCTAATTTTTAAAAATAATATTATTTTAAAAGAAGCATTTTTACACTTACTATGTCTAAAATCGGATTGAACTCTCAATTTACTCAACTAGCCTAATACCGATTAGTTTTAATAACTTTTAATCAATTAAAGGATTCATTTTTGGCTTGTGGCAGGATGTTGCTTACTGACGTGCAATTATTTCAAACAGTATATTATATTTTATCCACTTTAATCTGCATTTTAATGACTCTCAAGCTGCCAGCGAATAGCCGTCCACTTTTTAAACCGCCCTTGTAACCCCGTACGCCCTAGTGGATTTACTCGCCACAGCCACAGCCGCCATAAAATAAACTGTTTTACTTTTCAAGTAACCCGGGCTGGGGTCGTAAGAATATCAGGAATGAAGACTAAGAATTTCAGGCTTGAAAATAGGCAACCAAATATACACCATGTAACGAAGTTAAAACCCAGGGATAGCAGCTTCGTACCTGCAGCTAAATTGAAAGTAAGGTTGTGGTTATGTCTAATACTCATTTTCGACAGGAAAGATTTTGTATATCGATTTGTTGTTTTTGAAGTTGTTGTGATTATTCTTGAATGAAAGGAACTAAATTAGTGTAAAATTAGTGATAGTAAGTATTATCGGTTGAAAAGGAAACTTTTCGGTCGGTTTTTTTTAAGATTAGGACCTCAGGTAACTGTTTTAAAATGTAAATAAAATATCCTGTTTAGACCTTGCGAAAAATTGAGGGTAACGCACGCAACGACATGGATTCAATATATTTTAAGTTTAAAATGTGGATTTTCCTCATTTTGACTATATTGTCATCCACATCTGTGTCAAATAAGCGAGGATTTTCGTATTTAAAGCGCGTTAAAACTTATTCTCGTAATACAATTAACCGTGAACGACTGCTAAGTTTATCACAATAATTATCGGTAAGTACTTAATAAAAGACAAATCAAAAAAAAACATCTGAATTTTATAGCGTAAATCACCATTTTCTCGCCATCTTGCAACATCTGAACTCGCCGTATAGAATTAATTAACAGGTTTGGAAACCCCCAAATTTAATTTTTGGTTGGCGATTAGTTGAAACGAAAAATTTATTTAAAAAACAAAAAAAAAATTAATTCTGTGATGAATCACATAACCATTTTTATAAGGGAATAAATAAATATTGTGGAATTTTGTAAAATGTCTTTAGGTTTTGATATATTATGATGTAGGACCATTGGCTGTTACTCGCCGCAGGTACCTTGCTTTGAAAATCTTGATTTTATCTAAAAATCAGCTGATATTGCGCCTCGAAGACAAACTCTTATCTCGGAACGCACTATACCTTCTGAATTCCTTAAGAAACCGAAAAAGCGTCGGGTCCGTCGAGCCGACCTGTCCGTTGCGAGAGCGACTCCGCACTTTTTTTGTGGCTCGCTCGACTCGCACACGTTCCGACAAGAAAGCCTTGAAGTCAATCGTCAATCTTATGCGTTGAATTCTGAATGGTGATTTCAGCTGCTCTTAAATTTACTATTGGTTTAGCGAAATGAATAGGAGGTGTGGTTTAAAGCTAGTTTTTAAAGTGAAGTAACTACTGCATAATGCGGAACCTTCGTGTAATGCTAAACATGTGGTTTTATGGGTTTTAATGTTACATTTTACTCTACTGGTTCCTTAGTTACGAATTTTTGAAAATTACAGAATAGGTACTTGCCGGTTGTACAATTCGCGCTTAAGCCCGAGTTCAGCTAAACTAAGGTGCGTCTTAAACCGCTTTTTAAGAAACTCATCGAGCGTTGTACAGGGACATTATTTAAGGTATCTCACACGATTGGCGATTTTCCCGGTGACTATAATAAAAAATACATTACACTTCCTCAATGATTTTCCGCAAGGAAGCCAAACTTAATGTCAAAAAATATATAGGTTCACAAATTTGACAGATACGACGCCATTTTGAATTTTTTTAATGGGCAACCCTCATCAATAACTACACGAGTGAATTGCATTTCGTGATGCGATTTCAATTCAAAAATATACAGTTGTTGATATTTATTTTCAGCCATTAAATTGCCTTATCGATTTTGACTTTCAAGTGTTTAACCCCCTTAATAAATAGATCTTTTAAGCTAAAAGCCCCAATTTTTTTCACAGTAACATAATTCTCCATGACTGAGCTATTTACGCTATAATCAAATACGACAGAGGTCAAAAAAGACGGCATTTTGATTTCTTTAAATGGCAATCCTCATCAATAACCCTACGAGTGAATTTGATTTTGCGATCCTATATAGTAATAGGAGTAGATTTCTCACTCCCTTAATAATGGATAATTTTTTTGTGACAACCAGTATATTTCAAAATAGATTTAAATTGTGCTCATAAAGATTCTGCATTTACATCAATCTTTTTTTTTTACTTTCCCCATAAAGACCGCATGGTATATTTGGATGAGTATAATATTATTAATAAAGATTCCACGTCAAAAATATTTAAATGGCACTGTCTCTCAGAATATTCCCCTATGAAACCAAAAAATAATGTCAACATATGAAAAGAAATTAAATAAATTATTCCTTGTTCCAGCGCGGCAGCGTTTTCCTATGCTTACTTAACTTACTTATTTGGAAGATGTAGCAAAATTGGTTCCGTTTGTGAGAATTTCTTACAAATAGATAAATGCATTAATACTGACCAACTACATCAAGTGATTCTAAAAACTCCTCAATATCAGTAATATTTTCAAAAATATCAAAATCCATTTTATATTTTAAGTTTTTATCGTAAACGTTGAAACTTGACTTTTCAGGCTAACTACTTAGTTTTACTACTAAGTTATAATTGTGCAGCAGTATATATCTAGCTTAAGGTTACTTTTTCTTTAAATCCAACTAAAACTATACACAGACCTCCACTGATTACTTTCTTTGAGAAAGCCGTAATCTGAATCGAAGATATTCTTTGAGTTTGGTAGAGTTTTTTATTCAGTGAAATTATGGAACCATTATACGACATTGAAATAGACATGTTATTAATTCTGCGACAATGTAGAGGAAACTAACGAGAAGCTTCATAATTGGACTATTAGGTTTCACGCCATTGAAAAGTCTGATATGGCATTTAAGCGATTAGAATATCGTAACTTTGACAGGCTGTAATTAAAAAAATATTAAGATTTCGATTAGAACCACTTAAAAAAATAAAGACTGCATTGTTTACATTTCTTTTTTTGATTATGCACAGCACTGCAGGATTAATCCTTTATGGCGGTCTGTAAGCGATGCGTGTGCGCAGATTCACGCTTTTCATGTTGTTTATCAGATCATGGTCACCGATCAAGCAAATGGCTTTTCTCTGAATGGAATCCAGTAATCTCAAGGTATGTTCAGGAGCAGAGCCCCAAAGATGCAAACAGTACTCCAGCGATGTTCGAATTTGGGCTTTATAAAGCATAAAAAGTTGTTGGGGTGTATAGAGGTTCTTAGTTCCGAAAAGTGTTCCAAGCTTCTGCGAGGCTGCCTTAGCAATAGGCGCAACGTGACTATGCCAAGACATATGACTAACCAAATTGACGCCCAGTAAATGAATTGATGAAGCCAAGGGAATTTAAACGCGATCGAACATTAACCCTGGAGATCTTTACTGGTTATGGCAAGTATTTTTAATGTTTTTTTTTTGTTTTTTCTATAATATGGAATTATTACGTTTTTACTATGCCCCACTGTTTATAACAATTTATATATAAGTATTTGATATAAACAGTCTGCATAAAAATATAATGATTTAGATGCACAAATAAGACTGGAAAATGACAACGCTAGTACCTACTACGTATTTTCGACTGGCGATTAATTTTGTTTCGTAGTAAAACGTTGTTGCCAAAAAATAGACTTGAAGGTGTGAGAGCTTCTTAGGTGGGTTTTTGGATTTCGTACATTTTTGTGCTTAATTTATATTTTTGGAGATTTAAATATGGTTCGGCAGTGCCAAATTTGTTAAGAATTGGACTATTTAAGTCCTGAGACAACTCTTTAACGGTAAGTAAAAATATAAAATATCACGCGATTTTAAGTCTATGGAACCAGCCCTTCAAGTTTTGAAACGCATTTTCCGAACACCCTATATACCATATTAAATTATAATGTCCTATAAAATCAGTACAAGTCTCAGTAATTTTATTTATGTTAAGTGCTGTTTTTGTTAAATTGGTCATACCTATACAGGGTGTTTCATAATTGACTGCGGATCCATGAGGGTCCTAATCGTAAGAAGATTTTCATATAAATAAAGGTCCGTCACCGCTTTGTATTTTAGATACAGGGTGCTTTAAGCAGAACAAAAAATATGTACGCCACTGCTTTCTTCCTTTTTGATAAACAGTTCAATGTTTAATGCAAAGTGCCTTTTGATCATTTTTTTATTTCGACTTCGTGTAGGAGATAAATGCAATTTCATCAAACTTTGCCATGGGCATAACAATATGCAAATGTCATTTATTTTTTTAATCCAAAACCGTTGGTCACACGAAGGAAAGTCTAGGAACCATTCCTGCTAAGTAATAAAGCGTAATTTCGAAAATAATATTTATTTTGAAGTAAAACATTGGCGTACCATTTGTTTCGTTGAAAAAATCAAAACAATGTGTTTTTATTCCTAGTTAGTATATACCTACTGAAATTTAAATTGATCGCTAAAGCGGTGTCACAAATATTAAGGAAAAACCGCTTCTCTTTTAAATTATCAACATGTATCTCAAAATTAAAACGGCTAAGGACCTATATTGATATCAACTTTTTGCCTCAAAATTATCCAAGAATTTAGATCCTCAAGGATAAGGATCCAATTATGAAACACCCTGTATAAAAAAGAAATACT
Organism: Polydrusus tereticollis; assembly: GCA_963920685.1. Lineage (NCBI taxonomy): Eukaryota > Metazoa > Arthropoda > Insecta > Coleoptera > Curculionidae > Polydrusus > Polydrusus tereticollis. The sequence continues at coordinate 114,527,129 of OY987328.1, forward strand.
TAATCTCAGTTTTATATTTGGCTTACTCTTCATGTAGAAAAACCAAGGGGCTGCTAACTCCCTTAAATCTGTATACACACAGTTGTTTAACGAAATTAAATCATTTTAAACCTTCCTTAAATCAACTTGGATTTAAAGCATTTAATTAATTTTAAATCAAGTTAAATCACTTCAGATTAGGTTAAATCACTTTAAATCATCAATAGATCACAAAAAAATCGCATACCATTTGTTAGATAATCAGAATGTGTCATCACCGACAGTACAGGGGGCACGTTTCAGCATAACGCAACCATGATTTACCACCCGCGCGTACTGTATTAAATCACTAAAATCAATACTACATCAAATTTAAATCACTTTTAATCATAAATCCTTCATTAAATCATGTTAAATCAGATAAATAAATACTGATTTTAAATCTGTGTACACATTTTTTGGGAGTTAGCAGTCCCTCGCGAAAAACCCTTGCTTGTAGTATTTTCTGAAATTATCGAAAATAAGGGTAGTTTGCACATTTTTCAAAATTATTCCAATTCCAAATACACTAATGAAATTGATGACTGACATTGATTTTGCAGACGATAGTAGATATATAGATAGAGAGAAAATAAAAAAAAGTTAAACCATAGCGGCGTATCGATTCCGATAAGTCAAGCGTGTTCCGATTTAACAAATAGCCTTCGTTAGCGTCTTTTTAACTTTTTAAGTAAAAGATCGGAATTCCTCATTAGCGGCTCGCCAAAAATCAACCGCCGCGGGTCGTGATCGACCCGATAATTTAAAGTCGAGTAGGCTTTAGAGAAGCCCGGTGGACATTGGGTATTTCGTTTAAAATAAAAGCAGTGCCGTCCGTAAGCCTTTCTCAAAAAATGTTATCATTGAAATAATTATTGATGGTTCTTAATCCAAACCCCCTAAATTGCATCAACTTTCGTGAGTTCTTCCTTGTTAGGCAAAAATAAATTTTAAAATGAGCAAACTACTCCCATTATTGAGAATTTGAGAAAAGCTTACGAGGAAAGGTTTTCTCAAATGTGTACACAGATTTTAAATCAGTATTTACTTATCTTATTTAATTAAGGATTTAAGATTAAAAGTGATATAAATTTGATGTAATGATTATTTACGATATCGCTTCGCTCGTTCTGCAAATTTCCACATTGGTGCCTTAAAAATGTACTTTTAACACAAATATCATACAATATTTTTTCTACAAACGGCAATAAAAAGCATACAATAATTGAAAATTAAATGTTTAGAATCTCTTACATCCAGGTAGTTTCTAATAGCATAGTATATTGTATTAGTTCACATTTGTCAATAAAACCTAGCAACCATCATTGTTGGCTGATTTGTTTACAGAAAAATTGAAAATTTGCAAGGTCCTGTCAGTTTTATTAAAACGCTAGCGCTGGCTGTTGCAATTTGCCACAAATGCAAGAAATACAAGAAGTCGATCCACAATAGAAGAAGCTGCTAACAGAGCTACCTTGGATTTACTGACACGAAAATCAAGAATTCAATATGAGATTGCTCATAATAAATTTATAAAATAGTGTGAAAACAAAGGCATTTCTGGAAAGTATTCCGAAAACATATTCCTGACCTATTTTGAGGAAAGGCAAAGGTATGGAAGTCATCTTCTCTTTGGTCCCATTATTCAATGATCAAAGCTTAGCTACGTGTAAATAACGACGTAGATATCAGCGAACATTTAAATTGATTGTCTACTTGAAGCGTCAAGGAGAGGGTTACCGGGCTAAAATATCAAAAAATTTTACTAGAGACCAAATTGAACAGTTTCTGAAGTGCGCACCAGATGATGAGTACCTTCTGATGAAAGTAGCTACGATTGTAGGAGTATCTGGTGCCTGCCGCAGGGAGGAGCTTTGTCAGTTGACTCTTGACAACGTGGAAGATATGGAGACTTCATAAGTTATTAAAATATCAGATACCAAAACAAAGGTACCACGAAATTTCACTATCGTTGTAAATTTTATTTGGATTTTTATTGAAAATATACTGATCTTCGTCCAGCATATGTCGTACATCGGCGGCTTTTCTTAAAATATGTAAAAGGTAAATGTACCAGAAATCCAGTTGGAAATAATACGTTCGGAAAATTTCCTGCTGCTATAGCAAGATTTCTGCAACTTCCAAATTCAACACTCATTCATTCATTCATTGCTTTCGCCGTTCCTCTGCGAGCTTACTTGCCGATGCTGAAGCAAATTTGACGACAATTAAACGGCATGGGGGATAGAAATCCTCAACGGTTGCGGAAGGGTACATCGTGGATTCCTTGGAAAATAAAAGTTCTATTGTTCGAAAATTGCTTACAGTACAAACGACATCAGCCGATGATGCTTCAACATCAACTAGGCATGCTGCTGTTTCTGTTTAATCCTCCTCAACCGCGAAGAACAGCAGAACTGAGGAAATAATTCATTTTTCAAATTTTTCAAATTGTACTATTAATACAAGTGTAAATAAATAAAACAGAAATGTTTTTTGACGTTTTTTTGAAAAAAGTAATTTGACTTAATCTAAAGCACATCAATTTTCCACCGGAACTGCATTTTTTCTTGTATATAGATATATTTTTTAAAGTCGCCATTTTATAATATCTATAGATGATTTGCAAGAGTATACAATATCCTTAACACAGTTTAACCTTTCACTGATACTTAATGCTGTTATCAATCACCTATCTCAAGGTGTGTAAGCGAACTCGAAACCGCATCAAAGCCGGACTTGTTTATGAATTTCTCGCTTTCTCATTTGCCATTAAACGGATCTTATATTTTTTATTATTGTGAAAATTTACATAATTTGCTAACAGACCTCTTTAGACTCTTCGTAGTACCTACGTATACCCATTATTTCTGGAACTATCTAAGCGTAGGTATTTTAACAAATACAAACAAGCACTAATCGAATGAACAGTTCTAAAGATCAGAACATTGCCATTGATTATAGCCCTTATCTCTATCCGTATCAGAATATAAAGGTGACCAGATTTCCTGGCTTCTTACTTTATGTCCTGGTTGCATGCCATGTATATGTGTAGTAGGAGAGGGATTAACATTGATGCCTGATCTGCTGCATCTCACTATCGATGAGCCTATAATAATAGCTCTTGACTCACAGTAGTTTGTTTTTAACCTCCATTAATTTGTCACCAAGAAATCTTAAAACCTAATTATACTTATCAACAAAAGTTTATCCATTGATGTCCTTTTTAGATTGTTTAAGGTAGAGGATACACTTTCACTTGCACCTTACACACTACACAAGATCAAGCTGTTTGGTTCTCTTCAGTCTTCGGACTTGATGTTGATAGCCAAGCAGCTGTAGAGCTTCTGCGTTGAGATGTAGGTGAAGTCGGGCTTTATGTTTGCCGGCCATACCTTTTCATCTCTTTGTTCACTGTTGCGATTCCAAGGTCACGATGAAGATCAGAGTTGCGAACATACCAAGGAGCATTCACTATGTTATGCAGAACTTTGTTCTGGAACGTCTGTATCGATTTGATATGGTTATTAATAAGTAAGAAGCCAATAACGTTGTTTATATTTTAAATCTACCTCACTTCTTTTCTTCTTCACATACTCTTTCCACGGAAGTTTAACATTAAGGGCCATGTCATGATATTTAGCATTCATCTCATGAGGCACAATTAAACCCTCAACATCTAGGAGAAGTGGCTGTGCTAGCTGCTTGTTAGTACAATTTACATGGATTGAATTAGGTTCGTTAAGCTTAATTTTCCATGGTCTAGTTCAGTCAACTACCATATTGCTTGCTATTTTAGGTTTTCTAGTAGAGCGCTTATGATCTTGATCAACTGCGAGAATAGGTGTGTGGGTCCTAGAGCACTTCCTTGGAGCACTGCGACTCTTATTTCTTTCAATTCGGAATATTCACCCTCCTGTTTGATTCTACAAGGTCGATCAGAGACATATTATGTTAGGATCTCTATATACCGTTTAGGAAGGATTTTATTTAATTTTTATATCAAACCTTCATATCACACTTGTGCAACATCTAAAAATACTGCGGAACACACTTGTTTCCCCTCAAGCGCACGTTCTTTGTAGGTCTGGTCTTGTTGGACTTTTTGGCTTTGGATGGCGCCTTACTTTTGGATGCCGCAGCCGCTGATCTACTGCCAGATATTTCAGCTGATTTCTTTTCGGCTGCTGTTTTTTTTTGGAGACTTCTTCTCTACCGCTACTTTCGGAACGGTTTTTTTAGCCGCTGTTTTGGGTTTATCACCGCCGGAAGCTGCGATCGCTGTTGTCTTCTTAGCAGGAGACCTCTTCGACTTAACGGCACTTTTTTTCATGTCTGAAGACGCCTGCCTTATAGAACCAGAACCGGAGGTCGCCAACTTGAATGATCCCGATGCACCTTTTCGTTTTGTCTGAACTAAAGCTCCGGAAACGACGGCAGATTTCAAATATTTCTTTATTAATGGAGAAACCTTCCCTGCATTTTCTTTGTAGTTTGCGGCGATCAATCGTTGAATGTTGTAAGTTCTAATTGAAAGTCCGGAATCAGGATATTACTTTCTATCAGAGGCCATATTATCTTAAGTAGTAGCTTCTCAAATAATTGGTAGAAGGGAAATAGGTCTATATAAGGTGACATTGCTGGGTGGTTTACCTGGCTTAGGTAGCATTATTACTTTGCAACTTTTCAACAAGTAGGTACATGTTTCAATCTACTTTTCTACGTAGCTGTTGCATTAATCTCCTCTGCTACTTCCTTTGAAGTAACATGAGCATTGTTTTCTGAATTTTGGTTGTCAATCTCTGGCACGTTAATATCCACTTGTATACTAGGTTAGGCGTAAAAATGTCAAAAAGATACTCAGCAAATAAGATCATAGTGAATGAACAGTCAAAATGTTAGATACTATCTATGCTAATACCTCATATCATCCCACCCCCCCCCCCTCACAGTAATTTAATTTATTCAATATGTCGCGCCTCCCTGAATATACATACAATGTACGTATACCTGTTTTTTGTCCCCTAGTTGATAATAAAATTTTATGGAATAATAGTCTCATTATGTATTGTAATAGCACGTAATGTGAGGGTAATTTATTATTTTTGGGCCGAACACGATCGGGTTATAATTATTATTCGTTCAGTTCTTTGTGTCTATAGTGCGAATTGCCGTGGCCTGTAATGGGGATCAATATCAAATGTTCATTTTCAATAAAGCTAGGGTTGGAATGGCAGGGGCGTGCGAAGGCTATGCATTTTTTTAGTAATAAGCATTCGAAGAGCTTTCGATAAAATTTACATGAGGGGCTTATTTATAAAACTGAGAGCAATGTGTTGCCCAAATAAGACGTATACATCATACATTTTAGATACGCTATTAGAAATAAATAAGAATACATTAAATTTGGTGTTGGCAAGCTGCTTTGTTTGGAATATACAGGGCGAGAAAAATTTACAAATACCTACTTGTTAAGTTTCTTAACATATACACAGTAAATACTGTTAAATTTAACACTCAATGGTGGTACATATAGAACCACACTCAATAGGGTATATTAACCAATCTCTGTTATGATGTTTTTTTTTTACTTTTTGATTAGTGTTAATTTTTCTAATTTATGGGTAGGTACATTTACACTATCGTATGTAAATTAAACTCACATATTGTAAACCTATCCTTATAGGGTGTAAAAGAAATAATGAGGTGTAAGTAAACAATTTTTTAATGGTAACTTGTGATTAATTAGTGTAAATATCATATTATTGTAGTGTAAATTTTATCTTATTCGGGTGTGACTTTACTATAGTGAGTGTAATAAAATAATCTATCCAGGGCTAGAATACTTTCCACTTTGTTTAAGTCATTTAATCCCGTATCAAACTAACCGGGCGTTTATAATTAAAATGTAAAAAATTATTCATTCAAGATGTTTTACATTATTAACCTCTGCTTAGTTCGATACATGATTGAATGACTTATCAAAGCCAAAAGTAGTAGCCCCTAATATATATGAATCTTCGGATCGCTTGAAAAAGGATTGTTAAATGAATGAAAATATTGAGTATTATTTTATCGTTTATTTATAAACAGAATGATGGTTACAACAGAACTGGAAAACTGATTCTTTTACGCTTATTATTATAACTAGTTGACACACCTATAATATAGTTTAACAGTTTAGTAAATAAAACATATATATATATCTACGTTTAATGTACCTCATTGTTAAGCTTAACAAAACAAATAACATAATACATATATGTATACTTAGAACACTAAGCAACTAACTAAAAGTATGCTTTGGACCAATATAAAAGAATGAACATGACGATTAATCATATATTTATTTAAAAATCTATGTTGTAAATTATGTAGGTAGGTACCTAAGTATTTATATAAAAAAGGAATTTATTTATAATATAAGCTTATATCAGAATAATTTAAAAGCTAAAGGGAAAACTGTAACAATGTAAATACCTGCTTAGTTTCTTAAAAATGGCGTACTTATTAGTAAGGTTTCTATTAAATTTCGTTAATATGCTTACCCAATTTAACAAGATCCTCATACGAGGCACTCTCATTTGTCACTTTACAGAACTTTGCTTTGTTTCTAAATTTGAATTTAAATATAACATTATTCTATATCACAGTCAAAGAGCACAATCGGACTGACTTGAAAGTTAAATTTGCATGTAGCGTCGGCGTCATGTGTCAATTCCTAGAATTTTACACCACTTGTTGCCGCCTGTCTTTTCGGTAACACGGGTTTAGGTGTTTTTACCCGGGGCCATGCCGGCGAGAAGAATTTAAATCGTAGTTCCGTGTGGTTGCAGTAAGTATCTTATATTACTGACTTTACCAATTTGAGCATTAAGATTAACATAATGAAAGATGCAATATGTTTCAATTCCAACCTTTTTAAATTCAATGCTTCCACTTAAGAAAGTACACACCTATTGGCAACGTTGCTATCCATCAAGCTGAACACGGGACGCGCGAATTCAAATTGACTGCAAAATTGTGTGTTTATTAACACAGTACAGCGCATCTCGCGGTTCTAAGCCGCCCATAAGGATTACACTTCTATTGCGCAGCTATAATTTTCTTTGGTTGCACCCAGCAATTATCCGATTTATTAAATCTTCCACATTCTTTATTTGAGTAGTATAAACTAATGACTTTAGATCGCCTCATAGGAAATGATCTAGGGGGTTTAAGTCCGAGAATCGAGCAGGTCACAAGTAAGTTCCACCTCGACCAATAAAATGCTGAGGTAGCGTTTGTCCAATAGTTTCCTGGTAGAAACACCGGTCCAATTCGCCAGTCACCAACAATTCCAACCCAAATATTCAACGAGAACTGATGTTGAAAACGATCTTCAAGTATCTCATATGGATTTTGTTCAATCCACGCATGGATGTTGTGAATATTTCTTATTGAATTTCTTAAGAAATTCGACTTATCGTTAAAAAGAATCAGCGTCAGCGTCAGCGTTTGGACCAATGTGTGCAAAAGCCATTGACAAAATGCAAACCGTGGAAGAAAATCAGCAGGAAGAAGTGCCTCCACGCGTTGTATGTGGTATGGGTACAACAAATAGTCACCAAGGATTTTCCAAACACTCCCATTACTTACATTTAAAGTATTTGCAATTTTTCGAGTAGAAGTACCTGGTTCTAGTTTAGGAAAATTAGTCAGGAGATCGCCATCAGCAAGTTCGTAAATGAAATCTATCAGTCATATCGGCGTTCGAATAGCGAACTATTAAAGACAGAAAATACAAGTCAAAAAACAAAACGTCAATCAGTCTCAACAAATTCGACACATACAAAATGATCAGTTACGTGACGTATTAAAATGATATCCACGTTTAAACTGACTTGCTTAAAAGATAACAACGCAGTTTAAAAAAAAATCATACTCGGTATGCCTACTGTAGTACGCTATACTTTTATTTCGACCTACATTAATAATTTGAAAAGTATCAAAATTCGTTTTGTCGAAAATCTTTCTTGCCCTGTCGAAATACAGCGAGTTTTCAAATATCATCAAAAAACAAAATATTCTTAGAATAACATGACCTAGAATGTCCAAAAGATTCTTTTTATATATCCTAACTTATGACTTTCAAATGACGAATATCTTCCCTTTTTAGATTCGACCACAAATTGACAGAGTCCTCACATAAATTTTGAATTAAATATAACATTTCATTTACAATTTCAGTATGCTGATTGCATTCAATTTTTTAATATCTTGTCAAAATATTTTTTAAAAAAGCTCCATCAGCTTTCCACCAACAGTTTTCTCTCTACTGCTAATAATAACTGCAGCACTACTTTTGTCTCCTGAAGATGAAGGTTACTACCTTCGAAACATGTAGAGACGTTTTAATTTTAAAATTGAGCCTTTGATAGCTCACTATTAAATTAGTAGAGTTGACTTTCGTTCCCCTTTCCCCTATATTTCAACTCCACTTCGAGAATGGACTATTTCTTTAAATTCTTAGAGTAGTCCAGGGAATAACCCCTTCAACTTTTGCCGTATGTTTAATAAGCACTCTGTATAAGTAGCAATTATTCACTATTCTGTAAAAGTAGCAAGGATGTCATCTTGTACATATTTAAAAGTATAATTTTAGTATAGTTCCAATAACCCTGTTATGTGGGTAAATCCTACAAAATAATAGAAACACATGTGTTTTTTTGTAAATAGCACTTACCAGAATATGCGATGGCTGTTTTCTATGCATACGCTTGATTAGGGACTTACCTAAAAAAAAAGAACAGGTATTAATACTTACTTAAATTTTGTATAGATTTTGAAAAGCGCTTTATTTATTTCTATATTTATTTAACTATTTAATATAAATATCGCAGTGATGAACCAAGCTACAATTCGTGGATTTTATTATTCCATCAAATGGAGCCAGTTTTTGAGATAAACTTGTCTAATACAATAGAAAATGGTAGGCAAAATACTCTACATATCGCGCTGTGAAGGATACACTAATTGCTAAATAGGATTTTTGTCCCAATGATCGGCATACGTCTATGCTGTAATTGACATGACGAGAGCGATCAGTTCTTCTTCTGGTGATTGAATATACCTACCTATATTATATTATAATATTCTATAATTAATTGTCAATGACAATTGCAAGATATATTTCAGTATTAAATGTAGCGATATCTTGGTTTATTGTTTATTATTAACACAGCCATAGTTTATTATCCTCTCAGTGAAACATAACTACTAGCCGAGCAATCTAAAAATGTCCACGGTATGTACTTTGAAAATTCCTTTCGGAACATTTAGATTTTCTTTCCTACAAAGTGTCAAGGCAAGACACGTGCACATGTTTCTCAAACCTACTATAAACTTTCATGTATAGAAAATGATAGAAGAAAACCAGGCGACAAATGGCACCTGTTACGATGTTAAGAAGAGTCATTACTACTTACGGAACTATGCCGAAGACTAAACTTTAATTTAGAATTTTAATTTCCACATCTACACCCCAAAATACGCAAGTCCTGAAATTTTCATAATTTTTTACGGTAAATTGCTCCCTCGAGAATGAATTATATCTTCTTATATTTGATATTATACCAAGATTTACTACAACCGTTTTTTTTTATGAATCAACAAAATCCAACAAATGAAGTCTAATAAGTTTAAAGCCAGACCTGGCGTACACGCAAACTGCGCAGACGCAAAGCTTCCGCAAGACGCCGCATACTGGAGACATTTCCTTAACACGGTTACCAATGTATTGACTATATACCGGGTGATGCATCGCTTAGTTGAAATCCCATGTAAAATTTGAGGTGGCTAAATATTGGCTCCCCTCTATATTTAAGAGAAAAATCGTATTATATTTTTTTGAAGAGGCCGATATAATAAACCCATGTGCCAAGCGTGAATAATTTTTATTACGCCAATCCTAACTTATTCAATTAAATGTGATGGCAAAATTACGAAATTTTCATAGTTTAGGTAATACAGTGTAACGTTCCAAGGAGTATTTTACAACAAAGTTCAATAAGGACATACTTGTTTGTTACTGATAGGGTTTATTAAGATACGTTATATACTTTACAATTTATGGGCCTTGTATAAATGTATAAATTAATAAGTTAATGAAATAATGAATTGCAACCCTTGCGCAATTGGATTGATCAAATTATATCACAGTTTCTTTGAAGTTTCCAGAGGTACCAGATTTATAATATTATATATGTGTTATCACGAAAGTTTCCCTATCAGTTTAAATTTAATTAAATTATTTAAATTTAGTTAAATTAGATTCTTTTATCTATTGAACTATTCCTATACTACAAACTACATATAACACTTAACGATTAAAGAAAAAACAAATATATAAATGTATAAAAACGTAGGACAGGTATTAGGACGAAGGACGTAGCTCTACAAAGTAAATCACGGGGTATCTAAATTTTATAATAGCATTAAGAACTTATCTTGGTAGTGTTACTGGCTGAAGACGACTCTGGTCCAGACGCAGTAATGATGATGAGGAGATGATGAGAGATGCCAGTACCAGAAGTTCGTTACACGAAAAACCCAACGAGTGTTGACCTTGTTTGTCCTTCAAACGGTCCCTTGCATTGGTTGAACATTAAACCCCAGTAATATTTCTTCCTTAGTTAGGTATGTTTAATTCTTAAAAGCCCACGATCTTGGTCTATCGTTATGCAAATATCATTATCAAGTTACTACCATTAGCTAGAACGATAAAACCCAATTAGTTTTCCCCAGTAGTCGAAACACGCGGTATAGATGTATTCCTTTTTTAATTAAAGTTATTTTTCTTCAAATTTAATTCAAATTTATATGATTAAATAAACCACACTCACCCTGAATGTTTGACGATCGTGTCATATGTCTTCAGGCGAATAAAACTTGAATAAGTTGAAAACTTTAAATTTTAATCACATTTCGTGTTACTTGTAGAGCTATCAGGACAGAAAAGGTCTAAATTTCGGGCGTTATCAGTAAGGCGCCGTTTAATCCGCGTTCCACACTTTTTCTATCATTTTTTTTATATTTCAAACTACCTTTCTCTCTCAATCCATATCACCATCCCTGTCAGTGATTTTTAAGATTTAATATTTCTATCATTTAATTCTGACGTTTGAAATGTCACTTACTTGTCTAAAGTGACATCGGGGAAATTGACAGCGTCAAAGATGGAAATGTAAACATTGATTAACTTACAAAATAAGATACAATTTCATTAAGAATTAATAAGATTACTTATGTCACCGTCGAACAGCCCTCAAGACTTTGCAAAGGGGTTTCAGTGTGCAGTCTGATCAAACCGGGCCCCCGCCAACACTTACCCGCCAGGGAAGCACACCCTCACGGTTCCCTGCATCAATATGTTAAATTTAAATACTTTAAGTAAGTACTGAAAGTACGATCGTTGCAACAGCAAACACCAGCAAATTTATTGTTTGGCATTAACAAAACGAAAAGTAGCATCAGTGACAACATTTTCATTGAAGGCGCTTTAATTATAGCTGAATATGAGCTATTGCATTAAGAAAAAAGTAACTATGATAAAGTGGTATTATACAGAAAACAGTTTAAGAGCAGTCTCTGAAATGTTTTCAGTTTAATTCCCTGATGAGCCTATCCCTTCCATTTCATTAATTAAACTAATCATTAGTAAATTCGAGTCCAACGGCACTGTAATAAATAACTGTACATGCTCAACTCCTTAACTCAATAGAGCTAAAGAAAGGGATAATAGAGCTCTTGATATTTTACTGCACGTGGAGGAAAATAAAATGATTAGCACGATGATTCTTGGGCAGGCCGTAGGAAAACATTAAACCACAGTGTTAAGCACTTTAAAAAAACATAAATATTTTCCTTACAAGTATGAAAAACGTCAAGAGCTAAGTCAAGGTGATAAAGAATGGAGAATGGTATTCTGTTTGGAGGCAGTGGAAAGAGCAAATCATAATAGGGATTCTTTGAGAAATATTTGTTTTACCGATGAATGTACAGTTGAGTTCAGAAAGAAGTAGGACACGGATTCTTATCCTATGTAAACCAGTATTTTAAAAAACATCAAAAGTTTGACATGACACTGACATCCTTTTTAAATTATTTAAAAAATATATTTTTTACAAGTAGTTATTGATTCAAAGCATAAAGCTGGATTTATAAACTCGAAAAGTTGGTGAAGTTGAAGTTATGGTCAAGTTGTGAGGTTAGATATTCCGAATTCCGAGCATAAAAATTGATTATCTCGAACCTTACATGAGCTTTACATGAACAACATGAACGAGTGTATAAATAGAACCGAGTGTTCCCTTTAGTTTAAATTAAACTCCTATTTCCAACACCAACTGAACCTCAACCTCGCCAACTTTTCGAGTTTATAAATCCAGCTTTATGCCTAGGCTTGACAATGTTCAAAGGACTCAAATAATTGCGTTTTTAAATGACGGAATACCTATACGAGACGTTGCCGCTATAATGCACCTAGCAAAAAAAACGGTAGAAAATATTAAGTACAGATGGGAAGCGGATGGAACTTTGGATAAGAAAAAGCCTCCTGGAAGACCAAGAAATACAACGCAAGAACAAGACAATGGTCTTGTGCAATACTTGGAGGAAAATCCCTTTCAAATAATGCGAGCTGCTATTCAGCAAACTAATTTTCCTGGTTCGAGACCGACAGGTTGTCGTAGGGTAAAAGAATCCCATTTAAAAAATTATGTTGCCGCCAAAAAAATTCAATTAGGGGAAGAACACAAACAGGCACGAATTATTTTTGCCTTAAATAATATATTGCTGCCAGACTGGAATAGAGTAGTCTTTACTGACGAAAAAGTTTTTCAGTCTACGGTCAACAGACATATCAGGGTATACAGACCTCGCAATACAAGATATACTGAAAATTTTATCAGTAATTCCGAAAGATCAGGGAGATTTTCGGTAAATGTATGGGCATGGGTGAGTTATCATGGACTTGGAGTGTGTTGGATTGTAAATGAAAGGTTTAATGCAGTCACTTATAAGAACATTTTGGAATATATTATGATGCCTAGTGTATCGCAACATTTCCCTAACCAGAGCTTTATTTTTCAACACGACAACTGCCCGGTTCACAGCGCGGGTATGGTCAAAGATTGGTTCCAGAGAAATAACGTGGAAACTTTGCCGTGGCCTTCAAAATTCCCGATATTAATATAATAGAAAACGTGTGGGGTCTAATGACACGAAAAATATATAAAGCAAATTTTAGACCAGCTAACAGAAATGAACTTGTTTCATTTATTGAAGAAACGTGGAACGAGTTAAGTGATGATCTTGATTTTGTGAGAGGTCTATACTTATCGATACCCAATAGACTGAATGAGCTTTTACAAAAAAATGGAGCGATTAGTAAATATTAAATAGTTGTAATTGTCTTTTTTAATTAATTATTGTGTACAATAAAATGTTGGAATTAAGTTAACTTGTTATTTTTTAATGAAACGAAGAAAAAATGGAATAAAAATTATAAATATGACACATTTAAGTCTAGCCCAACAAATAAAAAGTTTAGTCTGTTATAATTTGAACACAGTCAATAGCTTGTCCTACTTTTTTATGAACTTTCGGGGATTATGGGTAGGTTTACAACACACAATCGATGTCCTACTTCTTTCTGAACTCAACTGTACATTCACCCTCAACAACGAACCAAATGTTGGAAGGAAAAATTGGAGCCAAGAAAATGAACATCGTCTTGTTCATACTCGGACGCAATATCCACAAAAAATAAATGTTTGAGCGGAAATTATAGGACATCATATTATTGGACCATTTTTTATGAAAGATAACCTAACTGCAGTAACCTATTTGGACTACAAAATCGAATTGAACCCGCATTAGAAGAAGTTGTACGCAAAAATCAGGAGATCTTGTATTAAATGGATGGTTGTCCTGCCCATAATTATTCTCTCATGGTTAAGGAATACGTGCGAAATATTTTTAACGGAAATATGATTGGCCCACGGCATCTAATCCTTTTGCCAGCCAGTTCTCCTGACTTTTCGCCAAACGACTTCTTTCTGTGGGGTCACTTAAACAATTTTATTTATAAAGATGTAAAATTTGAAAATCTAGACCAGCTAAAGAACTGTATTTCGTTAGAATGTAACAGAACTTTTCAATATCAACTCAGTAATGGTAAAAATAAATTTTATAATCGGTTAAGATATTGTTTAGCTGTTAATGGAGTGCTGTTTGAACATTTAATTAATTAATGTTTTTGTGAAAATCTGTAGTCTTAGGTAGGTATGTTATGTTAAATTAAAGGCTTAGTAAGAAAAACATTATGGTGGATGTGTGATTGCCATAAATTATTTGCTAGTGTTTGCTATATTACCTAAACTATGAAAATTTCGTAATTTTGCCATCACATTTAATTGAATAAGTTAGGATTGGCTAATTAAAATTTATTTAAACGTGGCACATGTGTTTATTATATCGGCCTCTTCAAAAAATTACTATTGATTTTTTCTCTAAAATGTGCAGGGGAGCCAATATTTAGCCACCTCAAAGTTTACATGGGATTTCCTATTTTTTTTTTTTTTTTTTATTTTATGATAAGGCACAGCACTGCAGGATAAATTCTTTATGGCGCTCTAGGAGCGGTGCATGTGCGCAGGAAACGATTCACGTTGGTCTCGAATCTTTGGAGATTATACTCGTTAGGGAACACGATCTCAGGGAGGTCGTTCCAGAGTGATGACGTTCTCCAGATGAAAGAATTTTGAAACAGTGTCGTTCGAGGGACACTAAGCTGAACCACGTACCGGTGGGCTGCAGTGGCTCATCGTGTATTTCTACCCATGCACCGCTTTGGGTGGTATCAAGCGGGCAACCTCAATTAATTGAACACTTGCCATGAAAATATGTGTAAAATAGACTCAAGTCGCCAACCTGCCTTCGATGTTCAAGGCCTTCCAGGTTGTTTGTCAGACTATGGTCACCGATCAAGCGAATGGCTCTTCTTTGAATGAAATCTAGCAATCTCAGGGTATGCTTAGGAGCAGAGCCCCAAATATGCGAACAGTACTCTAGTGATGGTCGAATTTGGGCTTTATAGAGCATCAAAAGTTGTTGGGGTGTATAGAGGTTCTTTGTTCGGAAAAGTACTCCAAGCTTCTGCGAGGCTGCCTTAGCAATGGCCGCAACGTGACTATGCCAAGATATATGACTATCCAAATTAACGCCCAATAAATGAATTGATGAAGCCAAGTTAATGGAGTGTCCCGCCATAACTATATCCGGTTCTTCAACATTAACTTTTTTTATAGAAAACTGCCGCCTGGGTCTTTTTAGCGTTAAATTCTACTTGATTACTGTCACCCCAAGACAGAATTTCTTCCAGGTCTTTGTTGAGATGTGAGACCTCTTGCTGCCTATAGAGATGTGCATTAGCAGCCGATGTCCGAGCATCCAAAGTTTTTTTATTAATGAGGTTAGTTAAAATTAAATTTGGGCAATCGTTTTTGCTTCAAATTAGACAAAAAATTATATAATCAAAATGTCACCCTCTGTCATTCGGTATCTGTCAAAAATTACATTTTAATCAAAAAATGCTGAAAAATGGCATTGTTTTACCGAATTTCAAAAAATTTTATTAGAAAAAGTTGTTTCTAGTACAATTCTTGGCCTAAATACAAAGTTTCAGTTTTCTAACTCAAAGTTGATTTTTTTGCCATTTTTTCTAATTAACTTTTTTTTTATTCAATGTAAGTTCGCTTAATGGATATTAAACTATTTGCTTATACCATACTCAATATTTTATTTAGTTTGTATCAGCTTTTTTTTACTAGAATGCCATTTTTTTTCGAAATTTAAAATTAGAGGCAAAAAAATTTGACACAGGTGGTGCAAAGTTATCCTAATTTAAAAATTTTAACAGATAGACGTCAGATATTCCATTTTTTTGATAGTACATACACCTAAGAAGTTTAAAAAACTTATAATAAAATTCCCAGATATCAGATTAGTTCAAAATTTAGACACATTTTCTTTTTATCCACGATAAAATATCAAGGCAATTTTGAATTTTATCAGTAGGCTATGGAAAAAAAACGAATTAGAGTGCCGAATAAATAAAAGAAATGTCATAATTTTGAATATTTTCGCAAGTTATAGTTTTCAGTGTTATCACCAATGTTGTCCATTCAAGAAAAAATAGAAATTGTCTTAATTTGTGGAGAGAATATGCCTCACCGGCAAGTATCTGCTATTTTTAATGAGAGGCATCCAGAAAAAAATTTGCAGCATAGCACTGTTTCAAGAATAATGTCAAAATTTAGAGAAACTGGATCTGTTCAAAATAATTTTAAGAAACCTCACGCGGCAAGTAAATACGATGAAGCAGCACAACTTGATGTTTGTTTAACTGTTATTGACCACGGTCAAACTAGTGTAACCAAGATAAGTGATTCAACAGGGTGCAAGAGGGAGAGCGTTAGAAAAATTCTTCAGAAAAATCGTTTTCGGGCATATAAACCCAACTTTATAAACACATTAAAAGAACGCGATTTTGATATCCGACTTGATTTTTCGTTTTGGTATCAGGGACAATATGAGGAGAATATTCTTTTTCCATACAAGATATTATGGACAGATGAAGCCACTTTCTCTTCGAATGGTACCGTGAGCTCACAAAATTGCCGATGGTGGTCCCAAGAAAATCCTAACTTCACAATTGAATGTCGCGACCAGTATCATTTTAAAACCAATGTTTGGTGTGGAATTTTGAAAGATGAGCTTATTGGACCATACTTCTTTAGAGTAAACTTAACTGGTGAAAGGTACCTGAATTTTCTTGATAACGAGATTACCGAAGTTTTGGATAACATGCCCTTACACCATAGACATAACTTATGGTATCAGCTTGATGGTGCACCCATACATCAAACTGTAGCAGTGAAAGAACGCATAAACCAATTATTTCAAAACAGAGTTATAGGGCGTGATAGAGAATGTCACTGGCCACCCAGGTCGCCTGACATAACCCCACTAGACTTTTTTCTGTGGGGTTATCTTAAGCAGAAAGTTTATAAGAATCGACCGTTTAGAAATATCGAGCATTTGGAACAAACGATAAGACAGTGTTGTGCCGATATATATATAACAAAGCTTTTTACAAAATGCTGTCAAAGACGTTTATAGACGGACGGGTGTTTGTATAGAGCGAGAAGGACGTCACACTGAAATGTGAAATTTATATTGCTTTTGTGTTACCTATTTAAAATGATTAAAGTTCCTTTTTGATCCTTTTAATAATAATGATAGTTTTAAGTATAAAATAAAATTTTTATCAAATATTTAGATGTATTTGTCATTTGAAAAACGAAACATCTGACGTCTATCTGTTAAAATTTTTAAATTAGGATAACTTTGCACCACCTGTGTCAAATTTTTTTGCCTCTAATTTTAAATTTCGAAAAAAAATGGCATTCTAGTAAAAAAAAGCTCATACAAACTAAATAAAAAATATAATAAGCAAATAGTTTAATATCCATTAAGCGAACTTACATTAAATAAAAAAAAAGTTAATTAGAAAAAATGGCAAAAAAATCAACTTTGAGCTAGAAAACTGAAACTTTGTATTTAGGCCAAGAATTGTACTAGAAACAACTTTTTCTAATAAAATTTTTTGAAATTCGGTAAAACAATGCCATTTTTCAGTATTTTTTGATTAAAATGTAATTTTTGACAGATACCGAATGACAGATGGTGACATTTGATTATATAATTTTTAGTCTAATTTGAAGCAAAAACGATTGCCCAAATTTAATTTTAACTAACCTAATTAATAAAAAAAAGTTCCATATGGTGCGGACTTTAATGGTGACACTGTATATAGGATTTTTAGTTTTTTCCAAAAGATCGTTAATGTATAGTAAGAAAAGGGTGGGCGACAATATAGAACCTTGAGGGACTCCGGCATTGATGTTAAATGTGTCTGAAAGAAATCCGTCCATTGCCACTCGCAGAGAACGGTCTTTAAGAAAGCTCGACAGCCATGAACAAAGTTGAACTGGCATTCCGTATGCTCTCACTTTAGTTAGGAGCCCCTCATGCCATACTCGGTCAAAAGCCTTGGAAATGTCCAATGCTACCGCCCGGGACTCCCCATGGTGTTCTATTGCGTTGTTCCAAACAAGAGTAACATAAGCGAGAAGGTCTCCTGTTGATCTAGACTTACGGAATCCATACTGGCGGTCACTAATAATGTTGAATCTATCCTTCTTCATACTTCTGATCTTCCACGAGGCGATAAAATGTATCTATGGCAATCTTTACTAATGACACTACTCTGGTATTAGTACTATAGGATTTTATCCAGATGTTGGTTCGACTTGCAGACTATTCAGGTCATCTGCAGATAGACCATATTATACTGAAAAGGACGAATCTCGTTTCTACGTCTTAACGTCGCACCATGACACTTTTCAATAACCAAAACAAAGAAAGAAGGCTGAACTGGTGCCGTATTTAAATCAGTGCGGTGCATTTTTAGATACAACTAGATAAAGAACTTTAGTATGTAATTGTTTTTGTTTTTAACATTTTAGAGACAAACTATGATTGATCTAACAGACCAGCTTTAATCTGTCAAAATGTTTCAAGGGTTTACATAATAAAACAAGAACCTTGAAAGAAAAACCAAAGGAAACATTACATAATATGAACGAGACAAATAACTAAAAGAATACAAGGTCTTCAAATCAAGAATTTTTAGAAAGACAAAAAATTCCAAACGAGCTGCGAACAAACTTTGCCAAAACTAAAATTTAAGCGTAATTTTCGTTGTTATTATTATTTTTTCTTGTAAAATAGCATGCAATTAATTGAAATTCGATTCCCAACCCTATACATCCATTAAAATAATTAACTCCCTTAGTGCATTCATAAACCGGGTCATAAAAATATCACAAAACATGAAAATGTAACTACGCTGCAGCCATTCCTGCATAATATTTATAATCGACCGATGCAGACCACTGCTAAATGTTCGATGACGCTGTATTGCAGAAATGAATCACACTTCGCATGCATTAAAGCCGTCAATCATTCATCACAGTCATAATTTCAGTCGTGCCTGTCGAGCTTATGACCCGCATAAACTTATTGAAATATTAACTTGATGATGTACACATTTATGTTGCAGTGGTGGCGCCAGAAGCTATACAGGGTGTTAATTAATGTAATGCAGATATTTCAGGGGGTGATAGTACTCGTCAAAATAAGAAAAAAATGCAAATATATGCATGGTCTAAAACGCGTTATTTTCGTTATACAGGGTGGCAAAGTTTCAATTTTTCTTCTCGTATTTTGCGTTTTCTCTCTTATATTCTGTGATAATTGTTTCAAATTTGGAACATCAACCATTTTTTAGAATCTCTACAATAAAGTATCAAAATTGTCGGTCGCAGTATACAGGGTGCTACATTTTCTTGAATTGGCTACAATTTTATTTTTCAGAACTTCTTTTTGGAGTTTCCTGTATGAATTCCGGTATTAAATTTAAACTCTCTGTTCCTTTGTTTAGCGTTCTGGTCCCTTGCACTATTCTCGTATCTGTGACTGTTTTCGATTTATTTGCAAAAATAGCCATCGATGGAAATTAAGTGTAGGCGAAATAAAGCGGAGTAAAAAACTATTTTATTTGTATGTATTCTAAGTAATTTTTTCATTTTTATTTTATAAACAACCGACAGGGTTATCAACAATCAGAGAAAAACATTACAAATTAAAAATAAATTAAAACAAAACAATTAATTAGTTAATTAAATAAAAATAAGACAAAATTATAAAAACTGTTTAAATGTCCGCCTCTTGCTAAAATGCACGAATCAAGTCTTCGCCTTCGCCAAATATTTCAGGAGTATTGCGAATGATGTCGCATGAAGCTATTATCCTGTTTCTTAAATTCTCTTCTGTCTGGGCTGCGGTCTGATACACTAATGCTTTCAGGTGTCCCCAGAAAAAGAAATCAAGTCTATTCAGGTCTGGGGATCTAGGGGGCCATGGCTGAGGTCCCCTTCGACCTATCCAACGGTTGTTAAAAATTTGATTGAGAAAGTTTCTTACCTCTATGCTGAAGTGCGGTGGTGCACCATCGTGCATGAACCACATTTGGTTTCTGACAAGAATTGGTACCTCTCCTAGCAGCCCTGAGAAGAAATTGACGATAATATTGTCCGTTTAGCCTTGGTGGTAGGAAAAATGGTCCTATTAAATAATCTCCAATAACCCACACATTTACTGAAAACTGTCCTTGGAAATTATTTTCGCGTATCGAATGCGGATTCTCTTCTGTCCAAAAATGGTTGTTGTGAAAATTGTTTATGGCATTCCTTGAGAAATTTGCTTCATCGCTTAATAAAATAGTGTTTTCAAATAACGGATTTTGGGCTAGCATTTGTAGGAACCATTGGCAAAAATTAAAACGTAGTGGAAAGTCCCGTGGGAGAAGAGCTTGAACCCTTTGGATGTGGTAAGGATACATTAAGTTGTCTATTAAAATTTTCCAGACAAGCACAAAAAATAAAATTATAAGTGTTGCTGCAATTTTTCTCGTACTAGTAGCAGGATCATTTTCTCCTTCTAAATGAGTGGATTTCTTGAACGATCCATTTTCACATAGCCAATTATGTAGATTTGCGAATGTCCGTAGGTCAGGCAGTATTCGATATGGATACCTTTGTGCATACAGTCGTCTGGCTTCCTAACAATTGCCATCGGCAAGTCCATAGATTAAATGCATCCCTGCAAATTCTTGATTTGTGAATCAACCATCATTAACCAGTTCGAAACAACTCCGAAAACGTCAAACAAAAAAAAAATTGTTACAAAATGTCAGTAGGACAATAAACAGAATTAACAATTGCCTATCCCAGCCTACTATTTTTTTCCCACATTTATTATTGCGCTATTTCGCCTACACTTAATTTCCATCGATGGCTATTTTTGCAAATAAATCGAAAACGGTCACAGATACGAGAATAGTGCAAGGGACCAGAACGCTAAACAAAGGAACAGAGAGTTCAAATTTCATACCGGAATTCATACAGGGAGCTCCAAAAAAAAAAAAGTTCTGAAAGATAAAATTGTAGCCGATTCAAGAAAATGTAACACCCTGTATACTGCGACCAACAATATTAATACTTTATTGTAGAGATTCTAAAAGATGGTTGATGTTCCAAATTTGAAACAATTATCACAGAATATAAGAGAGAAAACGCAACATTCGAGAAAAAAAATTGAAACTTTGCCACCCTGGATAACGAAAATATCGTGTTTTAGACCATGCATATATTTGCATTTTTTTCTTATTTTGACGAGTACTATCACCCCCTGAAATATCTGCATGACATTAATTAACACCCGGTATACAGGTTGATTCAGGAGGAAATGTCAATATTTTAGGTACGTATATTTGGGGACTCAAAATAAACATAAAAGTTCCTATAAACATAGGTCCTATTCCCGGCCGTAACCCAAATACAGGGGTAAACAATATTCAAATTAAATTTTTATTATTTATAACAAGTAGGCTAGGTTTTATAGTTTTCAAAAATGCCATGGTTTACTTCTAGACAGAAGTCAGATCGCTGATGAATATCTCGGGTCGCTCTATGAATGGATGCGGGTATGTTTCTTATAGTTCCTGCTGCATTTATTATTCGATCGAGTAATGCATGTCTAGTGTTTACTTTACTTGAATATTCTAATGATTTAAACCACCCCCAAAGACAATAATCAGAGGATTAAGGTCTGGCGATCTAGCTGGCCAATTATGCGGACCACCTCGACCAATCCACCGGTTTGGAAAGTTATTGTTTAAACAATTTCGTACTTTTAAACTATAGTGTGCAGGGGCTCCATCATGTTGTTAATACATGTTCTATCGTACATCAAGTGGAACATCTTCTAATAGGTTTTGCAAGTGATTCTGTAGGAAATTTCAGTTTACTTTTCCTGTGAGATTACCGTCGATTATGAATGGACCGATTAATTGACTATTTAACATACCACACCATACATTAATGCTGAATTTATGTTGAAAATTATGTTCTACAATAGCGTGAGGATCTTCATAGGACCATCGGTGTTCATTGTAAGGATTATTAATACCATCGCGAGTGAACTGTGCTTCATCAGTGAACAGAACATACATATCTGTACCCCAGAGCCAGAATATGTTAAGTCCAAATTGGCCAAATTTTAGCTAAATATGTTAAGTGACTTAAAATTTTGCGGCGCATCGTTTGATATTTTCCATTTTGGCGTATCCTTTAAAATAACGAAAATAGCTCATTTTAAACTACGTTAAGTCCACAGTTCTCCTTAAGGCAAACAATGTTAAGTAGCGCTAACCTTATTTGCCTCTGGATTTGCGTTCAGTTTAAAATGTTAACTCCACAACCAGTCAACATACCTTGCGAGTTTTTTGTGCTGTGCAATTTCTATTATTTACAATGCCTATTACGAGACGTGTTCCGTGGTCTTCAAGAACTAGTAAAATAATAAAAAGCTTGGAAAAGGCCGAAAATATTCAAAATGTTCAGGCCGCAGAAGCTAGGACCAGAAAAAAATCAAGTAAGTTAACTTTTCATGTTTATTTAATAATCAACTATTACGTTCTAACAAGTTTGAGCTAGTTAATAAAGACATACACACTTGGAGGCGGATGCCGTTCACTCAACGATAGAGCGTGAATGAAAGAAGATTCCCCAGTTTCAAATAGTTACCCCTTGGGATTGGCAGCAGATGATCAGATTGTGTGGAACAAAAAAACACTTCACTGTAGTCAACATGGAACATTCCGATTTTAAAGAATTTAAACATCTTTTTGAGGGATCAACAACACCATATATCAACAAGAAAAAAAATAGCGCAGGCAACGATTTTCTGATATCCCTAGCAGTCCACTTGCAAGTTAGAAGAAGTAACCCTGGAATTCTCTATTATAAAACCGATTTTAGTACAGATTTTTTAGATGTCGACTTTAACAGAAGAAATAAACCAAATGACTACTTTCCTTTACCGATTCCACCGATTAGGGATGGGCCTAAACCAATTTCAGCTAAAAAGTATAGCCATTTACAAAAACTTCTTAAATGGGAACCAAAAAGATTCCATGACTATTACAAGAATTTGGAATACGGAAAAAAACGAAAATGACGACTTAAAATATATTTGTTTATTATAAGAGACCAAATTGTGTTATATTTTTTAATAATTAAGCAGTAAATTATGTTATGAACACGTAGGTAGTATTATCCCCCCTCCGATTTACCTAAATGTTAAAAATGTTAAGTCCACTGCAAATATGTCAAGTGCATCACTTTGGACTTAACATATATGATAAATCCAAAAATGAGTTTTTTTGCATATGCCAAACTATGTTAAGTCACTAAAATCAAAAACAAAAACTAAATTAAAAACTTTGGCATTATGCTCTTTATTCGTATTCCTATAACTAATTTAATTATGAAATTGTGACTAGATTTAGTAAAAACAGTGTTTTATAATTTGGAAAAGTCTAAAATGAATATTATTAAAACTGCTCTCCTGAAAAACTAAGTTTTTGGACTTAACACACTCTGGCTCTGGGGTACAGATATACAGTCTTTGATTTGCATTAATCCAATTGCAAATCTGCATGCTTAACACAAAATCACCATCTTGCAAATGTTGAACTCGGTGTAAGTGATATGAGTATAAAAAATTTAATGTGAAGATCCCTCCAAGCAGACGATTGTGTAATTTGATAAATGTCGGCGATTCGCATTGTACATAAGCGTGGATCATTTTCGACGGCGCCGGCGTTAAGGATAGCCTCTTCTAGTTGAACATCAAGTCCCGATGCTCGTTCAGATACAATTTTCGCACAAACATACCAGATTTTTCAGCAGTAGTGGAAAATTGTTGAAAACCCCTTCTATATGGTACTCTCCGATTCAGAAATCGACGCTGGTACTCGGCGACTGCAAGATTTGAGATCTCGTTGCAGAAGCCATAAACGAATATCATATCAGCATATTCACGATAAGAGAATGTCGCAGGCATTATAAAATTAATCTAATGTTTAAATTATTGTCAGAAAATACAAATGCTGAACACGATTTGACAGCGACAAATCTTATTAATATTAATACCTAACGGGGTTACTATTGGTAAGCAACAGTGCAAAGGCAACAGAATACTGAAAACTATGAAACAAATATAAAACCTAGTCTACTTGTTATAAATAATTTAATAAAAATTTTAATTTGAATATTGTTTACCCCTGTATTTCGGGAACGGCTGGGAATAGGACCCATATTTATAGGAACTTTTATGTTTATTTTGGGTCTCCGTACCTAAAATATTGACATTTCCTCCTAAATCGCCCTGTATATTAGGTCTTAGGAGTTGAAATTACTACAAACTTTACTATTTCCTTTCTGATCAAATCTGTGGTCTGTTAGTTGTCCCTATATTAACATCACGACTTTACAAAATCAAACCATGAAGAACCAACAAAGAATTAGTCAGGCATATCGTAGATATGTATCACATTTCTGCCAAGGAATTCTTCGGTATTGTTCTACTTTCATCATCTTTTCAAAGTGGATAATGTGCCTTCGTTTTAAATTAAAATTTTAAAGGCGTTTTTATAACAATAGCTGATGATAGATCATATTTTCCTTTGTGAATGTCTTTATAAATATAGGTTTAGGTTATTTATTTATTTTCATGTGCTTGGAGCCTATAGAACGCACCAGCGACTTTGACAACGGGGATACAAAGGGTTTGGTGGTTGACATCATCGGCAGATTCATGTTCAGAGAGTTGAATTGAATATTTTTAATAATAATGATCAGATTTCTCTTTAATATCTAGATAGCGTTGCGACATGGAAATTGGTGTCAAAAATTGCCCATTAATTTCCAAACACTCTGTGTAAACCAGATCGTTTCAAACATGAATCTAGTCGAAAATAAATAACTGTACCTATATAATCCCCATCCATATACTTGCCGATTGATGCAAATCTATTCATTTATTACCATTACAATCCGTCAGCGACATATGTCTCAAGCCAATTTAGTGCGCGTCTCGGGGACGCGAAACCATCAGCAAATCATTCACCGGGAAGCGGAAAAGCGGACATACTTACAAGCACTAAATCAGTCACACCTGAGCATAAATGTCTTAATGCTAATCAGGATAAATGGGTGGGATATCGGTGGGTAGATCACTTACTTAATGGAATAAGTTTGTCTTGCACCAAGAAATATCATTATGTATTTATCCAGTATTGTTTGGTTGTTACAGATCATGGATACACAGAAAAAATATCTTATTATAGTACGAATTATCGGAAGGCGGAGACGTAATACAGGGTTTAATTTTTCTTTTCTTTATTAAAGAAAATTAATACACTTTCGTAACATTCATGCTACTGTTACAATCTTTCCCATTACACAACTTGATAGCAGGTCTGCGGTACATTGATAAACATGCACATCAGCTACTCTCATTCGTCCATCGGGGCCAGGAAATACTACCTTATTTTTTGCCCAATTTCCATCTGTATCTTGGCGCATTTTCTTCAGCTAGTACGACAATATCATTAATTTTAATTGGCTCCTTATCACAGGTCCATTCATATCGCTTTGTAAACACCGATGAGTATTCTTTTACCCATCTGCTCCAATCTATATCAGCCAGCTCTTGTGACTTTTTCCATTCTCTCCTTAGACAAGCAGAGCTAGGATTTGTAAGAAAAGATTAATTCTCTTCGTCTGGTCCTATAAGTAAATGATTAGGCGTTAATGCTTCCATATATTGAGGGTCTGTTGAGAGTTTTGTCAGCGGTCGACATTTTACGAGCAGGGTAAGCAAAACTTCGTCTCTCAAAGACTGGTCATGTAGGGTTTCTCCTATGACTTTCTTTACTGAACCTATTAACCTCTTCCATGAAAGGTGCACTTCGTGGGTTAAACATGAATTATATTCCTATCGCCATTAAAGCATTCACAATTTCGTTTTCTTCAATTGCTCCCCCCCCCCCCCCCGTAATTCATTTGCGGCTGCTTTTAAATTAGTACCATTGTCGCATATTATTAACTTTGGATTCCCTCTAAGAGCGATAAATCGTAGCGCCATTAAGACTGACTCTGTATTCAAACTGTAAGGAACTATAATATCCATCTCTTTTTTTTCGTCTTCCCACAATTATATTGATCGGTCCAAAATAGTTCATTCAAGTATTTATAAAACGTCGTATTTCTCGTATTAGTGTTATTGATGGAATTTGTCCCATAATCGGAATTTTATGTTTTGCTCTTTCGTTTTTGTACTTTTGTTGACGTTTTCCAGAGACTGACTGCGCGTCCATTAACAACCCAATATTTTTGTCTTTGACTTAATACAAATTTTACGCCTTGATGATTACACTCTTCATGACAATGTTGCATCGTCAACTTTGTATAGTGATGCTTTGGATGAAGTACAGGTAGTTGGTCTCCTAGTTTCAGTACTTAAACAATTAGTGGTCTATAACTTTCAAGTTTCTTAATTTCCTCTAAGAATGATCCTTTATGTAAATGTCGCATCCATATGTTTTCACTGTCCATTATTTCTTTTATTGCCAATTCTGGCAGATATGTCCTTTTTTGTATGATTTTCCCTACAAATCTAAAGACCGAGGCTGTTGTTTGTTTCAGTCGAATTCATTTTTAATATTAGGTAAAATTTTAGTATAGTTACTGCCAATATTCAGGGTAGTTATATTCATAAATTCTTTCTGCATTGAACCAAACCTTCCATTAATTTTTCTCCGTTTCCTTTTTTTAGCCTCTATTAGTCTTGCGGATCTTGGTAAATGACGGCCCGTGTATCCATTCTCTAGAAATTACGCACTTCTTCTCTGCATTGCTTCAAGTAGCTTCATCTGTTCTATATCTCGCTTTCTCCCCTTTGTCTCATAAGCTAATCGTTTTCTCTCTAAACTAATCTGAGATTTGTGAATAGGAGAAGATGAAATTTCTAGTTTGCTACTTAAACGAGATTTCTCTTCCATGTCTTCCTTATCTCTCTTATCTCTAAATTTACTTGAGGTATCTTGTATATCTAGTTCCGTTCTTTTATTTCTTGGAGCTTCAGAATAGGTTTTCTCAAGATGTTTTCTCGTGCCAAGCTTGTCAGGTCAAACCACATCTGCTGATAACTCCTGTTGATCCCTGATCCAGTTCTTCTTGATCTGTTCATTTTAGATGCTTCTTGTAGAGTCGTCGGGGTGACCAATGTAATTTGCTTTCGTTTCTTTTCTTTATTAAAAAGAATTACTACACTTTCGTGACATGCATGTCTTTATTTTTACCTATCTTCTTTCTAACAAAAAATAACAGGTAACAATAAAAAAATACAATATAGCTCATAAGTATTAAAATCCTTGACCCATCGAAGAATCAAGGACGAAAGTATGCTAAAAGGAAAAAACTTAGAAGAGGAAATCATTTTGGCAGAAATAAAGGAAGCATTAAATAAATAACAAGAGATCAAAGCACCCCGACACCACGAGATCATGAACAGAATGTTAAATACACTACCAGACGAAGCAATAAAATACCTTAAAGATACTAATGAGTAAAGTTATGGAATAGCCCCGAAGACTGGCGAACCAAAATTATCTCATTTATGTATAGGAAATGAATTAGTAGAGGAGTCAATAATGTAACAACTATAGATACAGGATTATTGTTCTATATGCAAAAAACACAAGATTTACTACCTGGGGCCTGATTCATAAAGAAAAATTAATCTAGTTTTTACTACTGAATTAGTAGTAACGTTTTGTAGTATTTATTACGGCTCGATTTATAAAGTTACTATAGTATAGGTACATTTTTACTAAAGTAGTCATATATTGCTTAGTACTACGATAAATAAGACTCAGTTTCATAGAAAAAAACATGCAAAATTAGGTACTAGTAGTAGCAAAAGTCAAAATTATTGTTAGTTGTCACAGGCATATTTATTACATTAGTTGTGTATATTGTTTCGGTAGTTCACGAGAGATACCTACAATAAGTAAATTAAAATTGTCTTCAAGTAAATCAGAAGAAAAAGTGATTGAGTATAGAAGATACGTGAAAGAATCAGATACAGTAGGGTCAAATTAATATACAAATAACAGTTTAGCTTTGCAAGTCCATAACACAATACTGGAAAATATGAAACCTTATGTGCAACACAGAACGCAATTATGTACAACACACAACGCTATGAAATAAATAAGTAGGAAAACTTTACATTGGTTAGGAACGGAGTCAGTACCATAGACCTCGTAACTATACCTATGGTCTGTACCATACAATTGGCGACATGCATGAAGTATCAAACGCTTCTATTGGTCGTGTCATTAACAAACTTATGTATGCTATCGACAATACCATTTTTCGTCAATATGTTATGTTTAATAGCCGGAATATGTTGATGATGTGCACATAATTTTTGCGATAGAGTAAGAGTAGAAATGCCAATAGTTTGTGAAGCTGTAAATGCGTTGATTAATTATTTTGGATGCACCCTCTAATCATGAAGCCACCTTTGTTGATCGACATGGGAACCATTCTTTAAATGTCATGTTAGTAAGTGGCCCTGATTGTTACTTCTATTCTGCTAACTGGCCTGAAAGTGTTAATGATGCCAGAATATTAAGATACCTCACCTCATGAATGTAGAGCAATTGAACAAGGTTTGAGACTTATAGCTGATGGTGTTTTATTAGGATTGTTCAAATTATAATCGTTGAAAACCTGATTTATTCCTCTTATAGTGCACAACTCTGATCTCTGAAGTGTCCTCTTAAATTCAATTTGCTCGTACTCACGAAAGAACCAGGTGAGTTGTTGCAAATGTCGTTGGTATGCTTAAGGAAAAATTCCCATTAGGAGTAAACCCATTTTCTACTTGTCATATTGTTCACTGCTGGGTAGCATTATGTATTGCAACCAAAGAGATGGTAAATGTGATTAGAGATGACAATGATCATGATGCTAGAATTAATCAAGAAAATTTAGAATGAATTAAATAAAATTAAAAAAAAATTGAATAAGAAACAGAATAGCTAAAATAAATAATTTTTGGGTAAAAAAGTATGGTTGTCCTAATCTAGATGACGGCTATGCGCCATCTTTTTATATATTTTTTTATAGAATTCTTACTGATTCAAATACATATACGGTTTCAAGATAAAAGATATTAAAATTTGCGTCAGAACGGCATCTTGGAAATTCTAATCAACATAACGGTGACTTATTTTAAAGGTGTATTTGTTCTTATTTTAGCGCTCAGTTGACCGCTGAATGCAATTTAGATAACTCTCATCTAAAAATGATCGATTATAAAATGATGAGGACACTCAGAGAGTTTTAATCACCGAATCAATGGTAAAATTACCGCCATCTTATTACCTACGACAAATCAGTTTACTAAACGTTCAATTAGCTTGTAGATATTATAATGTTTGATCTAATAAATAAATAAAGCCAGATGATCCTGTAATTTCCAAAAGTCCCATTTTTCTCGACGGAACAACAAAATCTTCCCTTTATGTTGATTTAGCTGATTCATGAAATTTATGTGTTTAGCATTTAAAATATACTAACCAACCTTGGTTACATGAACATCCTGAGGATATAACACCCTATTGGGACCTAAAGATTTTATTTTTATTTGAAGTGGAAGAAATAAAACCAAATGTTTCAGCTACAAATGAGAGCGATGCAGAATGTTTATCAATCCGCACATGTTAGAAGCCTGAGTAGTAGTATCTTATTTGTTGTAAATATGATACATATCACCAGTGGAGAGGACAGTAGTGTAAATATGGCAGTACTAAAGACCGAAGTTTTAAAACACTTTAAAAGACAATCAAAAGGAAAACTACAATTAAAAATATTAATATCAATATTTAAACTGTAAGGGCAGATTCACAAAATCCTGTAATATCGCCGGAGGAATTAATGAAAATACAGATTTTTCTTCTAGCCAATTGGCATTTGTGTTTAACACGGACCTACTTTCTCAGAATCGCAATATATTTAATCTATTACATTGTATCAACACTTCTGGTTAATTAAAACCACTCTGCTGACTCAGAACAATAAACCTAATTGATAATTACAAACGATTATCATAAAATCAATTATAAAATAATGAATATTAAAAATATGAAGCAACTTTAAACCTCTGCAAGACCCGCCAATAAATATGTTTAACTCCGTGACAGGGTAATATTTATCGTTAATGTTACACACAAGAAATAATGGGAATATTTTTTAAAAAGGTGAAATATTCTGCGCTTATTAACAAGATTTATGAGCTATCGAGGTTATGGAATAACATTCTTCAATTTTACGTAAGAAAAAATTCTGTTATATTTACTGCCCAGAGTTACTGCAGCCATAGTTTTATATAAAGCATTTTAAAGGTGTGAAGGTGTTTTTCTTGCATTTAGTGCTCATATAAAGTAGCAGACAAAGTAATTAATTTTGGGAAAAATAATGATTGTCTTAGCCAAAATGATACATTTTGATGCGTTTATTTATTGAAAATGTGTCATCTAATTTAAAGGCATTTTTGTACTCTCAAGTTTTGAATAAAATAGTTTAAAATGGCTGTTATTTAAATAGCCAAAAATATCTAAATGTCGAAGGATGATAAATATAAAAAATGCAAATGCGCCTACATACATAAGAGCCGACACAGTCACACACACCCACACCCATACCCGCCAATCGACAGGACAGCACATACAGATTCCCCAGAGACTGGCTTCTGTGCACCCACCGTAACCTTATACAAACCTAGAATAATTAGAAAGTCAAGAATGCAAACAAAATTCAAGATTAACATCATCAAATCAAACCAAAAACGAAATAATCAGCCATGAAACTTCAACCTCCCAAGAAGAGATATTAGAACCAGGAGTAAAGACCTACCCAAACATGAACGCATAATATGATCCAGTATACAATTTTTAAAATTATTTATAGATTTTATAGATACATATGCATATTTACGAAACCATTAAGCACACATATAATGTTTAACAATCCTATTTAAACTATGTCGTCTAATTTGATCACTCATAAAAAATATGTATAGCCTATAAATCTATATAATGTCTGTGACAGAATGCTTTTAGGCGCCTGTCACCAAAGAGCACATAAAAATGATTCATTTAAAATAACTCTGAAGCAGAAGCTTTCATTATGTCATTGCTATGAAGTGTAAACATTTTAAGTAGTATTAAATGTTGTTGATAATTTTAGTTTTTCGGTTTATCCTATTCTAATACAATTCAATATTAATCTCATACAGTTCGTCAGAATCGGGGCCGAGCAAAATGGGCAAAAATTGTGTTGCTTCTTTTAAAAACAAAATGCAAGATACGGAAAGGTAAACATTGTTCCTTTTTGTATGACAATTAAATTAATTACTCTTATTACTACTACAGAAATATTTACCCACTTAAACATCGTTTACTACTTGTTATTAGGAACCTCATCCTGCATGACAAAAGATCGTTTAGCTTCCAAAGAGTCGGTGTCAACCTTTGATATTATGCAAATGATATCTTCTTTCGTCTCTTGCGCTAAATAAACTCTATCGCTGTCGGTAATATCCATAGGTGGAGCAATATTATCTCAAAATTTTCAAGAACACTTGACAGCATGTTTATGATTTGGAGACTGGGATATACAGGGTCGTTGGTATGTATGGAAACGGTTGATTATTTCTTAAAGTAAAACAGCTAGCAAAAAATATTTAAGACAAAAGTTTTATGGTTTTGTTAAGCCTATTAGAATTAAAAAAAGATAAGTATACGGGATGAGTCAGAAAGCCGTAGAGGAATAAAGTTACCTTTTTTTTAATAGAACACCCTATATCTCAGAATATTTTTGGATTTTACATAAAATTACAATTATTTTTTATTAAGTGCATTATAAGTCTAAACCTAATAGCTTCCGAGATATCGACTATTGAAAAATTACATTTTTAATTTTGACAGCATCTAGCTTTCTAACGGTACGCTATAGGACAAAACGGCTTACATGTCCCTATCTTACTTTTTTATTGTCTTCCCGAAAATACCAACTTCCGGTTAAACCGGAAGTACTATATTTCCGTCTTTTAAGCTACATCCGGTTTAACCGGAAGTTGACACTTTTAGAAAGAGAGTTAAAAACTACGATAGGGACATGTAAGCCTTTTTACTCTAAGACGTACCATTAGAAAGCTAGAAGCTGTAAAAATTCAAAAATGTCATTTTTCAAAACTCAATTTCTCGGAAACTATTAGGTTTAGACTTATAATGAACTTAATATAAAATAATTGAAATTTTATGCAAAATTCAAAAATATTCTAAGATATAGGGTATTCAATTGAAAAAAAAATAACTTTATTTCTCTACGGCTTTCTGACTCGTCCTGTATACCTAACTTGTTAAAATTCTGATAGACTATAAGAAACCCTAAAACTTTTGTCTTAAATATTTTTTGCTAGCTGTTCTACTTTAAGAAATAATCGACCGTTTCCATACATACCAACGACCCTGTATAGGTACACAAAAAAAATTCTTAATTTCAAAGTCCTTCAAAGTCAAAAAATTTGACAAATTTTAAATTTTTAAATCTTCTCCTTGCTTCTCTTGCATTTTCTTGGCATTTGTAGAACAAGATAACAATCTGCAATCTCTCATCTAATGAATATTTCATTTCGGCAATATTATAGTAAATTTGTCAAATTTTTTGACTTTGAAGGATTCAAAGGTGATTATACCTTTATTACCTAGTGTATGTTTCAAACAGGTTAGAGTTAAATTAAATTGGATAAAACATTAAAATTTAATAAAAATAGATGTCACAATATTAAATATTTTAATCAGAACGGACAAAAAAAAAATCACTCGTTCCAAAAATCGTATAAAAAAAGCTATGTTCCATTTAAAAAACACCTTATCCATAGCGTAACTCTTTTGTTTCTGGTTCAAATAAATTTTTGGTTTCATTTTTGAATTCTGCAGGAAAAAGTACATCTATTCAACTATCTATCTATCTATTAACGTCAACTATTTTGGATTTTTCTTTAAATACAAGGAAGCTCAAAAATGAGCCCCTGTTCAGTCCTCGTTGGAAGACCCTGTACGTAAGTAAATATTTAATTGCGCATTAGGCGGTTAAAAGACAGCTTTTGGGGGCCGTGATTTTTTATCCAAGCGTCTTATACCAAGGACACGTTTAGACATCAAAAAGACGAAAAGTTTAGTATTCGTAGTTTACCTGTAAAACATTTCTCTAGTTTTTTTAATTGAATATTTGATTAGCCTTATTCCTTCCCTGTGGTTTAGGTTAGTTCAGGGTATATCAATTTTCTCTAAACTACTAGTAGGTCCACAAATTTATTAGAACCTAATTACATCCTAAAAACTCAATTTAGCCTATCTTGGCTTTGAAATTAATTGTTTTCTTTTAACTTAAATGGGTACATCAATTTTTTTCTTAATTACTACTAGGTCAATAAATTTATTTAAACCCAATTACGTGCTAAAAACTCGATTTAGCCTATTTCGGCTTTGAAATTAATTGTTTTGTATATCAATTTTATTTCTTAATTTCTAGTAGGTCGACAAATTTATTGGAACCGAATTACGTCCTAAAGACTCCATTTGGCCTATCTTGGCTTTGAAATTAATTGTTTTCCAACTTAAATAGGTACATCAATTTTTTTTTCAATTATTGGTAGGTCGACAAATTTATTGGAACCGAATTAGGTCATAAAGACTCTATTTAGCCTATCTTCGCTTTGAAATTAATTGTTTTCTAACTTAAATAGGTACATCAATTTTTTTTTAATTACTAGTAGGTCAATATATTTATTTAAACACAATTACGTCCTAAAAACTCGATTTAGTCTATCTTGGCTTTGAGATTAATTATTTCCTAACATAAATAGGCATATCAATTTCATTTTTTAATTACTAGTAGGTCGACAAATTTATTGAATCCTACTTAAGCCCTAAAAACTCGATTTAGCTTTCCTTGGATTTAAAACTATTTGTTTTCTAACTTAAATGGGTAGGTAGGTATATCAATCTTTTTAACTACTAGTAGGTCGACAAATTTATTGGAACCCTTTTACGTCCTAAAAACTCGATTTAGCTTTGAAAATATTTTTGGACACATCTATTGGAATCTAATTACGTCCTAAAAAACTCGATTTAGCATATCTTGGCCTTTAATTTTTCTTTATCTACTAGTAGGTCGATAAATTCATTGGAATATACTTTACTGTCAAGGGAGGAAAGCACGTAACCATTAAAATTTTAAAAATGTTTAATTTTTTTTATGCATTTATTAATTAGGTTAACAGTATAGATTAGGTATATTTGAAATTTCTAAATCAAAGAGAAGTAAATAAATGCCACAAACTATCGTTTAATAAAATAATGTAAAAACAAAAAATTGTAATTTTTTGAATTTTTAAATAAAAAAATTCTTGCTTCTGTTTTCTACCAAAAATGTTTTAAAAAAAAATTTGTTTATTTGTAACGTTGTACAGTATGCATTATATCAACCTGCTTACCTGGAACTTGGAAACATCACAACATCTTATAAAACTGAATTCATAAAAAAATATAATATAATAAATAAAATAGTAGGTACTTATAAAAGATTCATTCCGTCCCGAGATAAAACTTTACCTCGACACCGTCTCGGTAAACTTCTTAATCTCTCGACGGAAATGAAACACTTTCCACCTCGGTTTGTACGATACTATTACTAATAATCTCCATTAATAAATATTCGTTTCCAAATGTCAATTTTTAAGATCTATACAATTATGTGGGCACACAATTTTTATTGATTTAGATTTTTAAAACCGGCACGGTAATCGAAGTATTACGCATGAAACGTAATTTATGGCATATCCAACCGTTTTATACTGGACCCCTGACCAGCAGGAATATCTATATTTAATTCCTAGATACCTTCAAAAGGAAATCAAATCAAATTAATACGTCGTAAAAAACGTTTTAAACTTAGAATCTCTATAGCAATAAACGTTACAAGGATTATGAATATGGTAATTTTTTGATTTATATAAACTTACGTGGGAAGTTTGAAAATATGGTGTCAATAATATAAGTTTTTTCTTGATGGGTAAGATCATTAGTTTGTTAGTTAATGCAATGCTTAAAATTTATTAGTGATTAAATTGTCGTGATGACACCACGGTTGTTTAAAAAATATTTTAAAGAGAAATTTATATTTTTCCAAAAAAAATTTAATTTTTGTTATTTGTTCCAGGTAAATAATTTTGATGTTTGAAGCTTGTGGTAATTTTCTATATCATTATAAAGTGCAACTAATGACTAATGGGCAATAGCGTCAACTAAGCTAAAAGTTTCAGTGTAAAAACAATGTGTTGTTGAAAATTCTTCAGAATGGCTTCAGCTTTAACTTGCTACAGAGATTAGGTATTTCTTATAGATAGGCATTCTTGATCTGGAACCGCTCATGCGACTTAATCAGCTGCCAACAGTGGACAAGCTCTTTTGCGTTTTCACAAATTCTTGCAAGAGAAAAAGAGCGTTCGATATGCTGTGCATTTGCTAATAGGAGTAATAGGTGAAGTAACAGCGCTTTGAAAAATATCTTCAATTCCCACCCAACAACCAAAACATTGCAAGAATGCTTCTAAAAAAGACTAAAGGGCGATCTTCTCAATTACAAAAAAAAACGGAAGCAATTATTTACTAGCAAACTAGATAAACTGTTCGATATACCTAGCGCATACCGAATCTGATCAATCACTAAATATATCAGCCGACAGAGAATTTCCCATTGACAGAGGTGAGCGTAAAATGATTTCCGTAGATAGAAAACGGCAGAAAAAAAAAGCCTGTTCTACACGGAAAAAACAGTATTGTAAATTTAGTTTAGTAAGAATTTTATAGTATATTTCTCTATAGAACCTCTTAATGATTATAAATCTGTATATCAGTTTTTACCGAAATAAAATTGTAAACTAAGTTTATTTCAAAATTTGGTTAGCCTTTTTATACAACATAGTATAATTACACACCTATTTTATTTTAACACTATATTTACAAAATATCAAAAAATATATAAACGCTTATAAAATTTCCTTAGGAAAATCCGTATTTCACTAAAAGAATATAGTAGAAACTCCTAAATAATTTGCAGGAATCGTCTAAGGCACGCCGTCGTTAGTACCTATAACAAAAGTTGGCGGTAACAGATCGAACTAAAATTAATAGAATTTACGAAAACATATTACAAATTTTACAATATCCATTAGTAAGATGTTAAAAGCTGGTTAGTAGTTTTTACAAATAATTATTGCAGTCGTAACAATAGATGCTAGAAGAAATAATAACGTATTATCATATTTTTTGCACTTCTGTTTAATATTTTTACTGTAATTAATTTCTTTATTACTATATATTTTTGTAGTAACTGTTGTAGTTTCTGTCAGCGTGGGATTTCAATCTCTGCTATTTTTGTTTGTAAATTATATAAGGGTTATACTTTGTTCACGCAGTTATAACCTAATTTGGTTATTTTTACAACGTTTTTTTTTTCGTGTACAACGCAAAAGAAGAGCTAAAGAGCTCCGTCAAAAAGCTGCTGAAAAAGCTGAAACTACGGTCTTCACTTCCACATCCACAACTTCAGCAACAAGTCAACTAAGCTAGCCAAGCTCTGATAGCTGTGCGCTTGATGAAGATTAAGATAAAGACGAAGAATTTAAAGCATTGAAGAGAAAGCAAATTTAACTCTTACTTCCTGCTGTAAATAAACAAATCTTTACAACTCATGTGAAAAGTGCTCTTGATCGTAATAAATTATCTGCAATTTTAAAGGCTGAAGCAAGCTCAGGAGACTTCGTATCTAACAAAACTCCAAAGTGGCTGGCGCTTTTAAATATCAATGACTCCTTTCTAAGATATCCAACCGAAACGTGGACTACTGATCAGGATTACAGTCAAGGCAGAGATCGGGTTAAAACACTGCAGGTGGTAAACAATACTGTTGAAAGAGGTGTTGAATTGTTTGAGGAATACAATAAAAAATACTCACTACTAAAATGAGAAGCAGTTTTTGTTTCTTTCGTACACGTAGTAGAGGTCAATCGAAAAATGGTACCTACAGACAACCAAAAAACATTTGCTCTCCTTTGATTGTTCTTTTAAGTAGATTATTATTAGTTCTTAATAAATCTTTTACAGACTACATTATGTTTTTATTAAATAATGTTATGTCATAGTAGAAAGTTCAAACTTTGCTAAAATAGTACTATGGATATGTGTACCAAAATGTTGAGGGTGGCATGTTATATAACCTTTACAGTGTGGTCATTTAAGTGTGGGATTTTTTTTTATTACTGATTTCTCAGAAAATTTTATTCTTGATTAATGTTGGTGCATGTTCGATAATCATATTAGGTGCACTGGGAATGGTTGCAAGTCAAACTGCGTGCAGGGTAGGTCAAAAAATATAAAACTTGTACAAGAATAAAGTATCCCTATATTTCAGAAAATTCAGCAAAATGTTATTAAGAAAAATTGTTTAGAATTAAAAGTTATGCATAGATTCGAAAACGTGACCTCCTAAAATAAAAAAAAAATATTTTTTTTTGAAAACATTAATAATTTCCCAAAAAAAATCTTATATTCACCCTAAAGACCTTCATAAATTAATCAAAATCAAATCAATTGCACATATCTTTATTCAAATTCAAGCATATCCATAAAATCAACTTGAATTTTTAATTTATTAAGGAATCACAAACTTCATGGTTGTTGCAAGGACATTAAACACAACTTTAAAATATCCTAAAAATTCTTTGTAAGAAGATAAAACATTAATAATGATAATATGCACATTAAAAAACTTTCATGTAAAGTGCAACATTTTTATCTTAAATGTTTATTAAAAAACTGTACAAATTAATCGACAAACATGAAATACTACTAAAACATTATGACTGTTTGGTGGCATTATTAACAAAGCAATGTATGCATTATGTATGCGTTTAGTGCAAACTTAAGAAATACAATGTTTTTGAACGTATTTAAATATGGTGCCAATGGTTTTGCCAATTTTTATCGTTTTTTTTTTATTATAACTTAACAATAAACAAATAAAAAAAAAATAAAACAGAAAGTATTTGAAATGCAGAAAAAAATTAAATTATATGTATATACCTTCTCGTTCAATGCATTTAATTGTCCGATCATAAGAGTGGATAGCAATACACTTGCTGGAATATGTCTGCAATGAAATCGTATCGAATTTTCAAGCTCCCCAGCATTATTAAACGGTCGATCCTTGTAAACTTTTCGCTTTAAATATTCCCATAAAAAAAATTTAATGGGGTGAGATCTGGCGAACGAGGAGGCCACCGTGGATCCGTATTTCGACCTAACTAGTTATCAGCAAATTTCCCATTTTTTAACTATTCAGAAACAATTCTAGCAGAAGGAGCGGGACAACCATCATGTACAAAGCATAATTTATGTCGTTCTTGTATACTCATATTATCCAAATAATACCGCACAAAACGTTTGTTTTTTTGGTAATACTGGTTTTTATTGTCAATGGCAAAATTTGGATTTTCGTCCGACCACCACCCACAATTTTGGGAAGAAACAACGCCATTTGTTGTGAACGTGGATTCATCCCCAAAAAGTAGGTGTCTATGGAAATCACGTTGATCTTTTATGTGCCCTTGAATCCACTTGCAGAAGTCATAGTCTCGTCTTTGAAACGCAAATAAACATTGGCTTATAGGCATGGTAGTTTTGTCTTTTAAGAATCTTCTTAACAGAACTTTTTTTCTATACCCGTATAAGCATGAATTTTTTGGGTGGATCTTCTAGGGGTTTCAACAACTGCTTGAAGTACTTCTAATTGATTTTCTTCAATACATACAGTTTTGGTACGTTCATTTTTATATTTATAGTCTAGTCTACTGTTTAAAATTATTTAAAATTCTATTTACAGTTGAATAGTGAACTTGTTTATCTAGATGTCGTCCATTGAATATATCTCCTGCTTCACGCACTGTTTTATAGTTTTCTTCACATATTAACACTAATTCTGGTTTCTCGGCTAACGTTAACTGTATTGGAGGACGCATTTGAAATCAAATAACAACAATAATTATTTAAGAATGAATAATGCCATCAAACTGCCATAATGTTTACTTTTAACCCTTATTTATTTTTTTCCATAGGTATCTGCGATTATTTTAGTAGAATTTCATGTTTGTCGATTAATTTGTACAGTTTTTTAATAAACATTTAAAATAAAAATTTTGCACTTTAAATCAGAGTTTTTTAATTTGCATATTATCATTACTAATGTTTTACCTTGTTGGGTTATGTATATTATTTTTCTGCGGGATTTCTCTCTCTGGCCATAATGGGTGGTGGCGTCCTGAGCCGGATCCAGACATTGATCTCATTATTGTCGAGAGTATAGTTTGATCCATTGTGCTCATCCTAGTTTGTTCTTACATCCACTCATTTATTCCAGTTCCTTGCACTAGTTTGTATAGACCAACTGGGGAGAGTGTCGGAATATGCTCTGGTTCTAGTCTTGGTTGCCCGAGTATTTGTTGCCTTTTCCGATCCAATGACTGGCAGATAATATGCTGTACCGTTTCACTTTATTGCCTGCAGAACCTGCAGCTTCGTTAGGTCTCCATTATACAGTTACATACGGTGCAGGTGCTTCTTTACGGCCATGCGTCCTGTCAAAATTCCTGTGGTAATTCTCAGCTGATTTCTGCTCATCAGAAGTAGCTGTTTTGTCAGTTTTGGGTCTGGGTCCCCAATGAAAGGTTTGCTATGGTTTAATCCCTGTCTGTTGTCCCAGAAGATTTTGTGTTAATTCCTTGTCCATCCTTTATAACATCTCGTTTTATAACATCTCGTACTGTGCACCTTGGGACTCCGAGTGCCGGTTCTGGTTAGTTATTTTTGTGTCAAAAGCACTTTGAGGTCCCCTACCTTTTCGTCAGACCCAGAGCTTTGCCGATGAGCCGTAGACGGCGAAACGCGTCCAAGGATTGGGTCTGACGGAAGGATAAGGGATAAATAAGTCTGTATACGAACTTATTTTAAGTTTGTTGTTATTTATTTAATTATTGAACGTCGCGGAATGCAAATCTTGATTTAAATATAGTGTGAAAGTGCTGAAACATAGAAAGATAGTGGAAGTACCCCGTAACAAGGCTAATAATTATATTTAATTTTACATTATTCATTGATTTATCATACAAAGTAATTCATTGACGGTCGTAAACCTGCAAGTGAAGTTTAAAAAAAATAGAAATAACAATTTTTATGGCCGCGATTAGCATTCTTCTTGTCATAAATGTTATTTATTCGATTCGTGATAAAATATTGTAATTGTGTAGGTAACTGATTTATGAATAATAGCAAAATGCTTCGAGATTATTCCTCGTTCAATTTATTGATATTGGTAACGTCATGCGTCAATCAAACGATAACGGGAATACTTTATTGACTGCATAACCGCTTTACCATATTTCTGCTGAACCATATGAAATAGAACGTAAAGTTAAACTAAAATGACCCCTTTTATAGT
The DNA here is from genome assembly GCA_963920685.1 of Polydrusus tereticollis. NCBI lineage: Eukaryota > Metazoa > Arthropoda > Insecta > Coleoptera > Curculionidae > Polydrusus > Polydrusus tereticollis. Next base: position 114,567,913 of record OY987328.1, read on the forward strand.
GTAATACTTTGTTATAAACAAATCATCACTTGGGACTAGACGGTGTGAAATTGACCACTCAAATGTTGAATAGAGGAACGAGCAAAAATTATTTTCATCCAAAAGGGCTTGGACTGAAGAACGTAAGGCTTGGTTTAGACCACAATTAAAGGGGGACGATATATCCATATATGTATTAGTACTATAGTGCAAAACAAAAACCGATGCACGTCATGAATCAGCTGATAATTGTAAATCCGTAAGAAAACACGAGGAAATTAAATGTGGGCAAAAAGTATTAAAACTTTATGCGATATTGAATTTACTACAAACTTTTTTTTTATTTACTATTTTTTACGGTCGTCGGCGTATCAGAGGCCATCTTGAACCGGTCATCAACCGTACGGTTTTTAATCGTGCGGTCTACCGACTGGGGAGTGTGAAACGGCACCTTCATCCTACGAGATATCCGATCTCATCCGGCCTGTCCGGCGTGAATAGGATGGTTTTGATGTCGATTCATTTTACACTCTTCCCTAAGACAAGAGCACGCGGTGTTTCCCAAGCGGTCACCCATCCAATACTACAAACTTAAAGGATTCGTCTTTGATACGAACCCACTTATAGCAAAGATTTTGTTCATTTAAGCTTGTAAAAATTATTATAATTTGAATTTTATTGGCCAATAGTTCGTAACACAACTTTAAACGGTGCGGTAGCGCCAGCTCGTTGGTTGACCTGGTCACACCTGGTTTGACGTTTCATGCAAAACTAACCTTAATTATTGTTCTCTGGTTTCGTGTTGAACGTCTATTTTAAAACAAAAACTCCAGATCTTTATATAAATAGAATTAAAAAAACTGTTCTATTAAGAGAAACAAAGTACACATAAATATCTCTGTCGATTACGTTGTTTACTATTTGTGAAAAATGCCGAAGCATTTAAATATAGTCGGTGCAAAGAGCTGCCCTAAATTCAAATATCTTTACTGTAAGCGCAATTTCAACAACAGTTAAGGAAAATAAATTATTAGAATCACCTTAAAACAAACGTTCTAATTCAAAGCGAGTTGTAAATGTGTGAAGATTGGATATAAGTTTTATCCGTGACACTATATATGGAATGTACGAAACAAGTTGTATTATTTAAAAATTATAATATTTTACACCGGTTATTCATAGGCTCTAACTTTTTTTAGAACATCATGTAACTTTGACAACTTTAGGTAAGAAATTAAAAGACTCTTAAAGGAAATAGGCTTCCGATGAAAAAAAATGAACCGAGGCGAGGGCTTATGGAACTTTCCCATGTAGCTTTCAAACGAGACTGGTATTTTTGAAAGAATATATGAAAAAAAAAGAAGCATTCTTGTACCAATTTGTTTTCTTGGATGAAACATGGATTTTTTAGAATGGTACCATTGGTCGATCTTGGCAAGATGAAAATAAAACAAGTGTTAGATATACTAAAGTTGATGGTAAAAGTATTATGCAGTAAACAAATAACATGTGGGAAATTTTTGTATATTTATCTCTTTTTTATGAAAAAAGAAACTGTGTAATTCCCTCACTCGGATATTTTGGTTACAAGCTGGCAACACTGCCGATAACTGACGTCACTCGAATGGTTTGACTTGCATCGGTTTTTGTTTTGCATTAAGTATATATTATGGCTATTATCCTGAATAAGTTAAGGCAGCAACTGGAATAGAACATCCAGGGTCAGTTCGACTTCTGCGCATGTTCCGTAAGGATATTGCCAAAATGTACTTTTATTTCTTTAGAACAGGACATAAGAGTGTGCCGTAGAAAATTAGAGCAATGATAAAATTAGGAAAAATCTTGCCAGAAAATTGGAAAAAAAGCATTGAGTCGGTAATTATAAGTGTTTTCAAATTATTTGTTTCCATTTGTAAACTAAAACGAGTCAAATAAAGATTTCCTATAACTGGAGGCTGACAACGTGACATCGTCGCATTTTTACTCGACAGAACCTCGAAATCTCTAGCAAATCTTGATTTGGTTTACAGCTCGTTTCGTCGAGTTGTGGTTCTATTATTGTCAACGGCTTTTGTGTACTGTTTATCTTTACTTTTCTGCAAATTTTGATTGTGTGTGTGAAGTGTGATAATTTTGTAGCGATACAGGCAAAACAGAATATTTTACATTATTTGCAACAGGTGTAAAACTTGAACAAAGATGTATCGTTCCACAGGTATGTACCCGGATGGGATATTTCTTTTTTTAATATCGCGAGAAAACAATAATTTAATAATAATTTCGAAAATATTGGATAGATTAGCGGTGAATCAAGTTACTTGTAACGACTGTTAAAGATGGCGGAATAACTGATTGATTGATAATGCTGGTATTTCCTGAGGCCCAACAGATATTAAGCTCTACCGCTAAGCAGTACGGTCTTGATTGAGATGCAAAACACACTTTGTGATAACAATTCTTGCTCGCACGGTATTTATCAAAGCTAAAATGTGTGATAGACGTCAAGATGTCGGAAAATTCTAGTTTTAATTTAAGTTTACTGTTAATAGTACAATCTGTAAAATTTGCGGGAAAAAATACCATAAGCGATTTTATTTCATAAATGGTTAGGGGGGCATGTGATTAACTTAAAACCAAATTGTCGGGCCCCTCCCCCTTGGGCGCTTGTGGGAAACTCAAAAAGAATTTTGACTTGATTTTCCGCAAGAACGGTAAGTCGCAGAGAAATATTTTGTAAACAGATATTGTAGAAAACAATATTCTCCACAATTTATCTCATGTAGTCACTGCGCTACGATTAAAAGTGCAAAAAGTAGAGGGCGCCAAAGTCGCCAAAAATCACTTTTTCCTTATTTTCGACGCGAAAAATATTTTTTTGCTCAATCGCATAAATACAAAAGTTGTAGAGCCCAAAAAATCCTATAAATTGAGTCTACGCTTTTATTTTTACAATGCACAGTTACGGAGATATAGCGCCTGGACGTACCAACGGAATGCAGCCTTAGCATTCTATTAATATTGACCCTTATCTGGCACACTAATCACAGGAAACTGTTGCGAAATAAAACAAATCAATATGGCAAATTAGTTTAACATGCAACCTTCGGTTACTTTAAGTAGTACATCCAGTATATTTTAGAAACATGTAATGCATTTTTTTTTTTAATATTAAAAATATAATAATATTATGTTGATATTTGCTCCAGCCGTTTTCGAGATATTTCAATTTAAAAATGCTGATTAAGTATACCACTGTTATATCAAATCACAGTTGCCATGAATGAACATACGATACGAATATTAATAATTGTCCGGCTGTCATTTATTGTTTAATTTTTTACTGATTATTGTATTGTTTTACCAAATCGCTTTAAGAATATCAACAAATTTTAATCAAAATATTACTGATAATGTATGGTCATAAAATCAATTTAGTACATTTAACTCTACAAAAATATACTATTTTACTAGAGTAATAAAATTGCAAAAACAGCATATTTGATAACTTCGGTAACTACAGATTATTGACGTCACAGAAAGGCAGGCGTTTTGACCCACATTCAAAATGTTAATGGTAATTTTATTGTAATCTCGTAACACAATTAGAATTAGTTATTAACAATACTTGTATAAGGCCATTATACTAGTATTCTAACGCCGATTTGAAAATATTACTCCATTCTACGAGTTCTTATTACTCCATATCAAGATATATCCCCTAATTGTTTTAAAATATCAAGGGCATTTAACATTTTTTTAAATTTACACTTTCCTATCAATTTCCTATCAATAATTTCTGTTCACTGTTGAGGTTGATTTGAAGCTAAGTAAATAAATCGCCCATAGTCGATGATTTACAGGGTGGAACCGTTTTGTCAATTCGCCTCTAGGTAGGTATATTGATTATTCTATTCTATAACTATAATAAACTTGTGGAGAAAGACTTCGACTTTGCTTTCCCCTATAAAGCATTTTTAGTTGTGGCGTAGTGGTCATAGTAGACGTGAGGACCTGTAACAATAGAATGCTACGATCACAGGACATAAAACAAATGATGCTGCATTCGGTTGGTACTTCCAGGCGCTATATCTCCGTAATCGTGCTTTGTAAAAAAAAGCGCGGAGTCAATTTATAGGATTTTTTGGGCTCTCCAACTTTTGTATTTATGCGATTGAGCAAAAAAATATTTTTCGCGTCGAAAATAAGGATAAAGTGATTTTTGGCGACTTTGGCGCCCTCTGCTTTCTGCGCAGTGACTCCATGAGATAAATTGTGGAAAATATTGTTTTCTACAATATTCGTTTACAAAATATTTCTCTGCGACTAACCGTTTTTGCGGAAAATCAAGTCAAAATTATTTTTAAGTTTCCCAGAATTCTGCTCCGCACAGTAGGTACCTATATTACTTCCACGCGTTACCTACCACCAAAGAAACGTATAGCTTTGCGTAGCTATAAGTTTCTTTGCTACCACGATACCTGGTTCCTGGTTACATCTACATCTCGATTTAAATAAAACAAAATAGCAACATTTGGCAACAAGGATTGTCATATTATAGAAGCGACCTCGAACTACTCCGATTAGATTAATCGTTGGGTAGCAAAAATCCGTTTCCCTAAACCGATCTAATTTACATTTCATATAAATTAAAAAGCTGAAATACGCCTAACATAATTTAAGAGTAACGATTAAAGATAACACGCTCATTACGCTCGGTTTAGTGGTAGCCCGAAGCTAGACTCCCATATGTTATGACAATAACACTTACTTGCGCGTCTCACCAACGACTGTATTTACTTAGGCCAGTTTTCGTTTAGTGCCATACCTCTTTGCTTGACTGCTCTTATCTAAGATCAGGTCTTTTTACGCCGGTTTAGGTCGTACCGGTTTCTGAACGCACTTCCACTTATGGGCTTTTAACTAGATTTATTCGAATACTTCAGGAAACTAAATAGCCTGAGCTGAGGTCGAGGTGGAAGGACGATTAAGCTGCTTTATTTAAAGGAATTCACCGGATAATCACACTAATCTATTTAGCTATAATATAGATAATTTTACATTAAAACTACATACAATTTTAATAAAATTAAATAATTATTAACTCAGCTATCCAGTAAGACTATAAGAATTGGTACAGACATATTTCAATGACAGAAGTGTCTATAGCCTGATTCTAAAATGAAACAACAGGGTCTATTTTAAACCGACTCCACATAAATGAAATAGTCGATCAGTTGGCCAAACAAGCAACAGAAGATGGAGATGCGCCTGCGTTGCTAAAAATACCATTTTCCGATCTATTTGTTGATGCAAAAAATAAACTATTAGAATCATGGTTAGCACAATACCAACAAGCGACTACAGGACTACATTTTAAATCGTTAGACATTAAATACAAAAAACAACCTTGGTTTCACTCAGAGAGAAATAGGGACTTTATAGAAACTATTTGTAGACTTAGGAGTTTTCATGCTATGTACCTGGCTCACATGAACAGGATAGGACTTAAAACCAATAGCAACTGTGAATGCGGGGAAATAGGAGAGATACAACATTGTGTCTTAGAATGTCTGTTAAAACAAAATGAAACTAATATATTTTTTGCCAATATAAAAACTCAGGTTTCATGGCCTGTGAATCTAAAATACTTACTAGCCATTGAAAATTTGAATATTTACAGATTAATATACGGTCACATCAAAAGACTCAAATTACAACTTTAGTCCATTGGTAGAGGTAAAAAAACCAAGTATATACTTAGTTTAGTTATTATATTAGGTGTTTTGAAAAAATAAATAAATAAATAAAAAATTATTAATCTTAAAAAAAAAAAGAGAAAAAAAAAAGGAAAAAAAGCAAAAAAAAAGAGAAGAAGGAAAAAAAAGAAGCAAAAAAGAATGCTCATAAAATATATATTAAGATAAAAATTACATTTAGCGAACTTACGAATAGAGTTGTAAAAAATGGGTGAATAGGTTAGAATTATCCTTAGAAGAAATTAATTCCTAAGTAGAGTACGTAATTGACTCTCTGACGTGACTGCTTTTAACATATTTGTAACAGTGTATTAGCAAAGACTAAACAAGACAAAGCTGGCCAGTTGGTTTAAACAAGTGGCAGAAAACTTAGATACACACACACATAGGAGTTAGTAAAGGATTCAATTCTGACAAAATATAGAGGGTATTCCACTTAAACACTTGCAGAACTGTTTGAAGAGGTTCCCTATGAGAACAGACCGAATATGTGCAAGATGGGACTCCTGCTCACAATGCTCAAATTGTTAAGGAGCATTTGGATAGACAGTATATCCCAATCGATGGTTTGGAACCAACGAATCAATATGATGGCCAGCGAGGTTACCAGATTTAGATTTTTTTTCTTTGGGGTAATTTAAAGGATATTATCTCAAAAATGAAATCAAATCGTTGATTTTCCCAGAGATAATGAACAATGTAGGGAATAGTCAGGGTCAATCTAAGCTATAAAACATTTAGACACCAAAAATGTTTTCAGTTACTTTTTAAAAGATTGCATGCTCTTACAATCTTTAATTTTATCGGGCAGCACATAGCAAACTATACCACGATATTTAGGAGAACCTACCACACATCTTAAATTTCTTTTCTGTTTTGTGAAAATATTTTTAAATAGGGCCAAAGTACCCCAGAAAGGCAGACCATATCTTAAGCGTGATTCTAGATATGCCTAATACAACATAATTAGTTGTTTTCTACCTAATATAGATCTGAAATGTATAAAGAGATAAAAAGACATAACATGTTCACAATGCACCTTCTAGCTTAAACATTCGTCGAGGTGAATACAAAGAAACTTGGTGCTCTGTGCATGTTACGAGGATTTACTATACAGGGCTGCCCAGAAGTCCAGAATAAAATTAATATAGCCTTAACCTGTAACTTTTGGGGAAAATGCTCGAACACGTCAATTTAGTTTTATATAATATGCTCACATTTTGACGTTATTCGTTTGTTTTTTTATAGACATTTGTCAAAGATATGACGACATCGATCTTTTTTTTTAAATGGAAACATACAGCTTGTGATACATCATTTGAAAGCTAATATCTCGTACAGTATGCTCATAAATATTGACGCGATTCTGTCAAGCTATTTCAAAATGGCGACTGTTAAAATTTAAAAAAAAAATCCCTATTTAAATAAGCGGAAATGATAAATCATTGATGTTTTTTTTACCTTTAAAGGTAAGAAATCTTCATTGTTTCACGTTCTGACATTTTGTGACATTGTGACCTAACAATAGTTATGGTTTATTTGTTATTTATTTTGTCAAAAAAAATAAAAATGTAACGAAGCAAAACAAGATACAACAAAAAGGTGGTTTAACGTGGCAAATGCTGGAAATGTCCTCCACCCTCTACTTGGCATGCTCCCAGACGATGGTAAAATCCGTCGACGGAATTTCGAATGGCTTCAGCCGGTATGTTATGTGTCTCCAATCTAATTTTGTTTTTCAAATCTTTAATATTATTTGGCCTACTTTGGTAAACCTTTTCTATTAAATATCCCCAAAGAAATAGTCTAGAGGCGTTAAGTGTGGGGACCTCGGTGGCCATTCAATTGTACCACGTCGTCCAATCCAGCGACCTGTAAATATCTGATCTAAATATCTTCTCACATTGACGCCAAAATGCGGGGGAGCACCATCTTGCTGAAACCAAATTGCTTTATTAGGTATATCTGGATCTACTTCGTTGAGAAAAATTACAGCTAGAGCAGGCCTCATCCCGAAGGTTAAGAAATCCAGCTACCGTTCAGCTGTGAGGTTTCCTTTCAAAAATAATGGCCCTAAAATTCGGTTATTAATGATACCTGCCCATACATTTACTTTCTGAGGACGCTGAGTATGCGCTTCAAATATCATTCGTGGATTTTCTTCACTCCAGAAACGATAATTATGTCTGTTAACCACCCCCCACCCCGTTTAAATAGAAAGTAGCTTCATCCGAAAATAATATGTTCTGTGGAAACCTATTATTCTCGTCTCACCGTCTCATCATTTCTTCGCAAAATTGCAAACGCCTATCATAGTCATCTTCTAAAAGCTCTTGGACAAGACATACTTTATAAGGGTGGTATTCTTCTGCTTTTAAAAATCTTCCAATAGTACTGCTAGATGTATCATGATTTTGAGCCAATGAAACTGTTGAAACATGCGGATTATCCTGCAGAGATAATGCAATATCCAATTTTTCATCGTCGCGTAAAACACGTGGCCGTCCATTCCTAGGCAAATCCTTTACTGTGCCATGTTCATCAAATTTGTGGAATATTTTACTAACAGTGTCCTGTGAAATTTGATTTTCCGGATATTTAGCATTAAATAAAGTGCACACTTCACTTTGACTTCTTATTTTATCTCCACATCCTAACAATATCAAGACTTCGATACGCTGCCTTTCCGACAAAACCATTTTTGTTTAGAAAATTGTAAAATAATACTTCGGAAATACTTAAATTAATTTTACAAGTTCACAATGTCACAAAATGTCAGTCTTTTGTCAGTCTGCTGTTCTTTTAATGTTCTATGAACTACAACCTTGGATACTCCTACCTCTAAACCTAAGCGTCTAGTGCCTAATTTTGGATCTTCAGCAATTCTTTCCAAAATTTGTTCCTCAACCTCAGGAGTCCTTATTGCACGTTGCCGTCCATAATTGGCAGTTAAAGGAGTGAAGCTGCCGGTTTCGCGAAGGCGTCTCTCAATAGCAGCAAATGTTTTATGGTTTGGTATGCGTCGATTTGGATATCTTTCCCTGTATACCCTAACACTTTCGCAGCCATTTCCTTCACAATACCCAAAAGCCAACAGCATATCCGTCATTTCTACAGAACTGTATCCTTCAGCCATCTTTACAGTCAATTTAAAATTTAACAAATACTAAAACATTTACTGTAAACAACATAGACTGATAGCGAAAATTCTTTTTAGATGTGACACTCCAAAAAAGTATCTAAAAAAAATACATTTCGCACTGCTAATTCACTGACCACATTTCATCCTCAAAGATAACAGCAAACATTTTTTATTCAGAATAATTTAAATATTATGGTGCGGCTTACTTTAGCGAATTTTCACAAGAGTACCTTTTTTGTTTCAAAATTTTCAAAAAATTAGTTCCTTAACAAAAAAGGGAAAAAACTATACTGATAAAAAAGTTATGGCCATTCTAAACCATAAGAAGTGCATTGTGAAGCGCCCTCTAATGGCCACAGTGAAAAGGTGTCCGTATTCGGGTTTCACATCCCAAAAAACCCCCGGGTACCAAGTTTTAAAAGTTAAAAATGTTCATTAATTTTAAAAAATTCGATTTTTATTTTTTAACTTTACCACCCTGTATCTCGGAAACGGAGCAATTTCGGACTATGGTAAGTTGCTTTAAATCGCCTTATTTTGGCCTAAGGAATATGTGCTCAGATTTTTTACAGACCTTTTAGAGACACCCTGTATAGAAACCCCCTCTAATTAGATTGAATTATTTGCCCAGATCAAAACATTAAAAACTATATGTTTTATTCCAGCCCTATACCTATAACAGCACTCCAGGCTCCGTTCAAGAAGCACCATCTTCAAATCAATGGGGTTGTAAACGTAGACCACCGCTGCTGCAATCCGACCCTAATTTGTCGGCTTCATAGAGCGGTTGTTATAAGAATGTTGTGGAGAAGTGAGACAAATCTGAGGGTACAAGTTCAAAGATAAAGATGGGACTGTTAAAAATAAAAGACAGGAAATGAAGTAAAAGTAAGCTCTAATTATTACAGTAAATTAATGAATAACATTGATATAATCAAAACTTTTTAGAGCGGAACTAAAAAAAGGACATATTTTGATTTTCTAAAACAAGACCCGTTCATTCCTTAAAAAATCAAACTGACAATAGGCTGGTTTTTGATGAAATGTAGAAAGTCTCAGCGAACAGTTCGGCAATAATCCAACGAAGGATCCACAGCGTGATGCGAGGGTTGCCAGGACTGTACCATGCATGTGATCCACTTATCGTGTACACATTTTTGTTTGATATTATTAGAGTTAAAGAAAAAAATTGAATATAAAAATTTCTTGCATTGACGTCAAATTTTTATCTGTTCATTTTTTATATGTACAGGGTGTTTCGTTTCCCCCGTCCAGGCATCAACTTTCTTATTTTAAATGGAACACCCTGTAAATTGATAGGTATTTGGATTCCCTTCAAAATGTTATGTAAATTTTGTATAATCTTTAATATGCCTATTTCTTATCGTTTAGCCAATATCCATTAAGTCAACTTACATTATAAAAAAACATGTTAATTCGAAAAAATGGCAAAAAATTCAACGTTGCGCTAGACATTTGAAACCTTGTACGTGGCCCTAAAATTATACTAGAAACAACTTTTTCTAGTAACATTTTTTGAAATTCGGTTAATCAATGCCATTTTTCAGCATTTTTTGACAAAAATGTCATTTTTGACAGATACCGAATGACAGATGGTGAGAATTGAATATATAATTTTTACTTATAATATCACAAGAGCTAAAAAATTCCCAGAAATAATTTAAGCTTGCGTGGGATTCGGTAAGAAAATTTCACACCACTTCACACCATAATTTGGAAAAAAATTATTAATCCAACCTGACATTTTAAATTAATTTCACTGCTTGTAGTTGGCCAGGGTATTGTTGTTTTTGACATATGTTGATTTGTCATTTTTGTTTAACCGGTTCTGTCACAAAGCTTAATAATTACTAGTTTAAAACGTCTGTACGTTGAGTTTAATAAGTGTATAGCGAAATGTCGCGATTTGGTAAAGAAAATCAACAAGTAATTAGACAAGAAATTCAAAATATAACACCAGATAACACCCGAAAATCAAAATCAATATGTTTATATTTATATCATATGTTTACCTTTTCAACTGTCAAAAAATTTTCGTATATAATACCACAAGAGAGAAAATTTTACCTAAAATTTTTTTTCTTGAGTGGTATTCGTCAAGACTATTTCACGAATAATATTAAAACTAGGTATATGGGTGAATTATAAATTAATTTTATTCCAAAAGAAGATATAAATAAATTTACGTGAGATTACAACCTTTCAAAAGTAACAGTTACAATCTACTGTCAGTCATTAATTACCAATATTAACAGTGAATGGTGAATGTAACTAATAGTGATGCCGCCGAGACGAGAAATTCTCGTGTCTCGTCTCGTCTCGTCTCGTCTCGTCTCGTCTCGTCTCGTCTCGTCTCGTCTCGTCTCGTCTCGTCTCGTCTCGTCTCGACGAGACGAGAGTGAAATTTTTTTCTCGAGAGAAGTCACAAGACGAGACGAGAGAAGACCGTTTCTCGTCGAGAAATTTCTCGTTTTTTCTCGAATTTTCTCGTTTGTTAGAACACTGAATTTTAGGTATCTCCTAATATATAGACAGAAAAATAATGTGTTTAACGTTCTCACTCTATCGTATTGTGAAGGCATTTACCTTAAAAGAGATATTCAAGAGAACAGAATCAAATTGTCTAGCCTCTTTCTTCTGTCTATGGTTAGTAGTTGACATTTTTAAATAATTAACCAAATCTGAAAGAAAGCCTTTTCGATTGAAAACGTTGTAGCGGCGGTGATCTTAAACCAATTACAGTTTACATTGTATAACTCATATGTAAAAGAGGGACACAATAATTATCTAATGTTACCGCGATTTAGTCCGAATATTTCATAAACTATGAAAGATTGATATGTCAAATAGAGCATTTTCGGAAATACTTCTTTAAGTTCTTTCTCTTGCACTTTCTATTAATGTAATAAAAAAATTAAGGTTTTTCCCCGGATGACATTCTGGGCTGATCCCTTTATTTAGTCGAATATTTTCCAAACTATTGCAGTTAATTATGCCCCGAATTATGCCAAAAAATAAATAATAAAAGAAGGGTAGTTCCAATATGAATCAATTATTATTATTATAAATCGTTCTCCATTTTGTATCTTTTACCACCCCGTATATTTTGGACTGAAAATACCTCGGCGCCAAGCCTATTACATTACGTGAATTATGTCTTATGGCCGCTTGCAATATTTTGTTGATCTAAGAAAAATAGTTTCTAAGTCACATGCCTAACAAACCGACTTATATTAAACCCTTCTGCGAGACGACCAGATACTTTTAAATGTTTACCCCCTTTAAGATTCGTATAAAAAAATATTTTTTATAATTCCCTACTCACGAGAAAAAACGAGACGAGACGAGACAATGGCACTCTCGAGCGAGAAAAACGCGTTTCTCGTCGAGACGAGATAAAAAAAAATTCTCGCCTCACGAGACGAGACGAGAATGGGCCAATTCTCGTCTCGTCTCGTCTCGCGGCATCACTAGTAACTAAGAGGTAACAAAATTTTGCCGATTAAAAACTATGTTGCTAGCTATTTTCTGAAATTCTGATTGGTCAGTGGGGTCGGCAAAATTATGAAGGTAGTGGTTTTTCCGATTAAAAACAGGTAAATACCTAAAATTGCTACATTTTGATTGGTTCAAATTATGATGAGTGGAATAGTCACTTAAATATCGGGGCGCCTCAAAAAAATCTCCGGAAATTTTTTTAGTTGCCATGGTATTTAGTCAAAATTAAGGTATTTTATTGGTTAAAAAGTAGAGGTGTGAAAGTTTCAGTCTAATTTGAAGCAAAAAGGATTGTCCATATTTAATTTGAACTATAACCTCAATAATAATAAAAAGTTCCATATTATGGTGCAGAGTTTAATGGTGACACTGTATATTTAAAATTCAAAATTTGATATTCAAGAAAATCAAAGAAGCAATGATATAAAAATTCAGAAGTCATAAAAAAATTGGAAGAAATCAACACAATCATTTTATAAGTAAAAATTAAAACCCAAGTCAAGACAACTTAAAAGCAACACAATTATTATTATAAATAGAAGCTAAGTACATTGATCCAACTTAAAGAGCATGTTTGATATTCTCTTGTCGACGAGTCAATATTTCCAGCAGAAAACCTGAAACTAATTAAAATACCTATTTGCTGGACATCGCTTGACTTCATAACTGGATGATTTCTGTGTTTCTATATTATTCACACTATTATTAGAAGGTAATTCAGAATAGGGCGCTGAAAATTATCGCAGATGTCCCGAGGTACACTATGAATCGCGTGTTGCACCAGGACTTTCGCATACATTACGAACTATTGCGGACGTACGGACGTTTCGACAAACCCACTTATCACTGACTCACATACGAGAGCGAGACAAAATGCGACCTACAAACTACCTAAAGACTGGCTCCCCGTCGGTATATAGTAGAGAAGCACTAATAGTAGAGAGGCACTATCACATTTCTAGATAACGGAAAAAGGCGCCAAGAATATGCAAACTAAAATCTTCAATCACAACACACACAGCGCAGCATACTTAATAAAGGCAACAGCCGATAGCAATAGTTTCCTTATGCGAAAGTACCTAAAAAGTAGCCGAGGAATCAAAAGATGTCAAAAGGATGCCCTGACGTAACACCCCATTCATGAACCAATGTATACTATTATTAGAATTAGACAATTTTTACCTCATATTCCTACATAATAAATTTGTGTACAATTTAATAATTACTTCTAGTTCTTCCATGTCTTTTCATTGACATCTTTAAATTTTAAGGATATTAACTGTCTTGTCCCTTATCAGTCCAATAAAACGAAAAGAGGATATCTGCTGTTTGATTTTCAATAATAAAGGCTAAAAACAGAGGCTGTCACCACCGAGCCGTCAAAACGTCCTGCAAACAAGCAGGAAAGGAATCAAGAAAACTAATTAAAACATCAAAGATGTCCGGAGGACGACAACGTCGCCTGCGAGTCAACGGACGTGAACCGTAACTGACGTCGACATCGGATTGAAACGTCCCCTTGTCTATCTGGGTTGATATTAGAGACTAAGGGACAAAATAGATGGAGTAAGTAAATTTTGTTGTCGCATTTTAAAATGTATGTGTTATTAAAAAGTACATTATATCTATATACCTATTCGGTTACGGTTTATTAGACTGGAGACACTTAACAGCTATTTAAAAAAGATAAGAATTTGTCAGAAAAATAAAAGAATGTATAAAAAGGATGTTGAATATTCCTCAAGTCAGCTATTTCAAATAATTTAGGGCGAGGTATTGTATTAAGCATGTATTTTTATAAACGTAGAAACAATACAGTAAGGTACAACCACCGTGCGAGCAAGAATTATTATCATCAAAGTATGCTTTGCATCTAAGGCCGTACTGTTTAGCAGTAGAGCTTAATACCTGTTGGGTGTCAGTGTCATATCGTCCCCCTATAACTGTGATCTAAACCAAGCCTTAGGTTTTTAGTCCAAGTCCTCTTGGATAGAAATAACTTTTGCTCGGACGGTATTTTACAAGAATAATAACTACACAGTAAATTATGCAGCAGTGGCGATTTGGCCTATGCAGTGGCTCCCCAGCTACAAAATAATAATACCATAATACAATAATTTTATTTTTTCAATTAGTAGGCTTTTTCGAAAGTCCACCCGAGACGGAGTAACAAATTGCCATAATTTGCATATCGGGCATAAAGAAAATCCCCATGCAACCGTACAGACAAAGCACCAACATAAGTTCATGGTTAACATGGATTATTGGGAATCATCTCATGGGATCGTTCTTTATTGAAGGCAGATTAAATGGTGCAATGTATTTGCAATTCTTGCAACAAACCTAATGGTTTATTAGAAAACGTACTATCAGAAATTAAAAATCAGATGTGGTATAACTTTGGTAATCGATGGATAGTTCGAGGTGGGCCGATTTTATGGCCACCTTGATCGCCCGACATGACACCATTGGATTTCTTTTTATGGGAAAATTTAAAGAGGTTTGTATATTCGACGCCGGTTCACAACAGGGAAGATTTGATAGAAAAACTAGAACACCATTTCAACGAAACTCGAGACAATCTTGGACTGTTGTTCCAAGTACAGTAAAATCTCTCAAGCGACCACCCTCGGTGAATAAAATGTTGGTCGGTTAACAGGGGTGGTCGGTTAATAGAGAAAAATTAAAACAACTGGTCTGCATTTTACAATGTTTGTTTATTAATAAGTATCTACATATTATATGTAAGTAATTTTAAATATTTTTGTTTAAATTTATCAGAACTGAAATTAAATGAGATGAAGCCAATTTACCAGTATATATATATATATTATACAATGTACTGTACAACGAGAAAACGTCCGTCGGTTAAGGAAATGTATTGGGGTATTTTTCAAAAATCTGCTAAAGAAAATAAAAAGAAACAAAGTGATTTCCAAAAAGTCAACCCTTTCAATGGGGTTTTGTGCGACACACTTCTACATTGCGCGGCTTATTTAACGCATAACGAAAAATTTGCCTCAATTTTGATGTTATGTATTTTCCAAATTTGTGGTTTGTTTTTAATGATTTCTTTTTCTAATTGTAGGTTTTCTTCTTAAGCATATCACAGCCTTTATTGTTTTGCTTAAAAAAGGAACTTTGGTATTATACTGGGTGTTATAAAAATGTTGTATTTTTTTATGGAAATTCAAAACACTCTATGGGATTTACTAACCATTGCAACTTACCGCAATTATAGCCAAATGTAGGTCTTATGTTTCCTTTACATTTTCTTTTTTGATTCATTTGTTTATCTCAGTTTTTTTATGAAATACACAAGTTTTAGTTCAACTTGTTTTTTAAATGAAATAAAAAATTGTTAGTTAAAAAATACAAAATGAACCAAATGCTTAAATTAATGCAACAGCAATAAAAAAACAAAATTTAAAGTAAATAAAGGATCAGCATCTGGTATTAATTAATTTGATTGAATAAACAAGGCATAACAAAAAAAATACAGGGAAAAAAATTGTAATTTCTGAAGGTGTTCAAAAAAATTAAATAACAACATTTAGTAGCGGGTATTGCCTCCCCTTGCTCTAATTACTGCTTCGCATCTTCTTCGCATACTTAAAATTAGATTTCTGATTTTGTCTTGATTAATCTGATTCCATATTTCTATAAGCCTAATGACAGACCATTTAAGTTTCTAGTAGAAGGAGGCAAGGCTCTAACATGTCGACCCATGTTATCCCTTAAACGCGCAATAAGATTAATGTCAGGGCTTCTTGCCGGCCAAGGCAAAGTTGAAATTTCTGTTTCTTGGAGATAATTTTGTACCACTCTTGCCACGTGTGGGCGTGCATGAATAAAAATGTATCCCCAATAAATGGGGCATATGGTACCACATGGGATTCTAAAATGTCTGATATGTATAGGTCACCTGTCAAAGGACCTCCCTGAATCACAACTAACTCCATGCGAGCATCCAAACTAATGCCACCCCAGACCATAACAGATCCTCCTTCATAGCTTACTGTTCCGACAATGTTGCATTGAGCATATCTCTCGCCAGGACGTCGATACACTGTCCGACGGCAGTCATCACTAAAAAGACAAAACCTTGACTCATCGCTAAACAATACATTGCCCCATTCACGAGCTCCCTAATTTTGGCGCTCCTGGGCAAAATGAAGACGCTGCCTTCTATGGTTTACGGTTAGTAGGGGACCAGTTGCGGCTC
Organism: Polydrusus tereticollis; assembly: GCA_963920685.1. Classification (NCBI taxonomy): domain Eukaryota; kingdom Metazoa; phylum Arthropoda; class Insecta; order Coleoptera; family Curculionidae; genus Polydrusus; species Polydrusus tereticollis. The sequence continues at coordinate 114,584,534 of OY987328.1, forward strand.
GATAGGGAGTAATACTGTTTTCTGCTTTCTGCCAACCTTCTACGCACTGTATCTTGACTAATAGGGTAATTATACCGACGGGAAAATTCCTGCTGCAGTGCAGTGCTTGTAACAAACCGACTTAGACCCTTGCTCGTCCTTGTCCAGGTCTTCCTTGATTAGCACCAGTCTCCCGAAATCGTGTCAATGCTCTGGAGATAGCAGATTGTGTCACTCTATATCGTTGGGCCCCTTGAAATTGTGGCAAGCCTTCTTCCACAAGTGCTATGTCTCTAGCACATTCCTCAGGCGAAAGATTTTTTCTTACACGTATGTTAAGCAAGCCAAGTGTTGTTATTTAACTTGCGTCAACAGTTCATGAGGCTTTTATGTTCCTCGATTGTAGGTTAATTTCACTGATTCTTTTATTTACTGAGTGAAGGGATTAAACGAGCTTTTCACTGTGGTAATTTGGCGTTTATTTCTCCAAATCACATAAAACTACTTTTCCGTCGACCGTGTATTTACGAACTTCTTTAATGTATAAAAAATCGTACATTAATGGCCCCCATTAATGCATGATTTTTCTATTAATAAACGATTGTATTATAGGCAACCAAACATACATGAAATTAAATTAATACTCAATTGTTATTCAAATCAAGGTGGCGCGAAGCGGCTGTGACGCGTGCATGATGGCGTTTCGCGTAAGTAAAAAAAAACTGTCGCTGTCAACTAGTTTGGATTTCAAAATTTTGATCGTACAACGTTGAAATGAATGTCTTCGAAAATTTAACCCCACCAGAAATAGCAGAAACTGCTAATGTAGTATCGTTAAGTTTACTTCCCGCGATAAGCAAAAGATTGTATGAGAAAACGTACGCTGAGTTTATGTCATGGTGTGATGAAAAACGAGTGACGCGCTTTTCAGAATCGGTGCTATTGGCATATTTTTCGAATATTGCAGAAAGAGGCCTCATTGCAAGTTTATGGCCGAAATATTCAATGCTCAAATCGACTTTAAATTTGAAAGATGGCATCGATATAAGCAAATTCAGTAAATTAATTATGTTTATCAAGAGGCAAAAAGTAGGATATGTACCTAAGAAATCGAAAGTCCTGGAAAAAGAACACGTACACAAGTTTATTTCTGATGCTCCTAACAACCTTTTCTTGATGACAAAGGTAATAAAAAAGAAAGGTAAAACTATAATATCTAACAATAATAATAAATAAATTAAAATTCGTAGGTTGCATTGATTTTTGGAGTGGCTGGCGCACTAAGAAAAGATGAACTGTTGAAATTAGAAACGAATGATGTTCAAGATCTGGGTTCAAAATTCCTAGTCACCGTAAAGGCATCTAAAACACACACAAACAGAATATTTACTATTGTGGGTAATGAAGAAAATAACCTTCTCAATTTGGTTAAACGGTATATGTCCCTGAGACCAAGACACACTCCACACAAACGGTTTTTTATTTTTTATAAATTTAATAAATGTTCTATACAGCCAGTTGGCATAAATACATTTTCCAAAATGCCTTCCATTATAGCAACCTTTTTAAAATTAGAGCAGCCACATCTCTACACTGGGCATTGTTTTCGGCGTTCATCTGCCTCGATACTCTGTGACAGTGGTGCAGATTTTTCAGCCATTAAACGGCTTGGTGGTTGGAAATCCACTGCTGTTGCAGAGGGATATATTGAAAACTCATTACAAAATAAAATTGATACAGCTGAAAAAATCCTCGGTACAACTATAACAAAAGCCCCTCATGCTAGTTCTATCAGCGCCACGACCAGCGCCGAACCACATTCCCTTACAAACATCCAAGATAATGACATAAACCTAAATTTAAATTCAGAATGTCATACAACTACTGATAATGTATCTGTACCTTGCTTTAATTTCAGTAATTGCACTATTTCTAATGTAAATATAAGTATTAATAAACAATAATAGTCAGTTCCATACATAATCATATTTTTATCGACTTTTGTAGGTTTGGTTGTTAAATAAAAATTTTTTTTTCATTATTAACAACACAATCGACGGAAAAATGTTGTAACTAACGCGTATATTAAAAAGCGATTAATAATTTCGACAAATTAACGCGCTCGCTGCGCTCACGCGTTAAAAATGTCTCGATTATTAATCGCCCTTATTAATACACTTGTTCGTTAAATTACTATTAGTACATGATTTTAGAATAACATAAATATTCACTACTGATTTTACAACCACATAACTAGTCACTACATTTGTTTAGTACATTTGCTGGGTGCCTTTTTTTAGGCAATGCTATTTGTTTCAATCCGACGGAAAGAAACCACGTGAGTTTGTTGACATACAACCGCCATGTTTTCTTTTAACCAATTGGACGGTAATCAACAAATGTACCATGCTGTGTCACCTTTCTCGGGCGCCAAAACACCGTCAAAGGGTTTTCGGATATACAAGATTCTAAAAAATATACTCTTAACATGTAAATGTAGAACATTGCTTTTTCCTGGAATAACGGTCGATTAGCCGCTTATTATTTAGGAAATATTATATGTATTTTAAAAGATGATATTTGCAAGTTTTATATTTATCCCGGCGATAACACTATTCGTTCCGCAAACATTGATACATTTTGCTCCTTTATTGAAATAATATCGAAATCAGATATTTAACAGTATTTGATTCTAAAAACATTTGTTGCATTTTATTATATTATTTTTAATACATTTGGATGATCGTTTCCCCAACAACGTGCGTTTTGGACCATTTTGTTTTTAATTACACTTAATAAAATTAGAAATTGCCAATACAAGTATGCAAAGGAAACTGAAAAGTAATAAAGTGAAGAATCAAACCTGATAACGCTTTTGTTGGATTCCACTTTATAACGTTTCTGTGTAATCTTTCATTTTCATAGCCTGCTACTTTTCTGATAAATGCATTTTATGTCAACAAAAGCACGTTGAACTAAAAATTGTGTATTTTGTGAAAAAAACAGAGATAAAGAAATAAATCAAAAAGAAAGTGTAAAGGAAACATGAGACCTTTATTTGGCTATAATTGCGATAACTTGCAATGGTTAGTAAATCCCATAGAGTAGAGTGTTTTGAATTTCCATAAAAAAATACAACATTTTTATAACACCCAGTATAATACCAAAGTTCCTTTTTTTAAGCAAAACAATAAAGGCTGTGATATGCTTAAGAAGAAAACCTACAATTAGAAAAAGAAATCATTAAAAACGAACCACAAATTTGGAAAATACATAACATCAAAATTGAGGCACATTTTTCGTTATGCGTTAAATAAGCTGCGCAGTGTATTTGGAAATGTATCAGAATAAATTCTCCTTGAATCCACACAATTGCCGAGTGCTTACCTATAACTTAGATGCAGGTGAGCATTAATGAGATAAGAGATGTAATAATGACAAATTTTATTATTTTAATGCGAATTATTAGTTAGGACAAATGTAGAGTTATTTTTTTTAAAGAAAAATGACCAGAGTATTTAAAAAATCACTTTCCAGCTTTTCAGTGAAATGACCATGAGTGTGGTGGCAAGTCCGTTCCTGACTTCACTGACGATGTAAAACATACTGTAGTGTGGTGTTATTAGCCTTTATGGCCTACTTAGATGTCGTAAAAATCCTGAGATGAAATGTATCGCACTTACGCTTCAAAATTTAACATGAAAAAGATTTGTTTCAAGTGGTGTTTATAACAATTAAGAAAAACATATTTGGGGTTGATTACGCTACAAAGGGGGTAAAAAAATGTTTTACATTTGAAAACTTCCTTTCTTTGACCTTATTTATTGGATTAACTATGAATATTTTGCTGTTTTATTATACGTATAGTGTTCTCCAGTCCAGACAGTATTTAAGTTAGTCGCGCAGTGACATATATTTTCTAATGTCTATTTATATAAGTAATACAGACTGCGGCAAGTGTAATATTTCCGCGTCGTTCTGTCATAAATCTATCAGAGAGCATTATAATTAAAAAAGAGTAATATTAGTTTTGTTTCCAAACGTTTGTCACGACACAGTCATAAAATTTATTATTGCCAGCAGGCACACCATATTGATATAAATTTAACTGTTGTATTCTCTCTGTAAAAATAAATTATTGTTGGGGAATATTTTCATGCGGTTTTAGTCTATATTGTGGTGTCTAAGGTAAATTAGAAATTATTTATATAATTCCAAACTACTACTGAAAGTGACACAAAATCATGAAAGGAATTAACTTCACCGCTGCTTCACCCCATACGATTTCGGAGAAATTTCAGCTTTAATTAATTTGTTTATCGTCGACAGCATTAAATCAAGTCGCTATTGGAAATAAAAGTTAGCAAATAAACCAAACCATATAATTAAATATCAGTTTTACCCAAAACGGTTAATTAAGATGTCGTATAAGCTTATAATCTTCGTCAAATTATTTACCAGTTAGTTGGACAAGAATCTGTGGGTGCGATATTGGTAAAATTTTTAGTTGCTATTTAGATTATATCAGAATAATTTAAAAGCTAAAAGGAAAACTGTAACAATGTAAATACCTACTTAGTTTCTTAAAAATGGCGTACTTATTAGTAAGGTTTCTATTAATTTTTTTTAATATGCTTACCCAATTTAACAAGATCCTCATAAGGCACTCTCATTTGCCACTTTACAGAACTTTGCTTTGTGTCTATATTTTAATTTAAATATAACATTATTTTATATTTCGTTTAAAGAGCACAATCAGGCTGACTTGAAAGTTGAATTTGCACGTAGCATCGACGTCATGTGTCAATTCATAGAATTGCCGCCTGTCTTTTCGGTAACACGGGTTTAGGTATTTTATAAAGAATAAGTTTTACACTCAATGTGTTAAAATAACCTTCTAAGTAGCGGGGTTTATTTACACGCTAATATGGTGCAATTAATTGTCATTGTATTTAATTTCCCTGATAGAGTGTAAAATGGAATAAATAACACCCATTCAACAAAATTAACTTTTTAGAGAGTTTAATTATTATTAAAATAACTATTAAATTCATTTGGCATATAGGGTACATCTACATACATACTACTTTTTATCACAAAATATTTGAATTTTTTAGTTATCCCCGTAGATATCTTGGGATAGTTATTAAACTAATCTAATTTAAGAACGTTCAATTTTATCTGTTTAAAGTTTCAGCTGTATCGATACAGTAAAAGAGATCTCAACATGGAGTTGAAAATTGAGCAGCCAATCTCATAACGTGAGTTAAAAAGGCGCAGAGTATTAAAAAGCACCCTCTATTTTTTTTAGAGATTTTTGTAAAGTGTTGTAAATTTACTGCCTATCACCTGACGTAGCACTCCTCTAAACCATACCACATTATGTGGCTATACTTTCTGTGACCATACCTAACATCGGCATCGTAGGCGCAACCCCAGGCCGTAAACCAGTCAACATAATGTGACGCTGTCGTTCGAAATCGAACAACGCCCGTCAGTTAAGTCGGGTCCACATTGTAAATTTCAAAACTTCCTACGCTGGGATATCCGATGGACGGACGTGCGACAAGCTCTCGAAGGCGAAATGTCCCTGGTCTGTCATAAATACAAGGGGTTTATGACTTTTTGGGGAGCACAAGACAGTTCCTCGCCTGATATTAGTGGCAAGACACATGGTTACTGAGTTATACGGGTTTAATATACAACAAAATATGTTATATTATACCATCACATTATACAAGCTGGGGAAATATCCCCCCCCCCCCTTTCTCTCTGCCAACGTAACTAACTTATTTTATTATGGCTCTCAAGCTAGCAGAGCCACAGCGTACTTTACCATTTTTTCCTTACCCACAATTTTCGGCTGTTTTATTTTATTTAACGGTAACGCCGTAATTATGAATATTTTCAGAACCATTTCTACATAGGGATTTTTAGCTACTTAGTTGCTCCGGGAATATGTGAGCTAATCTAACACCTCCTTAGGCGCTAAAAGTCTGGCACAATGTCGCCTCTATTTCGTTTCTCATATTGATGAATATTTTCGTGAGTTCTATAGAGATGCCGGTTGGATTTTACACAGTAAAAAATTGAGTGTTAAATTTAACACATATAGGACCACACTCAATAGGGTATATAAACAAATCAGTATATCTTGTAAAGAAGACATTTTTGAAATGTTTTTTTACTTTTTGATTAGTGTTAATACTTCTAATTTATGGGTAGGTACATTTACACTATCGTGTTTAATTTAATGAAAATACAGTGTTAACATTTCCACTCATAGACTGTAAACCTATCCTTCTAGGGTGTAAAAGAGATAGTGAGAGGAGTTAAACAAAATGACACACCTATTATATAGTTTACCAATTTAGTAAATTAAACATATATAATATATATCTACGTTTATAGCACCTCATTGTTAAGCTTAACAAAACAAATAACATAATAAATATATGTATACTTAGAACACTAAATAACTAAATAAAAGTATGCTTTGGAACAATATAAAAGAATAAAAATGACGAGTATTATGTTAATCGTATATTTATTTAGTGATCTATAAAGTAAAATATGTAGGTAGGCACCTAAGTATTTATATAAAAAAGGAATAAATTGATATTATAAGCTTATTAAAAGCTAAAGGGAAAACTGTAACAATGTAAATACCTACTTACTTTCTTAAAGATGGCGTACTTATTAGTAAGGTTTCTATTAAATTTCGTTAATATGCTTACCCAACTTAACAAGATCCTTATAAGAGGCACTCTCGTTTGGCACTTTACAGAACATTGCTTTGTTTCCATATTTTAATTTAAATATAACCATCTGTTGCCGCCTGTCTTTTCGGTAACACGGGTTTAGGTATTTTTACCTGGAGCCGTGTGAAAAAACGATTAAAGAATAAGTTTTACACTTAATGTGTTAAAATAACCATCTAGCGGGGTATATTTACACGCTAATATGGGGTTATTAATTGTCATTGTTTTTAATTTTCCTGATAGAGTGTAAAATGGAATAAATAACACCTATTTAACAAAATTAACTTTTTAGAGAGTTAAATTTATAGGCAAACTTAATACAACAACTTTGGTCCCATATAAGTGTAAAAATGTGGTAAATTATGTTGATCCGGGTGTTAACATTAACACTACTTTTTTTATACCACTCCTGAAATGATTTTTACCACATGGATATTTTTTACTGTGCGCGCCTGTAAAAAGCAACCACAAACCACATACAGCAATCCGGGGATTTTTGATCGATCAACCACGTTATTCGCCAATAAAATTATACTTTACAATAACAATTTTATAATTAAGTAACTTTCCACCGATTTATTTTGCAGATATTATGATTTTTAATGATAGGTATGTTGAGAAAAATTAAATTAAACAAAGAATAATGTTTCAAGCTTCAAACCGTGAATGAATATTTTTAATATTATTAATCAAAAAAATTTAATACTTCTTGTAAAAATTACAGTTTGTTGAAATCATTTCCCTAAAAAAAAATATGACAATAATCATCCTTGTTTGATTTTATTTTGATTTAATGCATTTAACAAAAAAAAATCGTATTCTAACACACATTTGTTATAATTGGAGTCGTAGCCGACTTTATAGGACGAATAGAGCATTCCCTCGATGCCAATTTATTCCTCAAGTCGTCGGGAACGATGAGATTCCCTTCTTTTACGTGTCGATGTGGGACTAAATTTGATGACCGGGACTCGATAAATGTTAATCCTTCAATATGCAGTATATTTGTCAGAATCTAGTCGAGGTTTTTTTAAGGGATAACCGGGATTTTTTGGATAAAATTGGACCGATTTATTTTAATGTTGACCTACGAGTTTAAAGTGGAATGTCGAAATCGTATTATGGGTCATTGCTACCAACATTTTAAGACAGTTAGGACCGGATATAAACTGCTGGCAAGATGAAATGGATACCTACTACAAATGATTAGATACAATTCAAAGTGAAATGCTTTGGCTGTCACTTACCGGCCGGTAAGCCTATTATCATGCCTTGGCAAAGTAGTTGAAAAACTAATAATATTTAATAGGGCGACCGATTTCGTATTAGCCGACGACGTTTTACCACCTGAGCAGTTCGGATTTAGAGCTGCTCATTGCACGGTGCGCCAGACAAAACGACTGGCAACCAATATAACGAGTGATTATTAATTATTTTGCTCAAGGGCGGCTGTGACCCAGTATACATAGTGTAGCAGTAGCGCGTAGATTAAATCATAGGGCGAATTTGCAAGAAAGCAGCGTTGTCACGTTGAAAACCTAAAATAATGTTTTTTGACGGTATGTAATATGAAATCCTGAGCTATCTTACTTTGAAAGCCTACTTTATATGGCCGCCTCCTACTTCTAGACACCTTCTGATGTTTCTTCTTACCCTCAGAGACACATTAACCAATACGTTTGGAGAATTATTAATTTCGGCAATTTTTTCTGAAATCCGTCGTTTAAGATCATTTATATCCTCAATTGGTGTTCGATAAATGGAGTTTTTTATAAAGGGCCACAAGAAGAAATCGCAGGGTGTTAAATCGCAGGAACGAGGTGGCCATATTTGTTGCGTATTTCAGCTTATAACTCTGTTTTCAAAAAATTCACTTAAAAAATTTAAATTTTCTCTGGTTACATGAGGTGTAGCGCCATCTTGTTGGGAGTAACCTTCCCGCAATTCATCATCGTGAAGCTCATTAATAAATGTTGTCAGAATTTCGATCCGATATCTCTCAGCTGTAATTGTGCCATCAAAGTAAATTGGGCCTACTATTCTTCTAGAACTAATTGCTGCCCACACACCAACTTTTTGAGGATGAAGAGGTCTTTCTACAAAAACATGCGGATTTTGCGTATTCCACATTCGCATATTTTGTGAATTAACATAGCCTGATAAATAAAAATAAGCCTCATCGGTAAAAAATGTTTTTTTAAAAGCACCACTATTTTCTTCTTGAAAATTGTTTAAAAACCATTCACAAAAATTAAGTCTTTGGGGAACGTCATTGGAAAGGAGTTCATGAATAGCCATAACACGATAAGGGTATAGATGCAGATCCTTTTTCAAAAGTGTTTGACATGTACTGTAGCATAAATCCGTTTGCTGAATTTGTTGAGATAAATGCCTAATAGAAGTTGAAGGATTATTTTCCATAATTTGTCGCGCTTCTTCAATAACCTCATTCGATCGTTTCGTTGGTCTTCCAGCCCCTTTTTTATGTTGAACAGAACCAGTCTGACGAAATTTATCAATTAGGTATTGTAACCCAGTACGAAAATTATGAAAGGTCACCGCAACATCAGGAAACTCGGTTCGAAATTCATCAAAGCAGTCATGCATAGAGTAATTCCACACACCGCCTATTTTGTTTCCATTTCTAAAAAAACTTTCAACAATAAAAATTTGTTGTGCTTCACTAAACATTTTTACTGTAGAACTTTCAATCCGGCAACAAAGCTTCACCAAAACTTGATACGCTGAAAAATAAAAAAAAAATAAAAAATTAAATCATATCCTGCAAATAGCACTTTATAATAGTCAAAAGACGACTCCCCGGAGAAATATTAGTTAAAGCAATAGTAACCTACCTTCAAATAACTGCAAAAATTACAAAATTTCTCCAATTTTTAAACTTTACAAATACACAAATTCAAATAAGACGTAAATGTCATAAAACAATCATGTCATCTTATCTACGCAGTACGGCCATGATGCTTTTAAAATGCATGGCCTCCCTTGAGCAAAATAATTAAAAATCACTCGTTACTAAGAGGTTTTAACAGCCGCAGGTCGACTGGAGCAGTATTTTTCGACGTTTCTAAAGCGTTCGACAAAGTCTGGCAAGACGGCCTCACACTTAAATTGATAAGGCTAGGCATGCCGAACTGGCTAGTTCAAGTTGTCATATCATTCCTTGAGGACAGGAAGTTCGTGGTGTCATCTGAAAATGCTACATCTTCTACAAGAGTAGTGAGGGCGAGGGTCCGCAAGGGTCACCTATCGTCCCCATACTGTATAATATTTATACATCTGATATTTCGCATCATCCACAACGGAACTATATCTGTTCGCTGATGACACTGCGATCACCGCCACCTCAATGGGATCCGAAGTCGTGGTCTCGCGTCTGCAACGCCACATTTTTATCCTCCAATAGTGGCTAGATAAATGGAAGTTGGGGTTGAATGAAGATAAGGCACAAGCCATCTTTTTCTCGAAGCGGAGGACAAGGCTACCAACATCGCGAGTAAAAGTTAACAACAGGCAGATAGTTTGGAGTGACAAAATTAAATATCTTGGCCTCATCTTCGACAAAAAGATGGCTTGGAATGAGTGCGTGAATGAGCGGCTTGCAGATGTATGCAGTATACCCGTTGTTTTGTGCCAATAGCAAAATTAATTACAAAACTAAGGCTGCAATATACCAAACAATTATCAGACCGGTTTTACTTTACGGTGTACCAGGCACTGTAAACAATACTAGACGTAACAAGACACAACCTTTTCAAAACAAAGTACTTCGAATTATTACGAATGCGCCAAGATTCATGTCAATAGACATATTACATAGAGACATGCACATGGACAGGACCGACGATTACTTTACAAAATTACTGATAAAAAACTTTCAAAGAACTGACGTCTCGCTAAATCCACTTATCATCAACTCACATATGCACTCCAACATACTACAAAAACATAAATACCCAAAAGACTGGCTCCCACCCTAAAATCTGTGCAGAATTAGATGAAGGTAGTAAATTTTAAATCAAATTAAATTTCTAAAATCTCACTAAAATCACCAGACTCAATAAAATCATCCCGACCCAATTAAATCTTCAAATTCAAAATTACAATCAATAAACTAAACAACTTCCAATAGTCATCGATAAGATAATCACAATAAATAATAAGAGTAAAAGTTTAATCAAACTCAAGAAACTAACCATACGATGATGAAAGTAAAATGCTTTTAAAACATGAGACAATACTGTTAAAACCGTTTTTCAGTATTTATACTAACGATGATTATTAAAAATATAGGTTTGTCAGAAAGCAACGAATTATTCGATAAATTAGAAATAAGGAAAATATAATATAAATTAATGTAATATAGAATTTTTGTAACTGTAATTTTGGTTAAATAGTAGTTCTTCTTCGCTATTTTTTAGCACGTCCGTTGTGGGGTTGGAGTAGCTGAAATTTCTTTATTTGGTTGTTTTAGGGTTAATATGGGCCGATAATAAAAATCAAAAGCAGAAAAATCACAATTTTATTTAAAAAGGAAACTTATTGTGAAATAATACATAAAAACTAAATTCCTCAATTCAAAAAAAAATCATAATGAAGTAGCTGGAATTAAGAAATAAAAAACATAAATATTTTATATCATTACCTATATGTATTTCCATTTATTTTTTTTGACAAACGTAAATGTTCAATCAAGTAAAGAACATTCAGTCCCTCCCGAGGTCCCTCCATATAGTCCCTACAATGGAAGTCTTAGAAAGTAGTAAAACACAACTATTGTTTCACCAAAATTACAGTTACAAAACTTCTATACATTATTTACATTTTTTTTATACGGAATTTATCGAATAATCCGCTGGTTTTACAAACCCGTATGTTAAATAATAATAGCGTTAAAGTAAACACTGAAAAACGGACAATATTATCTCATGTTTTAAAATTCAGCCCAACATTTGCCAAATTTGTATTCGTTTTTATGTAGCAGCGTATTTAAGACATTATAAGATGATCCAACTGTGCTATTAAACAATTCTCGGTAGTTTTCTGCAGACTCTGTATAATGCATCTGCACTGCAGATGCACAGAAGTTAAAACGGAATCTGATAAACCAATTCTGAACATGAAAAGTGGTATACAATTTCTTGTCACGATAATACAGGGTCAAATTAAAACAAGTGCTCTTTTTTAAAAAGTTAATTTATATCTCCTTATATCAGAGATACGAAAGCATAGTTTTATCTACATATTGATTTACATTTATATGGAATTAAAGAGTCATTTTAAACCAAATAAAAGTAAACATCAATTTTTATAATAATAATACTTTGAGACATAATAAGTACAATAAAAATTAATGAAATACTGAAATACAGATTTATTCGTTTTAATAAAATTTAAGTTTCTACAGTTGTCAACTAAGTACACTAGGTATATGACTTTTAAAGATTCTAAGTCATTTAGACTGTTAACGTAGACTTTGTTCTTTAAGTGTTTCCACAAAAAGAACTCGAGCGGGGTTAAGTCCGGGGATCGCGCTGGCCAGTCAATAGCACCTCTTCTGCCTTTCCTCCATCTTGCTGGAACCATACCTGTTCTGAGGAGGTCCAGATATATTTCGCCATTCAAATTACCATCTATGAAAAAAGGTCCCACCATAAAATATGTCTACCAACTATGTCCGCCCAAACATTAACTTTTTCGGGCCTCTGAATATGATCTTCCTGGAACTAGTGAGTATTCTCAGCAGACCAATAACGATAATTGTGTCTATTAACAAGGACATTTAAATGGAAAGTAGCTTCATCCTAGGAAATGATATTTGTTGCGAAGTTATCATCGTTATAGCACCTTTACATCATCAGCTCACAAAATCTAGCTCTTCTATCAAAATCGTCCTCGTTTAACTCGTGCACCAACCTTATCTTGTAGGGATGCAACTTCTCCTGCTTAAACAATTTTTTTACTGACTGATGAGACACATTAAAATCCATTGCCATTGGCCTGGATGATTGTGTTGGATTTTCATGTATTGAGAGCATGATATCCAAAGCTTTGTCTCCCCCGGTTGCTGTTTTAGGTCGACCTGATCTAGCGGCTTCTCTAACACTGTCTGTTTCTCGAAATTTTTTACCACTCGACATACCGTTGACTGATTTATTGGAGGCCTATTTGGATATAATTCATTGAAAAGTTGGCAAACCTGATCTTGCGATCTCTTCATATTTCAGTAACCGCTCATTATTAAAATTTGAACTCGTTATTTCTCATTAAGATAAACCATAGTGTAAACAAATTAGAAATTAGACAACAGAAAATTTAACAGTAACTCAATGGACACCCCTTAGGTCGCTGTCATAAAAACACCTTGACTCAACTAGTGGGTATTAGGTAGGAATACTTATAATTAGAAAGTATTTCATTTTTGAGCTGTCATTATCTCGGAAACGCTTGCAGATAGGTGAAAATTGTAAATACGAAAAATTCAGAGTTTTCTCAGTAAAATCCAGATATGCAATCATATGCAGGGTGTTTATTTAAAAAAAAAAGTAAGTTGGTCTCTATAGCCACCAAACCAGAAATGACAGAAAAAATTCATGCAGGTGGAAATGTGGGGAATAATTTACTGAACAATTTTCATAAAGGTCACTTTTTGTCTACGAGGTAAAGTTACAGGCATTATGCGCGACTTTCTTGCCACTCTGTATACCAGGTGTCAACGAGATTACTACAGCAAGGCTGCCATATGCTTATTGAGGAACATATCGATTCCGAATTTTGGAAAATTTTACGGTTGCATGAGTATGATGCACATTTTGAATATTTCTTATTTATAATGAAGCACCCTGTATATTTCCTTAAATTTGAATTCTAAGTGAAATTCAGCTGGCTCAATATTTATCATACTTTAGAACACGTTGAAAATTAACAGCTAAAAATGAAATGATAAAATGGCGTGAGAATCGCTCTTTATTTAATTAGCTTTCACTGTTCCCCCTTTCATAATCAAATTTTTTTAATAAGGCACAAATCACTTTCAAAACAGTATAATAGGCCTTAGCTTTTAAAACATCTTTTCCCGAAGCTGCATCTCCATAACTTCTTGAGAAGCGCATTATACCGGTTAAATTATTGGTCTCTCCAATGTATACATCACTGACAATACACACACTCAGCATGCAAGCAATGGCGGATCAAGTTCATAAAATGCCGAAGTTGTGACCAAATGGAAGTCTTGTCTTAATAAATTTTGCTTTTTACTGGATTAATTTTCGTTAATATTTGGTCATGGATTTTTATATTGCGATTTTTAATGAAATATGTGTCTTGTAAATTATTTTTTTTTGTTATGTCGTATATGTGGATGATTTAGTGGAATTCATTCCATTATTAATATAAAAAAAACACATCAAATGACATATTCGTTGGCTTATCTACTTATACAGGGTGTCCCCAAATTAAGGGGCAATACTTTACCACCATATTCTGAGGCTAAAAATAATAGAATTTTTTTATATGGACATATTTAATATTTTCGAATCCGTTCATAATTAAATTTTGAAATTAGGTATGGTTGTAAACTTTTAACGCTAAATCAGTTTTTGAATTCAGAATTTCAAAAATTTAGTCATAGGCCTCACATACCGGGGTGGTGGGTGGTTAAGGGTTAAGGGTTAAAATAATCCCATTCTTTCAACCAGTCGTTTGGTTTATTATTTTCTTAATAATTATGAAATTTCAAAGTATTCTGCGTAAAAAAGGTATCCTTAGTTCACCTTGATAGGACTTACAGTTTTTGAATAAAATCCTTTTAAAGAAAATCACGTCCATAAAGGAGATAATTAATAAGAATAATAATCAAAGTGAAATTTGTAAATAGAAGGCCATGGATTAAAATTGATATTTGTTTCCTTTGACATTTCTGTGTCAGATATTGTCTGCTGTTATTACCGTTGTAAAACTAGACATTATAAATAAGAACATGCAAAATTTTTTAAACCACGAGCTTACCGATATCCATTTTGTATACGGATATTGTAATGGACGTTCCCTTGCTGCGGTACAGGAATATCGCAGACGTTTTCCGCAACGGAGACTTCCTGGACGCAAAGTATTTGAGAGGGTTCATAGAAATTTAATAGAGAATGGTTCGTTTGAGCGCTTTCGTGAACAAGGACGACCTAGGGGGGACTATGATTTGGAAAATGGACTTCAACAAATAGTAGATAATCCTCAAGTTGGACTCAGACCGTTGGCTACAGAAGTCAACATTCCGAAATCAATTGTAATGCGTTTTACTTTACCATATTGCTATCCATAATTATAACGAATATTTATTTTAGATAAGAAGAATGACTCAGATGCAAGGTCTTCACCCATATCATTACAAGAGGGTTGAAGAGCTGTTGCCTAGAGATTTCCCACCCAGAATCGAGTTATGTCGGTGGACTTTAGGCCATCAAAATTTGCTAATCAAGATTTTGTGGTCTGATGAGGCAACATTTAGTATAACTAAAGTGTTTAATACTCGTAACACTCACTTTTGGCACGATGAAAATCCAAGAGCAGTCGAAAGAACTATTTGTCAATAAAGGTTCTCCGTCACTTTGTGGACGGGAATAATTGGAAATCAGTTAATTGCAGGTCCAATTAAAATGCCCAATAATTTAACCAGCGAGAGATATTTGATCTTTCTTCAAAATCAGTTAGCAGGACTGTTGGACGAAGTACCCTTAAGGTCCAGTTTGGGGATGTATTTCCAACACGACGGTGCCCCTGCCCATTTTGGGCGGCCTGTTCGTAACTCGTTACATGACAATTATCCTGAAAGGTGGATAGGCATAGGTGGACCAGTATCCTGACCAGCGAGATCGCCTGACTTAAATCCTCTCAATTATTATTTTTGGATCCTTATGTGCACCAAATTTCACCAAAATCGGGAAAAGGATCTTTGAGATATTAATAGAAAAACGATTTTTTTTTAACTTTGACACACTGTATCTTAAAAACCAGAATTCTTAGGACACACGTTTATATGAACATTTCTACCTAAATTTGGTTCGGGAGTGCGCCCTTGGAATTACGGCCTATCATTAAGTAACACCCTGTATAATAATGAGGCATTACACGGAGTGAGAATTTTAAAGTGTTACAATTTCTCTTCCAGATTTTATTTCGCTGAATGTCACACAATGAAAGGTTTTTAGTTTTTTCGATAATTGGATTCTCCGTCGAAAACTACGTAAGTAAGCAGAAAATTTATACATTTATTCTGATTGCTACAAATTTTTAAATAAAAAAAATTAGAACACTTAAAAGTACACAACATAAACAAGGATACCCTTCACTGATTATAGTTTAACAAAACTTTTTATTATCGTGGTATCCTAGGCAGGGTTGGGTAACGATGCGTAGAAAATTAATCTCCTACATACGTGTAGAAAATAGCGTCAAAAATGTAGAAAATGTATAGTATAGAACTCGGTTCTAACTTATTTTTGCATTGAATACTTAGGTTGAGAAGAAAGCGCTTTTATATCATGAGACGCGAAGGTATATTGTATATGCCTTTCTCCATTTTAAAAATTGTATAGGACTCTTAAGTCCATCATACGAATTGCCTACAAGATAAACATTGTCATCAAGTCTCCTCTTTTTGAGAATTGTAAAAAATCCATTAAAAACTTTGATAAGGAATCTGTTATGCTGATTGATGGTTGGGAAAACTGATCGAGAATCACAAAAAGCGTTGTTTGCCTGATTCACAATGTTGATGGTCACATAGCTTTTCTGTGGTCATATAACTTGGCAGGTGAAAAAGAAACTGGTGATAAACTGCAAGAGATGCTAAGAAAGTTTACAATACAGAAATTTACGTCTGACAATGAAAAAAAAATGGGTGCACGGATAAATATGTGATATAGAAATTACAACAGCCATACAGCGAATCTACTTGCAAAAGAATTGGTTTCTGAAAATATCGCGGGAAAAGTTCAATCATCAGTATTAAAAGAGTATTTGTCACCTGACCTTGAGAATAGCCTATTAAAATTAGGTGGTATAAGAGTGATCCCAGCTGGTGAAACACGTTGGTATTCTTTCCCGACTCATATTTGGAGAATTTGAAGCCAGTGCGAACAATAACAATTGCTGAAGCCACCTTATTTAAACCCAATATAACACAATTGGTATTTGACGAAAAAACAGTGTCAAATTGTTTGACCCAGTTTGCAGAATTATTAACACATTACAAAGTACTCAGATTTCTATTTCAGATGCAGCTGAAGAATGAATGAACTTGCAGCTGCCAGAAGGTTTTGACGAAAACATTCCATGTACAGGGTGTCCGGAAACTTCGTTCGTATATTTTATGGGGATATTCTACATATGAAAATATGAAAAAAAGTTCATATGAATGTAGGTCCTTAAATGTCTTATAAGGAAGCTATGGCCGTCCAAAGGTGACCTCTAAAGATTAGTTTCTCTTTTATATCTTTGCAACCGCTTGAGGTACCGATGTGCTTTTTGGCACACAAACTAATATTAACAGTTGCTAACTTATGATATTGAGAGTTAGTATGAAATTTAGTCAGGGACGTTCTTACGGGGGAGGGGGGGGGGGGGGGCTTACTTTATTTATTTCTAATTTTTGTACACGACACATTTAAAAAATTTTACCCAAAAATTATAATTCCAGTGATTTTTCTACACAAAAAAGGTATTCTTAAAAAAAATTATTGGGTCAATGATTTAGGAGAAAAATCGGTTTATTTAAATCATTGCATAAACTATTATCGAATTGTGTTTAAACTAAAACATCAAAGTAGTCTTATGACAAATACAAATTTGAATCAAGAAGCCCATGGTTAGCGTTAGAATATATTGACAATGACGTTTTTGCGATTTATTGTAGTGATCATTGATCAAGTGCAAAGTGTTTTTGATTAATTAAGGTGCAAATTTTAAAAGATGGCAGATTATTCATTTGCTGAGTTAGCTGATATGCATTTTATGTATGGCAAAGCTAATGGTTGTGCTCGAGAAGCTCGCAGGTTGTATCAAGAATATTTTCCAAACCGTCAAATTCCCTGTGAGAAATTATTCATTAATTTACATCAACGATTAAGAGAAACCGGAACTTTTAGGCCAAATATGAATGAAACTGGGAAAAGCCGTACTACTAGGACTCCACAAGCAGAAGAAAGAGTGCTCTAATGCGTTGCAGCTAATCCGGGTATAAGCACAAGAAGAATTGCCTTACAAGAGGGTATCCCTAAGAGTACAGGGTTATCCAACCAAGACTAGACAAGGCGATTTTTTGACTTTTCCTGTACTTTTATAAAAAACTGAAATAGCCATCTTAAGTCATTTTCTCCCGCGAATTCGAATATTTTCAGCAAAAACAATTGAACATCAAACAAAAGTACTAGGGGTCACTTTGATATTTTTTTAAATGGGATGCCGTATTTTTAATGAGCTTATCCGATTTCTCATATAAATTTTGATCTAAAATGTTGGATTTTTAATTCAAAAACGCCTTTTTTCTTCAGTTTTAAATTCGGAAAATGTTCGTCTACCGTAAGATTAATACCTGATAGATGGATACCCGTTTCACCTGTTCACCCTTTAACCTGCTTTAAAGCGTCCGTCAGTTAGACAAAATAATCAAGTTTCAAATTTCTGTCGAAAATGTACAACAATTGAAACAACGTGTTATTTATCGTTGCGAGGAAATTCGTAATAAGGAAGGAGTTTTTGCAAGAGTACGAACATCAATGAGAAATCGTTTAGTTGGTTGCATTGATATGAATGGAAACCATTTTCAACATTTGTTGTAACTTCTCTACTTTTTTCAGTTTATTATTGTTAAACCAACAACTCTTAATTTGTTTTGTTTAAAGATTATTTATTTATTTATTTATTTATTTACAAAATTTAGGATACAACAGAACTGAGTTCCAAAAAAGCATCCGCTAAATACAATTTAATATTAATATTGGGTTCCTACATTAATATGAATGGAAAAAATAGACATAGAATATTTTTCATACATTAACAAATACATGCGCGAGGAAAAGTTATTTTAGTTTTGATTTAAATTTCAAAATTGAAGCAGAAAAAACTTCAATGTCATAACAATACTTATTACAAACTATTTGCATTCTAATCAACGGGGTATTACGTCCCAAATTTGTTCTGAGCAATGGTATATTAAACAATTCATGACTTCTTAGTTCCCTTGCAGGAACATTAAAACTCAAAAATGATAAAAGAAGTGGTGAATCAATTTGATGGTTTATAAGTTTAAATATTGTGTATATATCCGACATTTGACGCTTACAATAAAACAACGTTTTGACTTAATTATTGTCATTGTCAATTTATTTTAACCCTAACCATGGGCTTCTTGATGTTTTTTTGACTTCAAATTTGTATTTGTCATAAGACAACTTTGATGTTTTAGTTTAAACACAATTCGATAATACTTTATGCAATGATTTATATAAATCGATTTTCTTCTTAAACACAAGTGTAATTAAGTGTTAAAAATCTAAAAGCACCTTTGACCTCTTTTTTACTTTGTATTTTGTTTTGGCACTGTGTTCGAACCTCATTGTTTCACTCACAGAAATTTGATGTTGTTGTGTTAAGTTAGAATTAAAAGACACTGTGAGTGGCGCTAAAATTTTCATTCCTAAATCTTGACTTGCATAGTAGCATCCTTTGGGGGCCACACTCGTACACATTGTTGTTTAGCAAGCAAGGACCCTTCTTAAAGAAGCACCCCGAACTGCAATTGCCACGAGCTTGAGCTAGCTGGGGTAGGTGGTAACCTTAAATCTTATTCAACAATTAAATTTCCACAACAAATATTTTTTTACCGACTAATAAAGTTATAATGGAGGATACTATTTTTGACTTCGACAAAGCAGTAATCTCATACGAAGATGTTCTTCGAGTTTAATAGAACTTTTTATTGTAATCAAACGACATTAAAATATACATTATATTAATCCTGGGAGAATGTAGAAGGAACTACAGTGTGGGCTATCAGGTTTGCCGCCATTCAAAAATCTCATATGTCATTTTTAAGCGGTTAGAAGATCGAGGATGCAGTACCAGAAGCCTTCGAAATAAGAACAGAGTTCGAAGACAAACAAAAACGAGTGACGATATGGACGTTGGAGTTTTGGGTGTACTAGTCATAAATCCTCATGTTGGTTCAGCAATGTGCAGAAATAGGTATACTGGCTATTTTACATAAGCACAATTCTCACCACATATCTCTTTATCAGGATTAGTATGGCCAAGATTTTTAAAATATAATCACATTTTGTAACTGGTTAAGACCTACAATTCACGAAAACAATGCATTTTTAACAAAGATAGTCTTTTCTGACTAAGCAACATTTACCAATTGTCGTCAAATTAATCTAAATTATTTTCAGTTTGAATTTTGTACTGAGTGAATCAATTTTGCTTTAATTAATTTAAGGTCAACCGGCACAATTTACACTATTGGGCACCTCAAAATCCTCACTGGATGAGAATTATGCCAAATCAACATCCTTGCATGGTCGGTTAATACCTGATAATAGTTGAAGAATTCATTGGTCCATATTTCTTTCACCCTCGCCTAAATGGAGAAATTTACCTATTTTTTTAAGGAATGATTTGCCACAACTTTTGGATAATAATGCAAGAACTATGGTTTCAGCAAGATGGTGCCCCGTCACACTTTGCACGACAAGCTCGAGGTACACTAAATGAAATGTTTGAAAAGAGATAGATTGGTCGTGGTAGTCCTGCGAACTGGCCTGCAAGGTCAATGGATTTAACCACATTCGAATTTTTTTGTGGAGTTTTATAAAAGATGGCTATATACCACTGACTATACCAGAAAATATGAAATATCGTATTCGACAGGCATGTAATGCTAAATCGCGGGCGCTACTCATGTCAAAAAAGAATTGCAAAATGTTTAGAAGTATATGGGGGTAATTTCGAACATATTTTAAAGCACGATCGTCGTTAAATTTAAGGTAGTGTAATATTTTTAAGTGTCTTAATTTTTTTAATTGTTTTAATTTTAATTTTCTGCTGACTTACGTAGTTGTTGACGAAGAATCGAATTATCGAAGGAAATAAACACACTCGTAAACACATTTCCATTTGACATTTTAAATTTGTCATCAGCCTTATAAAATAAATGTCAAAAATGTTTTAAAATTTGTGCCCCAAACTCCCTATGGCCTCCTAAAATTTGAATGAAATATTTCCAGCCGTTTTTGGGGATTTTGCATTATGGCACTTTAAAATCCTCACCCCTTATAAATAAACGTTCTTGTGTTTTTTTAGAAAATATAAATTTCACCGGTTCTAAACTAACCTGTACAATTACATGCAATAGACAAACAATGAAAATTGTGAATGTGGCGAAATTGGTGATTTGGAACACTCTATACTCATTTGCACTAGATTTGATAACCTCAGAGATGTATTTCTCAGAAAAATAAGTGGTATAATACCTCAACCTTTTAACTTAAACCAGATTATTGTGTCAAATAATGTTGTTGTTTATAAAGCGATGTTTGAACTTGTAACAAAGGCCAAAATGAATCTTTGAAAAAAGGAAAGAAAAAAAAAAGAAAAGAGGGAAAAAAAGCAAAAAAAGAGGAAAAAAAAAGCAAAAAAAAAGCAAAAAAAGAAGCAAAAAAAGAGGAAATAAAGGGAGAGAAAAAGAAAGAAAGGAAAGAAAGAAGAAAAAAAAAGGGAAAAGAAAAGAATAAAAAAAGAGAAAAGGAACAAAAAAAAATCGGATACTTAATTTAAGGTTAATTAGGAACATTGTATAGGTATGCGTATTTTCCTGTTAGTTGTAAACCTTAACGATGGTCCTGATCAGGGGCGGGTTGATTATAATGAAAATAATTATAATTCCTTTCTCGAAATATTTCTTAAAAATAAATTAAATTAAAAAAAGAGAGAAGCTGGTCATTTGATTTAAATTAGTGCCATAGAACACACAAAAAAAAACATGCAATAGAACGATTTGAAGGGGCCACTCCTGTTAATTGATAGTTACACAGTTATATCGTCAAATCCATCCTACGGTGTTCATCAAAATTTACCAATTTACTAAACCTTCGAAACAAATGCAAACAATAGATATATTTTGATGACATTATTTGCTTACAGCTACTAAAATTCGTCCAATTTATCGCTAAAAATTCACTAAAAAAAACGCCTTTATAATTAATTCGTAAATTTAAACAAAATCCAAACACAAACGGGTTTTATTTATAATATAAAATATGTCCATTACCTGATTCGAAACCTGAAAACATTAATTCACTCCGTTCGGACGTTTCATCATACTGTTCGGTGATTAATCTGCTGATGAAACAGAATTTATTTGATTGTTTTTGTTATTTATTGTAAAATTTAAAAGGAAAAACAGTTTTATGGCCAGTGCGAGTCGATTAATATGCAAAAATCGCAATTCGAAAAGGTTAACAGTAACAGAAATTTTTGATGTAAAGTGATTTCTAGAAACTTTCCCATGTGACATATACATGCCTGCTGCTTTACATATTTATAAATTAATTAGGTGTATAATTTTACTAATTTGTAAAATAATCATATTTTAACACTTTTTTAATCCTTTTTTAAGTGGGCAGGAAGTTGGTGCTTTTTATTCCAGTGCTATATAATATAAACTGCATCTTAACATGATTTTATAGTTGTTTGGATAAATAACTATTTATCGAGCTATGTATTTATGTTTTATAGTCCTCCCTCACAAAGTCATATTATTTTCATGTATAAAGAACGAGAAAAGTAGGAGACATCACCAGCACATATAAGAGGAAAGGTCGGTGGCTGGATCCATTAAGTTTTGTACATAAATTGCTACACAAAATGACAATTTCCTTACATTGCACTAGTATAACCTTCAATCGGTATAAACATGCAACAACAAACAAGCCCGGTTTACAGTCGACAATATTATGAACAAGACCTATGTTAATAGGAACTATTTGTCTTATTTTTGGGTAAGGAATGACAACACGAGCGATGGCACATGTTTTTAGAAACATACTGTATGTTCGTCAAATATTCAGTATAATAAGAATAGTAAAATAATAATATACAAATGACTTAGTTGTTTACTTTATATCGCCGAAAGTAATATTGTGCCTTAGGTGATTATTTAAAGGTGATCTATGAAGGTCATCTCTCCAGACTAATCTTCTACTATTTAAAGTGTAAGCTAAATAAATACAAAAGGTGTTTCAAACCTAGGTTTATAATATAGTATGTTGTATTATATTAAATGTTTTTAAACTTTTATATGTCACATTGTATTGTGAAAACTTCTTAATTGCAACATTACAATTGAAATACTATAATATTAAGGGCGAAGTTGAATCCATAGCATAGAATTATTCTAACACTTAACCCTTAGAACATATACAGAGTGCTATAAAATAAAAAGCTCTTAGTCTTCCTCCACAAATGTTGTATTAAATTATCAGGTGTTAATCCCTACATGTTTCGGACGTTTAAACATCCATCATCCGGGGAAAACAAAATCGAGTAAAAATATTGAAACTAGTTAAGTACCACAAATTAATGGGCATAACTGTATTGTTTTATGAAATGTAAAAGAGTTCCGATATATTAGGTGGATTTAGAAGCTAGTCACATGTTTTAGGAGGAGAAAAAATTAGTTATTTAATTTAAGTAAGATCATTAATTTAATTCATTATCATTATCATATCATATCATTTCATATACAGAGTGGCAAGAAAGTCGCGCATAATGCCTGTAACTTTTGAATTACCTCGTATATGATAAAGTGACCTTTATGAAACATTTTTACCTGCATGAATTTTTTCTGTCATGTCTGGTTTGGTTGCCATAGAGACTAACTTACTTTTTTTAAATGGAAGACCCGGCATATTATGATTGCATATTTGGATTCTACTGGGAAAACTCCGAATATTTTGTATTTCAAATTTGTATTTATTTAAAATTGTAACAAACTTTATAATAACAAAATAAATAGCCTAGAAAATTGAACCACTTAACATCGGAATAATAAACAAGTGAAACCTTCTCAGTGAATCAGGTGTTCAAAATTACCATAATTTTCTGCTAAGCAGAGCGCCAGTCGATCCCTGAACCCGTCTACAACGTTTAAAAGGAAGTCCTCTGGAATGGCCCGAATGTTAGCACTAATTCTGACTTTTAAAGATTCTAAGTCATTTGGACGGTTAACGTAGACTTCGTTCTTTAAGTCCCCACAAAAAGAAGTCGAGCGGGGTTAAGTCCGGGGATCTCGCTGGCAGTCAATAGCATCTCTTCTGCCTATCCAACGTCCTGGAAATTGTTCACTTATGTATTGTCTAACATTAAATAAAATTAAACAGAAACTCAAAATTGACACCTCTTAGGTCGCTGTCATGAAAACACCTTGACTCAACTGGTGCGTATTAGGTAGGAATAATTATAATTAGGAAGTTTTCATTTTTGAGCTGTCATCATCTCGAAAACGCTTGGTGGCTTAAGGTGATACTTTGAAATACAAAGAATTCAGAGTTTTCCTAGTAGAATCCAAATATGCAATCACATGCGTTCCATGTATGGCAACCAAACCAGAAATGACAGAAAAAATTCATGCAGGTAGATTGTGGGGAATAATTTACTGTAGTGTAATTACATGTACTTAACTTTCATAAATGTCACTTTTTCGTATACGAGGTAATTTAAAAGTTACAGGCATTATGCGCGACTTTCTTGCCACTCTGTATACAAATGTATAAATAAGAAAAGAGAAGTAAAGAAAAGAAAATTAACATACTCAACTAACAAGTTCGAGATAACAATATGAATAAACAATTATAGTCGTAGTTATTTTAGACATTATTTTGGCATTTTAGATATATAATGTATTTCATATATGTTAATCCAAAAAATCCTGTTCAGCTATTCTATAGGACAGTTTATGACGCAAGTTAAGTGGAGCATCCAACGTAAGCAACCTGTGAGTAAAACTGACAAGATGATATTTAAATGTATTTTCCATGTTGAGCCATTTTAAATTTTGAAAGTTCAATACAATGCTATAAACGTGCTAAGGCCATATATAATCTGACACAATTAGTTTGCAAAATTTAAAATATCTTTTTCATAATTAGATAAAGGCAAAAGAATATGCTCACATAGCTTTCTTCGTGGTTTAAAATTAAGTATATATTTATTACTGTCGTGTTTTTTAAATACGAAATATGCCCTTCTAAACAACCCATTAGCATGCTCATTGAACCTTAGTTCGTTATCAAACACAACCCCCAAATGTATAGCCTTGTTACCTAATTAACTAATTTTTGATTATTAAGAGTTATGTTGAGGTCGGCAATAAGAGGGTTATAATCTTTTGTATGAAAAAAATAACATTAGTTCAGCCTTTTGTGAATTAAACCTAATATTGTGGCACTAACAAAGTTTACTTAGTCGCTCAAAATTTTGATTTAGGTTAATACTGGGAATGTCGGTATCATCCGGCTTAAAACTAAAGTAAACCTGAGTATCGTTGGTCTACGAGTGAATATATACATTATTTACCTGGCGATACAAGTACATGGTATAGATCAGGAGTATAAGCGGGCCTTGTGCATTCCGGAGCTAACCAACTGAAATTCTGACACACTATTTTTAACTCTAACACTGAGATCGATTATTTAAGTATTTGTCAAACAATCGACGCAGAATATCATTTAGACCAAAATATTTCAACTACCTTGCGATCAACAATTCACGATTCACAGAATCGAACGCCTTCGACAGATCCAACAAAACAAGCACACTTGCCTTTCTTTCATCCATCGCTCCTATAACATTATTTAGTACTTTAAATAAAACAAGGGACATAGTACCACCTTTCGAAAACCGAGGCATTAAGTTATGGGAGTTGATATATTCAGTAAGTTGCATGTATACTACGTTTTCTTAAATTTTACTTAACATTAGCAACAAGCTTATGGTCCACAGGAGAATTACATATCTTCAGTTTTATGACTGAAAAGTTAAAACTTTTTGATGATCGTAAATATTATTGTTATAAAATTCTAAAGTTACTTTATCAACAGTTATTATTAAATACAGAAAGAAAATAATCATTTAATCTCTCTGTGTCCAAAGGTTCGGTATATTAAAATAATTATACATTCAATATTTGAGCTGTTTTTTAGAACGATAAAAGGAATACATTTTATTAGAAACTACCAAAATATACCTTTAACACTCTGTATCTCTAATGCTTAACTTAAGGCATATGAACATTTGTCACTTACATGAGACAAGGTGCCATATCTTTGCCATTTTTATAAACAAAGAGCAAACACGTTAAAAAAAAACATAATTTTTTAAAGTATGATTAACACGTTTTCTTTACTGGAAAAATAATAATAATAATAATTATAGTTTCAACCAAGAACTTCTTGTCTACAAAATAAAATTTTCCAAAATTTATATAAACATGTACTCTGAAATAAAAAAAAAATGGAACATGGCCATTGGTCATATCTACCCAAAAAAGCCAGTCGCTGGTAATACCTTAAGATCCCATAAGATGCAAGCTCGCAGTATACAACAAAAGCATTGAGCAAGAATGAAATTTAAGTGCCTCGGAATCAACAAAATCAACAACATCAACTTTAGAGAAGAAGTCCAAAGCCAAAACACCAAAGCAGCTATGATATCCGCCTATCCGGGTATCTCCAATTATTTGGACAAACAAGCACATGAGCCCACCAAGCAAAATACGAATATACAAAACCTGTATGGGACCAACAATGAATGACCTATGCAGGCAAGATATGAGCAGATACCACCTACACTTAAGGACACTATAAAAATGAGAACTTTAGGATTCATTACAGGAAACATGGTCTTCGACCAAAGACGAAGTGAAGAGACAAGGAATGAGTGCGGAGTCAAGGATGTTGTGAGATGGAAAAGAGGTAGATGTCAAAAGTCGAAAGAATGACAGAGGGTCGTCTGGCAAAGACAGTGCAAACTACAAAACTTAACATCAAGAAACTCAGCAGCCCACCGTAACGGCTTCGCATTGTATATAATACCAAATTATAGAGAATTAAATGCTAAATCAAAATAACTTAAAATAAATGGGGCTTAAGTTTAAAAAACCTGAGATATGAGGGTTTGAAAATAATCAGATTTAGCTATATGTCTCGAACTATTTAACTATTTAACAACCAACTTAATTCACCCATTTCTTAAGCAGCTTGCAACGTTGCATCACCTCAACGAAAGTTAAAGTATGTAAATGGTTGTTCCACAAAAAGTATATGAAAAATTACATTAACTTAAGAATAGTTAAGAATTTTATAATATCGTCGCCGTGGTAGTCAAGGAAGTTAAACCACAAACTTGGCCAAATAGAGTTAAGTACACAAAAACATCTTAAAACGAGCAAAAATGCCGTGGTCAATGAATTTGGGGCAAAGTATGTTCTGTTACCTTTGCACTGTTGCTTAGCAATAGTAACCCCATTAGGTATTAATAAGGATAAGATTTGTCACTCTCAAATCGTGTTCAGCATTTGTATTTTCTGGCAATTTAAACATTAGATTCATTTTATTATGCCTGCGACATTCTTTCATCGTGAATATGCTGATATAATATTCGTTTATGGCTTCTGCAATAGGAGCTCAAATCTTGCAGTCGCCGAGTACCAGCGTCGATTTCCGAATTGGAGAGTACCAGACAGAAGAGTTTTTCAACAAGTTTTTACTACTGATGGAGAATCTGGTATGTTCCCAAGTGCGAGAATTGTATCTGAACGGGAATCGGGACTTGAAGTTCAACTAGAAAAAGCTATCCTTAACGCCGTCAAAAATGACCCAAGCTGAAGTACAAGGCAAATTGCCGATACTTCAAATTACACAATCGTCTGCTTGTAGGGATATTCACATCAATTGTTTATAACCATATCACTTACAACGAGTTCAACATTTGCAAGATGGTGATTTTGCGTTAAGGATGCAAATCTGCAATTGGCCTAATGCAAATCGATAACTGTATAAGTATGTTCTGTTCACTGATGAAACACAGTTCAGTCGCGATGATATTAATAATCTTCACAATGAATACCGATGGTCCTATGAAAATCCTAACGCTACTGTAGAACGTAATTTTTAACATAAATTCAGCCTTAATGCGTGGTGTGGTATGTTACATAGTCCCAGCACACTACAGTTTACAAGTACGAAATTTGTTAAACAATAACTTTTCAAACCGATGGGTTGGTCGAAGTGGTCCGCATAATTGGTCAGCTAGATCGCCAAACCTTGATCCTCTATGGATTAATGTCTTTGGGAGTGGTTTGAATTATTCATATACTTAGTCAAGTAAAGTAAACACTTGAGATGCATTACTCGATCGAATAATAAATGCGGCAGCAACTATAAGAAACATATCAGCATTCATTCATAGAGCGACCCGAGCTATTCATCACAGAGCTGACTTGTGTTCAGAAGTAAACGGTGGCTTTTTTGAAAACTATAAATCACAGCCTAGTTGTTATAAATAATTTAATAATAATTTTATTTTGACTATTGTTTACCCCTGTATTTCGGAAACAGCCTGGAATAGGACCCATGTTTATAGGAACTTTTGTGTTTATTTTGGGTCCCCGAATACGTGCCTAAAATATTGACATTTCCTCCTGAATCACCCTGTATAAGGTAATACATTTACAAAACCGGGTATCGATCCAAGTCAAACGACTCACCCTGTATACATAAAGGTATAATAAGATAAGAATGTATTTGCAATCAACAAATTTTTCTTCCGACTATCTTATCATACAGATTATTGCTAAAATATGCACTAGTTTCCAAAAATACCAAACCCTATTTCCCTAACATATACAACTACCCATAAACCAAGCTAAAAACAATACTCGAAAGATGTAACAACACCCTGTAACTTGCAAAGAAAAAAAACAGAACAAATAACGAATATGAAATCAATGCCACTCCAGGATCGGCTGCAGTTGCATCGGTTGTCCCTGTCCGTCTCCAGATTGAAACGTCGACGTCTCAGTCCCGTGACAGGCAGGCCGAGGGGGGCGACAGTGGGTGGCAAATGAGCGAAACCGAAGGGAGTAAAGGGGGGTATTGTCGCCGGTGCCCGGGCAGACGTCTTTTGACCTGAGCGTGCATCGCTTTGAGCCACAGACTGATCGATCGACGGCTGACGGGCTGACGGGAGACGGACAGCTCAGAAACTGGGAAAAGGGGAGCACGCGGGGGGACGTCAGACGACGCTACTGACTGACCTGGGAGAAAATGCAGTTTGGGGGACGCGGAGAGGGAGGCAAAAGCGATGCGGCATTCTTTGTTCTGTTTAAGGTGTGTCTTTGATTCGTCGCATCGATTTGATATAATTAATTTTTGAAGAATAGGGGAATTATAATACATGAGGTAGTATTATTGAACTGTCGGTATGGGTAAATCTAAACTAACCTGAAAAATTGTAAAAACGGAACAACAGACTAGCATCGACAATTACATACGCGGTAAAAACTTACCCTGTTAATAAGCCTACATTTTATAAAACTATATTTAGGATGTATACCGGGTGACAATGAAATCGTTTGACAGAACCTCACTTAAATAACGTCAATATAGGAATTTGAAATTTTGGTGGTTGGTTTAAGCAAATTTTCTATCAAAAATATTTTGAATATCAGTTCCGGTTTGACCGGAAGTAAGGTTAGGTCGCTTGTTTTAAACGACACCCTGTATATTTTTTTATATCTTCGAATAGAGCTCTAAATTCCCTTTTCAATGACATATCTTAAGTTGTCATTTGTTTTTTAAATGGCGGCGTAGGATACGATTTCCTCAAATTCAAAATGGCGATGTATTAGCCGCGTGATATAAGTTTTTATCCTATGACGTTTTAAAATGATAACATTAGGTTATTTTCTTATTTTCTTTCAACTTTTAATAAAATTGAGGTGAAATGTGTATTTAGAATCTCACAGGATAGTTTCAATTTTTATTTGACATTAGCAATAGTCGGGCTCACTTTTCTCCAAGATTTTTGATGGAAAGTACCAAATGTCAAAATACCTTAAAACACTACCGTGAGTTAGTTATTTAAAAATGTATAATACTTTATCATATTGTAAAGAATTTTAAGAGAAAATCTTTAATGATTGTATAAGGTACACATTATTTATTTTACTTCATATTATCTGCCGTACTTGAGATCCCTTTTTATTATTATGTTACTAATTTTTTCTTACACCCTGATACGTATCAATATTTTGGTAACTTAGCTAATAATAAGTCTTAGTGAAATATTGAACCAATGCCGTGCTGTTGAAATTCTGTGACCGTGCAGTTCATCTTATTTCACCAAAGAAATCAGTTTCTCAGCAGGCTATGGAAGCAAAACATGAAAGTAATTTTGACATTATCAAATTGAGTAAATCGAAATAAATTGGCGTATCTGGTTTATCGGTATTTTGACTAGATTTATACGCATCCAATAGTAATGGTTTATATGAGGGAAAATCAAATTAATATGCTTCTAACTTATGGCGAATGTAAGAAAAACTCAAGGCTTGCTGCAAGATTATAACATGCCGAACGGTATCCAGATCGGGAGATTCCATCAATGGGCTATTTTCCTTGGCTTGAAAAACACTTAAAGAGTGAAGGTAATATCCACAAAAATTACAATAACCAACGTTTTATAGTAAGTGAAGAAAGCGAAATAACCGTTTTGGCTTATGTAGAATATGACCATACCGCTTCAGTTCGCGAATTAGAAGTGGAGTGTGCTGTGAAGCGAGAAAGCGCAAGACAAATTTTGGAGAAACATGGTTTCACATCATTTAAATATTAAGTTCATCACCATCTCTATGATAATGATTTTCCAAGAAGATTGGATTATTGTAATTGGTTTTTGGCGAGTCCTAATAACAATGCAACTTTCCACCACAAAATATTATTTACGGACGAGTCAAGATTTACTAATCTGGGTATATTTAATCAAAACAATACTGGGCAAAGGAAAACCAGCACTTGGTAAGGGATGGTGCTTTTTCAAGAGCGTTTTGGTGTCAATGTGTGGTTGGGTATTATGGGAACAAATATTATTGGTCCAATTCTTTTCCACGGGCCTTTAAATGGGAAGATGTATTTAGGCTTCCTGCAAAATCAGATTGAACATAGTTTACATAATGTCCCTGGAAAAGGCAACATTATATTTCAACAAGATGGTGCCCCAGCCCATAACATATTGCAACCAACTATTTGAGCCGCAGTTTCAGATAAAATTGGCTTGGAACAAACGGACCAACCCGTTGGCCGGCATGGTCCCCTGATTTAACTCCGCTTGATTTCTCCATATCTTAAACAAAAGGTGTATGCTAGACCCCTTCAAAACCTAGAGGATTTGGAAAATCGGAACAGGACAAAAATTCAGGGTATCTCAATAAGACATCTACGAAATTTATTAACTGAAAATGTAGATCGCGTAACATTGTGTCAGCAACGAGGAGGTTAAAGAATAGAACATTTAATAGAATAGGTCAATTTGTTATAATACTATAGGATAAAATATAAAATTTGTGTAGCGTCAAAAAAAAACTGGGACACGCAGTTTTACTTCTATCTCCCAGGCTATTTCAAAATTTTCAACTTTCATGTCAAACGATTTCATTGTCACCTGGTATATTATTATCCTAATTCGTACATTAAGCAAACAAAAATGTCTCCATTTTGCATCTATAAAGGAAACTCTTTCCACAAAAACTGTTAAACTATTTAAATTAGTTTGTAAAAATTGAGATAATCTTTGGGAATCAACATGCACTACATTTCTAGCGTTCCCAAGCCATTGTACAGGACATTCTTCTTCTAAGTGTCGTTTGACACAATCTTCCCAAGCTTGTGACACCGTTAATTGGCATTTAGCGAATGAAGGATTGCGGGACATCCAAGATGCACTACAGTATGAATTCGTCTTTGTCTTGTACAGGTATTGGTGTAAGTTTACTGTTACGAGGTTAGATCGGAAAAAAATTAAAGTATATTATGACATTTATAGTGCAAGAGATAATGTCAATCGCTTGTAGAAAATTTAAACACAATTTGTACATTGTGATAATTCGGTTAACATTGAACCAGGCTTTGAGAAATCTTGACCAAGATATTTTTAATTAATCTAGTTAAGAGTTATGGTATAAAACGACATAAATGGTTAGTTCAGGTTAGTTAGCATTACTAATTAAAATTCGTCAAGATTATGAACAGTGATAATCTGTACGAATCTTATTGTCTTAATGTGTTAATATCAATACGGACAAAGCCTATCGTTCTGAAAACAGATCAGCTAATAAAAACTATGTTCTCGTTATAGGTAGTTTTGTCCTTAAGCTTCAAAAAGTCTGTCGCATATTTCTATACAAGAACAGATGCTACCAAACTAACCTGGAGCTTGATTCTTGAAGAAGATAGAATAGAACCTTCGTCGAGCATCGTTCCCCGATTCTATTCTATTACCTGCTCTCTCACTATCAGAAAATGCACAAATCACTGCTCTTGAAACTGAGGGAGGGAGCTTGAAATTTTTTGACAGGTATCAATGTCTCAAGAATTGGTCTACCAACTATCAAACTATCATATGTAATTTTGGGGTGTTTGATATGTAGATAGCAGTAATTTAAACTAAACCTGAACGTAATATATTTCATTCCAATGAATCCACGAAAGAGAAACAAAACCAAATTCGATAACACCGAATCAGAAAAAGTATGTAATTGAATATATCTCCGAAAGAAAAGAGATTTATTCTGGTAAACTTACCTAAAGTTATAGAAGGAAAAAAATGGAAAAAATTGGGCTGAATTAAGCAGTTTGTTAGATCTTGTTTCAGTTGGTCCTGCCAAAGAATGGAAGCAACGGAGGAAGGTAAATAAACAACAAATTAAATAAACTAAACTGCAGCCTAAAGTATAGTGTTTTTGTTACTTTATTTGTAGTACAAATGAAGGAAAATATACAAAGAATTTTCTTATTTTTGGTTTTTATTTAGGAATTGCTAGGTGTATATGGTTTTTAAGAATTGGGCTCCTACATCTGGTAATAAATCAACTAATTGTAGCTTCAATCCTCACCTATGAAACCTAATAATGATTCTTCGTTTTTCTCATGTTCTCGATCAAACCCCCTATATTTCTTGATGGTTCTCGATTTTTGATATTATTCTGCCTCCTTTCATTCTTGATTTCTGGCCTCTACTTCTACTAGCAGCGATATGCCAAAGAAAGCACTGCGAACAGGTTTGGATGCAAAAATGCACGGGATGCGGCGAGTTATCTGCGATCTTCGGCCGCCATGTTGCATACACATACACACATTACCGAGTAAAAGTCACATTTGGAACGCGTAGATCTGACGCAACGAATCACGTGAAAGAGATATTGGTTAATTTTATAAATTAGATTACTGTTAAAGATTTTTAAAATTCATTGTGGGCGAAACTATTTAATGCTCTGGGCCTCTTTGTTTGTGCCATTCTGATCCTGGATAGCTAATTGAAGAAAGGAGGTTTTTGTCATTTCTTAGAAAGAATCTTATTTGCATAAAGGGTAGAACTGTAGTGTAAACCTCGGTAAACTTTCCCGCGATGATATGTCATCATAGACAGAAACGCGTAGGTTTTAGTGTCAAATAAGTAGACTTTTTATGAAGGCAGTTAGAGGTTTACTTTTATTCAAGGCGCGGGGTGGCCAGATCCCCAATCAGAATATCCATTTTAGGTAGACACTTTTTCGTAGGGTTGCACCTGGTCAATTGACCGGGATTTTGACCAGGTCAAAATGGGTCAACTTAGTAGTGAGGATAAAATGGATGATTCAAATTCTGAAGAACATGAAGACAATGTCAAGGGTGGGTTCAGTAATCTACAATGGCCAACGCTACCAGCAGTCATGACTCATTAGTATTGTTAGATTAATATAATACTGTTATACATAATATGTATGTCTCATTTTTGCGTTTTTTGTACCTCAAAATGGTTTCTTTACTTTTTGTAAGCTGTCTTTCAATAAATACATGTCTCTATGTAATTATTTAGGCCTTCATTTTTTA
Source organism: Polydrusus tereticollis (assembly GCA_963920685.1). NCBI lineage: Eukaryota > Metazoa > Arthropoda > Insecta > Coleoptera > Curculionidae > Polydrusus > Polydrusus tereticollis. Next base: position 114,618,489 of record OY987328.1, read on the forward strand.
TAGACAAAACTGAGGAATTTGACCGGTACTTAGTCAATTGACCTGTCAATTGAATGGTCAATTAACCAGAAAAGATTTTGACCGGTCAAAATCCCAACCCTATATACTTTTTCGTAAAAGTTTAGTTCAACCAAAAAAAAAATATTAGACAAAAAATTAGAATGAAGATATTTTGTATTTATTTAAGGATTTTTATGAAATCACTTTATTCATATTGAGATATTTTCAAATATCAGAAATGTAGCCACTTTTTTCGCAAATCTTGATTATGCAAAATAATTTAGTTTTGTCATAAAAACAGTCGAGTGGTAACGGTTTTTTTTTTTATAAATCAGGCGGAATTATGGATCAGCTGTTGTTGTCAACCTGATAGTGGACTCTTGACCAACACACCGAGCCCCAGTGGTAGAGGTGGCCCTCTTTATAACAAGAAAGTTGCGTTTAATATAATGCTTATGATGAGCTACTCACATCGTTATGTCACGTGTAGTACCATTTTGAGGTAGGCCAAACCTTTTTAACATACTTCCGTACTTGTAATAACACTCGGAGTTTTAATTCGTTGTCTAGACAGAAAAAGATAAGGCGCATAAGTTGGTAGCTTGTGGTGTATAGTGACAATTCGTGTTCAGAAGAAAAGTTTTTTTGTTACGTCATGTTAATATTTATCAGTAAATAATGTCTACAAACCTGACAACGATGTATATTCTATTCTAATTGGTAAAACTTATGTTAGATTATAAAAGAGTGAGGCATCTTTACAAAGTTTGCAGAGGTTGCTACAGGCTGACTCACTCTCAAAGCAGGATCTAATAACATCTAAACCATAGACCTCGTAACTATTGGACCGAACAATAACAAATAAACGTGTTGTCATCATTGTATTCCAGTGTAAAGTAAATCAACATTCAAGCTGCTCCCCTCCACTTGGTATGCCAAACTTACGCCACAGAAAACGTAGTTTTCTGGGCTTACTCTGTTAAAAGTATTAACTTCTATGATTTACTAGAATAACATGATGTGGGAAATATATAACATTACCTAAAACCTTGTAAAAAATCTGTAGTATGGCAACTCAGCAAAAAAGAATCCGCCCAGATCCCATCATTTTCGTGGCCATCCGCATCGACTCGGCAATACTCGGATTTGTGACAGCGTTTTTCTGTGGGTTTTCCTGGAGTTTTGTCAACCTAACCTTTATTGTTCTGTGGTTTTGTCGCATGCATATGTAAATTCAGAGTAATCCCCACTCCCGACCCCACCTAGCTCCTCACGGCGTCTCGCCACCAAACGATTTTGGCATCACAATATTATAGCATTTATGAATGGCGTGTCGGATCTATAGTTACGATACCTATGATTTAAACTAATAAACGTTTTAATATTTTTCAAAACCACGCAGGTATGGAAAGTCATTATGTCTACAATTTAAAATTATTTGGAATTTACCAGGCTTTCCCCAACACTTAGGGCTTATCAAACACACTGTGTACCTATAGGCATATGGCATTTTGAGATTTTTTGATCAAATCTAAAAAAATTTTGTATATTATGTCTTACGTCTAAATTTAATAGTTTTTGAATTATTAACAATTTTTAAAAAATTTTTAAACCTAAACCTATTGTTTCTAGGTTTTCCTCCCTTTACCATATAAACTTAATGCTCATTTCCTCAATAGAGCCAAGCCAATGGCAATTATTCCAAGCAGAAAACTTTAAACTTATTCCTAATTAAATGCATAAATACTTAACGCAAAATATGTTTACTTTACAAAAAGTTTAATTTGTCACTGGGAATGACACAAGATTAATAAAATGAATAATTAGGCGTACATGACGCTCGAGAAAAGCAACAATGTATGGACAGACAGAGAAGGCACTCCATTAAGAAAACGAGCAATAAGTTTATATGGTAAAAGAAAATACACCCACTTTAGGAAAAACCTAGGTAAAGTCCGTTCACAGATTTAAGAGAATGACTACCTGCATTTAGTTATCACCCATCATAAAATTGTTTGTTGAAGGGGTTTCAAGGATCATAGAGATAATGATTTTATTATCCAGGTAGGGACCGTACTTGGCCGTAATTAGTTTACAAAGGCTTATTAAATAATGGGAAAAAAATAAGTACAAGTCAGTGTTGCAAAACCAGTCATTTTATTAGTTCGTGTGAAATAAAAACGCAGCTTTAATTATCCAAATATGTGGAGTCCGTGGATTTGGTGAATCTAGTATAGAACAGCCGAAGGGGGTACAGGTACAACCACAGTGCGGAAATTAAAATGGAAGAAGACACTTATCTTTAGATTCTAAAGAGATTATAAAAAATGTATATACAACTCTCATAGAACGTGAAAAGTTGAGCAAAATGAAATGTATTGAAGAAACAGCCACATTGACTAAAATTTCGGAAAAAACAGTATGGAAAATTGTGAATAAACCCAAATTAAGAGGCGGATATAACGTAAAATGCAGATAGGAAACTAAAAAGCCTCGAATTTCTCAATTTATGAATGGCCACCATAATTAATTCTTACAGTGACATAGTGAAGTACTATCTACAAATGTATGACTCCCACAATCAAAATCTATTACTCGTACTTACATAAGCAGCCATCAGAGATGGGTGTACGTACACATCATTACATAATTATTTACTGACAGGTTATTAACCTATGAATAGGACATTTCTATCATTTAAAAATTCCGATACCGAATAGTAAAATTTACCCACCCAAAATTGCTTAATCCTCTTTTTAACATTTTTTTTAGTTTGCAAGTTTAATTTATTTCGGTAATTTGTTAAATAAAATGGGGCCCGCATAATCTGGTGATGTTTCGAATATTGTTAGGTTTTGTTTAATTATGATAAATAAATCACGTGCAATTATGGTTGGGCACTTATATGGTATAAGAGTTTTCAAGCATTAGTAATATAAACATACATGATCTTTTTATCGAAAAACAATGGCTTACAGCTATCCGTCATTATCGGTACATGAATAAGACGAATTACCCACTTCCGGATTTAAAATATTCTCCCAGAGCCAACCGAAAAACCCCAGAGTATAACGTTATATCTGAAATGACTTTAACCAAAGAATAATATACCTGTAACAGTGCATTTTGTTCAAATAAATGCCTTAGTTGAAAAATGACAAGTATGCAGTGCTGAATCTTCTTGCAACAGAGTCTACATGGGATTTCCATATTTAGAAATTACTCGACATGCAAACCCTAAAATGTTTAGCTCACCGCAGCACTCATTAAGCTTACAGTTGTAATTTGTTGAAATTTCGATCAAAAAATCCGTTTCTTCCATTAGAATCAGCTGTTTGCAACTGTAACAACGTCGACGCCAGTTTCTTTCATTTGTTCCATTTAACTAATATCCCAAAACAATAGGTAAACCGATAATATTATGTATACCTATATCAGAGGTCACGGCAACTTCAATGCAGAAAATAAACCGGGAACGGAACATACAGTGTCTAGTGGGTTGCAGTTGTTTTCAAACATCACGCAATCCCGCTCGATGACCATTGTCACGCCGACAGCTGATTAATTGGTTCCGTCATAGTAACGCCTTTTGGTCGGTTTCACGGTGTTGCTGTTAGCCAGCAGACGGAATTCGGGTTTTGAATTAATACAAAGTAGAACAATGCTAGAAATTTGGGTCAATATATTTTAAACACAGTGCCGGAGTATCGCGTGCGAAAAGGAAACTTATCCCTTTCGAGTTTCCAAAACTGATATTCAATTCGACTTCTACTAGAATCTGGAATACTGCTCGCATATCTGGGTATCTACTTCCAATTGTACTGCTAGATCCCAGATTCATTAATCTAACCGACAAACCCGAACTGGCAAACAACCAAATAGAGCAAGACATTGGTGATTTCAGGCTCCTTTACAGATATGTTAATTAACTAATAGTTCAGCTGATATTGTCTGAATAACCTGAACCTACCATAGCCAGCATACGTGGTTCGGCCGTAGTACTACGACGACACTGTTTAAAAATTCTTTCACCTGGAGAACATTACCACTCTGCAACGACCTTCCTGAGGCCGTGTTCTCCAACCAATATGACTTCTAAAGAATCAGAGCGTCAAACGAGGGTTTTTAGTTGATGCTTGTTCTTGTTAAGTCATTTTTCTAAATTTGCCATAATGCAAGACTTATCATACCTTTGAAAACTACCAAGTTAAACTAGACACGCTCACGACTTTTGTCATTCGAAAAAGTTCCACGTCAAGTAATCTGCACTCTGTCGTGATGAAATGACCAAGTGTTGGCAGTGGCATGCACAAGTTGGAACTTCGCACCAAATATACCTACTATAACAACTTCGGTACACATCAGTGGCGACTTTTCAGGGACGGCAAGGCATGTAAGCCAATATCAATCAAACAATAGACAATAATTACGTTATATTATTTATTTTCATCCATTTGCGTTTTAATGACTATCAAACTACCAGCAAATAACCGCTTCACTTTCTAAATCGCCCTTGTAACCACGGACGTCATAGTGGATTTACTACAGCCGCCTTAAAATAAATTGTTTTACTTTTCAAGTAACCCGGGCTAGGGTCGGATTGCGCTTGCCTACCATGTCGTAAGAATATCAGTAACAAAGACTAGAAATTCAGGCTTGAATATAGGTAACTAAATATACACCATTGTATTTGGTAAACAAAGCATGTACCTATTCGACTTGACTCGATTGTCACCCACATCTGTGTCAAATGAGTGAGGATTTTCGTGTCTAGGGCGAGTTAAAACTAATTCTCACAATACAATTACCCAGGAAGGACTGTCAAAATGATCACAATAATTATTGGTAAGTACTTGATAGAGAACAAAATTGTAAAAAAAATCTGCAAAGAACATCTGAATTTTATGCTGTAATTCACCATTTTGTTCCCATTTTGCAATATGTAATCTCAATCACGACCAAAAAAAAAATATGATAATACAAAATATCATTATCATGGAATATATGATTTACATTTAACAATTAATGGGAAATTTAATTATTTATGATACATCGTTTCAATGCAAATATTTAGAAAACAAAAACGAAATTTGGGCGTGGTCTCCAACAATGTAGCGCTGTACACTGTTGTCGTGAAACTGTACGTGGAAGTATAGCAATCTATTTAAAGAATAATATAAATTTTAACATAAAAACCATTAAAATATCTGAAAATAATCAATTTATAATTATAGATTTACCAGATTTGAATTTTAATATAGGTGTCACCCATAAGCCACCATCACCTAACACTAAAAACTTTATAAATGATTTTGATTCAATATTGCATAAATTATAATTCAGTTGCCTGACACGTGTTTCGACCCTTGCGAATCATTATCAAAGGAGTACAAGACAATACTAAATTCTACGTGTAGTTACAAAGTTAATATATAAGTAATATTACTGGTAAACATATGAACATATCAACATGTCATTAAAATAAAATTAGGGAGATGAAGTGAATTGACAGACAGATTATGGGTTATTTTGGTCCTTAATTTACAGGTATTGGCCAAAGGTATAACTAAGTTACCGGTGTGATGATAGAGGTATTTAAATCTAAGTAATAAAATTAAGAAAATGATATTGTGTATATAATTATGGGTTTTTTCTTTCATAATTATTGACAGTGTGTATTGTATATTTTAAGTAAAGTAAGTTATTAGACTATTAAGTCTTAGATTAGCACCTGAAGGTATTTCAATTTGATTATTAACAACATTACATCGATATAAAATATCATTTTCTTAATTTTATTACTTAGATGTAAATACCTCTATAATCACACCGGTAACTTAGTTGTACCAAGGACCAAAATAACCCATAATCTGTCTGTCAATTCACTTCATCTCTCAAATATTATTTTAATGACATGTTGATATGTTTACCATTAATATTACTTACATATTAACTTTGTAACTACACGTAGAATTTAGAATTGTCTTAGTATTGTCTTGTATTCCTTTGATAATGATCCGCAAGGGTTCAAACACGTGTCAGCAGGCAACTTATTTATAATAGTTGTGAAATATAACAAGTAAGACTTTAATTTCCTCTACCATGGAATATCCATTTTACCAAGCATGTAGCCCATCACAAATCAATTAAATAAATCAAATTCAAATATTGACCATATTATTAGTAATTATAAATTGTCTGTTGATATAAAACTTGAAGATTATATATTATCGGACCATAAAATAATATTTATGAGCATTGCTAATTTTCCTCGAAAACAAAAGGTTATAAAACCGATATATGAAGTTTAATTTACAAATTTTACACAGACAACGATAGATTAAAAGTGAATCAGATATAACATTTGAATCATTTAGCAATATTATAAAGGAGGAGATTGATAAAAATTCAATTATAAAAAAGTATAAATACTATTTTAATTTAAGTGAAGGTTGGTTTACAAAATGAATTATTTAAAAAGTATCCACTGAATAATTATTTAAAAAATACATTATTTAAATTAAAAATTAGAGAAAGAAATTTAGTAAAATTTAATAAAAAAAAATGTATGAAACTAGACTTAAAAATGTAGAGGGAACCCCTAAATAAATTTGAAATGTTTTAAAAGAGATGAATAACTTTAAAAAAAGTTATTAAATCAGTACAGTCAATTTGATAATAATGGAGACAAAATATGAGATGAAGCAAAACAAGCGAATCTTTTCAATGACTATTTTACTAGCATAGCTGAGAAGATTAGTAATAAATATAGCAGCCCAATAAATAGATTAAAAAAAAAATTATAAATTATAGTATAAGGAAAATAATTTCAAAACTAATAAGACAGAAGTTTTGGGAATTATAGATTCATTAAAATCAAACTCAGCACCTGGTTTAGACGGTATAAAACCAGAACATTTAAAAATAATTAAAGATACTGTTAGCCCTTATATAGTTTTAATAATTAATAAATGCATCGACTCTGGAATATTCTCTATAGAATTAAAAATTGCTAGAGTTACCCCAGTATATAAATGTGATGATAAAAGTGATTTAAATAATTACAGACCCATTTCTGTTTTACCAATATTATCAAAAGTTTTTGAAAAAATCTGACATGAAAGGATATTAGGTGTTTTAAATAACATAAACTTTATAAGCGAAAACCAACATGGGTTTCAAGAGAAAAAAAAATACAGAAATAGCAGTTATAGAATTATTAGAATTTATTTATAGCGGACTGGATAAGAAACAAATTATTAGTTCTTTATTTTTAGATTTTAGTAAAGCCTTTGATGTAGTGAGCCATAATATTCTTATTGAAAAACTAAATAATATAGGTTTAAAAGAAAATTGCTTTAAATTATTTCAAAATTATTTACAACAGCGATATCAAATTACGCAAATTTTAATAAAATAATATAAAAAAAGGGTCAGTCTTGGGACCACTTCTATTTTTAATTTATCTAAAATGACATTATTCATTTAAATTTAGTTGGTAAAATGTTATTATATGCTGCTGATATTGGTATTTTTTATATTGGAAATAAAATTAACAATATTGAATATATGAAAAATGATATTAAAATAATTGAATTATGATGTAATAAAATTATAATGATTTCTTTTTAAATGAGAATAAATGTTTCTATTTCAAAATAGGAAGACTGGAAAATAATAATTTACCAGATATTGAAATTAATAACTCAAAAATTAAAATAGTTAAAAATTTTAAGTATTTGGGATTAATTCTTGATAGTGATTTAAATCCTAATGAACACATTAATCAAATCATAAGTAAATTAAATAGGTTTTGTAGCATGTTTATAAGAATTTCTTATTATTTAAATTCGCATACAAAAAAATTACTGTATTATAGTTATATACATATCAACTTAACGTATTTAGCATCTATATGGGAAGAAACTAAAAAATATAATTTAGAGAAATTGCAAAGATGTCAAAATAAAATTATTAAAGTATTAAATAATTATCCATATGATACAAATACTGAACTCATTTATAATCAAACAAAATACTTCAATATTAATGAAATAATTTTACACCCAAAAATATATACAGGGTGTTATGGAAATGACTTATTATTTTTTAACCCGTAAATATATAGGTCGAGACGAATTGGGGAAAAATTGCTATAAATGGCGCTCGAAGCTAGGAATTCGAGAAAAATGCCTTCAAAAATTTAGGTCCAAAACACCTACACGCCAATGACCCAAACAGCTGATTTGGGTAATTGTTTACTTTAGTGGAAATGTTGAATTTTTCGCTAAAATTTCGTATATAGGCTAATTAAGGGTAGCTGATCACAATTTTCCTTTTGCGTTTAGGCGGCAAATGCACTGGTTTTGAGAAAAAAAATGTTAAAGTTTTTCTAACTCACCGGTATGTTATTTTGCATGTAATCCTAAAATGTTGCTTATTTCCAATAAAATATTACTTGTCGGAGTCATAGTATACACTTCTGAGTTGAAATAAACGAAATATGCCACAAGGAAACTCTGAAAAACGGGATAACTTGTAAGCGAACAGAAAACTCTACGTTATCTGGAAAAAGACGGGGGCTCACTGACAGCTGGCCACCCATGTTGTCAGATTGTTAGTGTATTATAAATTGCCTATACTTGTCAATTCATTTTTATTAATTGAATGAATCCTATTGGCTCGAGCTAGCATATCATTCTCCTGGATGGAAGCCATTGATAATTACAAGAAAAAGAAGAACAATCTGGCAACGTGAGTGCAATGAATCTGAAAAGAGACGGTTCTACTTTGTCGGCGTATTAACAACGAATTTAATTAAATTTGTGCCTTTTCCATTGTTTTTTTGCTAAAATGTTGCTCTTATTTTATGAACAGATAGTTTGGTGAAAGTTTTATCACATATTTTGAAGGGAAAACCATAAAATCTAGGAAATTGAAAGGAAAGAATACCCTAACCTGTAAGTGAAAAACTTTAACATTTTTTTCTCAAAACCAGTGCATTTGCCGTAAAAACGCAAAAGGAAAATTGTGATCAGCTACCCTCAATTAGTCTATATACGAAATTTTAGCACAAAATTCAACATTAATTGCACTAAACTAAACAATTACCATTCCAGCAGTTTGTCTTGTCAAAAACACATGTGTTCAGGGGCATTGAACTATCATGGAAGGCGCACATAGTCCGGTTTAAGGGTATTTTACAAAATTCAAAATACTTCCGATTTTAGAAAAAAAAACTATCAAGTGTAACTCTAGACCACCTCAGGAGTGGCCCCTTAAAATATAATAAGTCATTTCCATAACACCCTGTATATAATACACAAAATTGTAAATAAATTTATTTTGACAAACAACAGCTTTATTAAAACAACAGATATAGGTACTACACAATTATTATAATCGTTCTAAAAATATTTTTTTTTAATTCTACGAGCAGAACAAGGAGTAAAAATGCTATAACTCATAATGGATGAATTGAATACAACAAAATTCCTCAAAGTTTAAGGAACTAAAAAATAAAGTAACATTTAACAAACATCTAAAAGCATATATATTGAAAAAAAAAATATTAACAACGAATAAAAATGAAATAAATAGGGATTTGTATTTTCTTAGGATTCTAAAAATTAATATCTTTTACCATGAATAGGGTTTAGAATTGAAGTGGAGAAGACTATGGTATAGCTGTGAAACAGCGACATATGTCACAAACCAATTATTATTAAGCATCATATGTTTATCGCGTAACCATATCATAACATTGTTAAATACTTTTGTAATAAATAAAGAACTTTTAAATTAAATGTAAAATAATTTTTAGAAAATGTCTAAAGGTTCAAGGCACACTCATCCACCGAATTTTTTCTGCTGTGCTTGTACCAAACTATAAAAAAGACTGACATTTAATACGAGTTTGTCAGAGATACGCAACAATAACAAATGTTAAGCCATCTCGCCAAACTTACTCCAATGTCGAGGACCAAGGAGCTGAATAATATCCATCAACTGAAACTTCAATCTTGATGACAGACGTGTAATAAAATACATCGTTAACGGAGGCTTAAAGATGCGCATAACAAGACGTAACTACTTAAATATTTAATTTATTTATTTGTGGTTAAATTTATTTGACGCCATAATTTATCTCTAATCCGTGAGTGTTAATAAAACTAATTTTAATATATTATTAAGAAATTATAATTCTTGAAAAAAATTTTCAGACTTATCATTAGAAAGCGTCTGTTACACACATTAAACATTACAAGTATCCGTAACAACCGACTGCATTATATTACTATAAAAGTGCTTTCTCATCTTGTGCTCAAAACATGAATGGGCGAATGAATGGGTAGGCAAAGCCACGTTGAGGCATCCTGTGGAGTACGCACTACGATTATCGACCCGGTTAGGGTGTAATTCAGGGTCAAATTTTACAACGATAGATTTTACCCGAAAAAATAAATATACTTGAGATAACTGAAAACATACAAAGTAAAATATTTTATTATGGCATAAAAAACTACAGAAAATATTCAACACCTATTTTTCGGTTAGTTTGCGATAATATGTATTTATTTAAAACCAAAAAGTCGAGTTACTGTCTACTAATAGTAATCAAAAAGGCTGATATTACTATCATTTTATTTATATGGCTGATTACCATTATTGACCCACATTTACTAATAAAATTAGCATTTAGACCCACATTTAGGCTTCATACAAAATTCGTGCTTTACCAATTACCAATGCACATGCACATACAGAGTTGTTCAATAGTCCTGCATAAAAGTCATGTTTTTTCTAACTATAAGCAAGGAAAACTATAGCTACGCAATAGAAGTGTAATCCTTATGGGTGGCCTGGAACCGCGAGAGGAGCTGTACCAAGTTAATAAACACACGATTTTTTAGCAAATTTGAATTTGCGCGTCCTGTGTTCAGCTTGATAAAGCGCAACGTTGTCAATAGTTGTGTACTTTCTTAAGCGGAAGCATTGAATATAAAAATGTTGAAATTAAAAAATATTGCATCTTTTATTATGTTAATCTTAATGCTAAAGTTGGCTAAAGTCAGTGATATAAGACACTTAATGCAACCACATGGAACCACATTTTAAATTGTCTTACCGGATCTGGGGGCGAGAATAAACACCTTCATATTTCATGTTCTTAATATATGCTTGTGGCGCAGTGGCTAGGGCGGCGTCTTTCAGATAAATTTCGTTCTAGCAGTCGCGAATTCGCATTCTTTTTTTTTTATAATTCTATGTCGCTTTGAATTATTTTTATATTTATTTCTACTATAATATTGGTGGATTTAAAAATTATACCCTATTTCAAAATGGTGTAGAGTAATAAAAGCTCATTAGGTATGCAAAGGGACTACAGAGTGACCCAACGAATATTTAAGCCACTTTCATAATTTTGCATTGATTTCATTGCAAAATTCTTTCTTTTCATCAAGTTCAGTTAGTACCACCCGGGTTTGGGTCAATTTATGGGTTTTGCCTATTGTTATCCATTCACAAACACTGAAAATGGTGTGACAAAGGCGTGCCGGTAGGATATTTCTAAAAAGAACAGAATTTTATTTTAACAGAATCAAAATTAGGCATTATGTACATAGTATTAGCAACACTTATTTTTTATTAAACATTTTTAAAAAAATACCTACATTATACAGAAATTAAATTATACTCGTAAAAGGAAAGAATTTTATTTTAACAGAATAAAATTTAGGCATTATGCGCATAGTATTAGGTACACTTATTTTTTATTAAACATTACAAAAAAAATACAAAATACAAAAAATACATTATACAGAAATTAAATTATAAAAAATCATAACATTCTTCGTCATCTGAGGAACTGTCATCTCCTCTTGACGTTATAATTAACGGGTCGACGGTCCGATCGATCAGGTGGTCAAGATCCCACATTTTCTCCTCTTCTTTAATGACATGATGGACTGCTTTTCGTCAGTTCTCTGGTGTAAACAGTAGCTTAACGTCTTTCATTTTGAATGTCGTGTTGTGTCTTGATACAAATCCTTTCACTTGCGCCCATATAAGTTCTATAGGATTTAGTTCGCAATGACATGGCGGTGTGCGCAGCACAGTTACACTATGTTTTCTGCTATATATTCCACGGCATATTTCATAAAACGATGTTTGTGTAAATTTGCGGTAGCTAATAGTTCCTTCTTTATCAAATTATCTTCAAATTCAATACTTTTGGTAGTTAACCAGTGGATAATATCTTGTTTTCTCCAAGATGAAGTTGGAGTCTTCTCTGTGCGTCGTGAATGATAGCTTGCGTTATCTATAACTACTACTAAATCAGCTGGAAGATATTTTATCATTTCACCAAAATAGTTCTCAAAAACATTCGAATTCATGTTCTCGTCGTAATCTCCCGTATTGAATGACTGAAAAGTTAGCAAACCTTCTCAATTCTCTAAAATTTTTGGTTAGTTATCATAAATAATTTAATGCACAAAGTTTACCTGCGCCTATCACCGACACCGAAGTTGAGCCGAACTGCACGGAATTTCCCATTTTATTACTCTACACCTTTTTGAAATAGGGTATAATAGTAGATATATTATTTGACGAGTATGTTACAGCTATATTACTTGCGAGTAAAATACTAAAGTTTTTCTACGATTAAGAACTCATTTTTATGAATTTACTTATCACAAAAACAGCTTTATCTGCGACCACCTATGAATGTGAGAAAAGAAGCAGAGTTAACCTGGCAAAAATACTTTATATTACCCGCATATTAAAAAGTGGATTCGAAAGCAAAAAGTATACTTTTCAAATCTGAGGAATCAATTAATTGCGTAGCAAAACTATTTATTTTACTTTTCAACTATAGAATTAAAAAAAATTTCCGACTCTAGAGTTAAAAAGATTTCCAATCCTAGTGTTGAAAAGTACTTTCAGTTGAAATTGAGAGTATTAAATAAAGACAGATAGTTTTTTGCTAAATATTTTGTGGTCGTGTGAACTATAGCGTATATTACTCGTGCGAAAGTGCGTTTCGCACACGAGGGGACATGTTGGCGCACGAGGCGAAAAGGGTTCATTTCTGCACTTGTTATAGTAATTTTTTTTAAATACGATATCCTACAAGGCATTGCTGAAAGTGGCTTGAAATTAATAAAAAAATGGCTCGATTCATTTCAACTTTCTCTAAATATAAAAAAAAAACAATTACATTGCTTTTTCGCATACAATAAAAAATCGACCCCACTTTAACAGAATAAGTTTAGATAATAATAATACCATTAATGAAGTAGAAGAGACTAAGTACTTAGGAATTATAATAGACCGGCATTTAAAGTGGGACAGACAAATAAATAAAATTGTAAAAAGTGTCAAGAATTTGATCCATAAATTTTACTTGTTAAGGGAATTCATGAGTGAAAAATTGTTAACTATGATTTACAGATCATTGGTAGAATCGATCATATGCTATGGAATTGTAGTTTGGGGAGGATTATACAGCACAACACTAAAACCGCTAAATACTGTTCAAAAGCGTATTCTCAAAGTAATTTATAAAAAATCTAGACTGTATCACACCGATCTTCTTTAATCTTCTGTTGTGCTGAATGTTAGAGGACTTTATATCCTAAATACGTGTTAGTTTATGAAAAAGCAAGGAAATTTAGATAGGATATCTCACAAATATCAAACCAGGGGTAATGTGCATGAAAATCTCAAATATATGAAAAATAAGAAAACATTGAACATGAAATCAGTTGTCTACATGGGACCCAAACTATTTAATCTATTACCTGTCAAAATACGTAAGTAATACAAAAATACCTAAAGTTTTCAGTAAAAAATGTGCTCAATATATATTTGACAATTACCATTTGATATTTGGGAGACTATTTTGAGTTGGTGATCTCTGAATTTGGCTCTTACGAAATGTTAATGGTAATCTTGATATTCAGTGCAGTGCAATTGCTATAAAGCTTATATATATATATATATATATATATATTGTTAACTGGGCCTTGCACGGTCCCAGTTTATGCAAATTTATTTATTATAGGTAATGAAAATCTATGGACCTACTACAATACTTACACTACACAAAAACACATACAGATATTACATATCTAGGTGTTTTTGTCTGTAATAAACATAATGCAATTATATTCTATACAATTTGTGATTTGTAAATTGTAAATTTATAATAATAATAAATAATAAATAATAAATAATACATCTCGAAAAGAAAAGCAATTCGTTCGAAAATGTATAGTAATTTTTATATTCTTTTGAGATCCTCTATTCTGTGGTACTATGCATTGTATTTTTTTCAATGTTACCCTGTATAACAGGGTGTGTCAGTAAGGTGCTCGTCTTCGATAGCACCTAAATTACAAGGTATTAAAAAAAAAATGATATAAAAGTTGTGTTGGGTTTACCAAAAGGCATGACGTAAAAAATTTTACACCATACCGTGTGATCCAAAAAAGCTGTTGCATAAACATAATTATATTTAATGGAACACCCGGTATAATTTTAGTTATTTGATTCAGTAAACAAAAACCTTTACATCCGTCTTTTTATTTTTTTTACGGCGATGCAAAGTATTATTTTCTTTCTGATATTTAAGGAATTTTTAGCGACTCGTTAAAAAACTCATATCATGGGGCATTGAACTTAGTTAAAACAAAATATTTATCATAAATATCTTTAAATACGTCGTACATACCCATAATATTGTTTTTGAGGTTTATGATACGTACGTGGCGACTTGACAAATTCGGCTAATTTAAATGTGTCGAATGGAGCACCCTGTATTTTTTAATTAATGGGGTTATCTATTACATACCTTTATTTCTTATGAAACATGTTATTATCTAAATCTTATAGTTTTTGGCGGGATTCAGGCGAATCTTCCAAACCGAAAGTCATTTTTCCAGCTCGATTACGTGACGCTGCATCCGGCTACAATGTTCGAGCCTTTCCATTTTCAGGCATGTTAATATAGTATTTAGGTCAATCAAATAACATTGTTTTTCCCAATTAGTAAATAGGTATACTACTATGTTCGTAATTGCGAATTGTAATAAAATTATTTACAGAAGAAACGTTTTAAAGTAAAAGTATACAAATTTAAAATTCTTATGCATAAATAAAAAAGAGAGAGGCATGCCAGTAATTAATCCAACTAATTTAAATGATCTCTTTTGTGCTTTGCAAGTTGTTTTTCTCAAATATGCCCACAGAACTAAAAGTAAAATTGATATTTACCTGGAGGGATCCTTATTTAAAAAATTTTCTCCCATCTTTATGACGTTTATTTCAAGAGAATTGAGAAAGTCGAAAAGAAAGTTCGTTTTCATTGTATTAATCGCTAGCTTCAGCCCTAAGTAACCTAATCTCCCAAATATTAAATTTCAATAGCACATTGTATAATCACTCGCATATTTATTTACTTACAGCAATTAAGTCATGCAAGCGACCCTGTAAAAATCGAAAAAGGATGAGAGGTGAGCTCACACTGTCTACCAGCCCGTAAAACATTTTATTACACAATAAAGACCCGGTTTGATCCCGTAAATGACAGGTTACAAGCCAATCTTTCGGACGTTGCGGGGCCATTAATTTTTTTTTGGTTCCGTGCAATTTTTCAAATTGACCAGGGCTTGATGAAATTTTGATGACGATAATCACCAGCCCTATTTATTTAATATGGATTTAATTTATAGGGTCACATGTTCAAAATTAAATTGAGATTATTCTTTTACCCAAATGCATGCATGCAAACACAAAACGCATACAGGGGTATCGAGAACAATTTAAACACCATCCCTTAAAATCTAATGTGTTTACATTAAATGATCCAAATAATAAGCATTCTTTAGGTAGGTCCACCCTGAATTTACCGCAAGATATTGTTATATTGGAGGATTTACCACTGTTATTGGGAAAATTCCTTAGCCAGGAGTGTGTCTTGGGAAGTCTTTAAATTAAAAATTTACAGTCCATTACAAAGATGCAACCGGGGAGGACATTAAAAATGCCGAAGCAGAGTGCAACGCTTGTGACTATTGTGAGATTTGAGATCTGCGAAAACTCATAGATTTGAATGTAATATTTAGGTACCTAGTTGATATAAGTTTTATTGATTTATAATATAAAAAATGGTAAAATAAAGGTTATAAACTCTAACGCGCCTCTAACTCTCGACTTGGTCTGATCCCGTCGTCCTTCGTCCCTTCTCCCTTCCACGTCATCGTCGGGCCACCGGCTCGGCGGCGGCGGTTCACGTAGTTCCGCTTGTAGATCATTTTAATTCGGTGTCGTTAGACTGTGTGACGCATGGGACAAATGCAACACAAGAATTTCGTTGTATTCCGTACCCATACTAACGTGCCCGTGCGATAATATAAACATTTTCAATGTTAAAATCTTAAACATGCCTATTCTCTTAAAATTGTATTATATTATATTCGCAGGTATTTATAACATTTAAAAAATCGTAGTACCTTATAAATAACAATGGGTGGTACTACTTTACATAATATAATTACAAAAGCAAGATATAATATAGAATCTTACAAACCAAGAATTTTCAAAAATCGAATAATATTTTGTCGTTATGGCTTAAACAAATCCGATTCGGAAGATGAACTTTTATTACATTACATTACATAACACAACATTATCTGCCACATATTGGCTTCTTCTTTTATCACATGATCGATACACTTTTTCCACTATTCCGCATTGATTTTACCCATAGCTTCATTAAAGAGTGTTCTTAAAATTCACCATTTTATAAGTCGTGTTTTTTCTGGCGACATCTGTCTTTATATGAGGTCATATAAGTTCGATCGGGTTTAATTCGCAGTGGTAAGGAGGGAGTTTGAGCACAGATATTCCTCGTAACTTTGGCATTTCATCGACTACATATTTTTTGAATGCATTTTTATGTGAATTGGCTAGTACCAATAGTTCTTTTTTTAAGGAATCTAATGGAACTTCTATTTGTCTTAAACTTAGCCATTCTGTCATTTTACTTTTACGCCACGCACTTGCCGGTAATTTTTCCGTCAGCCTAGAGTGATAACTTGCATTATCCAATACAATTACTGCATCGTTTGGTATAAGATCCAACATTTGCTTAAACCATTTTTCAAAAACATCGGCATTCTTATCTTCGTGATAGTCTCCTCTAGATTGGGACATCAGTAGACCACCTTTAACGAAGCCTTCAGAACTTCCAATATGGGTTATGATAAGTTGATGTCCTTTCCAGATGGCGGTCTTAATCCTGTGGACAACTCTTTCAAAAAAGCTTGCCTTGAACATTTAATATGTTCATCCTGCCAAAATTTAGTCACAGTGTGGCTTCCATGTAGCCATGTTTCGTCTAGGCAAATTATCTTTTTGTTTTCTTCTCTGGCTTCTCGGATGCTTCTTAAGTAATTTCCATATACTTTCTTCGTTCCAAATGTATAAACTATTCAGAATTTTTAAGCCATTGAAATTTTCAGTGGGTAACGTTTTAAGTTGATGTACGGGACGAAAATGTAACCTGCAAAATTAAAATCGATATATCCTGAATACCGTTCACGGTCACGGTCCTATACTAAGCACCACCAAAAGCTGGATTTATAAACTCCAAGCTCGTGTCGGTGCTCGCGCTGGTGTTGGCGCAAGAAGTTACACAAGTAAAATAGTAATAAAGTATATTTATTTAACTTTTCAGCGCTGGCGCTCGTAGGATATCCGTAGCACCGCGTCATAACCAATGGGATTTTAGCATTTGCATCACATGATTTGTGATATTCATCAGCAGGAAATGACGTGTTGTCTTGTTTGGTTTAGTTTGTAGTTCGGTTAGTGCAGAATGAGTGACCTGGAAATGGGGACTGAAAACTGGATGAGTACAAACTAAAATGTTAGGTTATGTTAATTGTTTGTAAACGATGCGAACACGAACGCCAGCGCGTGTTTTGAATTCCAGCTTTAAGAGTCCATCAAGGTAACCCCTGACCGGCACGCAACCAACCATACAGCAATGTAAATTAAATGGGGTTTCTTGCGCTTAGCTGTTAACGAATTTCGAGAAAACAGGTAAATTATTTAGCTTTGGTTTAAAGGATATTGAAAGGCAGCTTTATTTGCTAGGTATACCATGTTGCAGATTTTTTATTAAGGACTTACATGTGGAAAAAGCATGCGTAAAGTTGCAGCGATAAATATATTACTGCATACATTTCGAAAACGAAAGCCAAATAGAATAATTTGCAGCATGGTTAATTTAGCCAATAGAGTTGCCTTTCAATATCTTTTTAACCAAAGCTAAATAATTTACCAGTTTTCTCGAAATCCGTTGACAGCTGAGCGTAAGAAACCCCATTTCATTTACATTGCTGTATGGTCGGTTGCGTGCCGGTCAGGGGTTACTGTGATGGACCCTCAATGGTCTCCAGTATTTGTCGCTCCGACAATTTTTAAGCTATAATACGTATTTGGTATTTGACACGGGGTTTGCAATTAACTTTAGACAAGGCAAGCGAAATGTAAACAATCCTTAACTACTATGTTAAGAAGTGCTGTTAGTTATGTACTATATCCTTACGGCTGATGTTTGTAATAAGAAATGCTGGGATCGAAGCGGGGTGAATTTAGATGCTAAATTTGAAATAAGCTTCTGCTGTAGAAATTACAAATATCGCACTCCAGTTAAGTTATTGTCAAAAAATATGGGCCCAATCACTCTATTCCCAATAATTCCAGCCCAAACATTAATTTGGGGCCACTGGGTATGTACTTCCCTCATCCAATGGGGATTCTTATCTGCCCAATAACAAAATAGGATAAACATAAACCAATACATGATTATAATTTAAGACACAATTCATAAAAGTAGACCAAAATCAGATAGCATAACAATAATTATTTAAACACAAGCATTTTTCCAGTTGGGCTATAAGATAATCATCTCCTCCGCACTTCATCTAGGGATATTGCTTGTACAGCTTTAATGAATCTTTGTTTTAAAATGATCTCATTATTTGGCAGTGGATTGGTATAAGTTAACTGTTTTAGGCGTCCCTACAAATATCTGCCAACGTAAGGTCGGGACTTCTTGGGGGCCATAAAACTGGACCATTTCGCCCGATCCATTTTTATCCTAATTCCAAATCAAGCCATTCCTTTACTTTTCAACAAAATGGGCCGGGCATCCATCTCGCTGGAAGTACATGTTATTTAGGTAATCTAAGGTTGTTCCAAATGATCAAAAAAAAAATAATTAAAATATTTAAATAAAAATTTCTGTTAGAAGTATTATCAAAGAAATACAGTGTTATTATACCATAGTAGGAAACAGAGCACCAAACATTCAATTTTTTTAAATGTTGACGTCGGGTTGGGATTCTGAACATAGGAGTCGCCAATAGCCAACATGTTGCGATGCCAGAGTTCCATGCGTCGAAAACGTGAACTCATCCGAGAACATTATAAGTTTATGGGATTCCATATTACCACTTAAAATCTTACTCCCTAACCACAAACAAAAATTCAACCTTTTGCCATCATCGCCCTCTTCTAATGTGTGGTTATAATGGGGTTTGTAGGGACGTATCTTATTTTGGTTTAAAATTTCTTGAATAGTACTGTTTTGGACCACCTGTAGTTGCGTAGCTTATTTCCTCAAGGACGGTGTAGGGCACTGTAGGGTTTTCTTTAACAGGCTGCAAGTACGAGTAGAGTCGCTGCATCATCTTCATTGTAGTATTTTTTTACTTTTTTTAGGTCTAATACGGCCCATTTGGTTACGGAACTATCGAAACTTAATGAAAACCAATATCTTAGAAGATGTGATGATTTGAAACAATTCTCTTAAATAGCATTTTGCTAAAAACTTTAAAATAAGGGTAGGTACTTTATTCTAATCTATTTTTATAAAGAATGACGGTACCACTCCAGTTTATCGGCTTATGCGAAAAGTGGCGTAAAATGAAAAACGTTTCTTGCAATATGTAGCACGTACTTTCTAAACGACAAATCCGCGAGCGGAAAACCATTTTTTTAATTGCGAATATAAAAAAAATGTGAAAATAGGGTACCCGCTTGTGACAAAAATGAAAAAAAATTAAAAACTCTTGTTGATTTATGTAGCATATACCGAATTGGAACCAAAAAGGTGGATTAGATGCCGTGTCAGCGCTGTTTAACCAATATAAGTCTATAATTATTACAATTTTTGTCGATTGACTAACAGCTAGAGAAACATAACCTCACTTGTCACTCTCACTGTGCTTTTCGGTCGACTATTTTCTCATTTTTTATATGTAATACCGAATTGGAACCAAGAAGGTGGATTAGATGCCGTGTTAGCGCTGTTTAATCAATATAAGTCTATAATTATTACAATTTTTGTCGAGTGACTAACAGCAAAGGAAGTTTTGCGTAGCTATAAGTTTCTTTGCTAACGGCCAGAGAAACTTAACCTCACTTGTCACTCTCACTGTGCTTTTCGGTAGACTATTTTCGCATTTTTTTTATATTTCCAATTAAAAAAAAATGGTTTTCCGCTCGCGGATTTGTCGTTTAGAAAGTACGTGGTACATATTGCAAGAAACGTTTTTCATTTTACGCCATTTTTCGCATAAGCCGATAAACTGGAAAATTACCAGAATGACTTTTCCCCGAGAAATGAAATATTTGGTCCGTTTACCCTCTTGTCTACCACATCGCCCGACATACTGTATAACGGTTAGTTTACTAGTTTAACGTATGCAGGCCAACACCTACATACGGTAAATTGTAAACATTGTGACGATGCTCATCATTTTTAATTATTCAGAAAAAAATTTTTAACTAAATATAACATCATTTAAATAGTTGAACATTAAGTGATCACTATCCTCAAACACATTAACCCATGTTTATTTGCAAACCATGGAGAATTATTGAAATAACCGAGAAATGCGAGGTAAGTACAATAAATTTGAATAAATTATTCAAATTATTCAACATAAAGAAGTTGTGTAGTTTGTAGTAGTCCGCAGTTAAAGCTTATAACAGTTTATTTAAATTTTTGTTCGAATGATAACATGAAGGCATTAAATAAAATAAATATTTTTTTTCGTAAATTTGGTAATGGTATTTCAGGAAGTTACTGAACCGAAGTAATGAGATTTGCTTCTACAGTAGTTTCAAACAAATCAAAGTCAATCAAATTTGAAATTACCTTTGCCAGTGATTCTGCACTGAGAAGAATATAGTTTTTCCAAAGTCTGTAATTCATTTTACTTTAAGTTGCTTCTTGGGTGTGACCGATTGACACTTATAGAGCAGGTAATTACTTCCAAATTACATTAAAGACACTCATTAGCAGATTATTAGGAACCGGGTGATCTGTTATATTTGACCACCTACCTAACTAACTCATTTGAAGAGATATCGAAAAAACTTTAAGCACTAAAGTTGTAGGATCTGTCATGAATCTTTAGGAAATAATATAAGACGAAACAAATGAATATTAAAAATGGCAAATGTTTTACAATTTAATGTTTTCTTAAATGAAACACGCTGTATATTATACGCTCCTCTGGTGGAAAATTTTATTCTGGTTTCAAATATATATGGCTTATTGTTTGGTTGTCTTAATAATTACAATTTTAATAAATAACATAAGTAGGCCTAGACAAAATAATAATGGCCTATTGAATATATTGCATTGTTTATATTTTACGCATCTGTCAAATTATTTACATTTCTTCACAAAAATGGGGTATTCGGAAGAAGAAAAGTTTAAAATCTTTGAGAATTACTTAAGAAAAAATAAAAATAAATACAAGGCGCGCCAAGAGTATATTAATTTATATGGTGAGAATCTAAATAGAATACCAAGTCTAAATACTTTTAGAAACATATACAAGTTGGTGCATACTACAAAATCATTAAAAAGAAAAAAAAAGAACGGTGATCATAAATGAGGAGGAAGAATTGGAAATTCTTCTCTATTTTCAAGGTAACATAAAATTGTTAGTTGTTGCTAGTTGACTGCAGATTAAAATGTTTCTAGAAAATCCACTGAATACTATACGCGAAACCATGGCGGATTTAGACAATGCATATTGGAAAGTCTTTAAAACTTTAAAAAAATATAACATGCATCCATATAAATTTCATAGACACCAAAAATTAAGTGAAAGCGACAAAGAAAGAAGGCTTAATTTCTGTAGGGATATTTTAGCCAGACTAGAACAAGATGGGGAGTTATTTTCAAACATTTTATGGAATGATGAATCCACTTTTCGCACCTCGGGATCACCCAATAGAAAAAATTTGCATTTTTGTACTGATGTTAAGCCACAAAAAAACCTGTAAACAAAAAGATCTGGAAGGCGTTCCTTACATGTATGGTGCGGTATATTAAGTGACAAGATTATTGGTCCAATATTCCTTGAAAACAATCTGACAGGAGCAAGATATATGGAATTTTTAAATGCGGTAGAGAATCATGTAGCTGAGTTACCTTTAAACGTGGCTAACTCCATAATTTGGCAACAGGATGGAGCACCTCCGCATAACGTTGCCCAGGTTACTGAACGGTTGAATGCCAATTTCGAAGTTTGGATTGGGAGATATGGTGTTATATCCTGGCCGCCTAACAGTCCCGATTTAACACCACTTGACACGTTTCTTGAAAAATAAAATATATTTTAAAAACAGCGTAATATATGTATTAGAAATTCAAGCACGAATGATCAACGAAATAAATAATATTAACACTAACCATCCCTATGGGATAACTGCGGCAATTAATAAATTAAAAACTAGGTATCAAAAATGTATTGATGCAAACGGGTTTCATTTTGAGCATTTATTATAAATGGATTGTTATTTTGTTGCATTTATTAGGTAATACATTGTTTTACACAAACAAAATTTAATTATGGGTTTATCATCCACTAGTAGTATCTGCAAAAATTTGTTTTTCTAATGGGGATATAGGTAAAGTTTGTCAGTTTTTGTCTTTTGTTGATAATTCATATTAAATTTCATTAATTTTTTTTCTATATTTTTGTAGTATCTACATACCAACTATTTTTAACAAGAATAGTTTGCCTGTAGACAACTTATATCTGGTAGACAAACAAAGACGTAATAACAATTGCTGCACATTCAATACGCCATTATTATTATTTTGTCCACGCCTACTAATGTTATTTATTAAAATTGTAATTATTAACACAACCCTTTAGGATAGACCATAATAGAAACCATATCTATTAGAAATCAATATAAAATTTACCATCAGAAGAGCGCATAATATATAGGGTGTTCCATTTAAGAAAACATAAAATTGTAAAATATTTGCCATTTTTGATGCTCATTTGTTTCTTCTTATATTATTTCCTAAAAATTCATGAAAGGTCCTACAACTTTAGTTCTTAAAGTTTATTGATATTTTTTCAAATAAATGAGATAGGTGGGTGGTCAAAATATAACAGATCACCCGGTACACTTATCACCTGATTTAATGACTGTTAAGTATTGGGTTGCAGGAGTTCAGTGGCTTATGACTTTGACGACGAAATGTCTCTGCGTCTCTGATCTTTCATTCAATCAGGTAACTTTTATATTCTCCTATAATACTATATACAGGGTGTCAATTTGAAAACTTCCCACCCTTAATATCTTTCTTGCAGTTAAAAATATGAAAAATCGGAAAGACACGTCAATTTTATTTGTAAGGGGGACACTTTAAATGAATAGTTTTAGCCTTCTTGTTTCAACCCCCTAGAAGGGGTAAATGTCACTCTTAAAATCTTAAATGGGAATGGGGTCAAGACGGTCAAGTGGCACATCGTTTTAAAGGGCGTTCAATTCTCTTTCATTGGTATCCTACTTTCTTGCTTTTTAGCGAGAGGTTTCCAAATAATCGCGTTTCAAAGTTGCAGAAACAATTAAACTTGCCTGCATTGAGATTTTGGTTTTCAGGTTAGTGTTTACACAAAAATTACTGCATAGGGTCTCCTTGTAGTACAAATGATTAGAAGATTAGGTGGCACCGAGGGCGTAGCCAGACATTTTTCTAGGGGGGCCAAATACAGAACAATAAAACATCATAAACATTAACGTTTTTTTTATCAAATTCCCATAAGTGGCAACTCCCAGGGGGGACTTTATTTGGGGATTGGCAAAGTAACCTCGAAAAATGTACACAAAAAGTAATCTAATAAAATTTCGATGGTACTACAAGTACCTAGTTAATTTGCGTTCATTCGATGACTTATCACTGAAATTTCACAAAAAGCCTTGCTATTCTATCAACAAATTCTAAAAATACGTTGTTTTTTAACAAAAAAAAAAAAACATGGTCAGCAAATTAAAAAGATGTAGCCAAAACAGGAATATTATTGTTAATTCGCTTTTGCTTGTTCATTTATGGAGAGGTTGGAAAGTGCGCACAAAGGATATGTGCTGGATTTGGTGGCAAAGTTCTCCGAAACTGGTTCGGTGAGTAATAGAAAAATAAATAACCTACGAGTGATGAATGAAGTAGCTCAAATTGAGGTTTTAGGATTATTTACTGCAGAGCCCACCAGCTCCTTGCGGACAGTAGCAGAACAGACAGGAGTATAATAACACGAGACTGTAAGAAAAGCACTGAAAATGCATAAACTCCATCCATACAGAATGCAGATACTTCAAGAACTCTATGACGATGATTTTGATAGAAGAATAGAGTTTTGTGAATTCATGAGTCGTCAAGTCAACACCATCCCTAATATTCTGCCGATGAATGTTCATTTTTTCTAACAAACAAAATTCTTGATATTGGAGTGACGAAAACCCGCATATTTTTCGAGAGGGACATACACAATATCCCCAAAAAGTTAATGTTTGGGCTGGTATTCTTGGAAATGCCATTATTGGTCCTTTATTTATTGAAGGAAACTTGACAGGTGATTTGTACCTTAATATGCTTAAAGAGACTATTGATCCTCTTATCACCCATGAGCTACAAACTTAAATTGATGCAGAGGGTAATTCAGTTTTACAAGAGGATTTGATAACATTCCAGCAGGACGGTGCTTCACCTCAATATTTTCTTCCGGTCCAACAGTGGCTAAACGAGAGATTCCCGGATAGATGGATTGGCAGAAGGGGACCAATTGAATGGCCTCCAAGATCACCGGATTTAATACCCTTAGACTTCTTTCTTTGGGGACATCTTAAATCAATTGTTTATAAAACACAACCTGCTGATATTGATGATCTTAAAAGGCGAATTGCAGCAGAATGCAGGTCAATTCCCGGTGAAGTTTTCCGAAATGTTAGGGAGGAGTTCGAAAATAGACTTTATTATTGTTTACAGGAAAATGGACAACAATTTGATTAAGTGCGTAAGTAGATCCCATGTGATTTATTGTAGAAATTTTTCTTCCGCAATAAAAAGTTATTTTTGTCGAAGTAAAATAATCAATAAATAAGAAATCAATTGTTTAAACTAGATTATCTTCCTGTTATTCAACTATTTTAACGGTGCCGCCTAATCTTCTAATCATTTGTACTACAAGGAGACCCAATGCAATAATTTTTGTGTAAGGACTAACCTGAAAACCAAAATCTCAATGCAGGCAAGCTTAATTGTTTCTGCAACTTTGAAACGCAATTATTCGTACACTTCTGGACAAAAAGCAAAAAAGTAGGATACCACTGAAAAGAGAATTGAACGCCCTTTAAAACGATGTGCCACTTGACCCCCATTCCCATTTAAGATTCTAAGGGTGACATCTACCCCTCCTAGGGGGTTGAAACAAGAAGGCTAAAACTATACATTTAAAGTGTCCCCCTTATAAATGAAATTGACGTGTCTTTCCAATTTTTCATATTATTAACTGCAAGAAAGATAGTAAGGGTGGGAAGTTTTTAAATTGACACCCTGTATGTATAAAGCAAGGCTCTCAATTGTCTTGTTAAGCTTTTTCCTTTTTGAAGAGGAGGAGTTTTGCAGTCTGGTTAGAAGGCGCGCTTTCTGAGATCAAACACATCAGGGCGAGAGTTCAGGCTCTACTCTCGCTCCGATGCTGAATAATATAAAAAAAAAATATTGAACTAGCACTACTTTTAATCTATTTTTAGAATATCCTTAAAAATCAATCTCGGATGCGGCATCTGAACTAAATAAAACGTTCAAAAATTCATTCAAACTTGAAATTTTATAAATTACATCCTTACAAATTTATGCCCGTTCAAAATCTTTCTGAACAAAATATGCGAGACCGACTTGAATATGCTTTGGAAATGGATAGGCTTAGGCACCAGGATCTAGAGTTTTAAAATAAAATTCTATTCACCGACGAGTCTTCCTTCACTACAGCAGGAATGTTTAATCGTAAGAATAAACATTATTGGTAGTTCATGATATTCCGAGGGACAAATTCAGCGAGCATTTCTTATTTGCTGATGACACTGCAATTACTTCAGTTTCAGATCAACCGCGGCTGGTGGTGGCTAGATTGCAAAGGCACATACGAGTTTTGGAAAGGTGGCTTTCGAGGTGGAGGATTCGCCTGAATTCTGTCAAGACGAAGGTCATTTTCTTCTCGAAGAGCAGAGTTAAAAAACCCAAGACTAGGTTCTTGATTAACGGCATTCAGGTAAACTGAGTCCAGGAACTCAAGTACTTGGGACTTGTTTTTGACGAGAGACTAAATTAGAGAAAGAATTCCGAATTGAGGTTGAAAAAAGCTGCCAATCTCAGCATCGTTCTATATCCGCCAGTTGAATAAGAGGAGCAAGATAGGTTATAGAACTAAAGTTAATTTATCTAAAACTATTGTTAGGCCGATCCTGACTTATGGAGTACCAGCATACCAAGTTCCAGGTGCTACAAAGTAGAGCGTAAAAAATAATTGCGGACACTCCGAGATATACTGTAAATAGAGTACTACACAGAGACTTTGAAATAACGACAATGACGGAGTTTTATGACAAAATAATATCGGAATACTATAAACCTACCAACAAAGGCCCCGATGACTAGTAGAAGTTAAAGGCAATGCCTAACTTGAAAAAGAGAGAGTAGAAGAAAGAAACGATATACCATGAAATGTATCCACGGTATTGTTTTAATGTGCCTTAAAAATATACTTTTTATATACCCACGCCAAACTAGGATCTTGTTCGATTTTGAAATCAGTCAGGTAAGCTTCTCAGCGGGATTTAACAGACGTTGAATACTGAATTTTCAAATTTGTAGCTTGTTGAGGTAGGGGCAGTAGACAAAAGGTAGGAGAAGGAAGGGTCGGCATTTGTAGGTCATTATGTAGCCTATGTATCAGTGTATGTGTAGTTTGGTCTCGAATGTCTTAACTTTTTTTAATGTTGTCTTAGTTACGATGCACCAGAAGGTGACACAGTAAGTAAATACAGGTCTAATAACAGTCTTGTTCGTAAGTCCAGTATACTTCTACTCTTGATAAGCGAGTAGATGGAGCCGAGTTCATCATTCGCTTTTTTTAAGCGATGGTCTACGTTACCGTTCTAACCCACGCCACAGTTTTTTTTATATTTTGCATATCAACAATGTTTACTATAAAAAATGAATGACCTATCCCAAGTCCATTTACCAATAATAGCTTTTAGAATATTCCCATATTTTATACCTACATATCAATTATTTTGTTTTTTTTTTCTGAGATTTATTTATTATCGACTGTTTCTTGGCCTTCATTTCTTAGGCCAATAACCTTTAGCCTTTTTTTATTTTCAAAATTTGTTACCAATTCCATCAAAAGAGATGTATGTATTTGTTTTTTGTATTTTTTAATTTGTAGAGCGTATCATTCATCAAGTTTATTTGCCAAAACAAAACAGCATTAATGGTCTCCTATCTTTGTTTATGAGAATTTTAAGTTTATACAATCAACATTTTCATCTGGCTCTCCTAGACTCGCTATTAAAGTTTAAGCTTTAAATTATATTTCCAGTTGTATATTTATGCTAGTTTGTATATCCTATTTAAACGTTATATAATATTTCATGATTCCAATGCATTTTTCATATTTAACTAGCTAGATGCAATCGAATTTCCTTGGCCACCAAACATGGGGCGCATTCAAAAATTCAAATAAAGTAAAGATTGTTACTATTTTAATAAATGAAAAAAATCATTATACTTTGTTGCTTAATGCGAGAGAGTAATAAACTGTAAATTTGCAATGACAGGACCCATTAAGCAGGGTGGACAACTTAAGACTTAAAGGTTTCATGGTAAATTGCAATGATAGTTTTTAAAAATTCCGTATTTCAGACCGAATCGGTCCTTAATTAGGGTCACTCTAATTTGCATACAAAAGAAAGACGAGTTTGAAGAATAAAAGTATTGTAACAACAATAAGTATAATAATAATTATGCTTGATTATAATTATAGAGATAGGCAGATAATTGAGATATTAATTATTCTAATATTAAGTAGATAAAAACTTATATAGAAGTAAGAATAATATAAAAATAGATAAATTGGAATAAATATTATTAATTATAAAAAAACATCTACTAAGTACGTACAATACAACTTGATTTTTAAATTTTAGTCATCATGTTCCGAGTAGTCCGATGAACTATATAGTCGTTGGGCTCCAGAGAAATAATAAGGGGCTCTACAGGGGTTTCTAGCATGTTATCAGCTTCACACATTCTTTCTTCTACTTTAATCACATGTTCGACGCACTTACTCCATTTTTCACAATCCACTGTCTTTATTCCCTCTTGCAAGAGGTTTTCAACGTTCCTCATTTTAAAAGTGGTGTTATGTCTTGCTACGAGCCCTTTTACTTGCGCCCACTCCAGTTCTATGGGGTTTAATTTACAGTGATATGGCACAAGGCGATGTACCGTTATATTTCGTTTTGAAGCGATTTCGTCGACAACAGATTTCGTACAAAGCGGTTTATTCAACTTTGCAATCTCCAGTAGCAACATATCTTTATGAAATGGCTTCTTATTTACAGTAAGCCAATGAATGATATCATTTTTTTTTCAAGAAGACGTTAGTATTTTTTCGGATTTTCTTGAGTAGCTGGCGTTATCCATGACTATAACAGACCCAGGAGGAATAGGATCTAGCATTTGCTGGAAGTATTCTTCATAGACATCAGCGTTCATGTCTTTATGATAGTCTCTAGTCCGTTTTGATTTAAATGCTAGTAAGCCGCCATCGACAAATCCACTTTTTGCTACCAATGTGAGTAATTGTTAATCTTTTATCTTTTCCCGAGGGTGCTTTTATTCCAGTGGACTCTTGCCTCGCGCTTTTTATATGTTTATCCTGCCATATTTTACCATATAACGATATAACCTTCAGGTAGGTTTAATAGTGAGATTCGCTCACTTATATGCGTGCTGATTGACATCTTTTTAGGTCTGATGATGCCTTAAAGGCGAAACATGTAACCTAATTTTGTATATATTAAATTATTTGAGACCGGGACTTTGTATTGGTTCTTTTGGTTAAATATTCATTTAACCAAGTTTCGTCCATATAATAGATATTCCTGTTTTCCCTTCAAAACTGTCTAGCTGGTCTCAAATATCGTCATCGCCAGCAGATGATTTCGTCTTTCTCTATTAAAAGTGATTTTCTGTTTTGATTGTTTTCATAACAAAAATTCATGTCCTTCAAAGTTTTCCATAGTTTTTTCTTACCCATGGGTGGAATGAAATCATCCTTTTTTATTTCAGGCACTATTTTGTCCAAGGTAGGTATTTCTTTTTTTTTAAGTAAAACGAGTGTATGGTTCTTCTGAGGGCAGTCTTTTCATCCTCATTTATTACAGTTTCTTTTCTTCCTGTACTTCTATTTGGTGACCTGATGGGGCGGCCTTTATCCTCGTGCACAAGTCGGTATATTGTTGATTGTCCGACTCCAGTCATATTTAAACACATTTTAACTACACTGAACAGCAATATTAACGTACCACTAAAAATTTCCAACAATTTTGATGTTATATATCTTCTAAACCTATTGTCCGATTTAAATGATTTTTTTTGCACATGATAGGTTTATCCTTTAGAAATATTACTATACTCGCAATTTTTGTTAGGAAGTTAATTTTCATGGTATACCGGGTGTAACAAACATGTTGTGTTTTCTTCCCAAAATTTGAAACACCCTGTGGAATATTCTAGGATTCGTACAATATTGCATAGTAATTCTAACGTGAGCCACGTGTTTTCTCAACGTTTTGTTTTTTGGTTCAATTAGTTGTGTTTAATATTAATGAAGATAGACGATTTTATATTCCAGTATACATTTCTATTAGAAAATCATAAAAAGTAACTTTAAAAAAATAAAAAAATGGCACTAACACAAAATAACAAATAAACAGATTAATAATTATGTTATAAAAATAAAGATTAATTAGTAGCGTGTGTTTCCGCCTCTACTTCTAATAACGGCTGCACATCGGCGTGGCATACTCATAATTAGGTTTTCAATTTGATTTTGTTCAATTTCATTCCAAATTTCAACAACTATCCTTTCTATGTCTTGCAAGGTTGCTGGGGAGGCTGACGACATCTTAATTTTCTGCCAATAACGTCCCACATATGCTCGATTGGGTTAAGATCTGGACTACGCGATGGCCAATGGAGAATCTGAATATTTACCTCTTGCAAATATTCAGTTACAATACGCGCTACGTGTGGTCTCGCATTGTCGTGAATTAACAAAAAGTTATTGCCGATATAAGGAGCAAAAGGTACGTTCTCAATAGTCCAGTTTACATGCTGCGTAGCGAATTGTGATCTAGCTCTACGGTGATCTGCGTTTAATGCGGGGCCTGTCGCTGGTACTCTAATATGCAAGTTGTGCTCGGTAAGACGTCTCCTCACAGTATCAATGCTCGGTTGGATGTTATGAACGGCACTAAGTTCGATTAAAATATTTCTCGACGTGGTAAATCGTTCTCTTAAAGCACGTAATCTAATGAAACGATCTTGAGCCACTGTAGTGACTCGAGGCCTGCCTTGCCCAGGACGTCTATGGTAGTCATTGGTTACTCTGAAGCGTTGAACAACACGATATATTGTAGTATGGGTAACTCTCAACCTCAAACCAATAGCATGGTAGCTCATTCCTTCGCCATGTAAAGTCACTGCTTGAACACACTCGTCACGGGTCAAATTTCCTGTAACGCGCTCCATTTTCACCCAACAGCGAAAAAATCAAAATTTATTAACTTACTCGATTTCAAACAATACCTAAATCAAATTGAAATAATTTTCAAAATACAAACCCTGCTGACAATTACTTTGACATTTGCTCACATAGCCTACTTATGTTTGTTAATCAAGGTAACCATAAAGTGTGATTTAGGATTAAAAAACAAGCTGATTTAAAAAAGTGTCTATCTTCATTAATATTGAACACAACTAATTGAACCAAAAAACAAAACGTTAAGAAAACACGTGGCTCACGTTAGAATTACTATGCAATATTGTACGAATTCTAGAATATTCCACAGGGTGTTTCAAATTTTGGGAAAAACCACAACATGTTTGTTACACCCGGTATACCATGAAAATTAACTTCCTAACAAAAATTGCGAGTACAGTAATATTCCTAATGGATAGACCTATCATGTGCAAAAAAAATCATTGAAATCGGATAATAGGTTTAGAAGATATATAACATCAAAATTGTGGGAAATTTTTAGTGGTGCGTTAATATTGCTGTTCAGTGTATTTTTGCAATTCCGAATGTTATATGAAATATTAATTGGACTACGCCTATGGAATACGGCAAGGACCACTGGGTTTTATAGTTCAAGAATGATTTATTACTCTCTCGTATTAAGCAACAGACTATAGTTTATAAAATGATCAGGTACTGACCCAAATTTCTCCACCTGTATTTTAGCCGTACTTTTTTTCAACAGTATTTTAACTAAAATAATATATTTTTCCTTGTCACAAATGATGTTTATTTATAATTTAAAACAAAACATTCGTTTGTTACCAGCGTACATACCGGTCCAAAATAAATCCGTCAAGTTAGTTAGAGTTATTTTGCAACTCATTTTGATTTACTGGCCGTTTTTATTGTGCCAACACTATGACTCTATTTTAAATATATTTTTTCATTTTTGGGAGCTCTTGCACGCCAATAAAATAAACGTACTGTCCATAGGTAGTAAATATACTCAAAACAATCTGCTATCTTTGACTTAAAATATCAAAAAATCATTTATATTTAATACTAAAAATTTTAAAATAACTATTGTTAAATATGTACCTAGCTTTGTCATCGTAAACCTATTTTACTAGTGAATCGAATCACACAGTGAACTGGGGAGTCAGTTGTATGGGGGTTTTCTGTCATCGTATTTTGTTAATTTGCAAACGTTTAAAACGTTTAAACGTGAACATGTTTATGATAATATCAATCTTACCTCTTCAAGCCCATCTCCGTGACGGAGGTTGACAATCATCATGGCTAACCCTACCTTGGAGACTGCTGCTCTAAAGAGTTCACCCGAGGTGCATCAAAACCATTTCCTCGAGTTTCGCAGCCAGGATATTCTCCTTCTTCCTACGTTTCTCTTTTCACAGATCTTTCTCTGCACAATCAATTGCAGCATAGCATATTTCGCCCTCGTGTGATATGTCTCGTCTGAGGATAGGTCCAAAGTATTGTAACTTTCGGATCTTAAAAGTCTTTATTATCTCCTTCTCTTTATTCACTTTCTTCATGACGTCAGTGTTAGGTATGTGTAGTTCTCAACTTGCTCTATGTTCTTACCGTTCACTGTCAGATTTCCTTTGTTGCGCTGAATTTTTGAAATTCTCATAAATTTGGTTTTCTTGATGTTTAGCATCAGTCCATATTCCTCGCTGCGTTCAACCAATTTACTCATCAGTCTCTACAGGTCTTCGATATTCTCCGCCAAGACCACGGTATCGTCTGCATACATCATATTATTGATCGGTGTTCCGTTGACTTTTATTCCAGATATTTCTCGTTCTAGTGCTTTCTGGATGATCTCTTCGGAGCACGCATTTAAAAGCATTGGTGATAGGACACATCCCTGCCTTACTTCTCTTCTTATTTATATTTCCTCTGATCGTTGGTTATCGATGCGTAGTTTGAATTTTTGGTTATAATATAAATTTGTAATAATTCTAAGGTCGTGATCATATATATTTTTGTTTCAAGGATATTCATTAGCTGGTCGTGGCGAACCTTATCGAATGCTTTGGAATAAACAACGAAACACATGTCCTAATTAACGTCCAAATATAGCTGATCCGAATTATGTTTCACTGATGTCCATGTCAAGTCTTTGACATTCGGTTATGAATTATGATAGTGCGATGGTCATTACACTCTCTGGCCCTATCCTTTTGGGTTAGGCAAGCAAACATCGATAGCAACCATTCCCCAGGCAAGCATTCCGATCAAGAAACTCAGTGGAAAATCTCGTAGAAGGAGAGCCTCAATTCTCTTTATGTGGGGCTACAACAAAAAAGTTCCCATACCAGACGAATTGCCAATTTCTCGCATTCGCTATCTCAATACTAACTCGAAAATACCAATTTTGAGATAACTCCATCATTAGTCTAGAAATCGCTTTACCTTTCCGTGCAAGAAGTGGCTAACTCATGCTGCCGCTACTTTTATACCTTACTACAAATATCAAAAATAGACATCTTTCAAATGTTGCCTCAGTAAAATGCATTATCTAGTTGTTGCATTTTAACGTATCAGCAAAATCATTTTGACGGCATACTTAAAGTAGGTAAGTCTAGATATCCAGTTGTGCATAGATAATTTAGCACTTTAGTCATTTGTTGACAGTTGAAGACATAGGTGAAACAAAGGCGTCAGCAGCTATGTATAGAACAGTTTTTAATTAAAATTATAACTTAGCATTTCATCGTCCAAGAAAGGACCAGTGTCGATTGTGCATGTCCTATCATAATGCATCCGTTGTTGACAAGAAAGGTCTTGAAAGTGATTATACTTCCCACATTCTAGCAAAAGAACTAGCTAGAGTGGAGAAAACAACTGATAAAGCCAAGGCTGCGGAATCAAACGGAGAATTCGTTTGTGCGAACTTGGACCTTCAACAAGTTTTACTTGTTCCAACAGATCCCACAAATAATGCGCTTTTTTTATAAACAAAGACTAGCAACCTATAACTTTACAGTATACAATGTGGTGACTATAAGAGAGGGCGACTGCTTCATGTGGTCTAAGATCCAAGGGAAGAGGGGCAGTTGTGAAATTGCTAGTTGCGTCTGTAAATAAGTACTTAAAATACTTGCCACTTGTAATTATTTAGTTCTTTGTTCCTTGATTTAATCAAGGAACAACTTGATTTGTATATTAATAAAATGTTTACACTAAATATGCCTAAATGTATTGATTTTATACTGTGGTTAATTATTATTAATGTTGTATATAATAAAATTAATGTAGCTTATAAAAAAATACCGAATTGATATCTCTTAATGTTTATGTTTAATAAGCTTTAATAATAACTTAAAATTTATAAACTGAATTATCTCAAAACTATAAATTACCTAGTTGTAGTATTGAGGTAGCGAGTACTACACTGGACCTCGTAGTGTTAGAACCCCTGAAATTGAGGAGGCTGCCCTACAGGAGAACCAGAAGAACCCTTAAACTACACTGGACCACAAAATTAACCGGACGGAAAAAATTTTGCTTCAATTCAATCTTAAATAACTTTTAAGTTTTTTTACCAAGTTCGATAATTTCTTGACATGTTGCGGATGCTGTCATCTTCATCATGTTCTGATATCGTTTTTACGAACAGTGTAAACGGATATGTTGGCATACAGGGTAGCACAAAAAATTGCATTTTACGCTCAATTTTTGAACATCCTGTGGAAGAATTTAAAAACTGATTGATGTTTCTTTATACGACATTCTTAAGTCCCATCTTTTCTGTTTTTTGATTAATACCGATATCTGGATTATTAAAGGAAAAACACAGGTTTAAAGAAAATAATGCAATAATCCTTTATTAGCAAAAAAAAATTAAAAATATCATGGGCAATAATAGTGGTATTAAGATTATTTTATTAAAATCGATTATTTCTTCCACGAGCCTGAATAACAGCTCTCATCTTTTCAGGCATAGATTAAATTAAAGCAGCAACCGCGTCTTGGGGTATCTGCTGCCACTCGTTTGTCAGTGCCTGTGCTAACGCAACCACAGTTTGAAACTCGCCATAGTTCTGCCTAACTCTCCTTTCTAGTGTATCCCACATATACTTAATAAGGTTCAGATCCAGACTTCTTGAGGGCCAGTCCAATACTTGAACGCCAACATCGTTCAAATATTGCCTCGTTATTTGTGCTGTGCGCGGTCGAGCATTGTTGTGCATTAAATTCAAATTTTCTTCTATAAAATGCGAATATGGTACCACATGTTCTTCTAAGCACTGTCCAATGTATTCATCGGCGTTAATACCCACCTGAAGTATATTGGGGTCTGTACGGGCTTCCAAAGAAATGCCGCCCCACACCACCACTCCTCCGCCACCAAATTGCACTCTAGGAGAGAAACAACATTGAGAGTATCGTTCTCCGGGCCTTCTCCACAGTCTTTGACTTCCGTCAGGTGAATATCGCGTAAAACGAGACTTGCCTGTAAAGAGAACATTTTGCCAGTCGTTCATGTCCCAATCGGCATGAGCTCGAGCAAATCCAAGGCGCTGCCTTCGATGACCTGCATCTAATAGAGGTCCTAATGCAGGTACATGAGATGTTAGGTTCTATTCTCTCAACCTTCTGAAGAGGAAGAAATCGATCTTCAACTGCATTTGTGGCTCTTCATCTTCCCTGCCTGGGTCTTCTCGAATTAGAACCAGTTTGTCTAAATCTTTGTATCGCATCGGATATCGTACTGCTTGGATGGCCAAGCCTTTCTCCGATATACAGAATCGGACGACCATCATCTTGTAAAGCAACGGCTTGTGCCACTTCTCCTGGTCTTATCTCTAATTTACATAAATACACTTATCGTTAACGGAACTGTTTCAAAACAAAAAATAACAAACAACTTACTTAACAAACGCTAGAAGTACAGCAATTAATAAATCTGTAATTTGTTAACAAAAATCTTCTTTACAAGCCATGGTGACACGGAAACTGAATTCAGAAAGACAAAGCCAACTTTACAAATTAATTTTTTAATTTTTTTTGCTAATAAAGGATTACTGCATTATTTCCTTTAAACCTGTGTTTTTCCTTTAATAATCCAGATATCGGTATGGATGAGAAAACAAGTTGTTGAGAAAAGATGGGACTTAAGAAAGTTGTACAAAGAAACACCAATCAGTTCCTAAATTTTTCCACAGGATGTTCAGAAGTTAAGCATAAAATGCAATGTTTTGTGCTACTCTGTATGTTAACATATCCATTTACACGTTTCGTAAAAACGATATCAGAACATGATAAAGACGACAGCATCTGCAACATGTCAAAAAATTATCGAACTTGGTAAAAAAACTTAAAACTTATTTAGGATTGAATTGAAGCAAAATTTCTTCCGTCCGGTTAATTTTTTGGTCCAGTGTAGTTTAAGGGTTCTTTTGGTTCTCCTGTAGGACAGCCTCCCCAATTATCGGGGTTTTAACACTACGAGGTCTTCCCTACGTTCAAAACTACCCGATTCGGACAGACGAAGATGAATGTTTGTAAATGTTCGGTTATCTGGTGGAATACGATTGGGACACCTATCTTGATAGAGACGTCTGCATGGCTTCTTTAGTATTACCATTAGCAAGGCCATTAATAAAATGCATATTGGTCCTTTAAAATAAGTAAGTACTTGGTAGCAGGGCCTTAGCTAAGCGTTATCCATGGGGGGACGGTTAGACAGGCGGCACGGATCCAGAAATAAACTTTTTCGGGGGGGGGGGGGGGCAAGGAGTGCCAAAGGCATAAACATGTATTATCTTCTCTACTAAGGCTCTGAGAGGGGGGTTTTTGGATTTGTCATGGGGAGGGTTTGTACATTCTAAACCTAAATGATCTGAGAAAAAAATATAATATAATAGATCAGCATGTAGGTAAGGATATATTTAGTAAGTAAGTATTTTCAATTTATTAATGGATATCTTTTCTGCTTACTGAAAAATAAGATAGGTAAATATTTCTCGGGACATTTCTTTAATATCAAAACATCTGATGGGATCAAAACAACAATCAATTAAAAATGCCCACATTAGGAGAACAATTGTTTCAAATATTACACAAATTGTGACCTTGAAGATCCCATATTTTGCAGGATATTGATTAGACAAAAAAGTTTTATTGCACAATAATAATTGTTCTACATTTCAGCTTTAGCCAAAAAATATTTTTAGCCAATGGTCTTGTTTTTTTAAAACAACCTCTCTAACCAAGCATCATAAAAAAAAGCATATTCTGGTGTAGAACAGATTCTGAGTGGAACTTTTTGTCGTAACGGCAATAATAGAATAATAATAAATAATATGTAAATATTTATAATTATAGCAATTAACTATTTTAAGCTTTGTTATTTAGGACTATTTTTAATTTATAAAATCAAAACAAAATTCTTCCACATCCCATCAAATCTGTAAATAACAAATAAATCAATATCAAAATATTCTGTGGCTTCATCTACGCAATCAATTAATATGCGCTCAAAATAATAGGACACTCACTTTTATAGATGTATCGAAGGACCAAATAAAGTTCAGTAAAATCTCTCAATAGCGACCACCCTCGGGGAATCAAATGTTGGTCGGTTAATAGAGAAAAATTAAAACAACTGAATACTAACATATATGAATCACATATTTCAGAAACCCCGTAAGTACACAGAACCTTACTTTTCAGGAAAGACAAAAAGTTAATAAGTAGCCAATTTTTGATTATTATTGCAATTATAAACACGTGTTAAATTTGAAAAAATATTCTTTGATCGATTTGTATCAATTGTTAAGCATAAAAAAAATTATTGCTAATATTATAAACAAATTTTGATGCTGTAATTACGGGGTTTCTGAATTACATGGTGAATTGCATTAAGATTCCTGATAAAAATTAAATAAAATCAGCTATGTTTTAACATTTTTATTCGTGTAATATGCAAGTACAATGTAAACAATTGTTATGTGCACTCCTAGTCGAGAATTTCTTGTGGGTCATCCTTATTCACCACTGACCATTCAAAGATTTCATTGTAGAAGCACTGGACATGATTACTGTCTGGCAAATACGGTTTTAACTTCTCAATATCTCGCACTTTTTTAACATTTAGAGGTATACGTCCTTCTGAGTACGCCGCTGCAGTGGGCAGAGAAGGTGGTAAGTTTGTTGATCTTAGTTGAAACTCATAGCTTACTGAGTCAATAAAATAGTGCGCTTTAACGTAGCCTAGCTTGTTTGAATTATAGAAAAAAATGCATAAAGGAAGGGCGAGCAAAGTTTTGCTTCTTTTCTTTAGGGACTGCCCGGCCATATGAGTCGGTTGGCAAACAGTTTTTCTTATAATACTGCGGCCACCACGACTTGTAATCTATTATTATACCAGTATCTACTATCTGAATTCATTCATTTTTTTATGGAAT
Organism: Polydrusus tereticollis; assembly: GCA_963920685.1. Taxonomy (NCBI): domain Eukaryota; kingdom Metazoa; phylum Arthropoda; class Insecta; order Coleoptera; family Curculionidae; genus Polydrusus; species Polydrusus tereticollis. Next base: position 114,657,133 of record OY987328.1, read on the forward strand.
TTTTTGCACATCTCTCATGAACCTCTTTTTCTGCTTTTGCTGCAAGTCTAGCAGTTTCATTTACAACTTCACCCTTTATTGCGTTTCCTGATATACCCTGCCCACGTTTGTCGATTGGAGACTTTCCAGTAACAAGTAAATCACAAAGACGTCTAACTCAGTCATCGGTTATAGCAAATAGTGCTAATAAAGCCTTTTTACAAACGATTGTAGATCCAGAACTATATGACACTATATACTGGAACAAGTTTTCACGGTTTTGGCCCGTTATAGGATTTTTTTTTTGAGCGTTTCACAGCCACAACCCGAATTAAATTCTGAAGGAATGCATCTTGTTCGTTTTTACTTTCAAATTGCCGAAATTTACTTAGAAGTTCATCTTGGTCACCTAACAACATTTCCTAAAAAGAACAATAAGTACCTATTTTACTTCTAACAGGAAAGAAGAGCACAATAAGAAGGTTTTACCTGCAAGGAATGCCTCTCTCTTTTTGGGGAATCAATTTTCCTTTATAGTTTTTGTATGCTCTTTCTTTCACTCTTGCCTTTTTGATGGTTTCTCTTTAATACATTACTTATTTAAGACCTTTCTTCCCTTTCTTTGTAGATTGTTCTTCAACTTCACTATCACTAAAACAGTGTCTCGCGTACCGTCAAACGTGTAGAGCAGAAACCCCGTAAACGCTGCACTTACGGGGATTCTGCACTACACGTCATCATAACATAGCTCGAAAATACGATATGACGACTAGCGATAGCGGGGTTTCTGCATAAAATGGATAGAGCACCTTTTAAAATAGAAGTTCCAGTTAAAATCCCAATTTTCCCAAAAATGTCACTTACGGGGTTTCTGAAATATGTGATTCATATATTATACAATGCACTGTATGTTTGCTTTGAAATTCTTTTTTTTTTAATAATCAGAAATTAATGATTGCTTCATATTTTTTATTTTATTGCTAGAAAATTCAGATTCACATTTCAATAGCAATTGAGAAATATTTGTAGACTTGTCAAAATTGTTAACATTATTAGCAAGCTTGCGCAGACTTCAGATAGGCTTAATATTTTCGACACTGGAGCAAGTTCAGGTTCCTCTTCTTCTGTTTCAGAGTTGGGAGTAGCTTAATCGGATCCTTGGATCTCTTCAATACACTCGATGATAGTCAATCGTGCAATTTCTGATGGAAAATCGATATCACACGGAAAAAAGAAAATACTCGTTATAATACTATTAGTTTCAGTTTAAGACTAAGTTAGCTTTGTATATACTCAAGACGATATCGTTTCAAAAAGAGAATAGGAAATTCTTGTACAACCTGATTTAAATTAAATATATATATCTTCAATTATAACATTTACGAATTTATATTGAGACATGCATTTTAATTAATTTGTGGTTATGTAACTTTAAAATAAGATCATAGGTAACTTAGCTGTAATATAATGAGTTTTTTAAAAGAAGTATTTGGTTTCATTATTTTGAAGATTTCAAAAAAATTGAATCTTAGTTTTAAACCTGCAACATATTTAAAATAACAGACTATTTTTTAAATTGTTATTTTGAAAGCATACTATACTAAAATTGAGCATTTATATTGTCGGCTTAATAAGGACGAATAGATATTATTTTAAAAATAGTCATTTATAGTTTTAAACTGTAAATATCTACCCTTCAAAATACACATATCATAATATGTTCATTTTGAACATGTTTGAATATTCAGTTTGAGGCACTTATATTGCCAATATTAAAATACCATAAATTCAAATGAAGGCTGTAATAAGAAAGTTATGGTTCTTGAAATTAGACGGTCTCAGGCTGTTACATTATTTTCCGACGTTTCACAGACGATTCCACGTGGCATCTTCAAGGATTGTAACTATAAGGGATTAGAGCACTGAATGAATAAATCGATTTGATGAACATTGAAATAATTCAGTCAGTTCTCTAATCAGTCATATAGAGTAAAAAAATCCTTACAAATGCCACGTGCAATCGTTATTACTGAAACGTCGAAAATGTATGTAACAGTTTGACACGCACAAAACTTCCGTAGGTTTTTAACTTTTTACATTTGTTTTCGATGGACTTTTATTATTTTTTTCAAATTATAATTTCTAAGTAAAAGCCACCATATGACCCTCTTAATCTGTTACCTTAATAATTACAACACGAATTATAATGTTTCTGAAAATAATTGAAATGAGTTTTACCAGGTAAAAAAATAATATTCGGCCTTACTCACCAGGAAGAATGTAAACAATTAATTAAACTACAAACGATTTATTCATTTTTTTTATCTAAAAGTGTAAAATACACTAACACATTTAACAAATATATGTATATAACTTAAATATAAGGTTTTATGTTTACGATTTGCTCGTAAAATACAACATAAACACAAATACAAAACAGTATAGTACAAACTAGCTAACATTTCTTATCAAAACCATCACATCTTTTTAACTCTTATAATAAGCAAAATCCCCATATAGGCATTCCTTAAATACATAATATAATAAGGCAAAAAATAATGTAAAAACTGCTTAATTTTATCCAGTTGACAATTTAGTCACTAACAAATCTGTGTTTATTTCATGCAAAATGGTAGGAAATTTTGCAGAAGGTCACTAATATGTTGACGATTATAAATCAACTGGGCGACAGCAAAGAAAGGGTCGAAGGTTTTCGGGCCTTACTGAAAATAACATGCATTTAATGTAGAAATAAAAACTGTTACTTACCTTTAAAAGTCTGAATAATAGCGTCAGAACATCCCCATTCTTTTAAAACATCTTCAAGGCTCATATTGGACCGTATACTGAAACAAGTTTAAACAAATACTGAGGCGTGAGGGCACGACCCACCGAAACCATGGACCATAATAACTGGATTGTCTCGCGATTTGCGCCCACGATATTGTTCGGAAAAATTTCGGTTGCTTTCGTAGTACGACGGAAATCGTAAAGCTAGGAACAAGTATTTTGGGTTATTAAAACTATCATATTTAGAATATACTTTCAAATAGCAGCTCAAATTGAGTATTTCAAAATTTCAAACGAAATGGTTACGATGCCTTGTTTGGAGAATAGAATACTTTATTTTGAGGGTACTAATCTTTATTTTAAAAATAACTTTTAGTCACTGTAAAAATGTACAAAATCTTGAAGTACAGAAATGAACGAATCATACAGAAATTTGCAAATATTTGTTTTAAAGTAACTTTCTTAAAGTGAAAATATATATTGAAGATATGAAAATCTTTTTTCAAATATTTTCAAATGTTTAACTTAAACTTGTTTCCTTCAATTAAGATTTTCTAGTCTAAATATAAGTAAATATATCTGAAAATATCAAAATGTTCTGTTTAAGAATATGTTTTTTTCTGTGCAATAGAGGCAAATTGTTTCAAGGCCACAAATGTATCCTTAATGTTAGGAAGCGATCCTCTATTGTCGAAATCTTGTTAGAGAGTCTTTGTTGAAATTCACCAACGATTGAAGTGATCAAAAAAGATGAGAACTGCGGAGTACCGGCCCACCTAGTCCCTCGTCGTGACTACCATGGCCGCCATGTTTATACAGAGCCAGTCAGAAAATAGAACAACTTATAGGAGAATATGTTTCCACTGCGGTGTGTTGGCGCTTGGCTTTTTTTTATCTTAACTCGAGAAATGAATAATTCCTAGAACGAAAGTTAGTATTGTTGATTTATTTTATGAAATAAACCGATGTTAACGGTCGTCTACCGTTACAATATTTTTGCAGGTGCAATATAGTTTAAAAACACAGTTTGCTAGAGGCGAATTTAATTCAGCAGAATATTGCTACTTTGTAGAAAAAAATATATATATAGCGGAATATTGTCTTCTTCTTCGAAGTCGTCAATATTATCTGTATTACACATAAATCCAACTTTCATAAAGCATTTTTTTATTGTCACTGGGGACAAATTGCGCCAGGCCACCGAACCCCATATCAAGGCGTTGGTTATGATAATATGTTAAAAACTTCTTAATAAGGTAGCTTCTGTAGAGGATTTTAAAATTCTGAACAATGCCTTGATCCTAAGATTGGCAATGTAAGGTACTATTGGGTGGAAGAAAAATAAGTTTGACATTACCCATTTGGGATGAGACGTTGCATCATCCAGAAACAATACCACTCTTCTATTCGGCTTCCTCATCTTGGTATCAAATCTCTAAAGATATTTTGTCATGGTGTCTGCTGTTATCCACGCTTGCACAAAACCCATTGAAGAGGTAACTTATCGATATGTGCGCCCTTAAAACATCGGGGATTTTTGCTTTTGCCTATTACAAGTGATTATTCCTTCTCGCCTTCCATATTTGCACAGAACAGAATTGTATTGTATGAATTGTATTGTAAATTGCTGTTTCTTTTCCAGTACACTTGTCATCTTTCAATACATATCGACAGTAGAAAGGTAAAAGGTCGTAAGCGACAAAAACAGAATTTTACAGGGGATCTATTTAAAGGTAAGATTTTCGGAAAAAAATTCATATCTTTTTTTTGGATGACTAAAATTTTATTAAAAAAAAAGGAATGGGTTGCATAATTTTTCGACATTAAGGGGTGAATGTTAACTTTTATTCATTTCTATTCGATTTTAAAATAAGTGTCGCTTTAGCCATTGTGCATTGTTGATTAGGCAGTTAGCTGTAGGGTATATGGCCTTAAATCCATATAATTAAATTTCAGTACCAAGTAAATAGCCTATTGAGTGAAACTGTGTTAAAAAATATGCCCTAAAATGTGCTATGTGAAGGTAGGTCTATGAACCATTTTCTGGTTAAACTGCTAACGTACACTTTGCAAGGTTTGTAAAAATAACCTTCTGCTGGATGCCATTGATTATACTGAAACAATATAGCTATTTGTAATATATATTTAGCACTCCTTATTACCTTGAAAACGGCATACTATTACCCACCACTTAGTTCTTCTTACTTAATTCTTTAACATTCTTAACATATTACAAAATGAAAAATTGGCTTTTGCGACCCCCTATTACCCTAAAAATGAGATACAACGCAATATATATTTTTTTATTGTCATTTAACCCCCCTCATACCTCCGCGCATTTAATTTTGTGGCCCATTTTATAAAAAGAAATCAGCTTTCTCGACCGCAGTTTCCATAAAATTGACATACTACAAGACAATCAATAAAAACATTATTTTACACCCCTTCTATACACACACGTTTTAATTTTTTGTATACCTATTTTACACAAAAAAATCTATTTTCCTACCCCAATTACTCTAAAAATGACAAACTGCTCCATATTTTTGATAAAAACCTTTTTGTCGTATTCTACCCTCTCTCGCCCTCACACTAATATTTTAATAATATTAATTCTCTGGTGGCAACCATCAAATTCTTGCAAACGCTAATTTTAGAGGTAAATTTCTTCGAAACTATACAAAATAATTTATAAATACTTTAACTATTTTTAAGGGCAAACCTTTGTGTTTTTAGCAAAGTGAAAATTCCATTTTTGGGAGCAAACAAATGTTATTTTTGTGTAATATTATTGATTATAAGATTGGCGTTAGCGAAATTCTCATGGTTGCACAATTATATATTACTATTATTATAGTAATATTATGTACTATAGAATTAAATAAATGCTTACATAATATTCCACAAAACACACACTCGAAGATAATAATATTATAAGTTAACGCTGAATTTATTTTGGTTAAGTTCTGAGGGTCTCAAGAACGCGTGTCTATTACTGTCTATATTTGCAATGATTTTGTGAGACTGAATGTTTAGAGCCGGTTAATGCGACATGCTGACAAAGAAATAATTAAATGTGAAGACTAAACCACCTCAGTTTTTTGGTTTGAGGACGACAAAACGATTAAACTACAGTGTTAATTTGAAATTATTTAAATTGATTAACCGTTCATCATAAATTATTGTATATTTTGGGCAGGCAAAATAACTAAAACGTTTAAAGCGAGCCGCACACGGCAAGACTAATTGACTAAAATACTATACTTGAGCAATTTTTATTTAGGTATAAAGACTAAAGCGACAACTCCTACTTTATTATATAAAGCTAAAATATTTAATGGGAGTTTGACTGGATAATGGATAGACTTATGTTTCGTTCATGCAAAAATGGTAAAATTTGTGTCGCTTAAGCAAGAGTTTCAAAAAATGGACCGTGAAATATGGATGACTAAAACGCCATAAAAGTGCTAATTTTTAATTAATACTTAGATGGATAGATAGAGAAAAAAGAAAGCAGTTTAGCCATATATATAACTCATTTTCAGCCGAGATGGCGCTTACGACCTTTTACCTTTCCACTGTCGATATGTTCTTGTTGGCAATGCACGATAGTAGAGACCTGTCTCATCTGCATATCATAGCCTTTCTTTTCAAGCAGTTACGTCTTCGATATTGATATCAGCTGATTCGCCACATAGTTTATTGAAGGTAATATCGTGCCGACGACGGAATTTTTCTAACTATCCATTTAATGCCTTAAAGTTATTACACATTGAGCAGATTCGAGGACATTTGCTTGCATTATGGGGCCGGATATTCGTAAGTGCTTGTTTCGTGATTAAGATTAAGAATTGTCGGGTCGGGTTTTACTGCCCCTAATGGAGGGTGTTTTTATAAATAATGAAAATGAATTACGAAATAACTGTACCTCTCTGAAGTAACCCTTCTCAGTACGATTTAATTTCTGATTAAAGTGATTCACAATAAGCTGTTGAGTTCCTACATCCTTGATGGCGCAATTGGTTAGCGCGTTGCTCTGGATATGCAGAGGTTGTTGGTTCGATCCCGGCTCGAGGATTGCTTTTTTGAGAAATATAAATTATTGTGTGATTAACACAAATAACTTTCCCTTTTCTTTAATTTCCACCCTGAATGAGAATAACCGATAGTTATAATTCTGTGGTCTTTTCCGTTGACTTCTTGTGGTCAAACCTGAACAATGTCGTCTATAGGATATTGGTCAAAAAATGAATTACTAAATAACTATACCTCTCTGAAGTAACCTTTTATCATTAATGTTTACTAAAAATTCCGATGGTGAGTGCCCGCGGTCGTTTAAGCGATGGGTCGGTAAAGAGGAGTATAAAATAATGGGATTTCCAACACTGTAGTTTTAAAACGAGAAGTACTAGATCTACTTGTATTCTTTGCCGATTTGGATGGGACAAATTTGAAAAGAAAATGTTTTATTACACTTCAACTCTGCATTCTTGTAATCAGGAATCGCATTGCAATTTTGTCTTGCCTTTCTTTGAAAAAAAAAATTGAGGACAAAACACAAAACTTTTAACGCTCTACCAAATTTTGATGGATTGATGTGTTTATTATTATAAAAATTTAACCGCTAAATTCCAAGGTCACGAATTGACACAGACCCTAATTAATGCGTCTAGCAACTGCCCATTAGTTAAAAGATTTACCATATTACGTTCTAATAATAATTATAAAATAATTATAAATTAGGTAGGTACTGTATAATATTTGAAATTTATAGGCCGGGAAAAACAAACCATCCGTCAGAAAAAATCGTCAATTTACTAGATAAACAAAATTGTAAATCAATACTGATTGACGGTTAATAATTCATTCATCTAAATAAATTGCTATCTAATGCTAAATATATTATATTCAAAATCAAAATAAAGCATGATAGAGCAGGATGTCTTGCTTGGCTAATAAGCTATAAAATATGTAATTAATGGCATTAAAATATTATTAGCATATTTTGCAATTTTGTCTTTTCATGTTCCGACTAGTTACAAATTGTACTGGTAAATGTTTAATAGGACAAATTGACTGATAATAATATGTAATAGACATTACAGTTAACATTGTAGGTAATTACCTACAATCTATCTATCTTGGTAATTACCAATACCGAAAATTTTAAAATATTATTTGAAGAAATGCAAAATCTAAACATTAGTTCGTAAAACGGCAATAATATGTAATTTTTTATTCAAGAAATGTACTTGTGTTTTATACCGATTTATTTAGCATAATATCTGATTTGTTTTAACCGAGGTTTTAACATAAAAACATAGCTGTTTAATCATACCTACCTAATTAATATTAAAATGCTAAAAGTCGGAGCACAATTACTGAGCTACTACTGTTAAATTTATTATAGGAAAAATTGGTTATTGATATGCAGGGTATCCTAGAATAAGTGGGAAATCTCCCGGATTCAGATAATAATTCAGAAAATACAAGTTCTTATACATTCTTTTTCCTACGGGATATAAAGGACGCCCCTGGAAATCGTTTGTTTTTAAATAACTTTTGAAGTACTACATGTAATTTAATAATATCTACCTTCATCAGTTGCCACTTTTGGGAATCACTCTTTATGATTTCCAATGATTCATGAGGATTCCCAAGGCTTCCTAATAATTGCCAAATATTACAAACATAGTTGACAATATACAGGGTGTTTCATTATTATTGCGAACAAAATCAGGATGAGATTCCCTGCTTAGAATATGAAAAAAAAGTTTCTATAAACTTATGTCCGGAAATTCTTTATTTTAGAGATACAGGGTGTCAAAGCTTTATTTTTATTTTTGTTTTTTCTAAATGATTTTTGAAATATTGTCGATATTGGAACTAAAATTAGTATCTAGGGTATTTCTGAAATGCGAAATTATTCGAATTTGATGTTAGTATGGCTCCCACTTGTAGAGGGCGCCACCTACATGTATTTTTACTCTTTTGAGGAGTCATAACTTTTTTATACATTATTGTATTACATTGTTAAGCAAATAGATAGACTACTCTATCATCTTCACGTGAAAAAGGTATACTTGGTAGAAGTCCCTAAGAGCAACCGTTCCCGAGAAAAGGAATAATGAAAAAAAAAATTACATTTATTTGCATATAGCTATTATAATGCCTATATCAGAGTTGCATTTATCTACTTAACAAAACCGAGATAAAAAAATATCAAAAGAAACTTCGCATTAGTCATTAAACTACCTACATAACAGTGTTATCAAAAGTGAAAACGGCAGTGACGTACATATTTGTTGTTCCGCTTCAAAATTGTAACACTCTGTATCTCCGAAACAAAGCAATTTCGGACATATGTTTATAGCTGGGAAACTCATCGTTAATATTTTCGCGATATTAACAAAACACCCTGTATATAATAATGTCCGATCGAAAAACCGCTGAAGCAATGTGGTGTACACGGGTCAAAAAATGTTCAAAGCAATGCAACCAATGTGAAGCAATTACAATAATTATAAGCGATGCATTAGAAATATCGAAAAATAGGTTTGGTTTTCCACACAATTAACCAATTATGAGTTCTGCAAGTGATATTTTTGTGTCAGTGACAACATATTAAGGATTAGGTTAGCTTCCTATCTGTAAATTTAAAAAAATCGGGTTCGTTACATCCTATGTCTGCAAAAAGCAAAAAGATCGGTATTCCACCTTTTCTAATAGATAGTTACCGAAGATACATTTGGGTTATTCTCTAAATATTGAAGGACCAAAATAAATGGACAAGGTTCTCTAGCTTGCCGTCATTATTTACTATTTGCCATAGTATATCAGTATTATAAATAAATAGCATCTACTAGCTGCACTTTAACAAACAAAACACTCGTAACACTTTACAAACTTTCAACTTAAGAGTATAATGCACTTAATGAGTAAAGAAATATATTAACGTGAAAACACATTGCACTTTTGCGATCTGTGGAATTTATATGCATCCTAATGAACAACACATCTCTGTGTAAGAACGAAAGTTACCAAGATCGTTGTATGCAGGGAAAAAATCCACATTATTGACGCATACCTACAGATGATGGCCGTGGGTGAAGAAGTGGATAGGAAGGCATACAGATGCCTAGTTAAAATATTGGTTTTTGATATTTAGCAATTACAAAAAAAAGTCTACATTTTTGATTAAAAGAATTGTTGAGTAGCTATTATGATTTTACTGGAGAAGAACACATTGTTGTGCTGCGATATGACTTTTCTGTCAAAGCGGCAGAAGAACCTTACCTACTTTACTTCTCGAGGGATGATGAGGAAAATTTGTCGTGAACTGGCAGGAAGAAATCGACTTTCTTCCATAAGAATTAATGAGAGGGGGAGAGCCAATTAACTTTCAGTCTCATAATCCGTTGTCATGCCAATAGCGGCCGTTATTTTTACTTGCTAATCAGAAATTATTAGAAATATTAGATATAGGTACTAGAGTTTTTGTTACCGCGGCTTGGATCTGTTCCAAAGAACCTAATTTGCATATCTTTTATTTTCTTATATTTTTCGGCTACAACAAAGGCTACTAATCTATAAATAGACATGCTGTTGAATCTCCGACCGTTTTTGCGGCCTTTTAGGGGAAGAATATTTTAAAACTAGGGATTATAAAAAGTAATAATTGTCTTTGTTAGTTTTGCCAGCTTTGACTGTGTATTGAAATTGGTTAAAGTTTTATTTAAATTAGCATAATATTTTACGTCGTAGAAAAATAGGATTTTGGTTATATTAAAGCATGTCTCTCAAACAATTGATAAATTAAACTGTCTCGGCCAGTCATTCTTCACAAAATGCTAAATGTTGATACAATTTTGTAAAAATGTAAAAAAGAACAAATGGAAAAATCGGATTGGAGCAATGTTTACTCATTTTAAAAGCACTTGATCAATATATGATGATATTTTCCACAAAAATATAATTATTAATCTTACTTTTAAAGATATTTATCCTGTGATACTGTGTTTAACCTGTTTTCTTTTCTGTTGCATTCAAATTGAAATTTGGAAACATTTTCTAGTTTAATGTTTAACGCTTTACAAAAAGAACCTAAGCATACTCTTAGTGGCAATTTAAGCAGAAATGCCGTATACTACAAAGCATATTATTTTTTATATCCCATATTTGAAATGGAACTAAAAAAAAGACGAGGAAAGCAGAGGTTGCAATTCGTACAATCTTCGTGAGTACATTACCTACCTACATATCTACATACAAATAGATTTGAAAATTTTGGCAGCATGACAGTCATGGAACACAACAAATTTCTATCTTAACTGTTGTAAGAAAACGAAAGCAACGTGGTTAAAAAGCAAAATGCAAAGATAATTAGAGCAAAGTGGCGCAATGCCATACAATCAAGCAAGCAATACCCAACACTCTTGCAATTATTTATCAATGTGCAATATTTTGATGCAATATTAAGCAATGTAGTAATTGGTGTACAAAGTTGACCTCAGGGGTTTACCCTAGTATCCGATGTAGGTACCTATATCGTGATATACCTACATATCACAATATTTATGATATATCATGATATTTATAAGCAATAATGTAAGAATAAAATAAATATACGTTAAAAATAGAAAATCTTACAATGGTGGTAACAAACCGTAAGCAGAGTGTCGATTATTAGGAGGCGTGTTTATTTACGTAATGGTTAGGTAGATACCTACCTACTTATTTACAAAATATTATATTCAAGTAGTTTTTTTGGTTGTATTTGGGCATCAGAAATAAACAAGTTAATTAAACAAAATAAATATGTGCAAGTAATTTATACAGGGTGATATTTAATAAGTGTCCGATATTTTACAGGACGATTTGTCAGTTATCCATAAGGTGAAAAGTTCATATACATGGGTCCGCAAGCCCTTCATTTTTGAGATACAGAGTGTTAAAATTTTTAACAGGAACAAAAATTATGTAGGTACGGCACTGCCGTTTTCCCCTTTAATTGTTATGTAGGCACTTTATTGGCCAATGCAAAGTACATTTTCATAATTTTTTGATTGCGGCTTTGTTTAGGAGATAAATGCTATTTTATCAAACTCTGATATGGACATAGCGATATGCAAATCATTTATTTTTTTATTATTCTTTTTCTCGAGAACGATTGCTCGTAGCGACTTCTACCAAGTATGCCTTTTCCATGTAAAAATGATGAAGAAATCCATTATTTTGCTTAAAAATGTAAAACAATCACATATAAAAAAGTTATGACTCCTCAAGAGTAAAAACACACGTAGGTGGCGCCCTCTACAAGTGGGAGCCATACTAACATTTGATTTCGCATTTCAAAAACCCCCTAGATATCAAATTTCGTCTTAAAGTAGACATTATTTCAAAAATTATTGACGAAAATAAAAATAAATTTTTAACACCCTGTATCTCAAAAATGAAGGGCTTGCGGACCCATGTTATATGAACTTATCACCTTATTAATAACTGAGGAATCGTCTTGTAAAATATCGGACACTTATTAAATAACACCCTGTATAATTCGGTGCGTATCCAATATACAGGATGTTATTTAATCAGTGTCCGATATTTTACAGGACGATTCCTCAGTTATTTATAAGGTGAAAAGTTCATATAAGCATGGGTCCGCAAGCCCTTCATTTTTGAGATACAGGGTTATGTTAAATATTGCATACAGAAAGGAGGTGGACATTTCCAACATTTATTGCGATTTTGATTTAGTTTTATATCTAGTATTTCGTTGTTTATTGTTGTTTAAAAATTACCGTTTGAAATGTTTCTATGTTGATTAAAAAAAATTTTTTTAAATTGTTTTAATTTTTGACAAACACTTGCATCGATTAATTTAAATCAAAATATCTCGAAAACGACTGCTTGTAGCGACTTTTGACAAGCATACAATTTTCACGTAAAAATTACAAAGGAATCAATTTTTCTTCTAGAAAATGTGATACATAGATGCACGAAAAAGTTGTGACTCCCCAAAAGAGAAAAAGATCTGTAAGTGGCGCCTTCTACAATTGAGGGCCAAACTAAGATAAAATTTGAATTTCTCATATTAGAAAACCCCCAAATACCAATTTTCGTCCAAATATAGACATAATTTCAAAAATTATTTACGAAAAACAAAAATAAAAATAAATCTTTAACACCCTGTATCTCAAAAATGAAGGACTTGCGGACCCATATTTATATGAACTTTTTACCTAATAAATAACTGAGGAATCGTCCTGTAAAATATCGGACACTTATTAACACGTTCGCTGCCATCCATATTTTTCATTTTTTCCCAACAGGCCATTTACATATTTTCATACATATATGTACAATAGAAGCAAATAGAAGGTAAGTTTCAAAATTATAGTATACTACATAAAGTTATGAATATTTTTCTGCTCTGGTCCCATGGGACCAGCTCTGCCCGTCAGAAGTAATTTTATGTTACTGCGCCGCTGGTCCGTCAATGAGTTTTCTACGAAGCCATTGTTGATCACAGGATTACTGCAATGATGGTTGACCAGACGAACCTTTATGCTACCCAAATCCTAGGTTCAGAGACCGATGTTACTCCTGGGTCACGTCTTCATGAATGGCATCCCACAACGGTGGTGGAAATAAAACAATTTTTAGGTAAACGATTTTTCTTTTATGTTGTAACTGTAATAATGTCTAAATTTTCTTTTAGCGCTTATTGGATATATGGGTATAGTCCGACTACCATCTTTAGCTGACTATTGGAGTAATAATCAGCTATTCAACCTTCAGTTTCCACGAAAAGTAATGAGTCGCAATCGCTTCGAGATTCTTCTTAGAATGATTCACTTTGCCGATAACAGCGCGGATCATAATAATGATAATCTGTATAAAATCAATCCCATGGTTGAGATGCTAGTACAAAGTTTTAAATCTTTGTATATCCCTGAAGAATATGTCTGCGTCGATGAAACTTTATTACCATTTCGTGGCCGTCTTGGATTTAGACAGTTTATAAAAAACAAACGACACAAATATGGTGTCAAATTATTTAAACTTTGCTAAGGATCTGGATACACCTACAACTTGTCTATCTATGCAGGCAAAAATGATGATAACAGAAAAACAACATCATTTGATGTTGTGGTTTTACTAACCAACAATCTTCTACAAGAGGGTAGACCTGTTGTGACCGATAACTGCTACACAAGTATTCAACTGGCAAATAAAATGTTGGATGCCGAAACACATTTGATTGGAACGGTTAGAAAAAATCGAAAAGGTATCTCCAAAGAAGTGGTAACAAAAAAATTAAAACAAGGCGAATTATACGCTAAACAAAACGAAAGAGGGATAACTGTTTTAAAATGGAAAGATACTAGGGATGTGCTCATGCTGTCGACAAAGCATGATGATAAAATGGTGGAAAAAGAAGGCAGAAGGGGTGTAAAAAGAAAGCCTGAAGTTGTATGCGACTACAATAAAGGAAAAGGGTCTGTAGACCTCTCCGATCAAATGGGTGCTTATTCAAATCCGCTTACAAAATCCCTTAATTGGTATAGGAAGGTGGCTTTTGAACTTCTGCTTACGACCTCTATGGTTAATGCATATTTATTATATAAAGAAGTGTGTGGTATAAACATTACAATTACCGAATTTAAAAAGTCTGTCGTGAAGCATTTGGCTTCTTCTTCAGAACCAGACAATATTGAACAAAATAATCAAAGGACACGACGACGACAACACACATTCGCTCAACATGAAGAAGGAAATATTCATAGGCGTAGAAAAATGGCGCAACAAACCGAACAAAAAAGGTCGATACATATTGTATGGATTGTAATAATGAGCCTTCTCTTTGTCTAGAATGCTTTAATAGTATTCACGTTAGAAATGAATAATTTGTGTACTTTCAGCTAATTAATATAATAAATAATTTTGTAAAAATATGCTTTTTTCCTTAGACTTTTGAGCATGGGACCACATGTGACCTTAATTAATAAAATTGAACGCTGAAACGATTTAGATACTTCACGGGGCCGCGCTGGTCCCCTCAAGTTATTTAAACAGGTTCAAAGTTGGGGACCAACGCTGCCCAATTCAATAACCACTTGCTGGTGTTGAAAATCAACTTTATTGTGTCGCTTATTGCTTAATATGAAATGAGTTCTCGTTTAGGTTAGTTCACATTAATTTAGTGTCCCCGTGGACAAAAAAATTGCAAAAAATCGTACCTATTAACAAGGACCTTCAAAAAAGTCTAATACAATTTTGATGCAAAATTAACAGGGAAGCCAATAGTTGAGGGTAGCAGAATTTAAATGGGATTTCCTATGACCAGTCTGGCGGTGCACCACCCGGCATGAAAAATCTTCAAAAGTAAAAACTCTGTGCGAACAGGTGTTATTGATGGTTGCCACCGGATTACCACACAATTTTAGGTGACTGCAATCTGATTCCCGTGCATGGATTCATAATAATATATAGGTAGATGATTCCCATGTATTTCTAGTTAATTTCCATGGATTCCTGGGTGATTCGCACTTGCCTCCCCTCTCCCCACCCCACTCTTGCTGTGCCTATTATTAGTTCAACTATTTTGTCATTTATAGTTCTACTAAAAGAGGTTTATACAAATCACTTCATAAGGAAAACAATAAATACCGGTAGTAGTAGGTGAGGGGCACAGATCTGATGGCAAGTTGGTAAGTAGACTAAAGGCTATAAAACTATTTTTTTTTTATTTTTAATTTAATTTTCGACGTTAGAGCAAAACTGACAAAATTTCCTCACAGCAACTTTAAATGAAGTTAGAGATTACATCACCATTTTATTCAACGTTTTGTTGTATCTCTTGCCATTAACAAGAGCCCCGTACAAACCGTCCTTATATTGGACACCCTATTTGTTTTACCATAATAAATTTAAAAATCCGCGAAAAATTTAGTTTTCTGTTCGGTTTTCTGCAACTTTGTGTTTATTGTTACGGGTGTCGACTGGTAAAGCCTGTCCAGAGATACAAGAAAGTTACACTTTTCCTTTAAATGGGATTATCCAAGGGTGGCCATAAACAAACAATGAATGAATGAATAAATGCAGGTAAATTATGGTCCGTACTTAAAAATATCTTAAAGTAAACTGCAAATCCGTAAGACGTAATTTCGTTATTAAAGTAATAGTTTGGTGATTTAAAACCGATGTTTACCTGATTCAAAATGAGAGGGTTAATCCCATAACACAATTTATGTTCTAAAGACTGTATATAGCCACTCTAGTTAGTTTTAAGCTTAGTAACTATTCTTACTTCGTGTGTAATACAGCGTTTGTTTAGTCGTGTGTAAGTCATGGAAATGTGCGAACCCAATGTATCTCAGAAGATAACCCCGTCGAAAAGCAGAAAACACTTTTCAGTGGAAACTAAGGAAGTTATAAACAATGTTTATTCAACCCTTATTGAACGTGCGGTCAGCAAGCAAACACCGTTAGAAGAAACAGCCACATTAACAAAAATTCCAACATCAACTGTATGGAAAATTGTGAATAATCCCATTTTAGCGAGGAAAAAAAGAACAGATATTGGCATTTTCTTTTAACTCCAGTGAATACTTGAGCTTACAAAAACTGAAGTTTTAAACATCCCCTCGCAAAGTTGGGCAAATTCTGTTACACATGTTGAAAAAGTGGAAAAATCCATATAAAACACAATAGCACAAATAATAATTAGAACAGATGATGATAGCTATAGTGATATTGATATATTAAGTGAATAATTATTATAAGTACTGAATAATTTGTATATTTTTGTAATTATAAATATAATTTTTAGTTTAAAGAAATAGTCCATTCTCGAAGTGGAGTTGAAATATAGGGAAAGGGGAAAAAAAGTCAAAAAGTTTTTCTCCACTAATTTAATAGTGAGCTATTAAAGGCTCAATTTTAAAATTAAATTGTCTCTACATGTTTCAAAGATAGTAACCTTCATCTTCAGGAGACCAAAGTAGTGCTGCAGTTATTATTAGCAGTAGAGAGAAAACTAAAAAAACTTAACTAAAAAAAAAAAAAATATAATTGAGAGGTTATGTACAACCACCTGTGACAGTCTTCTCTGGTCAACCATCATTCTGTTCTGTTCTGTTCGAAATTTTCGATGACCTCTTGCCTTTCGGCATCCAACCAAGTCATCAATCGTTTAACAACATAAAATATTTTCGACAAAAAAATTCTTTTACTTTTAGTATTTTAAATCAAATTATTTCCACACTTTATTCTTACACCTCGATGATGGTCCCATAGATGACAACACTGATCTTTAAAGCACCTATTCCCGAAAAAAGGGAAGTTTGAGACGACTGATTTTGATTTTTGGGTTGCTTGTTTGACATTTATTTTCTGTACTAAACCTTTAAATTTCTACCTGATTACTCGTACTCCTGGATTCTGTATCTTGACAATGATTGTTTTTCTCCCAACTTAAATGTCGATATTTCTTTTAACGATCACTGGAGACCGCCAAAGAATATAAAAGGGAAGTCTTTTAAGACCATTCCCCCAACCTTGTAAAAAATTTTTTTATTATAATATCTTTTATTTATATTTTATGTTATATTCAAGTTTTATGTATGTTTATTTAACTAACTAGTAACTATAAGAACGATGATTGAGCTTTTCATACCTTTTTCGTTAATGCAATTATACTGACATTGTCAACCATTTTGTTCTCAAGCTGTCAACGGTCGACTATAAAATGACTGAACACGTTGTCATGTTTTCATTTTAACTGTGTTCGTCTCCCTATTTTAATCTTTAAGGGTATATAAAATATAAGAGCTGTTTTTTTGTTTTTTAATTTTTTTAATTTTTTTAATAATTTTATTTTAAATAAGTAAAACTCTATTGTTTTCCCTACATAATGGGACGAACATAACGCAAGGTGACGGGACCTTAGGTCTCCAATAACTAATTTTACAAATGAAATTTCAACATTATGTAAGTACAGACATTATTAATAATTTTATTTCATTACTAATTACAAATTTCTTTCTTATTACAGAATTTCTCATAAAACAAATCACAAACAAAAATCTTTCTCTAACAAGATCTAGAATGTCCAAAAGATCCTTTTTATATATCCTGACGTATGATTTTCAAATAACGAATATCTTCCCTTTTTAAATTCGACCACAGATTGACAGTGTCTTTTCATAAACTTTGATTTAAATATAACATTCCACTTTCAATTCCAATTTTAGCATGCTGATTACATTCAATTATTAATATCTTGTCAAAATATTTTTAAATAAAAAAAGCTCCATCAACGTCATTTTCCACCAACAGTTTTCTCTCTACTGCTAATAATAACTGCAGCACTACTTTGGTCTCCTGAAGATGAAGGTTACTACCTTTGAAACATGTAGAGACAATTTAATTTTAAAATTGAGCCTTTAATAGCTCACTATTAAATTAGTGGAGAAAGACTTTTTGACTTTTTTTCCCCTTTCCCTATAATTTTTAGTAATAAAATAACTTGTAATTTCACATTTAAACATAAATAAAATATTATTTAATGTCTGACTTATTTTTATCACAAAGCGTGATTAAATTCTAAGCAAAATACCCAGCAAAATACGGACCTGTTCGGCCATATTTGAATTTTACAGCTGGCCCGGGTCTTTTCTAATAGGGATCAGTTAGTCACTCTCTCTTATATCTCTGAACAGACTTTACCTTAATGTTTATTGGGAAAAATTGGTTGATAGGTACAGCGTAACATACTTGTAGTAGGTACTTCTTCTTATAGGTGATTTAAGTTATAAAGTTCATTACGTATATTCCAAGCAAGTGGCGCAGCGAGGAATAGATTGTTCTGGGGGGGTGACAACAAAATGAAAAGAAAGGGAGTAAAAAATCATATTGCAAACGTTGTTTGGGAACAAATTATTTGGCCTCGGGGAGGGAGGGGGGCTTAACCCCAAACCCCCACTGTCCCTAGCTATATTGTAAAACATTTGATTCTCGATATACAGGGCGCAGGGTGCCAAAGTTTTTCTTTTTGCCCTTTCCCTAGCAATGGATAATAACTTAAATTTGTGTAAACCATTTTTCCGTAATAGTAAGTTTGCCCTGGCATTTTTGGTGAAAATTGTATGGGGACGTGCACTGATCGTAAAACAAACAAAAATGTAATATTATAACATTCTATGCAAAAATTTAAATTAAAACAACCGAAATTGTTTCGGAGATTTTTGATAAAAATCGAAAAAAAAATTAAAACTAAAATCCAAACATCTGATATCAACTTTTCGACCGAGTTCGCTACTTAAAATTAGTTTAGGAATTACCTACTAAAATAAGTACATACCGAGGTACAAACCCTGTGCATTAGAAATATTATTATAGCTAAGTATACATAAATAAAATGTAAATGCATGTTCTGGCGCCCAACGTGGGGTTTCGTAAAATCGCAATCTATGGAATTTATCATTATTCTTTACTTTTATCACGTCATATCATAGTAACTTAATTAAATTTAATGCCATAAGTATATTTTGTTAATTAGTATGTCAAAACGAAAATACACAAATACAATATAAGTGTAAATGTGAGTCATACAAGGAAGTATTATGAACTAAATTACTTCTGATTATTATATTAGGTTATGTACTTCTAATCAAATATCATCTACTAAAATAAGAATCTAGCTAGGTATCCACTTACATTTCATTCGTTTAGGACAGTCCTGTTTTCGTCTGGGCATCTTAGTGGACGTCGATGAGGCAGCCGCCTCCAGCCTCCTCAGGTGGCGCAAAATTTTGATAGGTTAACTTCGCACTTCTCAACAGGTAAAGTTCATATTAAGTATTATTGTTTTTTGAGTATTCAAACGTTTTTAAAAAGTTATTGTGACATTCATTAATTGTTTTATGCGCCGTATGTTATAAAAGTTTATAATATTTAGTTCCAAAAATGACAATATTAAAATATAGGTACTATTATTTTTATAGGTGTCGTGGAGTAACCTTTAATCAGATTGTTCCTCTCAAGTCTAGTACAATTTATGTAAAAGGGTAGAAACTGTCCAGTAGGTACAATAATTTAATCGTATTGACAACAATGCAAGTAAATAAATTACGTAGACGTAGACAGTGACACTGGGTACAGAAATATAGATAATATAAATTGTTCTTTATTATCAATAACGTCAGGTATAAATAACAGGTAACAGTTGAGTTAATAAACACACATCACATATTATTCGTATACATCGTGTAAGATCGTATCCGATCGACAGAGACAACTGTCACTCGATGACAGTCACGTCAAAACAATCAAAGTGTCGCGACTGTCACTCGCCGCAGACGAGACGTGTCCAAAACAGGGGAAAAACAATTTGGCATCGGGCGAAACAAACGCCGACCGACCTTCTCGCAAGCAGCGCCTTCGCGGACTAAATGAGTGACAGCGCGGAGCGCGGTGTTGCCCCCTCCACCCTCCACTTGGCCGGCGACGAGGAGCGACAACGGCGCGCCGTTTCGTCAGGTTCAAAACGTGTGTGAGCGCGAAGCGCCGGTGGCGTCGCGAGAAGATTCGCGATGATGAGAAGACGGTGTTGCCGGTTGAATGGTTGATGCATATTAGATTAACTTGCAGATTGCAGATATTCTGTTGAGACGTAAACGGAATTTTGGCTAAACTTTCACTTTTTTTTTTTTTTTGAGTAAAAAACTAGGAATATTAGATTATAAAGGTTGTGTTAATAGGGACGCAGCATTTTGTTTCCGGCACTGCTCGCTAATTTGACAACTTTTTTTCTTTGTGTTTGTAGAGGTCTACATTTCAACTTCGTTTTCGTTTAACGTACCTGTTTCTAATAACTCATTGGTTATAATCAATTTGGGCTTCTTATAGGTTTGGAAATGGAAAAATCAATTAAAGATTAAGTCTTTACCATACTCACCTAATGAGTACCTATAGAACACTGGACACTAACCCAAAACCGGTCTGAATTAACACACACCTACCATGAGTACCATGCGCTATAACTACGTAAACTGAATAAAACATAAGGTGCCTTTGGGTAATACCGCCCACCTAAGACATTATGCTTCACAGAAATTTGATTTTTAGATAAAAGGTAGAAAAAATGCGTCAGCTACAAAAGAAAACTTTATTTCTTAATAACCAGAGTAACCAAAAAACAAAAAATATATTCTTAACGAAAAAATTTAAATTTTTAAAAAACATTAGAAATGGGCGATATTTCAACCCGTCACGTAAATATCGCCCACGTGGTTTAAAATATCGCCCATAATATACATTTCACTACGGTGAACAATCAGGGCACTCAAAATCTTCTAAATCCTCGATTGTAAGACCAACGCAATCCTCGTGCACCCAATCCTTGCATTTTGTGCATTGCCTCATGTCACTCTCATAATTTTCATTACACACCGAGCAAAACCAGTTCTCTTCTTGTTTTTCATTTTGAATTGCCGCCGGTTTGGAACGAGCAGTTTTCTGGTCTTTAACTGGGTTAATAGAAGTAAATACGTCTCTTTTAAGTATCTGTGCCTTGTAGTTGATGGCTTTTTTTCTTGGCTTACTCTGCTTCTTTGACTTAAAATCAGGTGTTGGAATTAACGTAGAAAAAGTCAAAGGATTTGTAGAATCTTTTTCTTTAACAGATTCCTTTGCCTTAATAACGGTAACGCTTATAATGTTTATTTTATTATTAGAACTTTTATTTTGGGTATTATTTTGTTGTTCGGAAGGCCCGTTATCCATCGAGGGACCAACCTGGCGACCATCATCCTGATGCAGAACTGGATCGTCCCACTTAGAGCAACCTGGTTTTGAAGCTATTGGAGTAAGCTCCTGAACGTCTTTTAATTTACCTTTAAAATGTATTAATGGAATGTCGTCATCATCAGACCACTCAATTTCTCGATTTGTTAGCAAAGATGGTAAATATGCACACTCTGGAATAATGGTTGGGTCGAATGGGTATATGCCAGTAGACCTGAAACCGCTCTGAATATTGGCCATGGATAAAGCTTGTTGCCAAACAGGGTTAAAAACTAACCCAAAATGGCTTTTCGTAAGCCTTCTGCTAGCAGAAGGATTTTGCTCCCAATATTTTAGTAGTTCGCTATCCCAATAATGCTCGAAAGATCTAAATACTGCTTTGTCTAATGGTTGCAGCTCGTGCGTCGTATTCGAAGGTAAACATAAAATAGACGTTTCATAGGTTTCTCCCAAATCAGCAACAGCAACATCCATATGGCAAGACGCGCCATCTAAAATTAACAAAACACGTCCAGGCGGTTTGAATTTTCCAAAATGATGGATCCAGTTGAGAAATAGCTCCTTAGTCATACTCCCTTTGGTAGTCATTTCTATAACACTACCTGGTGGCAAATTGTCACCAAATGTGTCTTGTTTTCTTATACCTTTGTAAATTACCATTGGCGGTATAGTCTGTCCTGAGGCGTTAACACAAGCAACGACCGTAACATTCTCTGCATGTTCATTTGATATAAGATGAACACGTTTTGATCCCTTTGCAGCCAAAACGGATTGAGAATGGTGGAGGGTTAAGCGACAGCCCTTTTCGTCTAAATTAAAAATTCTGTGTGGCGAATGCTTCAAATTAAGTTGATCCAGAATGCTGGAAAGCTTCGTAAAATAGTCTTTTACAATAAATGGATTGAGCTTTTGCGCCCGTGCACAATTCATTGACTGAGCCTTTCTTTTTGACAGTTCGGGATGTCTTCGCATAAATGCTTTATACCAGCTATAACCCGCCATTTTAGTTTCTTCGTTAAATTTAGTCTCGATTTCATTTTCCTTGCAATAGCTGAAAACACTTCTTCTTACCGACTTTGGCGTAAGCGGGACCCCCATATTAGAAAGCCTTATTATACGATTGGACAGATCTTGCTCTTGTTGCAATGATAAGACAGATTTTCTACCCAACCGCCTTTCAACTTTTCCAGTTTTATTGTGATCCCGTAAAGTCGATCTTGGAATTCCACATTCTTTCTCCACGGATCTACTACTACACCCTTCTCTGATCAACCTAAGACCTTCCTCCATCATCTCTTGTGTCCAGTTGCCTCGAATACCTCTGCATTTCTTTCCCATTTTGCTAGAAACCAAAAAAAATATAAGGTTTTGAGCAATTTATGTACGACTGAAATATCGCCCACAAGGTTTTTTACTGGGCGATATTTCTAACCATGTTGATTTTTTATTTTAAGGTTATGTTTTTCTTTCAAAAAACCGGATACTACAAACAGACCCTGTTAGGAGCAAGACCGAACGTTGATGAACACCTTAAGCTATATTTCTTACCTTAAAAACAATGTCACTCGAAGTTAATCCTTATTTAAACCAACCATAATATTATAAAAACGAATTATTTTATTAGTTTTGCCGTTAGCGGTAGACTGTACTGGTTCGTTATGCATATTTCATCAGGCAATTTCGATTGGTTACTAAGTTGGCGACACTGCTACCGGCCCTTGCTATTGGCCGATCAAAATATATGGATTTGGCGGGTATTTCGAAAACGGTCGATAGTTCAGACTGGGCGGTATTACCCGAAGACACCTTACCATGAATATGCTGGCCATTTGGTGTAAACCAGAGCCATAAAACATAATTAAAAAAACAAAAAAACATACCATGAAGAAACTGAGATATTACTAAACACTAAACACAATGTAGTTATAGCAATACATCAGTTAAATAGAAAAAAAAAATAAAAAAAAATCGAAATAGATAGGTATGTATGATATGTACGATACCTTTCATTTCAGATATAATTAGTGCGTGGATGACTTTTAGGTACCAAAACAACGCTCCATCCGTGATCTGACGATCACTGCAAGTGGACAGCAGGGTCCTTATATATTGGTCAATTCGCAGGAGACGGCTCGTGCTCAGCGGTACAATTCAATACAATACAGCAACAATCACGTCTAATATAGTGCGTGATTTCATTTACGCTTAGCCTTTAGTTTCTAGATTCTAGTTCCCGCATTAAGACTTTTTAAATTGATATCACCCTATTCACCCTGTATATTATAAAAGCTCAGCATTCAGCCAGCCATGTTCAGATTTCCTCATCTGAAATGAGATGGTGCAGGTACTGGTAACAGTCTAGCTTAGGAAATCACTCTTCTCTGCTTGCTATAATGTTTGTATTATGTGGTTTACGTACTATTTTTCTTTTTTTTTCATGAATCTATTTGTCTATTCCATATCTATATACTAATCGCATGTAAGCAAGTACCTAGGTAAGCATTGGCAACTACTATATAAAGATAAACGTTGAGAAACGAGTGGACACTGGACAGTAAACGTTAGGAGAAATAAGTGTCCTAAAATGCTTACAATCAATTTCAAACTACTAGCGCAGGATTTCTCTTCAGGTTAGTTTTGTAGGTACGTACCTATTTATAATTTATTAAAGACTTATTTAGCGGAATTCCTACATCCTAACCATTGGCAAACTTTTATGTCGTCTGCGAAATTTCTGCAGATTTAACTAAATTTGTGAGTATTTATATTTCTAGGTACACTGATAAAATTAATTATTTGAGTTAAAAAAATTTACCGTTGACTCAAATAAATATTTGTTTCCTATTAGCCAAACAAATATGTATTTGAAAAATACCAAGGGATTATTTGCCTCAATTAGTATCATCTGATTTGATACAAATTACTTTTTATTTCGAACTAATCACTAAATACAAAATTCAAGCAAATATTTATTTCCTTAACACTAACCTAACTTAAATAAGCCGTTTCAATGACTTAAGATAAATAGGTTAAAAGTTAAGTTAACAAAATGTTTATTTGATTGATATTTATATATATTTTATCAAGTACATATTTATTTTACTTTTGTTTTACATGTATTTGCCGTAACAACAACGTTATTTAATTAAACAATTTAAGTGATTTGATTTAAATAAACCGGTGATTTCCATCAAAGTAATTGTTTTTTTATTCAAGTACATAATTGTTTAACTTGTCTTTTATATTTATTTAGATCAAATATAAATTTATTTGGTTTAAATAAATTTCTACAAGACAAAATCGAACACCAATGACCAAAACGCGATGATCAGGCCACTTTTGTATAACCAATCAAATTACTCAAAGCCCAAAGTAGGCGACAGGAGTTCATTTAAATACTTAATTATTAGTTTGGATGACCAAATTATTTGAAAAGTTCGGCAATGAATGATTTAAATTAAAGTTAAAGGTATTTAGTTTTTAACTTGAAATGTGCTTCGATTAAATAATTAGTTATTTGTAAATATTTAGTTGTTTTATATTAAGGATTTATTGTAAATACATAATTATTTAGTTTAAATGACCTAGACATTTAAATAGTTCTCTATTGGGTGATTTAACTAGCGATTAACGGGATTTAGTTCCTAAATAAAAATTAGTTCGATTAAATAATTAGTTATTTAGATTTTGTTATTTTAGTGGTTTTTTGGTAAGATATTTGTTTGAAGGGTTCTATGATTTGACACATATCAACCAACAGTCTAATAACTTTGCAAATAAAACGAAATACTCTCATTTATTTCAGTTAAATCAAATTTAGTTAATTAAAATCACATTTATTTATTACCAATAATTATTCACCAAATAAATCAGATTATTTGATTAAGGGAGCACAGTTTTATCAGTGTAGGAAGGTAGGTACCTATTTGTTTCTATAAGCTAATTCTTTTTATAGGTGACTGATAGGTATACTAACTCTACAGTGTTTCATAATTTTGCATGCTTACTTGAGGCTGGCAAGTAGGGATGAGCAAAATAATCGAGTAATCGATTATTAGTCGATTAATCGATTGTGAAAATTTTAAAAATTGATTAATTGATTAATAGATTATTTCTCGATTAATCGATTCTTTTTTGATTAATCAATTATTTCTCCTCTGTATGTTCATTATTTTTCGATTAATCGATGGTTTTTTGATTAATCGATTAATCGATTTAATCGGAATAATCAATTATTTTTAACAATCGACAATCGATTGTCAAAATTCATAATCGCCCAGCCCTACTGGTAAGTCGTAGAATTAGACCAAATATTTTTTATAAAAAAAGTTCAAAATAATATCTATAGCTGTCTTTAAGGATATTCCGACTTTTTTCAACACAAGGCAGTTGCGGACCTATAGGTAGGTAGGTAAGATATGAGTTTTTTTTTCTAAAAATCATACAATTAAGACCCTCAGTATTCAGGCATGGGGTGATAACCAGCATCTCTGAGGAAATGTTACCACATTCTGGGATTTTCCTTTCTTGTAAGGCTCACCTCATACGGAAGTAACTCAAAAGAAACTGTAGTAGCGTGGATACCAGGAGACTAAGCGACTAGGCCACCCCGCATGTAGATTTGAATGATAGAACTTACACAGCGCTATAGCGCTGTGTGAGTTCACTCGAGTGGGAGCTACTGGAATACCGACGCGACTCAAGTATTCTATTGGGCTCATATTAGTAGAGGAAAATATCTTATTCGCTACTATAGAGTCGGACATTTCTTACTTCAATTCACACAGAGAAACAAGAGGTACAACAATATGACAATCAGCTCGCGACTGCGTAACTATAGTGTACACCGTGTGAGGAGAACATATTATGTTTGCATTCTGAGAATTCACTTCCCAAAGAAATAACTCTATTAAATGTTCATGGAAATAGCAACGTCGACGCTAAAGTCATTGATAAATTTGGAAAACATAAACAGAGAAAATTGTAACTTTTATAATTATTTAATATATTATCTAGATATTCTTATCTACTACTGCCAACATAGCTTTAGGTATTGGTATTAGGTATGTAATACCTTGCTAAATGAGCGTGTTTTTGCACTACATGCACTGAGGCACAGTGTGTGAAAATAGCAAGCGGTATTTTGACGGTCTTTCATAATTTCTTTTAATTACGTTTAATTTTCATTCAGATTAAAATACAAAGGCATTTTCTCTGATTCTATAGAGATAACAATGCAATAGTCATGATAAAAGAGTTACCTAACATGGAAAATATATATTATCGATTTCAACAAACTACATATTGAAGAAATAGTTCATACTTTCAGTGGAGTTAATGTAATGTAAATAAAACAGTGCAGTCTTCCTCCACAGTTCAATGATTATGGTAAATAAAAGGCTCCCTACATGTTTCAAGTGCTTAAGCACTCATCATCAGGGGATACTAACATCGAGTTTAATAGATAAGTACCTACGTTGTCTCAAATAAATGAGTACAACTCATAGTATCTATATGTATAAAGGTTGAAGACTTGGTATAAGTATGAAGTTATTAATTATATTTAGATATGAATAAAATTTTGGTTATATTCAAAATTTGGATCGGTAAAGAAACATTGTGAGTAAGATAATGGATTAGTTTATAACGTATGAAGGAGAAAAGTCATTAGCTAATTTGGCATGATTTTATTTAAATTAAAACAATAATTTAATACCACATTTATTATCCATATATTTAACTAAAATTTAAAGAAAACTTTTCTCCTTTATACGTTATAAACTAATCCATTATCTTACTCACAATGTTTCTTCACCGATCCAAATTTTAAATTTAACCAAAATTTCATTAATAGCTATCTAAATATAAATGATAATTTCATATACCTACCAAGTCTTGAACCTTTACATATACTAAGTATGAGTTGTACTCGTTAATTTGAGACAACGTTCTTTTCTATTAAAATCGATGTTAGTATCCCCTGATGATGAGTGCTTAAGCACTTGAAACATGTAGGGAGCCTTTTATTTACCATAATCATTTAAGTGTGCATTACATTGTTTTATTCACTAACTACATATTGCTAAAATAAAATACCTACCCAGTTTTATTTCTTAATTATGTCATCTCGGGTGTCGCCTAGCTGTACCTACGTTTAACCATAGTTTTTAAATAAATATTGATAAACTATGGTTTAAGATTTATAACAAATAATTTACTTAATCGCAGTGACGGATCCACAAGGGAGGTGGCGTGTCCGGACCCCCCCTTCCCCTTGAAAGCATTAGAAAGGTGATTCCTAACAAAATTTCTTTAAACAACTATGTATTATTAATTAATTATTGGACGTACTTACCTATTAATAGGTATATTGCATAATAATATGAAGTAACCAGGTAGATACTTAGGTATCCCAGATGATATTTATCTTCTTGGTAGAAATAAAAGAAACCCTAATGGTGGATTTATACAGACAAATAACAAATAAGAAATAACATAAGAAATAAGAAATAGGAGATGAATATATACACCTGTCGTAAGGCGTTTATACAGACAAATAACATAAAATAAAAATAAGAAATAACCTTGAAGTTCGCTAACTTTTAACTTTTATTTTATTTCTTATTTGAAAATGGAGCTGCGCATGCCCGATCTGATTTAGTTGTCAGTTTTTGGGGTTTTTGTGGTTAGAATGGTAAAATATTATTATCTTTTTTAAAAAATATTATTACCCTTTATTTTCCTTGGTATTATTGGATTGGAAATCGCTCATTTTCTTGAATTTCCACTTCTAAAATTTTCAAAAATGCCTAGAAGCCGATGTGTTGACACTGTTGACAGTCCTTATTATTTTATTCTTATTTTATTTGCTGTACCTATAAATGGTAACTAGCCCTGTTATTTTATTTCTTATTTCTTATGTTATTTCTTATTTCTTATTTCTTATTCTTATATAGCATGAATTAGGTAGACACCTAACCAATACTTAGGTAGGTGTCCGAGAATAAACTTATTTTTTTACTGCTAGCCGCATTGTATCTTTTCGAAACGTGGTTTAGGAAATCTTTGTTTACACATTTATTTAAACTGGCTGAAACTTCGAATTTACAGATATGCTCCAGGTACCTACATAAAAACATGCCATCTCATAATCCCATAACTACTCTCTGCACATATACAATTCGTTCCTATAATCCCTCAAAAAAACAAATGTTGCATCATAAAAATTTATCGTTCCCTTACACCTCCCGACGTTGCCAGACAAAATACCGAAAAACCTGTACAAAAAAAGCTTCAATATAAAATTACTTAGCCGCGAAAACCAGTGCTAAAAATAATACTACGGGCCGATAGCCCTTTGATCCACATTTTAAAACAACGTTAAATAAACCATAATACAAACCTTCCTGTAATTTCTATATTCGAAAAACTTCTTATTACCTCGATTTTCTTGTCGTTTGGTTCAATCCGGCAACACCGGCCTGTCAACTCTCGTCACTCGTGCGATCACATCTTTCACCGATGCTAATGCGCACCCGTCGGGGTCACTTTGACAGGTGGGCGGAGCTTGCGGGGAGGCTCCGCCCCATCGAGACGAAGCAAAGAGGTAGTGGCCCCGTTCTGGGCGCCCGTCGAGCTGTCAATCCGCACCGCGTTGGAATGTGGCAACGTGGTTTATTGCTCCTGATAACTGTGCGTGTGCCCGCCAAAAAGTTGCCGGGCCAACAAGTGAAAGCTGTTAAGAATTGATAATGGGTTAGGGACCTTAAAAGTTCAGGGATCCTTTTTGTTTATATTTGCTTCAATATAGATAGAGAATTTCAGATCTAACACACCAAAATAATATGCCTTTCTTTGTGGTCGGGCATCATAGTAGTATTCAATCAGGAAATATTATTATAATAGGCTTGTTCCAATCAGCAGTCCGAGACTAGTTTTTAATCAGAAATAGAGTCTACCAAATGAATAGATGTAGACCCCAACAGATGCCTTGTTAAGTCCTACAACTGGATTGTATTTGACAGTTTGAAACTGTCAGGGGCTGCATGATAGTTGGAACAGACCTATTATGAACTCCTTTGGACAAAATTAATGCAGATCATAAATTTGTTACATAATATTGATGGTATCTACTTAGTTTTTCTCAAGCCAAAGTCCAGTCAAATGTTTTTTTTATCCCTGACAACTTCACAGTTTTCGATATTTTTGATAAAAAGTCGATCTGATAAATCTGAATTGCAGTCGTGTGCGGAAAAGTATCACTTTCGGCATTTGTCAATTGCTTGGTCCCACGTGCGTGTGTGAAAAGTAACTGTACTAACTGTGTGCTGAAAGTTTTTTTAACAGTACTTACTTATAAGACTAGTTTTATTTAGACGCGAATTGCGAAACGCGAATCGCGGATTTCGCTTCTCTCACTTTGCAAAATTTGTGGTATTTCATAATATATTTGCGAAATTTCTGGTGATTTAAGTTTTCGCACTAGATTATTTGTTTATTTTAAGAACCGCAATAGTTATCCTGTAAATTAACCGTTTTATTTGTTCATTGTTCTAAAGACTTTTTAGCTTGAAAAATTGACTACTACGCTAATTTATACCACTAGTAACGAAAACGTACGTAAAGTTGCTGTTTATATGTTAAGTAAACGCCTGCCGACGAATTACGGAGGCAGCATGGTGCATATCCCAATTTAGTTCAAGAAACGCGTCTTCAAATATTACCACAGAATATTTATACAAGATTTTGATGCTTTATTGGAAAAAGTGTCTCCACTCATTTGTAATGTACACAGTAAAAAAGTGAGTGTTAAATTTAACACTCAATGGTGGTACATATATAGGACCACACTCAAAAGGGTACCTATATTAACCAATCAGTATATCTGGTAAAAAGTATATTTTTGAACGGTTTTTTTACTTTTTGATGAGTGTTAATTCTTCTAATTTATGGGCAGGTACATTTACACAATCGTGTGTGAATTAAACTCACAGTTTATAAACCTATCCTTCTAGGGTGTAAAAGAAATAAGAGAGGTGTAATTAAACCATTTTTAATGGTAGTTTGTGATTAATTACTGTAAATATCATATTATTGTAGTGTAAATTTTATTTTATATGGGTGTGGCATTACTATAGTGAGTGTAATAAAATAATCTACCCAGGGCTAGAATACTTTCCACTTTGATTAAGTAATTTAATCTCGTATCAAACTAACCGGGCGTTTATAATTAAAATGTAAAAAATTATGCATTCAAGATGTTTTACATTATTAACCTCTGCTTAGTTTGATACATGATCGAATGACTTAATCAAAGCCGAAAGTAGTAGCCCCTATTAATATATATAAATCTTCAGATCGCTTGGAAAAGGTTTGTTAAATGAATAAAAATATTGTGTATTATTTATCGTTTATTTATAAACAAAATGATGGTTACAACAGAACTAGAAAACCCTGTAATTGTTTTACACCTATTATTATAACTAGTTGAACAAAATGACACACCTATTATATGGTTTAACAATTTAGTAAAATACATATAAATATATCTACTTTCAATGTACCTCATTGTTAAGCTTAACAAAACAAATAACATAATAAATACATGTATACTTGGAACACTAAACAACTAAATAAAAGTATGCTTTGGAACAATATAAAAGAATGAAAATGACGAGTATTATATTAATCGTATATTTATTTAGAGATTTATGAAGTAAAATATGTAGGTAGGTAGGCACCTAAGTATTTATATAAAGAAGAAATGCATTTATACCATAAGCTTATATCAGAATAATTTAAAAGCTAAAGAAAAAACTGTAACAATGTAAATACCTACTTAGTTTCTTAAAAATGGCGTACTTATTAGTAAGGTTTCTATTAAATTTTGTTAATATGCTTACCCAAATTAACAAGATCCTCATAAGAGGCACTCTCATTTGGCACTTTACAGAACTTTGCTTTGTTTCTATATGTTAATTTAAATATAAGATTATTCTATATCTCGTTCAAAGAGCACAATCAGACTGACTTGAAAGTTGAATTTGCACGTAGCGTCGGCGTCACGTGTCAATTCCTAGAATTTCACACCACTTGTTGCCGCCTGTCTTTTCGGTAACACGGGTCTAGGTATTTTTACCCGGGGCCGTGTAAAAAAACCGATTAAAGAATAAGTTTTACACTCAGTGTGTTAAAATAACCTTCTAGTGGGGTTTATTTACACGCTAATATGGTGTTATTAATTGTCATTGTATTTAATTTTCCTGATAGAGTGTAAAATGGAATAAATAACACCTATTCAACAAAATTAACTTTTTAGAGAGTTAAATTCATAGGCAAATTTAATACAACAACTTTGGTCCCATATGAGTGTAAAAATGTGGTAAATTATATTAATCCGTGTGTTAACATTAACACTACTTTTTTTTACCACTCCTGAAATGATTTTTACCAGGTGGATATTTTTTACTGTATATAGCTATCTCTAATCTAAATGATTTGAATAATGGTTTAGTTGGTTCAGTAAGAATGTGAGGAAATGCTTATGCTCGAGGGGCAAGTGTTCTGCAGTCTACTCTCTCTGAATACTTTATTCGTACAGCACCAATTGACTGTCAATGTTCAAAATAAAACTATTTATAAAACTGGTTAGTCCTTTATTAGATATAACTATTAAACAACTCGGATAAATTGTTATGGTCATCAGTATTATATATTGGGCATTTAATAGAGCCGATCTTGATTGGATTGCTTCAGCTAATCTTGAAACTAGACTTTATTCTTCGTTCAATTCCTTTCCTTCAGTTGTGGCCTCGGTAACACATTTTGTCGTACAACAAACATGAAATTGATACTTCTCCACGCTCAACGTCTCCCCACACTCACCGTAATAAATACATACCTCCTCACTGTCCTCCATTCTGAAACGCTATACGTTTGCTCACCACTTACAATTCTAACGCTGCTTTCACACTATCAGGTTTGCCGGTCAGGTATTAAACCTGAAGAAAACCGGAGAAGTAATAGTACCTACATTGGTTTAAATGTGGTGTTTCACATTATCAGGTTCACGCTCGGCGACCGGATGCAGCCGGATGGGTCAACTGAAGCATCCGGCTCAGCGTTGTGCTTTTGACCTGAAGCAAATGTACTGAAATTGTTCTCAAAAATGTAATAGATTGTACTAGACTGTCAGTTTTTGGGATTGGGTTTGATTTTTTTGAGTAGAAGGCTAGGTTAAAATGTTTAAACTGCTCTTATTAATTTTTTTCCTGTATTTTTTATTAAAACAATGTTTGAATAATCAAACAATGAATGATCAAACACACAGTCGTTTTGTTACACAAACAAATACATCTTTTACGGACTGAAAGGACTAAATAATGCGGCTTCAAAACTACTGTACAACTGTACTGTAAACAAAAGAAAAAGGCCGACTGCCGAATTCAATTTGTCTGCACCGAATCGCCGAACCTCGGTGATTCCCCAGAAACAAAATAAACACCAATGCCAATAGGCGCGAGGGAGATGTAGGTCACGTGGTTTTACCAATTAGAGAGTTCTCGCACTACTTTAAGAACGAAATAAAATAAATCAAAATTTTTAGGTTGTAATTTTTTATTACTTTTTACTAGCTTATTGGGATTTTGTGTTGTTGGGTGGTATTGACTGAACCAATGCTGATGAATTTTGTGAAAATGTAATAGATTATTCGAATTTTAGCTATTGTAGTAATAGCGTAATAGGCAATGCCCAAATGTAATAGATCTAGTGCAATTGTAATAGCAAGCACAACGCTGATCCGGCTGCCTGACGCCGGAGAAGTGGTAGTGGGGTATGCACAGCAACGTGAGCTTTCACACTTGTCCGGTTCTTGCCGTCCGGTTTAGTAAAGGGTATTGTAATGTAATGTAATGTAAGTGCGGGCAGCTCTGACACCGCAGCACTCAGGCCTGTCGACCCATTGTGCTCTGCCGCGTTGGTTAGGGTTGCGCCAAACCTATGCCCTTCACGAAGGCGAGCACTAGGGTTGGTGAAAGCTCCTTGATATCCGCTGGTGCAAGTAGTCCTGCACCCAGGTACTGGTGCCTTTTTCGTATAAGGCTATTACAGAAGCATAGGACATGCAGTGAGTCCTCGTTCTCCTGCTTGCAGAACCTGCATACTGCTGAGTTGTTCAGCCCCATTGTATACACCACAAAGTTATAATATCATTACGATCCATCACTGATGACATGGACGAGTAAACCAAATTTATAAAACCGGACCGTCTGAAAACCTGATTGCGTTCGGATAATAAATTTTTACTTCAGGTTTCTGTCAGGTTTAAAACCTGACCGGCGAACCTGATAGTGTGAAAGCAGCGTAAGAAACCAAAATCAAATTTTAAATCGAACAATTAATTTGTAGACACATGACAGTTAACTAACCAAACATTTTCTGCGAATATTCGCTAAAAATTGAAATGATTTCGATTTTCCCGCCCCCCAAGAAAACTTAAATTATTAATTTAAATTAAAAATTAAAAATGATGCGGTCACTTTTCCTGCCACTAAGTTTAATAAAATCGGTTAATGAGAATATTCGCGATTCGCAATTCGCGTCTATATGAAACTAGCTTAATGCGGGAAACAACAAATCAACAATCACATACGTAATAACACCGCAATTTTCCACACGTTCGCAGAAAAAACCTTATATCTACCTTGTGCGGGAAGTGATACTTTTTCGCATGCGACTGCAGTTGACCGAGGGACTCAAAACTATTATACGCTTTCTCAGTGTTATAAAATAAAGCGTTTAGGGTGACTTGCTGTCATTTTGATTTTATTTTTCCTTCATATTATGATGTTTAAAATTAAGTAAGTGGAATTTTAAAGGTGAATTTGAATAAATTTACTTAGGTTTTGTTTTTAATTAGTTTCAGAATTTACCTGGACATCCCTAACCAGTCAGTGGCAGGTCCAGGGGGGAGGGCGTCCCCCTCCCCTAAGAATGAGACTATATAAAAATTTTCAAAGCCAAACAGCCAAAACTGCAATACTTATTGGCAAACAGTTTGTTAAAAATTGTAGAAAAATTTTACCCCATTTTAGGCAATCATACGATTAATGACGAAAGTAGATCTCTCTTTAAAAATACTAATATCTATATACAGGGTGTTTCAGAAGTACGGTTTGTAACTTAAGGGGGTGATTCCTTATGATATTCTAAGAGAAAAAGTTCATATGAACATGTGTCCGGAGTTACCCCGTTTTTGATATACAGGCAGGGCCGACGAGAGGGGGGGGGGGCAGACGGGACAAATTCTCGGGGCCCGGGCGTGAATCGCGAATTGATCCGCATTAGAAATATACCTACTACAAGCACGGTAAAAAATATATTTAAATATATATTTTAAATTTAAATGAAAGGCAAAAAAATTGGCATGCGGCACTATCTACTTGAAAAGCAAGCACTATCATCAAAATAGGGCGTGGCACCCAAAAATTTTTGGCCTGCGCCGCTATTTTTTTGCCGCCTACGGCGCATACCTAGCAACACTGGAGGCTGTTCAGTCCCAGGGCCCGTGTCGGCTCTCGGCGGCCCTGTATACAGGCCGTTGAAATTCAAAAGAAAATCGAGTTTTTATAATTTTTTTAAATAGGTATCCTTTTCCTGACTTTATTGCAATTTAGTACCGTTATTCATAATGATAAGGGGCTTAAAAGTCCAGTGGCGTGCCAAGGAGCACCTTAGCGAATATTATTGCCAAAAAAAATTACGCCACTGACTTCTAATTTTGATATTTTTTTTCAGATTTACCAAATAATATAACAACTTTTTTGTTCCGTGAATTGTTTTCGAGAGAAAAAATTAAAACCACGTTATTGCATGTAGGTATTATGTATTGCATGGCTGCAGTGGCTCGTCGTGGGGTACCTCAGGGTAGCGCGCTCTGTGGCCCTTACTTTTTGTAATATACTTAAATGATATAAGTCACTTTGTAATCCCTAATTTCCTAAATTTATTTGCTAATTATTCGCTTTTATCTTGTAATGATAAAGATTTAAACTCTGCAATCAACAAAACTAATATGGAATTAATAAGAATTAAAGGATACCTCAATACAAACTAATTAAAACTTAATGTTGATAAAACCAAAGCTATGATCAAGCACGTATCCAGGGGGGGGGCCGATGGGCCCGGCCGCCCCCCGCCCCTGAAATCCCGAAATTTGAACATTTTTTGTCATTGTACACTTTGTACTGCATCTTTTTATAGCACTATAAATAATAATAGATTAAACGTCACATAATGATTTAAGTTTTAATGTGTGATTCGCTTTGATCTGAATTAATTAAAATAAGTCCACATTTTTGAATGATTTTCGTCCTTGAGCCCCCCCCCCCTCCCCCCCGAAACGAATTTCTGGATACGGGCCTGCCTATGATTCTAACTTCTACCTAAATATAAATATGCTCAATTAAACTCTGATAGAATTAATCTAATCATATATAATTCAAGAATCGAGATTGTTAGGTACATACATATAGTATACTATGTAGGGTTTCAGATTTATAATCTAATATTTTTTAAAATGCACTTTGAATACATTAAGAGAAAAATATGTAAGTTATTTTTCTTCTTAAGAGTCGGAACCACTGACATTACAACATAATGTCAGTGGTCGGAACTGACCTCTCCATGAATTCTAGGCTGCTTGTATATCAAGCAATAATTCAGCCACATTTTAATTATTGTGGTAGTCTTCTCTATATCACCCTGATAGATAGATAGAGAAATAGATAGATAGATAGATAGAATCGTATTTATTTTTTACTCGGCGAAGTGCAGCATAGCTGTTTGCTTAACCGATCATTTAAAATACAAGTTTACAATATAATTCTACATTATTTTTACTAATAATCTAAATAAGTACCTACTAAGTATAAAACAATATAATAATACCTACCTACAACTAGTTATCACATACTCAAAGAAAATAATATATAAAAATAAAAATTACATTCAATGTTGTTGTCACAAAAGTATTTTAAATTTCCGTTTAAAAGAATTATATGACATATTCTTAAAATATAATTTATTTTCATTAAACACTTTGGGAGCCACATATGAAAAAGATCGCTGAAATAAAGCTGTGTGATGCCGAGGTAAATTAAGCAAATTATTTTGGCGAGTGTCGCGGTTGTGAGTTGCATATCTAAAAGAAAGCTTCTCATGGAGATATTGGGGAATCCCACTCTCGAGCAGTTTATAAATAAAACAACAAAGATGTAGTTTCAACCTATCTTGCATATTTAGCCACTAATAGTTTTTAATTTATGAGATACATGGTCTCGCATATTTAGTCTACAAACGAAACGTATAAGTACCTACACGAATTCTGAACTCTCTGAATCCTATTCTTTGACTGTAAATCAAGGCACGGTCCATAAACAATGTCTGCATAATTATGTGCAGTGAGAGAGAACCAGAGATTCACATAGTTGTCTTTTTAGAGAAAAATTTAGTAAGTATTTCTTTATTTTTATAAAGATTTTTCAGGAATAGTAAGGACGTTTGTATTATTTTGGATACCTGCTTCTTAAACCTAGGACTAGAATCAAACACAATTCCCAAATTCAGCCAAGCAGCAAAGCCACATTACAAAAACTTAAATGGAAATCAGTCGCGGTCTCTTTGAAATCTCAAACAATGATTTTTATTTTTAAAATTTTACTTAATCTTCTTCCTCTTTACTTGAGTCAAAATATTGTGCGAATTCGAGATATACACAATCACTTCACTAGAAGCACTAATAATATCTAGGTATATCAGAAGAGCTAAGTTCTAAAAAACTATAAATTATTGTCTATTCTTTAAGTGTTTCAACGAATTCAACAGTCTGTCCAGGGTTGTTAGAGAAAGTGGAAACCTAAACGCTTTCAAACGTAATTTCTCTGCTGTATTAGGAGAATGGTAGCTGTATTGTGTGTTGGAGATTTCAAATGTCAATTATTAGCTTGTATTTTCTGTAAATACAGTCAGTCTAAAAAGTCTCAATACGCTACACATTTTTATACATATTTTTTATTAGTTTTAACCAGCTGGAACTAGGAAAAATTAAATTTATATTATTATTTCAGGCCTAACCAATAAAACATTAAATAAGAAATAGCTGCGAAATATTTTATTGAAATGTTACATCATAATTTAAAAATATTTAACAAATACTATGTAAAAAAAAGTCTCCATACACTTAACAATACTCAATATTAATTTAACAGAAAATTACAATATCTTTTAACCTAATATTTAGTTGGACCTCCGTTGGCCTTGATAACCTCTTGTAATCTATTTGACATGCTTGCAACCAGCTTCCTACAAATTTCTGGAGGTATGGTCTCCCATTCGTGTATTATTCCATTTTTTAACTGTTCCCTATTTTAAAAATTGTGTTTGCGAATGCTCCGTTTTAGATCATCCCACAAATGTTCGATGGGGTTAATATCGGGTGATTGTGGAGGGGTATGAAGCTGCTGTCGCACATTATGGATCATCCATTCGCGGTCTATCTTTGTGGTATGTTTAGGATCATTGTCCTGTTGGAAACGTTACCTTCCTTCGTGTCCCAATTTCTGGAGACTTTCTCGCAAATTGTTCCTTAAAATGTTTAGACAAACATGCTGATCCATTGTACCATCAATATAGTTTAAGTTTTCTACTCCCCCTGAAGACATGCATCCCCAAAGCAGAACACTGCTTGCAGACTACCGTAGAACAAATATTTTCAATTTTTAATGCTGTATTTTTCTTTCTCCAAACTTTAGTTCTGCCATCAGACCCAAAAAGATTGATCTTAGTTTCGTCACTAAAAATTATTGTTTCCCAAAACTCAGGAGGCTTTGAAACGTATTCCCTAGCAATATTACGTAAGCACTACAGGGGGGCGGGGGGGTCTTTGCTTTGCTTATTTTTGATGATATGGGGGATGAGGGATTTTCTACAAAATTTAGTCGATTTTGGTTTGAACACATAATATGGCAACCCTACTTCTCTATGCTTGAAAACGAAACACATTTTCAGGGGTTCTCTAAAATAATGGATACGTTTACTCGCTTAGAACCGAGTAGGGGAATTACCGCGCGCTTTTCACTTGTCTAAATTTCTTCCGCCATGCAATCTATTGTTTCGTTTCGGTACGATTGACGATTTGACGTGTTGTAAGTTAATGTTTGTTTTATTATTGATCCACTGCTTGCAGGTTTCTCCCACCACCATTTAAAGTAAAACAAACAGTTTATGACTTGGTTACTTGGTTTTGGATGATGGAGGGCAATCTCTCAAAGATTCTCTGCAAATGCCGTTCGATTATTTTTGTCCAACGGTAAAACTAAAGCTATCAAGTCGAACATGCAAAATGTGTGGCCTTTATCATGCTTCCGTCAAGTCATTAAATCGTCACATCGAGAAGATCCATAAAAAAGTAAACACGCATATCGAAACGAGAGTAAGACTTTTAAGAGTGGCTGCTCGTCGTGCCAACGAATTGATGTGCATAATACAAAATTTAGACGAACACCAAGATGTCGAATGGCTCGAAGAGAACGATGTCGATATTCCAAAATCACACGAAAGTGAGCAGACACACAATATTGAGCAGCAAACATCCAATGTCATCGAAGACTTAGAGTCATGGATTCGTGTGTCATGGACTGAGGACTGTTAATTTGAATTAATATACCAAAATTTTAAAAGAAGTTTGTTTTGTTCGTTAATATATTAAGATTATAATAACTGAAAATTTGCTTAAATAAATATTATGTGCGTTAAAGTCGCCTATTGCACATTGAAAAATGCATGTACCAATGTTTACGTAAGCATGGGAGAGGGGGGGAGAGCTTTGCTTACTTTTGCTGACGAGGGAGAGAGGGGGTCATTAATTGCAAAAAATCTGCTTACGTAATACTTGAACGGCCCCTAAACGGCTTCTTTCTGGCTACACGTCCATTATAACCTGCCCTGTGTAAACAATTTCTCACAGTTTGCAAACAAACGTTTTTTAAAAATTCCTCTCTAATTTCTTCTGCAACTTTGGCTGCACTTACTTTTCTTTGAATCTTTACTTATTTCTCTAACAATACTGGCCTCTTCACGTGGAGTTAATTTCTTAGGTCGACCGGAGCGGGGTCGAATCTTTCCATAAATCAATTACAATCTTTCGAACTGCACTGGGAATTTCACAATTTCTTTTAGTCATTTTTGTAACAATTAAATAAATTCACTGCACAATCAGGGACGTATTTATAGCTTTCCAATGGGGGGGGGGGGGTTGCAGTCATTTATAGGCAAGAGAAAATACTGCGGTAGGTTCGTCGGAGGTAGGGGTCACGCCCAAATATTGCCAAGAATTCACCTAAAAACAGAGTTGTAAAAAAAGTTTTTCGACGTTTTACGTTTAATTAATTTTAAATTTCGAAATTGGAAATTTAAAATTGGTCGAACTTTCGTCGAATGGGGGAGGGGATTAACCCCCCCCCCCTAACCTCCCCCCCTTATATACGTCCCTGTGCACAATCAATTACAACGGCTGACAGATTAAAAAGTATTGCTAAAAATTATTCATTTGTTTTAAATTTAGCTAGCAATGACTACTTGATTCAGTGCAACTGAATGTAATGTAGTTTTCCTTGCGTATATCTTACTGTATGGAGACTTTTTTGACTTAGTTTTTGTTAATATTTTTTAATTATGATGTAACATTTCAATAAAATATTTTGCAGTTATTTTTTATTTCAATTTTTTATTGGTTAGGCCTGAAATAATAATATAAATTTTGTTTTTTCATAGTTTCGATTAGATGGTTAAAACTAATAAAAAATATGAAGTGTACGGAGATTTTTTGGACTGAGTGTATATTGTGTTGTATTATAATATATAATGGTGATTTGTTTCTTTCTTTGTAAAAATTAGGATGTACCTATTATTGAAATATATATTATTATTATTATTATTAATAATTAATGTTTTTTAAAAAATGCAAAAAACTATATTTCTCTATTCTTCTCAGTTTCCTTTCTTTCCCTTTCAGCAATTCTAAGCACTAAGTATCTTGCGATATACCTACTAGTCAAACATCATAACATCCTTGGAACCCAAACCACTAACAAATTAATAAAGTTAAACAGAACGTTGGCGGAAATCTCTCCGAACGCCACTTGAAAACGGGCACACAGCTGCTCGCTTGGTTGCCTGACCTGACCTGACCATGCCGATGCGCGATGCGCGATGGCAAGTCGAGTGTAAGCGTCTGTGAAATTGTGTCTGAGTTAGGGCTGAAATGAAGCAATTTTAGACATTTAAAATACATCTTAATTATTGGTGAGTATACCAAAAACATTATTTATTTATATAATAACAATTTTGCGTTAATTGATTACTTATTTTCAAAGAATATCGTCAAAACTTTAGGAACATTAAAACTAACCTCAAAACTTGGCGTCAGCCTGCCGTAGTTTTCGGTTTCAGCTGTGAGAGTAGTTATACCGGGTGTCTCAAACACGATTAACGTCGTGCAATAGAAGAATAATTTGAATGCAAATTTGTGATTGTAACTTACGGAAAAGGAGAAGAGTGTTCCAAATATGTAATTACCTTTATATAGGGTGGTCATTTGAAAATGAAACAAAGCCAATTTTGGGCACCCCAGGTTATTAAAAGAAAAACTCTTGGACCCGTCGATTTTTGATTTTAGGGGGGAACTTTTTTTTGGCATATTTTCGCCCCCTAAAAGTCAAACCCATAGCGGGGGCGACAACTACCCCCAAGATTTTAAATGGAATGGGGGGGGGGGGGTCGAGTGATACTTTGTTTTAAAGGTATTTTTATGTAGAGTTTAGCTCTAGAGTTTAACATCGCTACTATCTACCTAGCCTGTACAGTGGCTCACCAAAAGTTCAAAAACAGGTTGTTTTTACCTTTTTTACGAGCTTTCTTATTACAAAAAATGACAACAATAAATAGCAATTACTGGTGTAAAACTTTGCTTTTTTGACAATTCTAGTTTTATTCCTGTGACCTTCAATTATTGTTGCAGAGATCTTGCACTGATAAAAAGAAAATGTAAAAATACACAGTGAAACATTGGTCACTTTTATGCTACACAAATATGTGTTAAATTACATCTTGCTCGAGATTCTACATTTATCATGTAATTATACATTGGTTTAACGTTTTACGTTTACATCTTTTAAAATGTGAATCTTCCACTAAGAATGGAAGTGTGTAATAATAAAATGTTAATATAGTATTGTAGATATGTAATTACACAACTTAGTCGACTTCAATTCATGTATATTTACAATATTTTAGTGTGTACTTCCACATTAAACGTAGGTATATGTAAAATTGGTTATTTTACGGTGTATTATTATAGGTACTGTAATAATATTTAGTAAAAATATATTCTATAGCTGTTAATGGGATGTTTATTGGCAAACCTTTTTTGATGCATATAATCTATTTGTTTCATCTAAAAATATTTTGCTGCAAATTTACTCTGTTTTCAGCAAAATATTTTTATACAGAACAAATAGGTTATATCCAGCAAAAAAAGTTTACCAATAAACACCCCATTATAACAGCCAAAAAATATATTTTTAACAAAAAGAAGGTTACCAAACTGAACCCATAAAATATATTAACAAGAACTGGAAAAATTTGTTGAAAAGGTGTGGTTATAAAAAAAAACAACCCATCCGTTTAATTAAGTTTCTATTAACCTCAAGTTATATTAAGAATTAAGTTCCACAAACCTATATTAAGCATAATAGATGTATAGATATATTATACTAGTAACAAATTAAAGAAAATAAGTTTCCTTTTTAAAAAAAATATAATACAATAACAAATTTAACAAATAAGGGTCTTAAACAAGAAGAAAATTAAACGTCTTTCTTTGGGCTTTTATTTTAAACCGACATACGTAAACAAAAACAAGAAGAAACAAAAAAAAGGTAGTCAAATATGCTGTTAAACATAAACTACAAACCAAATTGCAAACAACAAATAAATTATTTGGTAAAACCTGAATTGCTTTTAGTGAATAAAATGACATATTCATATTCTAAATACTCTCGAGAACTGTATGTAAAATAATAATATGAATTTGCAACAA
The DNA here is from genome assembly GCA_963920685.1 of Polydrusus tereticollis. Classification (NCBI taxonomy): domain Eukaryota; kingdom Metazoa; phylum Arthropoda; class Insecta; order Coleoptera; family Curculionidae; genus Polydrusus; species Polydrusus tereticollis. The sequence goes on from OY987328.1 coordinate 114,699,869, forward strand.
GAGTACAGCACTCACCTGAGCATGGTAGGTACATAATATGCGATCAATAAAAAATTAGACAAAAGTTATTATTTAACGGTAATTAAAATATATGACATAGCTGAACGTAAAAAATATGGTTTTAAACAGGAATTATATGCCAACATAATTTTAATAGGATTGGTTGACGATTTTATGTGCCCTTCTTTTTTATCCGACTTTTAGTTAGCATCACTTTTTAACCTAACTGACACTAGCTTACGATTTTAAAGAAATTAAAATAAAAATAGTACACTCTTAAGTTTAGTTACTTTACTAGTGGTAACTACTATAAAAAACAAAATAACATAATAATAAAACAGTCCATTAATAAACATATTTATAAGACTTACCTGTCGTATTTTTTCAAACAGATAAATAATTTCGAATATATAAATTAGCACAAAACTGAAAAATTGCAGGAGTTGCATCACCCGAAACAAAGAACGATCGAAATGACAGCACGCACGCATGTTCTCCGGTCGGCTGCATCGCGTGATGATCGGTGGCTTGGTAAACACGTGACCCGAACCGGTAATCTGATTGGTAGAGTTAACTAAGTACATTGCAAATTTACATTTTTTATGGATTTTCACATTGCATTTGGTATTTCTACTTTCTACATAGTTGCGTCAACTTGCGTGTAGTTTTAATGTAAATTTACATGGAATTAGAGAGTTATTACATAAAACATTGTAAAAATAGACTGAAAATGTATTTTTACCATGCACTGTGTAAATATGCACTCACTGATATGTTCAAATACATTTTCTATTATTTTTGTGTATAAAAACTGTAACCTTTGTGTAAAAAATAATGTAAAATTACCCCAATTTTTATCAGTGTATCCTTCGGTCGCGGTAAAGTAGTGAAGTTTAGTTAATGGTTAATGGTTTACTCAATTGCTAAAAGGGTGCAAATCATTTCATTATTTTTTGCAAGCAATGAATGTGCTAATACAACTGCCCAACTGTTTAACCATCAACATCAAAATCAAAACACGTCCATCGAAAGTACATTTTGGAATTGGTGCAAAAATTTGGCAATAAAACTTGATATCGACAAATTCAAATTTTTAAAAGTACCTACATCAAAATATTTAAAAAATTTAATGCAGTGAAGGTTTAAGAATCTGATGATGATTCTTTGAAAAGACGTACGATAACCTCAACTAACCTATAAACAAATTCTTGTTGGACTATTATTTGTGACGAAAGTTTATAATTTCTTGTAATATGCGCATTTTAAATTCTTCATTATAATTAGCGTAAGCGCAGCAAGGGGGCAAGGGTCTCAACCCCCCCCGAATCTTTTTTCTTATCATAAGATCCGACCCCCTAGCAAAAAGTCATTAAACATAAACTTTGGATTTTAATTAACCCCACAAAACATAATCCATGGATGTAAGGTGTAAGATCTGGTGGATACGGGATCTTGCTTGCCAATCTATCTATTTGGGAAGACTTGGTTAAGGTACGCTGGATTTCCGCTGGAATATCCTCTGCGTAATGCGGTAGTTGCTCCATCCTGTTGAAATCAGTGAGAAAAAAAGAATGAGACAAATAGCAAAAGTCAGCAGCCTATTGGTTTAATCAAGGTTAAATATATAAAGCGTGGTTGTCGGACAAGAATATTAATCGCCATTGATTTATTACATTTTTCATAGGACATAATATTATTACTGTAAGGTGTTGTTGGCGACACAAACCATGAAAACTACACTACTTTTTTAAGAAATAGTAGGTACTTAATTTATAATAATTAAGATTTAACTCATTTAAGCCCAAGCATCCCATGCATAATTATTAAAAGAAGCTTTTCACCACCACATTAGCAGTATTTTTACAATTCAAAATTTATATTCTCGCTGTGACTCTGGAACCAAACAACGACAATAATTACAATCTCTCCACAGTACAAATAACTTAATCATTTTGCGAGTCAAGACCTGGTAGCGTTTACACGTATTAATTAGAAGTAGCTTAAGGCCAGCTTACCGATGACTTATAACCTAAACAAGACCAGATTAAAACCTGATTGCAGGTAGGTATTTAAACATATAAATGCCACCATGCAGCAACTTTTATATTATGGATGTATCCATTGCACAAACATACCAATTTATTGAGGGATTTTATACATGGCGGAGGTCTACAGATTAAACTGCATGTTTAATAGCCAATTACTAATGCTAAAGGAAAACTTCTAGAAACAGTAAATGGGGTGAATTCGTGTAGCAAAAAATGATGCAATAAACTCAATGAAACAAATAACACATATTAATATTAAAAATAAATAGATAACTAATAATTATATTAAACAAATAAACAACACATGATTACCCTATAAGAAGATATTGGCTTCATTATACCATGTCAAAGTTGAGGCATTTGGGCTCCTGGACCAACATGGGATAATGAGAGGTTTTTTTGTGATTTAGTCATTAAAAAAAATTGTTTTGTATAGGTATTTCATTATCATTCAGATTAACATAATGTTAAAGGCATTTTTTAAGATCCTATACAGGGTGTCCCTGAAGGACGCCGCTCGTAATCGGTTTCCTTGAATAACTTTCAAAGTGCTTAATATAATTTAATAGAAATTTAATGGGATGGACACTAGTAAGGACCTCTTAAAATAGTGTCCTTGAAACATGTTTAGCTTTTTTAGTTTACCAGGGGCGGACTAAGCTTTACTATTATTACTGTCAATAAATATTTGCTAAAATATCCACTTTGATGCTTAAAAATTGGCGAATCTGAAGAGTTGAGGGCGTTACAAAAGCTGTAATAGCGATTAGCAAAGTTATTTAGTTTCTAAATAAAAATGTTGTTTTCTTGATAAAAATGAATCGATGTGTGCCAATATGTCTTTTCAAAGTAATTTTAACGCCAGTGTTAAAATAAACTGAATAACACTATGCTGTTTGAAATTGGGAGAGAGTAATAAATGTGGATCAAGTGGCTATTCCATGGGAGTACCTGGTAATATTAATTCTTAGCAGTACTATATAGTCTTAATTATGAAGGTAATGTTTTTGCTTAAGGTATAGTACGACACAGGATAAATGGTCATGATTAACTAACGCCTTTATACTTTATACCTGCTTCTGGCAAGTAAACCATTTCGGTCCTGGGTGATAGTAGGAAGATTGAAACAATGTTTGTATATGTACAAAAATGTATTGTGTATCGCTAACTTTGACGTAAATTATTAATATGCGTAAAAGTAGTAAGCCGTAATATATAATTTTTATTATCCAGAGTGTCATACGTAGAAGTACCACCCCCCTTTATTTTCTTAAGTTTTTGAGATATCGATATAATTTTTTTTTTGTTTAAAACGAATGGCAAAGGCTTTTTTGACATCTGTGTACCTAATTACCGGGATGAAAATGCGGAACTTCTACGTGGAACGCCCTGTATATAACCTTATGAGTAAAATGAGTCATCTCAATACTTTGAATCTTCTGATGTGTTTGATCTTAGAAAGCACGCCTTCTAACGAGACTGCAAAACTCCTTCTCTCCAAAAAGGAAACAACAATCTTATCAAGATAATTGGGAGCCCCCAGTCTTATCAATTTTAAGGCCAGGCCGCTGTGCCAGACCTTATCAAAAGCTTTTGAGACGTCAAAGAAAACCGCTCCCGTGTGTGCTCTTCCATTGAATCCTTCCAAAATTCTGGATTTAATAGAAGAGCACACACGGGAGCGGTCCTGACTTATGGAGTGCCAACATGGTGCACCATAAGCAGGACAGCGCATAACAAGTTCCAGGTGCTACAAAATAGAGCGTTAAAAATAATTGCGGACGCTCCGAGATATACTGTCAATAGAGTACTACACAGAGACTTCGAAATACCGACACTGACGGAATTTTATGACAAAATAGTAGTGGTTTACTACAAACGTACGGACGTATCCACCAATCCACTGATTACAAGTTAACATATACAATCACCGCCGAATTCCACCTACAAGTTTCCTAAGAATTGGTTGCCTCCACCAATAGTGGAGAGGCACTAACGATGGAAGCCTCGACAAATCAAGCGTTTATTTAAGCTGAAAGAAGAATAAGTCCAAAAAGACGCTCATACCCCCTTTTAATCGATCCAGGGCTTCGCTCAACTCCATTTTCTTATTTGAAGTTTGGCCAACAAAGGTCTCAATGAATAATAAAAGTTAAAGGCAATGCCTGACTTGAAAGAGAGAGAGAGAGATCCAGAAGTTTGAATCTATACTATCACTATCATCCACTGATATAATTAAAGGTTTTATGTTTTCCCAAAATTTTTTATAATTATTTTCGACTTCAAGTACATGATTAACGCACGGTCTCCAACTGCTCTCTGGTATTAATTTACACTGAGTTTTAATTATTACAATTATATTAGCGGACATTTTTGGGTTTACATTATTGAGTCTAACTTTGTTTTTTAATTGGGACCATATCATTTCTAGGATTTAAATCGCAATGGCAGGGGGGCAATCTAAGTGATATGCTACCTGATGATTTTATAGCCTCATCTACGCAATATATTTTATCATACGATTTGGTTTTTAGTACCTCAACTAGTTTTTTTTGTCTATATTTATCTTCAAAATAGAGGCCATGTTGGCTAAGGAACTCTTGCAGTACCTCTTTTTTGCTGCTTATGGTTGGTATCTTCCATAAGTATATGGATTAGTACTATATGGCGCCTTGCCCATTTAACCAATGTAAACGTAGTGAAGCCGAGGTTCCTTGTTCAGCCAGGGTCATTTCGCGCAGTGCGCATGCGCGAGAAAAAGAAAATAGACGCTTGTTTTAACGGAAAAAAAATGAGGTTATCACATTTGACTTTGACAACTGGACCGAAATTTGTAAACAAACACTAAAGTTCTTGATTTGTTTATAAAGCTGGATTTATAAACTCGAAAAGTTGGTGAGGTTGAAGTTATGATCAAGTTTGTGAGGTTAGATATCCCGAACTCCGAGCGTAAAAATTGGTTATCTCGAACTACCCGGGAAGTTTTCGAACCTTACATGAGCTTTACATGAACAGCATGAACGAGTGTATAAATGGAACTGAGTGTTCCCTTTAGTTTAAATTGAACTCCTATTTCCAACACCAACTGAACCTCAACTTCGCCAACTTTTCGAGTTTATAAATCCAGCTTAAGATTTTGTATATTATTTCGATTGAGAAAAGAAAAAGAACGCAGGTAAACATATTAATAAAACTTTTATTAGATATTTTAAGATTATTCTTAGAGTTTAACAAATAAAATAATAGGTTTTTGTAGGATTCCTTGAAGTACATGCAATTTTCCGTAAAAATAGGTAGGTACCTAAGTATATCAACAGCAGCAAAGGAAATGGACTACCTAGGTATTGTTGCCTCACGAAATTAACGTAGGTAAGTTAAAAGGAAGAAACATCCGGTCTAGGTACATACCTGTAGAACGATAAATCTTTGTTTAAATATTTACGCCTGTTTAAAATAATGTAAAATATTTTGTTTTGCCTCGGCATCGTCACAAAATTATCACACTTCACACACACAATCAAAACTTGCAGAAAAGTAAAGATAAACAGTACACAAAAGCCGTTAATTATACCAAATCAACTCGATGAAGCGAACTGTCAAACAAATTAACATTTGCTAAAGATTTCGAGGTTATGTCGAGTAAAAATGAGACGTTGTCACGTTGTCACCTTCCAGTTATATGAAATTGTTATTTAACGCGTTTTAGTTTAGAAATGGAAACAAATAATTTGAAAGCGCTTGGAAGTACAGACTTAATGCTTATTTTACAATTTTTTAGCAAGATTTTTGGTAATTTTATCATTGCTCTAATTTTCTAAGGCTCACTTTTCTGCCCTGTTCTAAAGAAATAAAAGTATATTTGGCAATACCCTTACGGTGCATGCACACAAGTCGAAATGACCCTGTATCTTCTATCTCTGTTATTGCTTCAAGATATTCAGGGTAATAGCCATATAGTACTAATACATAATAATATATGGTATTTTCAAATGATTTAATAATAATTCGACAATTTCTAATGTGTCGACAGGTATAATTAATTATACCTAAAATACGTACATTATCAAAATAAAAACATAATACCTCCCTGTTACTGAGAAAGGCTTACAAACCAGCCCTTATTTGCTTTATGGGGGGTAAAATCACCCGACCGTTATAAAGTAGGTAAAATCATGACCATTTATCTTGTGTCGGACTATACCTGCACTTAAGCTAAGTAAGAGCGTACACCCATGTGCCAAGTTTGAATATATTTTAATAAGCCGATCCTAACTTATTTAATTAAATGTGATGGCAAAATTACAAAATTTCCATAGCTTAGGTAATACAGCAAACACCAGCAAATTATTATTTGGCATTGACAAAACGAAAAGTAGCGTCAGTGGCAACATTTTCATTTCAGGCGCTTTAATTACAGCTAAATATGAGCTATTCCATTAAGGAAAAAGTTACTACTTATGATTAGGTGGTATGATACAGGAAACAGTTTAAGAGCAATGTCTGAAATGTTTTCAGTTCAATTCCCTGATAAGCATATCCTTTCCATTTCATAAATTAAACTTATCATTACTAAATTTGAGTCCAAAGGGACTGTAATAAATAACTCTAAATGCTTAACTCAGAATGTCAATAGAGCTGAAGAAAGGGATAATAGAGATGTGGATATTTTACTGCACGTGGAGGAAAATAAAATGATTAGCACGAGGATTCTTGAGCAAACCGTAGAAAAACATTAAACCACAGTGTTGCGCACTTTAAAGAAACATAGATATCTTCCTTACAAGTATGAAAAACATCAAGAGCTACGGCAAGGTGATGAAGAACGGAGAATGGTATTCTGTTTTGAGGTAATGGAAAGAGTAAATAATAATAGGGATTTTTTGAGAAACATTTGTTTTACCGATGAATGTATATTCAGCCTCAACAACGCACCAAATGTTTAAAATTGCCGGTATTGGAGTCAAAAAAATGAACATCGTCTTGTTCATACTCGGACACAATATCCACAAAAAATAAATGTTTGGGCGGTAATTGTAGGACATCACATTATTTTACCATTTTTTATGGATGGTAACCTTACAGCAGTAACCTTACTAAAAAATCGAATTGAACCCGCCTAGAAGAAGTTGTACGCGAAAATCAGGAGATCTGGTATCAAATGGATGGTTGTCCTGCCCATAATTATCTCATGGTTAGGGAATACTTGCAAAATATTTTTTCGCCAAATAACTTCTTTCTGTGGGAGCACTTAGAAAATTTTATTTATAAAGATGTAAAATTTGAAAATATAGACCAGCTAAAAAACTGTATTTCGTTAGAATGTGACAGAATTTCTTAATATCAACTCAGTAATGTTAGAAATGAATTTTATGATCGGTTAGGATATTGTTTAGCTTTTAATGGAGGGTTGTTTGAACATTTAATTAATTGATGTTTTTGTGAAAATCTGTACTCTTAGGTATGTTATGTTAAATTAAAGGCTTAGTAAGAAGAACATAATGATGTCTTTTATTTTGGATGTGTGATTGCCGGGTTGGTAAAACGAAAATGTGTTTTTGTGAAAGCGTTTCGAAATAGACATATTTCGATATTGATTAGAATTTCGAAATGACACTCTTTTAGGCACTAGTGCCTAAAATAAAAATGAAACATTAAAATCAATGAAAATATCTATTTATTATATACCGGGTGTTGCATCGTCGCGCGGGACATAGGAAATCCCATGTAATTTTAAATGGGGTCAATTATTGGCTTCCCTAATTATTTTAGAGAAAAATTCTATTTAGGTTTATTAAAGAGCACTAAAACCCACATTCAAAAGAATAACTTTAGATATTTTTGATGAGCCCGTTTACGGGTTATCGCCGATTTCTTTTTAACTATTTCTCCTTTTTATGGCCCCGTATTTGCGGGCACCAGTCAAGGTAAAAGATGACTGTCAAATAAAGTTGTCATTTTGAAATGTGTGCTTTATTGTTATAAAAACTCGTACATCGAAAATATTAAAGGTGTATTTATGAGTACAAATTAATCTGAATAAAACTAAAATAAAGTATCCAATTACAAGGTTAATTATGACATTTTACATGTTTCAATATTTTACTAATTAATAGGTAGGTACTATTAAATTGTTAGAACTTTAGGATTTAAGAAGATGTTCAAATATTCCTCCATTGACTGCTAGACAATAACCGAGGCGATCATAAAATTCTCTTCTTACATTCGCTAGTTGGTAAACTGAAATTCTATTGCATTCGGCTGAAATAGCATTTTTTAACTCGTCTAGATTTGGGTATTTTTTATCTTTGTATATCCTGTTTTTTAAATGGCCCCAGAGAAAGAAATCATTTGGCGATAAATCAGGAGACCTGGCTGGCCAATTTACTGTATGATTTAAGCCAATAACATTTCCATTAAAAGCACGGTTTAAATATTCCCGGACAGCCAGGGTACTATGTGCCGGGCAGCCATCCATTTGGTACCAAACTTCCTGATTTTCCCTGGCGGCATCATGTAAAGTAGGTAAAATATGATCTTCAAGTAGTTCCAAAAAATAGTCTGCATTTAAATTTCGTGTAAGAAATAATGGCCCGATAATATTTTCTCCGAAAGTCCCAGCCCATACATTAACTTTTTGTGGATATTGCGTCCTTGTTTCCACAAACCTGTTAGTAGAGGAAAACTAAGAGAGCTGACTCAGGTGGTGCTGGTGGTGCTGGTGGTGCAACTAACCCAGGTGGTGCGGTGGTGCGTTTTACGATCTAACCCGGGTGGTTCGGTGGTGCGTTTTATGATCTAACCCGGGTGGTTCGGTGGTGCGTTTTATGACCTAACCCGGGTGGTTCGGTGGTGCTGTTTTACGAGACCAGTGGTGCTGGTGGTGCTGTTTTACGAGACCAGTGGTGCTGGTGGTGCTGTTTTACGAGACCAGTGGTGCTGGTGGTGCGTTTTATGATCTAACCCGGGTGGTTCGGTGGTGCGTTTTATGATCTAACCCGGGTGGTTCGGTGGTGCGTTTTATGACCTAACCCGGGTGGTTCGGTGGTGCTGTTTTACGAGACCAGTGGTGCTGGTGGTGCTGTTTTACGAGACCAGTGGTGCTGGTGGTGCTGTTTTACGAGACCAGTGGTGCTGGTGGTGCGTTTTATGATCTAACCCAAGTGGTTCGGTGGTGCGTTTTATGATCTAACCCGGGTGGTTCGGTGGTGCTGTTTATGAGCTAACCCGGGTGCTTTCGTGAGGCGGCTCTGTCAATATCTCTCTACTGTGTTAATTTATGCGGGTAATAAAACCGACAAGGGTCGGATCGGCCTGCATGCTTATAGAGGTAAAAAACCGCTTTAGAATGTTTTTGGTATATCTTTTTTAGATAATTTTGGGGGAAATAATTTGCCTGAGATGCCAATTAAAAAAAGCCTACATTTAATTGTATTTTAGATTCTTGAATTTTGTGCATGGATTAAAAATCTACTATTTCTTGAAATTGTATACATTATGTTAGATAATTAAGGAATAAAAAAGATGAAAATAGCAATTATAATTAGAAAAAAAATATTTTAATGTTATTAAGACTTTGTAAATATCTGTAAAAACTGTTCTAAATCCTGTCATTTCTGAAACTTGTATACTGAGTGTTTAGAATTTAGTAAAAAATTAAAAAAATGTTTTAACGTTATTAAGCCCTGTGAAACTTTGTAAAAATGACTAAAACTGTACAGAATTGTATTATTTTCTGAAAATGATATACTGAGTGTTTAGAATTTAGTAAAAATTAAAAAAAATGTTTTAAATTTGTTAAATCATGTGAAATCTTGAATAAAATGACTAAAACAGTCGCAAATCGTCCTATTTTCTTAAAAGTGTATACTGAGTGTTTAGAATTTAGTAAAAATTAAAAAAAATGTTTTAAATTTGTTAAATCATGTGAAATCTTGTATAAAATGACTAGAACCGTTCTTAATCATGGCATTTCTGAAAATTGTATACTGAGTGTTTAGAATTTAGTAAAAAATTAAAAAAAATGTTTTAACGTTATTAAGCCCTGTGAAACTTTGTAAAAAATGACTAAAACAGTCGCAAATCGTCCTATTTTCTTAAAAGTGTATACTGAGTGTTTAGAATTTAGTAAAAATTAAAAAAAATGTTTTAAATTTGTTAAATCATGTGAAATCTTCTATAAAATGACTAGAACCGTTCTTAATCATGGCATTTCTGAAAATTGTATACTGAGTGTTTAGAATTTAGTAAAAAATTAAAAAAAATGTTTTAACGTTATTAAGCCCTGTGAAACTTTGTAAAAATGACTAAAACAGTCGCAAATCGTCCTATTTTCTTAAAAGTGTATACTGAGTGTTTAGAATTTAGTAAAAATTAAAAAAAATGTTTTAAATTTGTTAAATCATGTGAAATCTTGTATAAAATGACCAGAACCGTTCTTAATCATGGCATTTCTGAAAATTGTATACTGAGTGTTTAGAATTTAGTAAAAAATTAAAAAAAAAATGTTTTAACGTTATTAAGCCCTGTGAAACTTTGTAAAAAATGACTAAAACAGTCGCAAATCGTCCTATTTTCTTAAAAGTGTATACTAAGTGTTTAGAATTTAGTAAAAATTAAAAAAAAATGTTTTAAATTTGTTAAATCATATGAAATATTGTATAAAATGACTAGAACCGTTCTTAATCATGACATTTCTGAAAATTGTATACTGAGTGTTAAGTATTTAGTGAAATGGTGGCTATTTAGTTAATTCGTGACTTGTTTTGTACAGATTCTTTAGCATTTCTTAAGAACCGAAAAAGAAAACAGAAAAGAAAAAATAAAAGAAAAAAACAACTCCAAGTGTCTTTGCGAACAATCGGCAATAAAATAGAGTATTTCAGTTTTTAATTTTTCGTAAATAAAAGTTGGTTAGATTAATAGTCTCTGTGAATATAATAACATAAACAAAGTGATATGCCGTAAATTTAGGAGTACAGTATAAATTATGCCTCTATTAAAATATACCGCAATAACTAACTACCAAAGGATTTTTGATATTTTGAATATATTTGATGCTCATAGCATTATCACATTTCCAAAGGCTCTAAATTTTAGAAAAATGTTCTAATAGAATATGTCTATCAATATAAAGTAAAGGTATTGTTAGGTTTTTTTAAAAAATACGACCTACAACAGTCTCTGCTACAGCATGGCTGACTCTGTAGAAACTTCTGTGAAACCATAATAATTATATCAATAATCGAGTTGTCCTTATGATAATATTTTCTTCCAATATCCGACTCCACTATCCATAAAAGTTATGTTAGAAAATTCATAATTGAGCGCATTGTAATTTTTTAAAAAGAAATTCACTTCACACACAAAGATGTAGCCATTCAATTCATGAAAATAATGCAAGTCAGTATGCGTATGTTATGGCTAACTGTTTAAATGTCTATTCCTTCCACGTTTATCGGAAGAAATACTTTTTTTATACTAGTATTTTAGTTGAAAATAAGATCATAAATCATCTATACAAAACAAGCGTCCCTTATGGATTTGAACGAAAATCATAGATTCGACTATTTTCATGAAAAATAAATCTAAGTACGGAATAATGCAGGAAGATTATCTATTTTCTTGGTTTAGAAAGTGATGTAGTTAAGATTTATAACTTAGGAATAAATAAATTATTATTAATCTTTTCGACCTATTTCTCTTGCATATTTAATTTCTTTGATAGTAAGAACTAATCTTTTTATTTTACAAAGTAAAAAAAAGCTAAAGATCGGAGTTGTCAGTCAGGTATAAGAACTGATTTAACACGATGGTTTTTGTACAAACGTTCACATACAATTGTATGCTTTTAACCGATTGTGTTGGAAAAAATGACGATTTATAGATTAGATATTTAGACGAAGAGCTAACCTTCTCAATAAACTATTGATTATTGCCCTGCTAGCTAGACAACACTTTTTATGTTAGTCAAAAAAAAAATTTTTTTTTTTCGGACGCTATTACAGATTTCATCGTTAACTAACAAACATTAAGACCAAAAAAATTAGCGTGCAAGATGAAATGTATAGGTTCACTTCATTTCTACATTATTTTACAACTCTCAATCGCATTAAAAACAAGATCGAATAAAAAATAACTTATGACATATGGACGAAAAATGTTTTTCGGGCTATTTAGGTTAGCGACCGCATTACGTCTGAAATACTACATTTTTCGAGCTTATAACATAATTTACTATTTTAACGTTAAAATAGGGGAAATGATGTATCAAAATGGATACTTTTTTTTTATCGGTCACGAGATTATAGTTTCTTTTAAAATGAACTCTAATATTTACAACACAAAATATCCTTTAAACCACATTAGTTTAAAACTCGTCTGTCGCTTTCCCTCTATTGTGAGTTTGTTTAAAGTATAGCGTAGTATATATTTAGATGAATTTCGCAAATGTTGAATACTTTCAAAACTGAAAAAGCCGCCCTTTACAATAAATATCTCCGTAGAGTTAGGTACCCTGCAGATTAAGGGTATTTCAGCGGATAATCATATACAAATTCAAAGATTTTGTCTATTTTAATGGATTAACAAACAATATCTATAGGATGACTTTACTGATAAAAAAAAAAATAACAAAAATCCATAAAGTCTAGGCTCACATGAAATTCCATAAAGAGCAGCTGCATAGCCTTATCACATCAAACTATATTTTTATTTCGTTCTATTGTCAAAAGTCTGTGTTTAGGAGATTATCGTTCATTTTAAAATGAACTCTAATATGTACATCACCATAAACTACCTCTTAAGCCGTCGTAAAAATACACTTTTCGATTTACCTATATATTGATTTTCTAATATTAAATATCTACAATAGTCGAAATTCGCTCGCTAATACCTATGTATGCAAGGTTTCTTCAAAAAATGACAATTTTGTTGTTTAATGGCTTGAAAAAATGGAAAAAGGAGGTTTTTGCATCCATTTATTTCCAGATGAGTGTTAAAAATACTTATAAAACTCGGTATACCGAAGATCAAACATTAATGAGAGGGTTGAGTCCTGTTTGCCAAATCCTGATTTTTAATTTGACGTTGGCAACGGTACAATTTTTTAACATTTATCATAAGAGGCGTATATTTTTGGAGCTTAGATCTACCAGTTTATCCACGTCCCATTTATTGTTAGTGCTTTAGTAATTTTACTTTCCAATTATTTTTTACCAAAACGCGTAGTTGAAACAGTGTCTATATCAGACGATATAATAAATTTTAAGGATTAATTTGCTTACAAATGCACTTTAATTTATTTAGGCTAAAGCAGCCAGACATATACTGGAACTACGAAAACCCTATTACAATTTGGTTGCCTAGAGAAAATTTTGTAAAAAACATAGCTTTCTACACAAATGCTTGCACATTATGTACCTATCATTTTAAGATACCTGGCGACATCAATGTAAGCATTGACATAATGACGCAAGATATAGATAGGTACTAGAATATTCAAGATTTCTATTAACGATACACTTCAGCATACATGCGAGATGTCATTAATGTCTACGGAAGGCAACAGACATACCAGCTATTTTTACATGGGATTCCATAGACTTGAACGCTTCTTGTTTAGAAATATTTGATGTCATCTTGAGGAGTTCCGTATTGAAGCATCAAACCTACCTGTCAAATAATTGACGAAATATGGGATATCATAAAATATGTCCCCCATCGAACTAAATGATCCTATAAACCAGCTTCACAGACCGTAATTTGTGATGCTAACACGATTAATACGCAATAGAACAAGATTAAGAAACAAAATTTAAAGTAGCTCTTTATCACACGAAAATAATTAAATAATTTACGGTTACAGAACAATAATTATTTTAAAAAGCTGTATAACTAAATATATTATGTTATTAGGAATATTCTGTCTAAAGTAACAGCTGATCTTAGTCGAAAATGAGATCGTATTATTGATTGTTGAATTCGTTAGGTATGAAATAAAATTAGAGATTTCGTCTATTTTTTCACGATTAAAAAAGAATGCCTCTATTTAGCTAAAAATGAAACGATTACAGTGGTAGATTAATTCACTTTACCAAGCATGTAAACTACTAATTTTGCAATAAATATCTTCTATATTTCTAGGTAGGTTTACTCGAAAATGTTGGGCTATTTTCATCAAAAATCCCGATACGAAATTGAAAAATTTGCCTATTTTTGTCGGTTTACAAAGTGATAGTGGAATATTGGTTTAATCAAAGAACAATAATTATTTTAAAAATGTTGTATAATTAACTAAATGTCGGTGTTATCAGGCAGGCAAGAAGTTATTTATCTGAATCTTATTTGTACCATTAGCGTTTATATACAAATGTTAGTGGTTTTCAAAAATTGATATCTCGGAAATTATTAGGTTTAGACTTATAATACGCTTATTAAAAAATAATGACTACTTTATGCAAAATTAAAAAATATTATAAGATGTAGGGTATCCCAGTAACTTAACCAAAGATTTTCGGTCTTCGTAAAGCTTTATACGTTTCTTCAGCGTACCAAACATTCACTTTTTTTAAATATTGACATCGGGTTAGGATTCTGAACATAGGATTAACATCACTCCAATAGTGAACATGTTGCGTTGTCACAGTTCCATTCGTCGAAAAGTAAACAAAACCGTTTGAGCTACGTGGGGAATAAATAAAGTTGGCTTGTTGAAAAATTTTAATATTTATTAAGGTAAAAGACTATAAATATATCGATACAACACTTTGGCATTTCTAATACTACAAACATGAATATCTAAAATGTGATATTTACAACTATCAACTCTCTCTCCCTTCTCTAATTTTGGTACACCAATGCTGTCTTCTAAGTTTATAATATATGGCGTCCTGCAGTTTAATTCCAAAAATGTTTTAACTAAAAATTCCTCTTTAACACGTCCTTTAACGTAAATAATGTCTGCGTCTATCAGATTGTTGGATATGATATTATGTAGTTCCTTGTAATCGGTATCACCATAATTATAAAGGATACCATGATGATTTCCAAATAGATATTTGACTTGTTTCTTGCAAGCCTTACTTAAGGTGTCGAATGGTTTAACTGGTTTAAAAAAGTAACTTTTCATACTATTCCCATCATAAATAGCCAATTCTTTCGCGTAAAATTCAGGTATGTTAAATCCTTGAATATCGACTACAACGAACTTCATTGTCTGAAGACTCAAATCAAACAAGTATATTTTCATATTTTTATCGCTCTTAAGTTCGATTTCAAAAGCACACCCCCACTTTTCGATAATTTCACAGTCTTAGCACATAGATCCTATATTTTTATTTACGATCAATTCATCTTTATTCGCCAATCGTCTCAAACTAGTCTGCTTTTGAAAGTAATATAGCCATAGTATTCAGAAAATATTAATAATATCGGAGTCTAAAACATCCTTGACACTAAAAAATCATTGTGTTTCCTAACAAAACCCATCATCTTGTCTATTTAGCTTGCTTTCCTATTGTTTAGCAGGTTAAATAAAATTATTATTTTGCTCTTTTTGTCTGTACTGAATCGTTAGGGGAATACGTTTCTAGTTCTATAAGAGAGACAGTTAAAATTTATGTAAGCAATCAAAAATCCTACACTATGAGCTACTTAGTTAAAATTTCATATTTCCTTCCTGGATCAGGCAAAATTTGTGATGTGTCGGACAAAATTTATAAAAATACGAAAAAAATGCTGGATGCATTTTTAGCGTGACTTTCTATTTAATACCATCTTATTTCAAGCTATAATTCGGTTGTCAAAATGAGAATAAAATAATTTTCCCATGGTTTATGTCATCTTAAAAAAGTCAAAAGGTTATATTCTGTAGAGGGTCAGATACATTCAAATTTAAATATTTTCTCCAAGAAGAATTTTAAGATAGTATTATAGTAAATAAAAATTCTATACCTCCAATATTTCTTGGAAACATATCGTGTTCTAGCGACATAACCCAAAAGTTCCTCTATTCAGAAACGCATCGTACTTTTCTTGTCAATAATTGTCTCATTGTCCCATCCATTACATTATTATAATCTTAAAGCACCTGTTACCAGCATTATCTGTTTTTATGGTTTTCATAAAACATAGCGATTACCGATGAAAATTAAACGAAAACTTAATAAATAACTTTTTTTTCAACTGAAATAGACTGATTTTCAATGGAAAAATGTTACTTATAACTAAAAATGAATATAAGACATATACGCAATGATATTTAGAATAAATCAATGTTTTCTAAAATTACTATAAAATATTCACAAAATCGTTTCGTTATAACCAAAGTAGCAAGGCTTGCAGATTTCGTATAGAGTTCAAACGCGATACTGAGATGATCTTTTTTTTTTTATATTTTTGTAGGATAATGCACCACTACGTTGTAAGTACTTGAGAGAGGACTTTCTTGAAAAATCCTCAAATTTCTCTGCAATTTTGTTCCTTCTAGAGTTAAATTCACACAGAAAACCCCGTATTCTTATCTTTCAGGTTGGTATATTAAAAAGGGCTTATTAGTATGGTTTAGAAAACAAGCAATATTAATTAACGGATGTTTTTTGACGCGCCCCCCTCAGGTTTGTTCAGGTTTCTCAAACGTTTGAGAAACCTGAACAAACCTGAGGGGGGCGCGTCAAACCTGAAACCGATTGCAAGGAGCACTAACCTTAGTACATGTAATCAAACCTGAGCTACCCTGAAAGATTATGATGAAACCCGACTCTCTACATGCAATCAAACCTGAGCTACCCTGAAAGATTATGATGAAACCCGACTCTCTGCATCGCAACCATTGGAGTGGAAAAAAAAATTTTTTTCAACTCTTCATACGACGAAAAAACATCCGTTAATTAATATTGCTTGTTTTCTAAACCATACTAATAAGCCCTTTTTAATATACCAACCTGAAAGATAAGAATACGGGGTTTTCTGTGTGAATTTAACTCTAGAAGGAACAAAATTGCAGAGAAATTTGAGGATTTTTCAAGAAAGTCCTCTCTCAAGTACTTACAACGTAGTGGTGCATTATCCTACAAAAATATAAAAAAAAAAGATCATCTCAGTATCGCGTTTGAACTCTATACGAAATCTGCAAGCCTTGCTACTTTGGTTATAACGAAACGATTTTGTGAATATTTTATAGTAATTTTAGAAAACATTGATTTATTCTAAATATCATTGCGTATATGTCTTATATTCATTTTTAGTTATAAGTAACATTTTTCCATTGAAAATCAGTCTATTTCAGTTGAAAAAAAAGTTATTTATTAAGTTTTCGTTTAATTTTCATCGGTAATCGCTATGTTTTATGAAAACCATAAAAACAGATAATGCTGGTAACAGGTGCTTTAAGATTATAATAATGTAATGGATGGGACAATGAGACAATTATTGACAAGAAAAGTACGATGCGTTTCTGAATAGAGGAACTTTTGGGTTATGTCGCTAGAACACGATATGTTTCCAAGAAATATTGGAGGTATAGAATTTTTATTTACTATAATACTATCTTAAAATTCTTCTTGGAGAAAATATTTAAATTTGAATGTATCTGACCCTCTACAGAATATAACCTTTTGACTTTTTTAAGATGACATAAACCATGGGAAAATTATTTTATTCTCATTTTGACAACCGAATTATAGCTTGAAATAAGATGGTATTAAATAGAAAGTCACGCTAAAAATGCATCCAGCATTTTTTTCGTATTTTTATAAATTTTGTCCGACACATCACAAATTTTGCCTGATCCAGGAAGGAAATATGAAATTTTAACTAAGTAGCTCATAGTGTAGGATTTTTGATTGCTTACATAAATTTTAACTGTCTCTCTTATAGAACTAGAAACGTATTCCCCTAACGATTCAGTACAGACAAAAAGAGCAAAATAATAATTTTATTTAACCTGCTAAACAATAGGAAAGCAAGCTAAATAGACAAGATGATGGGTTTTGTTAGGAAACACAATGATTTTTTAGTGTCAAGGATGTTTTAGACTCCGATATTATTAATATTTTCTGAATACTATGGCTATATTACTTTCAAAAGCAGACTAGTTTGAGACGATTGGCGAATAAAGATGAATTGATCGTAAATAAAAATATAGGATCTATGTGCTAAGACTGTGAAATTATCGAAAAGTGGGGGTGTGCTTTTGAAATCGAACTTAAGAGCGATAAAAATATGAAAATATACTTGTTTGATTTGAGTCTTCAGACAATGAAGTTCGTTGTAGTCGATATTCAAGGATTTAACATACCTGAATTTTACGCGAAAGAATTGGCTATTTATGATGGGAATAGTATGAAAAGTTACTTTTTTAAACCAGTTAAACCATTCGACACCTTAAGTAAGGCTTGCAAGAAACAAGTCAAATATCTATTTGGAAATCATCATGGTATCCTTTATAATTATGGTGATACCGATTACAAGGAACTACATAATATCATATCCAACAATCTGATAGACGCAGACATTATTTACGTTAAAGGACGTGTTAAAGAGGAATTTTTAGTTAAAACATTTTTGGAATTAAACTGCAGGACGCCATATATTATAAACTTAGAAGACAGCATTGGTGTACCAAAATTAGAGAAGGGAGAGAGAGTTGATAGTTGTAAATATCACATTTTAGATATTCATGTTTGTAGTATTAGAAATGCCAAAGTGTTGTATCGATATATTTATAGTCTTTTACCTTAATAAATATTAAAATTTTTCAACAAGCCAACTTTATTTATTCCCCACGTAGCTCAAACGGTTTTGTTTACTTTTCGACGAATGGAACTGTGACAACGCAACATGTTCACTATTGGAGTGATGTTAATCCTATGTTCAGAATCCTAACCCGATGTCAATATTTAAAAAAAGTGAATGTTTGGTACGCTGAAGAAACGTATAAAGCTTTACGAAGACCGAAAATCTTTGGTTAAGTTACTGGGATACCCTACATCTTATAATATTTTTTAATTTTGCATAAAGTAGTCATTATTTTTTAATAAGCGTATTATAAGTCTAAACCTAATAATTTCCGAGATATCAATTTTTGAAAACCACTAACATTTGTATATAAACGCTAATGGTACAAATAAGATTCAGATAAATAACTTCTTGCCTGCCTGATAACACCGACATTTAGTTAATTATACAACATTTTTAAAATAATTATTGTTCTTTGATTAAACCAATATTCCACTATCACTTTGTAAACCGACAAAAATAGGCAAATTTTTCAATTTCGTATCGGGATTTTTGATGAAAATAGCCCAACATTTTCGAGTAAACCTACCTAGAAATATAGAAGATATTTATTGCAAAATTAGTAGTTTACATGCTTGGTAAAGTGAATTAATCTACCACTGTAATCGTTTCATTTTTAGCTAAATAGAGGTATTCTTTTTTAATCGTGAAAAAATAGACGAAATCTCTAATTTTATTTCATACCTAACGAATTCAACAATCAATAATACGATCTCATTTTCGACTAAGATCAGCTGTTACTTTAGACAGAATATTCCTAATAACATAATATATTTAGTTATACAGCTTTTTAAAATAATTATTGTTCTGTAACCGTAAATTATTTAATTATTTTCGTGTGATAAAGAGCTACTTTAAATTTTGTTTCTTAATCTTGTTCTATTGCGTATTAATCGTGTTAGCATCACAAATTACGGTCTGTGAAGCTGGTTTATAGGATCATTTAGTTCGATGGGGGACATATTTTATGATATCCCATATTTCGTCAATTATTTGGCAGGTAGGTTTGATGCTTCAATACGGAACTCCTCAAGATGACATCAAATATTTCTAAACAAGAAGCGTTCAAGTCTATGGAATCCCATGTAAAAATAGCTGGTATGTCTGTTGCCTTCCGTAGACATTAATGACATCTCGCATGTATGCTGAAGTGTATCGTTAATAGAAATCTTGAATATTCTAGTACCTATCTATATCTTGCGTCATTATGTCAATGCTTACATTGATGTCGCCAGGTATCTTAAAATGATAGGTACATAATGTGCAAGCATTTGTGTAGAAAGCTATGTTTTTTACAAAATTTTCTCTAGGCAACCAAATTGTAATAGGGTTTTCGTAGTTCCAGTATATGTCTGGCTGCTTTAGCCTAAATAAATTAAAGTGCATTTGTAAGCAAATTAATCCTTAAAATTTATTATATCGTCTGATATAGACACTGTTTCAACTACGCGTTTTGGTAAAAAATAATTGGAAAGTAAAATTACTAAAGCACTAACAATAAATGGGACGTGGATAAACTGGTAGATCTAAGCTCCAAAAATATACGCCTCTTATGATAAATGTTAAAAAATTGTACCGTTGCCAACGTCAAATTAAAAATCAGGATTTGGCAAACAGGACTCAACCCTCTCATTAATGTTTGATCTTCGGTATACCGAGTTTTATAAGTATTTTTAACACTCATCTGGAAATAAATGGATGCAAAAACCTCCTTTTTCCATTTTTTCAAGCCATTAAACAACAAAATTGTCATTTTTTGAAGAAACCTTGCATACATAGGTATTAGCGAGCGAATTTCGACTATTGTAGATATTTAATATTAGAAAATCAATATATAGGTAAATCGAAAAGTGTATTTTTACGACGGCTTAAGAGGTAGTTTATGGTGATGTACATATTAGAGTTCATTTTAAAATGAACGATAATCTCCTAAACACAGACTTTTGACAATAGAACGAAATAAAAATATAGTTTGATGTGATAAGGCTATGCAGCTGCTCTTTATGGAATTTCATGTGAGCCTAGACTTTATGGATTTTTGTTATTTTTTTTTTTATCAGTAAAGTCATCCTATAGATATTGTTTGTTAATCCATTAAAATAGACAAAATCTTTGAATTTGTATATGATTATCCGCTGAAATACCCTTAATCTGCAGGGTACCTAACTCTACGGAGATATTTATTGTAAAGGGCGGCTTTTTCAGTTTTGAAAGTATTCAACATTTGCGAAATTCATCTAAATATATACTACGCTATACTTTAAACAAACTCACAATAGAGGGAAAGCGACAGACGAGTTTTAAACTAATGTGGTTTAAAGGATATTTTGTGTTGTAAATATTAGAGTTCATTTTAAAAGAAACTATAATCTCGTGACCGATAAAAAAAAAGTATCCATTTTGATACATCATTTCCCCTATTTTAACGTTAAAATAGTAAATTATGTTATAAGCTCGAAAAATGTAGTATTTCAGACGTAATGCGGTCGCTAACCTAAATAGCCCGAAAAACATTTTTCGTCCATATGTCATAAGTTATTTTTTATTCGATCTTGTTTTTAATGCGATTGAGAGTTGTAAAATAATGTAGAAATGAAGTGAACCTATACATTTCATCTTGCACGCTAATTTTTTTGGTCTTAATGTTTGTTAGTTAACGATGAAATCTGTAATAGCGTCCGAAAAAAAAAAAATTTTTTTTTTGACTAACATAAAAAGTGTTGTCTAGCTAGCAGGGCAATAATCAATAGTTTATTGAGAAGGTTAGCTCTTCGTCTAAATATCTAATCTATAAATCGTCATTTTTTCCAACACAATCGGTTAAAAGCATACAATTGTATGTGAACGTTTGTACAAAAACCATCGTGTTAAATCAGTTCTTATACCTGACTGACAACTCCGATCTTTAGCTTTTTTTTACTTTGTAAAATAAAAAGATTAGTTCTTACTATCAAAGAAATTAAATATGCAAGAGAAATAGGTCGAAAAGATTAATAATAATTTATTTATTCCTAAGTTATAAATCTTAACTACATCACTTTCTAAACCAAGAAAATAGATAATCTTCCTGCATTATTCCGTACTTAGATTTATTTTTCATGAAAATAGTCGAATCTATGATTTTCGTTCAAATCCATAAGGGACGCTTGTTTTGTATAGATGATTTATGATCTTATTTTCAACTAAAATACTAGTATAAAAAAAGTATTTCTTCCGATAAACGTGGAAGGAATAGACATTTAAACAGTTAGCCATAACATACGCATACTGACTTGCATTATTTTCATGAATTGAATGGCTACATCTTTGTGTGTGAAGTGAATTTCTTTTTAAAAAATTACAATGCGCTCAATTATGAATTTTCTAACATAACTTTTATGGATAGTGGAGTCGGATATTGGAAGAAAATATTATCATAAGGACAACTCGATTATTGATATAATTATTATGGTTTCACAGAAGTTTCTACAGAGTCAGCCATGCTGTAGCAGAGACTGTTGTAGGTCGTATTTTTTAAAAAAACCTAACAATACCTTTACTTTATATTGATAGACATATTCTATTAGAACATTTTTCTAAAATTTAGAGCCTTTGGAAATGTGATAATGCTATGAGCATCAAATATATTCAAAATATCAAAAATCCTTTGGTAGTTAGTTATTGCGGTATATTTTAATAGAGGCATAATTTATACTGTACTCCTAAATTTACGGCATATCACTTTGTTTATGTTATTATATTCACAGAGACTATTAATCTAACCAACTTTTATTTACGAAAAATTAAAAACTGAAATACTCTATTTTATTGCCGATTGTTCGCAAAGACACTTGGAGTTGTTTTTTTCTTTTATTTTTTCTTTTCTGTTTTCTTTTTCGGTTCTTAAGAAATGCTAAAGAATCTGTACAAAACAAGTCACGAATTAACTAAATAGCCACCATTTCACTAAATACTTAACACTCAGTATACAATTTTCAGAAATGTCATGATTAAGAACGGTTCTAGTCATTTTATACAATATTTCATATGATTTAACAAATTTAAAACATTTTTTTTTAATTTTTACTAAATTCTAAACACTTAGTATACACTTTTAAGAAAATAGGACGATTTGCGACTGTTTTAGTCATTTTTTACAAAGTTTCACAGGGCTTAATAACGTTAAAACATTTTTTTTAATTTTTTACTAAATTCTAAACACTCAGTATACAATTTTCAGAAATGCCATGATTAA